>JALGQZ010000001.1:52685161-54110161 GCA_023105745.1 Austropuccinia psidii
TATTTTTTTTTATTTTTTTTTATTTTTTTTTATTCTTTTTTATTTTTTTTTATTTTTTTTTATTTTTTTTTATTTTTTTTTATTTTTTTTTGTTTTTTTTGTTTTTTTTTGTTTTTTTTATTTTTTTTTATTTTTTTATTTTTTTTATTTTTTTTTCATTTTTTTTTATTTTTTTTTATTTTTTTTATACTAATTGAAATATCTTGACCACAATTATCACTTCTGAATTCCATATCAATCATCAATTTTTATTGTTTTATTAGTTATATATAGATATTTTTGATTTATTTATTGATTATGGATAGATTTTCTTTTAGTTTTAATTTATATTTTTTTCATGTTTTTTTTAATACTATTAAAGAAAATTCAGAAATTAAATTTGCAGTTGAAGGCCATTCTGGGCCATCATGTATCATTGGTCCTTGCATTTGTTGATGTATTCTTCTTTTATGAACTGACTTAAAATAGAGTACGAAAAACAGTAACTAAATAGTTGAACTGCAATTTAAGGCCATTCTGGGCCTTTAACTTTATGAAGGATAATTTTCTTGAAATAATCTTGATTCTTCTTCATTTTCATTTCAATATTTCTGCTGAAAGTTTCTTTCCATAACTTATTCCATTCTTCTCTCTTCAATCAAAACTGGTGATTCTTCATTATATCTATTAATTATAAGACTTTATCCTCACAATCAAAATTCAATTCCTTTTCAATGATATAGAAATCCCCTCTCCATTTGATACATCTACCCTCAATTCGATATTCTTCAAGAAAAAACCATCTCTGAGCTTGTATTGTTACCAATTAAAGACTACTCCTTATATCTGAGTCCATATAGAAAATTTCATTCCAATAGTCATTATTGAGATTTCCTTTAATTCCATAATGATTGAGCATATCCATAAACTCTAATTTTGAAAGGTTTCATCCAAGAAGATGACTTAAAGAGGTTTCTGTAGGGGTTTCTTGAGTAATATCTTCATTTCCAGATAAATCTTCAAATTAAAAAAGGGGGGATAGTTTGAATAATTGGTATCTTGAAGGATTCAATAGTTGGTAAGCCCCATCATTGGTCTTCATTGTTAAGTCCTTGAAAATTATGATTAATCCAGAGGCCTTGGATTTCTTCATTTGTTTCTGAGTTTGAACAATGGATCCAGAGGGTATTTTCTGCTTCATCAGCTTCAGACATGATGATTATAAAAGATAAAATATGATAGAAAAGCTGCTAATGGTTTCTTGATGTTAAAAAAAATGAATAATTATAATAGCTTCTTGGTAAAGGTGGATGAAATAAATAATCTAAGTGAAGTATTTATTTAAGAATTAATCCTCTTTGATAAGGCAGGAAGTCACTGCCAAAATTGAATCAATTGAAATTGTAAGTGATAAGGTGAGAAATATTTGGGTCTTCTTTGATAAGGCAGGAGGTCACTGCCAAAAATCCTGGACTTGATTATTTAAATTGAACTTTACTGATTTTCTCCTCTTCATTGTTTTTGAGATATGTAAGTTGGAGATTTTCAGAATTGGCTTCAGCTGTACTTTGCTGATTGATGGTAAGTAATTTCTATAATAAGCTAATTTTTCATCCAAAACTCTATGTTCCTCCAAAAACAACCTTCTTTCTTCCAATTTTTCCTTTCCTTCTCTTTATTGGTGACTTGATGACTGACATTCTTGAAATCCATATTCATACTCAAAAATTAATTCTTTGTATGGCTTCTTCAATTGCCTTTGATCCAAAGCTTCTTCATCCTCCACCAATTCATCCCCATATCATCCAAGCTTTGGAATCTTGACTGTTTGTTAATTTTATTGAAGATTATGATCTTATCAATTTTTTTTATTTTTTTTAAAAGATCTTGAAATTAATGATATTGATATTAAAACTTAATATAAATTGATATTGAAACTCCCAAGGATTTAATCCCAAAAACTTAAACCATTAGAGGTGGAATAAGAAATAGACACCCACCCCCATTTTTTAACTCATAAATATTCTTATCATACTTTCAAAGTTAAAACTCTTTCATACCCAAATCTTCATTAATCCATATATATATATTTAATTTAATTTTATTTTTGATTTTGATAATTTTTTTAAGTTTTTTTTTACATGTGCAGAAAAATATATTCAATTCATGAAACCCATTTTCCATTTTCCTTATTCTGAATAATTCTATTCACATTTATATCCTTGGCTATTTCTCCCAGTATTTTCTTTCCTTTCTTCCTTGCCTCTAGGGTTTCACCTTTCCAATTTCTTATGAATACTTCTTCTTTGTGTAGAAAGAGGTATCCATACTCTTCCCAGAAAATATTTCCACCAAGAAGCTCCATATTATGCAAATTGAAGTCTTCTTGTGGCCAAGTTCTACCATCATGAAGAGCCTTCCTTGTTTGTTCATCAAATGAAAATACTTCCTTCCAATGCTTGTTTTCCAAATTTCCCTTAATTCCTTCCTCATTCAAGAGCTCCATGAAGTCTAATTTAGACAGGTCATATCCTGGAAGATTCTTAAACCATTTTCCTCCTTTTATTATTGATGGACCCTCAAAGTATATATCTTTGAATTTGATGTAGGGAAGAATTATGAAATATGGCTCTTCTTCAGGTGTTTGAAGTTGCCATCATGACATTTCATCATAATACTTCAAGAAACTTTCTTTATCCAAGTCCATTTTCTTGTCTTTATAAATTCTCCATGGGCTTTTTGGGTTTAAATCATATGTCAGAATAGTGTTCATGAGATCTTTTTGCAATGGTGAGACTTCAACTTCTATCAAATTTGCTTCTGGCTTTGAACCTGAAGATAATCTTGGTTTAATTTCTTTTAAATAGTCATGATTATTGTAGGCCTCCCAGAGATTTTTATAAGCATGAGAGTTCTTCATTTTCTTCTTTGGAGGATCTTGAGATAGTTCATGTATTTGAAATTCATCAGTTTTATTACATTCTTTATTGTATTTCCTTATAAAGTCTTCATCTTTGAAACAGTCGATGATTTATTTCTAAGATCTTCCAATGAGTCTTGAAAGTATTGATCATTGTTCATTTCTTCTTTTATTACAATTTCCGTATCTTGTGGGGAATTTTGCTTGGAAAATATGTCAAACAGATTTTTTCTACTATGTATTGGTGGTCCTTCTATTATTTCTGAGCCATTAACCAAAACCTGATATAACATACCATTGGTGTAAATTGGTTTATAGATTATTTTATTTTCCTTTTTCTCTTTCCATATATTCCTTTTGTTGTTTTCAGGTTCATCATCAATTTTCCAGAAGTCAGGGAATGGGCTTAAGCTTAAGTTGTTTACTTGAGGGTTTTTATTTTTTAACATAATCTTCATATTCACTTGAAGGTGGTAGATTTCTGTTGATCCATTCCTCCCACTTTTTGGGATCAAAGGTAGCCCATTCCTTGTTTTCTTTTACTGCCTTGCCTAAATACCAGGCTAATGACTTTGGATCTTCTAGTTTTATTTGGCTTGATTGTTCTTCTGTTGATGGTCCCTGTTCTTTCTCTTGTGTTTCTACCTCTTGGTCTCTTTCCACTTACTCCTGAGGTTCATTCTATATTCCCCTATCAATTATGGATGATCTTTCATATAAATTACATTTGATAGACTTTATCTTTTGATAATATTTTGTTTCAGTTGATTTGAAAATACTTTTTATTTTTAATTTAGATTTATCCTCAGGTTCTTTTAATTTTACTTTGCTAAACCAATCCTTTATTTTTCCCATTGAACAAAGATCCATTCCTCTTGGTGGTATGTTTGCCATCCTAACATATGGGGTTTGCATATTGGCATACATAATCTTCTACAATCTGCTTCTTGATAGCTAAATATTTCATCTTTTTTCTGTGAAAAGTCCAATCTAATGTTATTGTCTGCCAAGAAGGGCCTTCCAAGGACTCTATGTACTGCTCTGTTGGCAATGAAGAAATGAATTTCTTTTTCTTCTCCAGAAGGCAGGAGTACTTGTGTGAATTCAGCTAATCCAATTAATGATGTTATATGTCCTCCAATTACTCTTAAATTAATGTTGAGCTTTCTGTTTGGAAGAGATGATTTTATTGCTGCATCTTCAGTGATTGTGTTAAGCTCTGATCCTGTATCTACCAGTGCCATTACTGGATATTCTTCTTTTCCAACAAATACTTGCATAAACCCAAGTGGACAGGCATAATGAAGTCTTTGTTTTTCAAAGTCTTTAATCTTCATAGAAATAACATCTTCTTTAATGTCCAAAGTGCTAACTTACTTAATAGCTTCCTTTTCTTCAAGATAAATCCCTTGCAGCCTGTGAATGTAGGTTGGTGAAACTGATAATATTTCTTCCAAGTTTAAGTTAATTTTCTGTTCCAAGATTTTCTTTATCACATCTTCAATTTCTAATTTTGGTTTTTATTCTTTCTTGTCCTTTATGACTTCTTTCCTTTCAGTTTTTTGGTGAACCATCTTTTTATTTAACTTTTCACCTTCCTCTTCAACATTCTCTTTTTCTTTAATTTCTGTTCCTTCAAATGTTTCATTTCTTGTAGTGTGTTTATCTTTCTATTTGGTTGGGAAAATCATCTTCATCTGTTCTTCAGCCTCATCCTCATGATAGGTTCCTGTTAGTATAGGTTTTTTTAATTTGAGAATCTTCTTTATTTTGGCTTTCTTTCTTAGCCACTCTTTGCTTTTTCTGTCTGAGAGTTTCATGTTTTTCCAACATCTCAGTGGGTGAAGATACTGTTGGTGGTTCCCAATTACCCCAGTCTTCTACTTGAGCAATTGAAACTTCTTTTTCTTCCTTTTTAAGCTCAACTATCTTTTGATCTTCTGGTCTTGATAGAGGCTTTTACTTTTCAATTATCTTGTTTGAAATTTATTTTTGTTCCTTATCAAATTCTCTGACTAAATCCTTTGGAGATTTAACTTCCTCTGAGGGTACTCTTTGGAAATTAGGGTAAAGGAAATTTAATCCTTGCCTACTGACAATTCTCTTTTCAATATCTTCTACCAGGTAGCTGCATCTTGTCAATTAATGACCATTTTAGAAACATTGATAACACTTTAAGGGTGGTCTTGGATACATTTGTGCTGGAACATAAGGTTGATAATTTTCAAGTAAATGTGCCTGGGTATTTCTTTGTCTGAATGGTTGTGCATTTGGTGCTAAGCCTGATCCTTGTGTGTTTGGTTTATCCTTCCGCACCTTCTTTGGTGGATTAACAGCCTCCAATGATTCTTTCATCTGGTCCAAAATATCCTTCATTGGATTTACTTCTTTTGAAGCTTCATTGAAATGGGCCTCTCGAGCTGGTGGATTCTTTATTTTCTTTGTAATATTTTTCATTTTCTTGATACCCTCCTCCCAGATTTCATCTTCAAATCTGGTTTTCTTTTTTCTTTTGATTTCATCTGACCTTGATAATTGTGATTTCCCTTTAATAAATAATGCTGCCTCCAATTCTGCCTCAATATAATTTCTGAGGATATCTATCTCAGGTAAGATATATCCTCCATCTCTTGCTTGAAACATGGTCCTTTCTTTGATCATTTCTTTAGTAACACTACTTCTAATTTATGGTGATAAAGAATCAAAGACATCTTCATGATAATCATTTTCCTTTTTGATATACCCATACTTAAGAAGATATTTTGAAATTATGTCATATTCCCCAATGAATGTTCTGTATTGGGACAAACTTTTGACTCCTCCTTCCTGTTGAGTTTGATGAAATAGTCTTGTTAAGGAATCTTTCCTGTGTCTTCTTTCTGGTTTTACCTTTCCCCATTTACTGATCATTTCCTTTTTCAATTGATCCCAATCCTACATTTCATATCCTGGTCTTCCTTTAATTTCATATCTGATATCCTTATCTTCACTCCAAAATTCTATTTTGATGGCCAAATCCCTTTAATTGGCTCCTTCAATTGATGCTATCCTTTCAGCTCTCTTGATAAAATTCTCCACATCAATTTTATCAAAGTTGAGGTTATAATCCTTTGCCTTTATTTTAACAATCTTTCTTGTAGGTATTATAACTCTTTCAGGTTGCTGAGTTGGTGTTGTAATATGTACCCTTTTTGCAAAACTTCCAGCTCTTGGAAGTGTTCCAGGTGTGTATATTGCAAATTTCTTTGGGGTTGGTGATGGTGATGGTTGCTGGGGTCTGAGCATTCTTTCAATAGTTGCATCCCAAGTAGTTTCAGGTGAGGATTGACTTGTTTTTGTCTTATTTCCATGTCTTCTTGAAGCTCTTTCCATAGCCTTCTGTAATTCCAACCTTTTCTTCTGAAATTATTCATCATTTTCTAAATAAAGAAAATTATCTTCTTCACTTTCTTCCTTACCTAATTCTTGAATTCTGGACTGCTCTTTCTCCAATTCCTCCTCCAAGGTTAGAGCCCTCTTTGAGGATGATTATTCCTCCATTATAATTGTGATCTAAACAATTATTATTTACTTAATTATACATTTGTTTTTTTTTCATTTTTTTTGCTTTTTTATGCTTTTTGATGATTTTTAAAGATTTTTAAGATTGATAATGTGATCTTATTAATGATACTTGAGATTGGAAAACCACTGTTGGGACACCAGATGTGGGAGCTCCTTTTGTTGTGGGATAAATAATAGGCAGTACCTTGAGGGGGAAATTATTGGTGAGTCTGTTTTTAATTTCAGAATTAGCCAATAACCATGGGTGCTAAGGTGTATTAGCTGCCCCTCTAAATATACTGAAAAAGGTACCCTTTTTGATGAGATCACAAATAAATCATTTAGTTTTGTGGCTTTTAAATTAGAGAATTTTCTTCAGCAGTCTCTATCAGTCTTTCAATAAAATATCACTATGATAATTATGGTAATAGCTAATATTTGTTTAATAATTGGGGTTTCCTTAGCTTCTTGTTATTGATTATAATTATTTTTAAGTAATTTTTCTAGGTTTCCTTCTTTCAATACCTGAGATATTTGAAGAATATTTTTTAAGATAACTATTGATATTAATAATAATCTTGATAGCTAATTAATAATTTAAAGTTTACTTAATAATACTATCAATATAGCTATAATAACTTAAGGGTAAGATCATTTTATAACTGTGGTTTTTTTAATTTAAGGGTAAGATATAAATGATATAATAGTAATATAATAATATTAGGGTTAATATATATATAATCCAATATACCTAAAAGAGTTATGATATTAGGTATAAGGGTAAGATGATATCCCTTCTATAAATAAGGCTTATTGATAAATTAGATAAGATCACTGATGATAATATCTTTAACACTACTTCAACACTACTACTCTAATGGTAAGACTATCAAGTAATATTAAACTATTTCATTAATATTATAAATATATTTCATTAATTACTTATAGATAATAATATAAGATACTGAGCCTTGCTACTGATCTTTTTCAATATAAATACTAGATTATCCTACTAGAGAAGGGATGGATTGATCCTCAAGATTGTTGTCTGAATCAGAAGCATGGGGGAAAACAGGGAGAGAGGCCCTTTATTTATACCTTTTGGGGCCTTCATAGAGCCTTTCAAAAACAAGGGACTTAGAAAAGATTCCAACTTGAGACATTTTTGCTGGTTGGTAAATTGAAAATGGTGTCATTTGATTAAGATATTGCACCATTCTGAAGCTTATTATTTACAGTGCACAGCCTTGAGACATTTTTGCTGGTGGTTAAATTTGAAATGGTGTCATTTGTTCAGGATATTGCACAATATGTTTGGTTGATTACACCATACATTTTGAATTATACTGATATTTTAACTAAACTTTATTCTTATTATGCACAGCCTTGAGAAAGTTTTGCTAGTGGTTAAATTTGGAATGGTGTCATTTGATACAGATATTTCACCATATGTTTGCTTGATTGCACCACTTTTAAAAACTTTATTCTTATCTCTACTAACCTTATTTTTCCTCTTCACAGCATTGAGACATTTTTGCTGGTGGTTAAATTTGGAATGGTGTCATTTGATACAGATATTGCACCATATGTTTGGTTTATTGCACCATTTTTGAAAACTTTATTCTTATCTCTACTAACCTTTTTTTCCTTCTTCACAGCATCGAGACATATTTGCTGGTGGTTAAATTTGGAATGGTGTCATTTGATACAGATATTGCACCATATGTTTGGTTGATTGCACCATTTTTTAGAACTGTATTCTTATCTATACCAACCTTATTTTTATTCTTCACAGCCTTGATCTGTATTTAGTTGAGTATTTTTCTATGTTAAATTTAATTTGTAAATAATACCTGTAATGTTTGATTATAGGAGTTTAAGTGGGTATTGAGTAATGTAACACTATGTTAACGCATATGTAAGTGATTTTTTTATGTCAAGAGATGTAACACATGATTTTGTAAGAGTAATGGTATCACTTATTTAATCTTACACATGTTTATTCATATCGAATATTTAAATAAGCTGCATTATTTTTAAGCATATTCTTGTACCTAGTATAGAGTGTATAGTATCATTTCTCTTCTTTAATCCATGATATCTAGGGAATTATTGATGTTATGGGGTCAAGGCAATATGTAAATATATGTAAAATATGTTTTAGATTCCAGTGGAATAATTATTTTTGTTATTTCAAGTCAATTCTCTTCCTTTTTATTGCAACTTTTACTTTTATTTTTTACTTTCTATCTCTATTTTCTTCTTATATATATATTATTGTTATTGATTAAAGTCTAATGTTTGACATTGTGGATTTGAACCTTGGAAGAACTGGTATGCAATACCACACCACATATTACCCAAGGTTTGGTGCTCCAAGGCTCACATTAACATATCTGAAATTGGGTGGGTTGTAGCAAATTCTTGTACAGTGGCATATCAGAAGCCTGGGGCCATGTTTGCTGGTGTGATGGCAAACAGTAAGTGTATCTTGCCCAGTTTAATTGTCATACAGTGAACTACTGGGAAATGGTTGTGATGGAGAGGAAAATTTCACTGTGCGGACCTTTTTGTGTGGGCAGGTGAGGTATGTATGGTGGTGTGCCACCAAACATGAGTTTTTTTGTGTGCCAAAATTCTTGTGGACTGACACATACTGAGATTCCAGGGGGGAATGTGTGAATGTTGGCTGGAAGACAGGCGCCAAAGGTTCCGCAGTGAATGTGAAAATGTCTGACATATGACCCGCGGTGGTGGGTCCCTGCGTGAAACAATCCAGCATTAGGGATCATAGGCGCGGAGTATCTCAACGGGTATGAGGCTGTAGATAATCCGCACTGATGGGCCTCAGGTTTGCGCGCGCAGGTGGGTGAGAATCTGTGGATAAGCAGGCCACCCACACAAAGGAATTGTTGGTTGGAGGACAGGTAGTAAAAGGTCTGCCAAGCTGGTGAAAATTTCCTGCATATGACCCGTGGAGGGGTAAATCTGAAAGCATGTGGGGGCCCGGCAATTTGGGGGTGTGAAATTCATAAGCGGGCGCAAGTCATAGTTGGCCGCAACCTTGGCACCAGAGTCAATTGAGCGTTTGCATATGACCCAAATCATTCCTCATCCCAAGATGAACCCCTTACCATAACCTGGAATACACCAGAATCTGTGCAGTAGTTAGGCTGAGATCTCCAACCTGCATCAAAGGGATGCATTTGAGAAATTTGACTCAATGCCTTGGCGTGATTGCATGTTACATTCTTGTAAAGAACTTTCTCAGCCCTGAAGCATACATGTACACCAAAGGTGTACGTAATAAAATGTTGGCCTATCTATAAATTAGGATGATGTAATACTACCTCCGCATGTATTCATATTACCAATGGGTATCCCTTCCAATTTTTTTCATAGGTGTAGATCATGTGCCACATGATCGGCATGGTGATTCACCTGATTTGCACATGCCAGCTCAGAATTTCATGGTACAAAGCTTACCATGGCAGATTTTTAGAATGCCATTATTGGAGCACTTTTCACAATAGATCATTAGAAAGCCCACTTCTGTGCACTTTACCTAAGTGTATGAAATGCTCAGCCTTGCCAAAATGTCTTCTGATGTTGTGCAAAATGCTCAGGATGCCTGCTTACAAAGATGAAATATAAATTTCTTATCAGAAGGGGTACATTTGATATTTTTATATCAATAGCTCAACAGCTGTGAAATTCAAATGTTCAGCCACTGAGAATTTCAATTATGACCCTGAAGCAGACCTGCACAATCAGTCATCCCAAGCTCATGCTGTGTTCACTTTTCATACAGCCTCCCGACCCTTTGTTGAAACTGTATCACCCAGCCATAATGGTGGTATGCTTGCCGCAGTGAGCTGTGACCAAATGCACCATGTAATTTTCTGCATGGGGCATTTTTGGGTTGCATGCACTGTGCACATTCAACAATGCACTCACAAAAGCAATCCTAGGTAATTGGTTGGCTTTTTAACACAACAAAGGGTATATGACTGAGTATGACAATTCAATCAATTGCAATACTCAGCCTGAACCTCTTTGTTCCCCTTAGTCATATGGGCATTTCCCTTCTCAGCTGCAGTGTTAGCTCCAACTGAGCTTTCATTTTTCCAACAGGCCTTGAAACTGAGACCTTGATGGGTGCTGCAACTGCTGCAATTGGCTCAGCTTCTCCCTGGTATAAAAGACCATCTTTTCCCAACACACCCTTCACTTTTTCCCAGCTCACCCACTCTTATTCTTGTGCGTATTCCCCTTTGTCTCCCCCCTTTCCACTCACTTCTATTGCACAAAATAACCACTCCCCTCCCTCCCCTTTTGCTGGTTTTTTGCCAATTATACTTTCAGAAACCCCCTTCTATCTACATTGTGCCCCATCTTCTCCATTTAACAGTTTTGTCCATGTTGTGTTCTGCTCTTGATACTAAATCTTAATCATGACTTTCTTCCAGACTTTTAAACACCTCACCCTAGAGATTGTATATTATTTTGATCACGTTTTAAATTTTTAACTCATTGTACGTCTTCCTTTTTGCTTCAAATGTTACTTTCTATATGGGTACTAACATAATTTTGTATTTATTTTAGATGTCATGAGCTTTGTGTGCTGAGAGGGGTATCCCCTGTGTTTGCTCCTCCACAACAACTGATGCTTCTGATGCTTTCCAACAAGCACACAAAAAATGCTTGTTTGTTGTGCGACCATTCCATCCACGTGGAGAGAGGAGATTCAGCTCAAGACAACCTTGTGAGGACTCCTTTGTTGTAGACATTGATGAAAGAATTCCCTAGTGGGAATGGACTCCGCAACCCCAAGCTGGCAGATGGGAACGTTTCTGGACTATTAGCCCCGTTCCCTCAAGTATCAATTTGTCCACCATCCAATGGTCACTTCACTCCTTGACTAGAGCAAAGTGATTATCCAGCCAATGAAGGATGGCAATGGCAAGCGGACATTCAAGCTTGGGCTGATTGTCACCCATGCAATTCAAATGTCAAAGTAAGCTCTTATTTCTCCTCTCTGACCCATTTTTATTCACACAATCATACTAACTATTTTTCTTTACCCATAAAAAACCCACCAAATCCCCCGCAACAAGACACTCCCGTTCCTTGTTTGCCTTGCGAGCAAACTCTATGGCACCCAATGGTCAGAGAATTTCTTTTGCGGTAAGCAGCAAGCTATTCTTTTGCTAATTTCAACTTTTGACTCAAGCGAACTGACTTATTCCTCCTTTTGTAGAACCCTCCCAACACTATGACCCACCTATTCCAAGGCCAAGTCAATCCTCCAAATCTCAAGTCACATCACATGAGGATGGTTTGACTCATGAGCCTGAACCTGAGGTGGCTCCAACGCAATCCACAGAGGAACCTTTTGGTAAGGTCTCCACTTTACTTTTTTTTCTCTTACCAACTTTCCCTCACCCCTCCTTCAAAAATCTCCAGCTCATCCTGCTACTCCCTGCTCCGTCATTATCATCAATGATACGCCCATTGGCTCCCCCTGGAGATCACAATTGCCTCCTCCCCCCATTGCCATGATGAGGCTTGGCAGGAATTTACCAACTTGTGACTGACTATAATGATTCCTTGAGAAATTGTACATGACTAAATAAACCAAATCTTGTTGGGGCATTTCTGATTGCTCCACATAATTCCCTTTGTGTATGCGACTCATCAAAATGAGATGCAACAGGAATTCCAGGAGGAACTAAACTCCCTCCTTGGCCAGGCATTGGAGGCTTATCCAAAGGAGGACATCACTGGGATAGTCTCAAGATTCCCCAAAAAATAATTAAATAAATAAAAACACATCCATTTCACTTATTTGCTTTTGTAATACACTCTTTTAAATAAGTTAGTTGTAATCAATACACAATTTTTCCAGTGGAATTTCCTTTTTTGCCAATTGTGCAGATCACCTATTGTGTGCAAATAATTTGTGTAAGTGACCCACAAGAATGTTTCAGTCAGTATTTCTTTGTGTGAACCTCTTTTTCAGAAAATGAACAAATAGTCACCATTACCGCCTCCTACATTCTCTGCTTCCATGGTTCTAAGCCATATGAGATCTTAACTGTAAAAAACCCGGGGTTCCCTATATGTGAGAAATCCACTGGAGATTCATGAGTCATTGCCTTTCCTACAGTTACATGCTATTAATCTTACATGTGTAAGGAATTATGTGAAGCATTGGGACCCTGCACCGGCATAAGGAATTGTCAAAATTTTTGAGAAGCTGTACAAGTGTAAGGATTTGCATGTGAAGAATTGGGATCCTGGACAGGTGTAACAAACTGTTTGAATTTTCAGGAACCTGCCCTGGCATAAGGAGTTGTTTGCATTGTTGGGAACCTGTACAAGCATAAGGATTTGTGTTTGAAGCATTGGGAGCCTGCACTGGCATAAGGAATTGTTTGGATTTTCAGGAACCTGTACAAGCATAAGGACTTTCTTGTGAAGCCTTGGGAGCCTGCACCGGTGTAAGGAATGGGTGGAATTGTCAGGAGTGGCTTGAATTATTGGGAACCTGTACTAGCATCAGGATGTGTGTGTGATGTGTTGGGAGATTGGACAGGCGTAAGAGATTGTTTCATGTGTCGGGATCCTCAACAAATGTAAGGATTTGCGTGCTAAACATCAGGCTCCTGCAAAGGAGCAAGGATTCACATGTGAAGCCTTGGGATCCTGGAAAGGCATAAGTATTTGCATTTGAGGACCCAGGATACTTGCTATGCAAATGACCCCAAACCCCTGCATGACTTGCACACCCTGTTTGTGACCATGAGGCATACAAGCATCATTGGGGGTAACTACCAATTATTGGGCTGACCAACTGGTCCCATTATTGACCACAAGTGAGAATAGTCTTAATAACCCCATTATATGCCCATGTACGGTGGCATAACATCATACATGAGCCATTCCACCCCTTTGTCATTGGAGCCACCGGATCTCCACCATTCAAACCCATCAAAACCAGGTCTATAGTGTACTGCACATTACCACACCCTCTAACTCCCCAACACACCCAGATCCCCTCATTATTCTAATTGGGATTAAATTCTATTACCAGCCCTGATGTGATAGCCTGCTCCCTTGCTGATCTCATAATATCCATGGCTTTTCTGCCACATTGTTCTTGCTAACCTCCTTGAGCATTGCATGGAAATCTCCACTAGGGTTGTGCTTTTGTTTTCCTGTGCTTGATCAGTATAATGAAAGAAACAGCTTGCATCTTTTGAAATGATTTATCCACAACATATTGTAAGGATTGACCTAGAATGCAACCCACCAAGCTAAGATTGGTGCATCCATTCCGCCATTAATCTTTTGCATCTTCAATTCTCTCAAGGCTTCCATAAATCCCAAATTGTTTGTTCTTTGTGCTACATTTTCCCTACCCAATAGTGAGCATAAATCCCTTCAGTAATTCCCCATTTGTTACAATTGGGTCTGTAAATTTTCTTTTGTGAAATAAGAATTTTGATAAATCATCCCATTGATTGACCTTGACTTCACTCATTGCTGTTAAGGGTCTGAATTTTAAAAGGGCAATGAGTAATCTGGTTGAAGAGAAAGTTGCCATGCAGCCAAAGTGAATGCATTTGATCTGATTGACATCCGCAACCCTCCAAATTTCACTTGGGACCATATATTCTGATACCAGAATTTTTCAAAGAAGACAAGATATCAGATACTGCTGACCCCCATTTGAAGCCAAGGCCTTTTCAAACAAGAATGGTTCCCAATGCCCAATGAGCTTTATTTGGCACACATCCTTGACTTCCCTGTTGGAGCCCACATGGCATTGGCTTTATCTAAACTGATTAAAGCCAATGTTCTTCCATGGATCCCAATAAGGGTGCTACACAAATGCAAACCTATATATATATCTACTCTGAGAATAAGTGAGCCACTCACACTTTCCAGTGAGCTCCCTTTTATGCTCCTTTCCTTTTTTTCATTAATGGCATGCTTGCACAGGAAAATGGAATGAAATCAAAGGATAGTGAACATTGTGTGAATGATTTATTTCCATCAATGAATGGTTTTTATTTGCCGCTAAAAAAGAAAGATTACATCTTACTTTTGCAAATTGGCAATCTCAAGTTCCCAAACCTAAAATAATGCAGTGGATAATGCATTAGTCAGTTTGATATATTGATTTTCCCATTCAATGAGTTTCAAATCCAACCATGTGGAATATTGCAAGCATGCACAAATTCAATATGCACTCCACTGCAGATCCCTAATTATCCTAGTCCTCTTGAAAGAACCAGTGCTATTTGGCCTACTATGAGCTGGAGGGAAGTGATAAAACCCACTTTCCGCAATGCCCCTGTGTGTGCTAATTGCGGGCACAACTGCCTGACCCATTTTGCATCTTGTAGGAGTATTTTCAATGGTGTAAAGAGGCATGCCTTCATACAAAGGTAGTTATTATTGGAATTCATACTGAGGCATCTGGGAAGTAGTAGGATAGGTAGTCAGAATTATTAAATTCATGAATCACTTTCTAAAATTAAATTTCAATCTATCTGATACAAAGCTATCCTAAAATGGGTCAATCCTGGCTGTAAGCTCAGACGGCCTGGGTACAGTCAATGTGACCTCATCACTTGAACCAAGACCGCGCTTCTCCACCCATGCATCACCAAAGTCTAATACCAATCATTGTGCAAATTCAAATCCAAGAGGAACAGTGGGGCTAAGAGACTCTGATGAGAAGAAACTCTTATTCAGCAAATTACATATATACTTATTAGTATATAGCCACACCGGCTCTACTAAATTTTTACCCTCTGGAAGTCTTTTGGAAATGTCAATGAGTGATAAAGCCCCTTTCACTGAGCTTGTTCTCCAGTGATCTGAGCATACAATCAAACCACAAACCCTGCCACACAGAATGCCACTAATATACCATAGCAAATTTTATTTACTCCAAGATTCTTGTGACACTCCAAAAGATCTTTGATGGCCTCATTTTTTTCAAGCTTGTGAGTTTTCCTTTCATGCCATGGGCTGTGACCTTTGTCTGTGCAAGTACCATGTTGTACGCAATCATCAAGTGGATAACTGTATCCATTAGATCCGCCAGGTTATTGTGCAGCTTTGTTCATATCTCATTGTCAGCCCTGCCATCTTCAATGCTCAGTTGTGTTGCACATTGCTTCAATTTACTCAAGCAGGAGGAAAGGTATTCAACCGCTCCCTGTTTGATTCCAAGAGGATTGGTCAAGATTGTTGTTTGTACCACATATGGTTTGGGTGCAATCACATTGTATGAGACTAAACTAATGGATTTAAACATAACATTTGCCCAAAAATGTTTAATTGGATTGTAGGGGTAAATAAGGCTCTGAACCATTTTGAAGAATGAGTGTTCAGATTTTAGGAGATTATCTGGAGTTTTAGCGGATTCCAAATTTTATCATTAAAAAATGCTTTTGTTTGTGTTTCCTTAAAAAAATCTAACCCTATATATTGCAATGTATATCACTTGAGTCATCAGCGTAATAATAATGTATCATTCACAAGGACTAAAATCACCTGAAATCTCAAGCTCCTCAAGCCACACCAACATTTTAAGCTCTCAGTTACTAATCACCTTAATACCAATGGGCAGGAATGTATCAGCATCATTTTTTGGTAAATTGTTCCATTGATTTTTGTAAATACCATTGATATTATAAAGCCCCCTTTTCCATGATTCTTGAGTAATATTGGAATGATAATTCAAAATGTCTCCAAACTCTTCAATGCGGGATAAAAATCTTCCTTGAACATTAGAAGAGGATGACACTTTGGGTTCAGGATCAGGCATTATGTCAGTCATATCTTGACCCATTTTATTATGTTTAATTGCCTCCCTTTCTTCAAAGTCTTGAATATTTTAAGAAGAGGTGTGAGGGGTTTAATCATGTATATTTTCATTGAGTACGGGGGCTTTCAGTATGCAGAGGTTCATTATCAATATGTTCCACTTCAACATCGATCATGTCATCACCTTGATCCAAGGAAACATTTGCTGCTTCAAAGGTACAGCATTTTTTGTTGGTTTTTTTGGTAGAATTTATATTTGGTCTTTTTCCTAAACCTTTGGCTGGAACTCTAATTACCACTAAAGAACTTCAGGTAGAGATTCCCCCACCCCCTTGCCTGCCCATATATTGTAAGCAGCCATTTTTAACATTTTTGTATTGAAATAGTAATAGACTTACAGTTCAAATCCATTTTGAGGAGGATCATTGCTTCAGCAATCTTTTGACATAAATAATCAGGAATTTTACTACCATTTTGAATTTTTTATACCTTGGGATTGTTTGAGCAATGTTTGAGACAAATTGTTCCTTGGATAAAATTTAAACTTCACCACTGAAAATTACGTCATCTTGCCCAGCATCTTCTGTTGGTGCACAAGGCTCAACAGTCTTTTCCTTCTCATAGCTTTTGAAATTTGGTTTTTGAGAGCTTGGAAGCTGAGCTGAAGTAAAGGCTATGACACAATATCAGGTTTTGAGAAATTCAAAATATTCAAGATGGATGCATGCTCACATTCTAGAAGAGCTGGTGGATCTTGATTATTTTCATGTGCCTGGCTCTCTACTTCAATTCCTAATTCATGACTACTGACCATATTAGAGATTTCACTTCCAATCTCTGGGGCTAAAGTTCTTTGTTCATTGAATTTGGTTGAATCTCTAGGGGTTTGGGGCATAGCAGAGGTAGTTTATTAAGTAAATAGATGGTGACAAGTTGATTGGTAACTTGATTGAAAATTCTAGAATAAAAATATCAAAATTGAAGAAAAAATGCTGGAGTTCTGAAAGTGGTGCAAGTCAACTAAGTTTGAAATAATTGATTCTTTTTTAGTTAATATCAATATTGGATAATTTTGGAAATCTTGAAAGAAGTTAAATATCAATTTAAATCAGTCCAATAGTTAGTGAATTTTCTAGAAAAAAGACATTTTAGAACCACAAGCTGACCAAAAGAAACCTACCTATAAACAGCCTTGGAGCCTTCCATCAATATTGATTGTAATTGTATTGCATTTGAAAAATATGATTTGTAAGGAAATTCACACAGGTGATTTGTTGCAAATTATTTCATTTCATCCAAATGAAATCCTTTCCCTGTGAGAAATTGAATAAAGTTGACTAGTGAGAAACCTACTAAAGTCAGCTTTGGAACTATTCAACGCTCATGAGGTAAGGACTAAGCAAAGTTTTCCATTTGAATGATATAAAATGAAATGGTTTTGTTGGAAAAACAGAAGACACAATTTTCATCTTAAATAGTCCACTTATTAGGTTTTAACTTGTAAGTCTCATGATTTAAACCCTAACCACAACATTGTGAATATCCCCACCAATTTCCCCCAAGAACCTTTTGGCAGAGAAGGCCACTCATAATATTTCTGTGATTGCATTCATTGTGTATGCCAACAAGCCACCATACCCTATGTATCTAATACGGAAGCATAAGGATGGTAAGCAGCGGAGAAGACAAGGCATAAGGAGGGGTGAGCACAGAGATAAGGTTCTGGATTTGGAGGCTTAACTTGAGGGTGCCTTGGGAGCATAAGGATTGTAAGTGGAAGGTGTGTGGAGGCATAATGAGTGGTGAGGGCAACATTGGAGTCACATTGTGAGGGCGCTGCAGGAGTGTAAGGATGATATGCAGCGTTGAGGATTAGGCCAGTGTGAGGGCGGCATTGGAGGAATGACGTGAGTGTAAAGATGGTAAGCGGCAGAGAGGAGGGTGGTGTCGGAGGCATATCTTAAGGGTGCAGCAGTAGCATTAGCATGTTAAGCAGCAGGGTTGAGGGCGGCGTTGGAGGCACAGCGTGAGCATGAAAATGGCAAGTGATGTAAGGTGTTGTAAGGAGGGCTGAGGGTGTGGCAGGGGTGTGGAAGTGTGAGGAGGATATGGGGGCGCCGCCAAAGAGGCATATCTTGAGGGTGGTGAGGGAGTGTAAGCATGTTGAGGGCTGGAGGGAATTGGGAGGGGATGTGGAAGCCAATTCATGTGTGAGAGTAGGCATGGTAAAGGTGTGAGATAATCAGGTGGCAGGGAAGAAGTCATCTCATGCACAAATATGAGCAGGCAAAACTGCTGGCTTGCACCATGAGGTGTAATTACCTGAACCTTGCAAATGGTGTTGATATGGGTTTGGGCTTTGAGTGACATACTCATGTGACACATGTGACAATTTAATTTTTCTTGACTCAGACGTGACATGACCCACTAAATCCAGTGACTGTAATGTGACCCTAAGGCAACTGAAGCAAGATCTTATACTGACAGCAGGGGGACATGAAGTCAATTTTTGGCAATTGAGTTGACATTTTCCCTGGTGTTTCAATGCACAAATCATTTGTTATTGTGACAGAAGCATCAGATGCTTGATAAAGGGATGGCCTGCGTCATGTGCAGATGCAAGTGTGTATAAGACAATAGAGATACACAAAATTCATAGTGCTTATTTTGAAAAAGGCTTGTTAAATCTGAAGAAGTACTCCTATATACTGTTTTTATCTATGATTGATGTCTTATTCCATGACAGGTCAATATCTGTTAGTAGATTTGGCATACCCTCTTGGCAAGACTATAATTACCGCTTTCAAAGGACCTCTATCAAATCTGGATAGCAATACAAAATTCAATTCGTTTTTGGCAAACTTCAGAGCTCAAAATGAACATACAATTGGGATCCTGAAAGGAAGTTGGGCTTCAATGAAATCAATGCAGCTGAATTTCTGCAAGAACAAACATATCAGAAACTATGTTCAATGGGTACAGTGCTTCTGTATTTTATATAATATTTTATCTAACTTGAATTATGAATGGAAAGATTTAAATAAAACTCACTTGAGCACTTGGATCCTGCATCTGAGACAAATAGCACTCCAACAACTGCAGAAAGATTTCATAACCAAGTCAAACATAAATACCTAGCCCATAAATTTGGCTATGGTGACTGCGAGACTAAGCAATAAATTTGACCAGATACTGTTATTCATTTCTTCATTTTATGTGTACTCATAAAGAAACAAACAACTCTATTTGATTACTTTAGATTAGTAAAAATGAAAAATACAAAAATAAATCATCAAATAATTCAAATAAAATGTGAAACATTCTTTCAATTTCATCAATATTTTTCCCTTGAGAATGTAAGTGATTAATCAAATATGAACAATATGCACATCTTGCAGATTCACTTTTGAATTATATTTTAGGCTTTCTGTTCTGAAATTCTAAATTGCAAAACTAATCTTCTTTGAAAGCTCTTTCTTTACTAAATTCTTTATTATCATTAAATTTGTTGACCTTAAAACATTTTGTTTCTTCTAATTCTCTTAGTTTCACTTGTTTGGTTTCATTAAATCCTTGTAGCTGGATCCTATCTTTTTTTGCTGATTTTTCAGAATAAAAATTGAGTTTTCTATTTTCATGTTCTTCTTTTAAATAAATTGATTTTTCCAATGTACAAACAAGATTACTTCTTTTGTTGATCTCTAGCTTTGGTAAATTATCTCTTCTGGGACCACTACTCTTGCACATGTGCTTTGATATGGACTTCTTTTCTATCATTGGAATTTGTTTTTGCTTTGGTCTTGATAAGAAATTTGAACATAAGAATCCTGATCAGTATTATTGTTGACTTCAAGATCAATCAGTGAAGAATAAGCTATCATTGTGTCTTGTACATGAGATTCTGTAACATTTTGTTCATCTGAAAAGATTCTATCCATATACTCAAATCATGGACATTGCCTTTCCAACTCATCATGTAGGGACCCTCTCTTATTTATATCATTTCCAGAGCCAGTTTAATTGCGCCATTTCACAGTGTCTACATATTTTCCTCTTATAGGTTCCCCAATGTTGCTGTAACTTGAGACCATTAAGCTTCATTGTACCCTTGGTATGATTCACATTCATGAAAGTGACAAATTTTCAAATGCTTGAAGGAGAGTGTTTTTTTTACCATTCCAGCCTTAACTTTTTGTTGATGCAAAAATATCTAGAAAAAAACAGCATGTTTACAAGCTAATGATTTATCTTGGAAATCCTTACCATCATAGTTTTCTGGTTCATGAACATAGCTGCACAGCCATTCATAATCAGCTTTTGAGAAAGCAGGATTTCTAGGTCTTGTTTTTACTCCCTTCTGTATTTTTTGAAATTCAGGAAGTTGTGCTTTTTTTCATTGAGCATGTTTGTTTCTCTTTCCTTGAGAAGGAGTGGGGCTTTGGACTATATCCGTGTGTTTCTCTTGATGGCTGGATTTAAATTTGAATTCTGTTCAATCTTTTTTTGATACTGTTTCAAAAATGAAGAGCTATATATGTTTGATATACTGTCTTCACTGCTGTGCAATATCCACAAGCCAGGGAGGGATAATGGGGAGATGTATGATGAGCTCTGACTAGGATTGTTCATTGTTTAGTTTAATAATTAGATGATTAAAAAAGATAGGGTATCCCAGTAATTTCTTTTGATGAAGATGAGGTAAACTGAATTGATAATAGAAAATAAACTCCTCAGAAACCATCCTGGTAATGACAATGCCTTTAATTATTTGGTAAAGCAATTTAAAAATTCCTTTCATAAAAGTTTTCACCCTCCCAAAATATCTTTCTAAAGGCTTGTTATAATTTCATTATTTTGAATTTTTAGCAATTTTTTGGAAGTTTTTTAATTAAAATTTAGCAAGATTTCTAACATAGTTTGAGCTTTACTAATAACATAAGAAATAACTATTTTTTTGAATATAACACCCTATGGGTCTATCCTAGGCTTTCTTTGGTGTAGAATCCAAGAAAAACATAATAATTATAATTTTTTTTATCCAAAAAAAAATTATAATTATTTTTTGTTATTTTTTATTTTGAATACAATTGATAAGTCCTTTTAAGACTAAATCAACTGAATAAAAAGTTATTTGAGGCGCTATGGGTATGTCATACATATCTCACAGGCTCACATTCTCAGAACTATTATAGATTATAATATTATTTACTTTAATCAAGCTCTGGATAGCTTCAACATTTTGAATTATACTTCAAAAAATGATGAGTTAATTTTTTTGGTAATAGTAAATATTGGGGAAAGAAGAAAAGAAGGCTTTGTAAGCCTTCAAAATGCTCACACAGGCATTCAAGGGAGTCAAACAAATCACCAATAGATGATATATTATTCAGCTTACTTGGAGTTGTTATTTTATCAATTGTTGTAATGAAAAATAATATCAATTACTCAGTTATGTACTTTCATGTGGATACCAAACCATTTTTTGGTTTATAAATGATAAATTTAACATAGTAAATTGTTTCCTATTTGAAAATTGAAATTAATTTGTCAAATTCTTCAGTATTATTCATTTTCTCATCACAGGTTGTTCTCTCTGTGAATTTTCTTTGAATATTTGTTATTCCATGTGGAATCATTAAAAATGAACTGGAATTATTAGCTCATCATATTTTTGGCTTTAATTGAAAATTACCCCTTTCTCTATTAGTACTAAAACCTTTGGGCTCATTCGTTAATAATTTCATTTTGATAAATTTTTGAGCTTTTACCAGACCATCTACAACCTTTCATCACATACATATCACATATAACTCAGGGTTGTCCCCTAGAACAAGTCAAATTATTTGAGGCTGTATAACTCTCCCATACTTGGGCTCAATTGGATCTAATTTAAAGATATCCTTTATATTCTACCTGTGCTACATTTGAAGGTACATCTGAGACCTTTATCTAAAGCACTGAGAAACTTCTTGATTATTTAATGTTCTAATTTCCCATATTCCTGTACAGAGTTCTATGGTGTGATTGTAATATTTGTCTATGAAACTCTTGATAATATTACTATTAATCAAGAATACTGTGACTTTTTTATGAAATATAATGAAAGGATTCATTATAACCACAAATAAATAAATAATTTCTTAATTATTTGTTTTACTTTCTATACACTACTAATTATTGAAACATTAAGCAGTTATTGTCTACTAGAGTCAAGTAAAAGAAGTATTGATAATAAAACTTCTTTATTAAAATAATATAAAATTATTTTAATTTATAATCATCTTTTTCATGAATAATTATAAATATAATTCTTGAAGAAAACTACAAAGTATAGGAAACCTTTAATAATTAATACAAACACTCACTAATACTCCAAAAATACCTTGAAAAGAATTGGAAGAGTGATTTGACAGATTATTTGTGGATTCAAAAGATTGAAATTTATTCATAACAGTAATACAGCAATATAACAGTTAAGAAATATTGAAAATAGTATATCATTTTAATTTAACATCTTTCTGATTGATTCTTAAAGAATTAAAACACTTAAGAAAATACTTAACTAATACTTACTTGTTGGTACTAATGATATGATTGTATAATAAGATGATTTGTAAAAAACACCAACAGGGGCCCTATTTTAAGGAAAAACAGGTCACAGAGCAATTTCATTGAGGAAACCTAAAAATAAATTAGTGATACACCAGTTATCCTCTTTGGATTATTGATTACATCACCTGTCATGTAAGATCATCATAATGACTTAATTAAGTCATTTTATGCGACTACCAACCCATTTATGTCCAAGAAATAAAGGAGTAAAAACTGTAAATATTCATTAATTTCAAAAAGAAAAATAATTTTCAAAATTTACCAAATTTATTGGAAATTTAATCACAGATTTGATTTTATGTGAATTTTTGAAGATTCAGTGTTTCATGTGAAATAATCAAAAATGGACTGTAGGTAAAATTTTTAAGTTTAATTATGAGGTCATATATGTTTTTGGGTTTTTATGTATTATCCTTTTCTCCATTTTTCCTCAGATCTTTTGAGGGATTTATTGTGTATTGTACTTTTAATGAATTTTCAAGGTTTTACCTCTTTGCTATGTAGAAAAGTAAGTAGTGTAGTTATAGCTAGTTGCCATGAGGTAATTTCATGGGAGCTAGTCCAAAAAGGCCTTATCTATGGATATTAATTAATAATGAAAATGGTTACAGGAGTCAAAGCTTCTCATTACCCCCCTGTCACATCAAAATAGCAGCTTATTTGCTATGATATCATGATTTGATGAGATTTTAACTTGGTAAACAGGTTCCCAAAATGTTTTATAAGACTTATTGGGCCATTATCAGCCATGGATCCAAGCTTCAGAGCTAGCCATGCCTCACAGGCCTCAGAACCTGCGTACCCTGGCTCTCTTTGATGTCTTTTGTCCCCCTTTGATATTCTCACATCAAAAATAGTAATTCAGGCTTAAAGACTGATAACCACTATGGCTGTACAAAAACTCTATGTAAGAATACTGTAGTTTTAAGTTCCAAAAGCATGAAGAGCACTAATCTTAGTGTATATATAACATGGGATTTCTCACATTTGTATTATTTTGGCATGAAATTAAGAAAAAAAATCACCATTCTTTTATGTGGTATTTATGATGTGGTGTTGAAGTATTTTCCAAGTTACCACCTCATAGAGTTGATTAGAGCTTATTCACCCTATTTAGTTACCCTAGGTTTATTTTTGTGTAGAATTCAAAACTAGCCTTAAATCCATGGATTTACTTACAAAATGAAAGGTTATTCATCTTTCCTTAAATAATGAATGATGAATTTTTGGTATATGAATTACTTATGGGTTATGAATTGTTTAAAAGGTATTTTTATATTTATTTTGGCCTATTTGGATATGTGAAATATATCTCAAGGCTCATAGGAATATTCTCTTAATAAAATGAGCTATGAATTATCAACACAATATAAATTTTTTATGCTTTTATTTAATATGAAATGATCAATAGGCCTCCTCAAGGTGTTTTATATGGTATTTCATATGCCTCCTGGCTATCAAAACACACCTTCACTATCTATTTATGGGTTTTTTCACTGTGTATGGGTCAAAATTGTTAGAGAATATGGGCTTCAATTAAGGATCTATTAGTTTGGCTAAAACACAATCAGCCACCATAGTGAAGCTTTTCAATTTAAAAATGCTAAGATATTATTCACCTCTTTACCCCTTATTTGATATTAAGGGATTCTTCCAACCCTATAAACCAAACCCCCATAATCTCATTATCTCCATTCTTAAATGGAAATTCTGTCCTATAACTGAAGTAATTCTCAGAGCTATTGATAAAATTATATCTCTAATTATCTTACCAGCTTTTGTAATAAACTAATTTATAGCTAGCTAAAATAGGGCTTGTTTAATACTCATCCCCACACTATGCTCTTGTAACACAATCAGGTATAGTAATAGTTTTGATTACTGTATTACTTATTATGATTATTAAATTGATAATTAATTCACAGGGCTTTTAGTAGTTCTATAAACACTATTCCAGCATATTAAATCTCTTTGCTCCTTATTTTGACACTCTAAAATTCTTTTTACATGTCACACTCATAGTTATATAATTATTATTGCTATATCATAGAGTCAGCCTGATAATATCATAATGAACATCAGATAGAATAGAGAAATAAAATTTAGAAGATTTTTAACACAATTATCCAGAGTTTGAAAATCTTCCCTTGGTGGAAAGCATTTAAGAAAATTGAAGACAAAATAATCTTCACTCAGGATTTTACCTGATAATTTGGCAAGACTAGATGAAACTTCTCAAATTGAGTGGTTTAGTACCATCAAATGAGTCTGGTACCCCAGAGATATATTCCTGAATGCTTGTAGTATTGAAGCATAAGATGAATAATATTACTTAATTATTCTTATCATTCAAGTAATATGTTTGAGGATAGCCAACAGAGCTGGGTTGTACTGGTGAGAGAAAGACTTATTAGAATGGGCTAGAGCTAGCCCTCCAGTAGCTTCAAATGCACCAACAAGATCAGGAATAGCCTCAGTATCTTTATAATATTCCTCTCCCACAGAATTTTTCTTCTTCTATTCACAATCTTCACTAAGACCATGAGAAGTAGTCCTTGAAATTCTAGGAAAAGGGCCAACTGTTGCTGTGAAACAGTGTGACCCTACACATGACAGCCAAAACAACAAGAAGGCCCTGCATATTCACATATATAAGCCACTATTTGATAATTTAATTATAGTATTGAACTATTAAACCTTATGCAGGCTATGGGCCTGTCTCAATAAAAATACTTTCTATCTTTATCTCAATACCACTTATCCTTTTCTTTTTCTTTTTCTTTCTCACAAGTCCTTCTTTTATTGTTTTATATATCATCAATTTCAAATACATTCTTTTCAGATCTACTCCACTATTATTTTTTTTCTTTATTTCCCTTTTTAGATTACATTTATGAAGAACACGTAAGCTTTATAAAATACACCTTTTATTGCTTCACTTTGTAAAGGTCAGTTGAAGATGAGCCTCTCAGACCCTTTCATTTCACAAGTCAAAGTGGTAAACAATCTATGTCATTTGTGTACTGTAGTATCACAAGAAATAAGAGCTATCATCATTGACATGGAGCTAAAAAATTAATAGGTCTAACATTTGGAAATGGTAGGACGACATTGCAATGCTACTTGAAAATTTCCTGAACAACCCTGAATATTTGGGCATGATTAGAGGTAGGATGACTTATGATGAAAAACTATGTTTATTGATCCTAGTGCACTTCATTTCCAAAACCATATGTAAGAGTATCATTTCTATTTTTTCCTGCTCTGCTATCTATCAACACCTGAAAGCACACTATCACATGTTTATTCATCCTTCAAAAGTAAAATTATGAAGATATCTGTTGTTTATTCAAATGGGACTATACAAGAGTACAACTTCTCTCATTCATGGGGCTTCATTCAAAGCAAGAATTCTCAGAACACTTAGCAGTATGTTCAGTGAAGCTCATCTCTAAGGCCTACTGATACAACAAGCCACTTGCAGCTTATAATCAATTTGAGCCTTATTGATTAAAAAGCTGGAGGTTATGTTCTTGATTTCGAAAATAACTCCGAACCTTTAATAGGTAATAGCTTTGTTAGAAGCAAGAACCTATCAAAGCAAAACAAGAATGTATTGACAAAAAACCACTAGTTTTCCACAATTGCAATGTGCAAGGAGATCAAGAGGAAATGCAAATGGGAGAGGAAGGGGGATGTGGGAAAATCTCTATTGACCCAGAAATATTTCAGGCCATAATTTAGTGTATGTGCCATATTTATAAACAACTTGGACACTTTACCAGGAAATTCCTCAGAAACCCAAAGCAGACACAAACATCTTTCAACAACAGTCCATTTCAAGCCCATTACCCAATCCTTGGAACCCTCTAATATGAGCCCAACTTGATTCTCAACAGCACCAACAAGGTTACCAGTTCCCCAGGCTGGCCTTTAACAGCCTTGATACACACCCCCAATGGTGAGGGCATGGTTCATTAAGATTGGATCAAAAGAGCCAGCTATTGATTACTGAAGGGCTGACATAGGAGGTACAAACAGTTTTAATTACAGCTTGGTATTTGATTCTTGTTCTGGTCACTCTCTGAAAGAGTAATTGTTTACCTATTACATGCCATAAGTTGACTGAACCCACCCCTCTGTCTGTTGCTACAAAATTTGCAGGAGATAGAAGCTACATAGAGGGTCTGTCAGGTTGAGTCTATGATGAAGCTATGAAATAGTAGCTACACACTTTACCTACGGCTGTAAAATTTATCAATAAGTAAAAAAATCAATGATAGTGTTTTGGTGGCTTTAATATGAGGATATAGTGGTGGTGAGGACTTTTGAAAGGCCATGATGAAGTGATTATAAATTGGTTTATTATAATAATAGCTAACAAAATTATAGCTATAATTAAACCTTATTATTACAGATAGTATAATTTTTGGTAAACAATGGTACTATTTAATAATTCAATGGGAGGATGAGGATTCCTCTTTTGGGCAGAGAAAACTCCCTTTTTATCCTCAAATTGGATGAGAAGAACCTCTAGTCCTGTCCACATAGAAAGAGTGAAGATTTTTGACTTCCAAGGGAAGGTTTGGAGCTTATACAGCCTTTTAAAACCTTTATTGGGCTCATGTGTTTTTGAAAACAAATTGGGTCTCTTTTCCCCACTACAGGGTTACAATTTTCACAGGGGTGCTCACAGGCATGCTCTGACAGACCAGACACATGGAATTCTGTAGAGCACACATCAGTGGACCCTTTATTAGTCATACCATGAGGTATTGAAGTATAAAAACACTTTTTTGTGTTGTTTACACCTCATATTCATAGCTGTGGGATACTATCTCACAGTATTTGATTTTATCCAATATTGTGGGATTTTGGCCTTAATACTGCCATGAATATTTCAGTTCTGGAGATAGAGAGCTCAAAAGTGGTTTGCTTTTATCCCTTGATGAGCTATACACAATTTTTACTCATTTGGTATTGTTAAAATCAAATATGGAGAGCTATACCAATTTTAAATTCCATTGACAACTTTTGGATTTATTATGAGTCCTGTATTGAGTGCTTTTGCTCAATACCTTTTGTTCTATATGAGATGTGGGGGAATGGAGAGCACCATCAGAAATCTCTTATTTTACTCTTCAATAAAAGCCTCAATTCAGTTATCTCACACAAAACTGTTGAAGTTGGATCAGAGGTGAATATTTTATTCACCCTCATTTGGCCATAACTTCTATATTTTTTCTTCCAGCTTCATTTGGATAGTACCATTGGATAGCCCTGATTGAGAGTTTCAATTTGCAAACCCATTTTATGGGGTCCTTACCCTTCCTCTGGATCTTATATAATAGGTTAAAATTAAGTTTCATTCTCAGTTATTATTTTGAGCCTGAATAATTTTTTTATTCTTTCTCTTATGATTATGGGACTTATTTTTTCGAAAAGAGGTGAACTTCCTCTTTATTTTGATACCATTCATTGAATATTTTGGCTAAACTCAATTTTTTGGTAGTATTTTGCTCTACCATTGGTTTATGGTATTCTGCTGTCAAGCTTCTGCTCTGGTTTTGAGTAATTGGCTGACATACCCTCCCTCCAAAAAAGGCTCATCATTAATGTAACGTTTAAGCCCTCCTGGAGGCTCTTAATCTTCTCAGGTTCACCATCTGGTATTTCATCTTCTGCTAACCATTTGTCTTTATCAGCTGTCTTGCTCTTAAGCCTGACCAAATATTGTCTATGGTATTTCCCATTGAGTCCTATTGTCCTGGCTTTGATGACTTTCTTCACTGGGCCAGGGAAGCCTTCTACTTCCACTACTTCTTGTGGGGTATTAATCTTATCCCTTGAGGAGAAATTATCTTCTCCAGCTCGGTGGTATGGGATTTTTACCAAGCTCACTGGGAGCACCGGGGTTTTCCCAGAGAATTCCTCTGTGAACTTGACTTCCACTTCAGTTTTCCTATCAATATGATGAGAGTGAATGGTCCCACAAATTAGTCTCTCATTTTCTTGGTTTCTTTAAGATTCTTGAAGTTCAAGGTGGAAACTAGCACCTGGTCACATTCCCTGAAGTCAGGTTTCCTATGGGTCTTGTCATACTGCTGATCCTTATACTACTTTTCTTCAGCTATGCATCTTTCTGGTGTGTCACATGCTTTCTTCCACATATAATGGAAATATTTGGCTTTGGTGTGAATGGCTAGAGGTTTTTTCTTCAAGTGATTCACTGGTAATAGGGCATTCCATCCCTTCTCTATTAGGGAAGGTGACTTCCCTGTGGTGGAGTTCTGGTTGGTGTTATAAGCCAGTTTTAAAGCTGGTAGAAGTATGACCCATTCATGGTTATACTATTAATTATCTTTTCTCTAACTGGGATTCCATTTCTGGGATCCTATATTTTTGTGATCCTTAGAGGAATTTTTGTATACCCCAAAGACCACAAATAACAAAATTATGTGATAATTATAAGTAAAAGTAATTAACTTATCTTATGAAAACATAAATCAAAATATAAATATAAAATTTATATACAAAGGTGGAAGCATTATTATAATATAAAATTGAAATTATATTGAAATTTAAAATTCTGAAAATACACCTTTACTTGAAAAAATTAAGTAAAAATAAATTTTCAACAAAAATATTAGAATTGAAATATTTTTGGAAAAAGGTCAAATAGGAGTTATTATAACTTCTTTTTCAATAAATAAGCTTATTAAGGTAATTTCACCATTGTATTACTCATAACAAATAAGGTAGTGTCACCTTTGGGTCAAAATTCTGTAACTCAACTCTAATTAAGCTTAAATAAAGTTTTTAGTAGTTTGTGTATCAAATTTTGATACTCCTCAAAACCTTAATTCAATTCACACCACCTGTGGCATTAAAAATCAATTTTGGTGTTGAAATTGAGTTGTGGTGTCTATTTTAGAAGCAATTATTACTTAAAGTATTTTCAATTGAAATGTCAAAATGTGCACATGTATTACATAAGTGAGCTTTGATTTACAGATGTGGAATCAATAATTACAGTTGTGTACTGTAAATTTTCAATTCAATTACATATGTCAAGTTCTAGTATAATAAATGATGAGGAATGAAAGAAAAAATAAATTTGAAAGATTAATTTTGGAGGGGAAAGGAATCTTGGCTTCAATGGTGCCAGACTCCCCCACATTCGTTGCTTATAGGTGTGGGATGTCAAAATTCATTCAAACATTCATCACTTTTGGACTGGAATTGAGTCATGGGGTCTTTGACTCAATTTATGATACATTTTTGATACCAACCACGGCAGTTTCAACTGTTGCAAAGAGGGTAAGGCTACCTTTAAGCTGAAAAATCTTAGTAAAAAAAGCTTTACCTAGTTTTGATGTCTCTTACACACATGCTGATGCGTTTTGAAGTTTTGAAACCAGGTGTTACTATAGAAATGGCTGATTTAAGGGACTTAAATGGCTAAAACTAGCCCTTTTTTGGTCTAAACCAGGGCTCAATGATTCCATAATTTGCTTTTCTGTTGTCAGAGTGTTTCTCACGACTCATTAGAGTAAATTTTACTTTTGGGGTAAGAATATTGGTGGCTATAAAAGAATTTCTTCTTGCTAGAATCTTTTCCTTTTATAATTAGCTTAAACACTGTTAAAAAAATAAATAAAAGATTCCAACCACCTTTCTCAAATATTTTTGAACCTTTTAACCATGTGAGAAATCATCATATGCATTTTTTTAACTCTTATAATCATTTTGACCCTTAAACCGCCCCAAAAGTGAAACAAAACATCTTTCATCACTGTGAGCTTTGTCACTTTGTTTCCAAATTCACTCCAGTAGCTTTTGAGATTTTTTTCTATTTAATACTCTTTTTAGAGACTTTATTCTCATATTAATTAAATGCAGTTCTTTTCTCAATTAATTCCAATTGAAATTGGTCTTGAAGAAATTTCTTTTGTAGCCTCAAATATCTCTTGTAGAGTATTTTTGGCATAAGTTTTTATTGTTAGTAAAACAATAAATTTTCAAGGTTTCATATCAACACCTTACATTTACTGTTTTTGAAGTGATGTCAGTATTCCACACTGTTTGGTTTTTGCATAAGATTGATGTACTGCATTGAAAAACTAAGTATAAATTTATGAGGAACTGACCCCCAATATGGGTATTTCTTTCTCCTATGGATCATCATTCCCAGTATCTAGAGTACCAATTTCTGGTGCCCACTCAGAACCTGAAGCTCTTTTTTCCTTTAGACTTCCATGAAGTGGACATGAATTTTTGCAGCTACCTCTTGGTCATAAGCTGGGTTGCTTTTGATATTATCCAGTGGTCATCTACTAAGGCCATCTCCATTTGTGTGGCCTTTTCCTTCCTTTTATATCATTTTGATGTTACCTCTATACTCCTTTTTTGCTATTTTCCACCTAAACATGTGCCTATTGGTTTTCTTCATGTTAAGTAAAGACTCTAGTGCTATGCAGTCTGTGTAAACTTCAATTACTTAACCCTCCAGATAGTAATGGAGTTCTTCTAGGTCCCATACTAGGAATAGGAATTTTTTCTGAGTTTCTCAATCTCTTGCCTTTGAATCTTTCAGTTTCCTGGAAATAAAACATATCAATCCTTCTCTAGGCTCATTATTCACAAGTTGTTTCCATTATAGAGCTTCTCTTAACCCTTTACTTCAGGCTGCATTCATGTACAACTTTAATGGAAGTTCAAATTCAGGTAACATAAGGAAAGGTGTATTAATGAGTTCACTTTTTATCCTCTCATAGGCATACCTCCTTTCCTTGGTTATTTCAAAAACTAAATCCTCCAAGCATAACGCTTATAGGCTACTGGGTGTATTTTCAAATTTATTGATTTGGTTTTTGTAGCAGCTGGAAAATCCTGAGAAATATTACATTTATTCAATATTCTTTGGTACTGGTTTTCGCATTACTAGTGCTACTTTGTTTTGGTGTGTGGCCAATCTTAGGTCTAAAAACTTTGTCCCAGGGCCAGAAGTTCCTGTTGGCCAAAGACACACTTCTTAAGTCAAGCTTTCAGATTAATGGGTGTGCATTTACTTAAGACTCTGTCCATTGATTGTGCATTTTCTTCCCATTTCTCTGAGTATGATAATATCATCAATGTATACTACAATCCAGCCTTCCAATATTTCATCTTAAAATTTTGTGTTCATCTTCCTTTAAAAGTGGGTTGGTTCATTCTTAATTCCAAATGGCATTCTGGTATACTCATATATACCCATATGGTAAATAATTCTGAGTATATTCATTGATTTTGGCTTAAATTTATTCTGGTGAAACCCTTTCATAAAATCCATCTTGGTAATGTATTTGGCTTTTTCCAATTTTTCCCAGGGCATGGGGCATCCTTGGTATAGGATATCTATCCACTTTAGTGTAGTTATTTAGTGCTCTGGAGTCTTGATGCAATCTAGCTTTTCCATCATTCCAGGTGATTTGCATTAGTGTGGTTACCTCCACACTCTCATTATCTCTAATCTTCCTGATTGTATCCATATCTAGGCATTCATTGACATGTTTCTGAATCTCCTTCCTAGTGTCCAAACTTTCTTGGTATGGAGGTCTTCTCAGCATGGTTTGGTAAGGTCTTTTCACATACAGATATATATCTATTTCATGGCCTCTTATCTTGCCTAAGGGCTCTTTCGGTATGGCAAAATTTATTCTATTCTTCCTCAGTATTTTCAGTAATCTGACTTTCTGTTCACTTGTGAGGTTGAAACTGAATTGTTACTCCTTTAATCCATTCAGTAATTCTTCTAAGGGATCTTTTTTTGATATCTGATATCTACCAAGGGAAAATTTCTTCTCCTTGTTTGTACCTATGGTAATTTGCCTGTTTTGACTGTTGTAAATGTCAATTCCATACATCCTTTGCTAGTCTTTTCATAGTAGGACCCCTTGTATTGATTAATTTTCAAGCACTACAAACTATGGATTGATTCTTATGTTACCCTTCTTGTGGAGAATTATTCTTTCTTTCATAATATTACCTATATATTTCATCTTGCCTTAAGCAATTTTGAAGTTATTTTATTTTGTATGCAAGAGTTGTGTTTCCTAATTAGGGAAATTAATTTCCAAATAGTTTCTAGCTACTATGAAGAAGTGTGCTCCACTTTAAATTATCAATGAGTGTTGAGAATTGTCAACACAAACTGTGATATTGGTGGTTGTTCCATATATATAGGCCATACCTTTATTGGCTGTAACTAAAAACTTTTGTGCATTCCAAGTGTGTTTTAACAGGTTTTGGTTAGTGGTGTCCTGTGGAAGGTCTTCTTCCAACTGTATTTCCAGGATTTCTGACTGGGTTCTCCCTCATTAATGCACCAGAATTTTCTCTATTGGGTCTTGGTAACAAACAGATTCTTCTCTTATGGCATTACCCATAGAGTCAAAGTCAGATTTGTATGTCTGAATTTCTTCCTCTGGTACTTGTTCAATGGAATAGATTTGTTTCTTTTCCATTTGACAGTTTCTGGAAGAGTGTTCTGTTGATCCACAATTATTACAGAAGTTCTTTTTCTTTATTACTTCTTCAACTTTTTCTCTGGTTTTTTATTTTTTTAAAACCCTGAAAGGCTGTTTCTCTCCGAAACCTTTGCCTTTATATGGTGAATATTTAAATACATTTTTCCTCTTCCTTACATATTGCAAGGTTTTGGTAATATTATCTATAATGCATTCTTTGTTTCATCTGCATTTAACTGCATGTTCTGATTCTCCTGGTAATTTTTTCAGGAGTTTGCAATTGCTCATCTGATGCTTCATATGGGGATAAATGGCTTTGAATCCTTTATACTGCTTAATAGACCACTTATAATTTTCTTTTTCAACTGAGTACTTCTCATTTTCAAATGACATGGTGTTTTTCCATAACAATGTAACATTACTGTACTTTTGGATTATTTTACACTTCCACCATGGCCAGTTCCTTCTGCAATGGGCTTCTTTCATTTCTGTGTACCATATACTATCATTTCCTTTGAGTTCTGTGTTAAGCCTAGCCATCATTCAGAATTCTGGTATACTTGGTAAATCAATTAATATTCCATAAATATGATCAATGAGCTCAATATGATCATATTCTCATACACCATAGAAGTTTGGCCAAATTGTGGCTTCTGGAAGTTCCTTCAGTGCTTACTTCTCTTAATAAGTCATATTATCTCCATCTTGAAATTTTGATGGAGGACTTTGCTTATTTTTGATTGGGGAATCTTGTTTGATACCCTTTTAGCTGTATGGAACATGTATGCTACCTGAAAAATATCCCTGTGTTTTTGGGGTTATGTTTTTTCAGACATTGAACATTTTTTTCATTTCTTGGTCCAGGTCTTCCACTTTTTGGCTTATATATTGTATGTCCCTTATGGAGTGATTTTTCTCCTCTAAGACTTCGCTTAGCCTTCTGCTTGTCTCTTCTGAGGCTTCACTAAATTTGGTATTTTCCTCTTGGAGGGTACGTATTTTTTTTTGTAAGGTTATTAACTCCTGTAACCTTGAAATAAAATTTTTGAGTTTTCTCTGAAAATTGGGACATTTTTAGCCACAGTTCATTTCTGTTTATTTTAACATCAGGTGTAACAGAACTATGTTCATTATGAGTGTGGATATTATTTCCAATAGTGGAGCTACTGGTTCTATAAGGGGTATTTAAAACTGTTTCTTACTCTTGTGTACTTCTTTCACTAAGTCCAAAAGCCTCTGGAGTGTTTGGTCTGACTCTTTCCGCCTCTGGCTGAAAGAAGTCTTTTTCTTCACTTTTGATCCTTTTCTTCCCCTAGAAACTACCAGGTATTTTGAAGAATGGTGACTCTTGGACACTGAGTTGTTAGAAGCCACTGGGGAGTTAAGTTTGTTTACCATTCCTTGCAATCCTTAAGTAATTGGACTATTCTCTTTCTGGTTAAATTTTTATTCTAGGGCTTGTATAGTGCTTTATTCTCCCTTATCCTGGATTCCCTTCCCTCCAGGAGTCTAAACTTCCTTTTGGGATTCCAACCTTTGGTGATTTCCCTAAGATCTTTGAAGGGTATCTCTTTAAGACATACATTTTAGAAGCTTGCTCCAAGTTCTTCCCAGTGTGATGCTAGGTTGAACCTCTTTTTTTCTATGCTCCATTAGACCAAGTCTTTCAGGAGCTTTCAAAGCTGAAGAGCTTGACCCATATCCTTCTGGTTTTTTTTTTGAGGTTCCTGTTGAATTGGAAGTTAATGCCAGCGTGGGAATTATTTCCCTTAGTGTTATTCCATCCACCATAGTATCCATAACCTAATCTTCTGGTTCTGAAAACCCCTGATATTTACTCTGGCTGGCTCCTTGGGATTTCAATGTCTCTGAGGTATATGGGTGACATGATATCTGTAAGGTTTGTCTATGAAACTCTTGATAATAGTAGCAATATCAAGAGTACTGTGACTGTCCTCAGTAGAAATATAAAATATAATGAAATATTATAACCACAAAATGAAATATAATTATTAAAAATAATTATATAAAAAAATAAATTTAATCATTATTATAAAATATAATAATAAATTATAATTATTCTATTATTGTTATAATCACTGACAGCTATAACAATAAGAAGTGTAAAGCTCTTAATGAGACAATTATACATGGAAAATATGAATATTAACCACTTATAAATAATATAAATATTCTTTATAAGAGAATTAAAACACACAATGTGCAGAAATAATTCTTATAGAATGAAATTCTATATAAAAAAACTAATACTAGATAAAAAAAATATAGAACTTTAGAGAAAACTTACTCATAATATTTATTTAATACAACAAGTCAAACAACAACAGTTATTATATTAAATGATAATTATAAGTTAAAGACACGCCAAAAATCAATATTTTTAAAGATGAAACAACTTTTTATAATAAAAATTATGATTAAAGAGTTTTTCAGAGGAATTTGTGGATTTTTAAAAGATTTTTAAGATGATAATTTTATATAATAAAATGTATTATTGGTGATTACAACAATAATCTGAATTCTATTATTTCAATTCTTTAATTTTAATTAATAAAGAATAAAATAACTTAAGAATTACTTTAATAATAAGATTTTATATTTAATCAAACTTTACCTGTTTAAATTTCTAATATGATTGGATTGATTATGAATGATGGACAAAAACAGTGATGAAAAGACTCTTTTTATGTCTTCAGAGCAGCTCCCATGATTCATAATGAATATAGAGGGCGTTATCAAACAAAAACTGAAAAACCATGCTTAAAAATGAAGCTCTTAGCTTAAGGTAACTTGTTTTTAATTCCAATTTAAATTTACCAGTGTTATTCTTAACTCCAAGTAACTTTAATCCTCATTTAAACTAATTATTTCAAGTTTTCAATATAAATAAACTTATTTATATTAAATTTCATCACATGAACAACTCAAAAATAGAGTTTCAAGCAGAAAACTCTTAAACTCAATTTTTAATTAATTTTTAAAGAAATTATAATTTTCTTTGAGCTTCAATTAAAAGAGTAAATTTCCAGGCTAAATACCCAGAAAATTTAGTTATATGAGATACTTAAAATCTCATTTATATATAGATAATATTAAATTTTAAGCTGTGTGAAATTTCAAGCAAATCCATTGAGAATTGGATTTTTAATGAATTTTTGAAGTTGTGGCTATTTTTCCACGTAAAATAGCAATACACACCAAACCTTAACTTTTGATAAGGTTTTAATGCTTGTAGCCTTAAAGCTTTAAGATTTTTAAGCTTAATTAAGTTTTGACAGTTCTTAAAGCCTTAAATTCAAGCCTGCATATTGGGATTTACCCTTTGGCAGCTTGAAATTCCTGTCTAAATTTACCAGTTTAAACTTTAATGTTTGATCAAAGTCTAATCTTAAAGTTTAAATAAGTTTGACAATCCTCCAATACAGGTGGAAAACCTTAATTGAATCCTTTCAGATCCAAAAAGTTGGGTACCCAGCTCCATTTGGTCTTTTTCCTTTGTCCCATCTTTCTGCATGGATTTTGCCCTTTTATTTATTTAAAGCCATACTATGGCCTTAAACCCTTTTAAATTGAGCTCAAGCAGGATTTACATTCTGTATAGCAAATCCTTAGCCAATTCAGTAAATATACACAACACCTCAGCTTTAACTAAAATTCTGGTAAGCTTGCATAAACCTTATGCAATTTTAAATTTAAGCTTATTTAAGCTTAAATTTAGCAATTTTAATTTGTTTTTTAAAAAAGCTACATTAGTAATGTGAGATTCTTAAATCTTCCAATAACATAAGAAATAAGGGCTTTTGGGTATGACACCTTATGGTTGTACCCTAGGTTATTTTTGGTGTAGAATCCAAAACTGATATAATATTTATAACTTTGTTTATTTAAAAAGAAATTATACTTATTTTTTGTTATTTTTTATTCTGAATTCAATTAAAAAGTCTGTTGAAGACAAATTTAACTGTGTATAAAGTTATTTGTGGCTCTATGGGTATGTTATACATACCTCACAGGCTCACATTATCAGAGTGGGAAGGAAGTCAAAAACTTTCTGTTCTTAGGGTATTTACCTTTCACTGTGCCTTTTACAAACTTGTAGTCTAATTCCTTTTAAAATTCTCCTTTAGAAGCTACAACAGGATTAAGAATTGTTATTTTCTCTTCACAAGTTTCCAAAGATTCTTTATCTTGGATTGAAGCAGAAATACATGTTTTTCTAGTCCTGGGAGTGGAAATGGATGTTCACTTCTTGACTGTGAAAAGGATTTTACTGTTCCTTTTTCCATTGGCCTTCTGCATGTGTTCCATGTCAAATGGTGTTACAGAGGGTTTTACCTGTGATTGGTTGTCCAGTGGGATCAAATTTCCTTTCACTGAAACACAAAATGAGGTCTTATTGTCATTTAATAGTTTTATTATGCTTTTGCAAGTCAAAGGATAGCCTCTGATACAAGATATGGGTGTATTTTGTCCTTGTATTTATGACTTTAAAGATGAATTGATCAATTATTGAATGAAAAATATGGTCTTACAGATTTCTGAGTTACTAGTGTATCTCAAGTGTATCACAGATTATTCTTTAATTAACAAAAAAAATCAAAAAAGGTGGTGTAATATGAATAATTTGAACTATCAATATATAAAATAATTCTCCTCAAAGCATTCATATACACTGAGGAGGTATTATTCAATTATTTAAAATAATACTGTAAGGGTTTCCTGTTTTTCATATCAAAAACACTTCCAAACTTGTAAGTGGTAATTAATTTTGAATTAAACCATGTCAAAATATGAAAAGGAAAAGAAAACAGTGGTGTGCGACTATATAACACTGAAAAAATAATAATATATTCTATTTAATATATTATCATTTTATCAAAATGATATCTTACACTAAAAATCAAATAATAATAACTAGAGATGAAAATGATAGAAAAAATTCACCTTTTACATCAAAAAAGAAGTGTGAAAACATGTCCAGGACTGTACAAATGTCAGTTTAGGTCTATTATCAAGTTATGAAATAGTAATTACACTCTTTAACTATGACTGTGAAATGTATTGATAATTAAGAAACAGTAATTATAGCTCTTTGGGGGCTTTACTATTAAGATGTATTGGTGGTGAGCTCTGCTGAAAGCTCAGGATTGAGTGATTATCAATGGGCTTATTATAATGATAACTACAGTAACTAATAAAATAATTATACATTATTATTTCCATTAGTTTACTTGTTGATAAAAAACTGTATTACATATTAATGTAAGGGAAGGATGGGATATCCTGTTTTGGGAAGAGAAAGGTCCCTTTTTATCCTAAAAATGGGTAAGAAGAACCTCTGGTCTTTCCCATGTAGCAAGAGTGAATATTTTTCACTTCCAAGGGCAGGCTTGTGGCTTATACAGCCTTTGACAACCTTTATTGGGCTCATATATGGTTTCAAAACGACACCTTGGCACTTTTCTGGGGTCCTCACAGAAGTGTGGAATGCTGTACAGTACCAATTAGGGAACTCTGTATTAGTCACACTATGAGTTATTGAATTATAAACACAATTTTTGGGGGGCTTTTACACTTCATATACATATTCATGCAATACTATCTCATAGTATTGGATTTTATCCAATATTGTGGGATTTTGACTTTAATACTGCCATACCTTTGTCAGTTTTGAAGATAGAGAGCTCAAAAGTGGCTCATTTGGTAGTCCCTGATTAGCTCTAAACAATGGTTGCTCATTAGGCATGGCTGAAATTGAATATGGAAAGTTATACCAATTTTGAATTCCATTGTTAGCTTTTGGATTTATTATGAGTCCTGTATTGAGTTTGTTGTCTTAATAAATTTTTTTCTATATGAGATGTAAGGAAATGGAGGGCACTTTCATAAAGCTCTTACTGTACTATTTTCAAAAAGGCCCCACTTCAGGTATTTCACACTAAATCTGTCAAAGTTAGATCAGAGGTTGATATTGTATTCACCCTTATTAGGCTTTTATTTGGCCATTAATTCTATAGTTTTGATTCTACCTTCATTTGTCTAGTACCATTATATATCCCCCACTAAGAGCTTCAATTTGAACACCCATTTGATGGGGTTCTTAATCTTCCACTGGATTTTAAATAATAGGTTAACATTAATATTTATGCTCATCGCTTATTTTAAGGCTGAATAACTTTGTCATTATTTTTCTTATTATTATGAAAGTTATTTATTTGGAAAGAGGTTACTTTTCTGTTTCTTTTGATACTATTTATGAGATATTGGTTCCCTGTTCACTTCTTGGTGGTATTCTTCTCTACCATTGATTTATGGTATTCTGCTGTCATGCTTGTGCTCTGGTTTTGAGTCACATGCTGACAGGGGATGTGATCAATGTTCTTCAAGGGAGAGAAAAGGACTTTTATTGTTAATGGTGTTTTGTACTCTTATATTTCCTGCAGAGCTTATATTTTCTGGGGAAACTCTTTTTACTAATGGAAATGATATCCGCCTTTTCAATGGGTCTAAAATATGTGCTTTATGTGTGTGGCTGTTCCAATCAATTCTCAAATGGGAAATGCTTCTATACCTTCCTGAGATAGAGAGAGAACTTCATCTTCCTAACACAACTCTTGATAAAAAAATATCTACAACTTTCAGAAATTACTCAACATTATGAAGATTGACAAAAGAAATCATGTGACACATAATGTACCACCTACTACATAGGAGGACATTTTAGTCCTTATTTGGACATATAGAGGGTAGATTCTTACAATTCTTTATACAAAGTAAATTTAGAAGAGGCATCCAGAGGTTTCGCGAGGGAAAGGAGGGTAATGCCAAAACTCTTACAACACCAATAGTATCAGACAATTAAGGCTTTCCAGCCATGAAGAATCAGTATTAACTATGTATTATGTCACTGTATACCTAATGGAACAATTTGAGGAGTCTGCACTGTACAGTGGGAAGTACTCCTCTACCATACAGGATGTGGGATCTACTTAAATTGAGGGCCACACATTAGTTCAAAAATCTGATGCTATGACTGTCTTTCTATATGTACTCACAACCTGGAAACTTAGACAGGAAAAAAGATAAAAACTTTCCAAAGAGATAATGGAAGGGAATTTTTCAGCACAACCATGGACAACCAGTGCAAAATGCAAGGTACAATACATGAGAAGAGCCTACCCTATAGCCACAAGAAGATCGTTTCATCCAAAAATACAACAGGATACTGTAAGATATGGGGAGGACATTAATTTGTCAGCTGCTCTTACCATGGGAATTTTTGGTTTTTTCCTTCATGTGAGAAGTGAAAATACAGAGCCTCATCCCAAACTCCTCAATAAACCATACCACTCCCATGTAACTCATTCTTTCCATGTTAAAAAAGTAATGAGATGGATAATTGTGGGGTAGAAGGACATGTGATCATGCTTCTGGGAAACAGAAAAGCTTGGATTTGTTACTTACCTAGCTCCAAATATCTAAAACTTTCTGCTTGGTAAGAGCTCTAACAATTAAAAAATCCTAAAAACCCCTTCAACAATGTTCTTGACCCTGGGATCCCAAGGAGAAAACCAGATGTTTCAAGATGGACCTTTCTTTCATAGTAGACACCTTAAACTTGGGAAACTTCAGCAATTAATAAGAAGTTAAAGGACAGGAAAGACTTTCCCAGGAACTGAAAAGCACTACCATGTCAATTGGAACTACAGGAACCAAGAAAAAGAAGCATAAAGTGGCTATTTACAGGTAATTATACATCATGGAGAGAATAAATGTGAACAATATTCTGCCACTACCAAGGAATGTGCATATACTAGGTGAAGGATAGGCTTTTTTCAAGAATACTACTATAGGTACCATCCCTTTATTCTTCAGGAAAAAACATGTAGCAGGTGGTAATTGAAATATGCAAGGGGAGTAAAGCCACAATTTTTCTTCTACCACTACATTCATGTTCCTTAGGATTCTATTGACAATGCGAGGAATCAGGTGATGGCATTTAAACAGCTTTTACTTTGTTTCAGCCTACTTAAAGACAGATATCAGTGAAGAAATATGGGTTTGGCATCCAGACAGACTGACCATGCCTGAGGGTTTCAGAAGCAGATCACATAAGGCTTTATAAAGAACAAAGAAATAAGGGAGATTCTGGAAGAACTTTGTCTCAAAAAGGCTTATCACCCTAGGATACACTTCCAGAAATTTTTACAAAAGCCTGTACATATATCAAAAATGATGCACAATAATATTTTTCCATGTTGAAGACAGTGTCATTGCAGGAGAAGATCCTGACATACCTGTTGCACTAAGAAAAGATCTTGGCAAGCCATTTAAAATAGAATTTGAAGATGGTGTTACTTGTATTTAGGAGTCAATGTTCACAGGACAAATGATGGGTAAAGCCTCAGTCAACAACACTTTATCAAAGACATTATTGCCACATCTTGGGATGGAGCATGTTTGATGGAAAAACCCTTTCCAGAAAGAAGCAACCTGACACCACTTCCTGAAAGTGGACCAATAGTTTTAACTAAGGAATACATTGAAGCAGTATTTAAGGTGTTGATATGAAGCTTTAATTGAAAATCAAGTACTTTACCTGTCCTCAAAATTTGCATAAGGTAAGTTTTATTGAAATAGTAATTTTTAAGATTTTTTAAGATAAAACACACCAAATATATATTTTCTAAGTTTATAAGTATAACAGCCAATATTATGAAGTTTTTTTTGTACTAACAATAAGCATTTATCTAAAGAATACTCTACAAAAGATATTCATGGCTAAAAAAGAAATGTCTTCAAGAGAAATTTCAATAGGAATTAATTGAGAGAAAGACTGAAGACAATCAATACAAAAACAGAGTCTCTAAGAAAATTATTAAGGAGAAAACACACTCAAAATTTCCCAGAGTGAATTTGGAAACAAATTTACATAGTTAACAGTGATAAAAAATGCTTTAATTCACTTTTTGGGTGGTTCAAGGGTAGAAATGATTATAATGATCTTTTCACATGGTTAAGAGGTTTAAAATGATTCAAAAATGGCTGTTGGAATATTTTATTTATTTGTTTAACAGTGTTTAAGCTAATTATTGTAGGAAAAGAGTATAACATGGAGAGAAAAGTGGGGAAAAGAAGAAATTCTTCTGTAGCCATGAATTTTCTTACTCCAAAATTAAGTTTTACTCTAATCAGTCGTGGGAAACACACTGAACCCAAAAAATCCAATTATAGAATAATTAAAACCTTGTTTGGACCAAAAAAAGGGCTGGTTTTAGCCATCTTAGTCCCTTAAATCAGCCATTACTATAGTAACACTAGGGTTAAAGCCCTCAAAACACTTCAGAATGTGTGTAAGAGATCTTGAAGCCAGTTAAAATGTTTTTCAGCTTGGGGTAGTCCTATCATCCTGGAAACAGTTAAAAATTCCCTGGTTGTTATTTCTCAGGCCAAAAGTGATGAATTTTGTCATGAATTTTTACATCTGACACCTGTCGGCAAGGAATTTTGGGGAGTCTGGCACCCTTGGAGCCAAGATTCCCTATCCCCCCCAAAATTAATCTTTCCGATTTATTTTTTCTTTCATTATAATCATTTATTATACTAGGATTTTAAATATGTAATTCAATTGAAAATTCACTGTACACAACTGTAATCATTGATTCCACATCTTCAAATCAAAGTTCACTTATGTAATACATGCACACATTTTGACATTCCAATTGAAAATACTTCAATTAATCGTAACTTCTAAACTACATACCACACCTCAGCTTTAACATGAAGATTGATGGTTATAGCCTCAAGTGGCTCCAATTAAATCAAAGTTTTGAGGATTTTAAGATTTTCATACAGAAAATACTTAAAACTTGATTTAGGCTTATTTAGAGTTGAGTTACGAAATTTTCACTCAGAGGTGACCCCACCTAATTTTTTATGAGGAATCTAATGGTGAAACAGTTTCTATATGTTTATTCATTGGAAAAAAATTATAATAATTTCTATTAAAATTTTTCCAAAAAATATTTTAATTTTGATATTTTTGATGAAAATTTATTTTCCTTAATTTTTTCATGGGAAAATATCTTTTCAAATTTTCAATTTTTATTTTTATTTTCATGTTGAATTTTTATTATAAATTTCATTTTTGTATTATAATTTTATATTTAAATTTAAATTTTGTTCTTATATTTAAAAATGAATTTATTCTTTTTAATTATAACTTAATTTTATTATTTTTGGACTTGTGGGTGTATTAAGATACCTCTAAGGCTCACATTGTAGTTGCTCTATCTTACATTGCAAAAGGAACATGACCTGACATAGCTTATTCTTTAAAACTTCTAGCACACTACACAAATAAGCCTGGTATTGAAAATAAGAAGTGTATCCAACACTTATTAGGGTATGTTTATCATATGAGGAATTCATGTCTATCATAAATCCCAGGAAGAACAGCCCAACACTTGATTTTTTGTCTGATGCTGTGATATTCCTAGACCATTTTGGCTTAATGGAACATAATTCATTTTTTGGCTTTGAAGAACTGTTGATTTACTTTGGGGAACTGTTCATCTCTAATCTAAGGGTATAAATCATTAAGTGAATAGCAATTATAAGCTAAAATAGCTTACAATTTGATAAATAAAACTGCTACTTCTGATGGTACACCCCACTGTACCATCAAACACTAAAGGTTGTGAAGGATTTGTTTACCCAGAGTGATTACCAGTTTCCATTTCTTTGTATTTATTTTGATTTTCAAGTTTTTTAATCATCTTAGTTGGGTAGTAAGGTATTGCTAAAGCACAAAGGGTCTGAGCTATATGAATTATGCATAAAATAATCCTTTATACAATAGCTATAGTTTCATAGGGTTCACATTATAAGGGAAGGTCAATTTGAATTACTTAAAGCAATTTTAGTTATAAATTGGCTAAAATTTGGCTTAATATCTGAAATAAAAAGGAAAGATGATATTGAGACTTTCTCATAGTTATTCCAAGGTAAAAGATTAATGAATCTAAGTTAAATCAGAAATGGGGTATAGGGTATTTATGACCCATTTCTATTAAAGATGACTTTGGTTTTCCTGGTGGAAGTTTCTTTTTAGTTTCTAGGAATTGTTGAGCTTAATTAGTAGGAGGCCATTCATAAGGAAGAGAGGTGTTATCATTTTATGGTATGAAGACACCAAGTGAATTTTTCATAGTAGGTAAATTAGAAAATTTGAATGAATTATTCACAATGGAAAGCAGGGAAAACAAGAAAAGTATATGCATATTCAAAATGAAGATTACATAAGCAGGAAGGAGATAAAATCAATATTGGGGATCAATTTATTCTTTCTTATTAATCAATTAAATTGATTTGTCATCAACTGAATTGCTTAGTAATACTCAGGAGATGTGGGATTCAGCAACACAATTAAATAAAGATCACCTCACATTAAATCTAATTAATCACCATGGAAACAAATGAAATTCTCCCCAAAAAATCAAGAAACCAATTAAAATACAGGTGACCTGATCCAACGCCACCAAACCTTATTTCATAATACAGGTCACATAATAAAAGCCCAAAATGGAGACTTGGAAAAATTCCAAGTCCCCTTTTGTTTACACTCCTATAAAGGTCCCTTCTACCCCTTCCCATTCCTTTTATGGAGCCCACTTGTGGGGTTCAAAAGAGGAGATTCAACTTATCAATATATTTCCTGAAACAACAGGTTTTAGAAATAGTTTTCATTGTAAAAGAAAATTTCTAATAATTCTTTAAAAAAAGCTGTCTTATAAGCTCCAGAAAAAGAAAAAGGAGCTCAACAAGAAAACTCAACTTCTCAATATTTTACCTTAGGGACATCCCCTCATCCATAAATTATTATTTTAATAGCTTTGGTACTTCTTATATATAATAGTATCTAACAGTGATCTGAATTATATCATAAACTTACTGAGCCATTATCATAAAAATAAAAATGAAAATAGCTTCATTATAAATAAAAATAAAGAAATACCCCTTAAAAAGAAGAATTTATCATTATTAGTATTATCAAAGCTGATCAATTATATTATTATTGATAGGAATACTTCATCAATGATATTTATGCCATATTATTTCAGTTTTAACAAAATTATTCAGTTATCAATTGTTATCTGAAAACTCAAATGTCTTATTGAATTTGAAATTCTTTATCCCAAATATCATAAACCTAAAATAAAATATTAAGAATATAAAAAAGTTATAAATACTATAATAAATTCAATATATATATTTTCCTTAGTCTTTTTTTCAAATTTTATTATAGTAGTGATATCAGATTTTGTTTTATTTGTGGTTTATCACATATTCAAGCTATTAGTATACTTTTATTTGTGAAATTAACCTTGGTTTCTAGTTTTATATTGTTTTGTTGCTTTGAGGTTTTATTTAACAATCTATAAAGATCAAGAAAAGTCTGATAAGAGACTGTTCAATAGATCTTCCTGATCCAGCCCCCACAAAATAAATTAATTGATTGTGGCGCTCAAGTCAAGATACTTCATCATTGTTAAGAAGGGAAGACTATATTCATCTAGAACACAAGCAGAGTGAGGGTTAAAAGTCATAAAAGAAATTGAAAACTTTTTTTGTAATTTCCCTTCCAATTACTGCCTAATTTATCCCATACAGAGGAGTATCCCACAATTCCAGCTGGGACAGCAAATTGTTGCGGTCAACCCATGGTTACTTGGTTCAGTTGGAAGTTTTAAAAATTTCAATATCATTAGAAGTAGATCTTTTTACATTCTTAATCCTAGTTACATATTCAATATAGTTTATTTTGATAGCTTCAGAGATATTTCCTTGATAATTTTCATCAGAATTTATAGATTCTTCAAGAGACAAGTCTTCCTCATCCTCAAGGAACATGCTTTAAATAGCTATATAGGCTTTAATTATGTCATTGAATTTATAATTATTACAGGCTCTTTCAGTGGGTCCCTGCAAGTGATATGAAGGTAGATGTTCTCACCAATCCTATAGAAGTTGTTTTCCATCATCAGTTAGGAAGGAATTTATTTTATGGCACAGCAACAGTGCCAGATTAGGAATCCAGCAATTCCGCTTTTGTTATTTTCTTTTATTTTCTTTCTTTCTCTATCCATATGGATATTTCCACCTTTTCTCCTTTTTTTCCTTTTGTCCTCAGCTTAGCCTCTAAGGCACTTGTAAATATGTATGGTTGTGGGTTTCTGATGTCATGGGGGGATTTTACCATGAAATGGTTCAACCCTACACACAAAAGACCAAAATTTTAAGTGGCCCTGTTCCTCCACATATATAAACCATGCTTTGACGATTTAATTATAGTATTGAACTCTTAACCCTTCTATAACAACTTCTGAAAAAGAACTTGACTTTACAGGCCCTCTTCCTGGTTTTATTGATGGTGCTGCTCCTTCCATAATTTATCCTTGGTCCAAAAGGGCCCTCAGTTTATAAAATTCTGTGGCATTATCAAGAGGAACTCTTGGTGCAGGTTTGAGAACAGCTTTTGTGTCTTTAAGTGCTTGAGTGTTGGTATGGAATTATTTGATAATAAAACATATTATTTAAATTTGAATTGTGAGGAACTTTAGGGTAATCAGATATCAAGGCTTGAAGCTATATCAAACAATATCTTGAGGTAAAATCAAAATCAGCAATTTCTCAATGTAAATAACTAATATTCATGAAATCAATAAAATCAAATTGATTATTGAAGCTAAAATCAATCAATAAAATTCTTCATTTTAGATGAATCTCTTGAATTCAAACCCAATTTATGATCAAATCAATCAATAAAGTCAAATAAAATTGAATGTTTCTTTCAATCTAAATTCTTTAGGGATAAATTAATTATGAATTTTTATGAATCAAGATTGTCATTTATGGTTAATTATGACATATTTGAAGAAGAAAAATTAATCTGTGACCCAAAGAGAAATTGAATGGAATTAATATTACTAAGATCTCAATTCAAATAATTTCAAATAGAAATAGGATCTGATAATTATTGAAAGAACCTTTTGAAGTATGAAATTGTGAGTAGAAACTAAGACAATCCAAGAGAATATTCATTAATAACAATAGAGTTGTCAGAGCATATTAATTAATGAATTTCAAGTTGAAAAAATAAGAATGAGCTAAAGAAAGAATAAGCTATGAGCTAATTAATCTAGTTTGATAGGGTTTGTTGGTGATACAAAGAGTGTCCTGGAACTAATTTGATAAGAACTCACTTGGAAATACTCCAAAGAGTTAATAAAAAGAGAGAGTATGGATTAAATTTCTCTAAAAATAATGCATTACAAAGATGGTAGGAAGAGAGAAAAAGCCAATTATCAAGGAGCCAACCAATTAAATTGTTCCATCACTTTTCCAGCCTTATCATAAGGAATAAAGGAATAACCAAGGTCATAACAATGACTAACTCAAGATTATAGCTATGACTATTGAAAGATTAAATAAAATGAAGGATAAAAAGAAATTCATAAGATTAATTAAATAAGAGAAAATTCCCCATGGGATGAAAGAGGGGCCAGTATATGTGAAGAAAAGGACAGCTTCATACTTTCAATTAGAAATTCAACTGTGTGATTGGTGGAAAGCTGTATTTACTTCTTTGCTATATATACCCTGTAAAACTGGGAAAAAACCTGTGTTTATCTAAATACCAACAGTATTCAGCTTAATTGAACAAAATGTTCAATTTCATAAAGGTTGTATTTACTGCAGTCTGTATGGCTTAATTGAGTTTTCTAATGATGTAATGAGCTTTGATACCTTGGAAACTTCCCTTGAATTCTCCTTGGACTTATTTTTTCAGATACAGGGACTTTATTGTATTGTAGGAATACTTTATTCTTGGTGGTACAACATTAATGAAAGAAGAAGCTGGCCTTAATTGATTTTGAGAGCCTTAGGGATATTTTAAAATACCAAAAATACCACAAATAAATTATTAATTTATGATTAAAAATAAAACTTTTACTTTTAAATATAAAAACCAAAGTTTAATATCATTATAAATTTCAAATAGAAAATGAAAGTTATAGTGAAAATTTAACAATGAATTTACATTTAAATTCAAAAATGTTGAAATTCATCTTCACATTGAATAATCAAGTAAAATGAATTTTTTATCAAAAATAATACAAAGATAATATTTTTGGAAAAAAATTGATAAATATTATCATCACTTTTTGCCAGGCTGAGTCTATGACACAGGTGTATGATTGTATTTACAGGCTTTAACTATGACTGTGACACGGTAAAAATGGCAATAAAAAGATTTGTTGATTGTAATAATGCTTTGGAATAAGATAATAAGGGCTTTACTATAAGTATATAGTGGTGGTGAGCGCTGCTGAAAGCCCTGGGTGCAGTATTACCAGTTGTATTACTATAATAAGAGCTACAATACTTAAGTATAAAGTATAACCTGGTTATTTTCCAAGAGTATAGCAGTTTTTTACAGTTGCTCTATGTAGGAATTTAAGAGCAGGATGGGAATTCCTTTTCTGGAAGTGAAAAGGCCTCCTTTTATCCTGAAATGGATTGAAAAGGCTGCTAGACCTTTTCACGCAGAGGAAGTGAAGATTTTTCACTCCTTAGGACAGGCTTGTGGTTTTCAAAAGGCCTGTATAGCCTTTATTGGTCTCAGGTGTGGCTTTGAAACCACATCTGGGGACCACACAGCCTGATTCTGACGTGTATGACGCATAAAATGCGGTACAGAACCTGTATGGGACCCCAGTATTCAATGACCTATGAGGTATTGAAGTAACAACAAGATTCTTCATCTGTTTGACACATCATAAGCATAGTTATGGGACATTATCCCACAGTAAGGATGTATTCGCCAAACTGTGGGATTTTGACTTGAAAACAGCCATAAATTTGTCAGATTTCGGGATATAAAGCTCAAAATTGGTTCTGTGTGTAGACCTGTATGTGTTCTACACAATGTTACCTTATTTGATATGGTTATTATTAAATATGGTGAAGTTATGCCATGTACAAGATTTTTGTACATATGCGTGGTTTTAGGCAAAAGCTGTATTGGGCTTGTTTGCCCTATAACTTTTGTTCTGGGTGAGATATGGGGAAATGAATGGCACCATCCAATAGCCCTGATTTTGCTCTTTCTAAAAATACCCCACTTTAGGTATCTCACACTAAAACTGTAGAGGTTAGATGAGAGGTGAATATTTTATTCACCCTTATTTGACTTTATTTTGGTCATAACTTCAGTAATTATGGTGCTATCTCAGTTTGGGCAGTACAATTGGATAGCCCTAACATAGAGCTTCATTTTGAATACCCATTTGATGAGGTTAAGCCTCTTCCTCTGTATTTCAGATGAGAGGTGAAAATTAAGGTTTATGCTCAGCAATAACTTTGTTATTATTTGTCCTATTATGATGGGACTTGTATATTTAAAAAGTGGTGAGTTTCCTCTTTCTTTCAATACCTTTTGGGCTTATTTGGCTCAGGTCCATGTTTTGGTGGTATCTTGGCTATACCATTGATATATGGTATTTGGCTGTCATGCTTGTGCTGTGGTTTTGAGTCACAGGCTGACATACCCTCCCTCTAAAAAAGGCTCATCATTCATGAGACTTTTCAGTCCTCCTGGAGGCTATGAATCTCCTTAAATGAAGGTTCTCATCTTGTATGGCATCTTCTGCCAACCACTTGTCATAATCAGCTTTCTGGTTCTTTAATCTGACTAAGTACTGTACATGATCCTTACCATTAAGTCTGATCTTCCTGGCCTTGATGATTTTCTTCACTGGTCCAGGGGAATCCTTCACTTCCACTATTCCTGGTGGTGTGGTGTTCTTCTTCCTGGAGGGAAATTTACCCTCCTCTGTCTAGAAGTATGGCTTAACTAAACTCACTGGAAAGACTGGGTGTTTCCTGGAAAATTCCTCTGTGATTTTGACTTCCACTGCATTTTTCCCTATAAATTTAGTGATAGTGCAGGGACCTACAAATGAGTCTCTCATTTTCTAAGTCCTTTGAGACTCTTAAAGTTCAGTGTAGACACTAACACTTGGTCCACTTCTTTAAAGTCAGGTTCCATGTGTGATTTGTCCCACCTCTGCTTATTATATTATTTTGCCTCAGCTATGCATTTGGCAGCTGTGTCACAAGCCCTCTTCCACATTTCATGGAAATCTTTGGCTGTGGGGTGGATGGTCAGAAGATTTTTCTTCAAGTGATCCACAGGCAATAGGGGATTCCACCCTCTCTCTACCAGTGCAGGTGTTTTTCCTGTGGTAGAGTGCTGACTTGTATTATAAGCCAGCTGCACTGCCAGTAGAAGGGTAACCCAGTTATGAGTGTATCCTTCATGGTCCTTTTATTCAATGCCATAGGCACAGAATTTTCTGACGATGTCCTCCATTGTCTGGATCATCCTTTCAGCTAATCCATCTGTTTGTGGATGGTAAGCTGTGGAAAATGCAAGATTTGTGCCAAGCATGTCATACAAGTTTGTCCAAAATTCAGGTGTGAAATTTGGGTCTCTATCAATAATAATTATTTTTGGGACTCCACTGGTAGATATTATGTTATTCCAAAATAACAGAGAAGTATTCATGGCTTTGTCCTCCTTGTGACATGGTAGGAACCTCAGACTCTTTCTGAACCTATCAACTATGATTAATCAGGAATTGAAGTTTTCTTTGCCTCCTGGGACAAGTCCTGTAAGCCAGTCCATGTTGATGATTTCCCATGGGTGTTTGGGTTCTTCTATATGTTGAAGTAACCCATACTTCTTCCCATTTTTCCGGTTTGCCTTTTGGCAACCTTCACAAGTGTTTATATACTCACTCACTCTTGTTCCCATTTGGGCCACCAAGCTGTGCTTGCTACCCTTTCTTTAGTCCTGTCTTCACTCATGTGGCCCATATAGGGGCAGTCATGGCATTCCTGAAGGATCAAAAATATATGGTCTCTGTCTATTATTGTGAGTGCACTAGTATGCTTTTCTCTATGGTAGAGCAAGCCATCTATAAGGAAAAACTTGTTGTCCTTATAGTCCCTCAACAAGGGTTCCTCTAACTGGGATTCCAGTTCTGGGCTCCTGTATTTTTCTTGAAGGAGTTGCAACAATATGCCACACTGTTTGTGTTTTTCATATGTCTTCATCACTGTATTCAAGAATTAATTATGCAGTTCTGAGGAGCTTATTCCCAATATGGGAGTTTCTGTTCCTTCTGAATCAGTGTTTCCACTGTCTAGGGTACCACTAACTGGTTCCCTGTCACAGGGGCTCTTCTAAAATGAAGAGGGCCTGGCACTCAGTGAACAGACTTACTTATGGAGGGCTCAGAAGGAAATACTCAAATTATGAGAGTAATGGAGTAAGAGGATAATTTCCTAGTCATAAAATAATAAGTATAAAAGATAAGAGAGACAAAGCAAAAGCAATAATAAAGAGCCAACCACAAATAATCCTGTACCACTGTTTCAACCTGTTCAGAAAAGAGAAAAGGAATTAATAAGGATATGGCCACCAGGACTCTACTGAGAAGGTGAGGGAAGGCTAAGACTAACTTAATAAATAATAAAATAATATTCCAAGAGTGAGAATAAAATAATATTAAATAATAAATCAACTATTTTAATTAACTGGGGGAAAAACCCCCAGGTGGGTGAAGAGGGGCTGGTATATGTGAGAAATGCCAGCCTTGGAGTTTGAGTGTTGAGATACTTGCCTGTATGCTGGAAGAAGTTGGATGTGGGATTGAATCCTGTATTGGTGAATCCAATACAGGTGATACAGTCAATACAGGTATTTGCGCCTGTATTAATGACAGGCCGGTATTTGGTGAATCCTGTATTTGAGTCTTGCCTGTATGGAACTGTATTGAGGTATGAAAACTGTATTGGGTGAATTGTTGAATGAAACCCCCTTGCTGATTGGGTTTTGAAGGGTATCCATGATATAATGATTTGCTGATGATGATTGGAAATGCCCCTGCCTCCTTGGCTGTGACATTATCCCCCTCTTGAAAGTGGTGAGCTCTGAGCACCATAAGTATAGTGAGTCTTGATGAGCTTGCAATTAATTCAAACAGTTCTTTCCCCCAATTCCTTAAGATTTTCCCCTTAAAACTTCTTCTTCAATCAATACTCAAACCAATCTTCATTTGACTATTTGTAGGTATTTTCCCCTTGATTTTGATTCTGAATTTCCTCTGTTTCATTCGAACTGCCTTCAATATTCATAAAAATTTCTTTAATCTTGTCTTGAGTGTCTTCATCAACCTTTCTTGAGTCCTCATGGCTTTTGAAAGGTGGTTGATTTGGGTTTTTGTCCCAAGACCACTTGAAATCATCATAATTTTGAATTTTAGAGTGTTGGCATAAGGTGGCCAACATTTGAAATTTTGGACCAAATGAGTAGTCCTGGCCAAAATCCCCGAAAATGTGAATAAATGGGTTTTTTGGCCAATTTGCGCAAAAAATGCGCAAATATGCCATATGTGGCATAAATTGGTGAAAATAATGAAAAAACTGAATTATTGTGAAAAAATGGCCTAAAAGTGGGTTTTGGCCAAAGTGCGCAAATGCGCAATTATAATGATTTTGGCCAAAAAGGCCTTTTGAAGGCTTTTGACAAGAAAAAGGCCCTTTTGCGCAAAAATGCGCAAATCACCCAATATGCACAATTAAGCATATTATGATAATAATTGATGAAAAATGGCTGTTTTGATGTTTTGAGGTCTGATATGGCCAATTGTGCCAAAGTGCATATCTTGATGAAATTGGCCAATTGGGCCATTTGAAACAATTTCTTCTATGAACTTGTTTTTTTTTTGAATATCTTCTTCTTATCCCCTCCTTGATTGGTCAATTGCCATAAACACCTTGCTGATTGGGTTTTGGCTTTCAATTTTGATCTTAAGGAATGAGTTCAAGGCTGAAATTCATATTTGACTCCACTGCCTCTGGTTCCCTGCCTTTTGTGATTTGGAGATGCCTTGGCTATCAAGTTTAAAGAAACCTTGAAGAAATTTTGATGCATATTACTGGTAGTTGGTCTCCATTATTACTATTGTTATTTCCCTTTTTACATGAAAATACATGAATTAGCCTCCCAATACAAAATATGGGAGGATTGACTGCTGCTTAAAAGAAGGAAATTAAAAAAAACAAGAATTATACAAGTAAAGAAAATAAAAGAAATGAAAAAGAAAAGAAATGAGAGAAAAAGAGAGTAAAGAAAGAAATATGAAATGCCTGGGGGTTGTCTTTCTTGTGGTGAGTTGTTTGATTTTGGCCAAAAGATTCTGAAAGATGAAATCAAGCATTTGATGCTCACAGCGTGGTCAAGGTAATGTTTTTACAAGAATTAGACCCCTCAGGGATGCATACCAGGAGATGGAACTTACTTTCATAACTTCCACTCTCCACCAAGCACCATAAATGAAAATTGAAATATGCCATAAGATGAATTTTATAATGAATGTCTTGAAAGATAATTTATGGCATGATTGAAGAAAGAAGAGAAAATAAAAGAAAAGATTGGGCCAAATCTTGATGAAAGGTCCAAATCTTGAGGGTATTATGTTGCAAGGCCTTCTGAACCTGTCCAAAGAATTGACAAGTGCTCACAAAGTGGCCAAGGTTATGCTTACAACAAATTTGGTAGAATACCCCCTTAAAGGTGCATGCCAGGAGAGGAACTTACTTTCATAACCTCCAATCCCCACCAAGCACCATAAATCAAACTCTTGAGGCATTTGGGCCAGGCTTGTCTGGATACAAAGTGTGAAAATCCTTGACAAGGTCTGGGGAGTTGGTGAGGTTGGAAGCTGGTTTTCAAGTTGTTCTTTCTGGGTCTTCATTGAATCCTTTCCACTCCACTAAATACCATAATGAACCTCTCTTGAGTTTTGAGTCCAGAACCTGAGCCACTTCCCATTCTTCTTGCTCTTCCACTATTACTGGAGGTGGTGGCATTTGGTGTTGATTTGGGATAGTTGATTGCTTCACTGGTTCTAATAAGGACACATGGAAAACAGGGTGAACTGACTTCCATTGTTGAGGCAACTTGAGATGATATGCATGGCTGCCAATCTTCTTGAGAACTTCAAAGGGTCCCAACCATCTTTCTGAAAGTTTCTTGGTGGGTCTTGTTGTCTTGATGTTCTTGGAAGCTAGCCATACTTTGTCCCCAGGTTGGAAATCAGGTGGAATTGCTCTACTTTTATCTGCATACTTCTTAAAAGGCTTTATTGCTGACTCTAATTCTTCCTTGACAACTTGCTGTACTGATTGGAGTTTTGATGATAACTTTCCAGAAGGTGTATCTTGAGAAATGTGAATTGAATCAAAGCTGAGATTTCTTCCATAAATAGTGAAAAATGGAGACTGTTTTGTTGATGAATGTTCTGCATTATTATAGGCAAATTCAGCCAGAGGGAGCCAGGTGTGCCAGTCATCTTGATGGTAACTGACATACATCCGAAGATACTGTTCTAGAATCTGATTTACCCTCTCTGTCTGTCCATCTGTTTCAGGGTGAAAGGCAGTTGAAAGATCTCTTGATATCTTGAGCTGCTGAAACAATTGAGTCCAAAATGATGAAACAAATAATGAACCTCTATCACTAACAATACTGATTGGAAGACCATGTTTGGAAAAGACATGATTAATGAATATTTGAGCTAAATCCAAAGCAGTGATTGTTGAATAAGTTGGAATAAATATTGCCATTTTTGAAAATCTGTCTACAACTACTAAAATTGAATCAAAGTTGCTTGACAAGGGCGATTGGGTGATAAAGTCCATTGATAAATAATTCCAAGGATCAGATGGAATTTGAAGAGGCTTGAGTAATCCAAACTTCTTATGGTGGATGTTCTTGTTTCTTGAACATTGCTGACATGAAGACACATAGTCCTTGATGATTTGATTCATGCCAGCCCAATAAAAATCCCTCTTGATGAGCTTGAGGGTCTTCTCCTGACCAGGATGGCCAGCCAACGGTTAGTCATGACGCTTTTGAAGAATGTCCAATTGAATTTCATGATTGCTTGGAATGACAACTCTATCTTTGAGCAATAATAATTTTGCTTGAGGTTCAAGAGAATAGTCTGGGACTGATTCTCCTCCTGCTAATTTCTTGAGGATTTCCTTATAATCTTTGTCTTGCCATACTTGTCTTTGAATTTACTCAACTACATCTGAAAAAATATAAACTTTTATTGAGAAGAATCTTGACTCTTGAATTTCATTTTGCTTGAGAACTTGATGAAAGTTTTGAGGATTCTTGCTGATGAAATCCACCCCCCTTTCTGGGTACACGTTGTCCCGACGTGACAAGGCATCTGGTAAAGTGGCCAGCCTGCCTGGGCGGTAAGTGATGATAAAGTGGAATTCAGATAGAAATTCTGCCCAACGGGCTTGACGACGAGTAAGGACTTTAGAGGACATAAAATACTGAAGGGAACAATGGTCTGTCAAGACCTCAAAAGAATCAGAAAGAGAAAGGAGAAAAGCTCTCCAGCGCTTGAGAGCCCAGACTATGCCAAGGAGTTCCTTGTCATGAATTTCATAGTTGAGTTCAGCTGGTAAGAGCTTGCGACTATCAAATGCAATGGGATGCTTTCCTGAGTCATTCACCTGACTCAGTACAGCACCCAAGGCATAATCAGAAGCATCAGTCTCTACAATGGCTGGTAGAGAAGGATTAAAGTGAGAGAGAATAGGAGCAGTGGTGAAAGCTTCTTTGAGTATTTGAAACTGACTAAGAGCTTCCTCATTGAAGATAAAGGGAGAATCTTTTTTAAGGAGGGAAGTGAGAGCAGAGATTTTTTTGGAATAATTTTTAATGAAACGACGATAGAAGTTGGCAAAGCCAAGAAAGGATTGAAGGGCCTCGATGTTCTTGGGCTGAGGCCAATTGAGGATTTGTTGAAACTTTGAAGAATCCATCTTGAGGCCATCACTTGAAACAACATAGCCCAAGTATTCCACACTTGAGGCATGGAATACACACTTTGAGGCTTTAGCAAACAAATTATTGTCTCTCAGTCTTTGAAGAACAGAGGCCACATGTTTAACATGTTCATCCAAAGAGCTAGAGAAGACCATAATATCATCTAAGTACACTACAACAAAAACATCCAAATAATCTGCAAAGATATCATTCACAAGATTTTGGAAAGAAGCTGGAGCATTGGTTAAGCCAAATGGCATAACCAAATATTCATAACTGCCATATTTGGTTCTAAAGGCAGTTAAGTGCTCATCCCCCTCTTTGATTCTCAAGAGATTATAAGCACCATGCAGATCTATCTTGGAGAAGATAGTAGCACCGTTGAATACGGTAAGAAGCTGATTCATTGGAGGAACAGGATACCTGTTCTTCCTAGTGACAGCATTAAGTTTGCAGTAGTCAACACACAAACAAAGACCACCATCCTTTTTCTTAACAAAAAGGACAGGTGCTCCTGTTGAGGAGGAGCTTGGTCTAATGAAACCTTTCTCTACATTCTCTGAAATGTAGGCCCGCAGTGTTTCTGACTCATTTCTTGATAAAGAGTAGATAACACCAACTGGAGGTAGAAGACCCTCCACTTCAATATGATGATCACAGGCACGGTGTGGAGGAAGTTTCTCTGCTTTCACTTTGGAGAATACATCCAAATATTTGTGATAAACAGGAGGGACTACTTTCAGCACAGTTTCAATCTCTTCTGGCTCTTCCTCCTCATCCCACTGCTCCTCCAGGGAGGCATGAAAAGATAAAGGAGGAAGGTCCATATCCCCTTGAAAGAGGTGAAGTGAAGATATAGCAACATCTTCTCCAACATCTTTTATCTCTTTGAAGACTTCATCTCTTAATGGAAGTAATGACTGAGAGGGAACAATGGAGGGGTTATGGACAGAAGGAGGAAGGGAAGGTGTCTTAAGTTCACCAACCAGAGCAACACTGTTGACAGCAGTGGAAACGTCATTACTAGTAGAAGAAATAATACCACTAGAATCCTTATGGTTAGAATCATAGGTGATAAATCCATTTTTCCAATCAATAATGGGATTGAAATGGTAAATAAAATCATAGCCCAATATTAGGTCTTCTCCCTTGGGTGAATCTATGATAAAGAAATCCCATTCAAAGCTTGGGAAGGAAGGTAAATCAACAAACCACTTGGTATAATGGGTGATGAACAAGGAAGTGGATTCACTGGAATCCAGGATGAAAAGAGGAATCTTTTCAGGGGACTCTGACATGGTCAATGAGTACTTGAGAACAAGATTCTTTGCAATAAAGGAGTTTGTAGCACCAGAATCAATGAGAATACTATAAAAAATATCAGAGATTGAAGAGAAAATAAGAAATTTTAAAGATTTCTTGACACTAGTATTCAGAGTGCACAATTGTGCTCTTGAAGGAAATAAGTGAGAACCATTGAACACATCATGGTTCCCACTCAGGCTTTTCCCTGCTTGCTAGGGAAGCCTTTTGATGACCCTTGCCTATTCTCAGGCCTCTTGAAGCATTTTTCAAATGGGTGTTTACCACCACAATAATTGCACAAGCCTTCTTTAATCCTCCTCTCCTTTTCAGAACCAATTAATTTGTTGTCCTTATTGAGGAGAGCAGCATGAGGCTTGTCTTTGGACACTTGAAAATTCTCCCCCTTCTTATTCTTCTTGTGATAAGGCTTCTTTGATGATGAACTTTGAGGGGGCCTGGAGGAGTTGGATTCATTGATTGGAGGCTTCTTCTCTTGATGGCTACCCTTTTCCTTCTGCCTCTCATGGTACCTGGTATCTAATTCCAAGGTGATGTCCATGAGTTGTTGAATACTATCAAAAGTTCCAGGGTGAGAAGCCAATTGGTCCAACAACCTTGATGCCAATCCTCTCCTATACACATGAATATAGGCTCTTTCCCCCCAGTCTCCAATTCTTGACATTAAACTTCTAAAATCAGCTATGTACAAGGAAACTTGACCACTTTCCCTCATCCTCAAATTGTCCAACTCTTGTTCAGCTTTTCTGACTTCATTGGGATCACCAAACAGAGTGAATAACTGGGTTTCAAACAACTGCCAGTTATTGAGGAGATAAGAAGGGTCTTCATTGGAGATATTTGAGAGGTAAGGTTCAATCCATTTGCCAGCTCTACCAGTAAGAAAAGAATTTGAGTACAAAACCTTCTTCCTTTCAGAGAAGAAGTTTGCTGGGTCATTATGGAAAATTAATTGACAAGATTGAATAAATCCTCTCAATTTATAAGCTTTAGTACCATCAAAAGAATCAGGTGCCTTCATTGATGGAGTCTTGAATGCAGGGACTTTTGAAGTGTCCCTTGGGGCAACTGCTTGAGTGAGTTGTCCCATAAACTGAGTCATTTGCTCCATCATCTTGAGGAAATTTGGTTCAGCTTGAGAGACAGAAGGTTGATTAGAAAGGGCTAGATTTGGAGCCTCAGGAGCTTCAGGAGCACCTGCCAAGGCAGCTGCCACTTCAGTCTCCTCAGATTCTTCCTCTTCCACAGACTCCTCCCCCTCCTCATCTTCAGCTTCCCCCAATCTACTTCTAGGCCCTTGAGGAATGCTTGGATAGCCACCCAACAGTCCAGAGAATGATCTTGATCTTCTAGACTTCACACCTCCTCTTCTGGAGGGTGCTGCTCCTTCCATTGGTGGTCCTCTGTCCAAATTTGCACTCAGTTGATGAACTGATGGTGTGCAGTCAAGAGGAGCCCTTGCTGTAGGAGTGAGAACAGCTTGATGTCTTTGAGATCTTGTATTCTTGGCTGGAGGGCTATGCTGAACTGGCATTATGAAAGAAGAATGAATGAAACTTGATGATACTTTGAATAAAAGAAGGCTTGACCAAAACAATCAAATGAAAATCTTGATGAACTTGAGAACTCAATCAATAATCTTGAAGTGAATCAATGAATAAATCTTGAAGAGTGAAGATGACAAGTCAAATTCTTATGAATAATCAATTTCAATCAATAAGTCAAATCAAGTCAATCAAAATCAAATCAATTAAGTCTTGAGGAATTCAATCAATATCTTCAAAAGTCAATTCAATTTTCTTGAGGAATCAAATTCAAATCAATCAATTAAATCAAATCTTGAGGATAAATCAGCTATCTTGAGTAGTCAAATCAAGTCAATCAAATCAAATCAATTCAATCAAAGTCAATTCAAAATCTTGAGGTGAAATCAATGTCTTGAGGAATCAATAAATCAATCAATATCTTGAGAAATTTCAAAATCCAAAATCACTGAATACCCCAAATCAATAAATTCCCTGAATGAATAATCAATTAACCCAAATAATTCCACTCAAATGACCTGATAAACCTGAATTCAGACAAAAAAGAGAAATGAGAATGATAATGATAAAGTGAAATGGTCAGCAGAAATTTTTGAAATGAGAAAGAGAATCAATTTTCATTTGAATGAAAAGAATGAGATGAAAATTGATGAGAGAGAAAAAATCATAAAAATCATAAAAATCATAAAAATCATGAAATCATGAAAAGATCATAATTGAAGAATGAGAGAAATGAATAAAATGAATGAAAGAAAAAGAAGCAATTATGAGTTAATTAAAATAATGTCACAGGGGCTCTTCTAAAATGAAGAGGGCCTGCCACTCAGTGAACAGACTTACTTATGGAGGGCTCAGAAGGAAATACTCAAATGATGAGAGTAATGGAGTAAGAGGATAATTTCCTAGTCATAAAATAATAAGTATAAAAGATAAGAGAGAAAAAGCAAAAGCAATAATAAAGAGCCAACCACAAATAATCCTGTACCACTGTTTCAACCTGTTCAGAAAAGAGAAAAGGAATTAATAAGGATATGGCCACCAGGACTCTACTGAGCAGGTGAGGGAAGGCTAAGACTAACTTAATAAATAATAAAATAATATTCCAAGAGTGAGAATAAAATAATATTAAATAATAAATCAAGTATTTTAATTAACTGGGGGAAAAACCCCCAGGTGGGTGAAGAGGGGCTGGTATATGTGAGAAATGCCAGCCTTGGAGTTTGAGTGTTGAGATACTTGCCTGTATGCTGGAAGAAGTTGGATGTGGGATTGAATCCTGTATTGGTGAATCCAATACAGGTGATACAGTCAATACAGGTATTTGCGCCTGTATTGATGACAGGCCTGTATTTGGTGAATCCTGTATTTGAGTCTTGCCTGTATGGAACTGTATTGAGGTATGAAAACTGTATTGGGTGAATTGTTGAATGAAACCCCCTTGCTGATTGGGTTTTGAAGGGTATCCATGATATAATGATTTGCTGATGATGATTGGAAATGCCCCTGCCTCCTTGGCTGTGACATTCCCCTTCAGAAAATCTGAAGTTTTTCTTCCTGTCTATTTCCATGAAATGGATAGTAATTTTAGCTGCTACTTTAGGGTCATAAGCTGGGTTGCTTTTTACATTATCCAATGGCCATCTGCATTTGTATGTCTTTTACCTTCTTTTTATATGATGTTCATATTCCCTCTATACTCTTGGATGGCTATTTGCCACCTCAGCATGTTTCTATTGGTATTCTTCATGTTTAGTAAAGACTTCAAGGCTTTGCAGTCTGTGTAGACTTCAAAGACTGCACCATCCAAATAATAATGAGGTTTGTCTAGAGCCCAGATTAAGAATAGACATTCAGTCTGGGTGGCCTCATACCTGGCTTCTGAATCTTTCAGCTGCCTAGAGATGTAACATATTACTCCCTCTCTTGGTTCACCATCTACAATTTGTCTCTGGTTAAGGGCTGCTCCCAAGCCTTGGCTACATGCTGCATCTATGTGTAACTTGAATGGTAGTTAAAAGTCAGGCAATATGAGCACAGGTAAATTTTTGAGTTCATATTTGATCCTCTCATATGCATCCCTTCTTTCCTTGGTAATTTCAAAAACTACATCTTTTGAACATAGCTTGTATGAACTACTAGTTATGCGGGCAAAACTTTTGATGTGGTTTCTATAGTAGCTAGGAAACCCAAGGAAAGATTGCATCTCTTTGATGTTTCTTGGTACTGGATTTTGTAGTACTTTTGCTACTTTGCTCTGGCTAATTTCCAGACTAAGACCTGAGACTTTATGTCCTAGAGCTAGTAGCTCTTGTTGGCCAAAATTGCACTTTTTAAGTGAAATTTTTAGATTCATGGGTGTTCATTTACTTAGCACTCTGTCTATTTATTGCACATGGTCTTCCCATGTCTCTGAGTATATAATGACGTCATAAATATATACTACCATCCAGCCTTCCAATATTTCTTCTTGAAATATGGTGTCCATCATCCTTTGGAAGTGGGCTGGTGCATTCCTGATGCCAAATGGCATCCTGGTGTACTCATATATGCCCAAATGACATATGATTCTGAGTAATTTCATGGAGTTTTGTTTAACTGCATTCTGATGGAAGCCTTTCATACAATCCATTTGGGTTATGTATTTTTCTTTTGCCATTTTGTCTAAGGCATGAGGTATCCTGGGTATAGGGTACCTGTCAGCTTTGGTGTAGTTATTCAGAGCTCTGAAATCTCCACACAGCCTAGACTTTCCATCATGCCAGGTGATCAGGACAGGCGTGGTAATTTCCACTATTTCATTGTTTCCAATCTTTCTGATGACATCCATGTCCAGGAGTTCATTGATATGTTTTTCAATTTCCTTCCTGGATTCCAGACTTTCTGGGTAAGGAGGTCTCCTGAGAATGGGTGGATAAGGTCTTTCCACATCCAGATATAGTTCTATATCATGGCCTTTAATCTTGCGTAATGGTTCTTCACCAATGGAAAATTCTGGTCTATTCTTTCTCAGAATTTTCAGTAAGCTTAGTTTCTGTTTACTGGTGAGGGTAGTGCTAAACTGTCCCTCTCTGAATTCATTCAGTACTTCTTCAAGAGGATCTTGGGCAGATATTTGGTATATATCAAGTGAAAATTTCTTTTCCTTGTTGGTACCAATCCTAATGTGCCTGTTTTTACTATTGTAAATATCTATGCCATACATCCTCTGGTAATCTGTTCCCAGCAAAAACCTGTGGATGTGGGCATCATGAAGCACAATGAACTCTAGGTTAAGTCTGATGTTACCTTTCCTATGGGTTATAATTATCTCTTTGATAATTTTCCCAATGGAAGTAATCTTCCCTGATGCACTCTTGAAGCTCTTTGCCTTGGTGGGAATAAGCTGGTTTTCCCAGTTTGGGAAGTGGTTGTCCAGATAATTTCTGGCCACTATGGGGCAGTGTGCTCCACTGTCAATGATAAATATATTTTGAGCATTGTCAATACAAACAGTCATTTTTTTGGCTGTTCCATGTATGTATGCCATTCCTTTGGTTGATGTAACTAGGAATGTTTGTGCATCTTGTGTGTGTTTGCACAAGTTTTGGTTGGCAGTATCCTGTGGCATGCCTGCTTCCAACCGTATGTCTGGGATTTCTAGTGGGGTTTCCTCTTGGTATTCCACTAGGAATTCTTCTCCTGGGTCTTGTTCATCATCAGATTGTTCTCTGATGGCATCACCCATAGAGTCTTATTCAAAATCCTCTGTTGGGGATTTCTCCTCTGGGACTTTCTCAATGGCATAGACTTTTTTGTTTGCCTTTGGACAGTTGTTGGCATAGTGGTCTGTTGAACCACAGCTGTGACAAGAATTTTTTTTTGCCACTTCTGCCACCCTTTCTCTGGGTTTGTCTTTAAACTCCACCCTGAAAGGTTGTTTCTCTTTGAAACCACTTCTCTTATATGGGGTGTATTTCCCTATATTAGTTCTTTTTCTTACATTTTGTAAGGTATTTGAAATGTCATCTAGAGTGCAATTGTGGTTGCATCTGCATTTGACTGCATGCTCTAGCTCTCCTGGAATTTGTGTCAGGAGTTTGTGATTCCTAATCTGAATTTTAATTTGAGGATCAATGGCTTTAAGTCTTTTAAACTGTCTGAAACACCACTCATATGGATCTTTTTCCACAGAGTATTTGTCATTTTCAAATGACATGGTCTTTTACCATATGCAAGTACCATTGCTGTACTCTTGGATTATTTGACTCTTCCACCATAGCCAGTTTCTTCTTCCATGGATTTCTTTAATTTCTGTGTACCATATACTAGCATGTCCTTTGAATTCTGTATTGAGTCTAGCAGTAATCTGGTAGTCTGGTATGCTTGGCAAATCAATGAAGAGTCCATCAATATAATCAATGAGTTCCATATTATCATATTCTCCAGTTCCAGAGAATTTGGGCAGCTTGAGGTCTCAGGAAGCTGTTTGAAGGCTTCCTTCTCTGAATAAGACATATTATCTCCATCCTGGTATTGTGATGGAGATCTTTCCTTATTCATCAACATGGCATCTGGTTTGATGTCATCTTGGTAATATGGATTATCCATAACATGGCCTTGTGGCTGGGGCTTTATGCTATGGTAGACATTAAACAGTTTTCTATGTCTTTATCCAGAAAATCTCTGTCCCTTTTGCTGTTGTGTTGTTGTTCATAGACTAGATTCAGTCTTTTGTTGGTTTCTTAAGAGGCTTTGCTCAATTGATCATGTACTTCTTGAAGGTTTTTAACAATTTTGTCCATGGAGGCTGTCAGTATTTTCATCCTCTCATGGCTTGCTTCAAGTTCTGCAAACTGCTTTTGAGCTTTCTCAGCATATTGGGACATTTGTAACCACAGTGTATCACTGTTTAGGTTACTCTCAGGTGTGACAACATTGTGTTCAATCTGAGTGGGGGTAATATTTCTATCAATAGGACTACTTATTTTAGAGCTATTTACAACTACTTCTGGTTCTTGTGCACTTCTTTAGCCAAGTATAACAGCTTCTGGATCATTGGGTATGATTCTCTCTTCCTGTTGCTGAAAGAAGTTCTGTTTTTCCCTTGGTATCCTTTTCTTCTCCTGGAAACTACCTGGGATTGTGAAGAATGGTTACTCTTGGCCACTGATCTGCTTTTTCCTGAATTGTGTGAGGCCACTGTAGAGCTGGTTTGATCTACTCCTTGTGAGGCTGAGGGAATCATAGTAGGCCCTGTCTGGTTCAGCTGTTCTTCCATAGCCTGGATAGTGGCTTGATTCTCCCTTATCCTGTTTGCCCTCAGCTCCAGGAGTATGAACTGCCTGGTGGGATTACAGCCTTTGGTTATTACCATAAGTGTTTTGAAGTCTATCTCTTTGAGACATATCTTCTGGAAGCATGCCCCAAGTCCTACCCAGTGGGATGCAAGGTGGAACCTCTTGTTGTCCATGCTCAATTGAAATAAATCTTTGAGGAGTGGGTGGAGCTGCAGAACTTGATCCATATCTTTCCAGTCCTCTGGTTTGAGGTTCCTGTTGATTTCAAAAGTTAATGGCAGGGTGGGTATGATTTCCCTCAATGTCTTGCCATCCACCACTGTGTCCAAGGTGTCCTCTTCCAGGTCTTCTGGTTCTGGACAAGCCTTCTCTGTCCTCTGGTTGGTTCCTTTGGAAGCCAAGGTTTCTGAGGTGTACAGGTGACATATCAGTGTTTGCAAGCAGTCAAAAACTTTATGTTCTTAGGGTATTTACCTTTGACTTTTCCTTGTACAAATTTGCTGTCTGCTTATTTTGGCAATTTACCTTTAGAGGTTACAACTGGGTTAATTATGGTAATCTTCCCTGTAAAAGTGGTTAAGGTTGGTTTACCTTGTATTGAAGCAGAGGTTTGTGGTTTTCTATTCCTCTCAGTGGAAATGGCTGTCCAATTTCTTGCTGTAATCAGGCCTTCACTGTGCCTCTTTCCCTTGCCCTTGCTGCCCTCTATTTCTGAGCATGTAACTGGTGTGTTGGACTGTGACTGGGTCTCAAGTGGTATGTAGTTTTCTTCCACTGAATCAAACAGGAAAAGAGGTATTAATTTCAGTTAAGACTTCTTAAAATTCTGTTTGTATGTCTAAGAATGGCCTCTGGGCTTTTATGTTACTACAATGTGCCCTTTTATAATAGCAGTGTATTTTTATTAACCATTTCACGTCAGAAATACAGCTTACAGATATCTGGTACACTGTTTGTATGCCAGTCTCTCACAAATTAACTTGTAATTATAAAGTATGATCTAATAAAAGTGTTATGTAAGAGGGTAAGTGAATTAACAATACACCCAACCACGCCCCAACTGTTGGTTTTAGAGTAAGAAGTGTCCTTATTTAATTAAAAAAAGGACCTTATGAATGGCTTAAAGTGTTTTTATATGTAAAACACACCAAAAATAAGGGTTTTTGTGTCACAGGGGCTCTTGTACAGAAAAACAAGAGTGGCCTGGCACTCAGCAATCAGGAAACTCACTTTGAAGACGTCAAAAGAATAAATAAAATAAAAATAAAGAATTGAATTTCTCTAAGAAGGATGCAATAAGAGAAATGAGAAGCCAAATGGCCAAAGATCCAACCAAGTAAGTCCTTAATCACTGTTTCAACCTTCCAAAATGAACAATGGAATTAGTAAGAATATGACCACCAAATATCCGTTGACAGGCAAATAAATAAAGAGAAAAGGTGCTAAATGACTGACTTGATAATGCCAGTATTCACTTAACAAGAATTGTAATATAAATAAAGATAAAATAAAATCAAAATATATTAATTAACTGGGTAAAAAATCCCCCAGGGTCAAAGGAGGCTGGTATATGTGAAACATTGAGAGCTTGACTCCTTCAGGCTGACAGCTCATCTGTATTGAATCCTTCAAACTGTACTGACAGCTTGATGAAGTGTATACCTTGCCAGATTGGGAAATAAACTGGGTTAAATGATCTTCCCATGGTTTATGAATTGAAAATACAGGTCTTGATGAAGTAAGACTGTACTGAATGAATTGGGTTGCCAAGGTGGATTGGTGAAGCATTGACCCTTGACACATTGTTTTGGAACTGCCTCTTGAATATCCCTTGAGAATGAACAGCCATTATTCCCTTGGAGGAATACTGTTGTGGTATTACATACCTTATTGGCCCAGTTTCAAGTGAAATTTCATTTATAAGGTTATAAATTGAAGAAATAACAAATAAAAATCAATGATGAATCAATTATAATAGATGGATTCAGCAAAAAAAATTTATTTATATTCATCAATATGTATAATCCCATAAGCAAATCCTGGAAGAATGGTCCATTTGATTACAAGAATAACAATAAAATAAGGAAAAGAAAAAGACAAGCTAGCAAGAATGTTAAAGTTACCAGTGAAAGGGGTAATTTTACACCCAAACTACCCTAGCTCTGCTCAACCTTTGGATTACTCAGCAATGCAGCTATTAAGCTGAGGCTACTTCAATAAGGAATAAATTAAAACTGTATTAAACAAAAGTCACAAGACAGAAAGAAAAATAAATCAATTAATTTATGCAAGGAAAATCCATCAAAAAACCTTAAATTACACAGCATATCTGTGGAAATACAAGCACAGCCACCTGATAAGGTAGTAAATATAAATCGAAAACAGAATTCAATCTAAATGAAGGAAAATTAAAACTCATACAGGACAAATATAATCCCCACAATATACAGCATTCTCCACCTACAGTTCAAAAAATGCACAGACCTATGGTGCAATAGCTGTACAAAATCATCTCATCCCCCCAGAAATGGTGCAACAAACCAAACATATGGTGCAATATCTTGATCAAATGACACCATTTGGATATCTTTCATCAGCTGAATCCCCTCAAGGCTGTGCATAATAATCTTGAAGCTTAATTAAAATATAAGTAAAGTCCCACAAATGGTGCAATACCTTGAAGAAATGACACCATCTCAAAATTTCTCACCAGCAAAAAAATCTCATATTACATAATCATACATAAAAATTGTGCAATAAACCAAACAAATGGTATCTCACCACTATAAAGAATTATCCCAGCAAAAAGAAGTGGAAAAATTCCAAGTCCTTTGTTTTTGAGTGCCTCTATGGAGGGCCCAAAGAATATACATAGAGGGCCTCTCTCCCTCATTTCTTCCTCTTTTCCCCATGAATGAATGCATGAATGAATGCAATCAATTATATACCAAGAAGGAGAATAATCATTCATCCCTCACTAGTAGGTCAACCTAGTATTGTTATTAAATGGGAATTATATACCAAGAAGGATAATAATTCATCCATCCCTTACTAGTAGGATAATCTAGTTATTTTAGTAAGTCTTATAGTTATAATATTATCAATAATACTCATAATATTGAGTTTATCCCCATACCCTTTACATTATAAAGGAAAAATATCTTTATTATATCTTCATATTAAAAAAACAACCTTACAAATATATAGTACTATTATTATATATAAAAAAAACCTACCCTTATATTATATTATATCACTCATATATTTAACAAAAATTCACTCTATATTGAACAATATCTTACCAATCAATTATTGAAGTTCTTATTATTATATTATATCAAAAATTACCCTCTCAAACCACTAAGTATTATAACAGATATAACATCAAATTTAACTTAACCCTTCAAAATATATATTATTACTACTATATTAAATCAACCTCTTATACTATTAAGGTCTTACTCTTAAAATCATCTTATATTATTATTTGAAAACTATATTTTATACTGTTTTAACTTATAAGTTACTTATCTGATTATTGAATGGGTCTGATAGAGACTTCTGAAAATTCTTCTCTAGCTATAAGGCCACAATCTTAAATATTGATTTGTGAGCTCTGTAGGGAGATTGTTTAGTATATTCAGAGGGGCAGCTCAAACACCATTAGCACCCTTGGTTACAGGATTATTTCAGAAATTCAAAACTGTTTACCTGTGATTTCCCCCTCAAGGACTTCCTTATCCAATCCCACACTAAAAGGAGTTCCACATCTGGTGTCCCAACAGTGGCCATTTCAACTTCAACATTCAATAATCAGTCAATAATCAAGAAAGAAGATAATCAAATCAACATAACTCACAAAAATAATTAGCATTATCAAGAATTAACCATCAACACTCTCATACAATCTGGAATCTGTAAACAAATCCCATTCCAAATCATCATCACCATCACAATCCTCAAATCAATCATATCATTTTCATTATCCAGTAAAAGAAGGAACGCCAGAAGATCAAACACCCAAGGATATTGATTTACTCATTGCAACACCAAGAACAGAACAGAAGGAAAAGGAAGAATTAAGGAGATTTTTTTTCAAGTTAATTCAAGAAGCAAGGAAAAACAAGAGAAGTACAAAAGAATTTAAAGTATCAGTTTATCAAGTAGAAATGAATCAACAATCAACATCTGACTTACCACCATTACCTGAAGATACTGTAGAAGACAGTATGCAGAATAAAGTGAAGAGGAAGATCAAACAGTACAGATCCAAAGTCTTTTGAAGCAAAAATAAGATTTATTATTAACACAAAGTAAAAAGAAAGGAAAAAGAAGGTAACAAACATTTTACACACCTCAAGCTAGTCCAAGTGAGCCCACATTACCAAGGCATGTTAGGTCTGAAGACTCACCAATATCACCTACACCTCGCCCTAGAGCAACATTCACACCCGCAACAGAACAAAGATCACAGAGTATCCCAAAGAAAGTATTTTTAACTACACCAAACCATCCAAGTCCATTACAAAAGGAAATTCCTAAGTAAAAATGTCCTATTGTTAAGATAAGAGCTAAAGATTATAATCTTGCTTTTAATGGTAATGAAGTAGAAAAATTCATAAAAAGAGTGGAAGCAGCAGCTGAAATTGAAGGGGCTAATGGAGAAGATATAGCAGGACAAGTTATCTTTATGTCAGCATCTGAAGAAGTTAAGGAGAAAATTGAAGCAATGCAAGGTTATGAAGAGAAGAACTGGACAAAACTTAAAGAAGAACTTACTACAGAATGGGGAAGAGTAGAGCCAGACAGAAGATATATACCAGAGTCTTTGGAGAAGCTTTCCACTAATACCAAAAGATAAGGAGGAATTGGGAACCTAGCTGAATACAAGAGATTTATTGGAGAATATGAAAACATCACAAATTATCTGCATAAATATGGATATATTAGAAGAGAATTTGAGCATAATGAAGACCTCTATGCAAGCCTTTCACCAGAAATTGAGACTTCCATAATTAAGGAGATGAGAAGAGATAAGGTCATGATCCAAGCAAGGGATGGTGGATATATTGTACCAGAAATGAAAGTATTGAAGAGCTTTATAGAGCAAGAGCTAGAAACTGTGATCATATCAAGGGACAGAGCTGAAGACACAAACTCCTATTATGAATTAAATCATCCACATATAGATAAGACAAAAGCAAAGAAAGTTCAATTTGAAGATGAATCAATGGAAAATGCCCTAAATCAACTGAAGGAGCTTAATAATAAAATTAAAGAACAACAAAGACCTAGGATTCAGGATCAAGAAGAAAAGAAAGAAATAAGGGACTTCACTAAGCAAATTAAGGAATTTACAGAAGCAGTACTACCTCAAAATAAAACAGGACAGGTATTCAAGCAGTAAAGTCAAACAAGGTACCCAAAAGATAGCTTACCACCCTTTTCACAAAGGCATATTCCTTATACACCAGCACAAAACATACCAAAACCATATCTCAAATGCTATTATTGTTTGGAGGAAGGACATTCAGTTAATAGATGCAACCACCTCTTTGATAATAAAAATAAGAAATGGGTTAGAAGACAAGGAGGTGGATTTTTATTTCCCAATTGGCAAAGAGTTCCCACTGATGGTAAAATAGCTCCAAAGAAGTTAGTTGAAGACTTTGCAAAAGAGAAAGAAGAACTTACAAAGAAAATGAAAGAAGATGAAGCTAAAGAAGCACTACCCAAACCTAATCAAATGAGTGTAATACAATTAAAGAAAGATGCTAGTTAAGCTGCTATATTCAAATTTGAAAACTGGGGAAGCTGGAAACCACCAACTATTTCATCAGCCAATGAGCCACTTTTAAATAATTATGGATTAAGAAATACTAAAGAAAGAAACTCAATAGCAGAAAATACCAATCAAGATGCTTTAAGATAACATACAAAATTGAACACACCAATAAACAAAAAATAAAATATACCTGGAGCTTATATTGAAGATGAGCAAAAGGAAGAAGAGAAAACAATTATTCCAACCAAATACAAGAAACCTCAACAGATGCAAAATGAAAAGGAAATACCTCCACAGGAACCTAAAGCTGATCAAACCAAAAATACTCAAGAACAAATCAATAAATTCAATGAAAGGAAAATCATAAAAGAGGAGAAATTAGATATTAAAGAGATTATGGCACAAATTATCAAAAAGGTATTGGATCAGAAAATAAATCTTACCTTGGAACAAATTTTAGTCATGTCACCAAGGGTTTTTAATCAATTACAGAGTCTGTCAGAGGAAGAGAAAAAATCTATTAGCTCAATTGATACAAAGGAAATTCAAACCAAACTCATGAATCATCATCTGGGTAGTTATGAACAGCCAAAGTTACATTATGCCTGTCCATTGGTATCTATGCAAGTATATTTAGGAGAAGAAGGACATGAAATAATGGCATTAGTCAATACAGGATCAGAATTGAATATAATACCAGAAGATTCAGAAATCTAAGCAGGAATTACCACAAGATGCTTCAACATGAATTTAAGGGGAATTGGTGGGCATTGTACCTCAATAGTTGGATTAGCAGAATTTACCCCAATCACTTTAGTTACTGGGGAAGAAATAAATATATATCTTTTTGTAGCAAGAGGAGCAGTTCATACAGTATTGGGAAGACCCTTTCTTGCAGATAATAACATAAGATTAGGTTTTTCTCAACAAAAAGGGGAAATATTCAGCTACATAGAGCCAGATGGAAGAAGACTTTGCTTACCAATTTGTTCACCACAGAAAGTAGGATGGAGAGAAGAACCACCAGGAGGAATGGAAACATGTGCAGTTTCTAAATTGGAAGATTGGAAAGAAATACCAATAGAGAAACAGTCAAGATCCAAAAAGCAAGCACATTCAGAGAAAAGTCCTCATCAAAGTTTTGATAGTGAAGAAATGAAAGAATCCAAAGACAAAGTGGAAATTAAGGAGGAATTTTTAATAAAAAATGAACAAATTATTCAAGATAGAACACATTCACAAGAGATAAATCCTCAGGAGTACCACAAGGAAATGAGAAAAACTGACAAGACCATAAATAAAGAAAAATTAAGATCACATAGCTTATCTGACAAACCTGAATTGAAAGGAGTTGATATGCCTTATACAGAAGAAAATTTACTTATTTCTAACATTAATGAGACAAATAAAATGGAAGTTCATAGTGAAATTTTTGGGGAATCAAAACAGACTTCCAAGGAATAAACTCAGACTGAAAGTAACAACTGTAGTTTTAATCCCAAAGAAAAAAATTTTATAAAAAGTCCTCAAAGAAATTCACACCCTTAAGATCATTGAACTAAATGAAAAAGGGATCAAGAGTATGAAAAAATCATTCACACAAAAATCAAAACCATTGGAGAATTTATTGGAACCTAAAAAGAAGAAAATTTTATTTCAGAGTCAAATTCTGAGATTGCAAATGAAGAAAAAGGCTCATTAAAGAAAGATATTTACAAAAGTGAAAAGGCCAAACACTTTGAAGTGTAATTCTTAATTAACAATATGATCATCAATTCAATTAAGAATATTAAAGTGAATCAGTTCAATTCAAATAATAGTAATAAACTTAAAGAAAAGAATACATAATCTTTAGTCATACCTAGCATATTCAGTAAACCCAATTCAAGTAATCACATAAAGAAGTTTGTAAGCCCACCCTCAATCTTAGAAGATAGAAGTATCATACATATTTCCAATATCAATTCTCAGATCACTTCAGTAAAGAGTAACTTCCCAGAAGAAGAGGATAGCTCAGAGAATAACATATCATTCAAAGAAGAGGTTTCACATGAAGAAAAAAATGACCAAAATCAAGTAAAAGATATAAATTTTTGTCTAGAAGAGGAACCTTTAAGAATGGAATTCCCTTGTTATACCTCAACAAGAAAAGATATAGAATGTAGTTCCAGTAAAGTTCAGAATATCAATGAAGCTGACATTGATGAGCCAACAAATGAAAATTAAATCAATTCACTGTCTCAATTGACAATTAAAAAGAAGTTAAATTAACAAAAAACCTTACACCCTGAAGACAAATCCTCTGGGGAAGCTAATAATAACTTTAATATTGCAAAAGAAATTAATTCAAGATTCAAGAAAATTAAGTCCATTGGGAACAATGCTACAAATGAATACATAAAAAATACAATACACTCACCAATTATCTTAGAAAAACATCTTTCTGAATCAGAATATGAGAAGGAAACAGGATTATTTTGTCAAATGGAAATACAAGAAGAAGCTGAAGATAAACATAAATTTATACTTACTGAAGAAGAATTCCCTTGGGAAGGTTATACAAATTGGCAACCTCTTAGAAATGCCAATCTTGTGGATTACAATAATAATAATCCTAGGAACAACTATGAATGTGCAAAACAACATGTCAAGTGGTTGGAAGATAGTAGTAAGCCAAAGAATGATAAATTAGAGATAATAAAAGATAAGAGTAGTAAAAAGAAGAAGACTAAGGAATAAAAGGAATATTTTTGGATTACTCAGAACAAAAAGATATGCCCAAGCTTTCAGGCCCATTTTGCAAGGCAATATCGAATTTCAACACAAAAAGAGGATTGGACAGAAAATAGAAATAGAAATGAAAATATTATCCCGGATTACTTTAATGAGAATGAAGATGTTCAAGATCAATATCTCAATGAAGAAAGAAGAAATGAGCTTACAGCTAAGAAGGCCAAATTCAAGAAAAATCTTGACAACAAATTTTAACATTATCCATGACCTTTTATTATAACAAAACATTTTCTTTTATTATTTCATGAATTTTAGTCTTATTCTGGTCTCAAATATCTATATAAAAAATATATAAAAATAATAATAATGAAAAATATAAAGAAAAAAATATCAATAAAAAAAGAGTTTCAAGTGTATCAGTATTATTATGCCATGTTATCTTATGTATTATAGAAAAAAAATACTCAACTAAAAAATTAGGGTGGGTGTCTATTTCTTAAATCCATCCTTTATGATTTAAGTTTTTGGGATGAAATTCTGGGGAATTTCAATTTTACTCTATAATTTTATCCTCATCAATATTCAATATAATAATCAATAATATCAACTTATTTGAGAGTTAAAGTCAAGGTGAATGATCACAAAAACAACTCATGTATATATCTGAAAGCTTTGGAGAAGTCTTATAATATAAGCTAAATTAAGAAAAAGATACAAATATGGCCAAACACAACACATAGAAAGAGGGGTGACCTGTTTTTTTTATGGTTATTTATTTTTTTTAGTCAAATTATATTTTTTTATGGTTCATTTTTTTTAGAATTTACTAGTCACCCCCCTTGCTTACAAGAGAAATCTTTAAAATAATCAAGATAATATAGCAAGATCAAATAACAATAACAATAACGGTTTATAAAAACAAGCACTAGGAAGATCAAAGTCATTCAGAAAAATCAATAAGATATCCCAAGAAATTTTATTAGTTTTAATTTCTTCAAATAATAATTATATCATAATAATAAAAGAAAAAAACATAATCAAAGGGATAACTGGCCAGGTTAAACCCAAATGAAAATGTTTTCTTATACAATTAATGCTTTATTCTTATTAATTTATTTTGGATATTCAAAATTTCTTATTATAAAAGACACAAAGATTATTTTTTTTTACTGGGAATGGGGAGAAAACACCTCCTTTTATATTAAAGATGGGGCAAGTTTCTTCCACCCACAGTTTAGCCCTGAAACCTTTTATATATTAAAGGCTATGCCAAACTCTAAATGTATATTTTATAAACCCTTTAAATCCACTTCAAATTTAATTTAAATTTTTTTTGCACAAATTTAATCAGCTTTACATTGATTGATTCTCAATATTAACTAAAGCTTTAATTTCATTTTAAAAATTTTAATTAATCTAATCTTATATTATTTGGTCAAATTAGGGCTTAACTCCATTCAACTAAAAACAAAAAAACAAAAACTCAACTAAAATACATTAAAATCAATTGATCAAGACTTAATTTTAATATCAACTTTAAATATATCAAAAGAAGAGTTTTAATTTAAAAGTTCTTACTAATAAATAAGCTTATCTATAGATCTTTGCATCAATACTTTATCTAATATATATTAAATTGAATTACTAAAAAATACTTGTTGATTAAAACAATGATCTTGAATATTTCAACTTTATATACTTAAAATCAAATTAATTTCTCTCTCCAGCTCTATACAAAAAAAGGAGAAAGAGCTCCCTTAGCTCTGAATACCCTTTAATCTTATTAGCCTTCAATCTAATTTATTAATTCTTTAGAGTATAAAAAAATAATCAGCCAATCAGAAGTTGAACTTCCTGTAGAATAACAAATTTTCTCTTGATTTATTTATTTATCTCTTTTTTCTTAAAAATAACTAAATAAATACAATAAAATAATAAATTATAATAATTACTATTATCAAATATATTATAAGAAAAATACAATAATTAACTCTTTTTCATTAAAAAATAAAAAAAATTGAAGTATAATAATAATAGTAGTCAAGAAAAAAAAATATTGGAACAATGCAAAATAAAAGTAAAAAAAATATAGTCCTACTGTGTACTGTACAGTACTTTACTTTACTGTACTGTGCAATAGAATAAATTTTATTAATTTTGTTTATTTTTATTCTCATTTTTTGAAAAAAAAAAGAGCAATAAAAAAAATACATAATACATAAATAAAAGAAAGAGAATAAAATGATTGATTGCAATGGATGGAGAAGCGTACAGTACAGTACTGTACTGTAGACTGAAACAATCAAAAAAAAAAAAAAAAAACTTGAATTAAGATTTAATTTATTTTAATTTATTTTATTTAAATGAAAAGAGGCAAGAGGCTTAAAATAAATTTGGAAGGCAATCTATAACCCGCAGCAAGATGAGAATTACAGCTGGTTTGTTTTGAAGTATTCACACCCAGCTACTTCAAAAAAAAATATTGTTATTATTTATATTAAATTAAAATTATTATTAAAAAAAAATATTATTATTATTTAAATTAAATTAAATATATTATTATTATTTGTATTAAATTAAACTTATTATTATTATTTAAATTAATTTCAATTTATTAGTATTATTTATATTAAATGAGATTTATTATTATAAAAATAAAATAGAATAAATAAATTAAAATTAGCTTACAATTATTAAATGGAGAGGGGGTGTCAACCCTCAATAACCATATAAGAGGCCACCCACCATTAATAATAAGTAATATAATCAAAATAAAAAAAGTGATACAAGAGGTTTACAATGACCTTAAAGTAGCTTATTATCAGAATTAATTACATAATATACTTTATTATTATCCTGGTTTTAAAATTCATATTACTTGATATCATTTTATTAGTATCTCTTATTACTTAATTATACTATTATTATTATTTATTATTAATTATTATTACTTATTATTATTTATTATTATTTAGTATTATTTGGCTATTACTATATTATTATTTCTTTAATACATGACTTTAAAAAAAAACAAAAAAAAACATCACAAATTCATATTAAATTAAAGTCATTATTATAAAAAAAGTAGAAATGATGGTACAATTATTAAATGGAGAGGGGATGGCCCTACCATTTAAGGTTAATTTCAGCAAAAACAAAAACAACAAGAAAGAAAAAACCAATCAGAAAAACAAGTTAAAAGAGAATAGGTCCTAGATAAGACCTTAAACTGTCCAAATATTTCATTTTTTATATTTTACCAACAAAATTACTTCAAGAATAGGTCCTTGACAAGACCTTAAACTGTCTCAATAATTTTTTTTTTATCAAATAATTACCTCAAATGACTCAAGCTGTGGTCCTTAGTATGACCTTAAACTGAATTATCATTCATCAAGATAAAATTGATTTCTTATTATGAAAATACTCTTTAACAAATAATCAAAAAAACAACATAGAAATTGAAAATCAACCAGTAAATCAAAATCAAATATCTCAATATTAACATGATCACAATAGTCATACTAAAAAAAACAAGAACAAGAAGAAGACAACGCAAAATAAGAAACAATGGAGATTCAAAATTAATATAAAAAGCTACAAACAGGAAATATCAAGTGAATCTTTGAGAATATACATTTAAAAAAAGAAATGTTTATGTCTGAACCCAGAATATTCCTCTTGAAACTGGAATTCTGGGGACAGCATTAAATGGAAAGGGGGATATGGTATTCCATACCTTATTGGCCCAGTTACAAGTGAAATTTCATTTATAAGGCTATAAATTGAAGAAATAACAAAGAAAAATCAATAATTAATCAAATTATAATAGAGGGATTCAGCAAAAAAAATGGATTTAAATTCATCAAGATTTATAATCCCATAAGCAAATCCTGGAAGAATGGTCCATTTGATTACAAGAATAACAATAAAATAAGGAAAAGAAAAAGACAAGCTAGCAAGAATGTTAAAGTTACCAGTGAAAGGGGTAATTTTACACCCAAACTACCCTAGCTCTGCTCAACCTTTGGATTACTCAGCAATGCAGCTATTAAGCTGAGGCTACTTCAATAAGGAATAAATTAAAACTGTATTAAACAAAAGTCACAAGACAGAAAGAAAAAGAAATCAATTAATTTATGCAAGGAAAATCCATCAAAAAACCTTAAATTACACAGCATATCTGTGGAAATACAAGCACAGCCACCTGATAAGGTAGTAAATATAAATCAAAAACAGAATTCAATTTGAATGAAGGAAAATTAACACTCATACAGGACAAATATAATCCCCACAATATACAGCATTCTCCACCTACAGTTCAAAAAATGCACAGACCTATGGTGCAATAGCTGTACAAAATCACCTCATCCCCCCAGAAATGGTGCAACAAGCCAAACATATGGTGCAATATCTTGATCAAATGACACCATTTGGATATCTTTCATCAGCTGAATCCCCTCAAGGCTGTGCATAATAATCTTGAAGCTTAATTAAAATATAAGTAAAGTCCCACAAATGGTGCAATACCTTGAAGAAATGACACCATCTCAAAATTTCTCACCAGCAAAAAAATCTCAGATTACATAATCATACATAAAAATGGTGCAATAAACCAAACAAATGGTATTTCACCACTATAAAGAATTATCCCAGCAAAAAGAAGTGGAAAACTTCCAAGTCCTTTGTTTTTGAGTGCCTCTATGGAGGGCCCAAAGAATATAAATAGAGGGCCTCTCTCCCTCATTTCTTCCTCTTTTCCCCATGAATGAATGCATGAATGAATGCAATCAATTATATACCAAGAAGGAGAATAATCATTCATCCCTCACTAGTAGGTCAGCCTAGTATTGTTATTAAATGGGAATTATATACCAAGAAGGATAATAATTCATCCATCCCTTACTAGTAGGATAATCTAGTTATTTTATTAAGTCTTATAGTTATAATATTATCAATAATACTCATAATATTGAGTTTATCCCCATACCCTTTACATTATAAAGGAAAAATATCTTTATTATATCTTCATATTAAAAAAACAACCTTACAAATATATAGTACTATTATTATATATAAAAAAAACCTACCCTTATATTATATTATATCACTCATATATTTAACAAAAATTCACTCTATATTGAACAATATCTTACCAATCAATTATTGAAGTTCTTATTATTATATTATATCAAAAATTACCCTCTCAAACCACTAAGTATTATAACAGATATAACATCAAATTTAACTTAACCCTTCAAAATATATATTATTACTACTATATTAAATCAATCTCTTATACTATTAAGGTCTTACTCTTAAAGTAATATTATATTATTATTTGAAAACTATATTTTATACTGTTTTAACTTATAAGTTACTTATCTGATTATTGAATAAGTCTGATAGAGACTGCTGAAAATTCTTCTCTAGCTGTAAAGCTACAATCTTAAATATTTATTTGTGAGCTCTGTAGGGAGATTGTTTAGTATATTCAGAGGGGCAGCTCAAACACCATTAGCACCCTTGGTTACAGGATTTTTTCAGAAATTCAAAACTGTTTACCTGTGATTTCCCCCTCACGGACTGCCTTATCCAATCCCACACTAAAAGGAGTTCCAAACTGTGAGTGAGAATACTCATTGATTGCTTGATGGCATCATTGGTATTTGAGATTATGACACTTGCCCTTGAGCCTTGATGACCTGTTGAAAAGTTTAAATAACCATTTGAATTTTTGGCCATTGGATTGCTGCTGAAAAAAGATGCATAATGGTGTATAACACCATATATGGCACTTTCCGTTATTGAAGGTTGAAATTGGCCAAAGGTCTTTTGAGGTGATGTCAGGAGGATATGAATGAAATTTGGGTTTTGGAAGGCTTCAGAGGTCAGAAAGTTTCTTTTGATTGATTTGGCCAAATACAGCTAATACAGCTTTAAAACTGTATTTGCACAAAGTGCGCAAAAGTGTGCAAATCTGGCAGTTAAGCCCAAAAAGGCCTGATATGGCCTTTTGGGTATATTTCACATAATACATGAGAAATATGGCCTAAATGGCTTAATATAGAAAAATGTGTCAAAGTTCACAAACTGTATTCAAAGCTTAAAAAGCCAAATACAGGCTTTTGGGCTGTATTTTCCCTGTTGTATGGAAAATACCCAAGATTCCCAAAAGCAAAGAGACAGCCTAGAATGGCTTGATGATGGTGAAGGGGCCAGGTTGGCCCCAGACAATAAAATGACCATTAAGGCCATAAAACATGACAATGGCCAATTTGGCCAATGATTATGGATATGGCCAAATTGCCATATATTGGATATGGCATGGATATGCCATATTGAGGTCCAAGAGGGTGGATTTCCATGGTTGTGACAGTACCCCCTACCTTGAGATGGTGAGCTCCTGAGCACCAAAACAAGGTGAAGCCTGTTGAGGCTAATGGAAAGGGTTTTGAGAGAGGGATAATGAGGAGTCCTTTTCAGAAAAATGGATTTGATAATAATATTAAAATTTTGGCATATGACATGGTACTTGCTTGATCTTCTTCTGACATGGGCTTCAAGATTTGATGATGAATGAAATGAATGATAACCTTGACATGAAATTTGACATGATAAGAGAAAATTTAAGACAAAAATACAAATCAAAATAAAAGAATAAAAATTAAAATAAGAAAAGAAAAAATAAAAGACAAATGAATCTTGAGTAGGTTCCAATATTAATCACAGAGGCTGGTAATTGATTTCAAAATTTGCCAAGGACCTGGAAAGAGAAATTTGATTCCAGGTTCTCACAAAGTGGCCAAGGTGATGCTTTGAAATATTGTAGACCCCTCAGGGAAGTTCACACCAAGAGAGGAACTTAATTTTGGTAATTACCACTCCTGCCAGAGCCATAAAAAGAAAATAAATTTGCTGAAAGAATGACTTGGAAGGGAAATGAAAAAATGAATGGTCTATTTTCCCAAGTGAAAAATGGCCATAATTTTGGAATTGATGTTGAAAGCCAGGCCAAAGATCTGTGTCCAAAAATTTCAGGATGCTCACAGAGTGGCCAAGGTGATGCTTACAGAAACAAAGAGTAGAATACCCCTAAAGGTGCATACCAGGAGTGGTACTTACTTTTGGTAATTCCTCTCCCCACCAAGCACCATAAAAAATCAAGCTCTTGAAGAATTGGGTCCTGGCTTTTCAGGATATAAAGAATGAAAATCCTTAACCAGTTCAGGACAATTCTTGAGGTTTTCAGTTGGTTTCCAAGTGGATCTTTCTGATTCTTGACTGAAACCTTTCCATTTCACCAAATACCATAATTTTCCTCTCTTACGCTTTGAGTCCCGTATTTGAGAGACTTCCCATTCCTCTTATTCTTCAATTATGATTGGAGGAGGAGGCTCTTGATGCCTATTTGGGATGGTTGATGTCTTGACTGGCTCTAAGAGTGAAATATGCAAGACTGGGTGGATGGACTTCCATTGAGGTGGTAAGCATGAGTTCTGACCTTCTTAAAGATTGGAAAAGGAACCAACCGTCTTTCAGAAAGTTTTTTGGTGGGTCTAGTTGATTTGATGTTCTTGGAAGAAAGCCATACCATGTCACCAGGATTGAAAACAGGTGGACTTGCTCTACTTTTATCTGCATACCTCTTAAACCTGTTTATGGAAACTTCAAGTTCTCTCTTGACATCTTGGTGTACTGATTGAATTTTTTCTGATAACTTTCCAGCAGGAGTATCTTGAGTAATGTGAACTGAGTCAAAATGTGGATCTCTTCCATAAACAGTGAAAAATGGTGATAGTTTTGTTGAAGAGTGGTCAGAGTTATTGTAGGAAAATTCAGCCACAGGGAGCCAGGTGTTCCAATCATCTTGATGATAGCTGACATACATCCAAAGGTACTGTTCTAGTATCTGATTTACCCTCTCTGTCTGTCCATCAGTTTCTGGATGGTAAGCAGCTGACAGATCTCTTGAAATCTTGAGCTGCTGACAAAGATTGGTACAAAAGGAAGAAACAAAAAGAGAACCTCTATCACTAAAAATGCTTGAAGGAAGGCCATGCTTTGAGAAAATATTCTTGATTAATAAATGGGCCAAATCTAATGAGGTTATTGAGGACATTGTTGGAATGAAAACTGCTATTTTTGAGAATCTGTCCACTATTACAAAGATCAAGTCAAAAGAATTGGACAGTGGAAATTGAGTGATGAAATCCATTGAAAGACAAATCCAAGGACCATTTGGAATTTGAAGAGGTTTGAGGAGTCCAAACTTCTTGTGGTGAATATTTTTGTTTCTTGAACACTGTTGACAGGGTGATACATAATCCTTGATAAACTGATTCATGCCAGGCCAGTTAAAATCCCGCTTGAAAAGTTTGAGAGTCTTCTCTTGGCCAGGGTTTCCAGCTAGAGGAGATTCATGCCTCTTTTAAAGTATGCTGAGTTGAATTGTGGGGTCATTTGGGACCACCACTCAATCTTTGAACAGGAGAAGTTGGGAAGAGGAATCAAGAGAATAATCTTGGACAGATCTACCTTTACCCAAATCTTGAAGAATATTTCTATATTGAGAATCTTGCCATAATTCCTTCTGAATTGATTCAATCAAATTTCAAAATGCTTCCACCTTGACTGAAAAGAATTTTGAGGCTTTATTTTCATCTTTCTTGATTATTTTTCAATAATTAATTGGATTCTTGCTGATGAAATCTTCCCCCCTCTCTGGGTAAATGCTGTCCTGACGTGAAAATGCATCTGGAAGGGTAGCCAAGTGGCCATGGTGGTAGGTGATTGAAAAATGGAATTCAGAGAGAAATTCAGCCCAGCGGGCTTGATGGCAAGTGAGAAGCTTTGATGACATAAAATATTGAAGTGAGGAATGATTGGTGAGTACTTCAAAAGAGGAAGAAAGTGAAAGGAGAAAATCTCTCCAGCGCTTGAGAGCCCAGACTATGCCAAGGAGTTCCTTGTCATAAATCTCATAATCGAGCTCAGCTGGGAGAAGCTTGCGGCTATCAAATGCAATGGGATGTTTTCCTGAGTCAGAAATCTGACTCAGTACAGCACCCAAGGCATAATCTGATGCATCAGTCTCTACAATGGTGGGTAGAGAAGGATTGGAGCAATGGTGAATGCCTCTTTGATTTGATGAAACTGTCTAAGAGCTTCCTCATTTAGGGGAAAACAGCAATCTTTCTTGAGGAAAATTGTTAGTTAACTAATCTTCTTTGAATAATTCTTGATGAAATGGTGGTAAAAGCTGGCAAATCCAAGGAATGATTGAAGTGCCTTGAGGTTTCTTGGAGGTGGCCAATTGAGAATTTGCTGGACTTTTGCTTGGTCCATCTTGAGGCCTTCAGAAGAAACAGTATAACCTAAGTACTCTACACTAGAAACATGAAATAGGCACTTGGAGGCCTTAGCAAAGAGGTTATTGGCTCTGAGTCTGGAAAGAACAGTGGACACATGAGTGACATGTTCTTCATCAGATTTGGAAAAGACCATAATTTAATCCAAATAAACCACAAAATAAATATCAAAAAGATCATAAAAAATATAATTGACAAGGTTTTGAAAAGAGGCAGGAGCATTGGTGAGCCCAAATGGCATAACCAAATACTCATAGCTGCCATATTTAGTTCTAAAACATGTCAAATGCTCATCACCTTCCTTGATTCTGAGCAGGTTATATGCACCACGCAAATCAATCTTGGAGAAGATAGAATAACCATTGAAAACAGTAAGAAGCTGATTCATAGGAGGAACAGGATACTTGTTCTTCCTAGTAACAGCATTGAGTTTGCGGTAATCAACACACAAACAGAGGCCACCATCTTTCTTTTTGAAAAAGAGGACAGGTGCTCCTGTTGAAGAGGAGCTTGGCCATATGAAACCTTTCTCTACATTCTCTGAAACGTAGGCCCTGAGTGTATCTGACTCTTGGTTTGATAAAGAGTAGATCACCCCAACTGGAGGTAGAGACCCCTCAAGCTTGATATGATGATCACAAGTGCGGTGAGGAGGAAGTTTCTCTGCTTTCACCTTGGAGAATAAATCCAAGTACTGGTGATAAACAGAAGGAACAACCTTCATCACGGTTTCTATTTCTTCTGGCTCTTCCTCTTCATCCCACAACTCCTCCAGGGAGTCATGTAAAGTTGAAGTAGGAAGGTCCATATTCCCAAAGAAGAGATGAAGTAAAGATACAGAATTATCTTCTCCAACATCTTGAATCTCTTTGAAGACTTCATCTCTAGATGATAATAATTACTGATGGGAATTAAGGGAAGGAATATGGACAGAAGATGGAAATGATGGTATTCTAGAATCACCAACCAGAGCTGCACATGATTTGGCAGAAAAAAAGTCATTACTGAAAGATTTTGGAGGATCATGATAGTCCTTATGACCAGCATTAAAGGTGATCAGCCCTTTTCTCCAATCAATATATGGATTAAATTGATTGAGAAACTCAAAGCCCAATATGAGGTCTTCTCCTTTGGGAGTATCAATGACTAAAAAGTCCCATTCAAAGCTTGGGAAAGAAGAGAGCTCAACCATATATTTAGTATGGTGAGTCACAAATAAAGAAGGAGACTCAGAGGAGTCAAGAATAATAAGAGGAATCTTCTCTGGGAGTTCTGACATGGTCAAAGAATACTTGTGAACAAACTGCTTTGCAATAAATGAGTTGGTAGCACCAGAATCAATGAGAATACTGTAAAACATATCAGAGAGAGAAGAGAAAACAAAGAATTTAAGAGAATTTTTGACACCGGTATTCAGAATGCACAATTGTGCTCTGGATGGAAAACAGTGAAGACCATTGAACACAACATGATCTTCACTCAGGCTTTTCCCTGGCTGGGAAATTTGCCTGACGGTTTGGTGAGCTTGTTTTGAGGCCTTTTGAAACAGGACTGAATACTATGCTTCCCACCACAATAGGTACATAAACCCTCCTTTCTTCTGCTTTCTTTTTCAGAATTTGTCAACTTGAAATATTTCTCTAATAAAGAAGAATGCGGCTTGTCCCTCTTCTGAAAATTCTTCTTCTTCTTTTGACTTGAGCTTGAAGAACTTTGAGGATGAGAAGAATTTGACTTTGAGGCTTCTGGCTTCTTCTCTTTATGATGACTCTTTTCATTTTTCCTCTCATGGCACCTGGTATCAAGCTCCAAGGTAAGGTCCATTAAGTCTTGAAGAGAGTCAATTCTTGAAGGATGGGAGGCCAATTGATCCAAAATCCTTGATGGCAACCTCCTCCTGAAATGATGGATAAGAGCCCTTTCACCCCAATCTCCAATTCTTGAGACAAGACTTCTGAAATCAGAAATGTATAAAGATAAATTCCCACCTTCCTTTATTCCTAAAGAATCCAATTCTGCTTCAGCTTTTCTGACTTAACTTGGGTCCCCAAATAAGGTGAAGAGTTGAGATTCAAATAATTTCCATGAATTGAGAAGGTAATTTGGATCTCAATTGGTGAGATTGGAAAGATAAGGCTCAATCCATTTTGCAACCCTGCCAATGAGAAATGAAATGGCATAAAGGACCTTCTTTCTGTCTTGAGAGAAGTTTGCTGGATCATTATGAAAAATCAGTTGACAAGACTGAATAAAGCTTCTAACTTTGAAGGGTTAAGTCCCATCAAAGCATTCTGGTGCCTTTATAGATGGAGTATTTAAGGCTGGTGGTATTGATGCTTCAGAGGATGAAGCTGCTTGAAGATTGGCCATAATCTGAGTCATTTGCTGCATAATGGCCAATAAAGATGGATCAGACTGATGAGAGACAGGCTGATTAGACTGGGCTAGAATTGGTCCTTCAGTACCTTGGGGTGCCCCCACAGGAGCAGGAACACCTTCAGTACCATCAGACTCTTCCACTTCCACAGAATTCTCCTCCTCCTCTTCACCATCTTCCCCAGGACCTCTAAAAATGGTCCTTGAAGGTCCTGGAAATCCGCCAACTACTCCTGAAAATGAACTTGATCTTCTTGGCCCTCTTCCTTCCTGGATTGATGGTGCTTCTCCTTCCAAAATGGGTCCTCAGTTGAGAAACTGCTGGGGTTCCATCAAGAGGAGCCCTTGGAGTTGGAGTAAGAACAGCTTGAGTTCTGGCCTGAGATCTTGTCTGCCTTTCAGGAGGTGATTGTTGGATGGGCATGATTTCAGGATAAAAAATGAATTAAAATGAACAATAATTAAGATTTTAAGATGAAAAACTTGAGGAAATTTGAAATAAATCTTGAAGTCAAAGGTCAAAATCAATATCTTGAAGAAAATCAATAAATAAAAATGAGATATTCAGGTAAATCAATTAATTAAGTATCAGATGAAAACTTGAACTCAATGAATCAAATAAGTCAAAATGAAAATTTCAGGAAAATCAATCAATCAATGTCAAATGAAATCTTGAAGTCAAATCAATCAAAATCAAAATCTTGCAGAAAATCAATTAATCAAAATGAATTCTTGAGGAAAAATCAATTTATTTCAAAATTCTTGATGTAAAAAATCAGAAAAATAAATTAAATCTTCAGGTCAATCAATTTTCTTGAGGTCAATATCAATTTATGTCAAATCAATAAATCAAATCAAAATCAAATAAGTTCTTCTTGAAAATCAAAATTTTTGAAGAATTAATCAAAATGAATCTTGATGTGAAGAATGTATTTGAATAACTTGATGAGAAATTTGAAAATCAAATGAAAATTAAGATTATGCCTGAATTATGAACGAATTAAAATTGATGATTTGAGATAAGATTTAAAAAAGAGAAACAAAAAGAAAATTGGGTCAGCTTTCAATTTTCAGAATGAAAAATGAATGAGAGAAAATTGAGAGGTGACAATATATCATAAAGCTCATAAGCATTAAACAGTCATAATTTTTATGAAATGAGTGAATGAAACTATAAAGAAAGAATGAACAGAATGAAAAGAAATTATGAGTTAATTAATATAATTTCACAGGGGCTCTTGGACAGATAAACAAGAGTTGCATGGCACTCAGCAATCAGGGAACTCACTTGGAAGACTTCAAAAGAATAAAGAAAATAAAAATAAAGAATTGAATTTCTCTAAGAAGGATGAAAGTACAAAGATGAGATGAAATAAGAGAAATGAGAAGCCAACCAAGTAAGTCCTTAATCACTGTTTCAACCTGCCAAAATGAACAATGGAATTAGTAAGGATATGACCACCAAATATCCATTGACAGGTGAAGAAAGAAAGAGAAAAGGTGCTAAATGACCGACTTGATAATATCAGTATTCACTTAACAAAAATGGTAAGATAAAGAAAGATAAAATAAAATCAAAATATATTAATTAACTGGGGGAAAAACCCCCCAGGGTCAAAGGAGGCTGGTATATGTGAAAAGTTGAGAGCTTGACTCCTTCAGGCTGACATCTGGTCTGTATTGAATCCTTGAAACTGTATTGACAGCTTGATGAAGTGTATACCTTGCCATATTGGGAAATAAACTGGGTTGAATGATCTTCCCATGGTGTATTAATGTAAAATACAGTCCTTGATGAATTAAGACTGTACTGAATGAATTGGGTTTCCAATGTGGATTGGTGGAGCATTGACCCTTGACACATTGTTTTGGAACTGCCTCTTGAATATCCCTTTAGAATGAACAGCCATTATTCCCTTGGAGGAATACTGTGAGTGAGAATAACCATTGATTGCTTGATGGCATCATTGGTATTTGAGATTATGACACTTGCCCTTGAGCCTTGATGAATACTCAGGAAGGTGTTCCTTGATTACCTGTTGAAAAGTTTAAATAACCATTTGAACTTTTGGCCATTGGATTGCTGCTGAAAAAAGATTCATAATGGTGTATAACACCATATAGAGGACTTTTGGTTATTGAAGGTTGAAATGGGCCAAAGGTCTTTTGAGGTGATGTCAGGAGGATATGAATGAAATTTGGGTTTTGGAAGGCTTCAGAGGTGAGAAATTTTCTTTTGATTGATTTGGCCAAATACAGCTAATACAGCTTTAAAACTGTATTTGCACAAAGTGCGAAAAAGTGTGCAAATCTGGCAGTTAAGCCCCAAAAGGCCTGATATGGCCTTTTGGGCATATTTCACATAATACATGAGAAATATGGCCTTTTGGGCATATTTCACATAATACATGAGAAATATGGCCTAAATGGCTTAATATAGCAAAATGCATCAAAGTGCGCAAACTGTATTTAAAGCTTAAAAAGCCAAATACAGGATTTTGGGCTGTATTTTCCCTGTTGTATGGAAAATACCCAAGATGCCCAAAAGCAAAGAGACAGCCTAGAATGACTTGATGATGGTGAAGGGGCCAGGTTGGCCCCAGATGATAAAATGACCATTAAGGCCATAAAGCATGACAATGGCCAATTTGGCCAATGATTATGGATATGGCCAAAATTCCATATATTTGATATGGCATGGATATGCCATATTGAGGTCCAAGAAGGTGGATTTCCATGGTTGTGACATTGTGGTGATTAAATTGTAATCAACCATGCCACAATGTGATTAAAGATAAATAATGGTGGTATATGACATATACCACTGTATATAATTTTTTTATTAAAAAATTAGGCCTAAAAAGATAAAACAATTGGTCATAATAAAGAAAAGGAAAGAAACACTCACTTATAAGGTCCAAAAAGTTAAAAAAAAACTTCCAGGCCCCTAAAATGTCAGGCTGAGTCTATTATAAAGGTGTATGATTGTATTTACAGGCTTTAACTATGACTGTGACAAAGTAAAAATGGTAATAAAAGAATTTTTTGATTGTAATAAGGGTTTAAAATAAGATAATAAGGGCTTTACTATAATGATGTAGTGGTGGTGAGCACTTCTGAAAGACCTGGGTGCAGTGTTACCAGTTGGATTACTATAATAAGAGCTACAATACTTAAGTTTAAGGTATAACATGGTTATTTTCCCAGATTATAACTTTTTTTGACAGTTGTACTATTTAGTAATTTAAGAGCAGGATGGGAATTCCTTTTCTGGTGGTGAAAAGGCCTCCTTTTATCCTGAAATGGAGTGAAAAGGCTGCTAGACCTTTTCACATAGAGGAAGTGAAGATTTTTCACTCTCTAGGACAGGATTGTGGTTTGCACAAGGCCTGCATATCCTGTATTGGGCTCAGATGTGGTGTTGAAACCACATCTGGCAGTTTTCACCAATACAGGGTAAAAATTTTCATCTGGGGACCACACAGTCTGATTCTGACGTGTATGACGCATAGAATGCTGTACAAAACCTGTATGGGACCCCATTTAATAATGAACTATGAGGTATTGAAGTAAAAACAAGCTTCTCCGTCTTTTTGACACCTCATAATCATAGTTATGGGACATTATCCCACAGTAAGGCTGTATTGGCCAAACTGTGGGATTTTGACCTTAAACAGCCACACCCTTGTCAGATTTTGAGATATCAACCTCAAAATTGGTTCTGTGTGTAGCCCTCTATGTTTTCTACAAAATGGTACCTTATTTGATATGGTCATCATTAAATATGGCAAAGTTCTGCCATGTACAAGATTTTTGTACATATGCGTGGTTTTAGGCAAAAGCTGTATTGGGCTTGTTTGCCCTATAACTTTTGTTCTGGGTGAGATATGGGAAGATGAATGGCACCATCAGATATTCTTTATTCTTCTCTTTCCAAAAATACCCCACTTTAGGTATCTCACACTAAAACTGTAGAAGTTAGATGAGAGGTGAATATTTTATTCACCCTTATTTGGCCATAACTTCTGTAATACTGGTGCTAGCTCATTTTGGCTGGTACCATTGGATAGCCCTGACTTAGAGCTTCATTTTTAATACCCATTTTATTGGGTTAAGCCTCTTCCTCTTTATTTCAGATGAGAGGTGAAAATTAAGGTTTATGCTCAGCAACAACTTTGAGCAGGAATAACTTTGTTATTCTTTTTCCTATGATGATGGGACTTGTATATTTGAAAAGGGGTGAGTTTCCTGTTTATTTTGATACATTTTGAGCTGATTTGTCTCAGCTCCATGTTTTGGTTGTATCTTGGCTATACCATTAATTTATGGTATTTGGCTGTCATGCTTGTGCTCTGATTTTGAGTCACAGGCTGATACTTTTTTTTCCAATAAACAAACTTATTAAGATTATTAAACAATTGTATTCCTCATTAAAAATTAATTTGGGTCACAAACTTATCAATATTATTAAACCATTGTATTCCTCATTAAAAATCAAGTGGGGTCACCTCTGAGTACAAATTCTGTAGCTCAACATTAAAGAAGCTTAAGTTAAGTTTTTAATATTCTCTGTATGAAATTTAAAAAATCCTTGAAACTTAGGTTTAATTAACATCACATTTGATGTTAAAAAAATCAATTATTGTTCTAAAATTAATTTTTAATTTTTAGTTTAGAATTTATTATTAATTAAAGTCTTTTAAATTGAAATTTCAAAAAAAAAAATCATTTTTATTATATAATTTAACTTAAATTTTAACATTTTGGAATTAATAATTAAAGTTTTTTACTTTAAATTTTTAAATTTAATTATATATTTAAGTTTGAATTATAATGAATGATAAAGAATTAAAGATAAAAAAAAAAATTTTAAAGATTAATACTTAAGTGAAAAGGAATCATGGCTCAAAGGGTTCTAGACTTCCCCAAATTCCATGATGAAAATCATGAGATTTAAAAATTAATTCAACATTCAATCACTTTTGGCCTTTAATTGAGTCACAATGTCTTTGACTCAATTGATGATGAGGTTTTGATACCAACCAGGGAAGTTTTAACTGTTTCCAAGAGGGTAAAACTACCCTTAAGTTAAAAAAAACTTAGTAAATACAGCTTTAACTTGTTTGAGGGTCTCTTATACAAATTATTACATGTTTGAAAGGCTATAAACAAAGTATCACTATTGCAATTAATGGTTCAAGGGACTAAAATGGCTAAAACAAGCCTTATTTTATTCCAAACTGGGGTTCAATAATTTTATAATTGGCTTTTCTGTTTTAAGTGTTTCTTTAATGACTTATGAGAGTTGATTTTACTTTTTAATTAATATAATTTGTTTTTATAAAATAATTTCTTCTTTTTTCCTGTTTTTCTTTTAATTTTAAAATATTTTCCTTTTATAATTAGTTTAAATACTGTTAAACAAAAAAAATATAAGATTTTAACAACCCTTTTTTAATGATTTAAAACCTTTTAACTATGTAGAATAAACACTATAGTAATTTTTTGTAACTCTTACAAAAATTTTTACCCTTTTACCACCTCAAAAGTGAATTAGAGCATCTTTCATCACTTTTAAATTTTTCTGTTTTTTTTAAAAAATTTATTCTGGTCCTTTTTGGGTGTTTATTCCAATTAATAATATTTTTAGAGATTTTTTTTTTTAATATTAATTACCTTAAAGTTCTTTCTTAAATTACTTCAATTTGAAATTTCTTTTTTTAGATATAAATATCTCTTTTAAAATATTTTTTGAATAATTTTTTTTTCTTCTTATTGATAAAACAGTAAATCTTTATAATATTATTATTTTTTTTTTTTTTCATATTAATAAATTTCAAAAAAAAAAAAAAATAGATATAATTGGATAACAAGATTATTTGGAAAAATAAAAAAAAAAAAAAGAGAAAGAGGAAACCTCTTTTAATTCAAAGAAATCTAACAGAGGCTTTCAATAAATTAAACTAAAAAAAAAACAGTGAGTTAGAAATCAATTATCCTCTTTTGTATTATTGATTTCATAATCTGTTATCATGTAAAATTATCATAATTATTTAATTGAGTCTTTTTTTTATTTGACTATAAAACATTTTATATTTAATAATAAAATTATTTAAAAACTTTAAATATTCTTTTTTTTTTATTTAAAAAAAAAATATTAATTAATTTAACAAAATTATAAATTTAATTTAAAATTTTATTAAAAGTTTTATTTTCTTTGAATTTTTTTGAAAATTCAATGTTTTACATGAAATCATTAAAAATGGATTTATAATTAAACCTTTTAATTTTAATTATTAAGTAATAATTCTTTTTGATTTATTTATTAATAATATAACTATTTATTTTTACTGAAAGTCTCATAAGGATTAATTTAAAAATTTTATTTTTAATAAATTTTTGAAATTTTTAATTTATTTTTAAATAGAATTTCAAATAGCATAATATAATTTGTTTCTATGAGGTAAATGAATTAATAATAGTTCAAAAAAAAAAGGGTTTTTAATTAATCTATTAATTTTTATTAATTGAAAATCATTAATAATTAAAATTTTTAAAGGATTTTGAGTTTCTCTTTACCAACTTGTCATATCAAAACAGCAACTTATTTACAATTTTCTTATGATTTAATGAGATTTTAACTTGGTAACCAAGTTCCCAAAAAGTTTTTTTTTATTAATTGAGTCATGATTGGTCATTAATTTAATATTTAGAGTTATATACCCCTCAGAGGCCTCAGAAGTTGGTTACCCTGGCTTTCTTTGATGTTTTTTGTCCCTCTTAGTTATTTTCAGGTCAAAAATAGTAATTCAGTCTTAAAGACTGATGATATTCACTATGGTAATATTAAAACTTTATTTAAGAATACCATTTTTAAAAGTTTCATAAAAATTCATATAAAAATTATCTTATTGTATATTTAATAATTGATTTCTTAAATTCCTATTATTTTGACATGAAATTGAGAAAAAAAAAATCACAATTCTTTTATGTGGTATTTATAATTTAATTTTAAATTATCTTTCATATTATTATTAACTAATATAGTTAATTTAAACTTATTAATTTTATTAATTCACCATAAGTGATTTTTTTTTTTTTTTTTTTGTTTAAAATTTAAATCTGACCTTAAATCTATGAATTTAATTATTAACAAAAAAAAAAAAAAAAAAATTATTCATCTTTTCTTAAAAATAAAAAAAAAAAAAAAAAAAAAAAAAGATGAAGAATTTTGAATATATTAATTAATTATTAATTAAAAATAATTTAAAATTTATTTTTTTTTTTTTAATATTAATTTTAATTTATTTTAATTATTTAAAATATTAACTCAAAATCTCAAAAAGATTTAATATTAAAATTTAAAAAAGTTATTTTCTTTTTTTAAAAAAAAAAAAAAAAAAAAAAAATTATTTTTTTAAAGTAAATTGAAATAATTGTTTAACCTTATAAAAAACCAATTAAAAAAAAAAAAAAAAAAAGTTTCAAAAAACCATAAATATTTTTTTTTTTTTTTTTTTTTAGAAAAATAACTTCAAAGAATTTAAATAGTATAATAGAAAAAAAAAAAAAAAAAAAAAAAAAATATTAGTTAATTAATTAATAATATTTTATAAAAAGAAAAATAATTTTTATAAAATTTTTAATAATAATTAAATTTTAATTCCTTTTAAAATTAATTAATTAATTACTTAATAAAACAATCAAATTTAAAATTTTTTAATTAATAATTAATTAAGTTTAAAGATTTCAAAAATATTAAGAAAATTCATACATTTTTTTTTTTTATGAAAAATATTTTCATGATTTAATTTTGGGTTAGAATATTGTAAGTAGGTAAGTTTTTTCAAAAAAAAATTTAATTATTTCTTTACAAAACTTACATAAAAATTTTATTCATGTGGTTTCAGATAATCAGTTATATTTTTCTATTAGATCAGCTTTTAATTAATAAAATAACTGATACAAAGAAACCAAAATATTCTGAAGACCATTTAAGCTTAGTTTTTCAAAAGCATTAGACCTCTTCTAAAAACATGGAGAGTCTTTTTTCAATTTTATACACTATTTTAAGAAAAAGGGTTCTTTTCATATAGAATTTTCAACAAAATATCTTTTCATTTTACAATGATTTATTGCTAAATTAATCTTTTTATAAAAATTGAAAGCTTTAATGATGGTTACAAGGCGAATTTCCAATCAATTTCTTTGTTATGGCTTCTTTGGCCTATGTTACTGAAGCTGTTGTTTTGATTACAATACTGATTATTGTATTAAAATCAATCCTTCAAAAAACTTTTGAGTGAAACAAAATAAAAACGCAAGAAAATGATCAAAATGTCAAAATTTATAGAAATTGAAACAAAAAAAAAATCAAACACAAATCCGTGAAAGTTTATTTTTAACTCCTCAACTACCAACACTAGAATTGAGCGCACATCTTGAGATTTTGCCTCCCCCATTTTGCATGCGCTTATCTGGATGCTCTAACAAGTACACATTGGTTCTTAGAAGAAAAGAAAAATAATTAAATTATGGCAAAGTCAATTTAAAGTTATTCCATTTTAAAATCTTGTTGATTAAACAAAGAGAAAGAAAAATGCTCGTTGGGAATTGGGAATTTTAAAGCTAAAGATTTGGCTACTTATATTCTTACATTGTTTGTTAGTGAAATAAGGCTTGATAAGAGGGTCAATGAACCCTATAGACCCTAAGTTTAAAAAATCAAACTACAAAATATGTTAAGGTCAAAAATAGAGTTCAAAAAATGCATGAAGAATTCTTGGTTTATTTCCATGTTGATTTCAAAATAATTGAGTAAATCGATGTCAGTTTAGCGATTCATTAAATTTGGGTATATCACCTTTCCCAAGAGAAAAAAATATTATGAAGATTTTTCTTTTTCCGAAACAAAATATCTATTTAACTTTCAATTTCTGATTATTATTTCACAACTTTTTTCAGCATTTACAAATTCTGCTTTCAAGTTGGTAGAGGAATAAGCTTTTTAAACAAACTGAACGTAAAAGTATCAAACAAGAGACCAAGGTTTTCATTTTTCAAATTTCGATTACAATTCTCATCCATTTGTAGGTTGACTTTTTTATAGAACTAAAAATTATTTCATGATCAAGAAAGACGGGACCAATTTTTTGCTTGGCTAGTAGTAGTGTACCGTTTAAGAGGCATTCATAACAATAAAAAAAAAAACTAGCATAAACCACTTATGAAATTTTGTTGCTGAATGCTTGTTGCTGTTGGCTGTTAATGTATTTATTTAGAGTAAATATTCATAAACCGATTTGAAAACAAAAGATTCATAGATAAATAGTTGAAATCAAGGAAGATTGCTAAGGCAAACAACATGACCATCAAACCGTAAAAATTTTGCTAGAGAGATATATTTAAATTTAACAAGTACCTCAGGAGATAAATTAGTAAAAATAAAGCAAACATAAAACTCGGATTGCTATATAAAGCTAGTAGGAAATTCTATCCATGTATTTCAATATTCAAGACTCGTCTCCCAGCCCGTTAGATTGGCCACTTCCAATATTTATCTAATGGCTCTAAACTGACTGGTTGAATGAGGACATTTGAAGAAAGTCGCATAGCATTTGATGTTGGCATGACCTTGGCTTCATGCTCGACTTGTTTTTCGTTTAGACTCAAATGATTGGCCCAATGGTCTTCGTGGACTACACTTTCTCCCAAGCTAGCAGGATGTCTAAAATTTTTTAACAATTTCTCCTTGTGCTCAGCCAATCTTGTTTGAGAGGATTGACTTAAGACTTCGTTTCTAGAAAGTTCTGAAGATTGTTTGATTGTTTGATTTTCACCGATGTTCTCTAAATGGCTTAATCGATAATTTGTTGTTTGAGAGGAAGAATAAGTTAAAGAAGGAGGTGAAGTTCCAACTGATTCGCTTGTACTAGAAAATTCATTTTGATAAGTAAGATTATTGGTCACTTTGAGAGTGGGGCTTCCAGTTTCCTGATTCTCTTCTTCGACAAGCTCGCTCAAAATCCCACCACGACCTCGCTCAAACATCATCAATCTCGTACTAAGATCCTCAGTCTCTGCTCGTCGAGGAAAATTTCCCTTGACTGAAGATGCACTTTTTCCATTGAGACTTAATCCGGCCCATTTGGCCTCTAAAGCTTCAAGTTGAGTGTCATCAGAAAGTGTGAACCCGCTACTACCAAGCGATCCCGATCTATAACGTTCAATGCTAGGAATTTGTTCCGACTGAAATGATGCTGGCGTCGCAGGATGAATTGTAGCTCGGCGATTGGGAAGAGTTTCAGATGACTCTAAGCCTCCTAGAGAGCTTGTGGGACTTTCGGACATGTTGAAGCGTTTACCGCTCATGGTAGAATCTTGTCGAGACAGTCGCGTCAAGTTGGAAGGATGGGATTGATGCGCTAATGCATGAGCTACATAATTTGGCGCAAACAATGCTTGAAGCTCATTTCGAGAAACGTGCAGGGAATCTGGGTCATCGGAATTTGAATTCATGGAATTGATTGGCTGATATAACTGATTTTTCGGGCTGTTAGAAAGTGAAAAGGACATGGAAGACACTTGAGTAGGCAAAGTTACACAAGAGTTAGACCTATGGGACTCTATCCCTTGAGGTAAGTCTTGCTTAGCTAAGGTTTGAAATGAGCTATGAGAGAGCCGATCTAGCCCAGGATGAAGAGATTGTGACTGCTCCGAATTACTGTGTAATGATATTGTTGAGGGTAAGCCGACTGTAGGAGTTGGGTGACCAGCTACGGCAGAAGCGATTTGCTTAATGGTCGAATGATCTTGTCCTTGCACAGTTTTCCAAACTGATTCGAATGAGATTCCGAGGGCACACGAAAGTTTCTTTACATACTCGACTTGTTTGTCACCTAAAGAGCGACCCCAGCTCAATCGAATTCTTGACTTTCCATGTATAGGAAAATCATGCATCTTAATCATCGCCTGCTCAGCATCCGCGCGGCGAACAAATTGTACAAAACCACAGCCTTTGTTAGGAGGGATTTTGACATATGTAATTTCTCCAAAGTTTTGGAAGAAGGTCTATAATTTACTCAGTCAGTTTAAGAAAAAAAAACTACACATAGGTGAAAAAAAATCAAGTTGCGAGTGTACCTTCAAAGTTGCTTCGCTAATGCACGCCGGAAGACCACCAACAAAAACTGTAGTATTAGAAGGGTCATTGCTGGCTTGATTCGCCACAGAAGCTATTTGTGCAAGGGCAGAAAAGTGAAGGTTTGAAGCATGAGGTGTTGAAATTGAAGGGTCCGATAAACCATCAAAAGCAGTATGAAGAATGGGAGGGTAATAAGGTGATAAGTTGGGGGAGGAAAGCGTAGCAGATGAAGGCAATAAATCTTTTGAAAGTTCAATGGCAGATGTTTAGGATTAGTAACAACGCATTAGACTTACAAACCAATACACTTACCATTGGTAGTAGCATAGGTATTCGGTGAAAAGCTTGGCTCAAGCGACGTAGGTGAAAAGGTTTGAAATAGTGATGATGCTTGCGAAACAGGACTAAATCGGTTGAGCTGATGAGAGACTGCTACTGCTAAGGGCATAGAAGGTGGACTCGAACTCAGATGAGATGGTTGTCCGGCACTCTGAGAACCAAAGGGAATTGAAACAGGATGAATCACAGTGCGTGAAGGTACAACACAATGAGAGCGAGACAACTGATAAGGCAACCTAGAGTTAAAAATTGGGGCAGGTGCAACGCTTTCTGAAGAGGAATGACAAGCCGGAAAGAGAGAATTAAAAGGGGTTGAGGTCAATGGCATCTGTTGAGGGTGAAAGGCATTATGGTAAGGTGTTGCTCTAGAATGAGATGCCTGAGCCAGTCGTGGTGCCATATGAGGATTTACAGTTGATCCTAAGTTCTGTATAAATGAGCCAGGATAATAACATCAGAAACGGAGACGAAGCATTTGATTTGAACCAAAAAAAAAAAAGTCACAAACATGAGATACGACGTCACGGCTAAACTCCCGAATAGGAAGAGGGTGACTAACGACTGCTCCTGAAGGAGGTATGCCTCTAGGGTGTGCTTTTATTGGAATCTCGGCTGAGTCAGTTTGATTGTTTGATACCATAGGCGCTGAAAGCTGCCTCGACCGAAAATTGTGAGGATTTTGTAAATTAGAACCAGAACTGGAGGAACGATGATTGGCATGATCACCAGCAGTCCCGCTAGAGCCACTGGCTTCACTAATTTTAATACATCGCCCGCGAAGAAACATTCCAGTACCATTCTTTGAGCGACCGAGTGACAAGGCACGATGCATGTCACTCTCTTCGCCAAAGCGAATGAAGGCGTAACCTCTAGAAAGCCCAGTGGATAAATCACCCATGATTTTGGCTGACTTGGTTGAAGGAAATGTGCAAGTAAAGAGAGCCTTACAAAAAGAATATAACAAAAGATAGGCTGAGATAACTTTCACAAAGAGATCAGATATAAAAAAAAAAAGAAAAAGGGAATACGACTCACTACAAGCTCTCCTTCTGTGACTTCACGATCAAGATCGCGAATAAATACAGAGAATTCTCTATCCCATGTTGGTTGAACACCAGGCAATCCGGTAGCCCAATTCAGCTAGTGAAAGTGAAAGGTTAAATTAGATTACAAAGCGAGTAAAAAAGCACTCAACCTAAGCATTAGAAATGGCTTACTTTAAAAGTTCTCTCACAACCTGGCATCAGAGTTGGGGGCATATTACTAATCATTCTCCAGGCATGCTCGGCCATTTCGGCATCAGGATAGGTTAGAAAACAATAAGCTGAGCTTGGACTTGCGCCGCTAACCATTTTAATTTTTACGTTTACGCCATTTGACCCAACATCGGGACCAGAAGGAAGACCAGAAGAGCTTCTAGGAACATAATAAGGCAAGTTCCAGCCCATCATGATCACACAGCGACGAACATAAGTTTCATCCATCCAGGATTCAAGATCACCCATCCAAAGGGTAGTTGATGATCTGGGTAGAGGTTGTGAGTTGGGAGTTTGATGAGATGTGTTGACCGATAAGGTCGGTTTTGATGATGCCGAAGAGGAAAGTCGGCGATCTGAAGGAGCTACGCTAGAGAGGGTAGTGCTGAGAGGTGAATTTAATACGGATGAGGATGAAACAGATTGTGGTTTTGTAAATGGGGGTGAAGGGCTCAAGATTTGATTGATTAATTGATGAGAAGTGGGGTGAATGATTGAATGTTGTGAATGTGAGGCTTGTTTGATATCACTTTGGTGGTTAAGATTATTATTAGCTTGAGTAATTTGAAGATTTGATTCAAATGAATGAGAAGATGATTGATGAAGTTGAGCGCTTCCTCCTACTTGAGAAGAATGTTTGAGATTTGAGCTTGGGGGTCTACTAGAGGATTGAGCAAGGTGAGAGCCAATAGGAGGCAAACCTGTAGATTGATGGGTTAATATAGGTGAAAGAGGACGGCGCAAAGCCGATGAGCCGCAAGGATTGGGAGAGTGATCGGCATCAGTCGTGGAGAGACTGGGTGACCAATTAAATTGATGAAATTGAGAAAGAGAGTCTGTTGAAACAGGAGATATGCTATGCATGATGATGAGTGGTGGGAAAATAAATTTTGAGGTAAAAGAGCACAACAATATAAATCTTAAAATTTATCACAACAGATAACTAAGACTAGACTAAGAATGATCAATCATTGATAGATTGACGAGTCAACGAGAAGGAATAAAAGTTGCGATAAAATTGAGAAAATCGGCAAGCGAATGCAAAGCGTATGTGCCGTTTGCGATAGGTTAAGACAACTAAACAAAACCTAAGAAAGAAAACAATAATAGTAGCAGAGTAGACGAAATAGACTAGATAAAGCTGCGATCTAGAAAAAACAATTAAAAGAAACAAGTTTTTTTTGGATATGTTAATTGATTAAATTTGAGATAAATGAAGAAACGAAATGAGAGAAGCGAAAGATGAAAAGGAAAACAAGAACGATGAGGATCAAAGGGAAAGATTTTTGTAACGACAAGGAATGGCCGAGTGAAGTTTAGATTGAAAGGGATTAAGGATGAGTAAGAAGAAATCTAATTTAGAAAGATTGATATTATTATGAGCTAGGTGGTAAAAGCAAATGGGATTTTAGAACAAGAGAGTTGAGGCTTGAAGGCTGAAGCGGAGTTTGGGATCACACCGAAAAGGATGATTAGAGGAGAGTGTTGTAGGTACACAGTGTACAGTACAGTAGAGTATAGTATAGTACAGTAAACGAAGTAAACCAAGATTTGAATGCAGAGAGAAGGTTAAAGAAGATTTTCAATAACCAAGTTAAGAAAATAAAGAAATAGATAGAAGAATAAGAAGAAGTGAAATGATTTGGGAAGATTGAGAAGATTGAGATAAAGATGGTAAGAAGGAGAAGTGGCGGTCAGAATCAAATTCAAGAAAGAGGATGAATTAAGTCTTGTTATTCGATCCTCCTGTCTGATTGAATAAAAATTTTTAATGGTAATGATAACAATCTCAATTTTTTGTGTTTTTCTGATTAAATTTTTGTCTTTTGGTAGTATGATTTTGATTTTGAGTGAGAGTTTGAGTGTGAGTTTGAGGGCGTATGTATGTGAGTGTCTGGTGGTGAAAATGTATATCTATATGACTGTCTCTCTATGTCTAATTATCTCTCTTTATGACTGAGTCTGGAATCTGAATCTCTCTCTCGGTTTCTTAATTTACCAATCAATTTTGGTTTGAAATTGGTTGGGTCAAATTTTGAGTTGGATAGTCCCGTAAGATTGGAATGAATGATCCAGTGAGAAAAGGCGGCAAAAAGGATTAAGTTGGATAGCCTGTCTCGGGAAAATAAAAAGGATACTGAAAGCTCTTAGGTTGATTGATCAGTCTTTCGAGTTTAATTCTCAGCCGGAACTGAGCGACTGACGGATGAAAATGGAGATGGAGATGTAAATGGATATTTATGATGAAAATGAAAATGATGGATGATGGATGATGGATGATGGATGATGGATGATGGATGATGGATGATGGATGATGGATGATGAGTATAAACAATATCAAGTTGAACGGAAGTTAAAATGACAAGAGAGCGGAGCGGTCAAGGGCAAGGATCCCAAAGCATAGAATAGGTGGACAAACACGAGGCGCTAAATGAACCGAATAAATTTACACCGACTGTTAAGAAAGGGAGGGAGGAGGGGGGGAATACAAAGGGATGAAGAACGAATGATTGAGTCATTGAAGATGGAGAGCAAAAGATAGTTATGAAGAATAAATTAGATGTGATATAGACTAACCAGAATAAGATCATTATCAAGGAGTGAAAGAGAACAAGGCAAGAAATGATAGAGTAGACTCAATAAAGTAGCAATAATAGTGGTGGTAGTTCAGTTTAGCATGTTACATTACAGTTTATAGTTTTATACACTGTGGTAGACAGAGCCTAGTAGTGACTCAGTGAGTAGAGTAGAGTAATAGACTGTGTGTGTGTGTGTGTGTGTAGTCAGTTAACTCAAACCATATACTGTATGTTGAGGGTAGGGTACCCACTAGGATTAGTATGGCTATGACTTATAGCTTACACTTTAGTATTGGAAGGAAATCATTGAAAAGTTTAAGAAATTCATAAAAGTTTTAAAAAAATTTAAATTTTTAAAACCAATGATAATCAAAATCGAAAAAATTCAAGTGAAAAAAAGTCGATTGAGATTTGAAAGCCATGAAATTGAATGATGAGCGAAATAATCTTTCACACTTAATTAGGAAATTTCCCACTAATTAATCTAACTTGATTTGAACAGATGAAAATTGCTTGAATCATGATTTCAATTCTTTTTAGTCTCGATTTTTGGCTTGCTTGAATGAAAAAAATGATTTTGAATGAAAAAAATTAGATTGAGTTAATATTTAAACGAGGAATAAGAGTATCAAGATTTTATTTTCCTCGTTTTAGTTATCATTTGTTTCAAATATAATATGATCATTTTCGCCACGTTTTAAAATAAAGAATCGTTCACTCGTCTTAGCAAGAGTCAAACTCATCAGTCCAGAGCATGGAGGATGATGAAGGAAGAAGTGGGTTGTGGATGATCGACATTCTAAGATCAACTCTGCACCTGTACTGTACAGTACAGTACAGTACTGTAGTATTGTGCAGCTGTGTGTTACTGTATACAGCTACACACCTGAGTAGCTGTAATATACTGTATTACACAAAAACAAAATTACAGTACTGAACTCACTCACTTGGCCGCAAATCCTGCTTACTCCAATCGGTTTGACGCTGGTTTGGTACACCCAACCAAACCCGTAGTGAGCTGGTCGAGCTGAGAAGGTAGTATCGGTGCAGGTTTAGAGTGCACTGCTAAAAATCCAAGGCAAAACCAAACCTATAAGAATTTTTACTTGGTGAATACACTACTGTATATGTGTGTGTGCTGCATGTGTAAGGTGCAACTGGATGGCAGCACAGTGTACAGCTTTTACACAATACCACAGTAGACAGTACTGTACAGTTGTATACTGTACTGTACTGTACTGTACTGTACTGTTGACTTTGTTGTAAGCAAGTCACCATTGAGATTAAGCCAAGCCAAAAAAAAGAATAAAGGGGAGTGAGTGTGAGGTTGATCCAAGCTTTTAGGGAGATGAATGAAACGAGAGAAAACAAGTTTACATAGATTAATGTGTACTTTACAGTATAGTACAACAGTACAGTACATTAAAGTGCAGTACTTTAGGGTAATGTGACAAAAGTTTATGAAACTCATAGATTTAAAAAATCGATTGAAAAAAGAAAAGAATTAAGTTAAAGTTTAAGAGGAAAAGAACATGAAAGATTAAATTAGAAAAAAGAAAGATGTAAAACTTGAAAACTTAAAAAAGTTTGAATATGAGGAAAGTAAAATTGAAACTGAAATTGAAAATAATATGTAAAGATTCTGATCCGATTCTTGAGTCTTTTGACAACTAACTGTAAGTGTAAGCCAATCAAGAAGAGATTAATTTTTACAGAATTTCATTGGAATGTTAAAGTTAAAAAAGAAAAAAAAAAAAAAAGAAAAAAAAAATATTGATAAATTAATCAAGTTCTAAAGCAGTACTGTAAATGCATGCAAGATTGTAGGTTATAAAACTGATTATGATTATACTTACAATAGTAAAAATTTTAATTTTAATCATAAAGCGTAGACTATTCATATTTCAAGATCGATAAACAAAAGATATAAGATTTAGAAAATCATTAACTTTGTAAAATATAATTATTAATCAAGATCGTAATAACATTTTGATTGATCAAATGAAATTCATCATCAAATCGGATGGATTAATAATATGAAAAAAAAAGAAAGTTAAAAAATTAAAAAATTAAAAAAGTTAAAATTAAATCAGAAGAATAAATAATAAACTAAGATAATTAAATGATAATCATACTAATAAATTGATGATGATGATGATTAAACTGATGATCATGACGAACCTGTTAAAGAAAGGACGAATATAATGAAAGAAATTTGATTGACTGATTGAATTTGATTGATTGATTGATTGAATTTGATGGATTGAATTTGATTGATTACATTAATTGTCAAAAATTTAACTTGAATTCAAATAAGAATCAAAAAATTTCTTGGCAATTTTAAACTCAATCTTGGTTTATTACCCTAGTTTTGATTTTTTAATTCAGATTTTAACTTTTTTTTTTTTTTGTTATTTATCATTTATTTTAATCAATTTTTTCAACTTCTTCCTTAACTTTTTTAAAAAAAAAATTGATTTTATTCTCATCAATTTTTTTTTATTGAAACAACTCTAATTTATAAAATTTTAATTTGATTTAGTTGAAGATTTAAAAAATTATTATATTGATTTAAATTTTCTTATTATTTTGTTAATTTATTTTATTCAAGTTAAAAATTTAAATCAAAGAAGAATTTGTTATTGTTAAGTCGAAATCTGATTGATGTAAGACTTAAAAGATTCTCTTTTTAAATTAATTTTAATAAAAAAATATTTTTCCATAAAAATCAAAAAAAATCTCATCAACTTGCTCAAAGCACTATAATCTTTGCACAGTAAGTACTGTAAAGTGTACAGTACAGTACAGTAAATTTTTATAATGTTTTGGATCCACTTTGATCAACTTGATCGATTAGATTAATTCAATTCAACTTCAATTTCAAGATTATCTTCTTCCCCACCTCGCCTTAAATTCCTAGGCTAAAATTAGATTTATCTGGTGGCTGGCAGGCTGCTGCTGAGTTGAGAGTGATGTGATCGAGTGGCTTTGACTATCTGGGTGATCCAGCAACAAGATACTATCCATCCTAGGCTTAAAAAGTTCAACTATACTGCACCTATACTATTATACAGTACAGTACAGTACAGTACCTACTACACACCGTCAATCCAACAAGTATCTTTATAACCTTAATCTCCTCAACGCCTTCATTCGCTTGGTCCTGTTCCAAATTTCAAATTTTCAATTCATCTTCAAATCTATTTTAAGCTGTACCTTTCTATTTGGTTAGTATTCCATAAACAGCTGTGTTGAATTGTTTGTATTGTATTGTACTAAATAACGCATACAAAAGTTTTCAATATCAAAAATAAAATAAAATAAAATAAAATAAAATAAAAATTAATTTTAAATTGTGGAAAATAACTACATGTGTAAAAATTAACTTGTGACCAAAAATAAAAAATTATATTATTAACATAAAACTTTACTGGCATAGCTTAAGTACGCCAACAAAAAGCCTAACTTATCGCGTCAAGATTTCAGAAAAAAAAAAAAAATTAGCGTAATAATGAATAATTAACTTTTTTTATAACTATAAATAATCCAAAAAATAATAAAAAAAGTAAAATATATAAAAAAAATAATTAAAATTAAAATTTAATTAATTAATTTTAATTTATTATTTTATTTTATTTTTAAATATAATTTTAAAATTAATTTCCTTGATTTTGTTTTTTAACTAAAAAAAATAAAATTAAAAGAAAATTCTTTTAAAATAACAATTGAAAACAAAAAACTATTAAAAAAGAATATATATATATAAAGAGAAAAAGATGTCAATAGATTTTTTTTTTTAATTTTTTTTTTAAGTGAATACTAAACTTTTTTTTTATCTTTTTTTCTCATTTTTAATTTTTATTTAATTTTTTCCTTTTTTGTTTGAAATAAAAAAAAAATTGAAGAAAAAAATAAAAAATAAAATTAAATTTATTTTTTGAATAAAATAATATTTTAAAATAAAGAAAAAATGATTGTTATTTATTTTTTTTATTTTTTGAAAAAACCCTATATTGAATTGTGATATTTTAATAATTAAATTTATAAATTTAGTTTAAATAATTTTTTTAAGTTAAATAAATTAGTATTTATTTATTATTATATCAAATTATATTGATAATTTTAAAAGGAAATTCTCTGAATCATTTTAATTTTATTTATTTATTTTGAATCCCTATTAATAGGGAATTGGTAAAAACACATAAGCTTTTAACTGAGCCTCTTTTCAATTTAAAAATACATAAAAAAATTTGCATTAATAAAAAAAACCAGACAAAACCATAAAAAAGGGTTTTTTTGTAAAAAAAAAAAAAAACACCCTGATAAAAGTGCCCCTCCCACCCCACTCAAAGAAAAACTTTTTTTTATATTTTTTTCAAATACCCTCTTGTTTTTTTTGTTTTTTTTTTTACTTTTACCATGAATGATCCCTTTTTTGATCATTTCCTACATAAATCCTTTAATTTACCATAAAAAAATGATCCTTTTTTTTCACATTTTCCTTCATATATCATTTCATTTTTTTGTTATTTTTCTTACCCAAATTTTTCCATCCTATTTTTTTTTTTTATATTTTTTTTTTGTTATTATTTTCAAAAGACTTTTTACTTTTTATATTTTTCTTCAATAATTCTTTTCTATCACCTGAAATTTACTTTTACAACACATCATCCTTTTATTATAGATCATTTATTTTAACTCAAAATGTTGAGAACCTCTGGAAGAATTTTCATCCTGTTTTCAGAGAAGAGGGGTATTCCATTATGACCTTGAGGTCAAATAATACCCTCAAAAAAAATTGATATAGGGTGTGTCAGGCCTGGTATTCATAATCCTCATAAATATGATATCAGAAACATTAAATAAAGGAAAACAGATTTCCCTTTTGAAATTTATGCAATACAGTACTCTAAGAGTACTACTTGAACACTTTTTGTCAAAAAATAAACAGAAAAACTATCATCCCACTGATAAAATGGCTTACCCTAATCTTAGGAAGTTAAATAAGGAAGAAAAATCCAAAAATTTCTCAAATTTATTAATAAATTCTTATTAAAAAAGGAAAATTAATCCTCAAATATTTATCTAAATAGAATCTAATAGAGCTTTAATATTAAAAAGATAAATAAAATAAAATGAAGAAAATTTTAAAAAGAAAAACATTAAGGAAGAAAACAAATTTATGAATTAATTTGAACAATTAAGGGAAAAAATGTGTTTAATCCTCAAAAAGATGAATAATATAATATTAATTTTCATTATTATTTATTAACACAATTTCTATTAAACTTCTTCAAGGCTAACCTCATGTACTCTTAATGGATTTCAACTATAACAAAATAAGTACAGAGTTCCCCTCTTTCAAATTGTTGGTTTCAGATTCACCAAAAAGATCTTTTCTGGGGTTTTCTGTTTGATTAAAGATGAAAAAGAAGTCTCCTATAAATAAGCCTTGAAGAAATATATCAATCTGGTCCTCAAAAAAGAAAATATTGTTTGACCCCCAGTTATTTTTATTTAAGGAGACCTCTCTGTTCTTAAAAAACTCTCTTCATAGAATAATCCCAGATTATAATATTATGTTCCACATTTGGAAAATCTTAATGGATGTATAAGACTATATCATGAGAAAGATTTTCCATGGTTAAGCTTTTAAAAATTTCATGAGGATTTTAAATCAATTAAATCTTATCCCATTGATTCTCCTTCTTTTAAATTCTTTATTATTTAATTTTTTTTTTTTTTCTTAGTTAATTTAATCCTTTAATAAGAAAATAATTCAATTAAAACTGTAGGAAAATGAAAAATGAAAAAAAAAATTATTTAAGAATCCTTTAGTATTAAACTATTTATTTAATAAATTGATCATTATTATAATGATTTAATTAATTAAATCTTAAAAAAAAAAATTCCAATTTTTTTTTTTTTTTTTTTTTTTTAATTAAAACTTATAAAAAAAAAAAAAATAAGAGTGAAAAAAAAAAATTTTTTTTTTTTTTTTAATTTAAATCTTTAAAAAAATTTTAAATTTTAAATTAAATTGATTTAATTTCTTAAAAAAAAAGTTTTCATAAAAACTTTTAAAAAAAAAATTTTCAAAGAACTTTTAAAAAAAATTTTTTTATTAAAATAATTATATAAACTGAATTCCTAAAAAAAAAAAAAAAAAAAAAATTAATATTCTATATAGAAAAAAAAATAAAAAAAAAATTTTTTTTTTTTTTTTTTTTTTTTTTTTTTTTATCAAAATCAAATCAATTTTTTTTTTTTTTTCTTAATATTATTAAATTCAATTTTTTTTTTTTTTTTTTTTTTTTTTTTTGAAGAGAATTTTTTTTAAAATTAAATTTCACTTTTCTTAAACCAAAAAAAGTAAAAAAAAAAAAAAAATAATAATAATAAGAATTATTTTAAAAAAAAAAAAAATTAAATTTTTTGAAAATTATAATAATTTAATAAACAATTTTTAATTTTAAATTAAATTTGAATTAAAATTCTTTTTTTTTTTTTGATTTAAAAAAAAATTATATTATTTTATTTCAAATTATTTATATAAGTTTAAATAATTATTAAATTTATTGAAAAAAAAAGAAAAAAATAAAATTATTTTAAGAGAATTGTTGGAAGATAAATTTTTTTCAAGATATTTTTTTTTTTTTTTTTTTCAAAAACTAATTTTTTATAAATTAATTGAATTATTTAAAATTTTTTTAAAAAAAATTTTTAATTGAAAAATTGGAATTTGAATAAATTATAAAAACCTAAGAGAACTCAAATTATTATTAATAAAGATTTAAATTAAAGAATAAATTTGAAAGAACTCAATTTTTTCAATAATGAAAAGAAAAGAGATACATCAAAATTTCAAATTATTTCTCAAAAAAAAAAAAAAAAAAAAAAAATTGGAGGAAGAACAACTTCAAAAGAAAACTAAAAGAATAACCTAAAGGGAAATTTCACCTAATTATAATCACTCTTAGATCATTGAATCTGAATCATATGAAGATTATTAATATTTATCATAATCCTTCCCTAAATAACTGATTTGAATAACCCTAAAACTATTGATTTTACTCTGAGAAGGTCAGGATTATTAGCAAAGAAAAGAAAAAAAAAACTAAAATGAATTTGGAAATTTAAAATTCAATTTATCTTAACTTTAAGAATTTATAAAGAAATTATCACACAAGTGATGATTTCTCCAAATTATCTGTGATTTTTTTTTTTTTAAATATATATGAAATAATTTTTTTTTTTTTTTTTAGTTGAATTAATTCTAAAATAATTTAATTAAACTCCCTAGATCAAAATTATTTCAAAATTTAATTATGAAAAATATAATTTTAATGTATTAAATTTCCAAAATTATAGAAATTATGAATAAAGAAAAGTTTTTAATTAGATTTATTAGATTTAAGACCAATGTGTTGATTTAATAGGTTAACTAATTGAAGAAATTTAAAAAGATCAAAAGATTTATTGAGAAAATAATAAATTATTAAAATCAATAAAAAATAATTTTGAAATACTATAATTATATGAAGATGTTGTCCAAGCACAAAAAGAGAAAGAAAATGTAAATTCCTGACATGGGGGATCCAATTTTCAATAAGTATTAAAGACATGTTTTTTTCTATTCCAAATTCCTATTAATTTATCTTTTAACTAATTTCTATTACCTAAATAATAACCTACCAATATTTATCTGCTTCTTGAATATATTTTGTCATTTTTTTAACCCTTAATCATTATTATTTCTAAAAAATTTTAATTTTCCTAACAATTAATTTAAATAATAAAATTTAAAATCAATTAGATTAAAAGAAAAAATTTATAAAATTAAAAAGAATTTTTTTTTTTATTTTTAAAAAAACTTAAAAATTAATTAAAAATAAAAAAAATATTATTTAATTCTAATTAAAATTATTGTTTTTTTTTTTTTTTTAAAAAAAAAAAAAATCTTTTTTTAAACTTTTAAGTAATTTAATTAGTTTATTATTAATAATTAAAGAAAAAAAAAAAAAAAGAATTTTTTTAATTTAAAGATATAAAAAAAAAAAAAAAAAAAATCATAATTTAAAAAAAAAAAAAAAAAAAATTAGTTAACCAAATTTCTTGAAATATTTATATGAATAACCTTACTTAAAAATATCATTCCCAACACTTAACCCCCCTCCCCCCCCCCCCCCAAAAAAAAAAAAAAAATAAAAAAAAAAATTGAAAAAATTGAAAAAAATTAACTCCTTTTTTTGCCTTTTTTTTTTTTTCCTTAAGATTCTGAAATTTATTTTTTTTTTTTAAAAAAAAAAAAGAATAGAATAAGTAAAATAAATAAAAAAATTTTAATTTTTTTTTTTTTTTAATGTTTTTTTTTTTTTTTTTTTTTTTTTTTTTTTTTTTTAAAAAAAAAAGGACATTTTAATAAAAAAAAAAGAATAATTTATAAAAAAAAGGAAAAAAAAAAAAAAAAATATTGAAAAAATTATTTTTGATTCCTTTTTTTTTTTTTTTTTTTTTTTTTTTTTTCAAAAAAAAAAAAATCACTAAATTTTTAAAAAAAAAAAAATTTTTTAGTCAAAATGATCAATTTTTTTTTTCTTTAAAGGGTTTTTTTTTTAAAAAAAAAAAATATTTAAGGGCCAATTATGTAATTTTTTTTTTATTAAAATCTTGTTTCTTTTTATAAAAAAAAAAAAAAAAACAAAAAAACTTATTAATACAAAAAAAAATTATTATTATAATTTTTAAATTAATTTATAATTTTTTTTTTTTTTTTTTTTTTTTTTATAAAAAAATAAAAATTTTAATTTTTAGAATAATTTAAATATATTAAAAAATTAAAAAATTTTTTTTTTTTTTTTTTTTTCCAATTTGAATATTTATTTATTTATTTATTTATTTTTTTCATTAAATTATAAATCTTAATAAATTCATTTTATTTATTTAAATGAATATAATTTAAAATTAAAATCTAAATCAAATCCCTAAAAAAAAAAAAAATCAACATCTACTCAATAATTTAATTATAATTCCTTTTATTTATTTATTTTTTTTAATGAAAAATTTAAAATCATAAAAGAAAATTTATTAATTAATAAACTTATTATAATTTAATAAATTAAAGAATAATTCAAAAAAATTATTAATTTATTTATTTATATTATATTTTCTTAATGCTTTTTACCAAATTTTCATCAGTTGAAAATTTATTTCTTATTTGATTCTTTTTGAATATAATTATATATATAGATTTATTTATATATCTTAAGATTCAAATTTAATCCTAAATACTAAACTTAATCAATAAAATATCAGACATAAAATTGTAGTTTTTTTTTATATTAAAGATTTAACCCAATTAAATTCTAATATTTTTGTTTTTTACTTTTTTTCAATTTTTTCTTTTTTAAAAAATATAAAAAAAATTATTTAGGTTGTTCTTTTTTCAAGAATTTTAAAAAAGATTTTTTACAATCTTTTTTTTTTTTTTTAATTATATCCAAAAATATTTTTAAAAGAAAAAAAAATATTTCTCAATTTTTAAGATAATAATTAAAATTTATATAGAAAAAAAAACATATATATATATATATATTTATGTAAGAGTAATAGGTTTTTATAAAAATTTAAAACAAGAATAAAAAATATTGAAAAATTTAATCAATTTTAAACAAATTTATAATTTAACAACATCAATAATTCCAAAATTAACTACTTAACTTATATATATATATATACTCATTTCTTTATTTTTTTTATTTTCTTATTAAATTGATTAATTCTCATGATTTTTTTTATTTTGAAATAATTAAATATCTTACTAAATAAAAGATATATATATATATATATATTTCTTATCTAAAAACTTTTTAGAATTCTAATTTAGTATCAAAAAGATTTGACTCAAAAACATAACTAATTTAAAAATAAATTATTTGACTTATATATATATACTTTTTTATTTAGTTATCTCATTTTCTAATTCAACTGATTGATTTTTATGGATATTTTTCATTGAAAATGATCAATTAAATGAAAAAATTATTATTATTATTTTTGAAGAGAGGAAATTTATGTACATTACTTATCTATAAAGATATTCAATCAATTTCATTTTATTTCATTCATTAAATAAATATATTTGAGAGAAAAAATAGAGATTAAAGGAATTGAATTCGCTTAAAATCATCAAAATTAGCTTGATTGTTCCAAAGACAAAAAAACCTGTTCAATTTTTTTTAATATAATTAGTTTAACTATTAAGCATTATTTAATATACAAAAAAAGGAGAGAAATTCAAAAGAAATAAAAATGAATTTTTTGAATATATTTACTTAAAGAAAAATTCATTTTTTGTTGATTTATTTTTACATTGAATCATTAGATATTCTCTTGTCTTTTTTTTTGAAAACAATATCTTTTGTTTCATTAAAGATAAATCAATCATATAACTTAATTTAATCAAATTCAAGATTTCTGAATTTCTTAATAATGTCAATTTAAATAAATGACATCAATAACTGATTAAGACTTTATTATTGTATAATAATAAATTTAATATCAATTTTACCATTACTAATGAGATTATATCCTACTAATATCCATGATGATATTACTAGATTTATATCTGTTTTTTTTAGTAATTAAAAATATATCTTATAGGAAAACAATGACTTCTATATTATAAATAAACATCTAAATCATTATCAATTAACTTAGAGGATTAGTAAATTTAAATAGGTAATTAAGTTTTTTTTAAATTTAATACCAGTTATTTATCATTTAATGATAATTTTTTTATATTTTATTTTGTTTTATTTTCTAAATAATTGGAATAAAAGATCCCTTGAAAAAAATATAAAATATTTTTTCTCTTTTGAAATGATAAAGATAGTAATTTTAGAAATTAATAAAAGTAATATATATATATATATATAATTAAATTCAAATTATGGAATATAAAAAAATATCATTTCCTTAATTAAGGGACTTATTTTATCAATACATGAAAAATATATATACTTGAGATTAACCCATTTTTGAGACCAATATTCATGGCTAAGTCCAAAATATTTAGTTATCTAACCAAAAATAGTATATGTTTGGACATAGATAGTGGTACAAAACCAAATTTTACTTCAAAATAAGAAATTATTTCATGAATTACTAAAAAGGATTCCTTTTATTTAAAAAAGAAATTTTTTGAGATTTCAAAATTTTAATCTCATTTTGAGGCTTTTTTTAATGAAATTTACAATATGGTCAAAAAATAACAAAATTGAAAACTTATTTCTCAAAAAAAAAATTTCAAAAAAAATTGGTGATTATTTAAAAATCCTCAAAAAGGAGGAAAAGAAAAAAAATAAAATGATTGGAAATTCTAACTTATAATTCTTAAAAAAAACCTATGTGAACTTACAAATTCACTTTTTTCTACTACTACTGAGTATAAAGATCTATAAGATACCTGTTGAATACTGAGATTGATTTCACCTAATCTATTTTACTTGAAATTTCAATTTAACATAATTCTTTACCATGAGGGAGGTAAAAATTGAAATTTAATAGAAGTCTTTTTTTATGTTATTAAAGGTGCCCTTCAAATATTTTTAGGATCTTTATATTAAACCTTGAAAAGATTAATTATTTCACTTGAGATGATCCTACTGGTGTTAATAATTATTAATTGAGCTATATGATAAAAACAGAAATCCTCAAGAAACTGTTTCTGAATTATTTTTTTTTGAAGTGTTTAAATTTAATTTGTGTTTTTTTTTAAAAATTTCTTTGAAGGAATAAATTTAGATTTTAATTTTTTGGGAAATTTACTTTTCATATAATCTTGTTTTTCACATTATAATTTTATTTTTAAATTTAAAAATAATATCAAGAGTGTTGAATAAGGGAGGTGATGTTGTACTTGTGTCAGGTTTACATGTGGAAAGGATTTTTATTTTGACTCGGGTTAAGTGTGTTTAATTTTTATATGTATAAATTCAATTATGTGAATTTAAATCCAATATACTCAAAAAAGGAAGTTAAAATTTTCTCCCAAATTAGTTTCTAATCTCACCTAATTCTGATTTCATTTTCTCATTCATCTCTTAAAATTAATTTTTTCCCTACTCTTTTTTCTTCACCAATCAAAATAAAATTAGATTTACTGAATTATTTTTTTTTCATATCAGATTTTTTTCCATCTCAGCATCTCTTTTGATTGGGAAAATTATAATTATGTAAAAGAGAATCTTGAGAATTAATAGTGACTTGGAACTCAGTGAATAAAAAATAAATCAATCAAGCTTTAAACAATTAAAGAAATAAGAATATAGATTTTTTGGATAAAGAGTAAGTAAAAAACCAATTGAAAAGTTAAAGAAAAGGGAAAAGATACAAAAAATTAAATCCTTAAATTACTGTTTTAACTTGTTCAGAATGAATAAGAAAACTATAAAGTATATAACTCTAAATGCTGACTGAAAAAGTGGGGGAAAGGTGAAAATGACTGACTTGAAATTATAAGTGTTTAATATCAAAAGATGAGATACAAGAAGGTATAAAAATAACTACAATAAATTAATGAAATTGGAGAAGAAACCCACAGGGTGAAGGTGAGGTAAGTATAGGTGAGAAATTGAGATGATGGTCTATTCAGGATGTAAACCAAATGAATTTATTGGTAGCCTTTTGAAATAGTATTCCCAGCCAAATTGGTGAATAAAATTGCCCTTGAAACAATACAGACTGCCTTGACTGAAACTTAGTTGATTGAGTTGTGTGTTCTTAAATAAATGAGGGTTAGTTAATGACTTTTGAATGTAATTACCCATTGAAATCACCTTGAAAAAGAATTTACACTATCTCCCTTGAGCTCACTTTACTGGGTAATCTTAAAAATTTCTTGAGTTCTTTTCCTTGAAGGAAATGGCCTTAAGAGTAATATCAAGGGATTTTTTAATTCAAATTTTGAGGAGGAAGCTTTATTAAACTGTTTTTTTTTCAGTTTCAATCCCATAAATGGAACCAATTGAAATTATCATGAATTTTGAGGGCTTTGGGGATCTTGACCCATTTTTAACTTGATTTTGAGTCAAATGAAGGTAAACTTGGGGCCTTTATGTTCTTGTGGGACAATATTGGGGCTGAAAACCATGAGGGAGGCTTGGGAAATTTGGGTTAATGTTGGGGTCTTTAGGGCTGGAAGGAAAAACTTGTGGCTGCTGAAAAACGCTTGGGGCTTTGGGGCTTATCCTTTTCCGGAGGGGCAGGAAAACTCCTTTTTCCCAAGTAAAAAAATTGTGGAAGTGTGCTTTAGAACCCATTGGTGCATAAAAATTTGGGCCAATTAGACTACCCAGAAAAGGGAAAGGACAGTTGGCCTCTGGTAGCCTGGTGAGGAAGGAAGGCCGTGAGTGGCCATTGGTGAAAAAATGAGGATCTGGTCATTGATATCCAGAAGATCTGTAGATGTGTTTTGTGACAAATATATATATATATATGTATCAAATTAAGAGGTTATTTTCTTTCACCCTATGATCAAGCTCATTGTTAGAATATTGGATCAAATTGCAATCAGGATTATTTTGAGATCTCTGGAGGTTCAAAAAACAATAGTTTATCATAGAAGTTTCTAGCTTCAAGGGTGAGACCATTGAGATAAACTACCTATACCTAGCAAGCCACAGAGATCTGTCATCTGTTACCTTCTAGAATTTGCCTTTGTTTCTAAGAAAAACTACTTTTAGAACCATATTTAAATGAATAGTTAAATAAAAATTGCTTTTTCAGTCAGAACCATTTCCAAGATACTTTATGAAGCTGAAAAACGGCCTTGTATTTCCATTGAAAAAACCAAGCTAAGTCCTTCGCATACAAAATTCTGATTTTAATTTTATAATTTTGACCAAAATTAGACTCATTATAATTGGTATTTAGTATCAAGGACTAATAATATCACCTTTTAGATAGGTTAGTGGGTGTCTTTAAAGTGAGTATGGTGAATTACTCATTCAAAATATTACCTTGAGTAAATGGGGGTGAACTATTTATAAACAAAAATCTTGGGTGCTATTTTTTGCCTGCTTCAATTTAAAGCTATTATAATTCCATATGGTAAGAAATGAGAAATTGATTTCAGAAAAAATGTCTACAAGGAAGGGTCATTAACCTTCATGGTGGAGCTTGTTGAAATGGGAGTATCTTCAGATAACAAAAATTTAAATATGATGAAGGTTGGAGCTTCTATTAATACCAAGATTTACAGTAAGAGATGCCGTTATTCTGAAAGCATCCACAAAGCTTCTTGACCTCTAAATGGAATTGACCTCAAAGCAATAAAGAGACTTTGTGTAAGGAAGAAAGACGGAATTACCAAAAAGTTTAATAAAGAATAAAAGATGAAACAAAAGTTCAAATAAGAAATCGTGGGGAGAAAATACACTTTAAGAAGTCAGAGTATTTGATTGTGTAAATTTCAGAAATTATGCAAAGGGTTATTGACAAAAATAATAATTCTACACAATGGTGGGATATTGATATTTTTTTTACTAATCATTTTTTTTATTTCTAAAAAATATAAATTTATTGTTCCAAAAAAAAGCTATTATCTAGTTTTTTTACTCAAAGAAAATAGCAACATATGATAAAAAGAGATTTAAGAGAAAAAAATGTGAGAGAAGAGTGTTTTGAAGTTTCTTGGAGGAAAACCTAATATATATTTGAGGAAGCTATCTAATATTAATTTTGCTAAAGTCTGGGATGTTCTTGTAAAATATTTGTGTAATTGTATATAATTAGCTATGAATGGTTTTTTTGAGTTTTTGGGTTCTTCTATAAAGAAATTTATTGAGTCTATGTAAATATTTGTCTATTCATAATTTTTGAATCTTTCTTTCTGTGTATTAAGTCTTAAATGAATAAATATAGCTTCAATTCTATAGGATTATTTTGGCTGTGTGATTTCCTTAGATATGCTTTTTCCTTAAGGGTGTAATCTGGATGCATTATTGTACTTAATTAATATAATTTCTTTTAGGGGAGATATAGAGTATATTTTATTCCTGTGTAATGATTTACAATTGAAACTATATTTTGTGGGTCTGGAGTTCAGCTAGTAATGACTAATGAGGTTTTGGATTTTTTTAAGCTTTGAATTGTAAATTTTTTATTTTTATGATATATTTAATTTCTTTTTAAGAGTTCTTGTGTAGATTCATATTTGAAGTACCATTATTATTATTATTTCTGATTCTTGTTGTATTTAATGGTGATAAAAGCTTTATGAGAGAGTAATTTTTTCTTCTTTTTATTAAATTTACCCTTGAGGTTTTCCCTAGTATTTTTTTGAATGAAAAAGAAATTAATGAGATTGTTAAAAGAATAGAAAAGTAAGGAATACTACAATATCAAAATATCCTTGTCAATTATTCAGGATAAAACTTTTGTATTTAAAAAAATTGTGTAAAAAGAAGATTGATTCAAGGGGGAGGTGGGTTGGGAAAAGAAATATTAATTACAGGTGGAAAGCTTCAAAGGAAAGATGATTGAAAAAATAAATAAAATGAATAATTATTTGATGAAGAGCTAAAAGAAAACGTACTTGGCACCAGAAATGGTATGAAAAAAGAATACGGAAATACTAAAATTAATTAATAAGAATTTTCAACATTTTAGAGGGAAGAAGGACTTAAATAAATATACTCTTCCTGCGACCAGATATGAGAAATGAGGAATTCTAGGAAACTTTAATTAAATTAAAAGTAAACATTATCTTGATAAAGAAATGATAAACATATAAAAACATTTCATCATTGGGGAAATATTATTCAACCCAAAGATAAACCACTATATATGAAATCCTGATGAATGAGAACTCAATATTTATGTTATTACTTTTTTTGTAATAAAATGATTATGTAATCATGGTTCATTGAAGGAATTTTTTTCTTTATGAAAATGGGTTATTTATTGAATATACCCTTTTTGTACAGACTCTATATGTTTTAAAACATGCATTATAATTTTGAAATCATACCATTCCTTTTTTATAAAAATAATGATTAGCTCTTAATAAAACTCTTCCAGTGATTATTTACTGGAAAACTTCTAATAATGTATTCTTAAATATTGATTTGTTTGATAGTAAACGGATTTTCAAAAATTAGGGTCCAAGAGTTCACAGAAAAGAAGCATCATTTGAAAAGAGACCAAAAGCCAATAAACAAGATAAACAAATTATTTTGGGTGAGAAGAGGTTCAAAATTTGTTAAAATTTCCATGAAGACTAATAATTGATAGACAAACTGCATAGCTTGCTTCAGCTTTGAAAATGATAAATTATAGCTATATGAAGTGCATATCAACTCCAATTCAAGTATCTTGGCTTTTCCAAATTCCAAACACAGCAATTTTATGAAGATAAACTATGAATTACTTTAGAGCTATTAGAAATTCAAAAAAGTCTCCATTCTTTTAGTAGAAAACTGAAGCCTGAAAGGGCCTCTAATAATGAACATAAAGAGTACCCAAAATGATGAAGTTTTAGTAGGTACTGAGCAATGGTGAGTTTTTCTCAAGGTTTCATGGGGTGTTTAAAGGATTTTATTTTGATATATTAATGGATTGATGAATTTTGTATACCATTTTTCAGAATACAGAGCTTGAATTTGTGGAGTAATATTATTTAGAGAAAGGGATTAAAATTGAAATTAATGGACTAGAGAGGTACTTAATTGTAGGAAATGAACCTTTAAGTTCTTGGTGAATATATTTTTGAAATGAAATCTTTCAGGTTTAGAACAGTGTTTATTTGAAAGGAATTTATCAAATAGGTTACAGCCTCAAAAAACAAGATTTATCTGATAACTTCTTTGAAATCATAGAGGGAGACACATTCATTTAGCAATTTAGAGTGGAAGAGATTACTAACCTCAACAGCTGATTTACCCATTGTGGTAGTCAAATTGTCAAAGCAGTACATTCAGGTTTAATTTACCTCTAATTATGCATTATGAAGCTTAAAAAGGCTTAAAGATATGATATGATATATTATACATATTGTTGAATTAATTATTTCTTCTAAGCTACTTACATTCAGTAAAAAGGTCAAGTAACCATGAGGTTTTTGGAAAATAAATTGGTCATGAGACTTTTTAATCTATTGTTATAAACTCTATAATATTATGATTCACAGAATATTAGATTGGAATCAAAGTTCTATTCCATCATTGCTGTGATTAAAATTTATTTCTCTTCTCTAGAGAATTTGAGCTATTTTTTGAAGCTTATCATGGACAATATCACCTTTTTTTAGCCAAAGAGAAACAAAAATTGAAGCATATATCACAAAAAAGATCAATGGGTCATGAATTTTTTTCCTGGAATCTAGATAATAATAATATTGAATTTGGGACTTTAGATGATAATAAAGATTGATCAAATGACAACACCTTCAAAAAAGATTTCAATCTGGAAAGAAATCAGTATAAAAAAACACAAAACCAGAGTTCTGGACTCTACTAGTGTTTCAATACAATTAATCATATATTGGGATTCTAAGTAATTCTTATAAGAACAAATTAAGAGGATATAAAAGGTTTCTGACATATTTTACCTTTTAATAAGGTAATTAAAAGAATATTCACTTCAAAAAAATCCAAGAAATTGAGGTATAACATACCATTACAAACAGACCAAAAGACCACAGTTTCATTTTGAAATAATGGTAATGGGAATTATATAATGAATAATAATAATTGAAGTTCAGAGTTAAAATGTGAGACTTGAAGATAAATTCATATACCCAAATTAACACAAAGAAAAGAGTAGAATTTTCAAAAAATTGTTATTTATTAAAAAAGAATTTTGGATTGATAAATTATAGGAAGATAATTGATTTTAAAACAATAAATCAAAATGAGAGAAAAAGGAATATCAGTACATTTTTTTAGAAAAACTGAGAGATAATAAAAGCTTTTCAAAAATCTTAAGATCTTTATTTTTTCAAGAAATTTTTAGAGATATCAATAAAGTTATTTCCCTGTAGAAGGAGATATTTTGAAGGAATATTATTTTAAATCTCAGTAATCAAAACCTCATTTGGATGACTTCAAAAAGCTAAAGGAAAAAGGATAAGATGGATATATTCCCTCTAAATGAAGAGATATACAGAAAAAGGAAGTTAAATGGAAAAGAAACGACTAAAATATCTCCTTTATCATTTTTTCAACCTTTCAGAAGAAATAAAGGATTAGTAAGGATATGGACATCAAGTATCTACTTGAAATTCAAAGGAAGAAGTGAAAATTAATCAATTATAATGACCAAAATTTATCCTCAAATTAAATAAAATAAAAGATAAAAGGAATATTTGTGATTCATTAACTTGGGAAAAGCCCTCAGGGTATGAAGAGAGGCTTATGTATATGAAAAAGCTAAATATTGATTTACCCTGTACTAGTGAGAATCCCGTTTGAATTTCTGGGAATATACTTTACTATATTGGGAAACAGCCTAAGTGATTGGATCACCCAAGGTTTTTGAGGGAGTAAAGCTACTAACTGAGCTATTAAGCTAGAAATTTTCTAACAAAGGACAGATATCATTAATTTAACGCTGTACTTACTGATATGAATTGTAGTTCCTGGATTGAGCTTTGGGAGCTTGAAATCTGGCATGAAACACCTTGTTGAAGAATATTCTACTTGGAATATATCCCTTGTCCTCTTGAGTAAATTTGAGGGAGCTTTCCACAAAAATCATACTCATTAAATTCTCTCCTGAGGGCCTTAGAGGAAAAATCAAGGTAACACAATACTAAAATTTTTGAGGGAAGAACTCAATAAATTGGAGAATCTGATTAATTTTTTATATATAGCCAATTTTGGGTATCAGAAAGCAAGAGTTTTCTTGGTGATTCTTAACTCCACTGTGAGGTCCAGGGGTTACTTGTAATTTGAGTTGATCTGGAAATTTTGTTCAAAAGTGTGTAAAAATTTCTAAAAATGAATTTTTTAAACCTGTAAAAAGAAAAGTAAACATAAAATTTTACTAATAAAAACATTGGGAATGGGCTAAATAGTGCACCTTTTCATAAGGATGAGCTATAGGCCTTTGGGGGGATTACCAGCTAAACAAGATGTCAAAAATTCCTGAAAGAAAGGCCATATTTTTCTTATTAAGCTGAACCCTGGCAAGGTTAAATGGCCATCATTTATATAGATTATATAATTTATTTAAATTTTCATGGAGGCCATTAATCAAGGGTATTGGGGGAAAGTTACAAAAGAAAATTCTGATTAAAATAGACATAAAGGACAGGAAGAGGAATTTGAGCGTGTTTTAAAGCAGTTAAAACAGTTCCCACAACCCTGAGTGTTGAAGTTATGGGAAAAGAAGAAATTTAAAGCCTGTTAAAGGCTGATTGTGGTTTTTTTGGGGGGTATTTTGAGATATGTGAAAGTTTTGGTAATAAAATGATGACTTATAGCTGTGTGGGATATAATGCAGTATTATATTGATATTATCCTTCCATTATATAATTCCTTCTGAGGATTATTAAATTGAATATGTCTTCAGAGATGTGTGAGTTTTGGTAAGAAAATGTTAACTAATAATTGGTTGGCATATTATGGAATCTTATTTTGATATTACTTTTTCATTGGCTCTTTTATTCTGAGGATTATGAAATTTGAGATGTGATTATAAAAAAGTATGTGGGCAATAAGTGATTGAGTGAGGAAAGCCTCAAGAAATATATAGAGAAATTAGGGGAAAGAGAGAAGGGAAAATGAGAAGAATATTTTTTTTTAAAAAAATGGGTTCAACATCTTGAAGCTAGAATACTGATTGATATTGATCCTTTAAGGAAAGAAAAGAAGGTTGATTCTCACAGCGGTCCCATGGGGATTTTTTTGAAAGACATAGAAGCCCTCAGAACTTTATACTGTGGAATTTAATGAGGTGGTACCTTGAGGGGAAATACCAGTGACTAGTTTTCAATTTATAGTGAATACCAAAAACAAAGTCTACAAGGAATATTTTCTTCTCCTACTAATATACTGAACAAATCTTCCTGGAGCTCAAAAATTAAAAAAATTGAGTATGTGAGTTTTCAACTAGAGAATACTGACTTCCAAAGTCTCTTTTAGACCTAAAAATGACTAATAGCTTCAGCAAAATTTTGATAATCTATGGTTTTGAAAGTAATAAAATATATTTTAGGGTGAGTATGGATTGTTCTGTATGGGTTTATAGTGTAATATTAGTGTATCTTAAAACACAAATGATACTATAGAAGGAGGCCGAATTTAATTTTATTCTGGTAACATCCTTTATTAAGGCTTTAGTCTTTATTTAAGGAATATATAAGACCAATATTAGGGTAAAATAAAATGAAATGTGAGCTAAGGATAATATTTGAGATAATCTCTAATATAAAATTATCAAGATCATAATATTTGTTGAAAAAAATTCTTTTAAAGACCATATATATTTTTCAATAACAACTTACCACTGAGATTGGCTACTGGGTGATAATTAATCACTATAATTGCACTGAGCTTGGATACTTGGTAAGCAAAATAGATGAAAATGATAGATTACCTCCCATGAAAGGGATGTACTTATATTTGATTCCATTACAGGGGTTCTCTATCTATACCTTCTTAAAGACCAAGGATCCTCTATGAGATCTCTCCTTATTCACTGATATTGACCTGGGATGAGAGGAAGACAATTCTTGAGTAAATTTTTCTAGTGAGTATTTTTTATTAACTGCTTCATAAAATGGTTTATGCATAGCCTTGAGGTATATCTTCTGGTCTTAGATCCCCTAATTGGTGTCATATGATCATTTATATCCCCTTTACCAACATTATTGTACAGCATTGAGAGATTTCTGATAGTGTTGTAATTCCAAAAAAGAGTGTCATATGATCATTGATCTATCTTTTTCCCACAGTATTGCACAGATTTTGAGAGAGGTTTTCTCGTTGAATATTTCCACAAAGGCTGTGATATTATTATTTATTTTTCCTTTAAATGGATTAGTTTTCAGCCTTTGTTCATTTTTTTCTATTTAGCTCTTATTTAATGGTTTCATATTACTGGTCTATTTTACCAGATTCCTGTTCAGTATGGTTACATGGTGATATTTATTGTGCAGCCATTAGTCAATTTTTATGCTCATTATTATGTTTAATTTTGTTGAGAAAGAATTCTCATTTGATTTCTGTGTACCTAAAAAGCTCATGCGGCTGTTCTTTATTTATATTGAATCTTTTATCCATTGAGATATGAAAACTACTGAATTATATGCTATCTATTTCTTTGTAATATAAGGTGAGCATGCAGGCGTGAATGTATCTGTGAATTAATTTGAGCTTTATATATTTTTTCTGAAAGAGCTCCATGCTCATGAAATTCTCTTAACCAATGGACATGTGTTTTTCAGTAATATTAATGGGGATTGTTCTACTTAATTTTTTATGGATTAATTAGGTTTAGGGTATTTTTATTTATATCTTGGGATATTATTTAAGTCTTGTTGTAAGTGTATTCTCTCTTCTTTTGAATTGAATATTTAATATTCATATAATCAATAGAAAACTCTTATAAGTAAATACTCTTTTTACCATGTGGGGGCATATAGCCTTTGGAATTCCTGTGGGATTATGCCTAAAACATATATAGGATACCACAAGACCGGGAGGGGAGATTAATTTAATATCTTTTAATCCCTACTAAAAGCTATATGAGAATAAAAGCGAAAATAAAATAAAATCAAATTTCTTTAAAGATTTTGTTGATGGGAAATCATTGGAAAGGGAATAGCTGAAAGAATGTTTATTTGTTGAATATGGAAAAGGGTAATTCTTCAAATGTTAATTTAAAGTTGTTAAAAAATTGACCAAGATTTTTCTTAAAAAAACAGGTAGATGATGAATTCAAGAGGTGCAGACCAGAAGGGGGAACTTAATTTTGATAAACTCCTCTCCTTATCAATCCCCATAAAAATTTGAGCTCTCTAGATATCTTATTTAGGATCTTCAGGAATCAATTGAGTAAAATATATTGATAGGCTCTAGGTCATAATTGAAGTTTTTTTATTTTTTCAATGTGTATATTTCTGGCTCCTGGCTGAAGTTTTTATTTTCCCTCAAATTGAATGAATTTCTTCTTTTGAGATTTGGATACAGGTGCTGATAATCTTTTTATTACTCCTATTTCTCTACTTTTATTCAATGAGGATGATCTTAATTCCCTTTTGGACTTTAAGAAGGTTTGAAAGGCCTTATGAGGGGAATATGTAATACTGGATGGATGGATTTTAATTGTTCTTGGAGCTTGAGGTGCTAATAATGAGAGCTGGTGTTGTTCAATGTTGGAAAAGGCCCATAAATATTTATGAGAGACTATTTGTAGGTTGTTTTTATATCATTATCTTGGTAAATATCCATATCATTTTACCAGATTTAAAAACAGGTTTACTTTCTCTACATTTAACGAAATAATTATTAATATTATTCATTGAAAATTCAGTTTAGCTCTTGAGATTTTTCATTAATTATTTAATTTTTGGTGAGTAATTCCCAGAAGTAGTATTGTGAGTAATTTTAATTGAATTTAATCAGGTATCTCTTCCATAAACTATGAAAGAGGAGAAACTGGTTGAGGAGTGCTCAGAATTATTTGAGAAAAATGCAGACAGAGACAGATAGATGTTCCAATGATCCTTATTAGAGCTAAAATAAGTCTGAAAATAAATTCATAGCATTCTATTTACCCCTATCTTTTTATAAGCTTAAGAATCATAAGTAACTGACAGATATATTCATATATCAAGCTTCTGAAAATATTTTCACAAAATGTAAAAAAGGGGCAAGCTATACCACTTAAATTTCTTGATAGAAGGCAATTCTTGGAAAATTTCTTTTGATGAAGATGGGGGCCAAATATAATTAATTTCTTGAAGAAATTGTGGTTATGAAAGCTGAAAATGTGAGAGCCTATTCAATATTACCCAGGTTAAATCAAAATAGATCTCAAGGAGAAGCTAAGTGATAAATTAAGCTTAAAGAGAGATCCAAGTTCCCCTTGGATCTGGAAGAGGTTTGAGTAGTCAAAGCTTTTTTTGGTTAATATTATTTTTCCTTGAAATATTTTAACAGGATAAAACAAAACATGTCATGAATTTAGTAATTGAAGACCAGTTGAAATCCCCCTTTACAGGATGTGGCGTATTTTACTTTTAAGGATGAACTTATAGATAAAAATTATGGTGATTTTAAAATATATTGAGCTGATCTGTGAGGCCATTTAGGAATTTCACTGAATATTGGAAGAGAAAGAGTTGGTATGAGGAATAAAGATAATAATCTCCAGAATATTTTACCTTTAACAATTATTTAAGAATAATTCTACATTGAGATTATTTAAAAGCTGAATTCTGAATTTATTATACTGAATATGAGACTAACTTGCCCTTGACTGAAATAATATTGAGTTTTTAACTTCTTAGTGCTTTATAATGGTTTAAAGCTGATGTAAATCCTCTAATAAAGTCATTAATACTCTCTAGTTAGTTTTTTTCTCAATGTGATATGGCATTAGCAAGAAATTCAAGGTCTCCAGGGTGGTAAATGATGGATGAATGGAGTTCAGAGAGAGACTCAGCCCAAAAGGCTTTATTGAAAGTAACATTTGAAGGGAATGAAGTATTTAAAGTTGAAATACTGTCCTTCATTTTTTGTTACTGAATTCACTTCCAAAAAACTGTCCTGCCAAGGGGATGTGATCAAGAGGGACCTCCTGGATAGTCCGTATAAAAAAGAGAGAAGAATAATCTATGAGGACTTCAATGGTTTTTAGAAAATACAAAAACAAGAAGCCCTCCAGTTCTTGAGAGACTATAGTATTTCAAGGATCTCCTTTTGATCAATCTCCAGTTATATTTCTGCAGAAAGGATCTTGAAGCTATTAAAGGAAATTGAGTGTTTTCCTGAGTCAGCTACCTTTCTGTAAGTTTTTACTATTGAAAAATAAGTAAATATTCCTAATATTTTACTTATTGTACTATGAAATTCCTTATTAAAATGCTGAATAAGATTAAAACTACTTATAATAATAAATAAATATTATAATTATGGCGTAGAAATATATATATCATGTACATAAATACAATAATATAATAAAAAGAAATATATTTATGGAGATTTATCATTTTTACCAAAAATAATAAATTCATAAGAGATTGTTATTTAATAATGAAAAACAATTTATAGCAATAACATTACTAATATTCAAGTCATATATCAATAAAAAATTATTAAAATAATAATAAAGAGAAAATAGCCTAATTTTAACACTTAATATAATAATTTTGGATGATTTTACACCAAATAATGTAAATACAACATATTTAAATTGTATTTACAAATAAAAATAAAAGAAATTACAAATATTCTTGATCTTATGTTTAATTAAAGATTTTTAAAGAGAATTTAACAAAAAACAACAAAATATTGAGTGAATCACTCCAAAGCTGGTTATTATAACAAGTATTATCTTTTTTTTCTTTAAAAATATAATAGATTGAGATATAAATAATAAAGAAATTACCTTTTTATTTAATTTTTTTATTGTTTTTGATGCATCTGAGGGGGAAATACAGGAAAAAGAGCTTTTTCCATAGTACAATCATCCCATCTAGAGTATAGAAAGCTTCTATTAGACGTTTACTGATGTTATCCACTTTAATTTATCAGTATTTTAAGCCTTAGTGATAATTACATCATAATTAAATGTTCTTATCTCAATATTACACCATTATTTAGAGTTATCACTGTAACTCTAAGTTTGCTGACATAATAGGCTTTTAAAAAGGTTAAAATGTGTGTATTTTATGAGTATTAATCATAATATAGTAGTATACACCAGTTTTTTCACTTATATAACTGTTAAAACTGAAATAATATTACAGTGTGTGATCATAAATAATCATTTTTAAGATTTGACTTTGATCATCAATAACATCTGCATTATTAACTCTAAATCTATTAATAGAGGGAGTTCTTATAGCTTGGAATTTTATTAATAAGTTTCCAAGAGAATTTTATTACATCACCAAAACTCTATTTTTTATGATTTTTCTTGTAGCTCATCTTTTCTGTTGAAATTTACTATTTTAAACTTCAAACAAATATTCCATAGGGGTTATACCTTTAATATGATTATGAATGTTACATCATTACTTATATATGAGCTATAAGAATATGAATATCCACTCTTTTTAAATATTGGACTACTTTGAATTTGAAGTGGTCAACATCTATTTGTATTTTGCTCAATAAACCCTTCTGAATTATAACCTTGCTTATAGCTTGTCCAAAAAAAGCTTATATTTGTATTCCTAAAGTTATTTTTCAGTAACTTTATTTTTGGATCAACTCTTTATCATGCATAATTCAAGAGATATGAGCTAAAAACCATGAATATATGCACTGATCATAAAAGTGCATATATTCAGGTTATCTCAGTAAGTATTGATTTTACAGATATGACATGAAAATTTTCTATGTGTAGTTTTTTATAATGAATCCAACAGTGTAATTCTTTTTAAATGTGTACCCATAGGTTTCTGAGATAATCAAGATTTTATGCCTTTTTATGGAATTTTTACTTATTTCAAGATAATAATTTCAATTCTTATTATTAAAGTAAGTATTTTAAAGTTGTTTTGTGACATTTTTGGATATGTATATCTAAAAGTCCAACACTTGCTATGTACAGAACACAAAGAGTAATAAGAGTGTAAGCCTTGAATTATATTTTGAATACCCAAAAAGGCCAAAAATAGCCTTGAATAAACTCTTTGATATTCAAAAAGTACAAGGCATATGCATATCCCCAATTCACACTTTTTCTTCAAAAAAAATGAATAATGTTTCTTGAGTACATGAATCAGTGGATGTAAGACCAGATTTGGATTCTACATAAATATTTATCTAGAGTAACTCAATATGGTGTATAAGCTCGATTTAATTTTATGAAGTGGTAATATGGAAAATAATTCAACAACTAATTACAAAAAGAACATGAAATGTTTGTGTGAAATTTCTGTTTTACACATTTTTATGCCAAAATAATGGGATTCAGGAAATTCTCATGTTACATATACACTAAAATTAGTTTTATGAATTCTTTTGGAACTTAAGATTACTTTATTGTCATATGAAGGTTTCTTACACCCATAGTGGACAATAGTCTTGAATCTTGAATGCCTATATTCAACATAAAAATAGCTAAGGGGGACAACAGATATCAAAGAGGGCCAGGGAGCCTCAATTTCTTAGGCCTCTGAGGCATAAAGAGTACCATAGATTTGCAAAATGGCTTATAGATTATTAATTACTCAACTAAGACCCTTCTGGAACCTTGTTACTAAGGCTAATTCCCATTAAATTATGAGAAAATATCAAATAAGTTGCTATTTTCAATGTGACAAGGAGGTAATGAGAACCTATGACTCCTTTAGCCATAAATATTCTTAATAATATTCCATTTAAGAATCATTAAGGATTTATTGAAGCCCATTGTGGACTAGTATCAATTAAAAACCTCATGGAAACCAGCTTTCACTATACTATCTACTTGGGACATGTATAAAATGGGGCAAAACTTCAAAACCCTATCCAAAAGACAATTATTAATGAAAATATCTGAAGCCTCAAGGACCAATTTTAAAGGTTTGAGTACACCCTATCTCTGAAAAAATATTAATTGATAATTTCAATTTTAGTCTTACTTATGATTCATTTTTGATGATTCCATGCAAAATACTGAATCTTCAAAAATTCACAGAAAAGAGAACCTGTCATTGAATTTCAAATAAAATTGATAGATTTGAGAAAAGAAAATTTTTGAAGTGAAAAATTAATCAATTAATTGATTATTAAACATAAATGGGTTGGTAGCCAATTAAAATCACTCAAGGGGAAACTCACAACAATTTGGTATTATTCATAGCAATTTTAGAGTCTCTTATCCATCTTTCATTCTGAACAATAACTTTATGATCTTAAAAACTTTTAATATTTATTTTAATTTCTTACTAGATTTTCTTCAACTCAATATTTATAAAGCTGTTGGTTTTTATAATGGACACTTGGTTATATCTGAAGAAGAAATGGAAGGTCACTGTGGATTTTATGAAAACAAATTGATGTCATGTGCACTGCTCTTAATGATAAAACACTTATTTCATTATATGTAGTATATCATTTTCTCTTAAAATATAGTGATAAAATAATGCAATAATCTCAGCTTAATTAGCATTTTTTCTAGAGAAATGACTGCCTCAAGATTTTGTTACCATTAAAGCCCATTAGTTCACATGGCCACAAATAAATTACTATGTTTAGATTGGGTAAAATTTTAATAATCCAATTTTGATGACCATATTACACACAATCACATACCAAAGGATCTAAAATAGCACAACTCCACTATCCTCACATTCCAAGGTAAATAGGCCCATGAACTGAGTGGGCCTCAGCATCACTTTTTGTCCATGAGATGAGAATTTTAAGGCTTTTAAGCTTCATGGGGTTTGTCATTTTCCCTTAGTGAGTGCTGTGTGTATCAACCCCGCACATTCTTGTGCCTTTTTGTGTATGTGTCACACTTATGCACCCATACCCAAAGCATTGTGCAGTTGGCTCCACCTTTGTAACATGCAGATTGTCAATCCTTCCTGTGTGTAGTTGATTCATAGCTGCAAAAAGTTAGGCCCTCCCATTCTTGTGCCTTTGTGTGCATGTGTCACACTTACACACCTGCACTCAAAGCATTGTGTGGCTGGCTCCACCTGTGTCACATGCAAATTTTCAATCCTGCCTTTGTGAAGTTGATTCATAGCTACAAAAACTTAGGCCCTCTCATTCTTGTGCCTTTGTGTGCATGTGTCATACTTACACACCTGCACCCAAAGAATTTTGCAGCTGGCTCCACCCATGTAACATGCAGCTTGGAAATCCGTCTCATGCAAAGTTTTTTGATCAATGACATGGGGAAGTAACCCACTCCTCCTCTACATCAAGACTGATTGAATGACCTCTTGGAGGTGTGCATATTGTGTTATTTTTAGCAACATTTGTCTGGTTGTGGAAGGTTCAGGGGGTGAGGAATCTAATTTTAAGGAACAGGGGAACCAATATTGGTTTAAGAAAAGACTTTGATGTATGCTCAATGTTTGCTTGATGTGAGCTTGACTTTTATCTTTCTTGAAATGAAGTCAATTTCCAGAAATTGAAACAACATTTCCCCTGGTTATAGGTGGTATTTAAATATTTTATTTGATAAATTTTCTTGTCTAAAATAGAAGTATATTTTTTCAAATAATAATCTAAAATAGTTATTTAAAAATAATTTCCAAATTAAAATTTTAAAAATTGAAATAAAATAAAATAAAATAAAAATTTAAAGAAGATTTTGAATTTTTTTTTTCACTGAAACATTTAGTTGAAAATAAATACCCTGAATAAAATAAAGGACTTTCTTAAAATCTAAGTGTTCTTATCATTAATTTTTTGAATTTATTATATTTTATACCCCTTTAATATTTAAATATGGAATTAAATTGAAATCAGGAATTATTGAGAATTTTGAATCATAATTATTAGTTTTATTTATTCTGGATTCTTTTTAATATTCTTAATTTATATTTATGAGTAGATTCTAAGGAGATATTAGAACTCAAAATTTTTTGAATAAAAAATTAATTTTATTATTCCAAATATCTTATTACTTTAAATTATTAAAATTCTTTCCTTTAATTTTCCTTCAAAAAAAACTTATATTAGTTGGTATAAAAGATAGAAAATTTAAAATTAACAATCCTTAGTTTCTTTTTCCTGAAATAACAAATTTCATATTTGGAATTTTGTAAATATCATATATCATTAACACTGGGATTTTAGTTAAAAACAATCTATACTTCTCTTTTTTTTAAAAAAAATTAAGTCAAATTTGAATTTTTTTTATTTAATCTGACTTGAAGTTGAAGTTAAATTATTTAAAATTAATGAAACTATTAACCAAATTATCATCTCTTTTTTGTAGATTTATATCATAAAAATAAATTTAAACAATTAAAAGTAAAATTTAATATTAATCCTCACTGCTTTTGTTCTTTTTAATCTAACTGATTAAAAATAATTTTTAGATCATGTTAGATTTCGATTATTATTATTTTTAAGTGAATATCATCCATAATTAGATTTATATAATTAAAATGGAATTAATACTTGAGCCAAAGAATCATTTCTTAAAATAAATCTAAATTTAATTCATTTTTTTTATGAGAAGCTCTAGTAATGAAGAATTAAAGTAATAAAAAATCTTCATAAGTACTAATTAAAATGATTTATAATAAAAATAAAATTCATTAAATTGAAAAAATGAGGGTGAAGAAACTAAATTTTAATAAATTTAGAATATTTAAAATTAATATAAATTTAATTTAATTTTTTTTTTACTTAATATTGATTAAGATAAAATAAAAAGTAAATTTATTGAGGTGTTTTTTGTTTTTGTTTGTGAGGGAGATGAATTTTTTTTTATTTATTTAATAATTTCAATTTAATTAGATTTTAAGAAAAGAAATATTAAATATTTTAGTTTTTTAAAAAAAAATGTTAAATTTTTATTAAATTTCAGGTTGTGGAGTTATAAAAAAATATATACAAAATTCAAAAAACTGGTGTTTTTTTTATATATATATATATTTTAAAAACTTTGGATTGAATTAATTTGGGATTAGTTGAATTTAACACCCACTCTGAATCAAAATATCCCTCTCAATTCTGTTAATTGGAAAAGGAATATACATATATAAGTAATTTTTCTTCTTAAATTCTTTTATATAAGATTGAAATTGAAATTTTTGGATTTTATTTTAATAAAAATGAATTAAGTTTTTATTAATGAATATTTTAAAATTATTTTGAAAAAAAAACTCTAATAAGATATAATTATTCAAAATTTAAAACAAAATTATTATGTTTTTGATTTTTAAACCTCCAATTTAACTAAGATATTTAAGTGAATTTTTCCCTTTTAAGGACTCATAAGGAACTTTAATAATTATTTTCTTATGATTGATTTCTTTTTTTCTACTTAACCATATTTGAAATAAGTTGAATTCAAAATTTATAATATGAGATTAAGTGTATTTAACATTAATTATAATATTTTTTTTAAAAAAATGATTAAATGGATTATAATTACTTGAGGGGACTAGTAAATCTACATAAGCCCTTATGTGAATTCACCAAAAATTTATGAAAATTTAATGGAATGAGTTAAATTCAAATAATAAAGTAATTTTTGAAAAGAAAAAAATTAACAAATATTACTGAAATTTATTTTTTAATAAAAAGGAAATAATTTAAATTTTAAGTATTATTATTTGAACCACTAAAAAATTTCACTAATCTTGTTATATTTTTTTTTTGTAATAAAATTTTCCAAATTGATTAATTTATCCAATTTCATTACTCTAATATAAATAATTTCAAAAATTCAATTTACTTATTAATTTAAAGAATTAATTTTTCTTCAAAAAAGGGATAGTTGTTGTCTATTTGGGAAACAAGTTGAATAATTGAAATTTTACCATTTTGAATCCTTTCCTTTTTGGCTTCTCAAAAAGGGGGGTTATTTCTTTGTATCAGTCCCATAAAACACTTCTTGAAACAAATTTTTGTCAACATATTGAGCTTTAAATTCCTGAAAAAAAGGAGAAATTATTATTTTATTTTTGTATTATAGTTTTATTTGGCCCCAATAACCCTAATTAGGGCTTTTTCTTTCTAAATTCTACCCAAACCCATTTTTGAAATGGAAATTAGGTTTTTTTAAGTCAAAAATTCAATGCAGAGGAGGTCAAATAATATAAGTTAAGACATTATAAAGTTAATATTCTGGAAATTCAAGAAAATACCTCAAATAACTGGGTATATTTTCCAAATTAAAAGAATTTTTATTGGTTTAGAAGCTTCCATAATTTCTTGAAAACTGGATGTGTGGTCAAGCTTAAAGTAGAAAAAAATTTCTTATATTTGTATTTAATCAAGCTTATTGATATTTATTTAGTTTCTTTTAGTAGAATAATCTAAAAAATTAAAGAAATAAATTTATAGTGAATAAAAAAAATTGAAGTAATTTAATTCTTTTTTTGGGTGGAAATGATGTTTAAACAGCTTAATTAATCCTAATTGTTACCATTTTAAATGAAAATCGGGGCAAAGGGCTTTGGTACATTTATTTTACATATTTTGGTAAGCTCCCATAAGAGAGTGTAAATGAGTTTACCAAACCTTTATGTGGAGTTACCCATCTCCTCAATGAGATAAGATGAATAATAGATATAAAAAACAAAAATTATCAGAAGGAAGTTCAAGTAAAATGATAAAAGTAATAATTTAAATTCAAATCAAAATTAATTAAATTTTTTAAAATTAGAATTCAAAAATTCATTTGGGGATATTGATAAAAAAATAATAGCTCAAAATGAAGATATTTTTTTAAATTTAAATTGTTTCAAATTGAGAATGCAATTAATTTTAACTTTTATTATATTAAAATAAATAATCTTTTAATTTTTTCTATTAAAAACTCATCATAAAAATATTCTTAATTTAATCCAAAAACAAGAATCTCAAGTCTTTTAAAATCAAAATAAAATAATTGAAAAGTATTTATGCTTTTAATTTATGAGACTTTAAGTGAGATTATTAAATTTTATTTCAAAATGTGTTTCAAGTCAAGGTCTTAATTGAATTTTGAATATGTTTTAAGCAAGAATATTTATTTTTATGATAGAATTTTTTTGAATAAAACTTTTAGAAGAATCTCTCAAAAAGAACTTTTTATCATTTAAGAAGCTTCAAATTTAAAAAACTGAAACATTTGCTTTTGTAGGTAATAGGTAGTAGTAGGTAATTGTACAGTACAGTCTTTAGAGTCTTTTGAGTGTTACAAAATTTAAATTTTTCAGTTTTTGAAACAGGTTTTAAATTAATTTAAATTTTAACTGAAACAGTTTTTGATTTTAATTTTAAAGTTTAAGCTAAAAATTTCAAAGCCCACTTAAAATTAAAACTTTTTTTAATTTAATTTTAATTTTTTTTTTTTAAATCGAGTCATGAAAGATTTTTTTGGTCAAGAGCAAGACTCACAGCAAGAAATTCATCATCAACCAAATCTTATACCAAACTCAACTTCCACCTCTCATCAACCTTCTGCTTCCTCATTGGATCCTATCGTCCATCTTCAACATCAACATCAGCATCAGCATCCATCAGTCTCAAATTATCCATCATCTCAAAATTACTTTAATTCATCCTTCTATCAAGATCATCGTGGTCATCATTCTTTCAATCCGATTCCTTTATCATCTCCTGATTACGACTTATTCTCAATTCAATCAATTCATCAACAAGAAGAAGAGGAAGAAGAAGACGGTTATCAAGGCTATCAATCCTTATATCATCGTCATTCTTTAAATCCGATATCTCCTTCTAGTTTGTCTCATCAAGATCAAAATACTGCCAGTTACGGTGCTGGTCAATCAACTAATCCATTGGGTACAATGCAGGATATCACCTCGACTTCAATAAATAATTTAACCCAACTCAGCCAACATCAGCATCACCAAGATCAAGATCAAGATCAAGAACATGATCAATCACCTCCAATCTATCAAACTTCTTATTATGATCATACCCATCTTTTATTAAATCCAACCTCAACTCAATCTTCATCTCAGTCAAAAAATTCACCCTCAAAATTAATCTTAAATCAAATCAAACCTCAAAAACCTTTAGCATCAATCGGTTCTCCTCCTGCTGGTCGACATCATGAATCTTTGAAAAATAATTATAAATTTGATCAAGGTCATCATGATGATGAGGACGATGATGATCATGATCTGGAATTAATCGATGGCATTCGCTCAATCCCCCTCGTCAATCATTCATCCTCATCAAAATCAAAATCAATCAATCCAAAATTGAAATTGAATTCCACTTCAATCTTGTCATCTTTAAAACAATTTATTGAAAAATTAATCAGTCGTAAGCCAAAAGATCTAACAGGTGAAAGATTCCTTTACGTAAATGATTCAAATAAAAATCATTATGAATTTAAATTCTCAAGTAATTATGTTAGCACAACAAAATATAATCCAATCACTTTTTTACCTAAATTTCTACTCGGTAAAAATCTTTTTCTTTTTGCTCTCATATTAATCATCAATTCATTCTATCACTAACTTTATTAATCATTACCTTTTCATTAGAACAATTCAGCAAATACGCCAACCTTTTTTTCTTGTTTACTGCATGCATCCAACAAATTCCAACCGTTTCTCCCACTAATCCTTATACCACCATCGCACCTCTTTCTTTAGTTTTATTAGTAGCAGCCTTTAAAGAAATGTCAGAAGATATTAAAAGAGGAAACTCAGATTCAGAACTGAATTCTCGTCTTGCTCAAGTTCTTTCTGATTCCAACTTTGTTGAAAAACCTTGGAAGGATATCAAAGTTGGTGATATTGTCAGATTAAGCTCAAATGACCACTTTCCTGCCGACGTGATCCTTCTCAGCTCATCAGAACCAGATGGTCTAGCTTACATTGAAACCAGTAATCTAGACGGTGAAACAAATTTAAAGATTAAACAAGCTCATCCTCTCACTTCTTCTCTAACTAGTCCTCAAGCAATCTCTAGTCTCAAAGGTCATCTAAGATCTGAACAACCAAATAACTCACTTTATACTTATGAGGGTACTTTGACCATTCAATCAATCAATTTCCCCCAAAAAGAGCTTCCCTTGAATCCTGATCAAATGCTTTTGAGAGGCGCTCAACTTAGAAATACAGCTTGGATGTACGGTCTTGTTGTCTTCACTGGTCATGAAACTAAATTGATGAGGAATGCTACGTAAGCTTGAGCCAAAACAATAGTATCAACACCTAAAAACTTTTTTTGTCAACTCATCATCCTATTTACTCACTTGTAGCGCGACGCCCATCAAAAGAACTGCTGTAGAAAGAATGGTTAATGTTCAAATTGTATTTTTATTTATTATCCTTTTGGTTCTTTCCGTTGGCTCTTCAATCGGTAGTTTCATTCGAACAGCAAGTCTTTTTTTTATTTCAAAATAAAATTAAATACCCGACCTTCCCTTCCATTTATCGTACTCATGTCATTCATTTATTATTATTATTATTATTATTATTGTTGGTTTACATAGTTTTCACTAGGTGATCAATTGTGGTACCTCATGCAAGCTCAGTCAACTACCAATAAGGCTACTACTTTCATTGAAGATATTCTTACATTTATCATTCTTTATAATAATCTGATTCCTATTTCGTCAGTTCATTTTATCTTTTTTGATTACCACCAACTTTCTCATCTTGCTTTTAAATTAATCTATAGGTTAATCGTTACGATGGAAGTTGTCAAATTTCAACAGGCCGCTTTAATCAACTCAGATTTAGACATGTATTATCCACTTACTAACACTCCAGCACTCTGTCGAACTTCATCTTTGGTCGAAGAACTCGGTCAAATTGATTATGTATTTTCTGACAAAACTGGGACTTTAACTCGAAACGAGATGGAATTTCGACAGTGTTCAATCGGTGGGATTCCTTATTCTGATGTCGTGGATGAAACAAGAAAAGGAGAAATCTTCCCATTTGTTGACATAAACTCAGCCTTAAATCAAAAAAATGAACGTTCAAAAGTCATTGTTGAATTTTTAACTCTGTTGTCAACCTGTCATACTGTCATTCCCGAAGAAAAAGATGGAAAGATTATTTATCAAGCCAGTAGCCCTGATGAAGCTGCATTGGTTGCCGGTGCAGAAATTTTAAACTATCGCTTCACTGTTAGTTTTATTCTTTTTTTCTCCATGTTTCCATAACCAATCCTGAGTAGGTAACTTTGATATACAGGTTCGAAAGCCACAATCAATCATGATTGAAGCTAATGGGATTCAACAAGAATTTCAAGTGCTTAACATTTTGGAATTCAATAGTACCCGCAAGCGAATGTCTTCAATCATTAGAGGGCCTGATGGGAAGATTAAACTTTATTGTAAAGGAGCAGATACAGTCATTCTTGAAAGATGCGCCAACCATCAACCATACAAAGAAGCAACTTTGGCTCATTTGGAAGAATATGCTACTGAGGGACTTCGAACTTTATGTATAGCCATGCGAGAAATATCAGATGAAGAGTATGGACCTTGGGCAGCAATGTATGATAAAGCAGCAGCAACAGTGAACGGCAGGACTGAAGCAATAGATAAAGCATCAGAATTAATAGAAAAAAACCTGTTCTTGCTTGGAGCTACAGCAATTGAAGATAAATTACAAGAAGGTGTCCCTGATACAATTTATACATTACAGCAGGCTGGAATAAAAGTTTGGGTTCTAACTGGCGATAGACAAGAGACCGCCATTAACATTGGATTAAGCTGTAGATTAATTTCAGAATCGATGAGTTTAGTCATTGTCAATGAAGAAACTAGCGAATTAACGAGTGAATTCATTCAGAAAAAATTATTATCAATTAAAAGTCAAAATAAACTTAATGACTTGGAGGATTTGGCTTTAGTGATTGGTAAGTTTTAAATTCCTTCAATTTTTTCCTTTAAATTTATCTCGTCTTATATGTTTTGTTTTGTTTTCAAACATAAAGATGGTAAAAGTTTGGGATTTGCTCTAGATAAATCAATTTCTAAACAGTTTTTAGAATTGGCAGTCTTATGCAAAGCAGTCGTTTGCTGTAAGTCTTACATAATTATCAACATTTTTCAAAAAAAAGGTTTGTTCAGTTTTGGTCTCCTTTTTATTTGAAAAAATAGGTCGTGTTTCACCATTACAAAAAGCATTAGTAGTAAAATTAGTCAAAAAGAATTTAAAAGGTGCAATAACTTTAGCGATTGGAGACGGTGCAAATGATGTTAGTATGATTCAAGCGGCACATGTTGGAATTGGAATAAGTGGTGTGGAAGGTTTACAAGCTGCAAGGTCATCAGATGTTGCAATTAGTCAATTTAGGTTTTTGAAGAAATTATTATTAGTTCATGGAACTTGGAGTTATGTTAGGTTAACTAAATTAATTTTATACTCGTTAAGTATTTTTTTCATCATTTAAGCGATTGAATATTTTACATTCAGATTGATGACTTACGCTTTTCGTTCAAAATATTATAAAAAAAAATAGGTTTTACAAAGTAAGTCTTTTTCAACACAAAAAAACACATCCATCTTTGGCACAATCCTTGTTAATTAAAAAATGACCTTCAAAAACAGAACATTACACTTTATTTAATTGGGTTTTACGTAAGTTATGAAGCATTTTTGAGTCATGTTTCATTATCAAAACCAACCTGGTCTTTATTTTATTCTTTTATCATCTGCAGTTTTCATTTGTTAATGCATTTTCTGGTCAAGTTTTATTTGAATCTTGGACTTTGACTTTTTATAATGTCTTATTTACAGGTAAACATTAAGGACTGTTTTTTTAACAAAGAAAAAAATTACGTTGACCAACAATTATCCTGTCCTAGTTATGCCACCATTTGTTTTAGGGGTTTTCGATCAATTTGTTAGTGCAAGGATGCTGGATCGATATCCAGAACTTTATACACTTGGTCAAAGAAATATATTTGTAAGTTTTTGACGAAAGTAAATTCCTGCAATTCAACCGTCAATTTAATTAATATTAATCTATAGTTTACAAGAAGAATTTTTTGGGAATGGGTTATGACTGCAGTTTTTCATTCAGGTGTAAGGCATAACTTGTTTAACTTCTTGAGAAATCGAAGCAGATTTTAAAACTTACTGACTTATTTTCTTTAGCTAATATTTGCTATCACAACAATTGTATTTCAAAGTGACTTAATTTTAAATGACGGAAGAGTCTCTGGACAATGGTTTTGGGGTACGACGACTTATTTAATTACTTTATTGACTGTATTGGGCAAGGCTGCATTAATTTCAGAGTGAGCAATTTTCTTGGCTGAGAAGGCGTGATTTTCATATAATAAGCGAAGGAAATTGATTTTTTTCCTCTAATTGTTCAGTTTATGGACTAAATGGACTTTATTAGCGATTCCAGGATCTTTTATTTTAACTATGATTTTATTACCATTATATGGTACAATTGCACCCAAAATGGGTATCAGTAAAGAATACGATGGACTAATGCCTGTTATGTTGAAAAGCTGGATATTTTATTTTTGCCTAATTTTATTACCAATCTTATGTTTAATTCGAGATTTTGCTTGGAAAAGGTTAGTAAAATGGATTCATGTCTTTTTTAAACATTGAAAATTAATATTCAAGCGCTTTTATAGTCACCGTAGACTCTTTTTGCCTGAATCCTACCACATCGTGGGAGAAATTCAAAAATTTAATTTACCGGATTATAGACCAAGAATGGAACAATTCCAAAAAGTACGTTCTCCTGAAAACTTAGAAAGTTACTACTTGCTTATTGATTGGCCACAATTTATTTTAGGCCATTAAAAAAGTCAGAGCGGTACAAAGGCTAAGAAGGAACAGAGGTTTTGCCTTTTCTCAAACTGAAGAAGGTCAAGAACAATTGATTAGAAGTTATGATGTAAGTTGCAATTGATTAATTCTTTTCGATAATAATGTTGATTTTTTGGTTTTGCAAAATGTTAGACAACCATCAAAAAAGCCAAAGGATGATAAGTTAAATCGCTTTCTTACCATCAATGCTACAAAAGAGGAATGAAACATCCAGCTATCGTTTTTCAAAAGTTATAAATCCAAACTAATTTTTACCTGTTTGTTTGTACTTCTTATACATGATGTCTATTTTTTATTGCTTTGATTTGCTCTTCAATTTATTTATTTTTATTATTCTTTCAATTTGGCTTGTTAAAAATGCGTAATAAGTGAAATTAATCAAAAGATAATTGACAAATCACTACCATTTTGGCCATTCAACATTTTGTTGCAATCGTTTTGAAGGTGTAAGTAGGCATGAATGATGATAAAGAAAATCTCAAGAATAGGAGGCAAGTCATTATTATCTAGGCCTTATCTTTTTACTAAGTTTTTGGGGGAATTCTTGAAATTGAAACAAGTTAAAAAAAATTGTTCATTTATTGTGCCTCAGAGCTATAATATCAATATGATTAAGGCTTGCTAATTAGAGAGAAAAAAGTTCAAAATTTTACATTTAATAGTTATATTAAATAAACTCAGTGAAAAAGACTGATTTAGTAAAAATAAATTTCTCGATTTTGATATTTGAAAAAATGTTACAATTTCATCTATTTTCATTTATTTATTTAATTTTGAGTATAGGATTTAATTTTCTATAAAATTCAGTTGAATTCAAATATTTTAGATCCCTTTCACTTCACCTCACCCTTATATAGATTTTATACATTTATGAAAAAAAAAGTAAACTAAGTTATACAAGAAAAATTAATAATAGTTGGAAAAAAGAAAAGCAAGGGTGTGTATGAATGATGTTATAAAGTAAATTTAATTATTGATGGAAATTAGTTTAATTTAATTTACAGTAAACACCTGCCTAACCCATATTGCTTGGTGGACAGAAAAATTTATGGGTTACCACAAGTTATAGGTTATGATGTTTTGACCTGCTCTGACTCATATGCTATGGTTTTTTTTTCCACTTTTTAATATCAGTACAATATGTAGTAGATACAAAACCAATAAAAATAACAAAGAATAAAAGACAGGGATTAAAAAAATCCTAAATTGAAGTCTTCTGAGAATTCTTCATCAAAACACAATCAAGTTCCCATGCATAAAATTAAATTGATTCAAGAGGCTGGAAGCTGATCAGATTTGTTTGAGGTTTCATATGATAAGTACCAGATGAGGGTTTAGATAGATTTCTGAGCTTCTTTTGAATTTGGAATCTCAGGAAATACTCAAAAATCAGGATCTTAATCATTTTGAGATTTTTCAGTATCTTGATTTTCCTGATTTTTGACATTTTTTGATTAAAAGATTTTTTCAAATTTCCATTACTCAAAAATCACTCTTTAATGGTAAGTTTAAAAATTCTTTTAAGTTAAAACTTGTTATGTGAAATGAATTTATAATTAAATTAAGTAATTGATTAATTAAATTTAAACTAAAAATTCTTTTTAAACCTATTTTAAGTCTTTTCTGATTAAATAAAACATTTTTTTTTTTTTTTTTTTTTTTTAAAATTTTTTAAACTTTCTTTAATTAAAAAATTCCATATGGTTTTTTTTTTTTTTTTTTTTTGGTTTGTTTGTTTTTTTTTTTTTTTTTTTTTAAAAAAAAAAAAAAAAAAAAATTAAAAGTTATTTATTAAATTAAAAATTTAAAAAATAATAAAAAGAAGTTTTTTTTTTAAATAAAAAATTAAAAATTAAAAAAAAAAAAAAAAGATTTAAAAATAATGAAAAAAAAAAATTATGTTTTTTTTTTTTTTTTTTTTTTTTTAATTTTGTTTATTGGTGAATAAGATAAATAAAAAAAAAAAAAAAAAAAAAAAAAAAAAAAAAAAAAAAAAAACAAAAAAAAAAAGAAAATTATTTATTATTAAAATAAAAAAAAAAAAAAATTGTTTTTTTTTTTACTCTGCTCCCCCTCCCCCCCTTCCTTTTTTTTTTTTTTTTTTTTTTTTTTTTTTTTTTTACACACTTAACCTTTGTTTTTTTTTATTTTTTTATTTTTTATTTTTTTGTTGGAAACCAAATTTTATAGGTTATTAAAAGGTTTGAAATTTTTAAAGGTATGTTTTATTAAAAGAAAATATTTTATTTTAATTTAATTTAATTTAAAATAAGTTTTTTTTTTTTTTTTGATAATTTCAAGAAACAGTAATAATAATAATAATTGGATTATATATATATATATATATATAGAAAACAAAAAAAACAAACATTAATTTATATATTTTAAAAAAAAAAAATTTAAATAAATTAATTAATTAAAAGTTTTTATAAATTTAAATTTGAAAAAAATAAAAATAAAAAATAAAAAATAAAAAAAATTAAATAATTAACTAATTAATTAATTAATTATAATTATTTTTGTGAGAAAATTAAAATTATGGAAAACTTATAATTTTTTTTTTTTTTTAAAGAATTAATTTAATAATTTTTATAAGTTAACAATTTTTTGATATGGAAATTTCTAACAAAAAAAACAATAATAATAAATAAAATGAATAATAATAATAATTAAAGGGTGCTGGTAAAAACACATAATTTTCTTAAATATTTCTACCAATTTATTGCAAAAAACATTCAAATAGGCCATTTTTTCTATAAAAAAAAAATCTTAAACAAATTTTTTGGTCATTATTTAAATTTTTGTTTTTTTGTTTTGTTTTGCTTTGAGGTGAATTTTAGATTACCCTAAATTTACTCCAGTATTTTTTTTTAACAATCATTTTTTTGAATTGAGAAATTTGGAAAATTAGCAAAAAATATTTCAAGAACTCAAAAAATAATAATAATAATCCAATTATGAATTTGACCTATTTCCTTTTTTTAAAAGGAAATCCTACTTTATTAAGAGCTTTTAAGAGAATTTCTCCTTATTTTTTTTTTGAAAAAAATTTTAGCATAAAAGATTGAGCCTAAAAACTTAAAATAAAAAAAAAACCCTTTTTAGGTATAATATTTTACCCTCAACTTTTTTTTTTCCAAAACTTATAAAAAAATAAATTAATTAAACAGCTATAGATAATCAAAAATTAATTTTAAAAAGAATAATGTAAAAAATACATAAGTGAAATCTTTTTATCTTAATTTTTGAATTATTTTTTGCCATTTTTTCAAATTGATCAATTCAAAAAAAAAAAAAAAGAATACTGAAAAAATTAAAGTGATATAGAAGTCTCTTAAGAGAAAAAAAAATATAATTGAAATTTGTTCAAAAAACTTTTTCTGCCACATTTTTTTGAAAAAAAAACTTCCTATTTATATATTTTTACTAAAATCTTAGATGTGTTTATCAAAAAACTAATTAAAATTAAATCATCATCAGAATATTCTTTATAGAAAAATAAATAAATAAATAAATTAATATAAATTATTATTGAACAATATTCAAATGTTAAAAAAAAAAAAAAGGAAATATTCATCAAAGTTTCAATTAATTATTGAAAAGGGATTTAAAAATAAAATTAAGAAGAATTTAATAATTATTATTAATTTTTAAAATCTTTAAAAACTCATTAATTTTGAATAAATTTAACATACATCTTTTTTTTATAGGAGTTTTAAATAAATCTCAAAGATTTTGATACTATTAAATAAACTTAGTTAAATCAATAGAAAAAGTTAAAAATATTAAAGGTAATAATAGATTTAAAATTCATTCAAGTTTAAATATAAATAATTCAGTATTATTATAATTTAAAACTTTGTAGCTTGTATTGTCATTTTTTTTTTTAAAAAAATAATCTTAATTAAATTTATATTAAAATTGTTTTATAATTTTTCTTTTTGTTCACATGAAATCTTTATAGGTACTAATTATATAATTGGTTTCAAAACTATTAGGGTGGGGCTTCACTGTAAAACAGATAACAATTTCTAGAATCACTTAATCCATTTTCAAAAAAAAAAAAAAAATTTGGAATTTTAAACTTTACTAATTTTTCACAACTAATAAAAACACAATTTTTTGATTCCTTTAACCTCAAATATTCTTAAAATAAAGATTTGACCATATTAAACCCAAAAAAAATTAAATTCTTAATAATTTTCACATTTTAATTTTATTTTTGTAATGTAATTTTAATATTTTCTGAAAAATTTATTTAAAAAACTTTAATTAAACTTATTTCATGATCTCTTACTCAATAATAATAATAATAATCAAAATTCTTGAGGATAAAAGACAAAATATTGAAAAATTGAATAAAGATTTGATTTAAATAATAAATCAAGATTACTTACACTTGGGAGGGTTATTTTCTTACATAATTTTTAACTCATAGTAAGTTGTTTTGAATTTTATTTGAGTTATAAAGATAAACTACGTGATATGTTACATATGGTGATGGTAATTAAGTAACATATTTACATTCTTTTCATGATTTGATGTTGTTTCTTTTGAAAAACTTGATGGGTAGATATTTTTAAAATAATGTGAAAAAGATTTTTTATGAAGAATTAAAACTCAAAGAATATATGAACTTGAATTAATCTAATTTCAAATAATCAGATTTTTCAACAAGTGATGATTATATATATATACCTATAGATTGATTAGGAAAAATTATGTTTTAAAGAAATGGTAGTACATTTTTACATATAGAAATACTAAAGAACTTAGAAATAACTTTTAAATGCCTTAGTATGAATCAAAATTCTGTGTCTAGGAGTTTCTTGGCTAGTAAATATAAGATAAGCTGGGGAGGAGTCTATCAATCAACTCCCTGGGTAGCTTAAGAGTTATTTTAATTTGGAAAATGATTCATTAAATGTCCCAATGACCTGAAAATAAGGGTAATTCTATATTTTATGAGGTAAAAAGGATTCACCCAGAATGTTAAATTCTGAGATCAAGCAAAAAAATCCATTATTTTAAAACTCAGGATTGAGTGGAAATTTTTTTCATGATTGTAAACTTCAATATTTTTCAAAATTTTCAGCTGTTTTTAAATCATCAAAAGAGAATTATATCCATTTTTTAGTAGGTGTTGAATATTGTGGAAATATTAGTTTTTGAAAATTCATGAATCTTTATCAATATTAAAATAATTTCGTTAATATATATGGGTCTCCTTCTACATTGAATTTATAGATTTTGATATGATTTTGAAATGCGTACTTATTAGTGGAGTAAATAATTTCAGATTAAGAATATGTTTTGAATGTGAGTTTTATTCCAGGCTAAAAAGGAATCCCAGATGATAATTCTTGAGATTTTCATTTTCATTTTCATATATATAGTTCCGATGTTTGAATAGATAATTAAATTGGTATTATAAATTCTAAATTTGAATATCTCAAAAATCTGTGGCTTATAAGAAATAAGAAATCGGATATGGTTCACATAAGTATGTGGATATATGTATGCGAAGTATAAAATTATATATTTATGATTCTTGGGATGATTAGGAGATAATTGATAACTAAAGTCAGGATTTAAAGAAAAAGGAAACTAACGCCATGAGAGAATTAAAAGATGAAATTGAAAATAGGAAAGAAATTGAAAATTATTCCTTGGAACTAAATGGGTGTAATTGAAATAAGTGTTTTTTTATTTAAGTTTTAAATAACTTAGACACTTGGAAATATTAAAGTGAATATTGGATTTAATATCAGGTAAGAAGCTCTGTAACTGATTTATGTTTTCCTGAAAAGTACCTTGAGCTTGAGATATGTAATACATAGTTTGTCTGGTGCCTTCAATATAATGTTAATGAGGAAGATGTTCTATTTTTATTAATAATAGAAATAGCAAAAGATAAGTATCGAAGACGTAAAAAATATTCTGTATTTATGAATTTTCTTTCCTGAATGATAGATCCAAGAATTAATGAAAAAATTTTCAGAGATAAAAATTGTTTCTATTCAGAATTGTGGAAGAATTGAGCGATTATAGGAGCCAATAGAAAGCTCCCTAAAGGGAAGGATGATAAATTGGTTTAATTATATACCACATTGAATGGCCTAATAGATATATATATATGAAAATAATGTGGAAGCTTCAAAGTGAAGGAAGAAAATTCAAAAACTCTTCTGGATCATGAATTGAACAAATGAGCTTACAATGAGGGAACCAATAAAGTAGAATTTCAAATTAAAATGCTATATTTATTACATTATCTTGGAGTTGAAAAATAATAAAAGATATGTAGAAATCCATTTGAATTTTTTCAAGGAAATATGAATTTGAGGGTGCCCTGGCCTTCTATTTTATTTTCAGTTAAAGTGAGATTATCTTGTTCTCTTAATGAGGGGACTAATTTTACTGACTCATAATGAGGAATACTTTTGGGCTTGAAATATTTAAAGGGAATATGTTTTTGATAATTACTTTTTATGTCTCCACGTCATTACTTTCTCACTGGAGAGGTCTTCATTTTTCAATATCTATAAATTAATTCCGTTGTATTCAATTTTGAAACGATGGGCTTATTTATCTTATCTGGAAAAATTACTGAAATCATTAAATAATGAATTTTTTTTATCTGAGACTCCTTCTCCAGTAATCTAAATGCTTCTTTTTCAAATAAAATTGTTTCTATATCTTCTGTTTTTGGTTTTCAAAAAAATAATTATCTAGGGAAAATTGTCTTTCAATCTTAGCCATCTCAAAATCATATTCATGGTCATTATTCTAAGTATCCCAACCAGCTTTATTCTAATGATAGTTTATTTTGAATACTTATTGAAGTAGTCTTATATTATTTACCTCTTGTTGATAGTCCATTTTCTAAAAGTAAATCATAAATATCTGGGGAAATTGGGCCAGTTTTTACCCAAGGAAGGAACTATTGTGGTTATAACTCCTACCAAATCAGATGATGGATAATTATTAATTAGCTATCCCAATTTCACAGGGGCTCCACTAAGTGAAGAGCGCCTGGCACTCAGGGGACTAAAATGACTTGTACAGGGCTCAGATGAATGGGATAAGCACTGAATTAGTATGAGAAGAAAATAATCTTTCTAATGATAAAGAAATAGAACAATGAATTTTCAAATAAAATTCAGAAATAAGAAAAAAAAAGAGGATTTTACTAAAAGCAAATTAAAAGTCAACTGTATCAAGCTTTCAGAAAAAAAATAGGGATTGATAAGAATATGGCTGCCAAACCTCCACTGAACAGGGGAGGGAAGGCTAAGACTGAGTGAATAATTAAGTATATAATATTCCAAAGTTAAGAAGAAAATATAATTAATAATAAGCTAAGCATATTAAATAAATTAAGAAAAAGTTCACAGAAAGAGGAAGAGGGGCTGGTATATGTAGGAATCCACCAGCCTTGGTCCAAGGAGAGAAGTTCTTCTGGAGATTGCTGTATTTCAGAAGTAAAGGTCCTATATAGATGCACAGGGCCTTTAAGAAGGTGCATGAAGGATTGATAATATTACAGTTCCAGATTGGTTAATACCGCCTCTATGAGAGATAACAGGCTGTATTCTCTGATTGAAAATTGTATTGAGTTTTTTAAATGAATAATTATGAGCCTGGATTCTCATACACAAGCTTAAGTTGATTTTTTGGTGAGTTTGAGTGAGGATAAGGCTCAATAAACTTTACCCCTAGTGGTGTTTGTGAAGAGATCCTCCTCTTCAAAATTGTGGACTCCTAAGAGCCATGAGATAATGAAACTATTGAGTGTCACCTTCTTCCTCCAAACTTTATTTTGATTTTGAATATTCCAATTCTTGATTAATTGTCCTCATTATCCTCAAAATTCTTGATAATCATCAACTATTCCTTAAATTGAATTTCCGAAATCAAATTCATTTGATTGTCCCTTTTTTGGTAAATTCCTTGGTAAAGTCGCTTTCTAATTTTGGGCCAGTCTGGGAAATTAATTTCCCTGGAAACTTTTGGATCTAGCCATGTTAAGTATATCTGGTGCTTTACAGCCCATTTTCACAGAACTGCCATCCAGATTGCAGAAAAGTGGAATATTTCAAAAAGGTATATTATACCAGGTGAGATACAAATTGATACTGGAAATTTTTAGATTAAATTCCAATAATCTGATAGTACCATGGGGCTAAGGCACTATGTCCCTGAAGTTCATATAGCTGATGGCCTTACCCATAGCCCTCCCTTTTATGAAGCTATATTAGTCACAAAAGGTTCCCAAAAAAAACCCCCAAAAGGGTAGATTACCTTCTTGCCATAAAAACAAAAAGAATAGAAATTCAGGTTTTCAAAAGTCACCTTCTTTCTCAAAAAGGAACTGAACAATTGAGGTGGGTACCTGGTTTATTGTCACAGAAATGCCTTACAGACCACAACAAAGTGAGCTCTTGCCAAAAAATTTATTAAAACAGGTGAAATCCTGGTTAATACTGGCAGGTTGTAGATCCAAGTCTACCAATATGAAGACCATGGGGTGTGGTCTGAATTTAATAGGGCCAAAAGGGGCCCTGGGTCAATTTTGCCACTCTGTACCCAAAACTGATGGTGGTCCATGGGGTGCTAAGAGGCCATAAAATAGCTTTTCCCCCAAAGTCTGGTGTACAACAGTGATCTCAGTAGGAGTTAAAAAGTTTTTTCCCTATTAATTGGGGAAAGTCCTGACCCTTTTTAGGGGATCCTAAGACTAATTGTCTTAATATATATTTTAATGACTTCAGGGGATAATAGCTGGGTATTTAGCCGTAACTTTTGATGGCCTTCTTTTTACTTCTTTAATTAATTAATTTTCTTTGAAAATAAGCTCAAAACGGAATCCATTCATTGAAAATTATTCTTCTGTGTTACCGAATTCCATCCTTTGAAGTTCAGCTATATACAGCTGGTTGGGTTGAACTTGTTCCATGAAATCATAAAAAGGGATTTTAATCCAAAAAAAACTTACAATAGGCTTAAAGATTTAAAATTTCTGGATAAAGACTTCAGTGGATTCTTGAAAAGGAAGGAGAAATGTTTTGAAAACTGGAATAAAAAATCATCAAATTGCCACAATTGGTTTTCTGGAAAGAAGCCATGCCATCATCAAGAGAATCCATAGTACCAAGTGAAAACAAATTTGAGTTTCTCTTTGAAATTGAGTATACAGTTAATGAGGCCCCAAATCCTGATTGAATTTATGGATTTTCCAATTGTGGATACTAATTTTGGTCTTTAATTACTTTGGCTGACATTTTCAATTTACTTACTGGTTCCAGGAAAAGGGAAATTGAAGGTTGGACTAATAATGGAGAATGGGAATTTTATTCAAGATATGATGTTCCCTTTCAAGGATCAAAAAGCATTAAGTGGTGAATAGTATTACAAATATTTACAAGTTGTTTCATGATCATGATTCTCAAGTTAGTGATTATTCCAAGGGAGGAGAAGTGGAGGTTATTACTGGAACAAATGGAATTCCTGAAGAATCCTCCCCAAACCAGCTAACTGATAAGAAATTTCAAATTAAGGTTACCCAAAATACTCTCCAAGCTTCTGGACCAAAGCCTTCTCCAATTTTCACTGTCACCAGACCTTCCACAATGAATTATTCAGTAAGAACACTGAATATCAGAGCTATAAATACTTCAAATACTATGGCTAGAACTTCAAGAAAAACTGGAGCTAAAAAGATCCCCTCTTTCTTTCCCACCTACGCAGGTATCCCAACAAAGAGAGAACTTTTCTATCTGGGATTTCAGAGAATATCAAAAATTGAGGACCCCTAAGAATGCTATAGAAAAAATATTAATAAGAGTGGACAAAATTAGTAGAGAGGTTGTTGTTTATTCCAATTACAATATAATTCTATAATCAGATTCAGAAGAGATGGATTCTAAATTTGAGTAATATAAAGGATATTTGGTTAAATAATTCCAAAGAGCTTTGGATTAATTGAATTCGAAACTATATTTTGTTTTGATATTTAGGTGATTTATTTATATATCACTACTATTTACTTATACAAGAAAGAATAGAAAATATCAATAAATAATGAGAAGGGGGATGATTGATGCTTTATTTGAAAGAAGGTGAAAACATAATTATACAAAAGGAAAAAAAATAAAGAACTAACACAAGAGAAAAGAGATTAAGGAAAGAAATATGAGAAAATAAGAAACTTCTCAGGATAAAATCCTCTAAAGATGACCTTATATTACTTTGGCATTTATTTTCCTGAAAAGGGAGACAAAAATTCTGCTCCTCACAGAGATATAAAGGTGGGTTTTTCAAGGATAAGACAGCTTTCAGAGTATCATACCAGGAGATGGAGCTTACTTCCATAACTTTCACCCCCCAATTGATGCCATAAAGCCAGCTTAAAATAAGAAGTGGATTGAGAATTAAATAATGAGGTGAGATTAAAGAATGAAATTTGGAAAAGTCTCCAATTGAGTAGTCTAATTTGAGGGTATAAGTTCTGAAAGTCCTTTTGAGTCTTTCCAAAGAATTTTGAAAGTGCTCAAAAAGTGGAAAAGGTAATTCTTAAAGCATATATGATAGAGATACCCTCTTAAAGGTGCATTCCAGGGGATAAAATTCCTTTAATGAAATAAAATCCCCACAAAGAACCATAAAATTGAAGTTTGATAGTATTTGGACCAGTATTTTAAGTATAGAATGAATGGAAACCATTGAAAGACTCTAGTGAGATTTTGAGGTTAACAGATGGTTGCAAAGTGGTAATTTATGAGTATTCTTCAAATACTTTACACCAAAAATGCTACCAAAATTTAACTGGCTTGTTTTTAAGTTCAGAAAGTTTTAAACTTCTCATTATTCCTTATCTTTTCCTATCAATGGAGGTGGTGGTAATTGACGATGATTTTGGATAGTTTATCTCCTGAAAGGATCCCCTAGGGACACATGAAAGACAGGGCTAACTTAATTCCATTTCTGAGGCAAAATGAGGTTTTATGCATGGCCTTCAGCCTTATTTAGAACTTAAAAGGGTACCAACCACCTCCATTAGAGTCTTTTTGTGGGTCTTTTTGCCTCAATGATCCTGGAGGCTAGCCATATTTTCTCACCATATTAGAAATAAGGTGAAATTTTCCTATTTTTATCTGCATAATTCTTAAAAACCTAACCCTGAGTCTAATTATTCTTTTACAGCTTACTTTACTGATTGGAATTTTTATTATAACCTTCCAGAAGGAGGGTCTTTGGAAATGTTGACTGAATCAAATCTGGAATTTATGCCCTAAATGAAGAAAAAAATGTAATTGTTTTTCTGAAGAATTTTCTGAATCATCTTTGGAAGATTAAGAGAAAAGGCAGTCAGGTGTGCCAATTATCTTTATGGTAACTAATATACATCCAAATAAAGTTCTCTGCAATATGATTCAACCTCTCTGTCTGTCCATTTTTTTCAGGATGGAAAGAAGCTTTAATCTCTCTTGATATATTTAGATTCTGAATGAAAAGGGTCCATAATGATAAAACAAAAAGCGATCCTCTATTACTAACAATACTGATTGTAAGGCCATGTTTGAAAAATAAATTTTTGATTGATATTTGAGCCAAGTCCAAGGAAGTAGTTGTTGAATAAGCTTAAAGGAGTATTTCTATTTTTTAAAATTTGTACACAACTACTAAGTTTGAATCAAAGTTGTCTCAAAATGAAAATTGAGTAATAACTCCCATTGATAATTAATTCCAAGGAGCAGTTGGAATATTAAGAGGTTTGAGAAAGTAAAACTTCTTGTGGTAAATTCTCTTGTTTATTAATCATTTTTGACATAGGGCCACAGTCCTTTATGAATTGATTCATTCCCAAAACATGAAAATCCCTCTTGCGGAGATTGAGGGTCTTCCCTTTACCAGGGTTTCCAGCTAATGGAGAATCATGATACTTTTGAAGAATATACAACCAAATGGATTGATTTCTGGGAGTTACCACTCTATGTTTGAATAATAATGACTTTGATTAAGGTAAAAGAGAATAATCTGAAGCTTATTCACCTTCTCTTGATTTTATGAGTATTTTGTTTTATTGATTGTACTGCCATACTTATCTCTCAAATTTATCCATTGAGTCTGAAAAACTTCTACCTTTATGAAAAAATTGTGAATAGTTAATCTAATATTTCTTTGGAGCCTAATGTAAATTTTGAAATTTCTTTATGATTAAGTACAACCTATTATCAGGGTAAATTCTTTCCCAATGTGACAGGAAATCTGGTAAGGTGGCCAAATATCCTAGGGGGTAAATGATGGAGAAGTGTAATTAATAGGGAAATTCAGACAAACAGGCTTGATAACAAGTAATAACCTTAGAGGAAATAAAATACTGAAGAAAAGAATGGTCTGTTAAGACTTCAAAAGGGGGGATAAAAAAAGGAGAAAATACCACCAGTTCTTGAGAGCCCCAACAATGACAAGAAGTTCCATTAAGTGGATTTAATACTTGATTTCAGCTAGTAGAATATTGGAAATATAAAATTCAATAGGATTATTTCCCAATTAATTCACCTGAATTATTACAGAAACCAAGTAATAATAACAAGAACCAGTATCTACAATAGTGGTTAGAGAAGGATTGAAGTGGTAAAGGAAAGGTAAAGTGGTGAAAACCTATTTGAGTAGTTGAAACTTACTAAGAGATTACTTATTGAAGGGGGAAGTTATATATTTTTTGAGAAGTGAACTGAGAGAAGTGATTTATTTTGGAATAATTTTTGATAAAATGGTTGTGGAAAGACTTGGGTTATCCATTTCTTTCTGTTGAGGCCAGTTGAGAATTCTTTGAGATGTTGAATTACAAATATCAAAGCCATCCTCTGAAAGGACATATCCAAGGTATTCCCTACTTGAGGCTTGTAATACACAGTTGAGAGATTTAGAAAGCCAATGATTTAGCCTAAGTATCTTTGGAGGATAGAGGAAATATTCTTGACATTTTCTTCCTCAGAATTGGAGAAAACTGTCATATAATTTAAATACACTACCACAAATAAATCTAAAAAATCTGAAAAGATATTGTAAGGTTTGTCTATGGAACTCTTGATAATAGTATCAAAATCAAGAGTACTGTGACCGTCCTCAGTAGAAATATATAATATAATGAAATATTACAACCACAAATTTAAATATAATTATTAAAAATAATTATATAAAAAAAGAATTTAATTATTATTATAAAAATATAATAATAAAAAAATAAATATAATACTTATAATAAATTATAATTATTCTATTATTGTTATAGTCACTGACAGTTATAACAATAAGAAGTGTAAAGCTCTTAATGAGAGAATTACACGTGGAAAATAAGAATATTAACCACTTATAAATAACATAAATATTATTTATAAAAGAATTAAAACACACACTGTGCAGAAATAATTCTTATAGAATAAAAAATTCTATATAAAAAAAAAACTAATACTAGATAAAAAAATATAGAACTTTAAAGAAAACTTACTTATAATATTTATTTAATACAACAAGTCAAACAACAACAGTTATTATATTAAATAATAATTATAAGTTAAAAACACGCCAAAAATAAATATTTTTAAAGATAAAAAAACTTTTTATAATAAAAATTATGATTAAAGAGTTTTTAAGAGGAATTTGTGGATTTTAAAAGATATTTAAGATGATTAATTTTATATAATAAAATATATTATTGGTGATTACAACAATAATCTGAATTCTATGATTTCAATTCTTTAATTTTAATTAATAAAGAATAAAATAACTTAAGAATTACTTTAATAATAAGATTTTATATTTAATAAAACTTTACCTGTTTAAATTTCTAAAATGATTGTATTGATAATTGATGATGGACAAAAACAGTGATGAAAAGACTCTTTTTATGTCTTCAGAGAAGCTCTCATGATTCATAATGGATATAGAGGGCGTGCTCAGGTCAAAAATGAAAAACCATGCTTAAAAATAAAGTTCTTAACTTAAGGTAACTTAATTTTAATTCCAATTTAAAGTTAACAGGGTTATTCTTAACTCCATGTAACTTTAATCCTCATTTAAACTAATTATTTTAAGTTTTTAATATAAATAAACTTATTTATATTAATTTTCATCAAATGAACAACTTAAAAATGAAGTTTCAAGCAGAAATCTCTTAAACTCAATTTTTAATTAATTTTTAAAGAAATTATAATTTTCTTTGAGTTTTAATTAAAAGAGTAAATTTCCAGGCTAATTACCCAGGAAATTTATTTATAAAAGATACTTAAAATTTGATTTATATGTAGATAATATTAAATTGTAAGCTGTGTGAAAATTTCAAGCAAATCCATCGGAAATTGGATTTTTAATGAATTTTTGAAGTTATTGCTATTTTTCCACGTAAAATAGCAATACACACCAAGCCTTAAGTTTTGATAAGGTTTTAATGCTTGAAACCTTATATTTTCAAGCTTATTTAAGCTTTTTAAGCTTTGACAGTTCTTAAAACCTTGAATTCAAGCTTGCATATTGGGATTTACCCTCTGGCAGCTTGAAATTCCTGTCCAAATTGGGATAAAACCAGTTTAAACCTTAAGGTTGGATCAAAGTCTAATCTTAAAGTTTAAATAAGGTTGAAAATCCTCCAATACAGGTGGACAACCTTAATTGAATCCTTGCAGATCCAAAAAGCTGGGTACCCCAGCTCTATTTGGTCTTTTTCCTTTGTCCCACCTTTTTGCATGGATTTCGCCCTTTTATTTATTTAAAGCCATACTATGGCCTTAAACCCTTTTATATTGAGCTCACACAGGATTTACATTCTGTATGGCAAATCCTTATCCAATTCAGTAAATATACACCACACCTCAATTTTAACTAAAATTTTGGTAAGTTTGCATAAACCTTATGCAACTTTAAATTTAAGCTTATTTAAGCTTAAATTTAACAATTTTAAAAAAATGTTAAAAAATTTACATTAGTACTGTGAGATTCTTAAATCTTCTATTAACATAAGAAATAAGTGTTTTTGGGTATAACACCTTATGGATGTACCCTAGGTTATTTTTGGTGTAGAATCCAAAAATGACATAATATTTATAACTTTGTTTATCCAAAAAAAAGTTATACTTATTTTTTGTTATTTTTTATTTTAAATTAAATTAAAAAGTCTGTTGAAGACAATTCTAGCTGTGTATAAAGTTATTTTTGGCCTTATGGGTATGCTATACATGCCTCACAGGCTCACAGATATTATAAAAAATATTTAATAATTAACCAGGAGAGCTGGTGAGGCCAAATGGCATAATAAAACACTAATAGATTCCATGTTTTTCTCTAAAGGAAGTGAAAAAAGTCTAGCTTGGAGAAGATAGTGGAACCATAAAAAAATCAAGAATCTAATTTATAGGAGTAATGGAATACCCATTTTTCCTAGTAATATAATCAAGCTTGCCTTAATCAACCCATAAGAATATTCCTAAAAGAATTCCATAAAAAAGAGGACAGGTGCTCCTTTTGAAGAGGTGCTAGCCTGATGAAGAAATTTTCTACATTCTCTGAAATGTAGGCCTTGAGTTTGTATAAGTATTTATTTGATAAATTGTAGATAGCTAAAGCTTGAGGTAGAGACTCATTAAGTTTGTTATGATGATAAAAGGTGAAGTTGGGAGGTAGTTTCTATATCTTAAACTTGGAGAATAAATCCAAATTTTGGTTGTAAGTGGGAGGGACTAGCTTCAAAACAGTTCAAATCTCTTGTGAATTTTCCTCTTCATCCCATTAATACTCCAGGATTTATGAAAGGATAAAGGAGGAGGTCCATATCTCCTTTAAAGAGATTAAGTGAAAATACAGAAACATATTTAGCATCTTTCATATCATTGAAGACTTCATATTTAGATGTAAGTAATTACTGAGAGGTAATAATGAGGCAAGCATGGAAAGAAGAAGCAAGGGAAGGTAAATAAATATCACAAACCAAAGAAAAAATGTAAAATGCAGTTGGAAATTAAATAATAACAGAAGGGATAAAGCTATCAGAATCTTTATTAATAGAATGATATATGATGAATGAATTTTTACAATGAATACTAGGATTAAAATAGTCAAGTAAATTGTAGCCCAATATGAGTTATTTTTTCTTGGGGGAATCTATTTTGAAAAAGTCCCATTCAAAAATTGGGAAGGAATGAAGGTAAGCCATTCACTTGTTATAATGGATGGTTAATAAAGAAGGCCATTAATTTGAATCAAAAAAAAGGAATATTTTCAGGGAGCTCTGATATAGCCAATAAATACTTTTTGAACAAAATTCTTTTCAATAAAAGAGTATTTATAACAAGAATAAATGAGAATACTGTAAAAAATATAAGAGAGAGAATGAAAAATAAAAAACTGTAATTATTTCTTGACAAAAGTATTGAAAGTTCACAATTGTTCTCTTGAAGAGAATCAGTGAGAACCATTTATAACAGAATAATTGCCACTTAGTAGTTTTCTTGCTTGCTGAGGAATCCTATGAATGTCCTGGAAATTTTTTAGAGCCTTTTGAATAACTGTTAAAGGGGGTGATTGCCCCCACAATAATTGCATAAGACTTCTTTAACTCCTTTTTCCTTTTAATAACCAATAAAGTAGAGAAGAATGAGGTCTATCCTTCAAGCCTTGAAAGTTCCTTCCCCATTTTTCTTGTGAGGCTTCTTTGTGGATGGATTTTGGGGAGGATTGAAGTAATTGGAATTGATAAGTGAATAATTCTGATATTAATTACTTCCATTTTATTATGTTTCTGATTCTACCTCATTTCTCATTCCAGGGTGAGGGTCATGAGCTCTTAAATCCTATCAGATTTTACAGGTTGAGAAGTCAATTGGTAAAAAAATTCTTATTCCAAGCCTGTTCTATCAACATGAATGAAAGATTTTTCTCTTGAAGCTCAGCTTCTGTAATAAGAAATTCACAAGGAAATGTGGCCAAATTATTTCATCTTCAAAATTTCCAATACTTTTTCATATTTTATGAATTTATTGAATCACAAAAAAGAGTGAAAATCTTGGATTAAAACAATTTCCAGTGATTGAGCATATAAGATGGTTCTACAGTGAGAGTATTTGAGAGGTAAGAATCAATCCACTTCAGAGAAATTTCAGTTAGAAAAGAAGTTCACTAAAGGACCTTCTTCATATCAGAAAATAATATTTCCGTATCTTTATGGAAAATTTATTGACAATATTGAATCAATATTTACAATTAATTGGCTTGAATAGCATTAAAAGAACTAGGTTACTTAATCAATAAAGTCTCAAAAGCTGAGGACTTTGACATATAAATGGGTAAGAGTTCTTGGGTAAAATTCCCTATGAATTGAGTCATCTGCTCCATGATTTTGATAAGATTTTGTTTGGATTTAGGGAAAAATATTTGATTATAAAGGGATAGATATGGACCCACAGGAACTTCAGGGGAATCTTACAAGTAAGATGCAACCTCATTACCATAAGAATATTTCTCTTCCACAGACCAATCCCCCTCTTCATCTTCAGATTCCCCTTGTGAGCCTTAGAGGTATTTTTATATACCCAAAATACCACAAATGATAAATTAAAATAAATTTAGGGTGTTGGTAAACACACATAAGCCCTTACGTGTTTTTACCAATGTATGGTAAAAACACATAAGTGACCTTATTTTTCAAGATAAATTCCTCAGGCTCAGTTTTGAGGATATTTTAATTTTTTTTTGCAATATTTTTTGCGACTTGGCATGTCAATAAGCACAAATTTTTTTCAAAATTTTTTTTTTTGCCAAATTTCACCAATTTGGCCAATATGCCAAAATGGCATATTTTTTTCAAAAATTCATTTAAATTCTTCCCACTTATGAATTTCCTTGATTTTTTTTTCAAAATAAAGAGTTCAATGTGAAGAATAAAACACCAGAATCCCATAATTTTGGGAATTTCTTTGGGTGGGACAAGTGAAGGCGCACAAAGGGTTTTTTTTTCAAATGTTTTTTCCCATCATTGTAATATGCCTATTTTTAAAAAGTGAATTTAATAACTTCCCACTTATGAATTTCCTTCATTTTTTTAAGATAAAGGGTTAAATCTGGACAATAAAGAACCAGAAGCTCATGAATTGGGAAATTTTTTTGGTGGGACAACAAGTGAAGGCGCAATGAGTGTTTTTTTTCAACTGTGTTTTTTTCTTGTGTGTAATATGACTATCTCAAGTACAAAACTTCCACATGTTTGATAAAAAAGGAGACTGAGGTGGGATTTAAGCAATAAAAATGACTGAGGAGGGGGATAATTGGCATAAATTGTATATACAAAAATCATTCAATTAGAATCAACCTCCAAAATAGTGGGTTTTTTCTGAGAGGGGGGAGGAAGATTGGACAAATACAACATTCTGTGTTTCTTAAATTTATCAGCCCACCCCAGGGCTTGTTTTTGGGCATGAATCTCCTAGCTCACAGTAATGGGGGGGGGACTGGTTTGGAGCCAAAGTTTAACTATGGCATGGGCACCTTCAACTCTGGAGGTGGAGCCCACACCCAGGTGGCAATGGTGGTTGGTCCAGGCTGGCACATGATACTCCTTTAGAGGAAGCCAGGTATTTCCCAAATAATGCAAGACCTCAGGATTTTTAGCTTAGTTTCAAAGCTTCTTCCAGTTGTATTTGAAAGACTTTTCAGTGGATGAATACATAAGCTGAGAAATCAATCCCAAAGTCATTAATAAAGACAATAATAAGAAAAAAAGTGAAATAAAATGAAATAAAGTGAAGTAGTATATTACTTGATTCCAAAGGCCCATAAAATTTTCAAAATCAGTTCCATGACCAATTTTCTTCATGCAATGAGCAGATACATCCTTGTTGATGTGCCAAATGCATAGCATGACTTTGGAGTCTGGGAAGAGCTTCTTAATAAAATTTTTCAAGGCCAGATCCCTGTCAATAAAAATAACTGGAGGGGGAACAAGATTGGTGTTGTTGAGGACCTTTTCAATGTATTGATTTAATTCCCAAGTATATGAAGTTTCATTTTCATTCTTCATCAAACAAAAAGCCCCAGAAAAGGTCTTATTGGTTGATCTGAATCCAACAATATGAAAAAGGGGAATTTTGTACTTATTGGTTTTATAAGTACAATCCATAAGAATGACATGAGGAAAGCCATGAAGAAGTTTTATGGCCAGGGGGTGAGTGAAAAACGGGGAGGTAATGTGTCCCTCAGAATCCCTTGCAGAGGACCAAACAAAATTTTCTTCTTTGAGAGTGTCAATAAGAGCATCAATGGGCCTTCTGCCTTGCAGTTTGTCTTTCTTGATTTTCTTGACTTGGTTTTAAATGTCTTGAAGGATTACAGGCCTGTCAGACTCCCTCTGGCTGCATAATTGGGCCTGAATTTGCCTTGGCATGAGCAGTGATTCAGACATTTGAGCACTTTGGGATGTTTCTTGCTCATTGAATTTCCTGAAAGCAGGATGTGCCATGATATTTTCAGTGGCATCATGGCTATGTTCAGGATTTTTGACTTTAAGAGTCCAAGTGGTACTCTTGGCATATTTCCTGGCATAAAGTCTAAAAGGACAGTCAAGCTTTCTTGAGGTGACTGTTTTGGAGGGGCTTTTGTTGGGATTTGGGGTGCCAGACCTGTCACAACATATTTCAATTTGGTTGTGGGTCATATTGGACCTCAAGGTGGACACAGCATACCCCTGAGCCCTGGAAACATTATGCACATGTTGCGAAAGAAGCTCAAGGGTCTGAAATTCACCTTCAGTGGGGGGTTGAAGCATTTTTCTAATGAAAATCATGTATAAAAGTGAAAAAAGGGGGAATTGGGGGATTTGGAATGGGGTAAGAACCTTTCAAAATGTGAAAAAGAGGGGAAAAAAGGTGTGAAAAATGAACAGAAGGGGTTAAGAGTGAAAGAAAGTGGTTTAAATGTGGGATTAATAGATGAGGGAAGGTAAAAAATTGAAAATTGAGAGGCTTGAAAGCAGGTTGTTGTGGTGGAAAATGCAGTCTTTGGGGGAAAAAAAGAAAAAAAGGTGTGAAAAGCTTTGCAAAATGGCTTTGGTAATGCTGTTTTTCCAAAAAAAAACAATGGTTTGGGGTGGGGATAATGTGGATTATTGGGGTGTTTGGGCTTGTCTTATTTTTTGGGGGGGGCTGGGCAAAAAAATCTGAAACAATTTGGAGTTAGAGAGGTTTTGTTGGGAAAAAACCTCTTTTGGGCATGTTTTGGCCCAATACAGGCCCAATTGTGTTTCATTTTGAATTAAGAATGGGCCCAGGGCACCCCTTATGTGTTTTTACTAAAATGCTACGTGTTTTTACCAATTTATGGCCAAAACACATAATTTTTTAGTAAAAACATGTAAGCTCTTACGTGTTTTTACCAATTTGCTTATGTGTTTTTACCAACACCCTAAATTTATTTATATTACAAAAATAAAAATATAAATACAAATTTATATTTAAAAATCAAAATTCAATTATAATTTAAAAATAAAAAATTACAATAAAATTTAAAATTATGAAAATTCATTTTTACTTGTAAAAATTATATAAAAAATGAATTTTTAATAAAAATTATGAAATTGAAATATTTTTGGTAAAAATTCATATAAAATATATTATAAATTTTATCCAATAAATAAACATATAAAATTTATTTCACCATTTGATTCCTTATAAAAAATTAGGTGGGGTCACCTCTGAGTGAAATTTATTTGACTCAACTCTAAATAAGCTTAAATTAAGTTTTCAGTATTTTCAATATAAAAATTGGAAATCATCAAAACTTTAATTTAATTCACACCACATGTGGTGTTAACCATCAATTTTTGTGTTAAAATTGAGGTGTTGTGTTTAGTTTAGAAGTTATGAGGAATTGAAGTATTTTCAATTGAATTCAATTGAAATGTCAAAATGTGTGTGTGTATTACATAAGTGAACTTTGATTTACATATGTAGTATTAATTATTACTGTATTGTACTGTACAATTCAATTGAATTACATATGTAAATTACAAGTATAATACATGATGAGGAATTAAAGGAAAAAGTAAATTGGGGGGAAAAGGAACTCTAGCTCTAAGGGGGAGCCAGACCCCCAAAATCCTTTCTGAAAGGTGTGAGATGCCAAAATTCATGCAAAGGTTCATCACTTTTGGCCTGGAATTGAGTCACAGGGTCTGTGACTCAATTGATGATGAGGTTTTGATACCAACCAGGGAAGTTTTAACTGTTTCCAAGAGGGTAAAACTACCCTTAAGTTAAAACAATGTTAGTAAAAACATTTTTAACTAATTTATACGCCTCTTACACACATCCTGACGTGTTTTGAAGGCTCTAGACCAGGTATTGCTATAGTAATGGCTGATTAAGTGTCCAAAATGGCTAAAAATGGAAAAAAATGGCTTAAACCAGCCCTTTTTTGGTCTAAACCAGGGTTCAATGATGCCATAATTGGCTTTTCTGTTGTCAGACTGTTTTTAAAGCCTGACAAGAGTAAATCTTACTTTTGGAGTAAGAAAATTGATGGCTATAAAAGAATGTCTTCTTTGCCCCACTTTTCTCTTCATGTTAGAATCTTTTCCTTTTATAATTAGTTTAAAACACTGTTAAACCAATCAATAAAATATTCCAACCACCTTTCTGAAATCATTTTAAACCCATTAATCACGTGAAAAAAGCATTATAATCATTTTTACCCCTGAACCACCCCAAAAGTGAATTAAAGCATCTTTCATCACTGTTAACTTTGTCACTTTGTTTCCAAATTCACTCTGGTCCCTTTTGGGTGAGTTTTCTCTTTAAATATCTTTTTAAAAGACTTTTTTCTTGAATTAATTGCTTTCAGTCCTTTGCTCAATTAATTCCAATTGAAATTGCTCTTGAAGAAATTTCTTTTGTAGCCTTAAATATCTCTTGTAGAGTATTTTGGGATAAATCTTTATTGTTGGTAAAGCAATTAATTTTTATTATATTATTGTTTCATACTTATGAAGCTAAAAACAATAAAATTGATGTGTTTTCTCTTTAAAAAATACTATTTCTTACTATTTTTTGAAGAATTCTACCTTATACAAGTTTTGAGGACATGAAAAGTACTTGATATTTTACCAAAGTTTCATATCCACACCTTACATTTGGGGGCCCAGCCATGATATTTTACATGTGACATTTTTTTTCCTTTTTTTGAACTTTTTTCTTATATTGAAAAATTTAAAAAACATATAAAAAATACTTAGAATTCAAAAAACCCATAAAAATTAATTTTTTCATATTATAAGTGACACTTATATTCTTATTTCTTCTTTTGGAATAACCCTTTTTCTACTTAATTAATTTGCTTTTCCATTAATTTTAGTGTCTGACAATGTGGTAAGATAAGAAAACATTGAAACAGCCTCAACAGTAACCAGCATTATTCCTGACATTACTGTTAATTCAAACCATAATAGTACTGTTATTGTGACTCAAAATAACCAACGTGAACCAATATCTTCTGGATTGATTAACTTGTATATAAGTAATACCCTTCAGAAAGCTAAGAATTTGGCCAATAGTAAGTTTTTTACGTAAAAATACTATTTTAAGCCTTTTTAATCATAAAGTATGCCTTCAACTAGATCAGGAGCCAGCTATAGCCCCTCAAGCAGCTTCCAGAAAGGTAATAGACATGATTATGGCAGAAGCCAACCAGGTACAGGAGGAAAAGGGTCAGTTTATGACTTCCAAACAACTAAACAGGTCATTTTGATGCTGATAATACCATTTTACCTTCACAAAGAGTTGACACCGCCACAAGAAGCCTCAATGGACATATACAAAGCCACCCACAAAGCTTACAACAATGCCCTGCAGTACAAGGAGTACCAGATCCTTGCAGATCTGTGGAAAAACTGCATTAATTCTTACCAGACTGTGAGAAAACTCCTGGGCCATCCCAATACTTGAAAATTGCTCAATGGATGGCATCTATTGATGGAGAAGAAAAACATGATGCTCTTGAAACTAGAATGGAGGAAAAACAACCCTCCACCACCCAAGCAAGTGCCAAAAACAGCCCCAGTGGCCAGCAGCAGCAATTCCAATGTGAAAAAGCAGACACAAGCTCCAAACAAGGGCAAAGGAAAGGCACCAGCCACCAAAATTTACAGCCAGGGCTACAGGATTCCATGTAAAATGTGTTTCAGATGGCCAGAACAATGATGGAATTACAAAAGGAAGAGGAGGCCAGATTAAAATATAAGAAATGATTTCTGATATTTTTGATTTGATTCCAGAGTTTTATGAAGCTATAACTGACGTAAAAAGTAATCTTTCTGATAAAAATACATCAATTTGTGATAATCTTAAAACACATAACTTGAGTCTGAGCCAAATCAATGAAACACTTAAATGTTTTGAAAAAGTTTTAAGAACAATCAAAACTTCCAATAATGATAGTTCTTTTGGAAGTAAGATAAATGAACAATCTGCCATTATTAAAGAATTGACAGACAAATATTCTAAATTCAATATTGATGACATGACTGAAACAAAAATAAAACAAGCCATAAATACTATCAAAGAGGATAATAAGAAAGCTCTTGATCATTTACTGTAGTAAAAACACATATAATTTCCTTGAAAAAGTGTTTTGATACCTCAAAAGAGGAAATATCAAAATTAACAATAAAGTTAAATGAGGTTATATCTGATAATACTAAACAAACAGAATTATGGAATGAGATGACATATAAAGAGGATTCTCATAAAAAGAATGTAATAACCTCTATACAAAGCTTACAACATGAATTAAGAAATTAACCAAGGTGTAACAACAGTAAAATGAAAGATATTGAACAACTACTAAACACCTTACCAAGAATGTCTACACCTCTGAATCAAAATGAGGGTACAGGGATTCCCAATCCACAAGTATTGGATATTGAAAATTCTCAATTAAAAAATGAGTTTTCTACTTCTTTTCATAACTTGGAACCATCAATTGGCCAAGCACTCTTGAAAGAAGTTCCAAAACTTAACAAATGGCCTCACTTCAGTGGTGAAGGAGAATATGACCATATGGAATTAATCAGAGGAATTGACATGATAAAAAAAGATTTTTAATTACCAGACAGATTAGTAACAGCCAGGTTTAACACCTTATTTACCAAATCAGCTCACAGATGGCATATCAAACTGAGACAAGCACATGGACACCAAAGTTGGACTTGGTGGAAAACCCAAATTATCAACAAATGGGCCAATGATGCTTGGAGGTTTAAAGTGGAAACAGCCTTTGAATATGCCAAATTTAATTCTGATAAAGACAAAGCTTTACCATGGTTTTTCCAACAAAAAGACAGATTAACAGCATTATATCCTGACATGTCAGAATTTATGATCCATAGAGAAATTCTGAGACAATGTGGAGGTGACTTAGAGGATGCTGTCAAAATAAGGACTACTGAACAATCTTCAGCAGAGGATATTATCAATATGTTAGAAGAAGTAACCACCAGAACCAAAATTGGTTCTAGTAGGGTGAATCTCAAAACAAGGTTTAATACACCTTGGAAAGATTCTGTGGACAAAAACCCCAAAGAAAATTTTAATAATGTTAAGTATAAATCTACAGATACAGTCAGAAAGTGCCATATTTGCCAAAGCACCACCCATTTAGCCAATACATGTCCAAAAAGGGGGAAAATCAATGAAATTGATATTGAAAAGGAACCTGATGTTGAAAAAGATGACATAATTGAAGACAATTCAGATGATAAGTCATCCATATTTTCTGAATCTTCCAAAGATATAGAAAATATCAATGCCACTTTTGACATCATGGAATCTTATTCCCACTTGCCACAATTGAGCAATGGTCAACTTGATTTATCAACAGTTCAAGATGCACAACTTATGAAAACCAAACCAAACAGAGGGAAAGGTTATACAGCTGGGAACTCCTGTATAACAGAAGTGGTGATTGACAACAAGCCCACTAAACTTTTGCTTGACCCAGGAGCCTTCTGCTCTTGTGTTGGTAAATCATTTCTTAAAACTTGTGTACCAAACTTTGAAGATCAGTTTTTGCCAATTGATGGAATAAAATTCAATAGTGCAAGTAACCCAATGAAAGAATTGTGAATATTTGAAACTAGTGTCATATTTCCACGTATAAATGGAAATTTAAGAATCACTGTTGAATTTGTTTTTATGGAAAATTGCTCTAGTACCCATTTTATATTAGGAAATGACTATTTAATCATGTATGGAATAGATTTGAATGACAACAAAGACAGATACTTTAATATCGGAGACAATAAGCGTCAGAAATTTGCCTTTTTACCATTTAAAAGACAAATTACAGTAAATAAAGTATCACCAGTCAGCTTACAATTGGAAAAATTCAAATCTGAACAGTTGAAGGAGGCTGAAATAAGCCTTCATCTGACTGATAAACAAGAAAATGAGCTTTATTCCCTTTTGTATGACCACAGAGGAGCATTTGCTTCAGACAAAGAACCTCTAGGAGCAATTATTGGTCATGAAGTTGATATCATTCTTAATATTGAAAGACCTTATCCACCACTCTTGAGAAGACCTGCATACCCAGAAAGTCCCAAGTCAAGAGAAGCTCTGGAAGCTTATATCAAAGAACCTCTAGACCTTGGTTTAATAAGAAAAGCTGTCCATAATGAAGAAGTAGAAATAACTACACCAGTCATAGTGTCATGGAATAATGAAAATCCAGAATGGTTGGAGACTTTAGAGCTCTGAACACTTACACTGTTCCAGATAGGTACCCAATACCAAAAATCCAAATTGATCTTACTCAAATATCTCAAGCAGTGTTTATAGCCACTATGGATCCCCTTAAAGGATTCCAACAAAATGTGGTGTCACCAAGAGCAAGAAAATATTTGAGAATTCTTGTTCATTGTGGAGTGTATGAATACTTAAGAATGCCCTTTGGTATCAAAAATGCACCTTCACACTTCCAAAGAATGATGAATGAAATCTTCCCTGAAGAACTTTCAGAGGGATTGTTAATAATTTACATTGATGACATTATTGTATGTTCCAAGACTTGGGAAGAGCACATGTACAGATTGTCCAGAGTTTTGACAAAAATTCAATCAGTAAACATGAAAATCTCCTTGAAGAAATGCAATTTTGGATTTAAAGAACTCAAAGCACTAGGACATGTTGTATCTGGTTTGTCCCTTGGAATTAACAAAAACAAAGTTTCAGCAGTATTGCTAAAACCCATGCCTCAGAACAAAAAGGAAATTCAGTCATTTTTAGGTTTTGCAGGATATTACAGGCAACACATTAAAGTTCTTGCATCCATAGCAAGACCACTTTATAAATTGTGTGACAAAGGCACAGTATTTGAAATAACTGTTGACAGAGTCAAAGCCTTGACCACTGCTCCAATATTACTGATGCCAAACATTAAATTGCCTTTTAAATTAAATATTGATGCATCAGGGGATGGGCTGGGTGCTGCACTTCACCAAGTTCATATCATAAATGATAAACCTGTAGAAGGACCCATATGTTTCATATCCAGGTAAATCAAACCAACTGAAGCCAGATATGGAGAAAGTCAAATGGAATGTCTATGCCTTGTCCGGGCTTTGGAAAAACTTAACTACTTCTTAGAGGGATGTGTTTTTGAGGTGATAACAGATTGTACAGCTGTAAAATCACTTTTAAACATGCAAACACCCAACAGACATATGCTCAGATGGCAAATAGCCATACAAGAATACAGAGGCAATATGACTATTGTTCATAAGGATGGGAATATTAATAAGAATGAAGATGGACTAAGCAGATGGCCATTACCAAATAATATTTATAATCCTGCTTATGTTCCAGAAGAAGCTTCACCACAGATCCCAATAGAAGGAATAAATGTTACAGACTTGAACACCATCTTCTTTGAAGAAGTAAGACACAGCTACACTCAAGATAAGAATTGTAGCATCTTATGCCAATTAATTAACAAAGACTGTAAAGACAACTCTCTAATACATGCCTTGGATGAAGTATGGAGAAAAACTTATGATGAAGGAATATATAACCTACTGGATGGTATAATTTATCACAGGACCAAGCACACATGTGTCATGGCAGTTGTGGACAGGTCATCAATCAATCAATCTTGTACTGAAAGAATGCCATGACAGCCCCTTCTCAGGACATCTGTCTGAAGACAGAACAAGAGAAAAAGTAAAAACCTGTATATGGTGGCCAATGTGGCAGAAAGATGTTACAGAGTATTGCAAAACCTGTGACAGATGTCAAAAAGCAAATAAATCCACTGGCAAGAGACTTGGAAATATGATAAAAATCCAAGAACCAAGCAGACCTTGGGAAATTGTCCATATGGATTGGGTAACTGGCCTACCACCAGGAGGTGACAGAAGTTATAATGCTTGCCTAGTGATTGTGGACAGATTCAGTAAAGCTCCAATCTTTTTACCATGTCACAAGGATGATACAGCCATGGATACAGCCCTTCTGATATGGAATAGAGTAGTGTCATGGACTGGAATATTTAAAAATATCATTAGTGATAGGGATCCCAAATTCACTTCAGCACTATGGACAAATCTTCACCAATTATTTGGCACTAAGCTATCTTTCTGTACAGCCTACCACCCACAAACTGATGGTCTGGCTGAAAGGATGATCCAAACCTTAGAGGACATGGTAAGAAGATTTTATGCATATGGCCTTGAATTTAAAGATTGTGATGGATTTACCCATGGTTGGTGTACTCTGTTGCCAGCACTGGAATTAGCATATAAAACATCAATCCATGCCAGTACCAATCAAACTCCTGCTATCCTAGAAAAAGGATGGAACCCCAAATTATCCCAAGATTCCTTGAGGAAAGATTTGATTGAAATAAATCCCACAGCTGCTAGCTTCAAGGGAATGATAGACAAAGCTAGAAAGCATGCACTAAGGTGCATGGAGGACTCTTTTGCATATGCTAAGGACAAATGGGATAAATAACATGCAACTGCAGATTTCAAAGTGGGGGACTTAGCTCTTGTATCCACCACTAACTTCAATAACATCAAAGGATATAAAAAGCTGAAAGACTCCTTTGCAGGACCTTTTGTTATTAAGGCCCTCCATGGAGAAAATGCTATTGAAGTAGAGTTATCTGAAGAACTTAGCAATAAGCATCCTACATTTCCAGTGAGCTTGATAAAGCCATATAAATCTACTGATTATGAAAAATTCCCCAAGCTATACCTCCTGTTGAGCCATCTGGTAGTAAGAAAATTACCAGAGTTCTCAAAGAAAGAAAGTTGAGAACCAACAAAGTAAGGGAATACCTTGTTAGGTACAGTGACCCAGCTTGTGAAGATGAATGGTTTCCCGAAAAGGACATACCTAAAGCTACTAAACTTCTCAGAAGGTTCAGACATAATAGAAATAACAATATTACAAAGTAATATTTTTTTTTAGGGGGAGGGAATGTGAGCCTTAGAGGTATTTTTATATACCCAAAAGACCACAAATGGTTAATTAAAATACAAATATAAATAATATATATATATATTTATATCATAAAAATAAAAATATAAATACAAATTTATAGTTAAAAATCAAGATTTAATTATAATTTAAAAGTAAAAAAATGACAATAAAATTCAAAATTATGAAAATTCCTTTTTACTTGTAAAAATTAAGTAAAAATGAATTTTTAATAAAAATTATGAAATTAAAATATTTTTGGTAAAAATTTATATAAATGAATTATAGCTTTTTATCCAATAAATAAAGATATAAGTTTATTTCACCATTTGATTCCTTATAAAAAATTAGGTGGGGTCACCTTTGAGTGAAATTTATGTAGCTCAACTCTAAATAAGCTTAAATTAAGTTCTCAGTATTTTCAATACAAAAAATGAAAATCCTCAAAAATTTAATTTAATTTGCACTTCATGTGGTGTTAACCATCAATTTTTGTGTTAAAATTGAGGTGTTGTGTTTAGTTTAGAAGTTATGAGGAATTGAAGTATTTTCAATTGAATTCAATTGAAATGTCAAAATGTGTGTGTGTATTACATAAGTGAACTTTTATTTACATATTAGGTATCAACTATTACTCTACTTTACTGTACAATTCAATTGAATTACATATGTAAATTACAAGTATAATACATGATGAGGAATTAAAGGAAAAAATAAATTGGGGGGGAAAAGGAACTCTAGCTCTAAGGGGGAGCCAGACCCCTGAAATCCTTGCTGACAGGCGTGAGATGTCAAAATTCACGCAAAGGTTCATCAATTTTGGCCTGGAATTGAGTCACAGGGTCTGTGACTCAATTGATGATGAGGTTTTGATACCAACCAGGGCAGTTTTAACTGTTTCCAAGAGGGTAAAACTACCCTTAAGTTAAAGCAATGCTAGTAGAAACAGTTTTAACTGATTTCTACGCCTCTTACACACATTATGACGTGTCTTGAAGGCTCTAGACCAGGTATTTCTATAGTAATGGCTGATTTAAGGGTCTAAAGTGGCAAAAAATGGCTTAAACCAGCCCTTTTTTTGGTCTAAACCAGGGTTCAATGATGCCATAATTGGATTTTCTGTTGTCAGACTGTTTTTCACGACTGAAAAGACCAAATTTTACTTTTGGAGTAAGAGAATTGATGGCTATAAAAGAATGTCTTCTTTGCCCCACTTTTCTCTTCATGTTAGAATCTTTTCCTTTTATAATTAGTTTAAAACACTGTTCAACCAATCAATAAAAGATTCCAACCACCTTTTTTAAATTATCTTAAACCCTTCAATCATGTGAAAAAATCATTCTCATCATTTTTTGTAACTCTTATAATCACTTTGACCCCTGAACCACCCCAAAAGTGAATTAAAGCATCTTTCATCACTGTTAACTTTGTCACTTTGTTTCCAAATTCACTCTGGTCACTTTTGGGAATGTTTTCTCTTTAAATATCTTTTTAAAAGACTTTGTTCTTTAATTAATTGCTTTCAGTCCTTTGCTCAATTAATTCCAATTGAAATTGCTCTTGAAGAAATTTCTTTTGTAGCCTTAAATATATCTTGTAGAGTATTTTTGGATAAATCTTTATTGTTGGTAAAGCAATAAATGTTTATTATATTATTTTTTTATACTTATAAAGTTAAAAACTAAAAATTGGCCTGTTTTCTCTTTAAAAATACTATTTCTTACTATTTTTTAAAGAATTCTACCTTATACAAATTTTGAGGACAGGAAAAGTACTTGATATTTTATCAAAGTTTAATATCCACACCTTACACCCCTAATATACCACTAGGAAGTTCAGAAATTCTAGGATAGAAACCTGAAAGGCCAGAGAATGATCTTGATATTCTTGACTTCATATGTCCTCTTCTTGAGGGTGTTTCTAACTCCATTTTCTGCCATCTGTCTAAATTTGCACTCAGTTTATGAGCTCATGGTATCCAGTCAAGAGGGTCCCTAGTTTTAGGAGTTAAGACAGCTTAATATATTTTGGATGTCATATTTTTGGTTGGGGGTCTATGTTGAGCTGGACGTTTGAAAGAAATAAAAGGGAAAAAGTTGATGGTACTTGAGGGAAATAATGAATTCATGGCAAAATAAATGAGTTAACTTGATGGGAGTCTTGAGTAATAATCAATAATATTGAAGATAATGAATGATTATTGAGGGATTAAAAGATAAAACTAATATGTTTATGGTAAAAATAAAAAATTAATTCAAAGAATATCAAACAAATTCCATCATTCAAATCAATAATTAAATAATTATTGAATAAAACAATAATTTCAAATTCAATATAAATAAGGTACTGAGGAAATAAATAAATCAATCAATATCTTTGGTACTCTATCAAATAAACCAATATCTTGAGGAGTCAAATCAGAATTTCTTGAGGAAATAAAATAAATGGAAAAAAGTTATACCAATAAATCTGATTGGACCTGGACTTTAAAAAGATATAAAAAATTTGAGATTTGATGAATAATTTGAATAATAAGTATAAATGGTCAGAAGTAATTCAATAATGAGGAGGAAATCAATTTTCAGAGGAATGAAATAAGTGAGAGTAAGTTTGAGTAGAGAACAATGAAAATAATTAACATCATAAAGATGTCATAATTGATTTATAAGTGAATTAAGATTGAAAGAATAATGAAAAAAGAAAGAAAAAATTATGGGTTAGTTAATTCAATTTTACTGGAGCTCTTATAAGTGAAGAGAGCCTGGCACTCAGGGGACTGGACTTGCTTGTAGAGGGCTTGGAGGAATTGGACAAGCACTGAAGTAGTGTGAGTAGAAAATAATATTTCTAATGAGAAATAAGTATGAAAATTAAGCTTTAAATAACATGAATAAAGAAGAAATATTAAAAAAAGATTCAAATAAAAACAAGCTCAAAGCACACTTTTTCAGCCTGTCAGAAAGGAAAGAACTGTTAATTAGTATATGGGTACTAAGCCTCCACTGAAAAGGTGAAGAAGCTTCAAGACTAAACTAATAATTGAGAATAGAATCCAATTAATAATAAATAATAAATAAAATGTATTAATTAACTGGGAAAAAATTCCCAGTGGAACAAAGAAGGTCTGGTATATATGGGAATCCATCAGTCCCAGTCAAATACGGGAATTTTTTCCTAATAGTAATTAATTCAAACTGTACAGGTTCTGTATGAATGAACAGGGCCTTTACAAGATGTGTATGGAATTTAGGTGATATTAAAGTTACATATTGGTTAATCCAGCTTTTTCAGGAATAAAAGGATGTATTTTGTGAATAGAAACTGTATTTAGTGCTTTAAAATAATTCTAAAAATGGATTCTCCTACACAATATTGATTTGATTGATTTGTACACTTGACTGGGGATAATGTTGAATACAATCTAATGCTAGTAGTGGCTTTGAAAGTCACACTGTTCCCAAAAGAGGAATAAATATTCCAATCAAGGTAAACTTTTCAGTTTATAAGATAAAGATCTCAAAATTGGGGCAAGAAGTGTTAATTGGTGAGCTCTTCAAGATTATTTATCCTAAGCCAGGATTTTGACAGCTATAAATTTGATACAGATACTTAATTCTTTGTAAAAACTTCATTTTATTCTCAAACTGCCAATAGTCTTTTTTCTTCCATTATTTACCATAGAGGCTTTAAAGGTGGCTCAAAATATTCCCTTATTGTGCTTTCATAATAGATACCTTTGAGCTGATTATTACAAAAATAAAAGGGTATTTGATAATAACACTCTGGTATAGAAGGTCTGAAAGCCTTCTAGCTAGAATTACATTTACATTATTATAAATGTAGGATACAAAGGTGGATTAAATTTAATTACTAATTGAGATATTCTATTCTAGTGTATTTTATAAAACTTATTTATACTTTAAATTTGTTAGCCAAGGGCTTTTCAGTTTTGGCTGAATAATTCCATTTGTGAAATTTACACTTTGGATATAATTATTATACAAACTTGTGGTTAGCAGCATTAAATATCCTTATTATTAGCTTCAATATGACTACCCATTTAATTAGGCTCAATACGTTTAGTCCAAAACTGGATGAGAGATTGAAATTGAGGCTTATTCTCAATTCACTCTTTGAACTGGAATGAAATTTTTATGTATTATCCAATTTTGATAAGAAGTGTATATTATAGTAGGGTGATATCATCTGTTTTGTCCACAAATTTTTGAGCTCTCTGGAAAATGTTATAAGTTAAAAAGATTAGAAAAGAGGATCCAAAAGTAAATTTTTATAGATATCTACAATGATATAAATTAAAACTCTCAGGAATGATTTTAAATAACCCTTTTATGTATGGCTTTCTTAAAAGTATAAAGCTTATTTAAGAATGGAAAATAAATATTTCCTATAATATGGGAATGATTAAAATACATAAATCCAAGAGTTTAATGTGTGTTTAAATAAAAATTCAATTAATCTGTATATGAGAGATTTTATAGTTCAGGAATCCCACTATATTCATAAAAATCAATCAATGGGATTCTAAGTAATTTCAATAGATTGTATATGCTAACTTAAGATACCAAAAGTCTTTCAATAAATTGAATACCCTTTTTATTAAGAATTTGATACCTTATAAGCCTGAAAAATGACTAACTTCAGCTCAAAAACCATATTTAATATTCATCAAATTCTGTTTATCTAGATGAAAATTAATGGAATTCTTGAGCGATTCAAAAAAATAGTATCTTGAAAACTTACAGTCTGGAGAAACCTCTTTTTATTTAACATAGAATGAGCTGGTTAGGAGATACTGATCTCTTGAAAACAGGTAATATATATATCTCAGAATCGAATGAATTTATGTGAATTGAATTAATGAAGAGAGCTGTAAGATTCAACATTAAGTGTGTTAAGAGTTTCATTGAAATCAAACACTAGCTTAATTCAAATAAAGTGCCTATTTTTCACATACATCAGATTCAAAAGCTACTTATTTAATAAAAAAACAGAATTTCATTTTTTTTGAGCTGTGTTAGGCCCCACCCTCACATAGATCCCTCAGTGAAAATTCTATAATAATTTAATTAATAAGCTCTTAGAATCCAGGGATTCTCTCAGCTTTCAAAACCTTCAATTTTTCAAAAAAAGACTTTAGAATGGGGACAAATGGTATAAGTATTCTCATACTTCATTCTCTTCTGAATATATAGTACCAACCAATGACTGACTCTAGTTAGCGCCCAAAGCTCTCCAATCACATTTGATCCTAATCCACATCATTCTACTGAAAGTTTTATGGGTTTAGCTATCTATGTACACTCTGTGGAATTATGAATATTTTTCTAACTCTAGATCATTAGTGAAGGTGTTGAAAGATATTTTTGATCTTATAAACTGACCAAATTTCATTAGATGATTATATAGAATGGATGTTTTGGTTTTTAATAGGCTTTAAGATAACCTTTTATGCTTATATTTTAAAATATCAATATGAAATTTTATATCTGATCATAAGAAGAGGATTTAATTTCAAGTAGATACCACAAGAACGAAATATAGAGAATCAGGCTATCTTTATGATGATTTTGGCATTGATTTTATTGGTAAATCAATTCAGGAATATAATTTCAGAATTTTATTCAAAAAGCTACACAAGAAGATATTACTTTTATTCAAAAATCTCATATGGAAGAGATTTTTTAACCACTTATCAGGTTTTTATCCAAAATATAATCCACTCAGTGAGGCTTCCACAAAAACTGAAAAAAGATTTGGAATAGAAGAAAAGATATATGCTTTTGGAAACTTAAATTATTAGATCACTGGAAGTGGGGTATCTACAGATTCCGGGATATTAAAGCAGAATTTGGTATTTTGACAGCCTCATGATATGATTTCCTTTCTATAGGTTATTAAGTTGAAGAAACCCAGTGAGAAAGAAAGAATTTGTTTCAACTTGTAAAATCTTAGGGATTTATAAGCTTCAGTTCTTCCACTTGGAATTTAAGTTAGGTTTTTTTTTCATTCAGATCACTCACAATTAGGAAAATGAAAGTTATCCATGAGAATAATCTTGATATAAAAATATATTTTCCACCAAATTTACAATTGACTAAGATTTTCTTCAAAGGTGTGAAAAAATCCTAAAAGAGGTAGTATATTAGAGAGTTTTACACCATTATGAATATCAAAACCTCAAAAATAATTATTGTTGTGGGAAAGACAAAATAACTAGAGAAAATTGAGAGGTTATTGATAAAATAATTTGATGATATTTCTTTAGCAAAACATGCAAAGATCTTAAGATAACTGCATGTAGCTTATGTATGAGGAATATACTAATATAAAATGATAAAATTTATATGAGAATACAGATGTTATTTCAAATATAAAGATTTGTATCTATCTTCCATAAAAGAGTAAAAAGAGGGAGCTTGGTCTTCTATCAATTAAAATGCTGAAAAAATTAGTTTTTCTAACAATGGCTATATGATTTTAGTCCATAAAAAATATAGATCTTCAAAAAATGAAGACTCATTTCAAAGGTAATAATTCTAAATATCCAGCTACTTGGTCAACCCCCAAGAGAATCTTATTATTTATATTTGCTTATAAAGTGATCATTTTCAGTGTATTCATTAGAAATTTTAGATAATAATATCAGGTAATTATAAAGATTCATAATGACTATCTTTTTTGAGAGGATGTAAATATTTAATCTTGAGAAGAAATGCATGAGACATTCTATTACTAGAAACTTAGAAGATATATCTTTTTAGGACCCATTTTATTCAATATTTGGATAAATAGTTGTCAGCTTTATAAAGAAAGCTCCTCTCTTTTATTACCTACCAGGATTTGAATTTTTAATAAAATAAAAGAATAAGATGTATTCAATGTAAAAAATATATAAAAAATAATTTACATATTTAGACATTATCTCAAAGCATCCTTGAACTTTTTTCAAACATATTGTCTCAAAAATTAAAATCATTCTAGTTTTTTTGAGTTTTTTAAAATATTAAGATTGACTCAATGATCTTATATTCAGAATAAATAAAGGAATATCACTCAATTTTCTGCCTTTAGTATCAAAATTCATTTCATTTAGATCTTGAAAGCTGAAAGTATCAAGGAGAAAAATTGGAAAGTATGTTGAAACTACTTGGGAAGATGTAAGGATTGAAGTAATAAATATAATGAGATTAAAATGGTATAAAGAAATTTTTATTGGAAAATTTTGTTAAAAATTATCAAATGCTATCAAAGAAGGGTTACTATTTCTGAAGGACACATTTAACAGGATAAACTGGAATATATGAGCTCGTAGATACTCTTTTAAATAGGAGATCTGGGAAGGGTTACTAAAAGACTTATTTAGCCCTAAGATGGCTTCAAATTTCCTATATTCCCTTGAGATATTGTGGTTTTGCCATCTGCTTTAGTTCAATTGAGGAAAGATTGCTTTATAATCAAAGGTTCAATTTATATGAAGGAAAAAGATATGAAATATAATATAAGTTTTATGAGAATAAAGCTCAGATCTTGAGCTCATGGAAGGATTCAATCTCTATTTACTATTCACAGCTACACAAAATAGAGTATATAAACAAGGATGATTGAGAAAATATGCCAATTGAATAACTAAAGAAGCAATTTATATATTCCTCCTCCATGGAAAATAAAATAGAGGTTTCAAAACTTTGAAATTTATGTGTGAAATATATTGAAATATCAATGAAACAAGATAATTAATGTTAGAAATACATCTTCTAAGCTATAAAAGTGTAAGGTTTGTCTATGAAACTCTTGATAATAGTAGCAAAATCAATATTACTGTGACTGTCCTCAGTAGAAATATATAATATAATAAAATATTACAACCACAAATTGAAATATAATTATTAAAAAATAATTATATAAAAAAAATATAATAATTATAATAAATAATAATTATTCTATTATTGTTATAGTCTCTGACAGTTATAATGATAAGAAGTGTAAAGCTCTTAATGAGACAATTACATGTGGAAAATAAGAATATTAACCACTTATAAATAATATAAATATTATTTATGAAATAATTAAAACACACACTGTGCAGAAATAATTCTTATAGAATAAAATTCTATATAAAAAAACTAATACTAGATAAAAAAATATAGAGCTTTAGAGAAAACTTACTTATAATATTTATTTAATACAACAAGTCAAACAACAACAGTTATTATATTAAATAATAATTATAAGTTAAAAACACGCCAAAAATCAATATTTTTAAAGATAAAAAAACCTTTTATAATAAAAATTATGATTAAAGAGTTTTTAAGAGGAATTTGTGGATTTTAAAAGCTATTTAAGATGATTAATTTTATATAATAAAATATATTATTGGTGATTACAACAATAATCTAAATTCTATGATTTCAATTCTTTAATTTTAATTAATAAATAATAAAATAACTTAAGAATTACTTTAATAATAAGATTTTATATTTAATAAAACTTTACCTGTTTAAATTTCTAATATGATTGGATTGATAATTGATGATGGACAAAAACAGTGATGAAAAGACTCTTTTTATGTTTTAAGAGCAGCTCTCATGATTCATAATGGATATAGAGGGCGTGCTCAGGTCAAAACTGGAAAACCATGCTTAAAAAAAAAGTTCTTAACTTAAGGTAACTTAATTTTAATTCCAATTTAAAGTTAACAGGGTTATTATTAGCTCCATGTAACTTTAATCCTCATTCAAACTAATTATTTTAAGTTTTTAATATGAATAAACTTATTTATATTAATGTTCATCAAATGAACAACTTAAAAATAGAGTTTCAAGCAGAAATCTCTTAAACTCAATTTTTAATTGATTTTTAAAGAAATTATAAATTTCTTTGAGTTTTAATTAAAAGAGTAAATTTCCAGGAAAATTACCCAGGAAACTTATTCATAAAAGATACCTAAAATTCAATTTATATGTAGATAATATTAAATTGTAAGCTGTGTGAAATTTTCAAGCAAATCCATTAAGAATTGGATTTCAATGAATTTTTGAAGTTATTGCTATTTTTCCACATAAAATAGCAATACACACCAAACCTTAAGTTTTGATAAGGTTTTAATGCTTGAAGCCTTAAAGATTTAAGCTTATTTAAGCTTTGAAAGTTCTTAAAACCTTGATTTCAAGCCTGCATATTGGGATTTACCTTTTGGCAGCTTGAAATTCCTGTCCAAATTGGGATAAAACCAGTTTAAACTTTAATGTTGGATCAAAGTCTAATCTTAAAGTTTAAATAAGGTTGAAAATCCTCCAATACAGGTGGACAACCTTAATTGAATCCTTGCAGATCCAAAAAGTTGGGTACCCCAGCTCTATTTGGTCTTTTTCCTTTGTCCCACCTTTTTGCATGGATTTTGCCCTTTTATTTATTTAAAGCCATACTATGGCCTTACATCCTTTTAAATTGAGCTCACGCAGGATTTACATTCTGTATGGCAAATCCTTAGCCAATTCAGTAAATATACACCACACCTCAATTTTAACTAAAATTTTGGTAAGTTTGCATAAACCTTATGCAACTTTAAATTTAAGCTTATTTAAGCTTAAATTTAACAATTTTAAAAGAATGTTAAAAAATTTACATTAGTACTGTGAGATTCCTAAATCTTCTATTAAAATAAGAAATGAGTGTTTTTGGGTATAACACCTTATGGATGTACCCTAGGTTATTTTTTGGTGTAGAATCCAAAAATGACATAATATTTATAACTTTGTTTATCTAAAAAAAAGTTATACTTATTTTTTGTTATTTTTTATTTTAAATTCAATTAAAAAGTCTGTTGAAGACAATTTTAACTGTGTATAAAGTTATTTTTGGACTTATGGGTATGTTATACATACCTCACAGGCTCACATTCCCTACCACCAAAAACATTTTTACCACAATTATTCCTTTGTAGTATACCCCCAAGTTATTTGGGGGGGGGTATAATCCACTGTCCAACCTCTCTACTTATACTTTTCTAAGTATGTAATGCACACAATTCAAACTTTTCATTGAGCAATTGGTCTTCTCTCATGTCTGAATCTTCTGAGAAACTTTTGGGAATCAGGTATTTTGCTTTCTACAATCCATTCATCTTCATGTTGTGGATTTTTATACCTGACTAAGTATTCTCTTTCATTTTTTCCCCTAAGTCTTCTTTCTTTCAAGAATTTTAGGACCTTTTTCTCCTCACTTTGATCTAGTGGGGGTACTTCTAAGGGTGTTTCATTTCTCAAAGGAAATAATTCCTTATCACTTGAAGTGTAATGCTTTACTAGACTGACAGGGAAAGCTGGATGTTTGGGTTCCAATTCTCCTGACAGTTCTACTTGTACTGCATTTGGCCCATGAAGGACTTTAGTAATAAATGGTCCTGCAAAGGAATTTTTTAATTTCTTTGGGCCTTTAATATTATTAAAGTTCAAGGTTGAAACTAGTATTAAGTCCCCTACTTTGAATTCTGGGGTCTTATGACTTTTATCCCATTTCTGTTTAGCATATTCAAAGGCATCATTAGTGCTTTGATTTGCATGATTTCTCACTTTATCAAGCAATAATTTAAAGCTTGAAGCAGTTGGATGAATATAAACCAGATCTTTTTTCAAAGTATAAATTGGAAGTTTGGGATTCCATCCTTTTTCCAAAATTGCAGGAGTTTTGCCTGTTGAAGCATGGATGGAGGTCTTGTAGGCTAATTCCAATGCTGGTATAAGTGTACACCAATCATGGGTAAAGCCATCAGAATCTTTAAACTCCAGGCCATAAGCACAAAATCTTCTGATCATGTCCTCAAGGGTTTGAATAATTCTTTCTGCCAGCCCATCTGTTTGTCAATGGTAGGCTGTTGAGAATGATAGTTTTGTACCCAAAAGCTTATGTAAATTAGTCCATAAGTCTGATGTGAATTTTGGGTCTCTATCACTGATAATATTTTTAAAGAGACCAGTATGGGATATGACTCTATTCCAAATCAAAAGAGCTGTATCCATAGCTGTGTCATCTTTGTGACATGGTAAGAAGATTGGTGTTTTGCTATATCTGTCCACAATAACAAGACATGCATTGTAACTTTTATCACCTCCAGGTGGTAAGGCATTCACGCAATCCATGTGAACCACTTCCCATGGGGTACTTGGTTCTTAAATATGGATCGTTAAACCAAATCTTTTACCAGTAGCTTTATTGGCTTTCTGGCATCTATCACAACTGTGACAGTACTCAATGACATCTTTTCTCCAAGATGGCCACCAGGAACATGTCTTAATTCTTTCCATAGTTCTGTCTTTAGACAGATTTCCAGAATATATGTTATCATGGCATTCTAGTAGTATGGTGTTAATTAACATTCTACTACATAGGACCATGACACATGCGTGTTTAGATCTATGATATAGTATACCATCATACAAATGGAATCTCCCATTATCATAAGATGTTTTCCAAATATCATCCAGAGAATTAGCCAAGGCTACATCTTTGCAGTCTTTGTCAAGTAGAGCACTAAGAATATGAAAATTCTTATCTTGCTTATAGCTTTCTCTAACTTCATCAAAGAATTCTGTTCCAAAATCTGTGATATTAATTCCTTCAATTGGAATTTGAGGTTCTGCACTTGTAGGAACATAGGCAGGGTTATCAGGTGTGTTTGGTAATGCCCATCTACTTAAGCCATCAGCATTCCTATTAATATTTCCAGCTTTATGTACTATGGTCATATTGCCTCTATACTCCCGTATAGCAATCTGCCATCTCAACATGTGTCTGTTTGGAGTCTTCATGTTAAGAAGTGATTTTACTGCATTACAATCAGTAATTACTTCAAACACACTACCATAAAGATAGTAATGAAGTTTCTCCAGAGCCCAAACAAGGCAAAGGCACTCCATTTGGCTAGCTCCATCTCTTGCCTCAGTAGGTTTAATTTGTCTTTAAATAAAACAAATTGGACCTTCATAAGGTTTGTCATTGACAATTTGAACTTGATGAAGAGCAGCTCCTAAACCTTCACCACATGCATCAATATACAGCTTTAAAGGAAGTTTCCAGTCTGTAATTAATAATAATGGTGCATTGGTTAAGGCATACTTGATTTTATCATATGCTTGAATCCTCTCCTGTGCCATTTCAAAAACAGTTTGCTGATCATAAATTCTGTATAATGATCTGGCATGAATTGCAAAATATTTAAGGTGTTGCCTGTAATAACTGGAAAACCCTAAAAAGAACATCATTTCTTTTTTGTTCTGGGGCATTTGTTTCAGTAAAACTGCAGCCACTTTGTTTTTGTCAACACCAAGGCTCAGTCCTGAGACTACATGTCCTAGAGCTTACATTTCTTAAGAGATATCTTCATGTTCACTTGAAGAATTCTCTTAAGTACTAATGAAAGTCTTTCTAAATGTAATTGCCAGGTTTCTGAACAAATGATAATGCCATCAATATAAATGATTAACCATCCTTCTGACAATTCATGTGGGAAGTTGGTGTTCATCATTCTCTGATAATGAGAGGGTGCATTTTTAATACCAAAAGGCATTCTCAAATACTCATAAATCCCACAATGAGAAATTATTCTCAATAATTTCCTAGCATGAGGTGTCAAAACATTCTGATGGAAGCCTTTTAGAGCATCCATGGAAGTAATGAATCTTGCTTTGGATAATTGAGTCAAAGTCTCATGAATTCTAGGGATTGGATACCTGTCTGGAATAGTATAGGTATTCAGTCCTCTAAAATCACCAACCATCCTTGACTTATCATTATGCCAAGTAATGATTACTGGGGTTGTGACTTCTACCTCCTCATTGTGTCCAACTTTTCTAAGAACTCCCAGTTTAATTAGGTCATTAATATGATTTTCTAATGCTTCTCTAGCCCTAGGGCTAGCTGGGTAAGCTGGTCTTCTTAATAGTGGCGGAGAAGGCCTTTCCACATTAAGCATAATGTCCACTTCATGGCCTTTTATAGCCCCAAGTGGTTCATCATCTGAAGCAATGGCTTCCCTGTATTGAAATAAAATTTCAATCAGTTCTTCCTTCATTTCTAGAGTTAATTCAGGACTAATTTGTGCTTCAATCAATTGACTTGACACAAATTTTTCCTTATTAAAACTTTTTACTTGTTTAATGAAAGTGATTTCTCTTTTTTCTAGAGGAAAAGCAAATTTTTGTCTTTCATTTTCCCCTATAGTGAAATAATTGTCTTTATGATTATTAATATCAATACCATAAATATTGAGATAATCATTCCCAAGTATAAAGTGTTGTGAAGTACAATTATTCATGACAACAATTTCAACTTTCAATCTTATACTTCCTGCAGGATGAGGAAATATAATTGCTGCCTCAAATATACCCAAAGGGTGCATATTTTGGCTAGCACTGCTGAATGTTATACCTTCAATTGGCATTAGCTTGTCTTGCCAATTGGTATAAACTTTGTCAAGATAATTCTTTCCAACACAAGTGCAAAAAGCACCTGAGTCAAGGTGTATCTTGGCTTCTGTGTTGTTAATCACAATATTGGTGATACAAGATGAACTAGCTGTATAACATTTACCTCTGGCAGGTTTGGTGTTTTTGCATTTTAGCATCTTGCACATGTATGAGATCCATACATTCATCACTATCCTGTGGTAAATGAGTGTGTAGCTCAGTGACTTCAAATGAAACATTAATGTTTTCTATACTAAGCTCCTCTGGTACTTCTTCTGAAGGCTCAGAATCACTTTCATGTAAAGATACATCAGTTGGTTCTTTTGTGTCTTCCACTTTTTCAACATTTATCTCATTGATTCTTGTCTTTTTTGGACAAGTGTTAGCTAAATGAGATGTACTTCCACATTTGTGACATTTCAAAGGAAGTCTGTCTTGTGGCTTATTTGGCTTTGAAATTGGTTTCCCATTAGTCTTGTTGTCTATTGGGAATTTGGACCAATTTCTTCCAATTTTTGTTCTAGTAGTGATGTCCTCCATAGCATTGATATAATCTTCTGTAGAGCAAGGCTCAATACATCTGCTTCTTATAGCATGCTCAAGGTCACCACCACACTTTCTTAATATCCTTTTATGTACCATTGTTTCAGACATATCAGGATGAAGGGCAGTTAATCTGTCCTTCTGTTTAAGAAACCAAGACATGGGCCTGTCCCTCTCAATATTAAAAATGGCTTCTTCAAAAGAATTTTCCATTCTAAATCTCCAGGAATCATTTTCCCATTTGGAAATTATTTGTTCTTTCCACCAAGGCCAAGAATGTTTACCATGGTCTTGTCTCATTTTGTAATACCATTTCTTTGCTGATCTGGTAAATAATGAGTGTAATCTGGCACTTATGTATTCATCTGGTATGTTAAAGTCTTCTTTAAACATATCAATTGTCTTCATAAATTCCATATGATTATATTCTCCTTCACCATTGAAGGTTGGCCATTCCTCTAATTTTGGAATGTCTTTGAAATTGCAAGCAGTTTCCACCTCATTACTTGAAATGGTATGATATAAATCATTAAGCACATTTCTGTTAAGAATTGGTGTGGATTGCCTTGGCAATTCATTTTTCAGTGATATATTATTAATACTTGATTTAATGTCCTCTTTCAATTCAAGTCTTGCCTTATCACTTTTTCCCAATTGTTCTTGGAAAAGAGCTGCATTGTGACCAGTTGAATTCTCCAAGTTTTGAACTTGTAATTTCAATTCTCTTAACTGTCCAGTTATAAAAGAAATTGAATTGTCATCTGGTTGATTGAGAAAAGTAGCTTTAGACTCAATTCTTGCACAAATTTGCGTCAACAACACAATATTGTCTTCATTAAAATTTTCAAGGCCAATAATGGTATTTTGTTGTTCTTTCACTTTTAATATCTCATTACCCAACATTTGTTGGATATACTCACAAGTTTTAAACTTTGTCATAATTTCTTTATTACAAGATTCAAATCTAGTTACAAGCTTAACAAGATCTATTTCTTTGGGAAAGATTGGCTCAATCTTTCCTCCTCCTTGTTTTTGAATTCCATCAGAGTTCTTGCCATGTTGAACACATTGTCCATGGATGTCTTTTCTTTCTTTGGGATTCTGTAATTCTGCGTGTAAGGCTTGTTCCATTTGGGCTTTGCCTTTTGCTTTCCCTTCTGATTGATCTTTGGGGCTTTCTTAGGCTTTTTTGGAACTTGTTTAGGCGGATTTTTGCTGGTGAAAGCTTGGGGAGCTTCCACTTGGCTGTTTTCCTTGCCTTGGGCCAACTTCTTCTTCTGATCCTCTGATAACATGCTTTGGTTTTTCAACCAAGCTTTTATCTGTTGGACTTGTCCTTTGCAAGACATTGGTGTCCAATCCTTCAGAAGTTCTTCTGTCTTTTCTGCCCCCATGAACTTCTTCACTTGAAGATAAGAGTTCATGGTGCCTATCCAAAGACTTGGGAGAAGTTCCCACTCTTGCTGTTTGGCGGCCATAAACCAGTTCTTGTACTGAGACTGGTAAATCTCCACTGCTTCCTGTTGGAAATGATTCAGGTATAACAGCAATAGCAGTTATGTCAGCTTCTGGACTCTCAATAAGAGGTTCAAAGGTGCTGGCTAACCTTTGGGACCTGGTGGAAGTTCAGGCATACTCCATTTGTGCCTCTCCTCTGGGCTGACATTCTTGTCTTTTTGATTTGTGACTGGAATGTCCTGGTCCAGATCCATTTGATTGGATGGAGTAATTACTTCCACTTCTAGTAGGAGTCATTGCATGTCAATTTTAAGAAAAAATAGACTAAGAATGAATTGAATTCACCTGCTGGACCTTTAAAGGGTTCTTTGGTTATCAAACCCCTTGGTGCTGGGCTGGTTTGAATTTCAATACTAGACTCTGATGCTTCAGAGTCTGAAGAGCTATCTCTAATTAATGACACTAGAGAAAAATAAAAATATAAGTTATTTTATCAAACAATAAAAATAACTTATAAACTCAACTTATTCAAGAAAGTTGTTTTAATGTAATTTATGGCAAATTACATCAAAAATAAAGAAAAATGTCTAAGATGAAAGAAAAAATATTTTTAGTAAAGATTTTTAATTTTCTAATTTTTTATTTGATTTTTTATTTTATTTAAAGAAATAATAATTATGCAATTGACAAGTTTATTAATCAAAATTGTATTATTATTCACTTTATACTAGAATAACTCAAAGAATAAATTTCAAGTCTGTGATGTGAGAAAGCCACTAGTTAGACAAAAGAAATTTATTCCAAGTCACTCAATAGTATATTGTTTCAAAAAATATTCTTAAGAAAAAATAACTTTATTAATATTATAAAGATTATTTATAAGGGATAAGTCCCAAAAAAGCCAATGTTAAGACAAATATGGCAATTTTACGTCAAAAACAGTAAAATAAGGTCTAGAATATGATTTATGTCCCAAAAATTGGTTAAAATCACGGCAAGGCTCCCAAATGTAAGGTTTGTCTATGAAACTCTTGATAATAGTAGCAAAATCAAGAGTACTATGACTGTCCTCAGTAGAAGTATATAATATAATAAAATATTACAACCACAAATTTAAATATAATTATTAGAAAATAATTATATAAATAAAATTTAATTATTATTATAAAAAAATATAATAATTTTAATAAGTTATAATTATTCTATTATTGTTATAGTCACTGACAGTTATAACAATAAGAAGTGTAGAGCTCTTAATGAGACAATTACATGTGGAAAATAAGAATATTAACCACTTATAAATAACATAAATATTATTTATAAAAGAATTAAAACACACACTGTGCAGGAATAATTCTTATAGAATAAAATTATATATAAACAAAACTAATACTAGATAAAAAAAATATAGAACTTTAGAGAAAACATACTTATAATATTTATTTCATACAACAAGTCAAACAGCAACAGTTATTATATTAAATAATAATTATAAGTTAAAAACACGCCAAAAATCAATATTTTTAAAGATAAAAAAACTTTTTATAATAAAAATTATGATTAAAGAGTTTTTAAGAGGAATTTGTGGATTTTAAAAGATATCTAAGATGATTAATTTTATATAATAAAATATATTATTGGTGATTACAACAATAATCTGAATTCTATGATTTCAATTCTTCAATTTTAATTAATAAAGAATAAAATAACTTTAGAATTACTTTAATAATAAGATTTTATATTTAATAAAACTTTACCTGTTTAAATTTCTAAAATGATTGGATTGATAATTGATGATGGACAAAAACAGTGATGAAAAGACTCTTTTTATGTCTTCAGAGAAGCTCTCATGATTCATAATGGATATAGAGGGCGTGCTCAGGTCAAAAATAAAAAAACACACTTAAAAATAAAGTTCTTAACTTAAGGTAACTTAATTTTAATTCCAATTTAAAGTTAACAGGGTTATTCTTAACTCCATGTAGCTTTAATCCTCATTTAAACTAATTATTTTAAGTTTTTAATATAAATAAACTTATTTGTATTGAATTTAATCACATGAACAACTTAAAAATAGAGTTTAAAGCAGAAATCTCATAAACTCAATTTTTAATTAATTTTTAAAGAAATTATAAATTTCTTTGAGTTTTAATTAAAAGAGTAAATTTCCAGGATAATTACCCAGGAAATTTATTTATAAAATATACCTAAAATTCAATTTATATGTAGATAACATTAAATTGTAAGCTGTGTGAAATTTCAAGAAAATCCATTAAGAATTGGATTTTCAATGAATTTTTGAAGTTATTGCTATTTTTCCATGTGAAAGAGCAATACACACCAAACCTTAAGTTTTGATAAGGTTTTAATGCTTGAAACCTTAAAGGTTTAAGCTTATTTAAGCTTTGACAGTTCTTAAAACCTTTATTTCAAGCCTGCATATTGGGATTTACCTTTTGGCAGCTTGAAATTCCTGTTCAAATTGGGATAAAACCAGTTTAAACTTTCATGTTGGATAAAAGTCTAATCTTAAAGTTTAAATAAGGTTGAAAATCCTCCAATACAGGTGGACAACCTTAATTGAATCCTTGCAGATCCAAAAAGTTGGGTACCCCAGCTCTATTTGGTCTTTTTCCTTTGTCCCACCTTTTTGCATGGATTTTGCCCTTTTATTTATTTAAAGCCATACTATGGCCTTAAATCCTTTTAAATTGAGCTCATGCAGGATTTAAATTCTGTATGGCAAATCCTTAGCCAATTCAGTAAATATACACCACACCTCAATTTTAACTAAAATTTTGGTAAGTTTGCATAAACCTTATGCAACTTTAAATTTAAGCTTATTTAAGCTTAAATTCAACAATTTTAAAAAATGTTAAAGAAGTTACATTAGTACTGTGAGATTCCTAAATCTTCTATTAACATAAGAAATGAGTGTTTTTGGGTATAACACCTTATGGATGTACCCTAGGTTGTTTTTGGTGTAGAATCCAAAAATGACATAATATTTATAACTTTGTTTATCTAAAAAAAAGTTATACTTTTTTTTTTGTTATTTTTTATTTTAAATTCAATTAAAAAGTCTGTTGAAGACAATTTCAACTGTGTATAAAGTTATTTGTGGCCTTATGGGTATGTTATACATACCTCACAGGCTCACAAAAAGTGACTTATAATTTTAATATAATTTCTAAACATATTCAATAATATTGTGAAGATGATAACATAATGATGAATATACATTGATTTTTTCTATCAATAAGCATTTTGCAGCTTTTATATGGAAGCAGGACTTATAAGCTTTGGATACATGTACTTTATATGAAATTGGAAATTAGTTTCTTGAAAAAAGGGGAATTCCAAGATAGCTTATATCTCAATCGAGCTTGACTTAAGCTTGCAAAATTGAAACTCAAATTCAAATAAGTTTTTTTAAAATAATTGGTGAAATCCAAATCTATCCAGACTCTTTAATTATTCATGTACAGGGAGCTCATCTAGGAAAAAATATTTTGATCTCCAAAATACCAATAAAAGAATCAATATAATTGGGCAATGGAAAATAATTTCATTTTGATGAGATAAACTTGGTTTATTTGTACAAGATAAGTTTGAAATTTATTTAAAAGATCTACTTTCATCTTAATTACTTTTCAGACCAATAGTAGATAATATTTAAATGCAAAAAATGACTTTAATGTCATTTTTCATAATTCTTCCATTTTGAGGTCTTTTTTCATTCAGAGCCTATATCCCAATCTGATTCTTCTTTTTTATACACATTTTTGGATTGGGTGTCTCAAAACTTCACAATCCTGTATTTTTTTTTAGAAAAATTCCACATTAAAATGATTTTCTTTTATTAATTTCACAACTAATTGGTTTTGGTATTTCATGTACTAAAAACATATTGTTTTGGTACCTAATCACACAATTTCCAAGAGCTCTTTCAGAGACTTTAATTTGATTTATCTTTTACCAGATAATATTGCATAATTAATTCAAAAATATCTATTTAACTTCACTCAATTTCAACAATTCACAAAATTCCAATTCAGAAATCTTTTACTAAGAAGTAATAATCATTGCATTACACACAAGCGTTTGAGCCCTAAGCTCTGATTATGGATCTTAAGAAGACATTTTTGTCTATCATAAAGCTTTTGAAAGCTGTTATCTGAGGCTATTTAGTTTAAACCCTGTGTTTTTCATATAAAAAGCTAATGACTTGACAAATATATCACCTGAGAGATATAATTAGTTATATAGAGCCACCCATATTTCATTTGATATATTAGTCTAGATGGCTCAAGACAATCAAATTTCCAAAAATTAATGAAATTTAAGCAAAAATACCCATAAATTTGATTTCATGTAAATTTATCGACACCAGGAGAAAATGGAAATGGTGCATGATTGGGAAAAATTCAGATTATTTTGGAATTCAACCAAGGAGCAATTATGCTGTGTACCAGTATAATAATTTGATGTTTTCTGAATTACAAGAGCTAATTTCATAGCAAAGCTTACAACAGAGGATTGAAATTTCTGAGGTCATGCAAGAGGAGGGGCTTGCAGGATTTATTTTATTCATAGATAGTAGATTTATCTCTTTACTACAAGTATAAGGTAAAGAAGGTAAGGCCTAGTTTTGCTTTGGAAAAGGTAAGAATAATTTTCAAATCCTTTGTGGAAAGGAAAACAGTACTGAATTTGTTGAATAAAGATACTCAATTTCAATCTAGATGGTCTTTTCTATAAACAAGTATTAAATTTCATTAAATTGTGGCTGCACCGGTTCATTAAATGACCCAAACGTTGATCAGAATATGGGTTTTTGAAAATATCCCGGTGATTATTGTTTGAAATATTCAGCTAATACAAGCTCATTATATATCGTAGCAGCATTCAAAAGAATAGTGGATCAAAATGAAGATAGCAGTAAGCTCAATATTTTCTGTTAATATCACAAGTTCAAATTAAAAATGAAATTGGTATCTTGAAAGGATTCTGGTAGACTCAGAAAAATGAGCGTTGAAGTGCCAAAGAAACAAGAGGTGCAGGCCTTTTTGAAATTGACTGTGAGCTGTGCGATTTGAAACAACTTATTTACTCAGCTAGAAGATAAATTATTTTATCTACACAAAGACAAATATCCCCTAAGACAAGGAATATTTCAATCAACTTCAGGATTTAACGGAAATGTTCATATAAGTGAAAAAAATAAAAACTTATACCTTGGAATGGTGTAAGGCATGGTAAAGAAGTTGCAACTTAAGGCAAACATTTAATAATCTGATTTTGTATTCATTTTGAAATCAATTTTCTCAAAACCATAATTATATATATTGAAGAAATTACAAAATTTTTGAAGTAATCTTTAATCATTCTGGTTCCTAACTTTTTGATCAAAATTCTTTTTTTCACTTCAGATGAGCAAATTTCCATAAAATACTTACCTAAATTGAATAATTTATTATTAATTGCAATAGAAAATTCAAAATGGGTAAGTAATTTATTGTGATTGACAACAGGTTTAGTGTTTGAGATTTCACTAAGAATCTCAGATTTTTTCTGGAGAAATCCAATTATATCAAGTTGTCTTAAAAATTTCAGTTTGAAATTAAGCCCAGTAAGATGTAAACCATGTCTTGTGGGCTTGAATGGTGTTGTAGTTGGAGTCAGATAATCCTTTTGAGTAAATACAATAATGCAATATGTTATTTTAACAAGATCATTTCTATCTTGATGTGGTTTATTATGATTAAATTTGAATAAGATTTCATATTATTTGATTTATTGTTTCGTCATTTGATTTGACTGGAATTTGGGAAGTCTGGCTCTTCAATTATTACTTGTTTGAGATTTACCGATTTTTTTCATGAATGATTCATTATTTAACAAATTAACTCATAAGACATATCCTCAAGGGTTTAATAATTCTTTTTAGAATAAGCACCAGCAGATTTTTCTCAATCAAATCCTCGTGTTGTGGTATTCCATACCTTAACCACAAGATTCAAGCTTACCAATAATACTTAATTATCAAAATTAAAAGAAGAAATAATTGCATTAGTGAAGAATATCAAGCAATAAAGCTGGTACTTCAAGAAAAGAAAAGAAATTTTTTTAAAAAATAACTCATAGTGATATTTTTAAGAAAAAATTTAGGAGAAATAGCGTAGGATTTATATGAAAAAATCAAAATTAAAGAAAAGGTAGTGCTATTGAGGAATTAAGGAATACAGACTTATAAATTGAAAGTATATCTATCTTTCACCCCCGAAAATCAGGTGATGTGGGGAATGACACGTTTCACTGTCCTATTTGCATACAAATTTTCCAACAGCTCCATGCCATTCAATTTTTTCATTGCACATCAGATAATCCATAGTGAGTCACCTTTCTCCGCACCACCCATTGATTTAATGTCCTATACACTTGTATTTTTTCTCAATACCTCACCACAATAATCAATTACATCCTTAAAGCTTCCTCATTTCCGTTTCATTGAGTTCTAAGCTCTCAGCGCATTGAGAATAGAAAATGAATGTTACAGCTCAGTCCCAATGTCTTTCTCAAATATCACCTTCCAATAATTTCTTATGCATCATTGAAATTTATCATAGAATTACCAAGAATTCTGAGTAGTCTCCCTAATGATATAATGTTACTGCTGTGTTTCATTTTGAAAAAAATGATGAAAGCTATTTATATTGTTTTATTTTTGTTTTCGAAAAACAACAATTAGCTTTAATAGATCCACAGATTTCAATTACATTGATCAAGAGGAACCTCTAGAAGAACCTGATCCTGGTCATATAATAAACCAGAAAAATCAACAAATCTCTAGCCTACAGCAGCAAATTGAACAATGACAGAATGATTTTAAAGAAATATTATAGAAAGTAAACTTTCTTCAAATGAAGAACACTTAAAAGGAAAAAAATGAGATGAATAGAAAGGCAATAAAAACAATTCATGAGCAAGATAATAATTCAAAAGTACCTAAAAAACAAAAATAAAAGCTTATACAAAAGGATAATAATTCACATAAGTAAAAAAAATATAATCTCATTATGAGAGATACACCTGCAGACTTTCAGATAACCAAGGTGAGTCTTAATATCTTTTCATAAAAGCAAAAGGCATTTCTACATAATAACCACCAATGTAACCACATTTGTTTATGATTTATTGTATATAAATATCAAAACTCTTTGGGGGATGGGGCATCCACATGCATTTCCCATTCCTCCAAACGCCTTTTTACTTAAAGAATTCAGAAATTATTTCAAAAGTGCGAATTCCTCAAGACCAGGTCTTGACCCTGAAAGTATTTCAACCAGGAAGAAAGAAATTTGGGTGAGGTATAGTATACATGACAGATTTTTTCTCTTATACATACAAGAATTTCTTTCAAAGATAGGAATTTGTCAATTGTCTCAAAATCTTCAAGAGAAAAGCGGAACCTTATACAACTAAGCCTGCCAGCTTAGTGCTACTCAAAGATCTTTCCAGCTTGCTATTGAATATGATTATGAGCACATGAAATTTAATCACCGCCACCTAAACAAAATAAGATTTCTTCATGAAACATATAGTAATTATTTTAATTACTAAATGACTCTACAAGTCAACAAGGAGATTAAGGAGTCCGGAAAGCACCAAAAGGAGAAATTAAACTTTTAAAGAAGTGTGTATGATCTCATAATAAATCCGATTTTTTCTTACTTACTGATATTCTTTCTTGATAGCTTTGTGATAGTTTTTCTGAGTTTGGGTCTGCCAATAACTCTCCAAAGCACTACTGGAGGATATTAGACAGCACTGAAGCTCATAGTGATAATGAGTATGTATCAAAGAACAACTACCAAGTCAATAAAACAGAGTTCCAATCAGAGAATTCAAACAATGTCGTGAGAAAAGCTGATGAGGAAATTGAGAAAGCAGACAGGATTGAAAAAAGACCATGAGGACAAAACCAAATTGTAGTGGATTAACCAAGAATTTCAATTCACTCTCACCCTCCCAAAGGCTTGTCAATTGACTTTTATGATCCGAGATGGTTCAATGAGATCCCTCCTGGGCAAAATACAACCGTAGAAGATTGATTCAAAGTTCTTTTTCTTTCCAGATACATAAAGATAAATTTGTGGTATACAGAATTCAGATCAAAGACTTAAAAGCCAACACTCGACTGAGAAGTATTGGGAAAGATGCACAGAAGCCTATTACCTCTACCATGAGATAGCAAGGGAGTATGGAGATTTGGAAAGTGATGACAGTGAAATAATCCACGAAAATTCTGAAAGTGATGATGATACAGGGGAGGAACGTCTGGAACCAGGTAGTGATGAAAGTCAGGTATTTGATCGGCTTTTGGATCAAGAAACAGAGATGGCTCATGCACAAGATCTGAATCAATTTATTGTGGGAGGCTCCAGTTTCCCTTTTGGAAATGAGTGGAAATGAAATTGGAAATATAATTGATGCTCTAGAGTATATTTTACTCCTTTTTCTTGGCCTTTAGAATTGTTAGAATTTTATCACATGAGCTTGTGCTTAGTCCTTTTTCTTCACATATGTCTGTAGGCCATTATTAAAAAATATTTTAAAGGAATTATTATTGTGATAATTATGGATTAGAAAAAAATACTTGTTAATTATAAAGCCGTTTCAGTTTCAAACTCAAAAGCATCAGGTGCTATCCCTTATAATAAGATTTACAAGTCAAGTAACTACTCAGAATTGTATTTATAAAAATATGCTGATATAGAAGGAAAATGATGTTAAAAATTAAAGCAAATGAATAAAAGGATATCTCTAGATAATTCTAAAGTAATTTAATGGGGTATGTTTCCGCCTTTGCTTTGTTAGTAATTCAAATTTGATAGAAAGGTATGTGATATAAAAGGGCTTACAAGCTCAAAGGGAATATTAACTCTGAAAAAATCGGCTCAAATGGGGCAAGAAAGAGAAGATAAAAACAACCTGAATCAACGTATAGTAATAAGAGATTATCTCAAACAGCCAAATCAATCAATTAAAAAACCTTCCACCCCAAAAAGACTTATTTATCCACAATTTCAAAAATTTCACCTCTTGAATCCTTTATCAATTTTTCAGAAAACACAGTATTATTTACCAAGATTGTCTTCTGAAATTACAATGAGACAAGATTTTCTGTAATGAGTATAAATCAAAGGAGCCACATTCATTTTCATTTCCCTCAAAAAACTTCAGACAGTGGATGTAACCTTTTTTGTAAGGGTTCTTTCTAACTGACAAGTCTGATTTTATTCCAACCACTTGAAGTATTGCTTCCCCAGTGTGAGTTAACGACTAAGCTTTGAAAAATAACTTTTTCAAGGTCCTAGTACACCCAAGACTTTGGGAAAGCACTCAATGGGGTAAACCAGTAGATGTTTGCCACGCCATTAGTATAGCTTTGGAAAACAGAGTTGGAACACGTGACTTCTTTTTAAATGAGTCAGGTCTCATTGAAAAGAATTCTTCTGAGTAAAAAACTTTGGTCCATTGAAGAAAGCATTTAGTAATTTGTAATGCAACAAAGAAATATCAACTACGTGACATTCTTCAATTAATTGAATTGATTGATAGTATTGTGAATCAAGGCGATAAAGTGCTGGATTTTTAATTCTAATAAGAAGTAGGTGTGTTATTATAATGGTATTATGACCTTTGATAGAAGATACTTACTTGTTTTTTTGATCAACTAATACTTTATCAAATATTTTCAAGGATCTGGACATTGAAAAGTGCTTTTTGATACATTCAAATTATATATCAGTTTGCTGATTAGTTTTTTGTGAATAATTAGGTCATCTTCTGAGCGGTCAAATGGAACTAAAAATAACTAGCAATTTCTCCATGAACAAAGGAATTCGTAAAAATCATTGATTATTTCATTTTGTTTGAGATAAGCTTTTTTAGTACATTCATGTCTACCTCTTCCCTAAAAACATTTTTCTGAAAGAATCATTGGAGAATATATATAGAATTTTGATCGTGGATTTTGCAAAACAAAATAGAATCTATAAGAGTGAAGGAGATAAAACTAAGCATGAGAAGTAAAACCGTTATTCCTTTCCAGCCCAAAGATCTTATTAATAGCTCGCACAAGTATGCTACTTTTTCTGGCTACCTAGAGACCAAGCTGGGAGACAAAGATAAGCTTCTAATCTCAATATATTACTTAAAGAAAAAAAGCAGAGAAATTGATTTGGTAAAGCATGTTCCAGCTCCATGCTTTCCAAAAGGGCATCAAATTCCTTAAGCCCATCTTCTTGATACTTCACCAGCTCATATTCTTGAAAAACTATCAATGGTCCAGCATGTACTTCTTGTTTTTTCAAAATCTATAATACTCTCAAGTTTTTGGAATTTTCCTTTTGTTCCCCTTATAAAATTTATGAAGTCATTAGGTGTCTTGGTTGATAACATCAATCCTGTTAGCTATTCAGCTTACTTCATTTTGGCTTCAAAGCTCTGAAGTACCGATGAATTGGCTGGATTGGGGATCATACTGAAGCTAGGTAAATCTGGATTTTCTTTTTTTGAGCATTGCAAAAGGGCTTCATATGTTTTGCAGTTTATTTGCTGCTTTTTGTTGAACAGTTTTTCAGGAGAATTGGTTTTTTATTCTGGAATACTGTAGGCCATTCAATCTGACAGAACTTTCTCATAAATATTTCCTCCATCCCACTTTGCCTTGAATGAAACATCAGTAACAATTAAAAACAAAGTTCATTGAAAAAAAACAAACCTTTTTGAAAATCTGAATTTGAGGTTTTGAATTTCACCAATAAGAAGCTTCCCATAGGTGGGCTCCAAAGCTTCAACTGCTGTGGAATTTGCATTGAATAGTTAGGATTGGGTCAAATTCATAATTAAGTGAATATATATAATGAAGCTTTCTTATATGTGTTGTAGTGGTGAGAAGATATTTAGGAATATTCCCTTTTTAGTGCTTTTGAACTGAAAAAGCTTGTACATTATACAACTGCAAAAGAATTCAAAAGGAATTTATTATAATCAAGTCTCATTGAAATATAATTGGAATTGGTTTCTAATATAGCCTCAAAAAACCTATTGGAAGATTTTAAGGTGTGGATATGAAACTTTGATATAAATAAGGTACTTTTCCTGTCCTCAAAATTTTTATACAGTTCAATTCAATAAAAAATAGTAAATTTTAAGAGTTTTGAGAAAAACACTCCAAATCTATTGTTTTGCCAACAATGAATATTTATCCCAAAAATAAGCTACAAGAGAAACTAATGGCTACAAAAGAAATTTCTTCAAGTTAAATTTCAACTGTAATTAATTGAGGAAAGAACTTCAGGAAATTAATATGAGAAGAGTGTCTCAAAAAAATATTAAAGAGAAAAAATTCTCAAAAGTGACCATAGTGAATTTGGAAACAAAGCAACAAAGCTAACAGTAAGGAAAGATGTGTGAATTCAGTTTTGGGGTGGTTCAGGGGTAAAACTCATTATAAGAGTTGCAAAAAATGATTAAAATAATTTTTTAACATGTTTATAAGGTTAAAAATGATTAAAAAAGGGTGTTTTAAATCTTTTCTTGATTTTTCCAACAGTTTTTAAACCAATTCTAAACAGAAAAGATTTGAAAATAAAGAGAAAAGTGGGTAAGAGAAGACATTCTTTTATAGCCACCAATTTTCTTACTCCAAAAGTAAATTATATTGTAATTAGTATTGAGAGAAACACTGACACCAGAAAAGCCAATTATAGCATAATTGACCCTGGTTTAGACCAAAAAAGGGTTGGTTTTAGCCATTTTTTTGCTATTTCCAGCCATTTTAGCCCCATAAATCAGCCATTTCCATGGTAATACTGGGTTTCAAGCCTCCAAGACTTGTCAGAATGTGTGTAAGAGATTTCAAAGCCAGTTGAAAACTCTTTTACTAGGATTTTTTTAACTTAAGGGAAGTTTTAGCCTCTTGGAAACAGTTAAAACTGCCCTGGTTGGTATCAAACCCTCATGATCAATTGAATCACAGACCCTGTGACTCAATTCCAGGCCAAAAGTGATAGGCTTTTGTGTTAATTTTGACATCTCATGCCTTTCAGAAAGGAATTTGGGGGAGTCAGCCACCCTTAGAGCTAACATTCCTTTCCCCCCCAAAAATAATCTTTCCAATTCATTTTCCCATAATTCCTCATCATGTATTACACTAGAAATTTTAAATATGTAATTCATAAAACATTTACAGAAAACAACTTTAATTATTGATTCCACATATGTAAATCTAAGTTCACTTACGTAATACATGCACATATTTTGACATTTCAATTGAAAATACTTCAATTCCTAATAACTTCTAAGCTACACACCACACTTCAGTTTTAACAAAAAGATTGATGGTTAATACCACATGCAGTGTAATTCAAATTAAAGCTTTTAGGACTCTCATATTTTCATACAGAAAATACTAAAAACTTAATTTAAGCTTATTCAGAGTTTTGTTACAGCATTTTCACTCAGAGGTGACCCCACCTGATCTTTTATGAGGAATACAATGGTGAAATAATTTTCATAAGTTTTTTCATTGGAAAAAAAGTTTTAATAATTTTTATTAAATTCTTTCTCCCAAAGTATTTTTATTCTAATATTTTTGGTGAAAATTTATTTTTGCTTAATTTTTTCAAGTAAAAAATGTCTTTTCACAATTTCAAGTCTTAATGTTAAATTATAATTATAGTTTTTATTTTTGTATTCAATTTTTATCTTTATAATTCAATTTTGTTTTTTATATTTCAATATTGAATTTACTATTTTTAATCATGGCCCAATTTGATTATGTGTGATCTTTTGGGTACATGCAAAATACCTCTAAGGCTCACAAAGATAAACTAAAAAAAACCAATTTGCCATTTAAAATTCTTCACTCTAAGCTTTACCAGCCAAAAAAGAAGCACACATGACCCCTTTTTGAATAACTATATCACCAATGTGCTTGGAAATTATCTTCTCAATATTTTCTGAAAGATATCCAGAGTATTCTACATTTGTTTCAAAGCTATTGCCTTGTTCTTCATTGTTCTATATCACAATATCTTCTTTCAACCAATCAGAAGCTTCTATGGCTTCAGGCGCTTCATAATCATTTTAAAGTTTCAAACCAAATTCCCATTGTCTGAGGAAATAATTTTTTAAAATTCCCTTAAACCAATTGTGCAATACACCCAGGGTGGTGTTCAGAAGAAGATCTCAATAGGGTAATGTATTGATTTATGAACAGAATATCCCTGTTCTGGTGGAAATTCAGCATAAGTATCTTCCCAATTCCATGACAATGGAGATACAATTTGTCTTTTTAAAGGGAGTCCTAGCCTAGATTTTCTCTATCTGATGTGGCTAGCTTCAACATGAGCAACGTTTTGTAGCAGAATGTGTTTTCAATCCAGAAACTTTGTGAAATGTCACAATGTTTCCAATCAGTAAGACAATATTTGAATTTGCCTTTTTTCCATTATGATAAGCTGGTGTTAATAGGGTGACTACTTTCTTTCATCCCTTGAGCTTGTCAACCAAGGGTATTAATATGTTGTTGATTGTTAGAATTCACCATGAGAAAATCGGCTGAACATGACAGTAGGTGTTGCATTTGGAAACTAGCTTTGACACAGAATAGAATGAGCTTTGATACCTCCTCTGAATTGGGTTGTAATCAGGATTCCAATGTTCATTGATATTCAAGTTTCTTCCAAGAAACTAATATATTAAGGAATTTTCAAGATTATTTTTTTTATTCTAAAAAGTACACATATATTTCATTATATGAGATATTTCCAGATATTTTTATTTGTGGAAAAGGCTTTGCATTCTATTCCCATATTAATGAGATTATTGCATTATATAATCACTCTATCATACATATATATTCTTAATTTAAAGAATGTTATTTATCTTTTGAAGGCCTTCATAGGTAAAATGCACTTCCAGAAATCAAAGAAACCCTTATTTTCCTTACATGCCTGCCTATTCTTGACATATAGTAATATGAATTTATATTTTCTCTTCAAAATGTGTCTTATAAAAAAACCTCCCCTAAATAAAATTCTCATCTTAAGGATAAAGATAAATTTCCTTCTTTTATATGATCAGTTTTCTAGAAATTCAAAATAAATAAAAGGAAGACTTCAAACATTTTTGCAGAATGGAATTGTTCAGAAAGAAAAAGAGTACAAACAATATAAAATATCTCATTAATTTTTCAGGATGTTCTTAATATCATTATCATTATTATTTTATTTTCAGCTTCCAATTTATTTTATGATTACTGAATATCATGAATTTTTCCTATGAGGATATCTTAAATATCTCCTCTTTAAATAGAAAAAATGTCTTATTTTGTCTCTTTTGAATTGTTTTTTTATTAGAATAATAATTAGTGGGCTCTTGAAGGTGAATACTGAAACTGAGAAAGGATTTAAAATTTTGATTAGTATTGAAAATGCAGGATCAAAGGGAGACAAATTGTGAAAATGTTAATCATTTTCAATTCAGGAGGAATTAAAGTAGCAGGTGTTACAGAACTTCTACTGTAATACTCAGTATTAAAGTATAACACAACAGTACATAAAAATGTAAAATTTTTTAAATCTGTAAGGACTACACAGAACTCACAAAAAACCAAAAACAAACATCAAAAAATAGAGAACAATGGTATCATCAAATAAAATAAGCTCAATGAAAAATTGATAATCAAATTAAAAAAGTGAACTAAAATAAATAAAATAATATTTAAATTAGAAGAAAGAGAGTTTATCTAGTTATTTCATTAGAAAAAAATTGAAAAATAATTTTAATTTGAGTTATGGAAAAATAAAGCTAATTTGCTATGGTTGGTTTTTATCATTCAATTTTTGAGGTCAATTTATCCTCTGATTTTAAATTTTCAAGAAAAACGTGTTTTGATTCTTTTTTTGTGCTGTTTTATTTTGAACTCTTACTATGAAAAATAAAGAGAGAAAATGTTGAATTTGGAAAAAAAATGGGGTAAGGAATGACAGGAAATTTATAAATTAAATACCCTAATTATCATCTTACTTTGAACCTTTAATATCATGTTGGATCTTAAGAGATGAGGACCAAATAAATGCATATCTCAGAGATATTTGAATATACCTGTCGCAGTATTGATCCAAATATTCTTCCAGAAAGTGTATGTAAATGTGGTTCTGTTTAAATCAAGTCAAGCATCAAATTGAGAGATTTATGATAATTATTGAAAGCCTAAAGCCCATGTCATTGTTTTAAAGGATAAAGTTTGCAAGATTTAATTGTATTTACTTTTACAAAAGCTGATTATTGATAAATTACATGGATGATAATTTAAGTGTATGAAAGTTATTTCAAATGTGAGCTTTGATATTTCTTCTAGCGAAATTTTAACAAATTACCATACAAAACTATTAAAGATATGAGTATAAATGTTTTTAAATGCTCAAAAATCAAATAGATGAATTTGAGATGTATTGTGACAATGTTCTGCAGATTTCTGGATATGGCTCTGAAGTACTACTTTAATCACTTCAATATTACTTCTGGAAAATCTCAAGTTTATTTCTGTGATGCCTCACTTCAAAAATATAAATTAAATTAATCTTGTAAGCTATTGATAAGCATAAATAACAGAAAACAAAACAATTAACCCTTTTTGTATTTTCTTTTAGAAATATTCAAAAAAGATTAATACATAATTTTACTTAGTTCACTTTGGAAATCACTCTTGGGTACAGCTTTACTATTCTTTTCAGGTTTAATATATTTGTCATCATAAATTAATTTGCATAGATCTCTAATATTTTTGATGAATAACACTAAAGAAATGTATTTGGTAAGATAAAAGACTTATCCCTATAATTTCATCTTAAATTAACATGGAGATAAGTTATTTGAAAAATTAGATCATTTCTTTACTTATTCAAAAATAAGTATTTTTAAGCCATTCAAAGTTTGTATCCAATATTCATATCTTATCTAAAATAACTTTTGTAAAGAATTTACAGAGTTTCCCTTCATAAATTCAAGAAAAATTATATTTGGACAAATTAGAAATTTTATTTCTCATCTTTTGACTGTTTTCCATTGGTGAAATTGAATAATTAATCCAAAATTATTAGCTCTATACAACCCTTGAATAAAAATGAATCTTTATTTATTAAGAAATGGAGAACTCTACATACATCTCAATTATTATAGAATCTATCAAGCCTGCATAAGAAAAAAAGGAAAAGGAATGTATATGAATTATTAAAAATTCAATTTAAAGAGAAGAAAAATAGAAAATGAGCTTTATGGCATATTCAGAATAAAATATTATCAAAGCTAAGCTTAAACATATAAATAAATTAGGGTGTTGGTAAACACACGTAAGTTTATGGTAAAAACACGCAAGTGACCTTATTTTCAAAAAGAATTCCTCAGGCTCAGTTTTGAGGATTTTTTCAATTTTTTTTTGCCATGTTTTTCCCGACTTGGCATGTCAATAAGCACAAATTGTTTCAAAATTTTTTTTTGCCAAATTTCACCAATTTGGCCAATATGCCAAAATGGCATATTTTTTTCAAAAATTCATTTAAAATCTTCCCACTTATGAATTTCCTTAATTTATTTTTTTAAAATGAAGGGTTCAAGGTGAAGAATAAAGCACCAGAATCCCATAATTTTGGGAATTTCTTTGGGTGGGACAAGTGAAGGCGCAAAAAGGGTTTTTTTTTCAAATGTTTTTTCCCATCATTGTAATATGCCTATTTTTAAAAAGTGAATTAAATAACTTCCCACTTATGAATTTCCTTCATTTCTTTTTAAGATAAAGAGTTCAATCTGGACACTAAAGAACCAGAAGCACATGAATTGGGAAATTCTTTTTGGTGGGACAACAAGTGAAGGCGCAATGAGTGTTTTTTTTCAACTGTTTTTTTTCTTGTGTGTAATATGACTATTTTCAAGTACAAAACTTCCACATATTTGATAAAAAAGGAGAATGAGGTGGGATTTAAGCAATAAAAATGACTGAGGAGGGGGATAATTGGCATAAATTGTATATACAAAAATCATTCAATCAGAATCAACCTCCAAAATAGTGGGATTTTTCTGAGAGGGGGGAGGAAGATTGGACAAATACAACATTCTGTGTTTCTTAAATTTATCAGCCCACCCCAGGGCTTGTTTTTGGGCATGAATCTCCCAGCTCACAGTAATGGGGGGGACTGGATAAACTTTAGAAATGATGATGTCCAAAGGAACAAAATGAGCACAACTATTCAAGAAGCAAATGAAAATGGGGGGATTATCATTTGGAGGACAGAAATAAGTGAAAAAAGAAAAAGAGTTGGCTGTGTAATAAAAGAAAACTGGTCTTTTATACTTATTTGCAATTGGATCCCTCATGTCAGGAATGGACATCCACTTGCTTTTTGGAGCCTGGCCAACATCTTCATACCATTCAATTCTTTCCAAATAAGAGGATACTGAGGGAATTAAGGTGTTCATGGCTTCATAAAGGTCTTGATTTTGGTGAATTTCTTCAGCCAAGTCACCTCTGACATCAGCCCATTGATCTTGAGTCTTGTAAATGAAGTGGGATACTGTTCTGTAGCCACAGTTTTGATCACCCTGGACATTGATGGCCTTGAAGGTGTATTTCAATATAAACTTGGGAAAGTCTTCTGAGCCAGTTATCTGATCAAATAAGTTCAAAAAATGAATAAATATCAAAATAAACAACAGAAAATTACATTAAAAAGAATCAGAAACTCACAAACAGCTTGGAGAATTCATCACTTGTGTGATAATTGCTTTGACAATGCTCACAGGTCAAGTAAATTGCATCATAGATATTCAAACTGGTAGCAGGCTTGTGTGATTTTCTTTGTGGGGTTTTGCTTTCAATTGCCAATCTTCTGGACCTTCTAAGGGTTACTTCTGATTTATTTAATTCAGTTACTGAGGGTAGTGAATCTGATAAACTGATGGATTTAGATAATGAGTCCTAAGAATCTTCAGAATCTTCAAATGAGTCCACTTCCATAATTGTAGAGGGGACATTTGACTGGGATCTTGATGTTGTTGTGCTGTTCACTTTTGATGGGGGTCTTCCTCTTCTCTTGGATTGACTTTCAATAATTTCAAATCTTGAAGGTTCTCTTTTGTTTTGATTTTTGATTTTATTCTTGGCTCCTTGGGGTCTTCCACAGATATTCTTGCATTCTAGAGGGTCTTCATAATATTGATAATCCTCTTGACTCTTGGGAATTTGATCAAATGGGACTTTTCCAGTCAAAACATATTGAAAATGTTGAAGTATTGGAGCGATTTCTGCCATTTGTCTTTGAAACAGGTCTTCCCCAATGTCTTCAAATATTTTCTTGGCTTCATTCTTTCTTTCTTTTTCAACACTTTGATCATCACCTTGAAAACCAGCCTGAGAAGAGTATGACAAATAAAATCAGTTAATAAGAAAATCATAATAATAAGAAATTAAAAAACCCTCACAGGCAAACTCAAATGCCATTGAGGATGGAAGTCTGATAATTCAAGCCTTTGGTGCTTGGCAAATGCCTTTTGGGTCTTATGCTTGCAAGAAATGCCTTTATAATTGCTGTATTTGTTGGTGCATCTTTCATTTGGAGGACATTTTGTTTTGAAATTTTCAAAGGCAATCTGAAGAGCATAATGAGACACCTTGCCATTGAGGGCACAGATGTGTGGAGGAAAATTCTTGACATGGACAATCATTTCTTTGGAGATTCTGTTGATAATTTCAATGAATTGTTTTCTGAATGCCATGTGGAGAGCCCTGACTACCTTCAGGAGAGTACCAGTGGACTTTTGGAGCCAAAGTTTAACCATGGCATGGGCACCTTCAACTCTGGAGGTGGAGCCCACACCCAGGTGGCAATGGTGGTTGGTCCAGGCTGGCACATAATACTCCTTTAGAGGGAGCCAGGTATTTTACAAATACTGTAAGACCTCAGGATTTTTAACTTGCTTTTGAAGCTTCTTCCAGTTGTTTTTGAAAGACTTTTCAGTGGGTGAATACATAAGCTGAGAAATGAATCACAAAGTCATTAATAAAGACAATAATAAGAAAAAAAGTGAAATAAAATTAAATAAAGTGAAGAAGTATATTAATTGATTCCAAAGGCCCATAAAACTTTCAAAATCAGTTCCATGACCAATTTTCTTCATGCAATGAGCAGATACATCCTTGTTGATGTGCCAAATGCATAGCATGACTTTGGAGTCTGGGAAGAGCTTCTTAATAGAGTTTTTCAAGGCCAGATCCCTGTCAATAACAATAACTGGAGGGGGAACAAGATTGGTGTTGTTGAGGACCTTTCCAATGTATTGATTTAATGCCCAAGTATATGAAGTTTCATTTTCATTCTTCATCAAACAAAAAGCCCCAGAAAAGGTCTTATTGGTTGAGCTGAATCCAACAATATGAAAAAGGGGCATTTTGTACTTATTGGTTTTATAAGTACAATCCATAAGTATGACATGAGGAAAGCCATGAAGAAGTTTTATGGCCAGGGGGTGAGTAAAAAACAAGGAGGTAATGTGTCCCTCAGAATCCCTTGCAGAGGACCAAACAAAATTTTCTTCTTTGAGAGTGTCAATAAGAGCATCAATGGGCCTTCTGCCTTGCAGTTTGTATTTCTTGATTTTCTTGACTTGGTTATAAATGTCTTGAAGGATTACAGGCCTGTCAGACTCCCTCTGGCTGCATAATTGGGCCTGAATTTGCCTTGGCATGAGCAGTGATTCAGACATTTGAGCACTTTGGGATGTTTCTTGCTCATTGAATTTCCTGAAAGCAGGATGTGCCATGATATTTTCAGTGGCATCATGGCTATGTTCAGGATTTTTGACTTTAAGAGTCCAAGTGGTACTCTTGGCATATTTCCTGGCATAAAGTCTAAAAGGACATTCAAGCTTTCTTGAGGTGACTGTTTTGGAGGGGCTTTTTTTGGGATTTGGGGTGCCAGACCTGTCACAACATATTTAAATTTGGTTGTGGGTCATATTGGACCTCAAAGTGGACACAGCATACCCCTGAGCCCTGGCAACATTATGCACATGTTGCCAAAGAAGCTCAAGGGTCTGAAATTCACCTTCAGTGGGGGGTTGAAGCATTTTTTTAATAAAAATTACATATAAAAGTGAAAAAAGGGGGAATTGGGGGATTTGAAATGGGGTAAGAACCTTTCGAAATGTGAAAAAGAGGTGAAAAAAGGTGTGAAAAATGAACAGAAGTGGTTCAAATGTGGGATTAATAGATGAGCAAAGGTAAAAAATTGAAAATTGAGAGGCTTGAAAGCAGGTTGTTGTGGTGGAAAAAGCAGTCTTTGGGAGAAAAAAAAAAGCGTGAAAATCTTTGCAAAATGGCTTTGGTAATGCTGCTTTTCTAAAAAAAAACAATGGTTTGGGGTGGGGATAATGTGGATTATTGGGGTGTTTGGGCTTGGTTTTTTTGGGGGGGGGGGCTGGGCAAAAAAATCTGAAACAATTTGGAGTTAGAGAGGTTTTGTGGGGAAAAAACCTCTTTTGGGCATGTTTTGGCCCAATACAAGCCCAATTGTGTTTCATCTTTAATTAAAAATGGGCCCAGGGCACCCCTTACGTGTTTTTACCAAATTATGGCCAAAACACGTAAGCTCTTACGTGTTTTTACCAACACCCATGAATTAAGTCAAATCTCACTTCAATATAGAACATATAATTGCATTGGATTAATATAGAGTATAGGCATATTAGGGGCTGTAGCTATATCATATCTCCTGATATAGCATATCCCCTGAATTTCTCAAGATTATATCTAAAGAAATCAAAAATTGTTAAAATATTACATTTGACTTTGCAAGGTTTTGAAATGAGCTAAATCAAGATGCTTATTTCTAAGAAAATTAATCTTTCAACAGAGATATACCAACTGATAGATAAATTGTTATTAGAAAAAACAACTATATTGTACATATATCTAAAAAAGCTGCTTTTTAGAGGAAAATTAAATTAACTATTATTTTTGAATTACATGGATCTTTCCTGAAAGCAAGAATCATCCTCCATTTACACCTTGTGATGAGCTCAGACAAATATTTCCCAAAAACAAAATAAGGTAAATATATGGTTCTCAAAAATATCACATACTCTGGTTATAAGTGAAAAAAAACCTCTATAGAGTTTTTAAGGCTAAAATAATGAAAATATATCCTTAATGTGTACCTATTCTTTGCAAATCCCTCCTTAAGATATGACTTGTGTAATTAACATTGAGGTTCTTTTTGAAATTTGACACAAGTAGTGTTAGTATAAGAAGAGAAGGGAAATAGGTGTATTGTGTTTCACTCAATAAAGAATTTTATAAGACACAGAACTTTCATTTTAGGGATTCTCTTTCATCATATCTGTGTTTTCAGAAAACATTCAAGCAATTGAAAATTTTTCTCATAAATTAATGAGCTCAATATACAGTGTTTCAAGTTTTAATATTTTTTAGCTATTGTTTTCTTCAACTTAGGTGGTGAAGATTCAATATTTATGTAAATTCTTATAATACAGACCATAAAGGTTGGTGTTTTTTGATGATGACATGATATCATTAAATAAAGGAATTAAAATACATAGGGAATCAAATTCATCCTTTACAATTTGTTTTTGATCCACTGAGCTTTGATCAACATTTCCAAACAATAATATTCAGAAAACTAAATCAACTTTTTGTGGCTTGCATATGTGGCTTGAACTTCTTCCAAAAATTCCATTTTGAAGTTCAATTTCTGTCCTTCCTCCCACTTGCATCCAATTCATCTCCCATGTCATATTCCAAATGCAACACCTGTTGTCAGGTTTAGCCACTTTTATCATGGTGATTTCAACCAATTTAGTGATGGAACAACTGCAGCTAGACAGGTATAGTGGAATATTGAGGTAGGTAAGGGCAACAAAGCCCATTGATTATTGATTACCAGAAAGTATATTTTTCAGAAGACTGAGCCAATCAACAAACAATTAAAATCCCAAGTAAATCCCAGAGCCTCAATGCTAGTATGAGAAAATCTTCTTCCAAATTTGTTCTTGAGCACATAATATGTCCAATTGGAAGTTTCAGATTATAAATCCTTTTTCCACTTATCAATATATTCATCAATGGTAGGAAATTGGAGAAACTGTTTCAGCAACTCTTTTATACTTTTTTTTTACAAAATTTGATTGCAGAACTCTCAATTTATTCTACCTAAGAAGCTGAATCAAACCTCTATGTTTGTGGTTTTTTAGGCTCTCTGAATGGTGGTTCTTAATTAGGTCCCCATAGTTAAATTCCTTGGGAAATATCAATACTGCATGCTTGACTTCTTTCTGATGATTAATAGCCACATCTCTCTTGTTCTGCTTCAATTTCATATAGCACAAAACACTTCTCAAAGAAAACATATTTCTCAAGAGATGCCTTCAAGTCTTAATGTTTGATCATTTTTCAAATGTCATGAGGTGTTTAAGAAAAAAATTTCAATAAAAACCCAATATTTTTGAAACAAATTCCATGATTTTATTGAGATCCTCCAATGCCTTTTGGCAATTGAGCTTGCTGAGTTCACAAAAAAGGTAGAGCCACATTATAAAGCACATCATAAGGCCAACTATTTTGAAAACAATCTCAAATTATTACACAATCCTAAGAATGACTAAAGATATTTGGAACACACAAATAATTTCAAATTTAGCTTTCATTTCTGTTAAAATAATGGTTTTGTCTTTTAAGTCAGAAATATCATTTTGAAATTTTCCAGTAAGGGTAATTCTTGCAAGGAAAATTGTTTTCAACGAAATTTTTGGAAGAATTTAATTAATTTGAATATCTTCCTTGTTTGAGCAACTTAACCAATTTTGGGATTTTTTAGTTCTATGATCAAGGAGGCCTTGACTGGTATGTCCCTCAGAATTTGTAATTGTATTCTTCTAACATTTCAAACAAGTACCAATTTCTATCACACAGATTTAATATTGTTATTTTCTTTGTTTCTTGCTGCCAAATGCCTGAAAAGTCACGAAAACAATATTTACTTCGGGTGATTTGGTGTGCTTTCTGAATCAAGGAAATGGAAAGTAGAGAGAAATTTTCAACTTAAAAAAATAAGATGACACTTAGATTGATGAGAACAAAAGAAGAAAAATGGTTTTCCTAAAAGTATTGTTTTGATTTGAATCAAAAAAGAAGATTTATTCATTTATCTGAGTCAAAAACAATAATGTTCCTATTCATTTGTGTTGTTGAAGGAAATTATTGATTTATTTTTTTCTCTGAATTTTTTGTTCAATTTATTTTAGTAAACAAGAAAAGACCTTGAGTTTAGTTGATGAACAAAAATATTGATTTTAGCTGACAAATAAAAGCCTCAGTTTCAATTAAAAAAGGAAAGTTTTTCTTTGATTAAACTATGAAAAGTTTTGATTTTAGTCAACAAAGAAATTTTTTGCTTTCATTTTATAAAGAAAATTGTGTTATTGATTGAAGTTTAAGAATAAAAATATATTATTGAGATAAGTTGACAAAGAAAAGCCTATAGGTGAAAATATATTTTGAAAAATGAAAATTACAATAAATTTTATTTTATTTGTTGTTGAATTAGCAAAAAGAAAAGATTAGTGTTGGAAGGCTATGAATTGAAAAATATATGTGTGCTTATGCATGAAAAAACATTCACTCTGTATAAGAATTCTTTGCCAACCATGCAATGTGGGGGGTTCACACCCGGAAATCAGGTGACATATACAGGTCGTATGTAGCTTTGACGTTCACCAAGTGGTTTACAATGGCTTTAGTGGGAAAGCTTTGTTACTTGTAATACTGTTCAGCGAAGCACAAACATTTGTGGCAGAAAGAGAAAAAAGATCAACTGGCTCAAACATTTTAATGAACTTAATTTTCTGTTTTTTTAATTCAATATGTTTTAAATTTCTTTGTAATGGTAGATTTGAAAAAAAACTCCTTTGTTTTTGTTGGCATGACAGCAAAATACACCTCACGACAACCAAAACCACAGGTGAGCCCTCACTCTCGGAACATATAAGTGTTGACAACTACTAAGCAATAGAGACAAGAAGGATATACCCTCTACAGGTCATGGGCCAGTCTCTGTGATTTTTTTTCTCTCTTATCTTTTTATGCTATAAACCAGATCAAAAAACATTTTTTTTCTCTTTTCCTTTCTTGTTCCTTTGTCAAAACTACCAATAATACATGACCATTTAAAATAAAAGCCTCTATAAACAAGCAATACCTTCCCTTTTTCTTTTACTTCACACCCACATCTATGACTGATACACCTACACCAACATTCCTGCCCACTTTCCCATTATTATGGCATGGAAGGTCAAAAGGAAATTTTAACGACCCTTTTTTAGCTGAAACAAAAAGAACACACAATACCAAGGCAATACTAGACCAGGAATATGACCCCCATTGCCTGTGGACAGCTATTGCTCAAGAGATCAATACCATCACTTCTGAGATGAAACTGAAGGTTGATGGTTCTAATTTCTCAGATTGAGAGGACAAAATGGCAATGTTATTAAATGATTTATTGGAAAACCCAGAATACCTGACAACAACTACTGGAAATACTACATATGGAGAGAAACTGTGCTGTTCCATATTAAATCACCCTGTCTCAGATACAATCCATAGGAGCATCATCCATATTTTCCCTGCTCTGCTATCTATGAACACCTCAAATCACACTACCACATATTGACTTGGGCTTCTAAAGTACTTTTGTGGAAAAACTTACTTTCCTTACAGATGGAAGATGAGGAAAGCACAATGGTGCTTGTTTACCGGTTGTGGATCAAGGTATGCAAATTCAAGAACATGCATGGCTCTTTTATAGAGGATCATGTGTTGGGAATTCTATTACAGCAGGAAAAATGCAGTCAGCCATCTATCAGTAACTTGGTGATGGGTAAGCTAGAGGCAATTGTATCAACATATAGCCAGCCACCCAGCCTTGGTCAAGTTATTGCTGTAATTGAGTCATCTTCCCAACAGGTTAAATCACAAAAGAAGATGGTGACTCCAGATAAGACAAACCTGCTCACTTTTAGGAAGCTAAATGTGGCTGACAATGACAACACAGTGGAAATGGGCAATGGTGAATTTTCTGAAGGCTTGATTGATCCCAAAGCTCTCCATGTGATAATCTGCGGAACTTGCCATCTTTGTAAACAACAGGGCCACTTTGCAAGAAACTTCCCAAAGAACACAAGGAAGCCACAAGAACAAAGCAAAAATGTGAACATGTTTCAGGAATATTACCCAATCCTTTCCCCTTCAGCAATGCAACGGTGTGTCACCAGCCACAACCATCACTGACATGGCCCAACCTATACCAACCGCAATACAAATCTCTGGCAGTGCAGGCACGGTTTCTTGAAATGGGGGCCAGAGAGCCTGATGTTACAATTCTATCTACTGACACAGGCCACACCAAGAATTTTGTTGGTAATGCAGTATGTGATTCTGGTACAAGCCATTCTTTAACTGGTGCTTGATCCGCTTTGTGCTGTTATCACAAACTAACAAAGCCTATTCCTTTATCTGTTGCTAATAAATGTGCAGGGGAAAGAGAAGCAAGTCAGTGATTGTAAATGGGGCTTTCTTCTCACCTGATGCATTTTGTACATATATCTCCCCTGCTGCTCTGATATGTGCAGGGGGGAAACTCTCTTCAGACGGAAATGATATCTTGATTTGAAATGCTTGTGATGGCCCTGTACTACAAGCCGCACTTTGTTCCTCTATGTTGAAGTGGAATATGACACCACACAATAAAGTGACACATTAGAGAAAAGAGATCTTCTTATTAACCACAAATTCCAAGACTGTCCTAATTCAGGTACAATATTGCAAGACCTAACAATCCTGACCACAACACTCATGGCCCCTGAACATCCCACTGGTAACGTACAAAATCAACCATCCTCTAACCTAACTGACCTGTTGCATTCCACTTTTGGACACAGGTGCTAAACAAATGAAAAAGTCTCAGAAGAAAGTTTTTTTCTTGCCAACACTGGTACATTTACAAAAGCACATTCTGGAGAACCCTTTGAAGCCGTGAAAAATTATTCACACCTCTAGACACAGTCACTGCCGGCTTGATAGGACAATTTGACAAGGCGGTGTGGAATTCAAATGAGGCAGTACCTGGAGAGGAAAATCACAGGTAACAAGTTTTGAATTGCTAATAAATCCTGTAACCAAGGGTGGAAAGGGTGTATTTCCTTCCCCTCCTAAAATACTGAACAAAATCTTCCTTGGAGCTCACAAGCCAAAATAAAATTAGTAAGTGGCTTTACAGCTGCAGAAAAAAAAATCAGCAGTCTCAGATCAGACCTATTCAATATATAATATGAAAAATAATGTTTGCGATTTTGGTTGAATTTGGGATTTTAATGAAATACTTGTCTGTATAATTTCCATTTTTTTAGTGAAATTGGGGTGAGTAGTTTCTTCTTGGGGATAAAAGTTTTGTAGAATGAGTTATTTAAGGTGTTCACAAAAATTTGATGAGTTTTGATAAAGGCAATTTTGTTAAGGTATAGTTATAATAGATAAAAATAATTTTTTGAAGGTTTGTCATTTTTTTAAGGGTTGTTGATAATGAGATAAAATTTTATTTGTCAAATTTAAGAGGTAATATTCTCTGATGTTGGATTTTTAAAGGGGTAAGTGAATTTTGTAAGTCTTGATAAAAGGTGTTAATTTTACAAGGTGAAATATTTTAATAGAGTATTAACCCTAATCTTGGGTACTGGATAATTTTTATTTTTATTCTAATAAAAAGATTCCACTGATCTTAGATACTGGGAAAGTAAACTTACTATAATATACTAGACTACCTCCAAGGTGAGGGATGAATTATTCCTATGCTTCTACTGTTTGGGGAATATAATATGCATGGGGGGAGTGAGCCCCTCTATATATACCTTTTGGGAGCCCAGGCGGCCCTCCATGGGAGCTGTCTTTTTCCACTTTAATTCCTCTTAATTCCATCATGTGACTTTGTTCTTGGTGAGGTATTTTATTGCATGGGTCAGGTGATTTAAGCTTTGGTGATAATTTTTTTTCTGCACAGCCTCCATCCATCACATGATGGTCTTTTGGTGAGCTAATTATGATGTGATCTTCTTGGATTTTCCTTGCATGTATGAGGTGATTTCATTTTGGCTGAGGATTCTTCTTGTGCACAGCCTTTTTTTCTGTAACATGATATTTGGCTTTTGGGGAAGTATCACATGATGACTGTTGAATTTTACTTTTCATATGTCATATTTTGTGCTTGGTAGAAGTGGCCATGTAATTTATGCAGGTGTCATGGTTGTTTTTCTTCCTATTGAGCTTTAAAATGAGGGAAGGTGATAACTTCTTGCACTGATTACTTTACTGATGTGTATGAGATGATGTGATTTTTTTAGTTTGAAACATGCTGTGCATAGTCATGTGGTTGTGATTTAGTTAGAAGTGTGTACTGCATGCAGCCTGTTGTCACTAGCTTTGGTTTGCATGAGGTGATGAGTGGTGTAAATAATTCTGATTCTGTTTTAAGGTTTCAAGTGGGGTTACTGTGGAAATAAGATGAGGTACTCCTGTGGCTGTTTTGTAAATGACTTGCAGTAGTTCCATGGGGTTGGGCTTTGCATCATGTGACTTTGAATTCAAGGTGGCTTTGTAACTAATTCATGTCCCCTTTTCATGCTGCATGAGTCCGGTCATTATAAGGGGGTGTAAATCTGGGTGAAGTGTGTAATTTAAAGGGTGGTACCTTATTTGTTGTCACTCATTTTTTATATTTAACTTGATTTTTACATATGCATAATAAAATTCAATAATTTATTTAAATACATACACTTCCCTTTGGTGCCTGTGCCATGTTGTTATGAATAACTCCAGCTTCTTTCTGTAAAATTGACCTTTTGATGTAACATTTGAGTGTAAGTCTGCCTTTAGGCTGGATTTACTGCTGTTATGGGGTACTATGAGCTTGAGCCTGGTGAAAAACATGGTATGGAATACCACAGCCACTCCGCACAATGGGAGATATGCATTAAAAATCGAAGACATTGGGTCATCCTATGGTGAGTGCCACATTATAGCAAGGAAATCTGACGCTAGTGCTATTCTCTTGCGTGTACTAGTAACCTGGGAAACAAAGACAGGTAATAAAATGAAGACTTTCCATAGTGAAAATGGCGGCCAATTCTGCAACAACTCTACAGATGCTTGGTGCCAGCTCCATGGCATAGCACATGAAAAGAGCTTTCCTTACTACCATGAGCAGAACGGATCAATTGAACAATACAAGCAGTCAATATCATACATGGGTAAGACCATCCTACATGAACCGGGCCTTCAAAAACAATTTTGGGGTTTTGCGTTTATGTGGGCTGCTCACCTTCAGAATCTGCTTCCCAGCTCATGGATGGGTAATGAGACGCAAATTGAATTATTCCTTAACAAGAAGCCCTGTTACAATCAGATGCAGCTTTTTGGAAAAGTGGCATACATACACATACCTCGAGAAAAAATTCAAAACCTCAACAACCATTCTGTGGAGGGCTGTGTTGTAATGTTCCTGGGCAACAGTAAAGTTTGGCTATTTTAAATTACTCAGCTCAAAGAATTCCTGACCTCTGCATGGGCAACCTTCCCAAAATCTAGTGATATGTGCAACATCATCAGGAGATGGTCTCTTCAATGGATTGCAAAGAAGAGTGAGTAAGCCAGAAAGATGGAAATTTCTTTCATGGTAAACAGCCTATCATTAGGCAACTTCACAAAAGGAGCAGATGTGGAATCCCAAGATAAGATTTCAGCAGAGCTTCTGACAACAAAGCCAAATTTACTCACTCCAAAGAGTTTCAAGAAAGCAATCTCTTCACCTGAGAAGTCGCAATGGGAGGATGCAATCTGGACTGAGCTGTGCAATATGAAGGATACGGGTGTCTATGACATTCTTCCTCTACCAAAGTATACTCACGTTTTGGGAGGTGGGTGAGTATTTGTAAATACACCTTCTTGATTCAAGGCCAGGTATGTTGCATGGGGGAATACAACCAGCACTTTTCTCCGACCACAACATTCACCTCACTTAGACTAATGTTAACAATATCCAGAATGAGAAACTGGTATTTAAACAGTTTTGACTTTTTTGCTGCATATCCGAATGCTTAGGTAGACAACAATATCTGTGTTAGACTGCCTGAAAGGCTACATGTACCCACTGGCTTTGGCTGAAAATCAGGAAAAGCTTTTTATGGAACAAAGCAAGCTGGTTATTGCTGGTGGCAGTGTGTGGCAGCAAAACTAACAACACTTGGCTACACAGCCAGAAATTTTGAAAAAAAACCTAAATACACACAAATTCCAAAAGGCCATGATATGGCTTCATGTAGATGACAGTATCATTGCGGCAGAGGACAAAGGACTGCTACTGCAGCTACGAAATTCATTAGGTAAGTCTTTCAAACTAAAATGGAAAGACAGTGTTGGTTACATTGTAGGTATCAATTTCCTGGAAACAGATAGTGGCTATGAACTTTTCCAGCAGTGACTGATAGAATCAATTCTCAAAGGTACATGGGATGGCACACCGTCAACTAAGACACCACTTCCTGCTAAATGCAACCTGGTCACCTTGCCTAACAATATCAAGGTGACCCAGCCTACAGACTACATCAGCACTGTAGGGGCCCTGTCTTATGTCACCACAGGCACTCAACCAGAAATTGCATATTAAGTGAGCTTACTGGCCAGGCACACCGCTAGACCTGGGACAGAGTACTGGAAGTGTCTCCAGCACCTACTAGGGTACATGCATCACACAAAATCCTTGCGCTTATGCCTTGAACCACAATAGGGGGAACCACAACTTGATGTATTCTTGGATTCCACTTGGGGTGGAGAGTTCTCAAAGTCTACACATGGTTTCCTTGCCCAAGTAAATGGCTGTAGCATATCTTGGTGTGTTAAGCATCTGGTAACAGTGGCTGGCTCCAGCTGTCATGCTGAGTTCATGGCTCTTGGGATAGCGGCTATACATGTGAGTGGTTGAAGAATTTACTGGATGGAATGCTAGGCATGTCTACCCTGTTATGACTCCTTTGCAACAACACATCCACGGTAAGGTGTGGATATGAAACTTTGATTAAAAATCAAGTACTTTTCCTGTCCTCAAAATTTGTATAAGGTAAAATATGATTAAAAAATAGTATGAAATAGTGTTTTTAAGATAAAACACAGAAATTTCATTTTTTTAACTTTATAAGTATAAAACAATAATATTATAAAGATTTATTGTTTTACCAACAATAAGAATTTATCCAATAATACTTTACAAGAGATATTTAAGGCTACAAAAGAAATGTCTTCAAGAGCAATTTCAATTGGAATTAATTGAGCAAAGAGATGAAAGCAATTGATTAAAGAACACAGTCTTTAAAAAGGTATTTAAAGAGAAAAAACGCCCAAAAGTGACCAGAGTGAATTTGGAAACAAAGTGACAAATTTAACAGTGATGAAAGATGCTTTAATTCACTTATGGGGTGGTTCAAGGGGTAAATAGGATTGTAAGAGTTACAAAAAATGATTATAATAATTTTCTAATGTATTTCAAAGGTTTAAAATGATATAAAAAGATGGTTGTAATTTTTCATTGATTGGGTTAACAGTGTTTAAACTAATTATAAAAGGAAAGGATGCTAACATGAAGAGAAAATTGGGGCAAAGAAGAAATTCTTTTATAGCCATCAATTTTCTTGCTACAAAAGTAAAATTTACTCTTTTCAGTTGTAAAAAACAATCTGACAACAGAAAAGCCAATGATGGAATCATTGAACCCTGGTTTTAGCCATTTTAGACCCTTCAATCAGCTATTACTATAGTAATACCTGGTCTAGAGACTTCAAAACATGTCAGAATGTGTGTAAGAGATGTAGAAACCAGTTAAATCTGTTTTTACTAAGATGTTTGTAACTCAAGGGTAGTTTTACCCTCTTGGAAACAGTTAAAATTGCCCTGGTTGGTATCAAACCCTCATCATCAATTGATTCACAGACCCTGTGACTCAATTCCAGGCCACAAGTGATGAACCTTTGCGTGTATTTTAACATCCCATGCCTGTCAGAAAGGATTTTTGGGGGTCTGGCTCCCCCTTAGAGCTAGAATTCCTTTTCCCTCCAGATTTAATCTTTCCAATTTAATTTTTCTTTAATTCCTCATCATTTAATACATTTGTAATTTACACATGCAATTCAATTGAAATATTTCAGTACACAACTGTAATAATTGATACCTCATATGCAAATTACAGTTCACTTATGTAATACACATGCACATTTTGACATTTCAATTGAAAATACTTCAATTCCTCATAGCTTCTAAAATACACAAAACACCTCAATTTTAACACAAAAATTGATGGTTAACACCACATGTGGTCCAAATTAAATTAAAGTTTTGAAGATTTTAAAAAGCTTATTTAGAATTGAGCTACAGAATTTTTACCCAGAGGTGACCCCACCTCATTTTTTATGAGAAATCCAATGGTGAAATAAATTTCTTATGTTTATTCATTGGATAAAAAGCTATAGTATATTTTATGTAACTTTTTACCAAAAATATTCTAATTTCATTAATTCATTTTTACTTAATTTTTCCAAGTAAAAATGCATTTTCATAATTTTAAAATTTAATTTAATTTTTATTTTAAATTATAATTAAATTTTTACGTTTGTATATAAATTTGTATTTATACTTTAATGTTTTCTTGATAATATAAATAAATTTATTTTATTCATATTTGTATCTTATTTTGTTATTTGTGGTCTTTTGGGTATATGAAAATACCTCTAAGGCTCACATTCCCTCCCCTTAAAAAAAGGAATATTACTTTGTAATATTGTTACTTCTAGTGTTTCTGAACCTTCTGAGAAGTTTAGTAGCTTCAGATATTTCCTTTTCTACTAACCATTCATCTTCACCAGCTGGGTCACTGTACCTAACAAGGTATTCCGTTACTTTATTGGTTCTCAACTTTCTTTCTTTGAGAGCTTTGGTAATCTTCTTAATACCAGATGATTCAATAGGAGGTATAACTTGGGGAACTTTATTTCTCAAAGGTAATTTTTCAGCATCACTAGATTTATATGGCTTTATCAAGCTCACTGGAAATGTACAATGCTTATTGCTAAGTTCTTCAGATAATTCTACTTCAACAGCATTTTCTCCATGGAGGGCCTTAATAACAAAAGGTTCTGCAAAGGAGTATTTGAGCTTTTTACATCCTTTGATGTTATTGAAGTTAGTGGTGGATACAAGTACTAAATCCCCAACTTTGAAATCTGGAGTGGAATGTGACTTGTCCCATTTGTCCTTAGCATATGCAAAAGAGTCTTCCATGTACCTCACTGCATGCTTTCTAGCTTTTTCTATCACTCCTTTGAAGCTAGCAGCTGTAGGATGTATTTCAACCAATTCTTTCCTCAAGGAATGTTGAGGTAATTTGGGATTCCATCATTTTTCTAGAATAACAGGAGTTTGATTGGTACTGGCATAAATGGATGTCTTATATGCCAATTCTAGTGCTGGTAAAAGAGTACACCAATCATGGGTAAATCCATCACAATCTTTGAGTTCAAGGCCATATGCACAAAATCTTCTTACCATATCTTCCAAGGTTTGGATCATCCTTTCAGCCAGACCATCAGTTTGTGGGTGGTAGGTTGTAGAGAAGGATAATTTATTCCCAGATAGTTAGTGAAGATTTGTCCATAGTGCTGAGGTGAATTTGAAATCTCTTTAACTAATGATGTTTGTGAATTTGCCAGTCCATGATACTACTCCATTCCATATCAGAAGAGCTGTATCCATGGCTGTATCATCCTTGTGACATGGTAGAAATATTGGAGTCTTACTAAATCTGTCAACAATCACTAGGCAAGCATTATAGCTTCTGTAACTCCCTAGTGTCAGGCCAGTTACCCAATCCATATGGACAATTTCCCAAGGTCTTCTGAGTTCTTGGATCTTGATGATATTTCCAAGTCTTTTGCCAGTGGATTTATTTGCTTTTTGACATATGTCACAGGTTTTGCAATACTCCGAAACATCTTTCTGCCACATTGGCCACCATATGCAGGCTTTTACTTTTTCTCTTGTTCTGTCCTCAGCCAGATGTCCTGAGAAAGGGCTGTCATGGCATTCTTTAAGTACAAGATTAATTAAGGACCTGTCCACAACTATCATGACACATTTATGCTTAGTTCTGTGGTAAATCATACAATCCAGTAAGTGGAATCTTCCTTCATCATATTATTTTCTCCATATGTCATCTAAGGCATGTGTCAAAGAATTGTCTTTACCATCCTTAGTAAGTAATTGGCATAAAATGCTACAATTTTTATCCTGAGTATAACTGTTTCTTACCTCCTCAATGAAAGTTTTGTTCAGGTCTGTAACACTGATTCCTTCTATGGGTATTTGTGGGGAAGCTTCTTCTGGCACATAATCAGGATTATCAATATTATTTGGTAGTTCCCATCTGCTTAGTCCATCTGCATTTTTATGAATATTCCCATCTTTGTGAACAATAGTCATATTTCCTCTATATTCTTGTATGGCTATTTGCCATCTGAGCATATGTCTGTTAGGTGTTTTCATGTTTAAAAGTGACACAACAGCGGTACAATCTGTTATTACTTCAAAAACACATCCTTCCAGGAAGTAATTGAATTTCTCCAAGGCCCAGACAAGGAATAAGCACTCAATTTGACTTTCCCCATATCTGGATTCAGTTGGTTTGATTTGCCTGGATATGAAACATATGGGTCCCTTCACAGGTTTATCATTTATAATCTGGACTTGATGAAGTGCAGCACCCAGCCCAACTCCTGATGTATCAATATATAGTTTAAAACGCAGTTTAAAGTCTGGAATCAGTAAGAGTTGAGCAGTGGTCAAGGCGTTTCTCAAAGATTCAAAGGCTTTGACTTTGTCAACAGTCATTTCAAATACTGTGTCTTTGTCACACAATTAATAAAGAGGCCTTGCTATGGATGCAAAATCTTTACTATGTTTCCTGCAATATCCTGCAAGCCCCAAAAATGACTGAATTTCTTTTTTGTTCTGAGGAATGGGTTTCAGCAATACTGCTGCAACCTTGTTTTTGTCAATTCCAAGGGATAAACCAGATACTACATGTCCTAGTTCTTTGAGCTCTTTAAATCCAAAATGGCATTTCTTCAAAGAAATTTTGATGATAAAAGATTGCATTTTTGTCAAAACTCTGGATAATCTGTACATATGTTCTTCCCAAGTTTTGGAACAGACAATAATGTCATCAATGTAAATGATGAAACATCCTTCTGAAAGTTCTTCAGGGAATATTTCATTCATCATTCTTTTGAAGTGTGAAGGTGCATTCTTGATACCAAAAGGCATCCTCAAAGATTCATATACTCCACAATGAACAATAATTCTCAAGTATTTCCTTTCCCTGGGTGTCACCAAATTCTGATGAAATCTTTTAAGGGCATCCATAGTGGCTATATACACTGTTTGAGATATCTGGGTAAGGGAAATTTGGATTTTTGGTATTGGGTACCTGTTTGGAACAGTGTAAGTGTTCAAAGCTCTAAAGTTCCCACCCATTCTAGATTTTTCATTATGCCATGCCACTATGACTGGTGTAGTTATTTATAATTCCTCATTATGGCCAACCTTTCCTATTACACCAAGGTCTAGAATTTCTTTAATATTAATTTCCAGAGCTTCTCTTGATTTAGGACTTTCTGGATATGCATTTCTTCTTAAGAGTAGTGGATGAGGCCTCTCAATATGAAGGATGATGTCAGCTTAATTACCAATAATTTCCCCCAAAGGTTCTTTTTCTGATGCAAATGCTTCTTCATGGTCATATAAAAGGGCAGAAAGTTTATTTTCCTGTTTATCACTCAGATGAAGGCTTATTTCAGCTTGACTTAACTGTTCATATTTGAATCTTTCCAGCTCTAAGCTTACTGGTGCTCCTTTGCTTACTGTATTTGTCTTTCAAATGATAAAAAGGCAAATTTGTGACACTTTTTGTCTCCAATAGTAAAGTATCTGTCCTTGTTGTTATGTAAGTCTATGCCATACATGATCAAATAGTCATTTCCCAATATAAAATGGGTACTAGAGCAATTTTCCATAACAACAAATTCAACAGTGATTCTTAAATTTTAATTAATATGTGGAAATATGACAGTAGTCTCAAGAATTCCCAATGCTTTCATTGGATTACTTGCACTATTGAATTTTATGCCATCAATTGGTAACAATTGGTCTTCAAAATTTGGTGGACAAGTTTTAAAAAAATACTTTCCAACACAAAAGCAGAAGGCTCCTGGGTCAAGTCAAAGTTTAGTGGGCTTATTGTCAATTACCACTTCTGTTATACAGGAGCTCTCAGCTGTATAACCTTTTCCCCTGTTTGGTTTGGTCTTCATAAGTTGTGCATCTTGAATTTTTGACAAATCAAGTTGACTATTGCTTAATTGTGGCAAGTGGGAATAATATTCCATGATTTCAAAGGTGGAATTGATATTTTCTATATCTTTTGAAGATTAAAAACATATTGATGACTTATCATCTGAATTCTCCTCAATTATATTATCATCTGTTACAACATCAGGTTCTTTTTCAATGTCAATTTCATTGATTTTTCCCCTTTTTAGACATGTATTGGCTAAGTGAGTGGTTCTTTGGAAAATATGGCACTTTCTGATTATATCTGCAGATTTATACTTCAGATTATTAGAATTGTCTATGGGACTTTTGTCCACAGAATCTTTCCAAGGTGTATCAAACCTTTCTTTGAGATTCACCCTACTAGAACCAATTCTGGTTCTGGTGGTTACTTCTTCTAATATATACATAATGTCTTCTGCTGAAAATTGTTCAGTAGTCCTTCTTTTGACAGAATGCTCTAAGTCACCTTCACATTGTCTCAGAAGCTTTCTGTGGATCATAAACTCTGACATGTCAGGATACAATCCTGTTAATATGTCTTTTTGTTGGAAAAACCATGGTAAAGATTTGTCTTTATCAGCATCAAATCTGGCAGATTCAAAGGCTGTTTCCACTTTAAGCTCCATGCATAATTGGCCCATTTGTTCATAATTTGAGTTTTCCCCCAAGTCCAACTTTGGTGTCCATGTGCTTGTCTTAATTTGATATACCATCTGTGGGCCGATCTGGTAAACAAAGTGTTAAATATTGCTGTTACCAATCTGTCTGGTAATTTGCAATCTTTTTTAATCATTCCAATACCTCTGATTAATTCCATATGGTCATATTCTCCTTCACCACTGGAGTGAGGCCATTCTTTAAGCTTTGGTACTTCTTTTGAAAGTGCTTGGCCCATTGATGGTTCCAAGTTATGAAAAGAAGTGGAAAATACATTTTTTGAATGTGAATCTTCAGCATCTGATACTTTTGGATTGGGAATTTCTGTACCCTCATTTTGATTCAGAGGTTTAGACATTCTTGGTAAGGTGTTTAGTATTATTTCAATTTCATTCATTTTACTGTTGCTACACCTTTGGAAATTTGTAAATTCATGCTGGAAGGCTTTTATTAAACTTTTTACTTCAGCTTTATACATGTCTTCTTTATGTTTCAGCTCTTGTCATAACTCTGTTTGTCTTGTATTATCAGCAGTGACCTGATTCAATTTCATTGTTAATTTTGATACTTCTTCTTTTGAAGCATCAAGACATTTTTTCAAGGCAATTGTATTTGTCTTTACTTCAGTAAATGAATTTGAAATGTCATCAAGAAAGTTTTTGTTATCTGTCTTGATAACATGCATGGCTTGTTTAATTCTTGTTTCAATTATTTCATAAATATTTACTTTAGAATATTTTTCTGTTAATTCTTTGATAATGGCATATTGTTCATTTATCTTATTTCCAAAAGAATTGTCATTATCAGAATTTTTAATTGTTCTTAAAACTTTCTCAAAGCACATAAGTGTTTCATTTATTTGGCTCAGACTTAAGTTGTTTGTTTTATGACTGTTACAAATGGATGAAGTTTTATCAGAAACATGAGTTTTTACCTCATTCATAGCTTCATAAAGCTCTGGGATAGAATCAAAAATATCAGAAATCAATTCTGATATTTTAATCTGGCTTCCTCCTTTTTCTGTAATTACATCATTGTTCTGGCCATCTGAAATACATTTTCCATGGCATCCTGCTGAATCTTTGGGATTCTGTAACCCTGGATGTAAGGATTTGTGGCTGGTGTCTTTCCTTTGCCCTTGTTCTGAGCTTTTGGCTGCTTTTTCATGTTGGAATTGCTGCTGCTGGCTACTGGGGCTGTTTTTGGCACTTTCTTGGGTGGTGGAGGGTTGTTTTTCCTCAATTCTGTTGTTAAAAGCATCATGTTCTTCTTTTCCATCAATGGATGCCATCCATTGAGTAACTTGCAAGTGTTGGGATGGCCCAGGAATTTTCTCACAGTCAGGTAAGAATTCATGCAGTTTTTCCACAGATCTGCAAGGATCTGGTACTCTTTGTGCTTCAATGCATTGTTATAAAACTTCTTGCTGGCTTTTTATATGTCCACTGAGGCTTCTTTTGGCGGTGTCAGCTCTGTTTGAAGGTAAAACAGTATTTTCAGCTTCAGAATGACATAATTTATTAATTTGGAAGTCATAAACTGACCCTTGTCCTTCTGTAACTGTGAGCCTTGAGGTATATTTTACATACCCAAATAGGCCACAATCATCTTAAAAATAAATTTTGAATTATGCATAACTCATAAGTAATATATATATCCAAAATTCATCATTTTTGATTTCAAAAAAGATTAATAACTTTTTATTGAGGAAGTAAATCCATGGATTTAAGGCCAGATTTGGATTCTACACAAAAATTCACCTAGGATAGCTCCATAGAGTGAATGAGCTCAAAATAACTCTTTGAGGTGGTAATATGGAAAATAATTCAATACCACATCATCAATACCACATAAAAGATGAGTGAAAATCTTTGTTTTCCTTAATTTCATGCCAAAATAATGGGAATGTGAAAAATCCCATGTTACATATACACTAAACATAGTGTTATGCATGTTTTGAGCACTTAATATCGTGGTATTCTTCCATGGAATTTTGGTAAACCCATAGTGGATATCTCACTTTAAGCTTAAATTTCTATTTTTGACATGAAAAATAAGCAAGGGGGACAAAAGACATCAAAGAGAGCCAGGCTACCCAAATTCTGAGGCCTCAGAGGCGTGGAGAGCTCCAAAGCTTGGATACATGGCTGATATTGGCCCAATTAGTATACCAAAACACTTTGGGAACTTGGTTACCATGTTACAACTACAGTAAAACTTAAGAAAATAGCAAATAACCTGCTATTTTGATGTGCCAAGGAGGTAAAAAGCTACTTAGACTCCTGTAACCATGTCAATTCTTAATTATTTTCCATTTATAAGCCCCAAAAGAGTAATGAAAACCTTTTTTTGGACTTTTATCCATTGATTTATCTCATAGCAACCAGTTAAACACTGATATTTGCAATTCTATGTAGAAATGAGGTAAAAACTTCAAAAATTCATTAAAAATACAATTCCTGTTGAATCTTTCTGAAACTTTAAGGACCAATGGAGAACTTTATTATCTATTGTATAATGAAGAAGAATTAAAGTTTTACTAGTAAAATTAAAAGTCTTACTTAGAGTCCATTTTTGACTATTCTATGTGAAACACTGAATCTTCAAAAATTCACAGTAATTACGACCTGTGATGAAATTTCCAATAACATTGATAAATTTGAGAAAGCAATGATTATTTTATAATAAAAGAAGATTTACAGATGTTACCCCTTTTTATTCTTAACCATATTGGGGTTGGTAGTCATGTAAAAGCATCAATTAAGTAATTATGATAATCTTACATGACAACAGATGATGCAATCAATAATCCAAAAGGGTTTATTGTTTCTTCAGTTTGCTCCATTCCATGCCTCTGTGAGCTGCTGTTGACTTAAAAGAGGACTCCTCTTGCTGTTTTTTCCACATCATCATCATCTTATTATCATTTATAACATTGTTAACAACAAGTAAGTATTAGTTAAAGCTATTATTAAGTGTTTTAATTCTTTCAGAATAAATCAGAAAGACGTGAAATCATAGAATCCAACTATAAATTGCTGTAATACTCTTATAAATTCATTTTGATCCTTTAAATCCACAATTCTACATCAAATCTCTCTATCTTATCTTTCAATAAGTTCTTTGGAATATTAGTGAGTGATTTATCTATAATTTTTAAAGTTTTTCTCTAAAATTAGTTTTCTTCAAGAATTACCATTATAATTATTCTTGCAAAAGATAATTATAAATTAAAATAATTTTATTATTTTAATAAAAAGAAGTTTTATTATTAAAATCTTCTTGTAATTGATTCTTGTAGACAATTACTTGCTCACTGTTAAAATCACTAGTAGTGTTTAACACATGAAAGAAATAATTCTTTGATTATTTGATTGTGGCTATAATAACACTTTGCTATTATATTTCATAAGAACAGTCATAGTACTGTTGATTAATAGTTATATTATCATCAGTTTCATAGACACATCTTACATTTGGTGGCCTGGCTGTGTTTTTTGAACCTTGTACCCTTAATTAATATATTAATTTCATAATTCTTTTCTTTCATTTTGAAGTTAAAATAATTCTTATTTTTTGAAATTGTTTTGGAAATCATTTCATTGAGTAATTTGGTTTAATTTTATACTGTTTTTACACATGGCTTTTTCACATCCAAAAACTTATAAAATTATTCTTTGAGTTACTCTGAATTAATTTTCATTCAAAATCTTAAAATTTTGATTTTTTTTCTTTGAGAAGAATAATTTTTTAATATTAAAAAATATAAAACTTATATAAAATCTTTAAAAATTTTTAAAAAGTATAAAAAATAATTTTTTCTCTTTTATAATTTTTTCTAGTGTGTTTAATCAAATACTGTGCAGCTGGCAACAGACTCAGTAAACGATATATCCCTAGTCCAGAATGTTCAGAGGCAGAATCTGAAGACAGTATTGAGGTGCAAATTGCTAAAAAAGGCACCTTATTTAACTCAGAAAAGAATAAAATACCACCAAAAGGTGTGTGTTTATCTTATATTTCACCTTTTCATCTTTGAATTGACGTGAAAATGGTGAATACCAGAAATGGAAGCAGCTATTCAGTCCAACCAGATGGATGTGGACAAGGAAGAGGCAAGACCAAATCCAGAAGTGCCAAGTCTTCCTCAAGAAAGACACATTTGGAGGATGCCAGAGTTTCCACCCATTCCCCAAGGTTGGTACCCACAGATTTTGAAGTGAATTCTGAGCCTGAACTGATTCATGATAATAGTTCCAGGGCTGAACCACTTTCAGGTGGCAGCAATAGAAATATATCAATTCCAATACAAAAATTGGTTCAGAGCAGCCAAAGAAGAGGAGTGGGAAATATGCCCAAGCCTTTGGCAGGGGGCCATGAACTCCTACTTACACATCAAGAGCTTTCTGGGTCAGGAGAAGACCATAGAACTCTTGGAAGGATGGAACCCCCTGTCTTGCAAAGACAAGGTCAAAAATATAAAGAACTGGTTGAAGAACCAAAGTCTTTTATCCATAGACCAGAAGAAGGAACTGGAAATGACTCCAGCTTTGGGGACAGAGGCCCCAGTGGCGTCTACCAGCTCCAGAAGTGTCCAAAGACAAGCCCAAAGGACCTCAGAAGAAGCAGAGAGGTCCCAAGAGCCATCAAGGCAAGGGCAAAGGCAAAGCCAATTGGCACAGACCTTACCCACAGGGGTACAGGATTCCCAAATTGGAGCCTTCAGCTGTAGACAGTGTGTTCAACATGGCCAGAACTCTAATGGAATTCACAGCCAAGGAGCAGGAAAGGATGAACAGGACCTTTCCACGCAAATAAATCATGTACAAAGTAGTATTATTGTATAAATTGGTAAATTTGAGTCAAAGTTAACTAAAATAACATTGGATATCAGTGAATTGAAAATACATGACAAAAATATACTGATTGGTATAAATTGACAAATGCAAGATTTGATTCAATTATCAATGCATGTAGCAGAATTGAGAGTACATGTCAAGTTCAGAATAATGAAATGGAAGATCTTTCTATTTTTAAAATGAATGATCAGCTTAAAATTCTACAAGATAATTTCTTAAAAATAGCTGAAATTACCAATCAGTTTGCTACACATTTGGCAAAAAGTGACAGTGAGAGGCAGAAGTTAAAAAATGAAATTATTGCAAATGTAGAAAATAATTCATAAGAATTGTGAACCACATATGCCAAGACATTCTACACCTTTGACTGAAGAAAACCTTTCTGTTAAAGGAAGTTTTACTCCACTTTTAGGAGAAAATGTTATCTCTGTTAAAGATATTCCCAAATTGGAAGAATGGCCAACACTCTCTAGTGAAGGTGAATATAACCATATTGAGCTCATCAGGACTATTGATATGTTGCAAGAAGACTTTCATATACCTGATGAAATCATAGTGGGAAAATTAGACTCTCTGTTTACCAGGACTGCAAAGAAATGGTATTACAAGATGAGAATAGATCATCAGAAACATGATTGGTCTTGGTGGAAATCTGAAGTGATTACAAAATGGGCCAATAATTCTTGGAGGTTCAAAATGGAAAATTCTTTTCAAAGTGCCATTTTTAACTCAGAAAAAGATAAACCACTTACTTGGTTCTTCAAGCAAAAAGACAGATTATCTGCCTTACACCCAGATATGTCTGACACTATGATTAATATGAAAATATTGAGAAAGTGTGGAGGAGATCTGGAACATGCTATCAAGATCAGATGTGTAGAGCCCTGTTCAACAGAGGACTACATAAATGCAATGGAAGATATCATTACCAGAACAAGAATTGGTAAGACTTGGACTAGAATCCCTATGGAATCCAAGATGGTCCCAAAGATTCCCAGAGAGGATAAAAGACCAGAAAGACCTGTCTTGAAGTTTCATAAATGTGGAAGTACTTCAAATTTAGCCAACACTTGCACCAAAAAGACAAAAATCAATGAAGTTCAGGTCATTTAAGTAATTCAGTGTACTGAAGAGAAAGAGGAATCTGATCAAGATTCTGCAGTCTCTGAGGATATACCAGTGGAGGACTATTCCATTGAAAACATCACAGCTTTCTTTGAGGTGACAGAAGTTCATACCCACTTGCAACAGTACAGTGAGGACTGCTACAACCTGATCAATATCCAAGATGCCAGAATGTGTAAAACAAAACCTGCTAGAGGTACAGGTTACACTGCTGGAGCATCCTGTATCACATCAGTTTTGATGAGTGATATTAAAGCCAAAGTAAATTTGGATGCAGGGGCATTTTGCACTTATGTGGGCAAAGATTATCTCCAAATTATACTTCCTGAATGGAAAAACCATCTATTACCAATAGAAGGTGTGCAATTTAGTAGTGCCAGTAACAATATGTACCCCTTGGGTATATTAGACACTAATCTTGTATTTCCACACCCAGCAGGAAGTGTAAGGATGAAAACTGAGATTGTGGTAACAGATAATTGCACATCTCAGCACATCATTCTAGGAAATGATTACTTGAATATTTATGGTATTAACATAAATAACCATGAAGACAGATATTTCACAATTGGGGATAACAAAGGACAAAAATTTTCTTTTTCCAATATGCCAAAACAAATATCTGTAGTATCTTCTGTAAAGGATACTTATAAAGATGAATTTGTGTCCAATCAACTTGTTAAAGCACAGATTAATCCATCATTGTCACCAAAAATGAGGAATGAACTTGTTTATGTGTTATACACATACAATAATGCATTTGCCTCTTATAATGAGCCATTAGGTGCTATAAGAGGAAATTAAGTTGATATTACCCTTAATATTGACAGACCATATCCTCCAGTACTTAGAAGACCAGCTTATCCAGCCAGTCCCAGAGCTAGAGAAGCCTTGGAAAAACATATCCAAGAGTTAATCCAACTTGGTTTACTAAGGAAAGTAGGCCATAATGAGGAAGTTGAAGTGACAACACCTGTTATTATTGCCTGGCATAATGATAAGTCAATAATGGCTAAAGATTTCAGAGCATTGAATACCTACACAGTTCCAGAGAGGTATCCAATCCCTAGAATTCAAGAAACCTTGACTCAATTGTCTAAATCCAAGTATATAACATAAATGGATGCATTGAAAGGCTTTCATCAAAATTTTTTGACACCTAAAGCTAAGAAATTACTTAGAATTATCACTCACTGTGGTATTTATGAGTATCGTAGAATGCCATTTGGCATTAAAAATGCTCCATCCCATTATAAAAGAATGATGAATACCATCTTTCCCACAGAATTGTCTGAAGGATGGCTTATCATTTATATTGATGATATTATCATATGTTCTGATTCTTGGTCCTTACACCTTGAAAGACTTGCAAAGGTACTTCACAAAGTTGCAGAAGTGAACATGAAAATTTCACTTAAGAAATGCAATTTTGGTTTTGAGGAACTCAAAGCACTAGGACATGTTTTTTCTGGCTTAAGCTCGGGTATTGACAAAAGCAAAGTAGCAGCAGTGTTACTTAAGCCAATACCCCATAATAGAAAAGAAATGATGTGTTTTCTTGGGTTTGCCAGCTACCATAGGCAACACTTGAAAGACTTTGCAATTCTAGCCAAGTCACTATATAGAATCTGTGATCAACAGACTGTATTTGGGATGACACAGGAGAGAATTAAAGATTATGAGAAGATAAAGAAATCTCTTACAGAAGCACCTTTACTCCTCATGCCTGACTGGAATATTCCTTTTAAATTGTACATTGATGCATGTGGAGATGGATTAGGGGCAGCCCTGCATCATGTTCAAATTATTAATGACAAACCTACAGAGGGACCAGTTTGTTATATCTCAAGACAAATCAAACCAACAGAGGCCAGATATGGTGCAAGCCAAATGGAGTGTTTATGTTTGGTATGGGCACTTGAGAAATTACACTATTATCTTGATGGCAGTGTTTTTGAAGTGATAACTGACTGTAATTCAGTAAAATCACTTCTTACCATGAAGACTCCCAACAGACATATGTTGAGATGGCAAATAGCCATTCAAGAATATAAAGGAAAAATGACCATAGTTCACAAAGCAGGAAACATTCACAAGAATTCTGATGGACTTAGAATGTGGGAATTAGCCAACACTTCTGATAAACCAGCTTATGTACCTTTGGAAGCTGAACCACAGATTCCAATTGAAGAAATAAACATAACTGATATTGGGACTGAATTCTTTGAAGAGGTCAGAGAATCTTATAAGCAAGACAAGAATTTCCATATCTTGACTTCTTTATTAGATAAAGACTACAAAGATACATATTTAGTCAATTCACTAGATGAGATTTGGAGAAATTCCTATTCTGAAGGAAGATTTCATTTGTTTGATGGGATTATTTACCACAGAACCAAACATTCTTGTGTAATGACATTATGCAGCAGATTGCTTATCAATACAATTCTTCATGAATGCCATGATAGCATCTACTCTGGACACGTGTCAGAGGACAGAAAACTTGAAAAAGTGAAGAACTGTGCATGGTGTCCATCTTGGAGAAAAGAAACCATTGAATATTGCCATACGTGTTACAGATGTCAAAAAGCAAACAGGAGTACAGGCAACAAATTTGGACTCATGATTCATATTCAAGAACCAAAAACCCCTTGGGAAGTTGCTCGCATGGATTGGGTCACAGCACTTCCTCCAAGTGGTTACAAAAGTTATAATTCTTGTCTAGTCATTGTAGACAGATATAGCAAGACTCCCATATTCTTACCATGTCATAACAATGACACTGCTATGGATACAGCTCTTCTTCTATGGAGTAGAGTTATTTCTCATACAGGATTATTTAAGAATATCATGAGTGACAGAGATCCCAAGTTCACATCTGCACTTTGGACCAATCTTCATAGATTGTTTGAGACTAAGCTATCATTCTCTACAGCATACCACCCTCAAACAGATGGGCTAGCAGAGAGGATGATTCAAGTTTTAGAGGACATGATCAGAAGATTTTGTGCTTATGGGTTAGAATTCAAAGACTCAGATGGCTTTACCCATGACTGGTGCACTCTGATACCTGCATTAGAATTGGCATACAAGACATCAGTCCATTCTTCCACAGGACAAACTCCTGCTATGTTAGAAAAAGGATGGAATCTAAGACTCCCAGCAGACACACTGAGGAAAGACTTGATTGACATTAATCCTACAGCTTCCAGCTTCAAGATAATGCTTGATAAAGTAAAACATCATGCAAAACAAAGTATGAATGATGCTTTTTATTATGCAAAACAGAAGTGGGATAAGAGTCATAAAGTACCAGATTTCAAAGTAGGGGACTTAGTTCTAGTTTCAACCTTGAATTTCAAAAATATCAAAGGCCCAAAGAAACTTAAAGATTCTTATACAGGATCTTTTGTTATTGTTGCCTTACATGGAACCAATGCAGTTGAAGTGGAATTGAGTGGTGAATTGGAAAATAAACACCCCACTTTTCCAGTAAGCTTGATAAAGCCTTATCAACCAGCTGAAAAATAATTGTTTCCTTTAAGGAACCTAACTCCTTTAACTGTGCCACCAGTGGAACAGAATGAAGACAAAAAGATAAAGAAAGGAGACTTAGGGGTAAAAATCAGAGAGAATATCTTGTCAGATATAGAAATCCAGTACATGAAGATGAATGGCTGGCAGAATCAGAAACACCTGACTCAGATAAACTCTTGGGAAGATTTAGACATGAAAGAAGGCCACAAGCCTGAATATGTCTATAAATGTGCTTTAAATTAATTGATCTAAGTGATGTAAAGAGGTTGGACGGTGGACTTTAACTGTAAGGTTTGACTATGAAACAATAAGTAAAAATTACTAATATTTTACTTATTGTACTATGAATGTCCTTATAAATGAAATAAATAAGATAAAAATAATTATAATAATAGAGAATTATTATAATTATGGCGTAAAATAATTATATTATTAAATAAATATAATAATATAATTTATATTATAAAATATAATATAATAAAATAAATATATTAATATAAAATAATTAATATATTTAAAAGCAATTTATTATTGTTACAAACAAATAATAAAGGCGTAAAAAATTGTTTTTTATTAATAAAAAACAATTAATAACAGTAATATTACCAATATTAAAGTTATAAATTAATATAAATACTATTTATATTAATTAAGGAATTATTAAGATAATAATAAAGAGAAAATTATTGTAATAAGAGAAAATAACCTACTTTTAACACTTAATATAATAATTTTGTAATATTTTACGCCAAAAAATATAAATACAACTTTTTCAAATTGTATTTACAATAAAAATAAAGAAAATTACTAATATTCTTGATTTTTACGTGGAAATGAGTTTTTAGAGAGATTTTTAGCAAAAACAATTAAATAAATGATTTAATCACGTCAAAATGGATGATTATAACAAGGTGGTCTTTGGTCTTTAATAATATAATAGTTTTATATATAAAGAATAAAGAAAGTACCTTTGATTTAATTGATTTAATGTTTTTGATGCGTCTGAGGGGAAAACAGAGTAAAAAGAGCTCTATTTATAGTAAATACCTCCCTCCTAGAGTCCAAAAGGCTTATAGTAAACGTGTACTGATCATATCCACTGGAATTGATCAATATCTTAAGGTTTGAGGATGATTACATCATGATCAAACCATATTACATCATTATTACACCATTATTTAGAGTTATCACTATAACTCTAGGTTTGATGACATCAGAGGCTTGGCAGAACCCCAAATTTCGTGGATTTTATTAGTTTTAATCATAAACTAATAGTATTCACCAATTTTATCACTCATATGACTGTTAAACTTAATTTAAGGTTACAGTAGGTGATCATAACTGCTCAATTTAAGCTCAAACTTTGATCTTTAATAACTTTTAAGTTTTACACGCTACAGCAATTAAGAGAGTGAATTCTGATAGCCTGACATAACCGTATTATGCTTCCAAGAGCTTTTCATTACATAATCAAAACTCTAATTTTGATGTTTTTTCTTGTAACTCATCTTTTCTGTCAAAATTTATTATTTTAAACTTCAAACCATGATTTCAGGGGGTTGTACCCTGAATTTAATAATAAAAATTACATCATTCTTCACGAATGAACTATTAGAATCCAACTGTGTACTTTTTTTAAGTTTGGACCCCTTTCACAACAAAGTGGTCAACAGCTCTGTTGATTTTTATCAATATTTCATCATAGGTTTTAACCTTGATTATAATTTGTAAAGTAAAGTTTATATCTGTGTTCTTACAGTAATTACGTGGTAACTTTCTTTTTGGTTCATCACTCTATCTTGTATAGTTTAAGAGATATTAGCTATGATCCTTGAATATATGCGTTGACCAAAAAAGTGCATATATTCAGGTTAATTCCTTAAGTATTAACTTTGGAAATTAGCTCATTAATTGTTTTATGTGTGAATCTTCATGGGGAATCCAATGGTACAATTGGTTTTACATGTTGCTTCATTGGTTCTTGAAATAAATAAGGATTTATGGTTTTTATAAGGTATTATTCCTTATAACTCATTAAATATTGACTTTACAGATATGCCATAAAAATGGTATATGTGTATTTTACCATGGGGAATCGAATGGTATAGTTTATTTCACATGTTGATTCATTGGTTTTTAAGTTAAACCAATTTTTGTACCAATTTATGGTATTTTTGTATTTTTAAAGTAATTATTTTTAATGTATAATTATTCTAAGTAATTTTAGTATAATTATCTTAAAGGTATGATTATTCTGAGTCTTTCTTGTGACCCTATTGGGTATGTGGTCATATCTCAAAGGCTCACATTCCCTACCACCAAAAAAGATTGTACCACAATCTGATATGTGTAATTAGGGTATCATCCACAGTCCTACCTCTTCAATAGACTTTGTTAGTCTTGAAGCTCAATAATGCTTAACTTTTCTATTTTTAAGGCTTTCTTTCATGTCTGAACCTTCTTAGTAGCTTATCAGCATTTATTATATCTTTCTCAAGTAGCCATTCATCTTCTTGAGTTGAATTTCTATACCTTACAAGGTATTCCCTTTCTTTTTTGTTTCTTGTCCTTCTTTCTTTAAGGACTTTTACTATTTTCTTTTCCTCTCCTTCTTCCAAGGGGGGAATCTCAAGTGGGGGTTTATTTCTTAGTGGAAATAACTCCTTGTCACTTGAACTGTAAGGTTTTATCAGAATTACAGGGAAAGTTGGGTGTTTGTTCATTAGTTCACCTGTGAGTTCCAATTGCACAGCATTGGGTCCATGAAGTGCTTTTATCATAAATGGTCCTGTAAAGGAATCTTTCAATTTCTTTGGGCCTTTTATGTTATTGAAATTAAGGGTTGATACTAGGACCAAGTCTCCTATTTTGAAATCAGGTGGCTTATGACTTTTATCCCATCTTTCTTTTGCATATTTGAAAGAATCTTGCATACATCTGTTTGCATGGTGTCTTGCCTTGTCAAGCATTATCTTAAAGCTGCTTGCTGTTGGATGTATATCCACTAAGTCCTTTTTGAGGGTGTCATAAGGAAGTCTTGGATTCCAACCCTTTTCTAGCATTGCTGGTGTTTTGCCAGTAGAAGAATGGATTGATGTCTTATATACTAATTCAAGAGCTGTTATTAGTGTACACCAATCATGGGTAAAACCATCAGAATCTTTGAATTCTAGCCCATAAGCACAGAATCTTCTGATCATGTCCTCTAAGGTCTGTATCATTCTCTCTGCTAAGCCATCAGTTTGGGGATGGTAAGCTGTTGAGAATGATAGCTTTGTCCCAAATAAGTTATGGAGATTTGTCCATAATGCTGAAGTGAACTTTGGGTCTCTGTCACTTATAATATTCTGGAATAAGCCTGTATGGCTAATAACTTTATTCCATATCATTATGGCTGTGTCCATAGCTGTGTCATCTTTATGACATGGTAAGAACATGGGAGTTTTACTGTATCTGTCAACTAACACTAGGCATGCATTATAACTCCTGTCTCCTCCTGGAGGTAAAGCTGTTACCCAGTCCATATGAACTATTTCCCATGGGGATTTTGGTTCTTGGATTTGGATCATCATTCCAAATTTCTTTCCTGTGGCTCTGTTGGCTTTTTGACATCTGTCACAGGTTTGGCAGTATTCTGTAACATCTTTCTTCCAATTTGGCCACCAAGAGCAGGTTTTCACCCTCTCTAGTGTTCTATCTTCTGAAAGGTGTCCAGCTGAAACACTGTCATGACATTCATGTAAAATAGTGTTTATCAGGGCTCTATCTGTTAAGGCCATAACACAGGTGTGTTTTGTTCTATGGTAAAGGATCCCATCAAGTAGGTGGAATCTTCCTTCATCATATGCCTTTTTCCATATTTCATCTAGTTCTGATGAAAGTGATGGGTCTTTGCAGTCTTTCATTAGAAGTTGGCTTAATATATGGCAATTTTTGTCTATCTTATAGCTTTCTTTAACTTGGTTAAAGAACTCTGTGCCAATATCTGTAACACATATTCCTTCTATATGGTGTTCTTCTTGTGGCACCCATGCTGGATTGTCAGGGGTATTTGCTAGAGCCCATCTGCTAAGACCATCTGCATTTTGATGGATATTAATAGATTTATGAACAATAGTCATATTTCCTCTGTATTCTTGGATAGCAATTTGCCATCTCAGCATATGTCTATTTGGAGTCTTCATATTTAATAGTGATTTCACAGAATTACAGTCTGTTATTACATCAAATACTGTGCCATCTAAATAATAATGCAGTTTTTCTAAAGCCCACACTAAGCATAAGCATTCCATTTGGCTGGCTCCATACCTTGCTTCTGTTGGCTTTATCTGCCTTGAAATGAAACAAATTGGTCTTTCCACTGGTTTATCATTGATAATTTGTGTTTTGTGAAGTGCGGCACCTAGTCCTTCTCCACAAGCATCAATGTATAGCTTGAAGGGTAGTTTCCAATCTGGCATTAGAAGAAATGGGGCGTTTGTTAGTGAATTTTTCAATTCTTCATATGCCTTGACCCTTTCTTCAGTCATTTCATAAACTGTTTGTTGGTCACATAATTTATATAAGGATTTGGCAATTTTTGCAAAGTCCTTTATATGCTGTCTATAGTAACCAGCAAATCCTAAAAATGATTGCATTTCTTTTTTGGTTTGAGGCATTGGTTTAAGTAGTACTGCTGCTACTTTATTTTTGTCTATGCCTAGACTAAGTCCAGAGACAACATGTCCTAGTGCTTTTAATTCACTATATGCAAAATGACACTTTTTCAAGGAAATTTTCATATTCACTTGGACTATTTTCTGGAGTACCCTTTCTAGTCTTGTAAGGTGATTTTCCCAAGTTTCTGAGCAAACTATGATATCATCAATATAGATAATTAACCATCCTTCTGATAATTCTTCAGGAAATATGGTATTCATCATTCTTTGGTAATGGGAAGGTGCATTTTTTATCCCAAATGGCATTCTTAAGTATTCAAAAATTCCACAGTGGACTATTATCCTCAGTAGTTTTTTGGCATTTTCTGTTAAGACATTTTGATGAAAACCCTTTAAGGCATCCATAGCTGTAATGAGCTTAGCTTGTGACAATTGTGTCAATGTCTCATGGATTCTAGGTATTGGATATCTATCTGGAATGGTATAGGTGTTCAGGGCTCTGAAGTCTCCTACCATCCTTGATTTTCCATTATGCCAAGTTATAATGATAGGAGTAGTAACTTCTACCTGTTCATTATGTCCAACTTTTCTTAATACTCCAAGGTCCATTAATTCTTTAATGTGTACCTCTAAGGCTTCTATAGCCCTTGGACTAGCTGGGTAATCTGGTCTTCTTAGTAAGGGTGGGTAAGGCTTTTCCACATCAAGAATTATGTCTACTTCATGCCCAATTATAGCACCTAGTGGCTCCTTGTCAGTTGCAAAGGCATCTTTATACTTAAATAAGAGGTTAATCAATTTTTCTTTCATTTTTTCTGTTAATTCTTGATTGAATTCTGCCTCTTTAAGTGGTTCAGATATAAAAAGTTCCTTTTCTGGAATCTTTTCTTCCTTCTTAATAACTGTGATTTGTTTTTTGTTATTTAAGAAGCCAAACTTTTGTCTCTTATTATCTCCTATAGTAAAATATCTATCCTTTTGGTTAGAGATATCTATACCATAGATTGATAAGTAGTCATTTCCCAGGATAAAGTGATTACTGGTACAGTTGTCCATTACCACAAATTCCACTTTAATTCTGACACATTGCAAAGGGTGAGGGAAAATAAGTGTTAAGTTAATTATTCCAAGGGGCATCATGCTTTCACTTGCACTACTAAATTTGACACCTTGGATTGGTATAAGTTTTTCTTGCCAGTCTGGAACAATTGTACTTAAATAACATTTACCAAAACAGGTGCAATATGCTCCTGTATCCAAGTTCACCTTTCTTCTTGGTTATCAACCATGACAATACTTATACTTGATTTTCCAGCTGTATACCCCATTCCTCTTGCAGGTTTGGTTTTATACAGTTTGGCATCTTGCACATTTGTCAGGTTTGTGTCAGATGTTGCAACTTGTGGTAAGCTTGAGTTGACATCTAATACTTCATAAATTATATCGATATTGTTGATTTCTGCATTAATTATATTGATTTCATCACTTTCAGAAGTTTCTGATTCTTCTGTCTCTTTTTCAGAGTCAGATTCCTCCTCTTTGTCATTGTGGTTTTCTGTTTCCACAATTTCATTGATTTTTGCCTTTTTTAGGCAATTATTTGCTAAGTGTCCAATACCTCCACATTTATGGCATTTTCTTTGCTCATTATTATTGGATGTACTGGGCTTGAAGGATTCTTTTAATTTATATTTTTTGATAAATGGTTTATTTGGGCTTTTAATGTCCAATTTCTTCCAAGTCCTGCCAATTTTTGTTCTTGTCACTATGTCTTCCAGTGCATTAATGTACTCTTCTGTGGAGCATGGTTCTATACACCTGCTTCTTAGGGCATGTTCTAGCTCTCCTCCACATTTCTTGAGTATTTTCATATGCACCATTTTTTGTGACATTTCTGGGTATAATGCATTAAGTATTTCAACTTGTTTTAAGAACCAGGTTAAAGGTTTATCTTTGTCTGGGTCAAAGAAAGAATTTTCAAATGCATTTTCTATTTTTTACCTCCAGGCATCATTTTCCCACTTGGTGATTATTTCTTGTTTCCACCAAGACCAGGTATTTTTACCATTTGTTTGTCTTATGCCATAATACCATCTTTTTGCATATTTCTCAAACAATGAATGTAATCTTGCAGTGATTAATTCATCTGGTATTGCATAGTCTTCTTGTAACATGTCAATTGTTTGAATAAATGACATGTGGTCATATTCACCTTCTCCTGTGAATGTTGGCCATTCTTTCAGCTGAGGTGCTTCCTTCATTAAGACTTGGTTATTATCTTGGTGACTCAAGTCTGTTATGAAAGGATTTGTCAATTCCTCTTTTGTTTTAACAGGGCTTCTTATATGGGAAAATGGAGTTGATAACTTTGGCATATTTAAATTAGCCTCATTCATTTTATCCATTTTTTCAGTAATAAGCCTTATTTCACTTTGAATATCATCTTTTAGATGCATTCTTGCTTCATCACTTTTTTCCACATGGTCCAAAAGTAATTTTTGGTGTGATGAAGTCTTTTCTTCAAATTTCTCTACAGAAATACTTAATTTGTTTAATTTTTCTGTAAGATTGTCAATACTCACATCATAATTGATTGTCAAAGTTTTTTCTTTGATATCACTTATATATTTGTACAATTCTTGTTGTCCTTGTATCAATTTCTGAGTATTGTCAATTAATACTTTTGGTTTATTGTTTTCAATCATAAATTTTATGTTATCAATTTCTTTCTTATTTTGTACAACAAGTTTGGTTAAAGATGATAAGCTATTATTTATTTCTTGGAAAGATAATAAACTATTTTTAATGTCTTTAAGAGGTAAAATACTATTTTTAAGCTCTGTTAAAGTATTTACAGCATCAGGAGACAAGGTTATTTCTTTGGGAAATGGGGTTGTCTCATTCTTTGTTCCTCTTTGTCTTTGAATTCCATCAAAGTTCTGGCCATGTTGAAAACATTGTCCATGGCATCTTTTTGGATTTTTGGGATCCTGTAGCTTGAGGAATATGGTTTCCTCCAATTCTTTTTCTTGTTCTTCTTCCCTTCTTGGGGAAGTGGGTTGGCTTGGGGCTTGCTGGTAGAAGCTACTGGGGCTTCTTCCTTGGTTGCCTCCCTCTTTTTGGTGTGGTAATCCTTGATTTTCTTGATTTGAGGTTTGGATGACAGTGGATTCCATCCATTGGAGTATTTCACTATCTCCTCCTCTTTGAGGAACTTTTTCAGGATGTGCCAGGAGTTCATCACTCCTTGGTGTATTTGAGGCAGCATTTCCCAATCTTTGTCCTTGTACACTGTGTAATACTGCTTGTACTGGCTCATGTAGATGTCTATTTGAGCCCTCTGAATGTGATTTGTACCTATTTGAGTTTCTCATACTTAGTTCCAATTCAGGTTCAGATATCATGGGCATTTCTGGCACTTGCCTTTGGGATAAGGCACTTCCTTGTGTGGATTCTGTTCCACTGGGGATATTGCCCTTTCTTTTCCCTTTTGAGGGATCAGTTCTACCTCTGAGTCCAGCTCCATCTGATTGGATGGAGTATTGGGAACCTCTTCTGGTAGTCATAGTTTAAGGAATAAGAAAAATAAAAGTATTTTAGAATAAAATTCTTTTTATGGCAATTATAAAAGAGGTGCTCACCTTCAGAGTCTTGAATGGTGGGTCCTAGAAAGTCTAATTTCTTAGCTTTCTTTCTTTTAGTGATAACTGGTGTTGGAGAACTTTGACAAGTTTCTTCCACAAATCTCTCAACAGTAGCTTGGTTGTCTTCTGTTGGGTTATCTTCAAACACTAAAAAATCAAATAAATATAAGTCTTTTTATAAGAAGTGTTATTTTTTGGTAAGATATGGCAATTTTCCACGTAGAAATTGCTTTTATATCTTTTAAAAAATTGAAATAAATAAAGAAATGAATAAAAATGAATAAAAATAACTTTTTTTATTGGTTTTTAATATTTTTTAATATTTTTTTTATATTTTTATTTTTAAAGAATAAAATAAAAAATGAATATGATTCTTTATAAAATTAAATTATAAAAAATTATTTTTAATTTATAAAATATCTTTTTAATCACTAGAGTCACTCAAAGAAAGTTCTTTCAAGTCTAAGGATGTGAAAAACCACGTGTAAGACAGTACAATTGCTTTCCAAATGCCTCAATAGCTTTTAAAATCAATAAAATATAAAATTATTATATAACTTTATGATTATAAATATAATTTATTATTGGATAAGCCCAATTAGAATCTTTTTAAAAGGTCTTTTAAGTAAATATCACGGCCAGGCCCCCAAATGTAAGGTTTGACTATGAAACAATAAGTAAAAATTACTAATATTTTACTTATTGTACTATGAATGTCCTTATAAATGAAATAAATAAGATAAAAGTAATTATAATAATAAAGAATTATTATAATTATGGCGTAAAATAATTATATTATTAAATAAATATAATAATATAATTTATATTATAAAATAAATATATTAATATAAAATAATTAATATATTTAAAAGCACTTTATTATTGTTACGAACAAATAATAAAGGCGTAAAAAATTGTTTTTTATTAATAAAAAACAATTAATAACAATAATATTACCAATATTAAAGTTATAAATTAATATAAATACTATTTATATTAATTAAGGAATTATTAAGATAATAATAAAGAGAAAATTATTGTAATAAGAGAAAATAACCTACTTTTAATACTTAATATAATAATTTTGTAATATTTTACGCCAAAAAATATAAATACAACTTTTTCAAATTGTATTTACAATAAAAATAAAGAAAATTACCAATATTCTTGATTTTTATGTGGAAATGAGTTTTTAGAGAGATTTTTAGCAAAAACAATTAAATAAATGATTTAATCACGTCAAAATGGATGATTATAACAATGTGGTCTTTGGTATTTAATAATATAATAGTTTTATATATAAAGAATAAAGAAATTACCTTTGATTTAATTGATTTAATGTTTTTGATGCGTCTGAGGGGAAAACAGAGTAAAAAGAGCTCTATTTATAGTAAATACCTCCCTCCTAGAGTCCAACAGGCTTCTAGTAGACGTGTAATAATAATATCCACTGGAATTGATCAATATCTTAAGGTTTGAGGATGATTACATCATGATCAAACCATATTACATCATTATTACACCATTATTTAGAGTTATCACTATAACTCTAAGTTTGATGACATCAGAGGCTTGGCAGAACCCCAAATTTCGTGGATTTTATTGGTTTTAATCATAAACTAATAGTATTCACCAATTTTATCACTCATATGACTGTTAAACTTAATTTAAGGTTACAGTAGGTGATCATAACTGCTCAATTTAACCTCAAACTTTGATCTTTAATAACTTTTGAGTTTTACACGCTACAGCAATTCAGAGAGTAAATTCTGATAGCCTGACATAACCTTATTATGCTGCCAAGAGCTTTTCATTACATCATCAAAACTCTAATTTTGATGATTTTGCTTGTAACTCATCTTTTCTGTTGAAATTTAATATTTTAAACTTCAAACCATGATTTCAGGGGGTTGTACCCTGAATTTAATAATAAAAGTTACATCATTCCTCACGAATGAACTAGTAGAATCCAACTGTGTACTTTTTTTTAAGTTTGGACCACTTTCACAACAAAGTGGTCAACAGCTCTGTTGATTTTTATCAATATTTCATCATAGGTTTTAACCTTGATTATAATTTGTAAAATAAAGTTTATATCTGTGTTCTTACAGTAATTACGTGGTAACTTTATATTTGGTTCATCACTCTATCTTGTATAGTTCAAGAGATATTAGCTATGATCCTTGAATATATGCGTTGACCAAAAAAGTGCATATATTCAGGTTAATTCCTTAAGTATTAACTTTGGAAATTAGCTCATTAATTGTTTTATGTGTGAATCTTCATGGGGAATCCAATGGTACAATTGGTTTTACATGTTGTTCCATTGCTTCTTGAAATAAATAAGGATTTATGGTTTTTATAAGGTATTATTCCTTATAACTCATTAAATATTGACTTTACAGATATGCCATAAAAATGGTATATGTGTGTTTTACCATGGGGAATCCAATGGTATAATTCATTTCACATGTTGATTCATTGGGTTTTAAGTTAAACCAATTTTTGTACCAATTTATGGTATTTTTGTATTTTTAAAGTAATTATTTTTAATGTATAATTATTCTAAGTAATATTAGTATAATTATCTTAAAGGTATACTTATTCTGAGTCTTTCTCGTGACCTTATTGGGTATGTGGTCATATCTCAAAGGCTCACATTAACCCCCTCTGGGGCTTTTATTATTTATACCATTGATAAAATTGTAATACAATTTTATTTTTTGGTGGGAGGGAATGTGAGCCTTGAGGTATATTTTACATACCCAAATAGGCCACAATCATCTTAAAAATAAATTTTTAATTATGCATATATCCGAAATTCATCATTTTTGATTTCATAAAAGATGAATATCTTTTTATTGAGTAAGTGAATCAATGAATTCAAGGCCAGATTTGGATTCTACACAAAAAATTTACCTACGATAGCTCCATATAGTGAATAAGCTCAAACTAACTCTTTGAGGTGGTAATATGGAAAATGCTTCAATACCACATAAAAGATCCGTGAAAACCTTTGTTTTTCTTAATTTTATGCCAAAATAATAGAAATGTGAAAAATCCCATGTTACATATACACTAAGAATAGTGTTATTCATGTTATGAGCACTTAATATCATAGTATTCTTACATGGACCTTTGGTACACCCATAGTTGATATCTCACTTTAAGCTTAAATTTCTATTTTTGATGTGAAAAATAAGCAAGGGGGACAAAAGACATCAAAGAGAGCCAGGGTACCCAACTTCTGAGGCCTCAGAGGCGTGGACAGCTCCAAAGCTTGGATACATGGCTGATATTGGCCCAATTAGTATACTAAAACACTTTGGGAACTTGGTTACCATGTTACAACTACAGTAAAACTCAAGAAAATAGCAAATAACCTGCTATTTTGACGTGCCAAGGAGGTAAAAAGCTACTTAGACTCCTGTAACCATGTCAATTCTTAATTATTTTCAATGGATAAACCCCAAAAGAGTAATTAAAACCTTTTTTTTGGACTTTTATCCATTGATTTACCTCATAGCAACCAGTAAAACACTGATATTTGCAATTCTATGTAGAAATGAGGTAAAAACTTCAAAAATTCATTAAAAATACAATTCTTAATGAATCTTTATGAAGCTTTCAGGACCAATGGTGAACTGTAGCACCTATGGTAAAATCAAAAATATTTACAGTTTTACTAGTAAAACTAAACGTTTTACTTAGAGTCCATTTTTGACTATTCTATGTGAAACACTGAATCTTCAAAAATTCACAGTAATTACAACCTGGGATGAAATTTCCAATAACATTGATAAATTTGAGAAGTCAATGATTATTTTATAATAAAAGAAGATTTACAGAATTTACTCCTTTTATTCTTAACGATATTGGGGTTGGTAGTCACGTAAAAGCATCAATTAAGTAATTATGATAATCTTACATGACAACAGATGATGCAGTCAATAATCCAAAAGGGTTTATTGTTTTCTCACTCACTGTTTTTTCAGTTAGCTCTATGGCACGCCTCTGTGAGCTGTTTTTGACTTAAAAGAGGCCTCCTCTTGCTGTTTTTTCCACATCATCATCATCCTATTATCATTTATAACATTGTTACCAACAAGTAAGTATTAGTTGAAGCTATTCTTCAGTGTTTTAATTCTTTCAGAATCAATCAGAAAGACGTGAAATCATAAAATCCAAATATAAATTGTTGTAATACTCTTATAAATTCATTTCATCCTTTAAATCCACAATTCTACGTCAAATCTCTCTATCTAATCTTTCAATAAGTTCTTTGGAATATTAGTGAGTGATTCATCTATAATTCTGAAAGTTTTTCTCTAAAATTAGTTTTCTTCAAGAATTACCATTATAATTATTCTTGCAAAAGATAATTCTAAATCAAAATACTTTTATTATTTTAATAAAAAGAATTTTTATTATTAAAATCTTCTTTTAATTGATTCTTGTAGACAATTACTTCCCCACTGTTAAAATCACTAGTAGTGTTTAACACGTGAAAGAAATAATGCTTTAGTTATTTAATTGTGGCTATAATAACACTTTGTTATTATATTTTGTAAGAACAGTCATAGTACTGTTGATTAATAGTAATATTATCATCAGTTTCATAGACACATCTTACAGTAACTGATTGGCTTCTGCCATAATCACATCTGTGACCTTTTTGGGAGCTGCTTGAGGGGCTATAGCTGGCTCCTGATCTAGTTGTAGGCATATTTTATGATTAAAAAGCTTAAGAATAGTATTTTTACATCAAAAACCTTACTATATGCCAAATTATTTTCCTTCTGAAGGGTATTACTTATATCCAAGTTAATTAATTCAGAAGAAATTCATTCAGGATCATTATTCTGAGCTATAATAATTGTACTATTATGGTCAGAATTCACAGTACTTGCAGGACTAATGCTTGTTACTGTTGAGGATATTTCAATCTTTTCTTGTCTTACCACATTTTCAGACACTAAAATTAATGAAAAAGCCAATTGATTAAGTAAAAAAAATCAAAAGAGAAATGAAAAAACAAAGCCTCACTTATAGTATGAAAAAAGGTTATTTTTTATGGATGTTTTGAACTATAAGTATTTTTTATATGTTTTTAAATTTTTCAATATAAGAAAAAATAGATTTAAAAAGAGTAAAAAATTATTTCTCAGGTAAAATATCATGGCTGGGCCCCCAAATTTAAGGTGTGGATATGAAACTTTGATTAAAAATCAAGTACTTTTCCTGTCCTCAAAATTTGCTTAAGGTAAAATATGATTAGAAAATAGTATTAAATAGTATATTTAAGAGAAAACATGCCAATTTCATTTTTTTAACTTTATAAATATAAAAAAATAATATTATAAAGATTTATTATTTTACCAACAATACTCTACAAGAGATATTTGAGGCTACAAAAGAAATTTCTTCAAGAGCAATTTCAATTGCAATTAATTGAGCAAAGAGCTGCAAGCAATTAATCAAAGAGCAAAGTCTTTTAAGCTTTATTTAAAGAGAAAAAATGCCCAAATGTGACCAGAGTGAATTTGGAAGCAAAGTGACAAAGCTAACAGTAATGAAAGATGCTTTAATTCACTTATGAGGTGGTTCAAGGGGTAAAAATGATTATAAGAGTTACAAAAAAATTATAATTTTTTTTTCACATGTTTAAAATTTTTATAATGATATAAGAAGGTGGTTGGAATCTTTTATTGGTTTGTTGAACAGTGCTTAAAATAATTATAAAAGGAAAGGATTCTAACATGAAGAGAAAAGTGGGGCAAAGAAGACATTCTTTTATAGCCATCAATTTTCTTGCTCCAAAAAGAAAATTTACTCTTGTCAGTCGTGAAAAAGACTCTGAAAACAGAAAAGCCAATTAGGACATTATTGAACCCTGGTTTAGGCCAAAAAGGGCTGTTTTTAGCCGTTTTTGGCTATTTTTAGCCACTTTAGACCCTTAAATCAGCCATTGATATAGTAATACCTGGTCTAGAGCCTTAAGAACATGTCATAATGTGTGTATGAGACGTAGAAACCAGTTAAAACTGTTTTTACTAAGATGTTTGTAACTTAAGGCTAGTTTTACCCTCTTGGTAACAGTTAAAACTGCCCTAGTTGGTGTCAAAACCCCATCATCAATTGAGTCACAGACCCTGTGACTCAATTCCAGGCCAAAAGTGATGAGATTTTGCATGTATTTTGACATCCCACACCTGTCAGCAAGGAGTTTTGGGGGTCTGGCTCCCCCTCAGAGCTAGAATTCCTTTTCCGCCCAGATTTAATTTTTCCAATTTGATTTTTCTTTAATTCCTCATCATGTAATACATTTGTAATTTACACATGCAATTCAATTGAAATTTTACAGTACACAACTGTAATAATTGATACCTCATATGTAAATTACAATTCACTTATGTAATACACGTGCACATTTTGACATTTCAATTGAAAATACTTCAATTACTCATCACTTCTAAGCTACAGAATACACCTCAACTTTAACACAAAAGTTGATGGTTAACACCACATGTGGTGAGAATTAAATTAAGGCTTTGAAGTTTTTTAAAAGCTTATTTAGAGTTGAGTTACACAAATTTTACCCAGAGGTGACCCCACCTTATTTTTTATGTGGAATCCAATGGTGAAGTAATTTTCTTAATTTTATCTATTGGATAAAAAGTTATAATATATTTTATGTAACCTTTTACCAAAAATATTTTGATTTCATTAATTTTAATAAAAACTCATTTTTACTGAATTTTTTCAAGTAAAAATGCATTTTCATAATTTTAAAATTTAATGGAATTTTTATTTTAAATTATAATTAAGTTTATATTTTTGTATATAAATTTGTATTTATATTTTAATATTTATTTTGATAATATAAATAAATTCATTTTATTTATATTTGTATCTTATTTTGTTATTTGTGGTCTTTTGGGTATATGAAGATACCTCTAAGGCTCATATCTGCCATACAAATTTTGATGGACTCCTCTTCCAACAGGGAGAGTTTCATCAAAAACCAGCTTCTCAGGGATGGTACTGCAATGCTAGAGTGGGTCCCTACCACTTAAATGAGGGCAGATGCCCTAACCAAAGCATTAGGTTCAGTGTCACACCAACATTTGATGCACCTGGTACTGTTTGGCTTGGGAAAGGGATAGACCTGGGAATTCTTTTGTTGTTGTTTTGTTTTGTTATCCCTCCTTTTTTTATTTCTTGTTCCTCTTCTCTTTTTTTCTCTTTTCTAAATAAACTTGTAAATGGTTGCACTATTGTTAAGCTTTGATTTTGTGGGGGGGGTGTTGGCATGACAGCACAATACACCACACAAAAGCCAAAACCACAGGTGAGCCCTCACTCCTGGAAAATATAAGATTTGACAACTACTAAGTAATAGAGACAAGGAGGATATACCCTATACTGGTTTCATTGTTTATTTTTATGTATCTTACATTTTGTAAACAACGGAAATCTTTTATAACAGAAGAATCTCCTGGTTCAAGTCAGTTCACTCAGCCTCAGTAGTATATACAAAAGCATTGTGCTTCAGTCCCAGGGTCATTGTCCTTGAGAAATTATTCATGGCTCCTTGTTGATCACCAAGTAGTTCAATTAATCCCTTTTTGAACCTTGCAATTCTTTTTTGCATTTTATCTCCTTTATTTAATTCTATTCATAATAAGAAGTAACCTGCTTCTTCTGATCTTAATCCCTCCCCTCCCATTTTTTTCTTGGTTTTGCTAAAATATTTCTTAACCTCATGCCTTTCTTGATTTAGTCTCCTTATTGCATTAGAGTAAAACACATTTTTAAGATCTGTTGCTCTGCTCTCATATATACATCTTTTTTTATTACAATTACTGCTTTTTTGCATTTCTATATCAGCTATTTTTGGCGCAACAAACTACTGAAATTATCCAATTTCAATCTTATCCACACTCAATTTGTATATTTATTAATATTTCCTATGAATTCCAATAACTATGTTAGTTACTTCCCGCAGAGTTTTGGATCATCAAGCGAGCCTAGTTTGATGCAAGTGGTCAATCAGAAGACATAAAAAATCAGACTACTTCAAGAAATACTAGCAATTCATGAGACAGGATTAGAAGATCGACTTACAAGAACTAATCTTCCAGACAAACATAATCCTAATAATAATCCATTGGAAAAATCTGAACATAAAGAAATTAATCAAGCTCATTCAAGAAAATCACTTGGTCAATATTCACAATAAAGCAATAAAAATTCAAAAGCAGTAGTCAAGACACCAAGTATCAAGAAAACCTCTTCAGGTACATTGAAAAAACACTCCCCCAAACCAAATTCAACACTTCTACAAAAGAAAATCCCTCGTCAGCTCCCAAGTACCAAAATTCCAGTGGTATTCATTCCTACAAAAGTAAAGCCGTATTTTTTTAGTTCATATTTGTCTCTATATTTGTTGAATGATTGACTGCTTCTAAATTTTAGAGAGCATTCTGCAAGAAAATTAAAATTCTGTGGGGGATGATCCACCAAAATTACATACCCATATCCCCTTATTACTCCTCATTGAAAGAATTTAATTGTCAATTTTCATTTACAAGTGAAATTATAGCTCAATTGGAAGGTGCCAATACAACTGCCTTGGCACCCTTAAAAGAAATACTCATGCTGCAGGTTGTAAACCCTGGAAAGAACAAAATAGGAAATGCAATTGGTCACATGAGTGACCTCTCCATCAAGGATATTATTGCCTTACTTTCCAAACTGGGTATTTGTGAATGGGCTCCAGAGCTCAATGATAAGACTAATACCCTATACAATGAGGCATGCAGAATTAGCACAATACAAATGTTTTTTCCAATTGCTATTAGTGGAGCCTATGAGTATGTCAACTTGAACTTCCAGTATCTAGATAAAATTGAATTTCTTACCAAGGTTTATAGCCCCTATGTCCATTGGTATTTAGCCCAGCAATATAAGAAATAGATCAAGGAACCTGGAATATATGCTAAGGAGCAAGAAAGAAAAGCAGTCTTACAATACAGATTAAGGGTGAGCTGGATAATACTTTAACTTAATAAAAGCTAGCTGACTACTTCTCTCTTGTGTAGCTCAAAGGCGTTTGCTACAAATTTGGTGTTGCCCAAGGCTTTCCAAAGCAATATTTAACACTTTTAGCTGAATCAGATGCACATAGTGATGATGAGTATTACCCAATAAGTAAGAAGTGGATGATCAAGAAAATCGTCGATCTCAAAAATCTACAATATTCATGTGGAGGGTTGATGAAGAAATATCTAAGGCCAAACATCATTATGGAAAGGGAGCCACACACCAGAAAACTCAGACCCAATGGTAACAAAAAGCATACCCAAAGGCCTTCCAATAGATTTTTATGATCCAGATTGGTTCAATTATTGCATAGAATTCCAAAAGAGGAATGCTGATACATTCAGATTCCTTTTTCTTCCAGATTCCTCAAAATCACTATTGAGAAAATCACATCCAGATGAAAGATTGAGCAACAAACGATTAACAGACAAATATTGGGCCAAAGAAATTCAAGAATATGATATTTCACATGAAGTTTTTAATTTAAATGAGCTAGATGATTCCCTTAGTCAAAGAAGTGATGAGCTTGAGTACTTGGCTGAGGAAAATGATGATGAGAATGCAGTAAGAAATTATAACAAGGAGAATCAAGAGGAGGAAATTAAGTACCTTGTAGATCAGGATACCAACATGGAATATGCTCAAAATAACAGTACACAACAGCAATCTAAAAAAAGTTTTCTCAGATTTCAAAATTAATGGAATTAATGGTGATTGGTGTTGATTATTTGGAATGATGGAGTATTTTTTGAAAAATGTGGTGAATTCAACTACTGTACATAGATATTTGATTGGCTGTTCATTCTATTTAATTATTGTAAATAGGTATTGGTTTTCAGATTAATTTTGAAAGTTTAGCCAAACTTTGTAGACTGGAATTGAATAGATGAAACACAATATTTTAATGTGATTCAAGATGAATGTTGTGCTTCAAACCCCCTCTGTCTTTTGAAGATGGGGATTCATTCAAATTTAAACAAACAGATATTTCCAGTATCCTTGAAACTGTTAGTGTGAGCCTTGGGGATATGACCACATATCCAAAAAGGTCACAAGAAATACTTTATGATAATTATACTATTAATAATTATCTTGAAATCAGTAAAAATGCCATAAATAGGCATAAAATCTGAATTAACTCAGGATCTAATGAGTGAAAATTTGGAATGAATTACACTATTGGATTCCTCATGGTAAAATACACATATATCATTTTTATGGCATATCTATAAAGTCAATAATTACTGAATTAACAGTGATAATACCCTAAAAAAGATATAAAATCTTATTTAACTCAGAAGTAAATGAAGCAACATTTTAAAGAAATTGCAACATTGGATTCCTCATGTAAAACTACACATAAAACAATTTTATGTCAATTCTCTAAAGTCAATACTTAAGGAATTAGGCTGAATATATGCACTTTTTTGGTCAGTGCATATATTAATGGTTTTAGCTAATATCTCTTGAAATATACATGATAGAGAGTTAAAAAAAATCATGTAGTTACTTTAAGAACACATATATAGACTTTATTTGACAATTTATAAGAAAGGTTATATCTTGTAAGGGTTTATTGAACAAAATTACTAGAGCTGTTGACCACTTTGTTGTGAGAGTGGTCCAAGCTTAAAACAAAGGGGATATTCAGATTCTACTAGTTCATATGTGAAGAATGATGTACTACTTATCATAATATTCAAGTTAAAAACCCCTTCAATCAAGGTGTGAAGTCTAAAATATTGAATTTTGACAGAAAGGATGAGATACAAGAAAAATCATCAAAAATAGAGTTTTGATGATGTAATAAAATTCTCTTGGAAGTTTATTAAGGACATGCTAGGATATTAGAATTCACTATCTTAATATCCTTGGCATGTATAACTTAAAAGCTATTGATGATCAAAGTTTAAGTGTAGAATTGATCATTTATGATCACTCACTGTAATCTTATTTTAAGTTTAACAGTTATATAAGTGATACAACTGGTTAATACTATTATAATATGATTAATACTAATAAAACGCACAAATCTTAGGCTTCTTCCAAGCCTATGGTATCTTCAAACATAGAGTTATAGTGATAACTCTAAATAATGGCATAATAATAAGATCAGATGGTTTGATAATGACGTAATCATCACTAAACCTTAAGATACTGATCATTCGCAGTGGATAAGATAAGTACAAATCTACTAGAAGCTTACTGGACTCTTGAAGGGAGGAATGTACTATAAATAGATCTCTTTTTATTCTATTTCCACCCAGACAACTCAAAACAATAAAACAATTAAATCAAAAGGTAAAATCTTTATTCTTTATATTATCAAAGACCAAAGGTAATATTCATTATAATCATCAATCTTGACTTTATGCCTTCAATTTTTCATTTGTTTTGTTACAATTCTCTTAAAAATCTTATTTCCATGTAAAATCAAAAATATTTGTAATTTCTTTTATTTTTATTTGTAAATACCATTTAAATAAGTTGTATTTACATTATTTGGGATAAAATCTTTCAAAGCTATTATATTAAGTGTTTAAAGTAGGTTATTTTCTCTTATTATAATGATTTCTCTCTAATATTACTATTTATAATTCCTTAATTAATATAAATAGTATTTATATTAACATATAACTTCAATATTGGTAATATTATTTTTATTTATTTATTTTTTTTAATAAAAAACAATTTTTTACGCCTTTATTATTTGTTGGTAACAATAATAAAGTGCTTTCAAATATATTTATTTATTATATTATTCTTTTATAATATAAATTATATTATTATATTTATTTAATAATAAAATTATTCTTATGCCAAAATTAAAATAAATCTTTTATTATTATAGTTATTTTTATCGTAGTTCTTCAATTTATAAGGAAATTCAGAGTACAATAAGTAAAATATTAGTAATTGTTACTTATTTCTTCATAGTAAAACCTTAAAGTTAGCTTGGTAGTAGTATTCTGACGTGTTTTGTTGAAATTCTAAATTGTTGTTTTTGGAAAACATAAAAGGATTCAGTTTTGAGGAAAACAAGCTTAAAAATGTATCCAAAGGGCACAATCAAATTGATTTCACAAAAATAGATGAACAAAGTCTAATCAAAATGTTAAAGCCAACAGGCTTATCAATTGGGTAAGCTAACATGGTCACATCTTTGCATCCCAAAGACCATGCAGACATAGCTAAATATTCTCCAAGCCCCAAACCCTTTGATAACAATACAAAACCCAATGTATTTATGTTTTTTATATGTTTTCCCTTTAATTCCACCAAAAAAACATCCATAACTTCAAATACTACTTCATAATCTTGAACAGGTTCAAACCAATGTACCATTAAAATTGGCCCTTTGTGAATATCATTGTTTACCGAATCCAGAATGTGAGGAATCTGAGAAAATTGGATATCTGACTTCCCTTTCTTAACAAAAGTCAAATTATTTGGTGAATTTCTTGAAATATTAATTCCAAAATTCCATGATCAATTAAGGTGTTCAGTTTCAAAATTTGTCAAAACTTGTGAGTTAGGCAGATGCGGTAAATCACAATAATCACACAGCTGGGGTTGCTCTTTTTGCAAGTGTCTCAATAATTCCAAATAGGAAGAATTGTCTAAGGCCTTTTTTTTGTACTTGATGATTCACACTTGTTTGTAAATTCTTTCTTTAGTTCAGTCTCAACTTGTTGAAGCTTTTGTAGCTGACCAAATTTCTTCATAATTGTTTCTTTAACAGAACCTAAAAGCTCAGAGAGTTTATATGATAAGTTTTGTCAATACTGAACTAAAATAATATTTATGAAATAATTATTAATGAGTTTGTTTTGAGCTTTTGGAGGAGTCCTACTAATCTTTCACCACCATATTTGGATATCCCATTAGTGGGCCCCATTGCAACAGCTGTTCAGGGATATGCATTGCATAATGATGATTGGGTGTGATTTGGATATGCGGAAACAACACATTAGATGTTTGTTGATAGGCATTATATTTCTGTCCAAACAAATGTGCATCTTGTTGGGTGACCAATCTTGCTCCAACAATTTTGGTGCATTGCATAAATGCACGAATATTGAGAAGAAGGAGTTGATCCTTTGGGCCCAGGTCCAAGACGTTATTCAATATGACTAAGCATAGGTAAACCTGAAAGAAGACTGGCCACTCATTGGCATTCAATTTTGCATTTCGAGCTGTACACAGGCCAACTGGTAAATGACTGATGCCTTTTTGAACCACAACCCCTCTCAGGGGCTTTCTAATCTTTTTAATTATTTCTTCTGAAAGGTAGCTTTGATTCAAAAAGCCGTAATTGTCTTCTGATAGCAATGAATCCACCAATTCTTCATTGTATTCCGATCCTGATCCTGATACATCTGATTGGGACCATTTATGTTGTAATATGGCTGAGTCAGAGCCCCATTGATAACAAACATGGTGTTGTAAAACACCTTCATATCAGTTGTGAAGAGCACCTAATGCTATGTTGGCAACTGGGTCTCAATATTGCAATTAATTGAGTTCCAACCATTGTATCCCATTCTTTCTTTGAAAAATTTCTTGTAATCTTGGTGTCCTTGCCCCATTCCATTGATGAGATGCACTTAAAACTGTTCTTCTCTGACAAGGATTTCCAAGATTCAGGTCAGCTCTCTTATTTTCTTGAAGCTCACACCAGGAGAAAGATTTTTTTTCCAAATGGGAAACAAAGCCCCCGACCTTGTGAGCTTCTACAATGTCTCCAATTAGGCCTACAAGTTTTACCACTACCTTTCTTCCATTGCAATATTTTGGTGTGATTATCTTGACTCCACGATTTAATTCAAGAATTTCATCAATCAGGGGCTTCAAGAAATTACTGATGGTGACCATATCTGGCTGGTTTGGTAAAGGGATCAAACCAGCCAGACAGGTATACTTTGGTTGAAGGTTAAAGTAATGGAGCACTATGATTCCCATTAAAACTTGCTTTCCAGGAATCCTATTTCCTCGGGGATTGAACCAGTCTAAAAAAAATCCAAATCCTAATTCAAGATTTTCATTTGAGCTATGTTAAAATTAGTCTTTCCAGATTCTGCCTTGTGCTATGTCAGAAACAGCCAAGTTTGTGTTGGAAGCTAGCTGTAATCCCCATCGATCAATTCCTACTTCAATCCCAGGAATATTAAGAAGCCAATCAATCCATGAACAAATGGATTGTGAAATACAAAGATGTGGATGTCCAGATAATCAAATTTGGCCACCTTCTACACACCAATGCTTTGAGTTATGCTTTGTTGAGAAAAGCAAATCTGTGGGAATGGGTGTATCTTCTGAGGATGGAAAAGATTATTATAACACTTATTACTGGAAATGGTAGGCTGGTAGGTGCAATTTCAATGATTTAAAGTTAGTAGCATTTTTGGAAGCAGACTTGTTCTTCCAATTGAAGTTCTAGCTTCAATTGCTTCAAAATCATCTGAATATCACATGGAACTCTGGATAAAATACTATTGTGCTTGATGGTTCTTTGAGAAATGAGTTGGATGATTTTTAGAATCATATCTCTTGCTTTAAAACAATTATCTCTGCTAAGTCCACAAGCAAGATAGAGCCACATTATATATTGTAACACCAGTAATGAAGAAATAGTTAAATATTAGCTAGCTGGTAAAGGTGGATAGTAAAAAATTCAAAGCTCACTAATAATATTTGACATTCTAGAATCATTATGATAAGCTTTTCTCTTTTGTGTGTCTCTGTGTGTTTCTTTTTCAGTGATGTAATAAGTTCTGGAATGTTTGTTGGGATCATTAAGTGAAATCTGTGTCAATTGATTATTAATAAGATTTTCATCTTCCTTGGCTGATGCCTTTTCCCAGTGCTGTATTTGTGTGCTATGCTCAACAAAAAGTCTCTGGTGATTTTTTCCATTGGAACTAGTGACAGTGTACTTCCTACAGCTTGGGCAGGTGCAAATTTCCATATTAAGTTTTCTTAGAAGATGAAAAGATGAAATAAAACAAAGTTCAAAAAAAAAATTAGTGAAAGAAATGTGTGAGAGAAAATTAAAGGAAATATATGACAAGCTGGTCAGGGTTGATAAAGAGTAATGAAAATGCAGAGGCTTGAAAAGAATTTGAGTTTTTACAAAAGGTAACAAAAAAGAACCCTAGCCTATGGAAATTCAAACCACTTCTGTGTCAATCTCAGGGAAAACCAAAAAACGTAGCTACAAGTATGCATACATCAAGGTGATGTATGACCTGTATGCATCACCTGATCTCTGGGGGTGTTGGAAAGATGAATCTCTACAACCAAACACTTGAAATGTCATGGGATCAAGCCAAATTGAAGGAAATTCCAAAATGCTGTTTGTGGGGGTTTCAAGAATAATTGAGAACATTTTGGAAAACAACATAAAAATTAAAAGTTTCTAGGAAGAATGAAGAAATAAGAGAATATTTTTTATTACAGAATTTCCTCAACCTAACTCACAAGCTGGAAATCAAAATTCACAGAGAGTGCACAGAATATGACTAATCCTTTGACAAAGAAAACACAAATTATTTCAAGCTTACCATAACATCACCCCATTGGTCAAAATTCAAGTTAATTCAAGGTGCATACCTAGAATTGCAAATGATATGATAACTCAATCTCATTGGTCAGGATTCATGTCCAAAATTCATCTAAAAAGTAACACCAGCTTATTGGTCAGAGCTCAAATTACCTATAATTACAAATTGACATGACAACTAAACCTCATTGGTGAGAGCTTGGGGCCTGTGTCATGTTGCTACACCAAAACTACACATCTCACCAGCCAAAACCTCTCAAGTCTTATTTTCTCCAAGTCTCTTGTTTTGAGTTCCTCTTAAGAAGAGCCAAAGAGTATAAATAGAGGGTCTCTATCCCACATTTTCTCAATAATAAGTGAAAAAGCTCTCACATTCTGGTATTAAAACCATTCCTGAACTAGCAGGATAACTTGAGTATTATTAGTGTTTTAGTCATGGAAAGCTCAGTAGCTTAGTATTCTTTTAAAAAAGAAGGTAGCAGTGATATCCAAGTATTTTTTTCAAAAATAAATAAATAAATATTCTCAGTATTAAAATAAATTTGTCTTATCATAAGTATTAGTATTAAAAGAATCATTATAATCAATATAAAACCAAGAGAAATATCAGTCTTATAGAATAGCTGTGGTCCTGTTCTCAATATCTTATTTATATTTGAATTGTGACGAATAAACACTCCACCCTTCAGATAGGGGAAATATAACAGAATGACCAGGAAGCAATTTCCAATTGATTTAACTGTTTGATTACAGGATTCTACACATTGTACCCAGAATACATTGTAAATCCAAATTTTTCTTCAATTCTCAAGGAAGTATCAAGAAATAATAAATATTTGGAGCTTTGAAGATGCATAGGTGCAATAGATGAAACTTTGACTCCCTTAAGAGTACCAGTGAGTAATCAGGGAAAATTACCCTTTCAAAAATGTGGAATAGCTCATAATCCATTCATTGGGTTCAATTCTTATATTAATATCTCATATATCTGCACTGGCTGGGAAGGGAGTGCACATGATGCAAGGTTATTAGAAAATAAATTCAAAAAAAAGCTTCCATGTGCAGCCAAGAAGATATTGTTTGTCTTGTTATGGCTAGATACATACTAAAGTGCTCTTGACACCTTACCATGGCACCTATCATAATTTGTCTGAGAAGGTAAAGGCCCAAATATGGTCAATACCATTTTTTATGACACCAAAAATGTGGAATTGAAAGATTATAAAATATTCTTTTTTTAATTGAATCAAAAAAAGAGGAGGTATTTAATTTATGAAATTCCTCATTAAAAAATGTGGCTTAAATGGTCTCTGGTGTCAGCCTGTGGCTCAAAACCAGAGCACAATCATGATGTCCAAAATACCATTAACCAATGGTAGAGTAAAATACCACCAAAACAGCCTCAAAGGTATCAAAGGAAAGAGTAAAGTCTCCTCTTTCAATAATAACAGGACAAAGAATAACAAATTTATAGTTATTCAGGCTCAAAGTAATTGCTGAGCATAAACAATAATTTTCACCTCTCATCTAAAATCTAGAGAAAAAGGATGAACCCCATCAAATGGGTAATCAAATTGAAGCTCTCAGTTAGGTCTATACAATGGTACTAGCAAAGCTGAGATAGCAGTGAAACTAAAGAGTTCATGGATAAAATAAAGCCAGATAAGGGTAAATAAAATATTTAACTCTCATCTAACTTCTAAAGTTTGAGTGTGAGATACTTAAAGTGGGGTCATTTTTAAAAGAGTACAATAAGGGCTCTCTAATGTTGCAATCTATTTCCCCATAGATCATCTAGAAAAAAGATTTATGGATAAAACAATTTACATACAGGATTTGAGCAAAATCAATATCTGAATAATGTAAATTAAAAAATTGTATAACTTCACCATATTTAATGTTATCCATACCAAATGAGGTACCATTGTGTAGAAATAATCCAGGGATACACAATGAACCAAATTTGGGCTCAATATATTGAAAACTGACAAATTTATGGCAGTTTTAAGGATAAAATCCTACAGTTGGGCCAATAAACCTTTACTGTGGGATACTTACCCATATCCTTGAATATGGGGTGTAAAATCTAAGAAGAAGCTTTTTTATCCTTCAATACCTCATAGTTTTGTCAATATGGGGTCCCCATACAGGTTCTTTACAGCATTCTATGTGTCATGCAGATCAGAAGAGGGCTGTGTGGTCCCCAAATGGAAATTTTCACCCTGTATTGGTGAAAACTGCCAAGATGTGGTTTCAAAACCACATCTGAGCCCAATAAAGGCTATACAGGCGTGGTGAGAGCAACAAGCCAGTCCTTGAAAGTTCAAAATCTTTACTCTTCCTACGTGAACAGGTCTAGAGGACCTTTTCACCCATTTTCAGGATCAAAGGGGACCTTTCTCTGCCTAAAAGAGCAATCCCCATCCTGCTCTTACACTCCTATGTAGTCCAGCTGTCAGAAATAGCTCTACTCTTGTAAAATAATCAGGTTATACTATAATCTTAGTATTGTATTTCTTATTATACTTAATAAACTGATAAACAGTGCATCCTGGGCTTTCAGAAGCTCTCACCACCACTATTATCCCTAGAAAAGGCACTATTATTATCATTATTATTATGAAAACCATTTTTTATTATAAATTACCATGTCACCTTCATAGTTTAAGTTGTAAATACTCTGATTATTACTTTATCAGAGACTCAGCCTGACATATGGAGTAACAAAAATTAAACTCTAAATTGTACAGAAGCTTTCTCATTAGTCTTCTCCAGTGAAAAAATACACTTTTAAATTGTTTGCCTTTAAAATTACATTAGTAAGCATTTTTGAGAGAGCATGGATGAATAAACAGATATTAACTTGAATGATGAAAGACCTATTATGGAAATTTATGAAGTTTCATGTTCATAAGGTGGAGAGGACCAGAAAATGACTTCTATACAAAAAAAATACAGCAGAGACATGGAATACACATATTGGAGTGCTAAATGATATATTTCATAAAGGATACTAATCTCTATGGATTAAAGTAGACAGTAATTTAGAACATTAAAAAAATCCTTTTTTGATATTTAACAGCCCTTTTCCTTCAGCCTGTATTTTTCTACAATTTTCCAATACTGCCATGATACTACATTAAGATATTAAATACAAGTCATTGTTAGATATTATTTGTCAGGGTGAGTCTATGTAGTAGCTTAAAAATAGTAAATACAAGCTAGCACTATGACTGTGACACACAAAAAATTATTTTTTATAATAGTAAACAGGTTCTACTGTAATATGATAACAGTGGTGATGAATCTATTGAGAACCTGGGTTGCAATGATTTAATATCAATTGACTGTGAAAATCACTACAATAATTAATTATTTTAATTATATCAATATAATCCTAAGAGTACTACTGGTATAAGACAGTTTTACTACGTAAGGATGTTAATTCATGATAAGATGAGTCTTTTCCAGTGAGGAAAGACCTGCTTTTATCTCCTCTGAGGACTGTGAAAGACTGGTAGGCTCTTCACACGTCTACAGAGTGAAAATTCTCACTCTGGAGGCTGGGTTGTGGTTCTGTACCATCAATTCTGACGTCAGCATAGTCAGAATTGTGGTTTTTGGACCACAAATGATCATTCTGGATCAATACAGGGTGAAAAAACTCTTCACAGGCCACGTCAGCACCATTGTGACGTGTCCAGAGTGTCTGGATGACTAATATTAGTCATTCTGGGCGGGTGTAAGCTTTAAACAACCATTATTTTAAGTATCAAGCCAGTACTGGTTGGTACAGGTTTGGTACAGACCAGTATTGGTCAAAATACTTCCAACCAAGATATCTTAGTCAGTTTTTGAGATATCAAGAATCCAAGAGCACAGAATTGAAGGGCTTAATGAGCTCTTCAATTTGATATGCTTCATGCTTACCCTTCTCTAAGATAGAAAAAGCTATAAGGACTTTAAGTTTTTGGATGTATTTTTGTACATCAGTATGAGGCTTCAAAACCTTCCAAGCCAGATATCTTCTCCAATTTAGAAGATATTTGTATTCTAATGATACAGTATTGTAGGGCTTGATTAGATCTACAGTTTGATATACAACACTTTACATCTGTATGAATATATTCCAAAGATACAGGGGTTTCTTTATATGGTTAGTTTCAGAAATCCTGTATTTTGAGATGTAAACCTTTAAACCAAGATCCCTCTGTCAATTTGGAAGATAGAGGGGTCTAAGGTATCTCAAATTAAAGCTCTCACTCAGACCTTCAATTTGGCTGTACTTTTGTACAGTTTTGTACAAGCCCTCCTACACCTTTGAGGGGTTGTTGGTGAAAAAAGGTGGTATAATGGTATCTCCTGATTTAGGAGTGCTACAGATGAATAGATGATACCATTGGATAGCTCTACCTTAGAGCTTCAAGAAAAAAACCATTCTGGTTGGGGTTTAATGAAATATTTATAAGTTAGATTAGAGGCTATAATAAGAGTTTTTGCTTATTTGGTCTTATCTTTGATAGGGCATATCTTTGTCCTTTCTTATTATATTTGAGGAGGTTTCCTCTTTATAATTTACTTGTATTGGCTATATCTGTCCAATACTCTTCATGCCATTACTTATGGTATGTTGGATGTCATGCTGGTGCTCTGTTTTGAGTCACAGGCTGACATTATTTCAAAGCCATTTGAGTGTGTTTACCACTTAATCAGACATGGCCAATAATACAAAATCCATGCTTTCCCTCTTAAAAATACTTGAGTATTGTACAAACTCATCATAAGTGATAAATTAGCCAAAGGTATGTTGAGAAATTGTTATTTCCTATTTTGTGGAATAATGAGAATAACATGAATCACTTTGATTATTCTCTCCAGATTCTGAATCTGTAAGGACTTCTTGAAATGAATTTCCAAGACCAGCTAAGAAATTGACCACTTCTTCTTTCTTGGTATCCCGCAGTTAGTTTTAATTAGGTGGGATGAATCCCTTTTGGATTGATTTTAATTTGATATTTTGGTCTGGTAAGGATTTATTTGGGTAGCTTCCACACAGCTAAAAGAATCATTTCTTGAGGTCTCAATGGAAACAAATGGTGGATACAGAATTATTACAATGTTTTTTGGGATTTTCTAGAAAAATCAAACACTAAAAATAATGAGGAAAAACTGAATTATAGAGCTTTGGCTTGTTTCCAGTCAAAAATAATATTGACTTATTCCAAGACTTATTTCTTGGAGAAATAATTTCAAAATTGTCATAATTATCTCCTCAAACAAGTCAGTTGGGCCCAAATACTTTCATTTTTAAACACACAGAAAAAGGCCCTCAATCTGTTGTGGTACTTCTTATTAGCTTCAAGAGCCATAATGTAACAACCATCCATCAGGGGTAAGGGTATTCATTCATACACCCACCCAAACACCTCAAATCAGCAAATCCAGTATCTGCATCAGCATTCAGTTTCAGCAATCTTCATTCTGAAACATGCATACAGTTTGGTACATCAATACAGCCTGTCAATACCTGTACAGGTTGGATTCACCCAATACAGTTTCAATACACCAGTATGAAACTGTATGATCACTCAAATACACCACACCTCTTGTACAGGTTCTGTACAGCTGTACAGGACCTGTATTGGCCAGACTCAATTCAATCATCAATTATTCTCATGAAAATTCTTCCTCTGGATCAGGGCTGGTGATTCTCACATATACCAGCCCCTCTTTCTCCCCCCTGGGGACTTTTCCCCAGTTAATTAATTTAGTTTATTTATTATTTTATAATTATTCTTATCCTTATTTTTTGATTTTAAGTTAGTCTTTGCATTTCTCTCTTTGCCTGTACAGTGTGAGTTGGGTGGCCATATCCTTATTAACCCTTCTCTTTCCATTCTGACAGGTTGAAACAGTGGACTTGGACTTGTTTGTGGTTGGCTCTTCTATTCCTTATTCTTATTTAATTGTTGCTGATTTTCTCATATCTTTTATTATAGTAATTCATTCCTTACACTCTTAAGTGTATCCCATCTTTCCATATCCTTGAGCCCTCCATAAGTGAGTCCCGGTTTACTGAGTTCCAGGCCCTCTTCACTTAGAAGATCCCCTGTGACATTAAATTAATTAACTCATATTTGATTCTTTCTTTTCATTCATTTATATTCATTTCTCTCATTCATCAATTATGATCTCTTTAATGATTATGATTTTTCTCTCTCATCCATTTCATCTCATTCATTTCATTCATATGAAATTGATTCTTCTTCTTTCTTAATCACTGCTGACCATTTCATTCACTTCATTTCATTTTATCAAATCAAATTTTTTCTGTGTTATTATTCAGGATTGATTATTGATTTAATTTATTGGATTATTTCATTGGGATTCATTGGTTTATTGATTCAGCGGCTCAGGATTCTTATTTGGATTGGATTGATTGATTTTGACTTCTCAAGATATTGATTGATCCTCAAGAGCTGATTTTGATTATTGATTGACTTTGAATCCTCAAGATATTTTATTGATCCTCAAGAATTGATTTTGATTATTGATTACTCAAGATTAGTGATATTTGATTTTAATTTGATTTATTGTTGATTTTTGATTGAATTGATTGATTGTTGATTGAAGTTGATTTCACCTCAAGAATTTTTATTGATTGACTTTGAATCCTCAAGATATTTTATTGATCCTCAAGAATTGATTTTGATTATTGATTACTCAAGATTACTGATATTTGATTTCAATTTGATTTATTGTTGATTTTTGATTGAATTGATTGATTGTTGATTGAAGTTGATTTCACCTCAAGAATTGAACTGATTCCTCAAGACTCATCAAGATTTTATTGTGATTGATTTGGCCAAGTTTTGATTTCTGTTCTCAATACCATCAAGTTTCTTTTATCCAACTTCTGTTCATAATGCCAGTTCAGCATAGTCCCCCAGCAAAGAACACTAGATCCCAAAAAATTCCAGCTGTTCTTACTCCTACAACAAGGGCTCCTCTTGACCGCACACCATCAGTTCATCAACTGAGTGCAAATTTGGACAGAGGACCACCAATGGAAGGAGCAGCACCCTCAAGAAGAGGTGGAATGAAATCTAGAAGATCAAGATCCTTTTCTGGACTTTTGGGTGGCTATCCTGGCATTTCTGAAGGTGCAAGAGCAAGATTAGGGGAAGTTGAAGATGAAGAGGGGGAAGAGTCTGTGGAAGAGGAAGATTCTGGGGAAACTGAAGTGGCAGATGCCTTGGAAAATGCTCCAGAGGTGCCTCAGGGTTCTAATCTAGCCCTTTCTAGTCAACCTCTTGTCTCTCAAACTGATCCAAGTCTCATCAAGATGATGGAGCAGATGACTCAATTCATGGGGAAACTCACTAAAGCAGTTTCTCCCAGGGACAATTCCAAAGCCCCTGCTTTCAAGACTCCATCCATGAAGGCACCTGATTCTTTTGATGGTACTCAAGCTCATAAATTGAGAGGATTTATCCAATCCTGTCAATTAATCTTTCATAATGATCCAGCAAATTTCTTCTCTGACAGGAAGAAAGTTCTTTACTCAACTTCTTTTCTCACTGGTAGAGCTGGAAAGTGGATTGAACCCTATCTCTCAAATATCTCCAATGAAGACCCTTCCTACCTCCTCAATAATTGGCCCTTATTTGAATCTCAATTATTCACTCTGTTTGGTGACCCCAATGAAGTCAGGAAAGCTGAACAAGAGTTGGACAATTTGAGGATGAAGGAGAGTGGTCATGTTTCCTTGTACATTGCAGATTTCAGAAGCTTAATGTCAAGAATTGGAAATTGGGGGGAAAGAGCTTATATCCATGTTTACAGAAGAGGATTGGCATCAAGATTATACGATCAGTTGGCTTCTCACCCTGGAACTTCTGATACTCTTCAAGAACTTATGGATGTCACCTTAGAATTAGACACAAGATATCATGAGAGGCAAAAAGAAAAGGGTGGCAATCAAGAGAAGAAGCCTCCAGTAATTGGATCCAATGAATCTAGGCCTCCTCAAAACTCATCTTCAAAGAGGCCTCACCAAAAAAATAACAAGAAGGGAAAGCAATTTCAAGCTTCAAAGGACAAGCCCCATGCCACTCTCCTCAATAAGGACAATAAATTAATTGGTTCTGAAAAGGAGAGGAGGATCAAAGAGGGGTTGTGTACTTATTGTGGTGGAAAGCACCCAATTGAAAAATGCTTCAAGAGACCTCAGAACAAGCCTGGGTCATCATCAAGAGGCTTCCCTAGCAAGCAGGGAAAAGCCTGAGTGGGAATCATGATGTGTTCAATGGTTCTCACTTATTTCCTTAAAGAGCACAATTGTGCACTCTGAATACTAGTGTCAAGAAATCTTTAAAATTTCTTATTTTCTCTTCTGTCTCTGATATTTTTTATAGTATTCTCATTGATTCTGGTGCTACAAACTCTTTTATTGCAAAGAATTTTGTTCTCAAGTACTCATTGACTCTGTCAGAGCTCCCTGAAAAGATTCCTCTTTTCATTTTGGATTCTAATGAGTCCCCTGCCTTGTTCATCACCCATTATACCAAGTGGGTAGTTGACTTGCCTTCCTTCCCAAGCTTTGAATGGGACTTCTTTATCATAGATTCACCCAAGGGAGAAGACCTGATATTGAGCAATGATTTCCTTTACCATTTTGATCCCATTATTGATTGGAAAAATGGATTGATCACCTATAATTCTAGTCATAAGGATTCTAGTGGTATTATTCCTTCTACTAGTTATGACTTTTCCACTGCTGTCAACAGTGTTGCTCTGGTTGGTGAACTTAAGACACCTTCCCTTCCTTCTTCTGTCCATATCCCTTCCATCATTCCCTCTCAGTCATTACTTCCATTAAGAGATGAAGTCTTCAAAGAGATAAAGGATGTTGGAGAAGATGTTGCCATATCTTCACTTCATCTCTTTCAAGGGGATATGGAGCTTCCTCCGTTATCTTTTCATGCATCCCTGGAGGAGCAGTGGGATGAGGAGTAAGAGCCAGAAGAAATTGAAACTGTGTTGAACGTAGTCCCTCCTGCTTATCACCAATATTTGGATGTATTCTCCAAGGTGAAAGCAGAGAAACTTCCTCCACACCGCGTCTGTGATCACCATATTGAATTGGAGGGTCTTCTACCTCCAATTGGTGTTATCTACTCATTATCAAATCAAGAGTCAGAAACACTGCGGGCCTACATTTCAGAGAATGTAGAGAAAGGTTTCATAAGACCAAGCTCCTCTTCAACAGGAGCACCTGTCCTTTTTGTCAAGAAAAGGATGGAGGTCTTTGTTTGTGTGTTGACTACCGCAAACTCAATGCTGTCACTAGGAAGAACAGATACCCTGTTCCTCCTATGAACCAGCTCCTTACCGTATTCAACGGTTCCACTATCTTCTCCAAAATAGATTTGCGTGGTGCATATAACCTTCTGAGAGTCAAAGAGGGGGATGAGCACTTAACTGCCTTCAGAACCAAGTATGGTAGTTATGAGTATTTGGTCATGCCATTTGGTTTGACCAATGCTCCTTCTTCTTTCCAGAATCTTGTAAATGATATATTTTCACATTTCTTGGATGTGTTTGTTGTGGTTTATCTAGATGATATTATGGTATTCTCAAGTTCTGAGGAAGAACATGTCAAACATGTGACCTCTGTCCTCCAAAGACTCAGAGAAAATAATTTATTTGCCAAAGCCTCCAAGTGTGTATTCCATGCCTCAAGTGTGGAATACTTGGGCTATGTTGTTTCAAGTGATGGCCTCAAGATGGATTCTTCAAAAGTTCAGCAAATCCTCAATTGGCCTCAGCCCAAAAACATCAAGGCCCTTCAATCTTTTCTTGGCTTTGCCAATTTTTATCGTCATTTCATTAAAAATTATTCCAAAAAAATCACTTCTCTCACTTCCCTTCTCAAAAAAGATTCTCCCTTTATCTTCAATGAGGAAGCTCTTAGTCAGTTTCAAGCACTCAAAGAAGCTTTCACCTCTGCTCCTATCTTATCCCATTTCAATCCATCTCTACCTACTATTGTAGAGACTGATGCTTCTGATTATGCATTGGGTGCCGTACTGAGTCAGGTGAATGACTCAGGAAAGCATCCCATTGCATTTGATAGTTGAAAGCTCTTACCAGCTGAACTCAACTATGAAATTCATGACAAGGAACTCCTTGGCATAGTTTGGGCTCTCAAGCGCTGGAGAGCATTTCTTCTTTCTCTTTCCAATTCTTTTGAGGTCTTGACAGACCACTCTTCCTTGCAGTATTTCATGTCTTCCAAAGTTCTTACTTGTCGTCAGGCCCGTTGGGCTGAATTTCTCTCAGAATTTCACTTCACTATCACTTACCACCCAGGCAGGCTGGCCACTTTACCAGATGCCTTGTCACGTCGGGACAACGTGTACCCAGAGAGGGGGGTGGACTTCATCAGCAAGAATCCTCAAAATTTTCATCAAGTACTTAAGCAAGATGGAATTCAAGAGTCAAAATTCTTCTCAATCAAAGTGGAGATTTTCTCAGATTTAGTGGACAAGATCCAAAAAGAAGTATGGAAAGACAAAGACTATAAAGAAATACTCAAGCAACTAGCAAGAGGTAAATCAGTTCCAGATTACTCTCTTGAACCTCAAGCCAAGTTATTACTATTCAAAGATAGAGTGGTAATCCCAAGCAATGAAGAACTTCAACTCAATATTCTTCAAAAGCGTCATGATTCACCACTGGCTGGCCATCCTGGCCAGGACAAGACCCTCAAGCTCATCAAGAGGGATTTTTATTGGGCTGGCATGAATCAATTCATCAAGGACTATGTGTCCTCATGTCAGCAATGTTCAAGAAACAAGAACATTCATCAAAAGAAGTTTGGATTACTCAAGCCTCTTTCAATTCCATCTGGTCCTTGGAATTCATTATCAATGGACTACATCACTCAATTGCCACTGTAAAACAACTTTGATTCAATTTTAGTAGTTGCGGACAGATTTTCAAAAATGGCAATCTTCATTCCAAATTATGGAACAATCACTTCTCTGGACTTAGCTCAAATCTTCATTAGTCATGTATTTTCCAAGCATGGACTTCCAGTCAGTATTGTCAGTGATAGAGGATCCTTATTTGTTTCATCATTTTGGACTCAATTGTGTCAGCAGCTCAAGATATCAAGAGATCTTTCAACTGCTTTTCATCCTGAAACAGATGGATAGATAGAGAGGGTAAATCAGATACTAGAACAGTACCTTTGGATGTATGTCAGCTATCATCAAGATGACTGGTACACCTGGCTCCCTCTGGCTGAATTTGCCTACAATAATGCAGAAAATTCATCAACCAAGCAATCACCTTTTTTCACCATTTATGGAAGAAATCCTAGCTTTGACTCAATCCATATCTCTCAAGACTCACCTGCTGGAAAGTTATCAACAAAACTCCAATCAGTACAGCAAGTTGTCAAAGAAGAATTAGAGTCAGCAATAAGGAGATTCAAGAAGTATGCAGATAGAAATAGGACAATTCCACCTGATTTCCAACCTGGGGACAAAGTATGGCTATCTTCCAAGAACATCAAGACAACAAGACCCACCAAGAAATTATCAGAAAGATGGTTGGGACCTTTTGAAGTTCTGAAGAAGATTGGCAGCCATGCATATCACCTCAAGTTGCATCAGCAATGGAAGTCAGTTCACCCTGTCTTTCATGTGTCCTTATTAGAACCAGTCAAGCATTCAACTATCCCAAATCGACATCGATTGCCACCACCACCAATCCTAGTGGAAGAGCAAGAAGAATGGGAAGTGACTCAGGTTCTGGACTCAAAACTCAAAAGAGGTAAATTATGGTATCTTGTGGAGTGGAAAGGATTAAGTGAAGACCCAGAAAGAACCACTTGGGAACCAGCTTCCAACCTTACCAACTCACCAGACCTTGTCAAGGATTTCCATTCATTATATCCAGACAAGCCTGGTCCAATTACCTCACAAGTTTGATTTATGGTGCTTGGTGGGGAGAAGAAGTTATGAAAGTAAGTTCCTCTCCTGGCATGCACCTTTAAGGGGGTATTCTACCCATATGTTGTTGTGTGCATCACCTTGGCCACTTTTTGAGCACTTGACAATTCTTTGGACAGGTTCAGGAAGCATACAACACCAATACCCTGCGATTTGGACCTTGTCAAGATATGGCCAAATGTTTCTTTCTTTATTTTCTTTTCTTTTCTCTTATTTACCTTTTCAATTTATGCCAATCATCATAATTCAAGACATTCATTACTTCAAGTCATTTATGGCAATTCATGTCAGAAGTCATTTATGGCAATCTATTTCAATTTTATGGTGCTTGGTGGGGAGTGGAAGTTATGAAAGTAAGTTCCATCTCCTGGTATGCATCCCTGAGGGTTCTACTTCTTGTAAAACATTACCTTGGCCACTCTGTGAGCATCAAATGCTTGGTTTTCATTTTTCAGACACTTATTGGCCAGAATCAAGCAACTCACCACAAGAAGGACCAACCATCAGGATTTTTCTTTATTTCTTTTCTTTACTCTCATTTTCTCTTATTCTTTTATTTTTCTTTCTTCTTTACTTGTATAATTTTCTTTCTTTTATTTGTTTAAAGCAGCAGCATCCCCTCCCAAATCATGTATTGGGAGGTTCCATTATTTTTTCATTTTTTAGTATTTATAAGAGTGGGGATAGAAGTCAAACCAAACACAAACAAGGAAAAGGAAAACTAGTTATCTCTACCCAAATCATCAAAATTTCTCTGGAAATCATTTATCAACTCATCTTCATACCAGGCAAATTTTGCAACCATCTCTTCAGAAGCAGTACCTGGAATAGTCCTATCATTGGCAGACATAATCACCTCTCTGCTATTTCTATCAACCCTCCTGAACAATCTGGCCACAGCATCTTGATTTTCACTATCTGCGTTGGGATCTTCTCTGGTAACCCAGATAGGCCAACATTCTCTTCTTTGAAAGACTTGAGTGGCAGGAAACAGCAAAGGGGACAATCCATCTCTTCTTCTGCTGGAGCTGGCCACAGGTTGGAGTTGACAGGAGGTGGCTATGGGTGAGTTTCTAGGTTGTTGAACTGGGGATGGTCTTACTGCTGGATTCAAGGCAGGCCTGGTGGTGTGGGAAGTAGTTGGTGAAGGAGGAGGAAGGGTTGTAGGAATAGAAGCAAGCATTGGTTGGAAGGTTCTTGGAGTGCTGGGAATAACTTGGCTTTTGAATCTAGTGTTGGAAAGAGGTTGAGAAGAGGAATTGCTGGATGGATGGCCAACTGAATGAGGAACAACTTCAAATTCTTCACCATCCAACTCATCACTTCCTTCAGCATCTGGATCTGTTGGGGAATCAACAATTCTTCTTAGTTTTTTCACCACCTTCACTACTCCATCAGTATTGGTCCTTGAGATTGGGATTTCTGAGCTGTAGTGTATGGGCCTACCACCAATTGGAATTGGCCCTCCAACATTAGTCCACCTGGCCACATCCCTCTGCCTGGAACCAGTCACTACATCAAATTATCAGTACTAATTCAATCAAGATAGGCAAATCACTCACATTGAGAAAATCCTGAGGTTGCATCAGGAGTAGGTTCCTCAAGAATGGGGAATTCTTGCCCATAAGGCCCATCTTTCCTGCTCCATAAGTGCCTCCTGACGTTGGACAAAGTTGACCCGGTACGACGACATGGTTTCTTCCCAATGAAGCAAAAGTGGCATTTTGACGATTGAGGATTGTAATGTTGAAAACAATACTTACCCTTGGCCAAAAGTTCAGTACAGGCAGGATCAAGAACTTCAACTTCTCTGAAAAGTTTGGGAGGGATCAAAATGACCAGAAGACGCCATGGAAGGGGAGGACAATTGACTGAAGACGCCAGAACCACGAAGAACAGACGGTGGCGGCGCAGAAGGAGAAGATTCAGTGAGCTCAGTCAGTTTGGAACTCATAACTGAAGAATGTGCAAGCAGAAGATTCAAGACGTCAGAATCAATCCACTCCATATCAAGAAAAAGAATTTGACCTCAAGGAAATGGGGCCATAACTCAATTATGCCCCCCCTCAAAGCCTCTGAGGTGAAGGTTCATACCCCTTTGGGGTTGAACTCATCACCCAGGGCCTCCCCTGCAGCTTTGGGGAGGCCAGGATCTTGATGGTCCTGGACCCCATCAATGTGTCCAGGCCATGTATGGTGAAATTTGAAATTGGGCCATTTCTGGGCCCCTTGGTCACCCTGTGTCCCCAGCAAATTTGGGCCCAGTGGCTCCATTTTGGTCCTGGGGGCCTCCAATAGCCCCCACGGACCACGGCATACGGTCCATGGTCCACAGCCCACGGACCAGGACCCCAAAGATGTAAAATGGCCAATATTGGCCAAAAATCATAAAAATGACCAAATTCACCAAAGCACCCAAAAAGGCCCAAAAGGCCATAAAAAATCAAAATACATCAAGATTCATCAGGGTAGAGGCCACAGCCCAAAAACACTTTGGAGGGCTGTTTGAGGCCACTTCCATGGACAATGGGGACAAGACCCCTTGGAGGAAATTTCTTCAATATTTCATTGGATTAAGCCTTGCCCAATGAGTACACTTCATATACTCATTGGGCATCATTTTTTGAGCACAAGAGCTCAGTGGCCCTTATTTTGGGATATATGCCAAGGCCACACCCCAAGGGCAAGGTGATTAAATCAGAAGAAAAGAAAAGCATATTTTGAAGTGGAATACTTACTCAAAACTTGAAAGAAGGGGGGAATCAATTTAATTTTACAGAGAAGAATTGAAGAAGGATTTTCAGGATAATGGTCAAGAGGAAAAGAAATTTAAAAAGAAAATTTTTGAAAAAAATGTGGGGATATTGAGATGCCACTCAACAGTGGCAGGGTATTATGGTGTTCAGAAGCCCACCAGTTTCAAGAGGGGGATACTGTAACAACCATCCATCAGGGGTAAGGGTATTCATTCATACACCCACTCAAACACCTCAAATCAGCAAATCCAGTATCTGCATCAGCATTCAGTTTCAGCAATCTTCATTCTGAAACATGCATACAGTTTGGTACATCAATACAGCCTGTCAATACCTGTACAGGTTGGATTCACCCAATACAGTTTCAATACACCAGTATGAAACTGTATGATCACTCAAATACACCACACCTCTTGTACAGGTTCTGTACAGCTGTACAGGACCTGTATTGGCCAGACTCGATTCAATCATCATTTATTCTCATGAAAATTCTTCCTCTGGATCAGGGCTGGTGATTCTCACATATACCAGCCCCTCTTTCTCCCCCCTGGGGACTTTTCCCCAGTTAATCAATTTAGTTTATTTATTATTTTATAATTATTCTTATCCTTATTTTGGGTATTATAATTATTTGATTTTAAGTTAGTCTTTGCATTTCTCTCTTTGCCTGTACAGTATGAGTTGGGTGGCCATATCCTTATTAACCCTTCTCTTTCCATTCTGACAGGTTGAAACAGTGGACTTGGACTTGTTTGTGGTTGGCTCTTCTATTCCTTATTCTTATTTCATTGTTGCTGCTTTTCTCATATCTTCTATTATAGTAATTCATTCCTTACACTCTTAAGTGTATCCCATCTTTCCATATCCTTGAGCCCTCCATAAGTGAGTCCCGGTTTACTGAGTGCCAGGCCCTCTTCACTTAGAAGAGCCCCTGTGACACATAAGCTGAAACAAATTTTAATTTCTTTTTGAAGGTCTGCTGATAGGAGCTAAGTCACTAGTCTCAAAACATAAATCAAAATTCAACTTGATTCCATTCCACTTTATCAAACATGAATGATCAGCTCAGGTTAAATGATCTGAAGGTTGTGAAACTTCTCTTGCAGATTTTTGAGACTGGCTTTTCTCTGTAGATGCATTGATAACTTGTAATTCAAGAAGAGCAAATGAAAAAATATGACCAAAATTAGATAGTTAAATTTTATTTGATTGAAAACACAGAAAATGGTAATAATTCAATGTTTCAAGGGTGAGGAATGAAATTCCAAATAGAATAAAATGAGGAAAGGCTGATTTCCAGGGTGGTTGGTGAAATTCATTTTTTATGACATTATAGGGTTAGGTTTCAAATGTGAAATCTCAAGTTTCCTGAAAAATAAAAATCCTAGAGGACTCAGTTTGAAAAACTGGCGTTATTTGCAATAAAATCTCATATTATTTCAATGTGGGTATTGGCAGGTTTACCCTATTGTTGATATTATTGAATCACATTGTAAGATCATTCATTTTTTTCTTAAAAAGAAACAAGAGTATTTGAATTTACCTATTGTTTCAAGTATATTTGTATATCATTCCATTTAGGTTCAAATTTATTATAGTTTTTTTTGACTCACTTTGAGAAAATGGGGAAATGAGAATGAAAATAATTTGAATTAGCAATTCTCAAGCCAAGAAAACTTATATTTTAAAAACTGATCTTTTTTTATTTCTATAAAAGTGGTAAGTTTCTGAATATTTTGAATTTTGTTAGTTTGGGAGTTTTTTATCTGCAAGTGTGTGTATTGAAAGTTTTTTATTTTATTTTTCTTAATCAAAATTTTTTAAATGAAATTCATCTTAAATAGTATAAATTACTTCAACTACACTCATTGAAGAAATGTGGTTGATTGTTTAATTCATGGGAATTTTCTAATTCAATGTCATGTGTATAGGAAAAACTTTTAGATGCATGTACAAACTGAGCATATTCTCATAATCACCCAAGCAAAGATCCACCCACCTTCATTCAAATTCCTCTTTAAACACATTTAAATTTACAAGTTGAAAGGACAAAAAATCAATTTTTATATTTTACACATCCTTATTGTTGCTTTTATTCATAATTTCATGAATTCTCCTAATTATCAGTTATTTTCATAAGAAATGAAAATCCACAAAGGCTGAAAGGCATTCTTATATTTTTCTTTCCTTCTCAAGCTTCTCACATATGTGTTCCAAAGGGAATTAAGAAATAAAAATTTAGAAAGATTTTTTCATTCAAAATCCCTTATTATCCTAGTTTTTCATACCTGTTAAGATAGCTTCATTTCCTCACAAAGGAACTTTTTGTGAAATATGGATCTTGTTGGGTTGCTTGCTCATTATTTTCTTGCTTGAGGTTTTCCTAAAGTACTTTTTGCAGCTTCTGAACAGAGCTGGAAGGTTTTTCTTGCGCTTGTCAATAGCTTTACAATCAGAAAAAGATAATAGTTGGATGCAGGATGAACTGTAGCTAGATCCAATCAGTTGTCATTTATTCTTATGAAGAATTTCTAAATGGAACTTTCTCCCAAGAGTGAGGATTTGAGATGAAGGATACTGTACGATGTATGCGTGGCCAGCCGTGGTTCAGGTTGACCTCACCCTGCCCGCTTGGATCGTCGTCATCAATTCACCACTCCATCACTTCATCAAAACTTCCTTCGTCGATTTATCGCTCTTTAGGGATGAAGGCCATTCCAAGGACATGGTACAAGGCAAGTAAGACTTTTGATTCATGCAGTTATGACTCAGTCATTGATTTTATCATTATCATAGGAACTGAACCTTTTCAATCATCTCAATTCGATATCCTCTCGTTTGGCGTCCACTTCATCATCGTCAAATTCTGCTCGTGAAGCTATCAAGACGGATGGCTTGACTTTTCAGGATTTTGTCTTTCAAACTGGCGTTGAATTGAACGCTTCGGAGCTGAATTCAATCACACCAACTAACCGCCTACCTAGGTTCTTGAAGACCGAAATTCCTACTTCGCCATCTTACAATTCCATCAAGAAAGATCTTCGTGGTCTAGGACTTCATACGGTTTGTGAAGAGGCTCGTTGTCCGAATATTGGTCAATGTTGGGGCGGTGACAAAGGAGAGGCAACTGCCACAATAATGGTAAGTATGCTCTGATTAAGTGGTTGCTTTTCTGTGTCACAACAACCTATCTGATAATCTTAACAAAAATTTCTGCAACATAATCGCATTTCCTTCTCTAAGCTCATGGGTGATACATGCACTCGGGCTTGTCGTTTTTGTGCTATCAAAACCGCCAATCGCCCCCCTCCACTTGATCCTAATGAGCCCGAAAATACAGCCGAAGCCATCAGAAAATGGGGGGTCGGCTATATCGTCATGACTAGCGTCGATAGAGACGGTCAGCAGAGATTTGGCTTCTTTTTTTCTATCAAACACATAGCTCATCTTGCATTTAATGGTCACTTCTCCAGACTTGCCCGATGGTGGCTCATTCCACATTGCGGAAACAGTGCGAAAAGTGAAGACAAAGTGAGAAAACCGTATAAATTGTTTTTTCTTTTAGTTTTTTTTATTTCTTGGTTCACTTGACTAATGATTGTATTGCTCCATCACTCGATTGATACCTCAGAGCTCCGCACATCTTGCTTGAAGCTCTTACACCCGACTTTGCCGGCCCAAACCAACGAACTTCAACCTCACAGGTTGCCAACTCTGGTCTTGACGTCTTTGCTCACAACATGGAAACAGTTGAAAGACTGACGCCTGTTGTCCGTGATCGACGTGCAAATTTTCGTCAATCCTTGAATACCTTGCGTTGGGCCAAACAAGATGGTCCAAGCGGTTTGATCACTAAAACAAGCTTAATGTTGGGGGTTGGAGAAGAAGATGATGAAGTCATTGCCACACTTGAAGGCACGTTTTGGTCCTTTGTTTTCCTGCGTGCCTTCATTACTAAATGAAACTTCTAGTTTCTTTTTGCCCCAATGCTTAAGTAGCTAAGCTTTTTCTTAATTATTGTTGTGTTTTATTAGAATTACGCAAGGTCTCGGTTGATGTTGTCACGTTTGGTCAATATATGCGCCCTACCAAGCGCCATATGAAAGTGCACTCTTATATTACGCCTGCCAAGTTTGATTACTGGAAAATTGTAGCTGAACGCATGGGTTTTCTCTATGTTGCCAGTGGACCATTGGTTAGAAGCAGCTTTAAAGCCAATGAGCTATTGAAAAGTTCTCTTGGGAAAAGGTTGTTGAAATTAGAAGAACCTTCAAAAAATTAATAGCTCTGTTACCATACACATATAAACTTGCGTTTTATCATTCTAACCGATCCGTGGGAGTCAGACTGTAACTTCATGTAAATTCCTTTTATCCTAATACCCAATCTTTGCTTTTTCTCATGTTAGGTTTACTGAAAATTACTTGCACATCATGAAAAACTATGTTGAGCATGCAGCTCAAGCAAGAAAGTCATAAAAGTTGCTTTGGTCTAAATTGTTTCATTTCACACAAGGCAATCACATCCAACAGTTGCCGAGTTCAGAGTAAAGCACATATAAGACCAATCTTTAAAATATGGTGCATATGAAAGTGTGGCGCTGCATTGAGATTAGATAACATCATTACAGGGTGGTTTAATTGCGCAATTTTCAAATGTTTTAAATAGGACAATCAAATGGCTTTTGCCGCATATATCTGCCTCTCTAGTTCTCTAGCGATTCCAAATCACAGTGAGTACAGGAGAACTGTAAAAGGTTACAATTGATTTCATTTTTTTATTCTTTTCCTATATCTCATGCTTTTTTTAACCAAAAAACATCTCAATTTCTTAATCCTCTTTGCCTCCGTTTTTATTGAATTTTTGTACATACACTATTGTAAATCTTTCCAAAATTTAATTTATCATGAAAAAATTTCAACAGTAGGTTTATTTGTATATTTATTGTATTATTTATTTATTTTTTGACAATGAAAGATGATAGAAGTGATGTAACATTTATTTATTTCTTTTTTCCCAAAAAGGAGGCAAAAGTGTTTGAAAGTTGATGCCACATTTTGGAAGGAAAACCTGAAACATCATGGTCAGTGATTGAAGAAATTCAGAGAATAGAGACAGCCTCTTCTTTTGGACCTGCAGAAAAATCTCAATTATATGTTATCCCAAATCTTAAGCTAGTAATTGGATCCCATTATGTAATATGTTTTCTTAGTAAATATTATACAAAAGAATGATTAGAAAACTTCTCTTGAGTCAAAAGAAATGGGGAAGGAATCTGGAAATCATAGGGCTGAGAGATTATGTCCGATGGAGGTTTTGAAATTCAACAAATACTAAGTCAAAGAAAAGGTTAGTAAATCTTTATCATGATCCTTCCGCTATAAAACTGAATAGTATCTCTCTGAGAATCGATATTTGCCTTTTGGTCAAATTAGCTTTTTTATACCCCGAATATTTCTTTCATCAAAGGTAAGGAATATTTTCACCAGTTTAAAGAAACATATTTGCAACATAAAAGACAATAATAGGATCATTGGTCCCTGGCTTAGACCAAAAACAGGACTGGTTTTAGCCATTTTGGCCCTGTAATCCAGCCTTTGCTGTATTAATACCTGGTTGTGAGTCTACAAAACACATTGGAATTTGTTTAAAGACACTCTAAAGAATTCAAAACTGTTTTTGGTTAGACTGAGTTGAATTTAAGATTTGTTTTACCCACTTGGAAATGGTCAAAACTGAGCTGGTTAGTATGAAAACCACACAATTGATTGATTCATAGACCCTGTGAATCATGGCCAGGCCAAAAGTGATGAGTGTTTAAGTGGCTTTGGAAATTCCACATAGATTCAATGATTTTGGGGTAGTCTGGAATACTTTAAGCCAATATTCTTTTTCTTCCTCAAAGATTAATCTTTCCAATTTGGTTGATTTATTTCCTCCAACATGTCTTATACCAAAAACTTGGATATGTAGCTCAATTGAACATTTAAAGTGCACAAATTTAACTCTCAATCCTTCATCTGTAAGTTAAATCTCAATTATTTAATACATGTATGCATTGTGAAAACCTTTTTGAAAACACGTCAATTCCTCCTAGCTTCTAAGCTACACACCACACATCATTTTTAACTCAAAAAGTTATTTTAAACACCAGATTCTGTTTTGATTAAGCTACCTTTTGATTATTCCTTGAGATTTTCATACTTCAAATATTTAAAACATAATTCAAGCTCATTTAAATTCGAGCTGAAGAGATTTCACACAGAGGTGACCCAATGCAAAATTCCATGAAAATCTAAGGGTGATATAAAATCCCAGTTTTTTTATAAGAAAGAGTTGTGATAATATTAATAACCTTTTTTTTCCAAAAGTATGATTTTATTTTTTAATTTTTAATAAATTTTTTAATTTTTCTTAATTTTTTTAAGAAAAATGTTAATTTAGATTTTTTTTCTTAAGTTTATTAATTTTCTTTAATAATAAGATCTTTTGTTTTTATTTGATTGATAATGAAGCTATTTCAAGAAAATATTGAATCTCATTCCTTTTGATTTTATATTCTTGGTGCTTTGGGTATGTTAAAGTAAGTCCAAGGCTCACATTTTTCACACATGGTGACTGAGTTTCTCATATTTATCTTTCCTATAAAGGAATTTGGCATTAGTATAATTACTTACAAATTTATCAAGAATATCTACTTATAATTTTTTTTGAAATCATTCAAACTATGGAATAAGTGTTTCATATTATAAAACTGCATAAATATTTATATAGATCACATAAACAGAAATTTTTTTAAAGCCACAGAAAATGATGTTATTGTTACTTTGTTTTATTAAATTATTGAGATTATTTGATATTGGAAATAGATTATTGGCATTTAAAATATATTTCTTATATTAAAATGAAAAATTATTTTCATTTTTTTAAAAATTGAGTTGTTTTTCAATAACAGGAATATCTTTGAACCCTTTATATGTAATTACTTCTAAAAATTATAATCTCAATAGGAATAAATAATACCTTTTTGAACCACATTATTATCAGTTATTTTAGCTGTTTTGAATTATATTAACCTTTTTAGATTGATATTGTTGGAATTTTTTTTATAAACGAATAATTAGGATCAATCATGATTATGAGAATAATGGATTTTTCATATCTCAAGAGTTTTCTATCATATGAGATAATCTCAAATGCTTTTATAAATCTTATATATTTCATATGTTTCATATATTATTAGTACTTTTTATTCTTGTTATATTTCTGCATTTGTAATATGCTTTATCATTATTTTTTGTGAGGAGAGCTAAATTACGGTTTATTTAATTAGTTTTTCATAGAAAAGCCTTGCATTTTACCTGTACAGAAGACCTATTCTTAGAGGATATGGTATATACAGATTTTCTCACAATTTTATCATTTTATTTTAATAATATTAATTGATTATTTACCCAAAAATATTATTGAAGTGATCAATTAACCACCAATTATTTCACCTTGAAGGTCTATGACAATATAAATCACCTCAGGAAATCCTTTGACAATGGAGAGAAAAGATCCAATCACCTTTGATATCTCATTAATATTATAATAAAAAATGGGAAGGATTCTTTATAAAATTCTGCAATAAACTTAAGGGAATATTAATAAAAATGACTTGAAACATCCATTTTTAATTTAACTTGAGCTGTAAACTGGAAATTGGAGAAAAAATAAAAGTGAAGAAGTTGATTTGTAATGATTAAATTTTCACAAAATAAGATTCAATCCACAATAAGAGATACAGAACATATAATTAAATAAGTATCAAGTCACAAATATCATGATACAGGAAATATAAATGAGAGAAATAATTAAATAAGTGAAGAAAAAATCAAAAATATAAAAGTAGATGAATTACTATTATTATACATAAATAGAAAAACGCCACAATTCATGGAGAAATTATGAAAGGAATGAATTAGAAGGATAAATAATATAATTATGCTAATTAAAGAAAGATCATCACTTGTTTACTGGAAGTGGAGCTCAAAAACTACTATAGGTTTGCAAATGAGAATGATAAGAAATAATAAACAATAGTAAAAACATGAAAAATAATCAAGAATAATAAATGATAAAAAACAATACAAAATAATTAAAATGATAAGGAATCATAAAAATAAATAATAATAAAGCATAAAAGAAAATAAAAATGAGTCAAAATGATAAAAACAGGGTAAAAAATTGAGTTACAGGATTAATTCAAGATATATGGAAAATATAACCAGTTAAAATCACAGAAAAAGGAATTATATCTAGAATTTATATTTTAAGTAAACTTAGAGATTCAAAAATGCAATTTTATGGCATATTTGTACATGAATAAAACAGAAACAATAACACAAAAGGCTTAAAAAAGGGGCTAAAGGTGGAATTTAACAGTTCATGATTAGAAAAATAAAAAGATACAATTACCACAAAAAGGAAGGATAATTGAATCATAAAATTTGTTTTACATGTGGAGACTAACATTATGATATGAAATCACAAATTGAATGATAAAATTTACCCATAGAGTATGGGAAAGCTTCAAAATCTACATTTATAACAATAAATCACATCTTGAAATTCACAGCTACGATACATGGGAGTACAAATGAGATATACAGTTACATACAAGAATTTCCGATACAAAACAGTGCAAAATTTTTTCATACACCTGTGAAACCTACATTGATGGCTTTACAATTCAATTATGAAATATTAAACAGAGGAACCTGTCCAGACCCATGGGGTTTGGTTGAACACATTTCCCCCAGGTTTCAAAAAGGTTCATAATATCTATAGGATTAATTTTTCAAATTAATAGCTCAAAAAATACCCTGAGACCCCTAGATACCTCTCTCAACTTCTCAGACCCGCAATTTTAGCCCAAGAATACTAAGAAATACAATGAAATAATAAAAATATCAATTCTTAAAGAAAGAATTTATGGATTTAAATAGGTAAAAATCTGTTTTTGGAGTTTTTGGGGTCATGGTTCATAGAATTTGGAATTATTTTAGGATTAAGAATCTTTTTAGAAGTCCAAATAACTGGGGGAACAGGTCTTTTATGGAATTTTTCAGGCTGTGGGTTTCAAGAGGCATGTCTTTGGACAAGTGGGATTTTGCATAAGAATTTGAAATTATTATTACAAATGAAATGACCATCCATCTAAATATATCATATGATTTTTCATGTCATCAACTTAATATTTATTTAAATATTTATGAAAATATTTGATTCATTACAAGATCCATTCAAATTGCAAATAATGATATGTTTTATACATATTTTTACATGAATAAAAGTAAGATTAGAAAATTGAGCTTCAAAAACAGCTCTATTGTGGAAGAAAAGAACCAATACCATTGAATTTCTCCACTTTAGTAAAAATTGAAATAAATATATAATAAACTGAATAAGTAAGCTTAAATAAAATCTTATAATTCAGCACTGTGTAAGGATATCATCATTAATGAATTAAGAGAAAACTTGGCTTAAAAAAAATTCAATAAAAATTTTGGACTTATTCAAAAAAACTTTGCAACCACAATTTGAAATTGAAATAAATTACAATCAAGAACCTGATTAGTTTTCTCAAAAGTGTACTCAAAAAGGCATAAGTAATAAGAAAAGGAGAATTGAAACCGATAATTTCACCTACATCATTTGAAAATTGAGAGTGACTTAACATTAATAAAAGGCAGAGAGCTGACTAAAAACTGTGTTTTTACACTCTCTTTACAAGAAGGAAGCCTCAAAAGACAATATTATTCACACAAGTTATATCTCTATGATAAATAGAAAACAAGAAGCTGAATTTTATTAACCATATAATTTGATTAAGAGGAAGTAAAATAAATTGAATTTTACTATGAATTTGAACAAAAATTTAATTTTTTACTTGTCTTATTTTCATTACTATCATCAACCAGATTTCCTATAGGGGTAATATTCTCTTGATAAGAAGAATACTTATCATAAGATATAGAAAAAAAAACTGTAACCATAAGGAATAAATAGGAAAACACATATAAAAAATGAGATAGAAATAAGGGTACCCTATTCCTGTGCTTTTAAGTAATCATAAAAGAGGCCCACATAATACCGGAATATAGCCATCCTTGAGCTTTCAGTAAGCTTAGCTTTATATTGGGACTTTTATTATCAGTAGCCTTCCTTTGTACGTAATTTTCATTGAAAATAATGGTGCGTTTTTTGAATCAGTAGTAGAAATTATCAGCCTGTGAATCTAGAAAGAGAACCACAATGACATCAATATACCATATGGAATACTATAAACCTCTCACACTATCTATCAAAGGGGTATTACTTTTGAATCTCTAAGAGAGATATTCTCAGTGGTTCCAAAAATTAATGTATAGCACCCCTAAATCAGGAGTTATTTATTAAATTGAAGAAAACCCTTCAAAGGGGAATGTGGTCTTGTAAATATACAATGAAAATTAATCCCCTTTTGGATAGTCTAATTTCCCTTAAATTCTAAACATTTACAAGTAATTTACCACCAAAAATAAACTGAGCTATGCTGGTTAGATGCTTGAGCATAAAAATACAGGTTTCAACAAGGTATGAACCTTGGTATTTTTTCCATACTTAATGAAAGCCATAAATTGAGGGGTAAGAAATTGAATTGATAACCAATCCCCCATTTTTGTCTCATTTAAACTCTGATATCCTAAAAAATGACCAGGATATATAGGATAGAAGGTATTTTACCTCTATCACAGAGATTCCTAGAATATGAAAATGTTCAAGCCCTTAAGGATTATACATAATAAGATAAAGAATGAAAGCCATTATTCAGAATTAAATATGTTATCAATCCCTAAAATATCTTCTTATTTACTATTTTTAAAAACTATTGTCTGAGGTATCTGAGATAAAATATTCCCAATACAAAATTGGGTGCATAAGGTCTTTACCAGGTTTTAAACCACTTATGGCTCAATTTAAGGTGTATTCAGACTAAAAGATGTCTTCTATGACTGATAATGGCAGAAGAGAAATTTTATGTATTGATTAGTAAAAATTAGAAATTTCCTAATAAAACTCATGCTATGGGAACTACTTTTGTTGTGGGATGGATAAACAGCACCTACTCGAGGGGGTAATTAACAGTAATTCTGTGTTAAATTTTAAAATTTCCTAATAAACATGGATTCTAAGGTGTATTAGCTACCCCTTCAAGTATAAATATGATTATTCTCTTTATGGGATCCATAATCAACTCTTTGGTTTTGTGTCAGTCCAATCCAAAAATTATTTTCAGAAGTATCTAACAATTTTTCCAGTAATGCACAATATGATAAGAATGGTAGTATTAAACACTGTACTTTTATAATTGCTATTTAATTGAATTTTTACATTGAAGATAAAATTATTTTTTACTATTATCTGAGTATTTTTATCTTTTATTATAATATTATTCACTGGATGTTGGCTTAAGATAACTAACTATTCATAATGATAATACTGTCAAGAATAATTTCAGAATATGAAGGTTATTTGATAATACTATCAAGGTAAGTATTATAATTAAAATGTTGAATTACTTTCTAATGGTGTGCACAATTAATATAAGAGTAAGATGTAAGTGATTAGATAATAATATAATACTTTTAAAAGAGATATAAATATACTTTGATGTTTCTCTCCAGGTTAAAATAATGAGAAAAATTATTCTCTTTCTCTAATAAATACATCTTACTAATAAATTTGACATTATTGCTAGTGATAATATATACAAATTCTAGTTTAGCACTACTTTGGAGCCTAAAAGGAGTTTACAACATGCCCATAAGACCACAAATGAATTCTTATAGGATGAATCTATGAGATAACTATGAATTAAGCTGATAATATGGGTGAAACACATAAAAAATTTTTAAAATTAAAAGAGAATACTTTACTAATTATAATTAGTGAAGGTGAGTCATATTGAGAGGCTGGTGTGGAATATTTTCTAATTGGGTTATCATATAAAACACTAAGATATTTTCAGTTAAAATTAGGATAATTTTATTATGAGGGTGTCACAACCATGTGTAATGACCTCCCCAATGGGTGTTTACGTAAAATCTAGCATGACCTCAATTTATGGCCAATTGACCATATCATCAATTTTACAGCCAATTGGCCCCTTTTGGTGTTTTATGTCCTTTGGCCATATCCTGAAATAATTGGCCTCTTTGGCCAATGTTCCACCTCACCAACCTCCAGGCCAATACTCTTGCTTTGGGCCTGGGGGGTCCATTTTGTCTTCCAGGGGCCTCTGGACCCTCTAATTCTTATTAGGGGGTCTATGGCCTCTACGGCCTACAGTATGTGGGACCTATTAGGCCCCTTTTGGCCTAAATCCAATGAGGCTAAAAGGGGCCAGGTGGGTCCCAAACAACAAGTGGTCCCACCTGAGCCCAAATCCAAAAATGGCCAAAAGGACCTCAGGACCCCAAATTGGCCATAATAAACCCATGGCCTCTGGCAACCACCAGAGGCCACCAGCTCAGTTCCAGAAAGGCTTCCCCTCAATTAAGGGGAATACTTTTCCTTCATTCATAGACCCTGTACCAAAGGATCCAGGCATGGTGCATATATGGTATATTATACCATTATGTACCATTTTTCTCAGAAATCTAATGCTGATGCTTTCAGGACCCAAATGCGTAATTTCAATTCAAGTCCCCAAATCCATCACCCATTTAAAAGGAAGACTTTTCACTCATTCAGTCCTGCAATCCCTGACAGCTAAAAAAAGACCATTCAAGGACCCCAACCACCTGGCTCCATGGGAGTTGGGTTGTGCTTTCATTCCAGGATTATTCAAAGCGTAATTTCAAGAGGTTATTAATCATCCAATCAGATTTCAAGGCATCAAGCACTTCAGTATTCCTTGGACAACTTAATTGGTCCATACAGGCTGTATTCAAGCAACCTGTATGGCCTTTGCCCTTTTGGGCCAATTAATATTCCACTGTGGGAATTCAGTCACACAGTTAAATTCTCAAGATGGATAGATCTGTATTTACCCAAAACAGTCAATACAGCTGGGTGATCAACCCACCAGGATAAGTCTTCAGCTTTTCACATATACTGGCCACCTTCTCTTCCCTGGGGACTTTTTCCCCAGTTAATTTATATATTGGATTTATTTTTATCCTTATATTCTTCTTTCATTATTAGAGTAAATACTTATAATCTCAAGTCAGTCATTTGTGTCTTTTTCTTTTCCTGTCAGTGGATATTGGTGGTCATATGCTTTACTCATTCCATTGTTCTTTCTGGCAGGTTGGAACAATGAATTGAGGATTAACTTGGTTGGATCTTTGGATTTGGCTTTCTTTTATTATCTTTAGCCATTGGCTTCCTTTTTCCTTTTATCTTTGGCATATTTGTCCTTACTCTTATTCCCCTTCAAAGAAATATATAATATTTATTTATTTCTTTATTCTTTTGGAGCCCTCCAAGTGAGCTCTTAATTACTGAGTGCCAGGCCACTCTTGCTTTCATCAAGAGCCCCTGTGACAGAGGGCAATACCTTTTGGAAAGGCTTTACCACTTAATAGCTATTGATGATACAATTTGGAGCATTTTTGGTGATAAGAAAGCTTCTTTTGTCCCTTCTGGGGTCTGGAGGAGCTCCTCCTTCCCCTAAATGTTCACAGAAGTGAATAAATTTACTCCAGAGGGGCCACTTGTGATATGAAGCCTATTACAGGCTTGGTCCAGTGTTTTTGGTGGCTCTGGAACCACAAGCACATCCTTCATAGCCAATATATTGTAAGTAATGCTCTCAGAGTATAGAACATGAGTCTTGAGAAGGGTCTGAAATATTGTAATGAGTCAAAAAAGCTTTTTTGAGGTCATAATGAGAAGTATTGGGCATTTTATAGTCAATCTGAATATCATATTGAGTTTTTGGGGTGTATAACTTGGTACAGATCTTGTACACCCAATTTCATCCCAGAGAGCTGTCATCCCAGAGATGTATCAGGAAATTTTCAAGATAAAGGAGAAGGAAGAGTAAATAATTGAAGGGTTTTATGAGGTACTTAATAAAGTATGAGATATTCTATCCCTTCTCCTATGAGAAAGAAGCAATTACTCCTGCAAGCTTTTATGATTTTTACTGAATCTTTATCAGAGGTGAAAAGACTCATAGACATTATATATTATTTAACTTTGAAGGGATAAAAATCTCAACAAGAAATAATTGAGGGTATTTTTGCAATATTCAATTGGGTAGTACTAGTTTTGTACCTTGAATTAAGTATGCAAAAGCTACATCAGCTTTTGAATTGCTTAAACCTGCAGTTAAAGTCTAAAGCTTCACTAAAAATATTCTTTGTGTTGTATTTGGGATAGAATTATTATAGGTTACTATAATTAAAGATCTACCTAAGCTCTATAAGATGAGTTTATCGCAGGTGGTTTCTGTACAAGACTCCCTTTTACTTCAAAGGGGCTTCTTCAAAGTAAAGATTATGATTTATAAAGGAAGTTGGTAAGCCCATGTAATCCCTTATGTGTTTTGACTAAAAAAATACATGTTTCTGCAATAAATTTGTAAAAACACATAAGTGGCGTTTTTTAATTTAAATGTAGCTAAAAAGCACTTGTATTGGGAAAAACTCCACTTATGGAATTTTTATGCCATTGTTGATGCCATTTATTGCACTTTTTATTCTATTAATGGCATTGTTGTGTTACTTTTTATCCCATAAATGGCACTGTTAATACTATTTGTGGCATTTCAATGTCATTTTTAATGCCATTTATAGTACTGTTAATAGAATAAATGGTGTTGTTATTCCCTTGTTAATTAAATTCATGCCATTTTAATTCCTTTGCTGATTCTATTTATGGAACTTTGAATAATTCCCTAAATGGTATAGATGTCACTGTTAATGCTATTTATGGCATTATTATGTCATTGTTAATGCCATTTATGGCACTCTTAATGCCATAAATGAAATTTTGACTTCCACTAAAGCCATAAATTACATTTGTAGTTCCATTAATCTCATAAATGGAATTTTAAATTTAGCTACAAAAATGAACAACAAAAAATAAAAAAAGCACTTTTTGGGCCTACAATTGTCCCATCCAAAAAGAATCCCAGAATTTTGGGCTTTTGGGCTTTGATTCTAAAGGTTCTTCTCTTCATTTTAAAAAAAAATATGAAAATTCATAAGTGGGGAAATGCTCAATGTTTTTTTTTTCAAAGAAATAGGCCATTTTGCCAAATTGGCCAAATTGGAGAAATTTGGCAAAAGAAAAATTGAAAGAATTTGGGGATCTTCACATCCTATGTCAGAAAAAAATATGTAAAAATAAAATTCAAAAAATTCTCAAACCTGAGCCTGAGGAATCTTTTTAAAAAAGTAGTCCACTTATGTGTTTTTAACATAAAATTATGTTTTTTTTGCTATAACTTGGTAAAAGCTTATAAGGGCTTACATGTGTTTACCAACACCCTTTCTAACTTATAAAGAAGTTTTTATACCAGAAAACATATGGTGACATTTAAAGGGTCTCACTTAGATATTCGAGAATCATACCAATTACATAGGGTTTGAATTAGAAATCCACAATTTGAACAAGAGGTAAAACTAACGTTCTGGTATAGTGGACCCTGAGTCAAAACTGCATAGCTCTATGAATTATTCAAAGGAAATGTTTGAATAAGATATTTAGAAATATATATAATGGAAGACTTAAATATTTGATCCTCTCTCTGTATGAGATGAATTTTACCCATGTCATCAGGTTTTGGGCTTGATACCATTCTTCATGGCTCATTTATTCCATCCTGATTCCCTGTCTGTAATCAGAATCTACATTCCTCCTATTGGACCTGAATATTCTCAAGGCAAGTTGACCATCAAAAATATATATCTCTTATAGCCATTTGTCACTGTCTGAATTTTCCTTCTTGAACCTAATGATGTACCATCTGTGGTATTTACCATGAATTTTAATGTTCCCAGTATTGATTGTTTTTTTCCTACTCCAGTTTAATATTCCTCTCTCACTATTTTTTTAGTAGTGGGATTATTTTTCCCATTATAAACTTTCTTTCTTATTTTTTGTTAAAGGCTTTTACCAGGATTACTAGGAATACTGGATGTGTCACGGAAAATCTTAAATGAGTTTGACTTCCATTCACTTTTTGAAATAGGTTTGATTATGGTAACAGTCCCCCCATATGATTATATAAATTTGTTTTTTACATTCATATTATTCAACGTAAATGTGGATACTAGACCTTGGTCTCCTTCTTTTAATTCTGGTTCTTCAAAATTTCTCAAATATTTTCTTCTACTATAAGCTTAGCTGAAGTGCCACATTCCTTTCTCCAGATATAATGGAAATTGTTTTCTGTGGGGTGAAGTTTAGGAATATTCTTCTTCAAGTAATCTTCTGGGAACAATGTGTTTCAGACTTTCTCCAATATTGAGCTTTGATTTACTGTTATAGATTGCTGGCTGTTCTGAAATTCCAGTTGTACTTCTGATAAGCTTTCTAGCCAATAAATTTTCAACCCTTAATGGTATTTGTATTCCATACCATAATTCCACCAATAAGTACTACAGAAAGCTTATAATAGGAGATAATCTTGAAACAAACACAAATTGATAACACTAATATAGTAATTTAATTAATAATAGGAGATAGTTTTAGCTGGTTTGTTTTTTAAAGGGTTTTTATGATGATTTGGGATAACACAGATTTTGATTTTAAATAAATATGGTGAAACTGTTGGAAAAGAGTGATAAGTATTGATAGCTTGATAATAAAGATAAAGGCAACTGAATATAGTATGATTATTTCTTTTTTATATATTAATTCTAATAGTAACACCACTAATTTTTATATGATGCTTAATTTGATATTTTTAATTTATAAACTAATTTGGTTCCCTGTTAAATAATACTTGATTATAAATCACAAAGACTGTACTAATAATAAAAGCTATTTTTTTAATGGAGAGGAATTTTCCCCAAAGCTAAATATAACAATTATGAAACTATTTTTTTTGAATAATAATAGGCTTTTTCCCCTTATTATGTCTTACTATGATGAAATATATTCCCTTCCTTCATAAAGAGGCCTTTTCCCCAACATTGAAATACTATGATTATCTAAATTAACCTACTAGTAAGGGATAAACTCTGGAAAAAATAAATTCAAATTACATTTCCAGAAGAAGCATGAGGTTTGAAAAATGAAAATTTGAAGTATTTATACTCTCCAGGTTTAGGGTTGGTGAGAAAAAAGTTTATCTTGAATTCAGGCTAGCTTGTGGTTCAATATTGATTAGATCTTTTATAAAACTTCTGAGTGTTTTTTCCCCTTGGGGCTGGATTGTGGTTCTTATTCTAGGGGTCCATACTGAATAATTCTTTTGAGATATTAATTCTGAATATGCATATAATATTCTTGTTTTATTTTGAATAATTCATTTTGATTTCTTTGATATACCTACTATGAATATTCACTTGTTTTCTTTATACCATACAATGATAACACTTCTCTTACTTATTAATGGAATATTACTCATTAAGCTCACCTATTCCCAACAACTAAACAAAACCTTCCACCTAGAATAAAAAATTCTTCTTCAATAGAAATTGGTCATACATACCCTATAAAACATTTGTAATGTACTTTCACTTGATTTCTTTTCCTACCTTTAATTAACTATGATAAAGTCTTGATATCATCTTTCACTTTCTCTTTCACATATTAATACCCAGTTAAACCAACTCCTAACCAAACTTCCTTCAAGTGATTTGAATTAACCTTTACTAATAATATGACCCCTATGAAACTATAACTCTTCCATAAAATCTTTTTTCACGCATCATCATTATAGCTCAGAAACTTTGTATTGTAGTAAAGCTTTACTACCCACTTAAAATTATTAAGAAATTGAATATCAAAATAAATACAAAGAAATTCAAAATGGTGAAAATTTTGGGTAAATCAATCCTTCAAAATTTTGTACTGTTGGATGGTACAGTGGGGTGTCACATTATAAGTAGCAGTTTATTTATTCACTTAAATGTTATTTTAGTTTAGGACTGTTATTAAATTGAAGCTTTATACCCTTAGTTTGGAGAAGAAAATTTCCTCAATTTAAATCAACAGCTTTGCAAGGCCAAAAAGATGAATTATGGCCCATTAAGCCAAAGTGTTTCAGGAATACCACAACACCCAAAAGTGACCAGAGTTAATTTGGAAACAAAGTGACAAATTCAACAGTGATGAAAGATGCTTTAATTCACTTTTGGGGTGGCTCAAGGGAAAAAATGATTATAGGATTTAAAAACAATAACTCTAATGATTGTTTTAACAGGGTTAAAAGGTTTTTAAAATATTTTATTTATTGGTTTAACAGTGTTTAGACTGATTATAAAAGGAAAAGATTATAACATGAAGAGAAAAGTGGGGCAAAGAAGACATTCTTTTATAGCCACCAATTCTCTTACTTCAAAAGTAAAATTTACTCTAATAAGTCGTGAGACACACTATGAAAACAGAAAAGCCAATTATGGAATCATTTAACCCTGGTTTAGACCAAAAAAGTGCTAGTTTTAGTCATTTTAGTCCCTTAAAGAAGCCATTGCTATAGTAATACCAGGCTTCAAGCCTTCAGAGCACATCAGAATGTGTGTAAGAGAACTTGAAACCAGTAAAAACTGTTTTACCTTAAATGTAGTTTTACCCTCTAGGAAACAGGTAAAACTTCCCTTGTTGGTATCAAAACTTCATCATCAACTGAGTCACAGGGTCTGTGATTCAATTCCAGGCCAAGAGTGATGAATTTTTGCCTTAATTTTGACATCCCACACCTGTCAGAAGGGAATTTGGGGGAGTCTGGCACCCTTTGAGCCAAGATTCTTTTGCCCCCAGAATTAATCTTTCCAATTTATTTTTTCTTTTAATTCCTCATCATGTATTATACTAGAAATATACATATGTAATTCAATTTAAAGTTTACAGTACACAGCTGTAGTTATAGATTCCGCATATGTAAATCCAAGCTCACTTATGTAATACATGCACACATTTTTGACATTTCAATTGAAAATACTTCAATTCCTCATAAATTCTAAACTACACACCACAGCTCAATTTTAACACAAAAATTGATGGTTAACACCACATGTGGTGTGAATTAAATTAAGTGTTTGAGGATTTTCAATTTTTATATAGAAAATACTAAAAACTTAATTTAAGAGTATTTAGAGTTGAGTTACAGAAATTTCACCCAGAGGTGACCCCACCTTATTTTTTATGAGGAATCCATTGGTGAGATAGGTATAATAAGTTTATCTATTGGAGAAAAATCTATAATAGTTTTTATTTGACATTTTTACAAAAATAATTTAATTTTAATCTTTTTGTTGAAAATTTATTTTTACTTAATTTTTTCAAGTAAAAGTGTATTTTCACAATTTGAAGTTTCAATGTAATTTTAATTTCATATTATAATAGAATTCTTAATTTGGTATATAAATTTTATATTTATATTTCAATTTCTTTTTGTATAATATAAGTAAATTTATTTATTTAGAATTATAACATAATTTTGTTAATTGTGGTCTTTTGGGTATATAAAAATACCTCTAATACTCACATTTTGAGAAAATTTTATATAATCTACTAGCTATATGTGAAAGATATTTGATGTGGTTTATTTTGTAGATGCTAAATCCCAACAAATGTGGAGTTTCTTTGATTTTCTTGGGAGCTGGCTTTTGAAGTACTTCTGCTACTCATTTTGGTTTATTTCCAGGCTTATCCCCAATACTTTATGCCAAAGTTCTAGAATCTCTTTCTGAAAAAAGCTACACTTTGGAAATAAAATTCACATATCTATAGGGGTGCATTTTCTCAGTACCTTGTGAATATTTCTAAATATGGTCTTAACGTTTCTCTGAGTACATTATTATATCATATATGTAAACTAGCTTCTATCCTTTCAGGACCTAATCTTGGGATATTATGTGCATCATTTTTTGAAAATATTCTGGAGTAATTTCTCTTAAAAATGGCATCCTAGAATACTAGTAGATGCCCATATGAGATATGAATATAAGAATCCTAATGGAGCTCTGTGTATACCCATTTCTGTAAAGGCCTTTCATACAGTACATTATGAATATTTCTGTGGCTTGCTGTAGTTTATTTATGGTATGTTATTCCCTTTTAATTGGGTACCTGTCTGCCTTTTTTAATTGATTAGGTATCTGACCTTTCCACAGGATCTGTAATTCACATCATTCCAAGTGATTAGGACTGGAGTGGTCACTTTCAATATTTTATTAGGTCTTATTTTTCTAATAAACTCCATTCCCAGGAGATCAAACATTTATTTTTTGATTTATTTCCTGGTTTTAGGGCTTTCTGTGTTTGAAGATATCCTCAGAATTTTTGGGTATGATCTTTTTGCATTTGAATATAGGTCAATGTCATTTCCCTTCATCTTCCATAATAGTTCATCCCAATGAGAAAAGGATCATCTTACTTTTATAAAATCTCTTGTAAAATTGAATTTTTTCCTTGTGATATTTGTGTGATATTGGTATTTTTTAATTTCTCACATTTGTAAGGTTTTACTATGAAACAATAAGTAAATATTACTCATATTTTACTCACTGTACTCTGAATTTCCTTACTAAAGTAATAAATAAGATAAAGAATGATTATAATGATAAATAATTATTATAATTATGGCTCAACATATCAATATTATTAAATAAATATAATAATATAGATTATATTATAAAAAGTAATACATTGATATTTGATAATTAATGTATTTATGGCAGCTTATTATTGTTACAAAAAATGGTAAATGTGTGAAAATTTCTATTTATTAATAAAAACAATTCATAAAAATAATATTACTAATATTAAAGTAATATATTAATATAAATACTATTTATATTAATAAAAAATTCTTAAAAATAATGATATAGAGAAATTATTATAAAAAGAGAAATATAACCTAATTTCAACACTTAATACAAAAAATTTGAATTATTTTATGCCAAAAAATTTAAATGAAGCTATTTAAATTGTATTTACAAATAATAATAAAGATATTACACATTTTCTTGATCTTAGGTGGAATTAGAGATTTAGAGAGAAATTCAACAAAAACAATTCAAAAAATAGTTTAATCATGTCAAAATTTATAATCAATATAAAGATGTGCTTTGTTCTTTAATAATTTGATAGAATTATATAAAAATAATAAAGCTATTACCTTTGGTTTGATATTTTTAGTGTTTTTGTTGCATATGTGTGAGAAATAGAGGAAAAAAGAGCTCTATTTATATTATAATTTTCCCTCCTAGAATCCAACAGGCTCCTAGTAGATGTGTACTGATGGTATGCGCTGGAAATGATAATTATTTTAAGATTTAGTGATGATTATATAATGATTAAACCATCTTATCTCATTATTACACCATTATTTAGATTTATCACTGTAACTCTAAGTTTTCTGACATAATAGGCTTGGCAGAAGTCTAAACTTTGTGTATTTTATTAGTTTTCATTATAGTAAACTAGTAATTACCAATTTTATCACTTATATAACTGTTAAGCTTGAAATAAGGCTAGAGTGAGTGATCATAAATGATCAATTTTAAAATTAAACTTTGATCATTAATAAGCTTTGAGTTATACATGCTAAAGACATTCAGAGGGTGAATTCTGATAGCTTGGCTTGCCGTTATAAAAATTTCAAGAGAATTTAATCAAATAATTAAAACTCAATTTCTAATGATTGTTGTGGTAACTCATCTTTTCCATCAAAATTTACTATTTTGAACTTCAAACCATGATTTAAAAGGGGTTTTACCTTGAATATAATGATAAAAAATGAGTAATTCTTCACATATAAGCTAGTGGAATCTGAATATCTACATTTTTTCAACTTTGGAACACTTTCAAAACAAAGTGGTCACCAGCTTTTTTGTTTTTCTCAATAAAACATTGTGAGTTATAACCTTGTTTATAGCTTTCCAAACAAATTTTATATCTATATTATTATAGTAAATACATGGTAAATTTTTTTTCTTAACTCTTTATCATGCATGTTTCAATAGATATGAGTCAAAAACCATGGATGTATGCGCTGATCATAATAGTGCATATGTTCAGATTATCTCAGTAAGTATTGATTTTTCAGATATGACATAAAAATATTATATGTGTAGGGTTTCAGGGGAAATCCAATGGTGTAATTAATTTAACATATTTATTCATTGTATTCTGATATAATTAAGGTCTTATGCCTTTTTATGGCATGTTTACTTATTTTGAGATAATGATTTCAATTCTTATTATGAAAATAATTATTTTAAAGTTGGTTTTTGACCTTTTTGGATATGTGTTAATATATCAAAAGCTCACGTTCCCTACCATCAAAGAATATTGTACCACAATCTGATATAGTTAGTTGAGGTAACATACACTGTAATACCTCTTCAATAGACATTTTTAGTGTTGAAGCTCAATAATGCTTGACTTTCCCATGCTTTAGGTGCTCTTTGATTACTGAATCTTATTAGTACCTTATCAGAATTGGTTATATCTTTCTCAAGAAGCCATTAATATTCTTGAGCTTGGGTTCTATACCCTACAAGGTATTCCTCTTCTTTTTTGTTTCTTGTACTCCTTCCTTTGAGGTCCTTCAAAATTTTCTTTTCTCCTCCTTCTTCTAGAGGGGGAATTTCAAGTGGTGATTTATTTCTTAGGGGAAATGAGCCGTAAGGTTTTATCAGTCTTACAGGGAAGTCTTGGTGTTTGTTCATTAATTCAGCTGTCAATTCTAGTTGAATAGCATCAGGTTCATGTAGTTCTCTTATCATAAAAGGTCCTTAAAAGGAATCTTTCAATTTCTTTGGGGCTTTGATGTTTTTGAAGCTTATAGTTGATACTAAGACCAAGTATCCTACTTCAAAATCAGGTGACCTATGACCTTTGTACCATCTTTATTTTGCAGATTTTAAAGAATATTGAATGCATATGTTGTAATGATGTCTCTCTTTGTCAAGAATCATTTTGAAACTGCTTTCTGTTGGATTTATATCCACTAAGTCCCTTTTGATATTTTCATAAGGAAGACTTCCAGTCCAATCTTTTTCTAACATTGCTGGTGTTTTTCCAGTTGAACAATGAATTGATGTCTTATATTCCAGCTCAAGAGCTGGTATTAAGGTACACCAATAATGGGTAAAAACATCAGAGTCTATGAATTATAGGCCACAAGCACAGAATCCACTGATCATTTCTTCTCAATTTTGTATCATTCTTTCTGCTAGACTATCAGTTTGAGGGTGGTAAGATGTTGATAATGATAATTTTGTTTCAAATCAGTTATGGAGATTTTTCCATAATTCTGAAGTGAATTTGGGATCTCTATCACTTATGATATTTTGGAATAAGCCTGTATGGCTAATGACTCTATTCCATATCATTATGGATGTGTCAATACACCATGGGAAAAATGCTATCCCCTCTGGACAGGGTAGCAGGTCCAATACAGCTTTCATTATGCTCCATACTGGTTTATAGCTTTCTATTTTTATTTGGTCATGTTCTCAGACAGATTTTCAAGGTTGGAAGATTTTCTACATTTAATTCAATTGGAGTGTTCTAGATGGAAGTGTTCTTAAAAGTAAGTTCTTCCACTAAATTCCTTGAGTCCAAAAATAGAGAAACAAACTCCATGCTAAGGATACTCTCAGCTGAAGATTAAATCTGACATCACTATTCCTCAGTTCCCTTTTTTCCCATCTCCAATCACATGAATTATTGAATACTATTCTCCTCACAAAATTCCAACTTTATTCACTTAATGGAATTTATTAATCAAAATTACTGAAAATTCTCATCATTATTAAATTTCCTCATAATTATTATGTTTTATTGGATAGATGTTCTCCTTAACACTGAAAACTTCAATATTTTCCCTGACTTTAATTCAATATTCATCTTATGGAATTCCACAAATGAAAATTACATAAATTCCATTTTCAATCTTTCAAATGTTTCCAATGATTTTCACATGAGAATATAATTAAAAACACCATTTTACAAATACATTGTCTCATAATTATTTTTGGCTCATTATGTTCAAACACCAACCTTTAATAATCATTACTTTTAAAAATCCAATTACTCTGTGATATAAGAGGTCCTTTATCAATGTATAGCTAAAAGTCTTGTGATGAAATATTTCTTTTATATGAAAATTTCATTTATTTGAGAAAAAATTGATTAAATGTGTTTGGAAGAGCCTAAATCCTTTTAAAATGGCAATTGAATAGCGTTTTGTTCATTATATTTGCTTTATTTTGTACAAAAATGATGAAATCACAACATATATTCTCAATTGGAATACTTAAATACTTATGGTCTCTTCTATTAAAATATATAGTTCTACTTGTATTCATAACTATACTTTTTGTATACAGAAGTCAATAAAATTGAATCTAATTCCTGAAATCTATTTCTGATACTATGAACAAAGTTGTAGAAACGGGGGGATATTATAATGATTAAAATTTTCAATTCAACTTGCTCTGATCATCCTTTTCAATAAAAATGATGAATGATACTAGGATTGAATTCCTTTATATATTCTGATTTTCTCCAATAGATTTAATTGATGTTAGTTGAAATTTCCAAGTTATTGAAAATTTCTAAATTGCTTAGGAAAAATATTCATTATTTCAGTTACTAACTTTAAGGTTAGAAGATTTTTTTCCAAATTTAGACTAATTACAGAAAAGTTTATGCTTTAATTTTCCCAAACAACTTTGATATAACTTGAATAAACTTAATCTCTGATAGATATAAAAATATAATCAAAGTGAAAAGAAATTCTAAACTAAAAATTCAATTCACAATTCTATACATCTGATAAATTTGTTCAACATTTAGCCCTGAATGAAGAGTTATTTAATAATATTCAAACACAAATCTGTCATTTTTGTGCAAGACTAATAAAATCAATGAAATAATTCTTCATCCAATTAATAAGCTTTAATGAATTATTTCTTCATGAACCAGATTTTCAGAAACATTCTGAGATGATGGTTTGATATATATAATAAACTCAAAGTAATTGTAAACCTCATTTCCATTGATAATTTAATTTGATTCTCAAATTTGAAAATATATTAAATGATATATATTTCTTCAGCCTCAAAGGTGTAAAATGGGATTCTTCCAAAGATACCATACCATATATTTTGAAGGAATAATACCCTTTAGGTGTTTTTTACAGGTTTATACTTTAAATACATTCTTTCCTTCCCTTTTTAAAAATTGAGAATATATTTGAAATTACAATTTGAGTAACTATAAAGGTCAACAGAATCACTGATCTCTAGAAGAGATAATACACAACCTCTTGACCTCCTCTAAAGAATATGTAAAGGAAATAGCAAAATAATTGGCTCTTTTCCTGAGTTTTTTCAAGGATTCCTACAAATTATGAGTCTGATTCAGAATTTTAAATATTTACTTACATATGAATTTATGCATATTATTATGTTACAATTTTATACTAGTCCTTGATTTGGTATTTTTTTCATAAATTATGGATTCAGCCCATATTTATGAAAGTCTTCAATTTGTTGAAGATGTATTTTACTCTCTTTATTAATCAAAAATTATTTTCTATTAATATTTCTAAAAATGGAATATTTTTAGCTTGAAAAGCAGCTTTCCACTTCATACACTTGGTTCAATCTCAATTATCTTTTCATCAACACAAAAGGATAATTTTCTCTTGTAGGTAGTGTTGGCTTTTGAATTTTATTTTACTAAATGGTCAAAAAATTCAAAAAATGTTACATCAATTATCTATGGCCATTTTTTTGTTCTTTTTATTGAGAGGAAGAATCATAAAAGTAATGGAAGTAAAACTTGAAACATATATTTTGTGTCTCATCCCAGTGGAAATAACTACTGAATTATAGTTCTTATACCTTTTATTCTCAAAGATTCTCAGAAAATATATGGGAATAATATTCAAAGTGCCTTGTTTGTCAAAATTTTCCACATTGATATTGTTGTGAATCCCTCTATCCAGGATTTTTTAGTCTTATGCAAATCATTTGTATTGCAAAAAGGGCTTGGTACAAAATATTCAGATATTTTATTCAAAGAGAATCAGAGAGTTCTTTGTCTTTTACTTATCTTATATTAAATTAAGTTTTCAATGGGATAAATGTTCGTTCATGTTTGAAAATATGAATTACTTGAGAGGTTATAATATGAAGAAATGGGTCATGTGCACCTTTTTTCAGTAGTTGGTGTTCTCTTTGCAGTTTTATATGAAGCTTATGTGCACCTCAATTGAAACTTTGATCAAACCTTTGTCAAACCCACTATAACTAGCCAGGTTGAAATCAAGTTGGAGGGCAGTTGGAAATCAAAAGATTTCACATTTCATTGCTCTTATACATTCCTCAATTACAAAATATCTGAGACTAAATATATATTTATTGCTTTGTATAACTGACACATAAAAGGGTCTGGGCAAATTTACAGAAATATCCCATATCATGTTATCAATGATGTTTAAATTGAAGACTTATTTGACTCACAAATATTGCTCAATGTAACTGAATGATGTTAATTTATTTTCATAAAGTCTCAATCCAATTTGAAATGTAATTTTTTTTGATCCACAGTGATTTCTTGAATAAAAAAAGAGTTTTGTTGTGATATATATGGACCAATTTTTGAACCGATAGTCTTTTTTGTGCTTCAAAAATATTTTGGATAAGTTTTATTTTTATTTGAATTTTTGAATTTTCTTTCTTTTTATCTAGTTTCTTGTCACATTATTTCCACATTTGACTAATATAATCAGAAGTTTTTATGTATTTTTGTGACCATTTTCCTGGTATTTTTTTAATTTTACTGATGATATTTTGTTGTTTTGTTAATTTTTTCTTATTTTCAAATTTTGGTTTCTTTTGATATTTGTTTTTGTAAAATATTTAGTTACTTTTGATTAATTCTCAGCTTTTAATAACATTCAGCCTGAATGTTCAATTTAATTTGAATGTTTAACTTCAAGTATTTTTTATTTTTCAATTTTTTACTCTTTTTTATTGTTTTGGTTCTTTTTTTAGTTATTGAAATTTAATGTTATGTTTTTTATTTTTTCATTCATTCATTTTTGTTATACTTTTTTTTTCAATACTGTTCTTACTTTCAATTTTTTCTAATTTTCTATTTTTTTGAGTTCTTTTGTCAATTATATATATATATTTATCTTTTTTTTTGGGTTTTCTTTACTAATTTTTTTATTGATTTCTTTTTCATTGATTTTTTTTCATTTTTTTTTCATTTTTTTTGAATTCTTTATTATTTTGATTTTTTTCATCTCAAAAAAAATTAAAAGGAAAAAAATTAATAAAAAATTCAAAAATAAATTATAAAAAATTACAAAAAATTAAAACAAAGCTTAAAAAAAATCAATAAAAGAAACTTTATAAAAGAAATTAGTAAAAGAAACCAAGGAAAAAAGTTATAAAAAATTTTGAAAAAAAAAAGAAAAAGAAAAAGTGAGAAAAAAGAGAATTGAATAAATAAGAAATGAAAAAATAAAATCAAAAGGAATTAAAAAAATAAAACAAGAATTAGAAATGATTTACAGATTTTAAAAACATTAGGAAACAATTGAAAAATAAATAATAACAATGTCAAAAAGGAAAAGGAAATCAAAGAAAAATCGAAAAATTTCAAAAACTGGGAATAATAGGCAAAAATACAAAACTCCCTTGATTCCAATGATCAAAAATATATAATTGAGGAAAGCCAAAAATTGAGATAAAAGAAAATCCCAAAACACAAAAAAAGAATGAAATTCCAAAAAATGATATCCTTGGTTTTTGTGATGGGAATGACTTCAAAAGAACAGCCAAAATTGACAAGATTTTGACTAAAAAAACAAATTAAAATTTCTTTGAATAAGTGAATGAGATGAAATATAAAAATGGATGAAACAGAAAAGGGAACTTTGAAAATTGAACACTATTGTCATTTCACATTTTGGTTTTTTAGAAAATTAATGAAAGTATTGTGTGTGAATATAATGAAATATTAAAAAATATTAAATAATTCAAAAAAATAATCAAGCTTATTCCTCAAATTCAAGGATTATAAATCTCAACATCCAAGGAAATCAAATTTGGAAAAGATTGAGAGAGAGCATTGTTTATGAGGTGAGACAGGAGGATCCTGAAATGAAATACTTGTGTGGCAAAATTTTGGCACTTTAAATTAGCATTAAATAGTTTGATATCAACTTCTAATGGAAGGGATGTGTAAGAAAATGTTTTGGTGAGTGTAAGGATGAAAAGTGGAAGAAACATACAGATACACAATAATATACTTTACATAAATATCTCCAAAAATCAAGGGAAGAGTAAAATAATTTGAAACCAGAATTCTGACCCAGATTTTCATATATAAATAGCTTGAAATTCAGCTAAAAATAATTTCAGAAATAATGTGTTTGATGAAAATATTAGATATAAATGTATAATAGAAAAGAAATTATTTATTTAGCAAAAGAATATTTTGATTTTGTAATTTACCCTTCCAAAGGCATCTGAAGTATGTAAGAAATGAAAAAACATATTATTATGGATAATTTGGATGGAAAATCTTCACTCTTACTTATGCTTTCTTTTGTATAAAATGAAGTACTTTCAAAGAAACTTCCCAGATTGATAGCTTATAATGGTGAAAAAATGAGGAGTTAATTATTCCAAATAGAGAAGAAAATGAAACTGATGAGAATTTTTCACACATTGCAATGAATGAAGTCTGTTTCACTGTTGTAAATTATTATAATTCCAGAAACTCTTGTATTAATGAATGATGGATATTTAATGTATGATAAAACAAGCAAAACACATGGGAAATCCATTATGTTCCATTTCAATTGAGTAGAATCCTTAATGACCAAATATGTGGCTGAAAGTATCTGAAAAAATATTTCAAGGTTAGAATCAAGGTTGGTACCCGGGTTGGAAGCAGGTTGGACCTGGGTTGGACCTACTAACCCTGCCTGTGGGGATAGATTTTTTTCTCATGGTGGTAGCTGTGTCATCTTTATGACATGGTAGGAGCATTGGTGTTTTTCGGTACCTTTAAGCTAATACTAGGCATGGATCAAAGCTCCTGTCTCCTCCTAGAGGTAAGGCTGTTACCCAATCCATGTGAACTATTTTCATGGGGATTTTGGTTCTTGGATTTAAATCATCATTCCAAATTTCTTTCCTGTGGCTCTGTTTGGGCTTTGACATCTGTCACAGGTTTTAAAATAATCTGCAACATATTTTATCTAGCTTAGCCACCAAGAGCAGGGTTTCACTCTCTCTAATTTCCTATCTCCTGAGAGATGTCCATATACAAAACTATCATGGCATCCATGTAGTATAGTGTTTATAAGATTCCTATCTTTCAAGGTCATAACACTTGTGTGTTTAGTCGTATGATAGATAATTCCATCAAGGAGGTAGTATCTTCCTTCATCATATTCTTTTTTCCATACTTCATCTAGCTTGTAAGATAATGATTGATCTTTGAAATATTTAATTAAAAGTTGGAATAAGATATGGAAATTTATTTCCATCTTATAGCTTTCTTTCAGCTTATTAAAGAATTATGTGCCAATATCTTTAACACATATGCCATCTATATGATGTTCCTCCTGTGGTACCCACACTGGGTTTTCAGGTGTATTTGCTAAAGCCCATCTGATAAGACCATAAGCACTTTTATCAGTATTTCCATAATTATGAACTAAATTCCTCTTTCCTCTATATTATTGGATAGAAATCAGCCATCTCATAATATTTCCATTTGGTTTCTTCATTTTGAATGAATATTTTACAGCATAAAAGTCTGTGATGACATCAAACACTGTTCCATATAAATAATAGCCTGATTTTTCTAAGGCACACACTATGCAAAGACATTCCATTTGGCTTGCTCCATATATTTCTTCTATTCCTTTAATTTGTCTTGAAACAAATCAAATTGATCCCTCAGCAAGTTTATCATTGATGATTTGTGTCTGATGTAGTGCAGAACCTAGTCCTTCTCCACAAAAATCAATTTATAGCTTTCAAGGTGGTTTTAGATCTGGTTTTAGAAGAAATGAGGCATTTGTAAGGGCTTTTTTCAGTTCCTCATATTCTTTAACCCTTTCTTCAGTAATTTCATAGACTTTCTGTTGATAACAGAGTTTATACAAGGATTTGGAAATTCTTGCAAAGTCTTTCATATGCTATCTGTAATATCCATCAAATCCTAGAAGTAATTGCATTTGTTTTTTGGTTTGGGGAATTGGTTTTGGTATTGCTGCTGCTACTTTGTTTTTATCTATGCTCAAACTTAATCCAGATCTAACATGTCCCAGTGCTTTCAGTTCACTATATGAAAAATGACATTTTTCAAGGAAATTTTCATATTTACTTGCACTATGATTTGTAAGACTCTTTCTGGTCTTTTTATGTGATTTTTCCAAGTATCTGAGAAAACTATAATATCACCAATGTTTGTTATTAGCCATCCTTCTGATAATTCTTCAGGGAATATGGTATTCATCATTCTTTGATAATGGGAAGGGGAATTTTTATACCAAAGGGCATCCTTAGGTATTTATATATACCACAATGGACTATTATACTTAGTAGTTTTCTGGCATTGCCTGTTAAGAAATATCAGTTAAAGCCCTTTAGAGCATGCATGGCTGTACTGAACTTAGCCTGTGAAAATTGTGTTAATGTCTCATGGATTGTGGGTATTGGATATCTGTCAGGGATAATATAGGTTTTTAAAGCTTTAAAGTCCCCTACTATCCTTGATTTATTATTATTCCAAGTGATAATGACAGGTGTAGTGACTTCTACCTGTTCATTATGTCCTACCTTCCTTAATACCCCTAGGTACATTAATTCTTGAATGTAGACCTCTAAGGCTTCTCTAGCTCTTGGGCTATCTGGGTAAGCTGGTCTTCTTAAAAGGGGTGGATAAGGCTTTTCTACATCAAAAAGATTTCCAATGATAGAACCTGGTGGTTCTTTGTCAGTTGCAAAGGTGCTTTTGTATTTAAATAAGAGGTCAATCGACTTTTGTTTGATTTTTTCTGTTAATTCTTGATTGAATTCTGCCTCTATAATTTGTTCATTTATGAATTCATTTTTTTCTGAACTTGTATCTGCATTTTTGATAACAGTAATCAGTTTTTTGTTGTTTAAAAAGCCAAATTTCTGCCTTTTGTTATCTCCTATGGTAAAATATCCTTCTTTTTGGTTAGAGATATATATTCCATAAACTGATAAGTAGTCATTTCCAAGTATAAAATGGTTACTAGTACAGTTTTCCATTACCAAAAACTCTAATTTCACTATTATACATTTGGAAGGTTAAGGAAAAATTATATTTGAGTCAATTATTGCAAGGGGCTTCATGCTTTCACTTGCACTACTAATTTTAACCCCTTGTCTTGGTATAATTGTTTCTAAATAGCTTTTATCAACACAGGTGCAGGATGATGCTTTGTCCAGGTTTACTTTTGCCTCTTGGTTCTCCACCATGAAAATAATTATACTTGATTTTCCAGCTGTATATCTCATCCCTTTTTCAGGTTTCATTCTATGCAGTTTGGCATCTTGTATGTTTGTGAGATTTGTGTCAGATGTTTCAGCTTGTGGTAAGCTTGAATTTACATCTAGTACTTCATATATTAAGTCAATATTATTCATTTGTGAATTAATTATACTTATTGAGTCACTTTCAGAAGTTTCTGACCCATCAGTGTCTTTTTCAGAGTCATATTCATATTATTTATCATTGTGATCTTCTGTTTCCACAATGTCATAGATTTTTTCCTCTTTGAGGTAATTATTGGCTAAGTTCCAAATACCACCACATTCATGACATTTTATTTGCTCATTATTGTTGGGTATAATGGCCTTAAAAGTTTCTCTTGGCTTATATTTCTCAACAAATGGCTTATTTTTACTTTTAATATCCCATTTCTTCCATTTTCTTCCACTTTTGGTTCATTTCACTGTGTCTTATAGTGCCTTTATATACTATTTTATGGAACATGGCTCTATTCAGCTGCTTCTCAGGGAATGTGCTAGTTCTCCTCCACAATTTTCAATTATCTTCATGTGCACCATCTTTTGTGAAATTTATGCATAGAGTGCATTCAATTTTTCAGCTTGTTCTAAGAACAAAGCTAAAGGTTTATCTTTATCTGGGTCAAAGAAGGAATTTTAGAATGCATTTTCCATTTTGTATCTCCAGCCATCATTTGCCCACTTGGTGATTATTTCATTTTTCCACCAAGACCAGGTATTTTTTCCATTTGTTTGTCTTATGCCATAATACCATCTTTCTGCAGATTTTTCAAATAATTAATTTAATCTTTCAATGATTAATTCATCTGTTATGGCATAATCCTCTTGCAACATGTCAATTGTTTTGATAAATGACATATGGTAATAATCACCTTCACCTGTGAATGTTGGCCATTTTTTCAGCTGAGGGGCTTCCTTCATTAATACTTGATTATTGTCCTGATGGCTTTGGTCTTTTATGAAGGGGTTTGTAATTTCCTCCTTTGGTTTTACAGGACTTTATATGTGAGAAAATGTGGTTGATAACTTTGGAATATTGAAGTTAGTCTCATGTATTTTTTCCATTTTTTCAGTGATAAGTCTTATTTCACTTTGAATGTTATCCTAAATATTCATTCTTGCTTAATCACTTTTTTCTACATGGCCTAGAAGTAACTTTTGGTGCTATGAAGTCTTTTCTTCACATTTTTCAAAATAAATACTTAATTTATTTGATTTTTCTGTCAGATCATCAATACTCATATCATAATTGATTGTAAAAGCCTTTTCTTTAATATCTCTAATTTATTTATACAGTTTTTGTTTTTATTGTATCAATTTCTAAGTATTGTCAGTTAAAGATTTTGGTTTATTATTTTCAAGCATGAATTTAATGCTGTCTAATCCTCTTTTTTTTTACAAAAATCTGTGTTGAAGATAATAACTACTTTTAATGTCTTTTAGAGGTAATATAATACTTTTGATTTCTGTTAAAGTATCTACAGCATCTGGAGACAAAGTTATTTATTTGGGAAAGAAGTTGTCTCATTCTTTGTTCCTCTTTTTCCTTCAATTTCATCAAGGCTCTGGCCATGTTGAAAAAATTTTTCATGGAATCTTTTTGGATTCTTGGAATCCTGTAATTTGGGTAATATGGTTTCCTCCAATTCTTTTTCTTGTTCTTCTTCCCTTCTTGGAGAGGTTGGATTTCTTGAGGCTTTCTGTTAGAAGCTACTGGGGCTTCTTCCTTTCTTTCCTCCCTCTTTTTCTTGTGCCAGTCCTTTGTCTTTTTGATTTGAGTTTTTGATGATAGTGAATTCCATCTATTGGAGTATCTCACCATTTACTCCCCTTTGAGGAGCTTTCTCAGGATGTGCCAGGAGTTCATCACTTCTTGGTGGATTTTTGGCAACATTTCCCAATTCTTGTCCTTTTACACCATGTAGTACTGCTTCTATTGGCTCATGTAATAATCTATCTGAGCCCTCAAAATGTGATTTATATCCTTTGGAACTACTCATACTTATTTTCAGCTCTGGCTGAGATATTGTAGGCATTTCTGGGACTTTCCTTTGGGATATAGTGCTTTCTTGTGTGTATTCGGTTCCACTGAGGATTTTTGCCTTTTCCCTTTTAAGGGATCAATTCTACTTCTGAGTACAGCTTCATCTGATTTGATGGATTATTGTGATCCTCTTCTGGTAGTCATATTAGAAAAAATAAGAAATAAAAAGATTTCATAAGGATAAAAAGGTTTTTTATGGCAATTTTAAGAGAGGTACTCACCTTCAGAGTCCTGGAAAAACTGACTTAGCTCTTCTCTTACTGACAAATGGTATTTGAGAACTTTGACAAGTTTCTCCCACCAATTTTTCAACAGTGGTCTGGTTGTCCTCTGTTAGGTTTTCTTCAAACACTAAAAAAGGCAAATAAACATGAGTCTCATTATAAAAGTTTTATTATCAATAAGATATGGCAATTTACATGTAAAAATTGCTTTTATGTCTTTCAATATAAGAGAAAGGAATAAAATAAATGAATAAAAAGAAATAAAAATGATTTTTCATTATGTTTTTTTTTTCATTTTAAAAGAATAGAATAAGAATTAATATTATTCTCAAGAATTATATCATAATGTAAATTTATTTTAAATTTATAAATATATTTTTAAATCACTAGAGTCACTCAAAGGAAGTTCTTTCAAGTCTAAGGATGTGAAAAACCATGTGTAAGACAGTAAAATTCCTTTCCAAATTCCTCAATGGCTTTTAAGATCAATAAATATAAAATTATTATATAATTTATTCTTTGATAAACCCAATTTGAATCCTTTTTAAAGGTATTTTAAGTAAATATCATGGCCAGGCTCCCAAATATTGGGTTTGACTATGAAACAATATATAGATATTAATAATATCTTATGCATTTTACTCTGAATATTGTTAGAATTTTTTGAAAGCAGGATTTTCCATGATATTTTCAATGGCAACATGGGTGTGGTCAGGATTTTTGACTTTAAGATTTCAAGGCACTCTTGGCATATTTTCATGCAGGAGGTCTAAATGGACAGTCAAGTCTTCTTCAAGTGACCATTTTGGAGGAGGTTTTGTGGGAATTCTGGGTCACAGACCTGTCACAACCTATTTCAATTTTTGTTTTGGGTCATATAGGAATTCAAGGTTGACACATCATACCCATGTTCCCTGGAAACATTATGTGCATTCTCCCTGGGAATCTAAAGGATCTTAAATTTACCTTCAGTGGGGGTTGAAGCATTATTGGATGAAAAAGTGTTATAAATTTCAAAAAAGGGGGATTTGGGCATTTGGAATGAGGAAAGAACCTTTCAAAATATGAAAAAGAGGCAATAAAAGGTGTGAAAAGTAAAACAAAGTGGGTAAAATTGAAACAAATTGGTTGAAATGTGATATTGATAGATGAGTGAAGGTAAAAAAATAGGAATTTCAGAGGTTTTTAGAAAGGTTGTTTTGGAGTAAAATGCAGTATTTGGGGAAAAAAGTTGTGTGAAAAGCTTTGAAAAATTTGGTTTGTAATGATGTTTTTCAAAAAAGAAAACTTTTTTTTGGGAGTTAATGTGGATTATTTGGGTGGATGTGAAAAAAGTGAGAGAAATGGGTCAGAGGTTTTTTTGTGGGGGCTTTGGCAGGCTTTTGTCCAATACAGGGTTTTCATCTTAATTTAAAATGGGCCTAGGGCATCCCTTACATTCTTTAACTAAAAACATACATATTTTGACCAATTTATATCAAAAAACATATGTTTTCATTAGAATCAAGCCCATTTATTATCCAATTTTCTTTTTTGAAGCTAGTATATCTTTATTGACTTCAAATTAATATTTTGACAAATTTTATTTTATTTTTTTTAAACTTTCATTGTCATATTTTCATAGTTTGTTTTGGCATTTTTTCATATGTCTACTCATTTTTCAATATTTTTTGTGTTTTCATGAGCTTTTAAATTCAATTCACTTATTTCATTTGGATTAATTTTTATGTGGTTTTGTCATACCATGAAGGATGTTCTTCCTTCTCTTGTTTGAATATCTTTGTTATTTTTTAAAAATTTATTTCTCAAGTATTTATTGATCTATCTCTGCTTGATTTTTCTAGTTTTGTTTCTTTCTAGCAATTTTGTTACATTTTTTTTAAGTTATATTAAGAATATTTTTATTGAATTTTTATTGAATGATTAATAGTTTTCTCATTTATATTGGATTTTTTTTCAATTTTTACCAGCATTTTCTCAATTTACTTTAAATTTAATTCAGTATCATTATTTTTTCATTTTTCATTTTTTTGTTTACTTTTTCTATTCTTTGTTAGTTTTAAGAGAAATACTTTCCCTGATTTTTTCTTCTTTTTATTTCTTTCCTTCCTATACAGCTGTCATACAGTTGTACAGGAAGGAAAGCAAAAAAAGTTCAGAAAAATGTCATTAATTGGCAAAACAATGGAAAATCTGATAAATTTCAGGAAAATTTCAAAAGCACATTAAACTTTTCAGCTGTGAAAAGGATTTCAAAAAATGAAAAAAAGGTATAAAACAAATTCAATAGTTGCAAAAAACACGAAAAAATAGCAATTTTCGAGAAATATGAGACTCAAAATAATCAAAAAAGTAAAAAAAATAACAAAATCATAAAATCAAAAAAAAACAACTGGGATAAATTGAAATAAACATAGAGTGATGGAAATTAAAGAATAAATAAATGAAAGAAACTAAAATGTAATTAAAATCAAATTGAAATGATGAATTCGGTCAAATTTGCACCAAATAGAAAAAATAAAAATTAATAGTAATAAATTGGGAAAGAATAGTAAGAAGATTTAATAGACTTAGAATTAAATTTGGAATATAATAAATCAAAGAATGGATAAGATATTCAATTAAATTGAATGAAATAATCTCAAAAATGGAACAAAAACTGGATTAAGTTTAAAGAAAATAACTGGTGTAAATAAAGGAACATAGAACAAATGGCTTACAACACAAGCCACTAAAAGTTAGAATCAGGTGAGAAATATAGGTATATTCTGGAATCATAAAAATTGGTTTTATTGAGAATCTCTATGATATTTTGAGGATTCCTTACTCAGAAAGCTCACTTGAAATATTAATTTTTTTTGAGGAAGCATAAAATCTTTTAGAAAAAGCTTGAAACAGTGACTGGTAGTACTTCCTAGATATACAATACCATATTGATATACACAGGAAAGGGTAAGTAATTTGTAAGGCTATGGGGATAGCTCTTATTTTAGAAATTTATTAATAGGTCTCTCACCAGCTTTAGCTATATATATGTTGAAAATTGAAAGATTTGATGGTAAAATCTTATCTAAATGAGAATTTCAAAAAATAAGATCTTTTCCAATTCTCAAACCATATTTGGGTCAGAAAAACCTTAACACACCATAAATATGAGATCACAAACTGCAGTAAATATATTCAATGCTTTTTGGGTTTCAATATATCAAATATACAAGATAAATGAGTTTAATAATTATCAATCTAAGATATACTATGTAAAATTAAATTATCTTTGAAAAATTTCCATTTGAAGATTTTATTTTCTGCCAAAAATGATACCAATTTTCTTTGAAATTGGTTAAAAAAATACCATCTTTCATGAAATATTTTTTGAAAATAAATCAGCTACCTTCTGATTTGTGTGAACTTTATTTTATGAATACATTTTAATGAAACTATACAGCTCATTCCTTATAATTTGTTCTTGATGAGCTCAGTATGATTCAATATTCTTTCAAAGAACCTCTATAAGCATATTAAAATGTCTATAAGAAAAGAATTACTTTAATAATGCAATTATTTATATAATTCTTCAAAAGTTTCTTTACATTTCATTTTCTCAAATGATAAACTCAAAATTAAAGCTTGAAATTAATTCATTAACATTAAATACTATCATTAGATCTTGGAATAAAATATTGGTTTTAAACTGGTTTTCACTGTTTTCTTTCATTTTTTGGGCCGTTAAATTTCCTCTATTATCTTAAAAATCTTTTTGATATTAGTTAAGAATAGGATATGGACAAAATTATATTGCTCAATACATCCTAGTATAGAGATTTCATTTATTAATGGGGGAGTAAAATATCTTATCCTTCATTCATCACTTTGCACTATCTTCAAGGAGAAAGTATAAATCTACTGACAAGTTGTTTGAGCTTTTAAAATAACATCAAGATAATACCCTAAATTTGTTCTTTAAATAGGATGAAGAAGTTAAATAAGAGACAATCAATAAGATAGATGAAATACCCTGAAGAAATCTCAATTTTCTGAATCAAAATTTTAATTTTTTTTATCCCAATTACTGAATATGAGGAGTTGTTGGAGATACAAAAAGTCATATTGTATCTTCTGGTAAGAAAGTAAGTATATGGGATTATATTAAGGAGCTTCTTAATAATAGCTCCAGCAAATCACTTTCCCACACACTTATTTAGTTAAAAAACAATATCTACCCTCTACCTAAAGCAATGTCAAAATCTGGTAAATTTTTCCAAGATTTTCCCACAAATTTTGTGTTGATTCTATTAAAAATCAAAGAAAAAAATATCATCAGTGAATTTCATAAACTAGACAAGGGAAAAATTGCTTAAATGATTAAACTAGTTGCTATATTATAAAATAATGCGGCATTTTGTTTTCAAATGCTTGATTTAATTCTGGAATTTTACAAAATTAATAATTTGAAAGCTGAAAAGAAATAGAATATGTAAGGAAACCTTACATTACTTCTGTAATAATTGCTATCAAAGGAGTTTTTGTGGCTCTTTTTACACATTTTATTTTACTTTAGAGAATATGGATAATAGTTTTATTGACCTAAATTTATTATCATTCAGGAAAAAATCATTTACACCTCTGATTACATTATCTCTGAAAACATATTAGTTTTTTGCATATGAAAAAGCTTGAAATTTTGAGTCCTAGTGATTTTTGAGAAGCATTCAGCTTATTTACATCTAAAAGTTCCTTATTTCATATAGTTTGAAGCTTCTTGAAACATTATTCAAAGAAAAAAATGGGATAACTCTTATTTTTCTGCGTTTCTCATCTCAGTTGGTAAGAAGACTTCAGTTTTATTTTCAGATGTATATTCCAGCTTTGATTCCGAAGTTAAAAGGGCCTTTGAATTGAAAAATTCCAAAAATCTATAGCTAGAAAGGAGAAAATACAAATTTCAAAATACAGATCTTTAAGCTCAAAGATATAACTTGAAATCTGTACAAAATACTTATATTGCTTTTAAATTGTAAATTCGAAGAATTAAGAAAGGAATAATAAATAATTTCCTAGAATTATGCAATTTTTCCATTTTCAGAAATGAATATTTCAACAAGTCACAATACCTGATTAATAGGTTCTTTATTAAATTATTGTATAATAATAATAATGAATTCCAAGGGAAACTGAATAAAAAATTAATGGTGGACCATTCTCCAATTGATTGTAACTTGAAATTTCCTTTGGAATAAAAATATTTTTATTGATCTTATAGATATAAAATCCTAATTTATTTCACTTTTAGTGATATTATTAAAAGAGAGGAATATAATCTTATGATTAAACCATCCTAATTTTTTTATCACTCTACCCAATAATAGTTTTTAATCAGAATTCTGAATATATTGGTATTTAAATACATTAAAGACAGAGAGCTTGTTACATATCTGATCTTTATCCCAGTTTAATCAGCCAGCTGAAATACACATTAGATATGAACTACTCTCTGTTAGTTTGAATCTTGAGTATAAATAAAATTAGCTTCTTATTACTAATTGTCAAGATAAGTGTGTTCTTATCTAAAGTTAGTCAAATCATGAAGAATGATATGTGGAAATATTTTAATAATTTCTGTTTAAATGGTTTAAGAAATATTTGATTGGGACAGCCAAATATTCAAAGTTTAATTTAAAAATCTCATTCATAATCAATCGAGTTCCTTTTGATATTCTTGTTCTTATAAATTCCTATTAAGTTTTTTCATTTTAGTTTCAAGGGAAGAAATCCATCAATTGGTAATCTATTCCTTATAGAAGCAGATGATTGGTGCGATTACTCAATCAGATAGAAAAAGAACAGATATTTTCTGAATCCCATATTGAAACATCAAATTAATTCAATATAATAATCTTTAATGATATCAAATAATTTCCATAATAAAAAAAAGTGGAATAATTTCTTCAATAATTTCTCAACATCCTTAAATTTTACGAAGGCAAATAGTGGATCGATTCATTTACCTTAATAATAACCCCTCATTTTTTACCAATCCCATTGATAAAGGAACTATGTTAAAAACGTTTCTTTTCTTAAATATAATAGTACTAAATAATTATGTTTTTATTCTCGATATTTGAGGCTATATGATACTGTTAAATGATTACCAAAGAATTGTTTCCATTAGCTAAAAAAATTTTGTTTTTGAATTTGAAAACTCATATTTCTTCCTTTTCTAATACTAGAGCATATTTCATTTAAGAGTTAAAGCTTATGAATTGTACGAAAGTTTCTCCAGAACCAATATTTGTGACTATGATAAATCATAAATTATTGAACTCCAATGAATTGATGTGGATTCTTTTTGAAAGAGGTAAAAGTTACAATATTTCAAAATACGTAAAAGTTTTATTATTGTCACAACTAATGTTGGGTATCAGCTGAAAATAATGTACATTATTATTCATGAAATGGGATAAATAATTTTGGAAATTATAACAAATCAAGAAACTACTTGAGGGTACTTCCTGCCACATAGTTTGTATTGATAATATGTTTCACATTGCCTTGAGAAGCTTATAAGAGAGAATAATTCTAAGCTTTAGCTATAATTAATTGAAATTTAATGATATTTTTGTTATCTATATGAATTTCTCCATAAATATTTTTCATTTAGTATTAGATTATTAAATGAAGCTATTATGGTGAAACCATGACATATTAGTTCTTCTAACTTTCATGATTTAGTGAGATTTTTACATTCTCCTTTATTATTCATCATATCAATACACATTTTATTTGGCTTAAGAAATTTGAATGCAATTCAGGAAACATTCTACTTAATTCCATGTTCATTATGATATTATTATCAATCAATACAAAAAATCTCTCACTTCAAAATATCAATTTATAAATTTTCAGGAAATACAACATGGGAAATTCTAGCTGGGGCCTCTTTTGTGGCTTTCAGACTGAATTTTGGGTTTTTAATAAACTAAAAAAAGTGTGGAATACTATCATTTGTAATTGAATAGACATATCACTAGTGGTTCAATGATATGCTGTTGGAATTCAGGCTTCAATATTAAAAATGAATGGTAAGAGTGAATTGAAACACTTATAAATGAGAGAAAAATATTTCCAAAAATAAAATGTAAGTAATCTTGATTTTAAAGATATATTTTTTAAGAGCTCTGAGTATTAACTCTTTTATAATTAATCCTCTTGAAATATTTTAATTAAAAATATAAAAGGAAAATAATATGAAGTCATTTTCTTTGAATCATAAAAGATTTGTTATGGTAGCAGGAGCAATTCTAACAAAAAAATTAATGACATAGTAGGAACAAATACTACGAAGAAAGGAGTGATTATTCATAGCAACAAGATTTAATTAACACTATGATGAAATTGATATGACTGTTTGAAATTTATACAAAAAAAAAGGAAAATAAATTGAGACAAAATAATTGAATAGAGTAGGTGCAGACTTTTTAGCAGGTAACGCTTTTCATGCTTGCAGGCTCACAGGAAAACTTTGAGAATCCCTCATGTATATTAAAACCAAAATTAATATCAAAATTATTTTTAAATAGTTTCCAGAATTAATTAAATAAAAATATGATTGGTAAATATAACTTTAATGATGTAACATTATGAGACCCTGTGCCCTCAAAACTTTAGACAAATTATTTGTGTTAACATTGTAGTTTTACCTTCAGAGAAAATATCCTTGAGTGCAGGTTAATGTAAATATAATATAGCTGAATATTTTGTTTCTTCTTTGCAAAGTTTTTTCAAACTTTTCTCAGAAGCTTAACCTCAATATTCAATTTATGAACCAAAAATAACTCATTATTTAATCAATCAAAATCTATCATCAATGATGGGGATTTAAATTTGCAATAAAAAGGGTTATTATAGCTATCTTTATACTTTACCTTTATTTAGGACTCTTGAATTCCTGTGTTTATAAGAAGTTAAATTAAAAACAAAGACACTTTCATTGAGAAGGAGTCTTATGAAAGCTTGAGAGCTATTATTTCCATGTATTTCAATAGATCTACGTTATTCTATATATATATAAGAGAAAGAGAACATTCATCTCTTATTTCCCTTGATCTTTCAATACTGGGAGTGTCTGATATATTCCCCATAAAGTCTACATAAAAAATAAACATGTACTAAAATATATCAAATGCCTGGAAATTTTAACTGCAATATTAAACATTTTTTTCCAGATAGTCTTTGTGAAATTCTCCCAAAAAATAAGTCAAAAGGCTTGTCCCTCTTATTTTTTCCAAATATTGAAAGCTATGTGATTAATTAATTAAGCTTTCTCCAATCGCGGTTCATACGGAACTACATATTCTATAGATTTTTGGTTTATTTGGGAATAGAATCAAAACTTTATGTGGCTCAATATGAGATTTCTAAGATGAAATATATGAATTTGGAGAAAAATAAAAATAGAAAGAGTTGAATAAGAACTTCTCATTTAGAAGGAAATGGCCTCAAATAATTAGTGGAGAAATACTTGATCCTCATTAGTATTAAGCTAAAAAAATTCTGAATCTGGCAGAATTTGGGAAATTCTGTGCATCTGGCAGAATTTGGGAAATTCTGTGCATCTGGCAGAATTTGGGAAATTCTGTGCATCTGGCAGAATTTGGGAAATTCTGTGCATCTGGCAGAATTTGGGAAATTCTGTGCATCTGGCAGAATTTGGGAAATTCTGTGCATCTGGAAGAATTTGGGAAATTCTGTGCATCTGGCAGAATTTGGGAAATTCTGTGCATCTGGAAGAATTTGGGAAAGTCTGTAAATATGGAAGAATTTGGGAAATTCTGTGAATCTTGCAAAATTTGTGAAGCAGTTTCCCTAACCTAAGTATATATATATATTCAAATATAATTCTTACATTTCTGGACAAAATTAATAATAATAATTGTTTTATAACATATTTTTAAAGATATAATATTGTGTTTTGAAATAAGGTAGCATGTAGGAAATTCACTCTGGTTCATTAACTTCCAAAAACTTAAAAAAAATCTTTAGATTATTCTTTCATATGAAAAAAACACCAAAATGCTTAAAATCTCATTTACTAACAGACAGCTGCATTCTTCATGATTTCATATTCCTGGAAGAATTTATTTATCCAGGAGAACTTTGATTGAAATTTCTCAAATTAATATTCATATCATATGTAACAAAAACTTCTGAATAAGGGAGAGACACTACATATAAATAATTATGTATAAAATGAAAAAATGTATAGCTCCACAACTGAACTATTTATTGAGCTCTAGAATCTTATTTTCTCAATTCTTGAATCACAAATTTGTGAAAATTAAAGCAATTTAAAATTATTATACAAATTTTGAGTTGAATAATGCTTCAGGTTGGTGGTTTTAAAAATTCCCCAAGTGGAAAAGTTGAGGGGATGAGATTATACAAGAAATTGAATATTTTTGAATTAATAATTATAATATAAATTTTATATGTGTAGCTACCACTGAGAGTATCATTTTATATTTCAAATACATATTTATGAAGCAAATACTTGACAAATGAACATAGAATGCAAATATTTTTCCTTAATTTTCTAGAAATCTTCTGAAAGTTCCCACCACCTAGGTATCTTTATTATTTCAGCTTAAAGAACTCAGAAAACGAAATTAAGGTCAAGGGGTTGATATATTTGGTATTTTAAAACTCAAGCTTTGTTCTTTTTGAATTTATGTACACTTAGGTAGTATTTTTAACTATATATATTAAATTTATTATTCTTGAAAGGCGGAAGGCTTTCAATTTACTCTTACCAATTCCATTGAACCTAAAGTAGAAATCATTTTCAATTCTCTAATATTTTTACACAATAATCTTTTATGGGAGGAAAATATGAAAGAAAATCTTCAAAACAATTAAAATTCTAAAAAAAAATATAAAATAAAATGGAAATTTGAATTTTAGTGTGAAAGAGATTGAGATCTGCGGAGGAGGAACATACAAGGATCAACTCGGATTAAGGTAAGAAGAATACAAAATTCTCCTCAATCACAATATTTATATAGTAAAACAATGAGAGGATGTCAGAGATAAATATTTATTATATTTCACCAACAAGTTATGATTTTGAATACCTACTCTACACAGCTTGTCATATTCTGTATTACTTGTTTGTTGAAAACGGATTATGAATTATTTAAGATTATATGATTATATTTTATCAATCCTTGTATTAGAATTTTTTTTGAAGATATCTGTATATATTTGGTAATTTAACTTTATCCAAAAAAAATGAAGACAAATTTTTCATTAGTGTTCAAATTATCTGAAAACCTAGTTAATTGTGGCTTAGAATACAACTAAATAATGTCAAGGTTTGACTAATGTTGGCGCGATTTTTGATTCAGAATTATATACATATTTAGACTTGTGTTGAACCTGCAGCATCCACCCTCAGGGTCCACTTTTTTTTATGGTGACTGTGTATTATTTTTTGAAAGATATCTTTCACACTTTTCAGTCTTATATGTTTAAGTGTTCTCTGATATTAAAATATTATTTTTATACCATTCATAGGATATCATATTCTTGATTAATTAATGCTTATGTAGCTCTTGTTTCAAAAAGAAATGGTTAATTATAGCCAATTAATAGATATTTCAAGCTGAGGAGCAATAAATATCTCTAACGATAATATTTCATTGAAATCAAAAACTGTAAAATGGAACAATGTATCTTTTGTATAGGCTGGTAATTTACTGTACTATATATGTATATAATATATGATTCAAATCTTCCTTTTCTACACTTTTGTCTTATTTTCTTTTATTTGATAATTTAAACTTCAAGCTGTAGATTTTGGCTTATACTAAGATTTAAAACTGAAATTTTGGTTTTCAATGTGTATTTCTTCCTGTAAAAATCAGTATTATTTGAATCTTGTTATTGAATTAAAGATTTCTATGTATTTATATTTTATGTTACTTTAGTTTGTCATTTCATGGCTTTTTTTTACAAACTTTTTCTCATAATTTCATTATCCATAGACAGTCTAGCTTCAAGTTCTAATATTTAGCTTTAGTGTGTAAGTAATATGTACATTATATTTATTCTGATTCCATTTACTTTTGAATATTATCTTTTTTATATGTCTTTAAATTAATGTTGGAGTTAAATATGAATTAAAGCTATTATTATTATTAGTATTTCCATTTTTAATATAGAGGCATATGTAGCTACCAATAGAATTTAAATTAATACTGTGGTATGGAATACCACACCATAGCTCATGGTTGTAGTGTCATTGGATTATCCCTAATTTTAATCTTTACATATAAAAAGTTCAATTGAGAATTATTAACTCAAATATTATTTCAAATAATCATTATTCTACAGTTTCAGGATATATATTAAATTTTTGAGAAACATCTTATTTTTCTTTCCTATTGAAAATTAACCATCTTATTTTTTTACAACTCCTCTTCATTATTTGTCTCACATTATTTAGTTGTGATTATTTTTCTTTCTTCCAAGGCCAAAAATAAATTCCTCATCATCATTATTTATTTTTTGTTTGTGGGTCCAAACACTATCTCTAACACAATGAAGCTTTCAAAATTCTGGTGCCTGTTCATATGTATGAGATTGTTAAATCATTGAAATTTGTTTAGTATTTCATTCCAGCTCAAATTTTATATTGAAACCAATAATTGATATTTATGAAGCCCAAATTTATATTAATGTTTTAATATGGATAAAATATACTTCAAAGGCTGCATGATAGTCTTTGAGCTGTTTCAATTATTACTTTTTGATTTGATGAAACTTTGTAAAAGGAGTTGAATGGAAATTCTTCTCAATTAAATAATGAAATAATCTGGTTCTCTTTGATGAAAATATTGAATCAGATGAATCATGTCATGTTGATTTTTGGCTTTGAACCTTGTGTTATCAATTACAGGCAATTTAACATAAGGAAACATTGAGCCAAATCATAAAGTTATCATTGCAAGTTTTTCATATAAAAAAGCTAGTGAAATTGGACTAGTTTACTATGAATGTCCTCAGAAATCAATATGATAAAGAGAAATTTTTATAAACAAAATTTTGAATTTTCAATTACCTAGAAATTTGAAAATATAAAGTTCTTAATATTATGATATAATAGATTATATAAACGCAAACCAAGATTATTTAATTATTTTTTTTGGAAAAATTATTATATTAAAAAAATATTTCACTGATCATATTAAGTTAAGGGTATCATTGCTCTACCAGAGTCAATAATAATTAAAACAATTTTACATATCACAACAAGTCTTGATGGACTGACCAATATTTATTTAAAAAATGGAAGAATAATATTCCAAATAAATTCCTTTATAATGAATAGTCATATAAAAATTCATTACAAATGAATCTATAGGATTATTATTTATAAATTTGATACATTTCAATTAATATAAGTCCAAAAGCTATGTAATAAGTCCCAAAAATAAATGAAAACATAAAATAAGATGTAAAAACCTTTGAAACACATCTAATTGAGGAGCTGAATGTTTTGGAGTATGCTCAAAAAGAGTATCTGTGGATTTATAGCAATGATTTAGAGATTTAAGTAATATGAATTCTGATTATTAATTTAATATTAGAAATAAGAGTAACATTATTTATTTCATTGAGTTTAATTATTCAATAATACTTTGATAATACCTGGTAGTGATATACTAGTATAAAGATATAAGATTGAAGTGATGATAGGCTTCTTCTTTGACAAAACAGAAATAGTAGGCTTCTTTTAACTCTACAGAAGCTTATAGAGCCATTAAAATGAGTTAACTGAAAAAAACTCCAATAAGCAATTTTAAACATTTGGATTCATTGTTAAATCACTTTTTGTCATATAAAATTATCATAATTACTTCATTATGTGATTTTACATGTATAGAAACACATTTATGGTTAAGAAATAATATATTTAACACAGTGAATCTTCTTCTATTTAAAAATGAAGAAATTTTTCCTACAATTTATCAATGTTATTATAAATTCCATCACAGGCTATGATCTCTGTGAATTTTTGATGTTTCAGTGTTTCTTGTGCAATAATCTAGAATAAAATTTAAGTAAAAAATTTTTATTGAGAGGAATAAGTCACAATTATTTTTGTTTTGGATATGAATTTCTATTTATCCATTATTTTTGAGAGCTTCAGAGAAATTTTCAAGATTTTTTTTTAGTTAATTCTTAAAGTTTTACCTCATTTTCTACATGTTGCAGGCAAATATTATAGTAAAATCTAGCTTCCATGATGTCACAGCCACTCTTCAGGAGTAAATATTTTCAACCTTACACCCACTAAGACTCATCAAATCAGAAATTCAGTGTGTGTATCAGTAATAATTTTCAGAAAATCTCCCTGAAACATGCATACAGTCTGATTCATCAATACATCCTGTCAACACTTATAGAGGTTGTATTCACCAAATATAGTTTTGAATTAACAAGTCTTAAGCTGTATGCTCACCCAACTCCACCAAAAATCTTGTACAGACCCTATACATACATACAGGGTCTTAATGATCCTAATCAATTCAGTCAATGATTCCTCTCAATAAAATTCACTCTTTGTATGAGGGCTGGTGGATTCTCACATATACCAGTCCCTCTTTCTCCTCCATGGGGTTTTTCCCCAGTTAATTGATATATTTGATGTATTATTCAATAAATATTATTGTTCTTAATTTCAGAATATATTATCTATTGGTATTAAGTTGTTCCTTGCATTTCCTCACCTGTTCAGTAGAGTTGTGGTGGACATATCCTTATTAACCCTTCTCTTTCTTTCTGACAGGTTAAAACAGTAGACTTGGACTTGTTTGTGATTGGCTCTTTCTATTCTTTACTCTTATTCTTATTTTTTCTTCTTTCTTATATTTAATTTCATTAGAAATATAATTTCTTATTACACTTTCAAGTGTATTCATTCTCAATCCATCTGAGCCCTCCATAAGTGAGCTCCAGTTTACTGAGTGCCAGACCCTCTTCACTTAGAAGAGCCCCTGTGACACATGAGGTAATTGCATGGATACTAATTTGAAAGGGATTTAAATTAGTGCTTTTGATTTTATAAAAGGTAAATAATGAAGAAGATACATGGCTAAAGGAGTCAAATGTGCTCATGACTACCTTGGAATGCAAAAATAGAAGCTTATTTGCTATTTTCTCATTATTTAATGGGACTTAGTCTTAGTAAAAAATCTCCCAAAAAGGTTTTGATAGAATGATTGGGAAAAGATAAACCAGGCCTCAGAGGCTTCAGGAGGTGGATATCCTGCCTCTCTTTGATATCTTTTGTCCCTCTTTACTATTTTTTCATCTCAAAAATAGTAATTCAGATTTCAAGACTAATATCCACTATGGGTTTAACAATAGTTTATATAGAAATAAGGTTTTTTTTAACTTCTGAAAACATGCAAAACACTAACTTTAGTGTATATTCAATATATGGTTTGTCTGAATCCCATTATTTTGGTGTAAAAATGAAGAAAAAAATTACACAAAGCTTTCATGTGGTATTGATGATGAGGTGTTGAAATATCTTCCATATTATCACCTCATAGAGTTGATTGTAGCTTATTCACCTCATACAGTTTCCCCAGGTGAAGTTTTTTCAAACAGTCTAAATATGGCTTTAAATCCATGGATTTACTTACTCAGAAAAAAGAAAATGATGAATTTTGGGTATGCATATTGTCAGCTGGAGTCTATGTTGAAGCAGTAATTAGGCTATTTACAACTAGAAGTATGACTGTGACACGTGGAAATGATTTTAAAATAAGATATTTAATTCAATGTAATGATTTATAATATAATAACAGGGTTCTACTATTGAAGAATAGTGGTGGTGAGCGCTATTGAGAACCCTTGGGTGCAGTCTTACCAGGTGGATTACTATAATAAGAGCTGCAATAATCAAAATTATAATTATACCCTGATTATTACCCAAGAGTAAAACTGTTTTTGACAGTTTACTACGTAGGATATTCAAGAGCAGGATGAGGAAAACAATTCTGGCTGTGAAAAGCCTCCTTTTTATCCTGAAATGGGGTGGAAAGGGTGCTAGACCTTTCCACGTAGAGGAAGTGAAGATTTTTCACCCTCTAGTACTGGCTTGTGGTTTTCAAAAAGCCTGTATAGCCTGTATTGGGCTCAGGTGTGGTTTTGAAACCACATCTGGGAAGTTTTCACCAATACAGGGTGAAAATATTTATCTGGGGACCTCACAGCCTGATTCTGACATGTATGACGCGTAGAATGCTGTACAGAAACTGTATGGGACCCCATTATTGACTGACATTTGAGGTATTGAAGTAAAAACAAGCTTCTTTTTCTATTTGACACCTCATATTCATGGTTATGGGATATTATCCCATGGTAAGGCTGTATATGACAGCAGGTGGGAATCTGACCTTAAAAAAGCCATAACTTTGTCGATTCTTGAGATATCAACCTCAAAATTGGTTCAGTGTGTAGCCCTGTATGTGCTCTACACAATGGTACCTCATTTTATATGGGTATTATTAAATATAGCAAAGTTATCCCATGTACAAGTTTTTTGTACATTTGTGTGGTATAGGCAAACAGCTGTATTGAGCTTATTTGCCCCATAACTTTTGTTCTAGTTGAGCTATGGGTAAATGGATGACACCATCAGATAGCCCTGATTGTGCTCTTTCCAAAGAGACCCCACTTCAAGTATCTCACACTAAAAATGTAAAAGTTAGATGAGAGGTGAATGTTTTGTTCACCCTTATTTGGCCTGAAATTGACCATGACTCCAGTAATATTGGTGCTAGCTCAGTTTGGCTTGTACCATTGGATAGCCCCGGCTTAGAGCTTCATTTTGAATACCCATTTGATGGTGTTAAGCCTCTCCTTCTGGATTTTAGATAAGAGGTGAAAATTAAGGTTTATGCTCAGCAATAACTTTGTTATTCTTTGTCCTATGGTTATGGGACTTATATTTTCAGAAAGAGATGAGTTTCCTCTTTCCTTTGGTACCTTTTGAGCTGATTTGGCTCAGCTCCATGTTTTGGTGGTATCTTGGCTATACCATTGGTTTATGGTATTTTGGCTGTCATGCTTGTGCTCTGTTTTTGAGTCACAGGCTGACATACCCTCCCTCTAAAAAGGCTCATCATTGATGACACTGTTCAGTCCTCCTAGAGGCTCTGAATCTCCTTAAATGAAGGTTCCCATCTGGTATGGAATCCTCTGCCAACCATTTGTCCTTATCAGCTGTCTGGTTCTTGAATTTGACTAAGTACTGTCTTTGATACTTCCCATTAAGTCTGATCTTTCTGGCCCTGATGATTTTACTCACAGATCCTGGGGAGTCCTCCAGTTCCACTATCTCTGGTGGTGTGAGGATCTTCTTCCTGGAGGGGAATTTACCCTCCTCAGTTTGGGAGTATGGTTTGACCAAGCTCACTGGAAAGACTGGGTGTTTCCTGGAAAACTCCTCTGTGAGCTTGACTTCCACTGCATTCTTGCCTATCAACTTTATGATAGTGAAGGGCCCTAAAAATAAGTCTCTAATCTTCTTGGGTCCTTTAAGATTGTTAAAGTTCAGCGTAGATACTAACACCTGGTCCCCTTCCTTAAAGTCAGGTTCCATGTGTGTCTTGTCCCACCTCTGCTTATTGTAATCTTTTTCTTCAGCTATGCATTTAGCAGCTGTGTCACAAGCCCTCTTCCACATATCATGGAAGTCTTTGGCTGTGGGGTGGATGGTTAGAAGATTCTTCTTCAAGTGATCCACAGGTAACAAGGGATTCCACCCTTTCTCTACCAGTGCAGGTGTTTTTCCTGTGGTAGAGTGCTGACTTGTATTATAAGCCAGTTGGACGGCTGGTAGTAGGGTAACCCAGTCATGGGTATATCCCTCATGGTCCTTATACTCCATGCCATAGGCACAGAGCCTCCTAAGGATGTCCTCCATTGTTTGGATCATCCTCTCTGCCAGGCCATCTGTTTGTGGATGGGAAGCTGTGGAAAAAGTAAGCTTGGTGCCAAGCATGTCATACAAGTTGGTCCAAAATTCAGATGTGAATTTCGGGTCTCTATCACTAATGATGATCTTAGGGACTCCACAGGTGGATATGATATTATTCCAAAATAACAGAGCAGTATCCATGGCTGTATCCTCCTTGTGGCATGGTATACACCTCATGCTCTTGCTTAACCTATCAACTATGATCAAGCAGGCATTGTAGTTTTCTTTTCCTCCTGGGACAAGTCCTGTAACCCAGTTCATGTTGATGGTTTCCCATGGGTGTTTAGGCTCTTCCATATGTTGAAGTAGCCCATGCTTCTTCCCATGTTTCCTATTTGCCTTTTGGCATCTTTCACAAGTGTTAATATATTTACTCAACTCTTGTTCCCACTTGGGCCACCAAGCTGTGCTTGCTAACCTCTCCTTGGTCCTGTCTTCACTCATGTGTCCCATATAGGGGAAGTCATGGCATTCCTGCAGGATAAAGGAGATGTGGTCTCTGTCTACCACTGTGAGTGCACTTGTGTGTTTCTCTCTGTGGTAGAGCAGGCCATGTATAAGGAAGAACTTGTTATCCTTATAGACCCTCAACCAGGTTTCTTCCAGCTGGGATTTCAGTTCTGGGCTCCTGTACTTTTGTTGAAGGATTTGTGGTAGTATGCCACACTGTTTCTGTTTGGAATAAGAACTCAGTACTGCACTAAAAAATTCATTGTGCAGTTCAGAGGAACTTATTTCCAATATGGGAGTTTCTGTCCCCTCTGAATCAGTGTTTCCACTGTCAAGGGTACCACTTTCTGGTGCCCATTCAGAAAATCTGAAGTTCTTCCTCATATCTATTTCCATGAAATGGATAGGGATCTTGGCTGCAATTCAGGTTCATAAGCTGGATTGCTCTTGACATTATCCAGTGGCCATCTACTAAGGCCATCTGCATTGGTATGACTTCTACCTTCTTTGTATATGATGGTCATGTTCCCTCTATACTCCTGGATGGCTATTTTCCATCTCAGCATGTGTCTATTTGTAGTCTTCATGTTCAGTAAAGACTTCAAGGCTGTGCAGTCTGTGTATACTTCAAAGACTGCACCCTCCACATAATAATGGAGTTTTTCTAGAGCCCAGACTAGACATAGACACTCAGTCTGGGTGGCCCCATACCTGGCTTCTGAATCTTTCAGTTGCCTTGAGATGTAGCAAATTACTCCTTCTCTTGGTTCACCATCCGTAATTTGTCTTTGGTGAAGGGCTGCTCCTAGGCCTTGACTACATGCTGCATCTATGTATAATTTGAATGGTAGTTCAAAGTCAGGTAAGATGAGCACAGGTGCATTTGTGAGTTCATATCTGATCCTCTCATATGCATCCCTCCTTTCCTTGGTGATTTCAAAACTACATCTTTTGAACACAACTTGTATAAACTAATAGTTATGTGGGCAAAGTTCTTGATGTGGCTTCTATAGTAGCTAGCAAACCCAAGGAAATCTTGCATCTCTTTGATGCTCATTGGTACTGGCTTTTGCAGTACTGCTGCTACTTTATTCTGGTCAATTGCCAGACTAAGACCTGAGACTTTATGTCCTAGAGCCAGTAACTCTTGTTGGCCAAAATTGCACTTTTTAAGTGAAATTTTCAGATTTATGGGTGTGCATTTACTTAGTATTCTGTCTATGTATTGCACATGGTCTTCCCATGTCTCTAAGTATATAATTATATCATCAATATATACCACCATCCAGCCTTCCAGTATTTCTTCTTGAAATATTGTGTCCATCATTCTTTGGAAATGGGCTGGTGCATTTTTGATGCCAAATGGCATCCTGGTATATTCATATATGCCCATATGGCATATTATTCTGAGTAGCTTCATGGAGTTTGGTTTAACTCCAGTTTGGTGGAAGCCTTTCATACAATCCATTTTGGTGGAAGCCTTTCATACAATCCATTTTGGTTATGTATTTGGCTTTTGCCAGTTTATCCAAGGCATGAGGTATCCTGGGTATAGGGTACCTGTCTGCTTTTGTGTAGTTATTCAGAGCTCTGAAGTCTCCACACAGTCTATACTTGCCATCATGCCAGGCAATCAGGACAGGGGTGGTGATTTCCACTATTTCATTATGTCCAATCTTCCTGATGACATCCATGTCCAGGAGTTCCTTGATATGTTTCTCAATTTCTCTCCTGGTTTCCAGGCTTTCTGGATAAGGAGGTCTCCTAAGCATAGGTGGATAAGGTCTTTCCACATCCAGATATAGTTCTATATCATGGCCTTTGATCTTGCCTAATGGTTCTTCACCAATGGCAAATGCTGGTCTGTTCTTTCTCAGCATCTTCAGTAAACTTAGTTTCTGTTTACTGGTGAGGGTATTGCTAAACTGTCCCTCTCTGAATTCCTTCAGAAGTTCTTCTAGTGGATCTTGAGAAGATATCTGGTATATATCAAGTGAAAATTTCTTTTCCTTGTTAGTACCTATGGTGATGTGCCTATTTTTACTGTTGTAAATGTCTATGCCATACATCCTCTGGTAATGTGTTCCCAGTAAAAACCCTTGGATGTGGGCATCATCAATCACTACAAACTCTGGGTTGAGTCTGATATTACCCTTCCTGTGGGGTATAATTATCTCTTTGATAATTGTCCCAATGGAGGTCATCTTCCCTGATGCACTTTTAAAGTTCTTTGCCTTAGTGGGCAAGAGCTGTTTTTCCCCATTTGAGAAGTGGTTATCCAGATAATTTCTGGCCACTATGTAGCAGTGTGCTCCACTATCAATGATCAGTGGGTGCTGAGCATTGTCAATACAGACAGTCATCTTTGTGGCTGTTCTGTGTATATATGCCATTCCTTTAGTTGGTGTAACCAGGAATGTTTGGGCATCTTGTGTATGTTTGCACAAGTTTTTGTTGGCAGTATCTTGTGGCATGCCTGCTTCCAACTGTATGTCCTGAATTTCCAGTGGGGTTTCCCCTTGGTACTCCACTAGAAATTCTTCTCTTGGGTCCTGTTCATCATCAGATTGTTCTCTGATGGCATCACCCATAGAGTCTGATTCAGAATCCTCTGTTGGGGATTCTTCTCCTGGGACTTTCTCAATGGCATAGACTTTTTTCTTTGCCTTTGGACAGTTGTTGGCATAGTGGTCTGTTGAACCACAATTGTGACAAGAATTTCTCTTCTTTTCCACTTCTGCCACTCTTTGGGTTTGTCTTTAAACTCTACCCTGAAAGGTTGTTTCTCTTTGAAACAACTGCTCTTATATGGGGTGAATTTCCCTATATTAGTCCTTTTCATTATGTCTTGTAAGGTGTTGGCAATGTCATCTAGAGTGCAATTTTGGTTGCATCTGCATTTTACTGCATGCTCTAGTTCTCCTGGCAGTTGTGTCATATCCAAGTTCCATTACTGTACTTTTGGATAATTTGACTCTTCCTCCATGGCCAGTTTCTTCTGCCATGGATTTCTTTCACTTCTGTGTACCATGTACTAGCATGACCTTTAAATGCAGTATTCAATCTAGCAGTAATCCAGTATTCTGGTATGCTTGGTACATCAATGAAGAGTCCATCAATATAATCTATGAGCTCCATATGATCATATTCTCCTGATCCAGAGAATTTGAGCCAGCTTGAGGCCTCAGGAAGCTGTTTCAAGGCTTCTTTCTCTGAATAAGACATTCCATCTCCATCCTGGTATTGTGATGGAGATCTTGCCTTATTCATCAACATGGCATCTGGTTTGATGTCATCTGATTGATATGGATTCTCCATAACTTGGCCTTGTGGTTGGGGCTTCAAGTTATGGTGGACATTAAACAATTTGTTTATGTCTTGGTCCAGACAATCCCTGTCCCTTTTTCTGTGGTGTTGTTCTTCAAAGACTAAATTCAGTCTTATGTTAGTTTCTTCAGAGGCTTTGCTCAATTGAGCTTGTCCTTCTTGAAGATTCTTAAGTATTTTTTCCATGGAGGCTTGTAATTTTTTCATCCTCTCATGGCTGGCTTCAAGTTCTGAAAACTGCTTTGCAGATTGCTCAGCAAATTGGGACATTTGTAACCACAGTGTATCACTGTTGATGTTACTCTCAGACGTGACAATGTTATGTTCAGTCTGAGTGGGGGTAATATTTCTATTACTAGGACTACTGATTCTAGAGTGGTTTACAACTACTTCTGGTTCTTGTGCACTTCTTTTACCAAAACCAACAGCTTCTGGATCATAGGGTCTGACTCTTTCCTCCTCTGGTTGAAGGAGGTTTTGTTCTTGCCCTTGTTTCCTTGTCTTCTCCTGGAAACTTCCTGGGATTGTGAAGAATGGTGACTCTTGGCCACTGATCTGCTGGTTTCTGAATGGTGTGAAGCCACTGGAGAGCTGATTTGGCCTGCTCCTTGTGAGCCTGAAGGAATCTGAGTAGGCCCTGTCTGGGTTAACTGTTCTTCTATAGCTTGGATAGTGGCTTGATTCTCCCTTATCCTCTGTGCCCTTACCTCCAGGAGCCTGAACTGCCTGGTAGGATTCCAACCTTTGGTGATTACCATCAGGTCTTTGAAGTCTATCTCTCTGAGACAGATCTTCTGGCAACTTGCTCCAAGTTCTTCCCAGTGAGATGCCAGGTTGAACCTCTTGTTGTCCATGCTCCATTGGAATAGGTCCTTGAGGAGTTGGTGGAGCTGAAGAACTTGATCCATGTCTTTCCAGTCCTCTGGTTTGAGGTCTCTATTGAATTGGAGTGTGAATGGAAGGGTTGATATTATCTCCCTCATTGTTTTGCCATCCACTACTGTGTCCAAGGTGTCCTCTTTCAGGTCTTCTGGTTCTGGACAAACCTTCTCTGTCCTCTGGTTGGTTCTTTGGAAGCCAAGATCTCTGAGGTGTACAGGTGACATGTTAGTGTTTGCAAGCAGTCAAAAACCTTATGTTCTTAGGGTATTTACCTTTGACTGTTCCTTGTAAAAATTTGTTGCCTGCTGATTTGGGCAATTTACCTTTAGAGGTTACAACTGGGTTAATTATAGTAATTTTCCCTGTACAAGTTATCAAGGTTGGTTTACCTTGTATTTATGCAGAATTTTGTGGTTTTCTACTCTTCTGTGTGGCAATGGGTGTCCACTTTTTTGCTGTTATCAGGCCTTCACTGTGCCTCTTTCCTTTGCCTTTGCTGCCCTCTGGTTCTGAGGGTGTCACTGGTGTGTTGGCCTGTGACTGGCTTTCAAGTGGTATGAAATTATCTTCCACTGAATCAAAACAGGAAAAAGAGGGCTTATGTCAGTTAAGACTCCTCAAAAAATGCTGGTTTTGCACGTCTAAGAAGGGCCTCTGGGCTTGTATATTATTACAATGTGCCCTTGTATAATGACAGTGTGATTGAATTAACAATTCCACTTCAGAAATACAGCTTACTGATGCTTGGTATACTGTTTTTATACCAATATCTCACAGAATAACTTGTAATTAGCAAGTGTAAACTGTCAAAAAGTGGTGTGTAACAGGGCAATTGAGTTAACAATATGTCCAACCACACCTCAACTGTTAGTTTATCAGTATGAGGTGTTTTATTTTAATTAAAAAATGAGACTTTATTAATTTCTTAAGTGTTTTTATATGTAAAACACACCAAAAATAAGGGTCTTGTGGTTATTAGCCACGTGACAGATGCTCTTAAAATATGAGTATAAAGTGGTATATATACCAAAAAAAGAAAGATATCTATATAATATATATATTTTTAAGAAATATTACGCCTAAAAAGAATAAAACAACTGTCAGAAAGTGAGAAATAAGAGAAAAAACTCACTTATAAGGGTCCAAAAAAAGGTTTAAAACATGGCCAGGCCCCCAAAATGTCAGCTGGAGTCTATGTTGAAGCAGTAATTAGGCTATTTACAACTAGAACTATGACTGTGACATGTGCAAATAATTTTAAAATAAGAGATTTAATTCAATTTAATGATTTATAATATAATAACAGGGTTCTACTATTGAAGAATAGTGGTGGTGAGCGCTATTGAGAACCCTTGGGTGCAGTCTTACCAGTTGGATTACTATAATAAGAGCTACAATAATTAAAATTATAATTATACCCTGATTATTACCCAAGAGTAAAACTGTTTTTGACAGTTTACTACGTAGGATATTCAAGAGAAGGATGAGGAAAACAATTCTGGCTGTGAAAAGCCTCCTTTTTATCCTGAAATGGGGTGGAAAGGGTGCTAGACCTTTCCACATAGAGGAAGTGAAGATTGTTCACCCTCTAGTACTGGCTTGTGGTTTGCAAACAGCCTGTATAGCCTGTATTGGGCTCAGATGTGGTTTTGAAACCACATCTGGGCAGTTTTCACCAATACAGGGTGAAAATATTTATCTGGGGACCTCACAGCCTGATTCTGACGTGTATGATGCGTAGAATGCTGTACAGAAACTGTATGGGACCCCATTATTGACTGACATATGAGGTATTGAAGTAAAAACAAGCTTCTTTTTCTATTTGACACCTCATATTCATGGTTATGGGATATTATCCCATGGTAAGGCTGTATATGACAGCAGGTGGGAATCTGACCTTAAAACAGCCATAACTTTGTCAATTCTTGAGATATCAACCTCAAAATTGGTTCAGTGTGTAGCCCTGTATGTGCTCTAAACAATGGTACATCATTTGATATGGGTATTATTAAATATGGCAAAGTTATCCCATGTACAAGTTCTTTGTGCATTTGTGTGGTATAGGCAAAAAGCTGTATTGAGCTTATTTGCACCATAGCTTTTGTTCTAGTTGAGCTATGTGTAAATGGATGACACCATCAGATAGCCCTGATTTTGCTCTTTCCAAAGAGACCCCACTTCAAGTATCTCACACTAAAACTGTAGAAGCTAGATGAGAGGTGAATGTTTTGTTCACCCTTATTTGGCCTGAAATTGACCATAACTCCAGTAATATTGGTGCTAGCTCAGTTTGGCTAGTACCATTGGATAGCCCTGGCTTAGAGCTTCATTTTTAATACCCATTTGATGGAGTTAAGCCTCTCCTTCTGGATTTTAGATGAGAGGTGAAAATTAAGGTTTATGCTCAGCAATAACTTTGAGCAGGAATAGCTTTGTTATTCTTTGTCCTATGGTGATGGGACTTATATTTTCAGAAAGAGGTGAGTTTCCTCTTTCTTTTGGTACCTTTTTGAGCTGATTTGGCTCAGATCCATGTTTTGGTGGTATCTTGGCTATACCATTGGTTTATGGTATTTTGGCTGTCATGCTTGTGCTCTGGTTTTGAGTCACAGGCTGACACATATGGCTTATGGGGTTTGTGTATTCCAAAATTTGTCTTAGAGCTTTATGTGGCCTATTTGTGTATTTAAAACATACCTCAAGAATCACACTCATTCTTGACCTATTGTTTCAGTAATTCTATACCCAAAAACTCCTTTCTTGGTTACAATCCTTTCAACATCAATAAAAACTGAGCTTATTTCCTTGGCTGATATAATAATTTTAAGAATCAAGCTTCTGGAATTCATTGTCTATAAGACAATAAAATGGATCAATTAGTGTCAAAAAGTAAATATAAACATAGACCAATTTTCAAGTGAATAGCTTGAGCCAGCTCCCATTTGGTGTCTTTGAAGGCAAAAAAGTTTGGAATGTACTTCATAGCTTAGCCCTGCAATTGGAGTGGCAACAATAATTACAAATTTTTCAAATGTCCATTGAGTTCTATGATGAATATAAGGAATAATTTGTGTAGATTTTTGAACAACTTCCACTGGAGTAATGTATCTTGTGTGCAATCAATGCTTGGATAATTATTGGATGGAAGATTGGTATTAAAGCCATAACACCTTCCTGATTTCTTTTGAATACATAGACATAAATCATGTATTGAATGATTTTTCCAGAGCTTTTTGAGATTCCATGGAGGATCAATCTCTCCTTCATTGTATCCATCTTAAAATCAGCATTAATACACCAATTAACCTGATGATGGCCACTTAAATTGAACAAAAGAACTCTTAAATTTCAAGGACATTGCCAAACAATGAGTAATACCACCAATGTACTTTCCACATTATTTTCCTTGAGGGCATTTCTCTATCGGATTGGTGGGTTGACTCAAGAAGGTTATACCTTATTTAATAAATTCTTGATTTGCAACAGAGACTATTTCTGTTCTGTGTTAAATGTGTGTGTTTACATCTCAAAGCGCTAATTATTATCATCTATCTCCCACTTAACTCTCATAGATCTAGCCGCCACATTTACCTGATCAGGAATATTGAATATCTCAAGCCTTGAAATGTAAAAGCAAGCAATCAGATAGCTTTTGGCTAGTACAGAAAGTACAAAATTATTACATGGGTCATCATCACCCCCACAAGTCAATCAATCATATTGGCCCTTCCAACATAACTTCAACCATGCATGCTTAGAGCTATGCCATTATACCTTGAGGATCAACACAACAATGTGAACTACTCAATAACATCTGTAAGCAGACTTAGACACCAAGCTACTTATTTTGTCCACCTTCTAGAACTACTTTTTACATCAAACCCAACAAGCCCAGAAACTCAAAAAAACAGAATTAAACTGTATACACAAACTCTCAATGGCGGTTGTTATAAACTTAACACTGAAGTCCAGGTTGCCATGGAGTTTTTGTAGTCTTTGAGTGTGTTGTAGTTACTAGCCAGTTGTAATGTAGGAAGGACCACGATGGTTCCTTTGTAATCAAAATAGGCATGTGATCTAAAACCCCGCAACGGGCCCCAAATCACATATTTTCGGTCAGGCAGTGTCTCAGTAAAAACCGAAGAATTAGTGTCAATTACGACTAACATTACTGTCCCAAAAAAATTGAGGTAAGGTGCGAAATATTGTTGGCATAAGGATACCGGTGCGAAGAGCACCGGAAGCCTACCTTTAATACGTAGCGAACAATTGGGGGACCCAATCCAATAAGACTGAATTGACATCGGATATGGGATCCTTGATTGATTTTACAAGGTGCTCCAAAACCTTGAGGCCAACTGGTCTCACTTGGATTTTTTTCAATTATTACTGAATAACAATGGTCAAATAATCAAAACATTTGAAAACTGAAATGATGTTAAAATGATGGAAGAAAAAGTAAGAGCTTTAGGTGAAGAAACAAGTACATATTTACCAAGAAGCTCAAACAGATTTTAATCGTTGATCATAAATTACCAAGTTACTTATGCCAACTTTCCAGGTAGCACAGATGAATCAAGGTGGTATGTATAATCCGAAGAACGAGAAATCAAGCTAAATCAAGGGCTCGCGAACAAAAACAATATGCAAGGCAAGAAAACCAAAAGTTGGAAAAAGGCCGGCGCAGGGGAGATGTACTAATGTAACTCGTAGAAAATTAATTCATCACAAGTAATTGCGATATTTTTGTGCCTTCAGATAGCGGGGTAAACTAGGGTTAACTTATAAAGACAGTGCGATTTTGAGTATGTAGGGCTGTTACAGTCTAGTCTTTTCGTTTTTGATTATTTCCGCAAACATGAGACAAAACGTCTTGTTTTTGTTCATTTTCCTGCAGCACTCAGACATGCTTCTTGACTTGGTTAGGATTTTTTCCGAAACCAATTATTGGTAAACCGTCTTTTCCATATCTAATTTGGTGTGGTTGATGACGTGATCTACCATTACCTGTTCTTCCCTTTTCGCCTTGAAACATGGGTGGCTCCCAACTTGAATCATGGCCAACCCAGTTTTGATAGCTTCCTGAAGCACCAGTTCGTTGCTTCTCCTGATTCGACTTGATCAGTTGACGTTCTTCCTTTTGCTTTTGGATAGAAACCGATTTCAAGCCGCGCTGAAATTCTTTTTGATCTTCCCTTAAGATGAGAGTAGCACCATTGACCGATTTGTGTCTTTTGCTTCCCTTGTCAAATGACGCACTACCTGGCTTGGCAGACGGAATTGAATAAATCGTTCCGCGATTTCGATATTGAAAGTTAGACTTGAGATGGAGCACATAACCAGTGGGTGAGGAAGGGGTGTATGTGATTGATACTCTAGTCAAAGTTGGACCACCACATGTTGGACAAAACTTTCGAGTTGGATCTTTACAAAGTCTAAAGAAAAAGAGGCGGACAGAGTAAATTGAATTTACGCATGATCAACTTGCCTGAGGGGTTTAAACTAACTTGAAACAACCATAACATCTCAAAACCCAAGTCTTGACATCACGAACACGCTTCCCTCCAACACCAAAAACGTTGAGACCGATTTGCAAAGCTACATTTTGCATTGCAAAATCACCAGTCAAAAGAGCAGCCTTTAAAGTGACAGGCTTAGAAGAGATCTCATCGGTAGTAGTCGTGGTAGGTGCAGGACGAGGGCTAGTATTCGAGCATGGGTCCTCAGGATTGACATCAGTTATGGTAGAAGATGAGGGCTGATTGTTTTCAATGGGCGGCTTAAAGGTGGTGGCTGATAAAGTTGAAGGCTTAGGCTCCAAGGAGGGAAAAAATCCCATGTCCTTTGCTTGGTGAATGTGAAGATTCTCAGGCGTAATCCAGCTGGGATCGGAAGCAGAAATGAATGAAGAAATGTCAGAGGCATCCTCGTCTTCAGATGACTGGATGTTCTGCTTAGTTGGAATTTGAACCCAATCCGTATCGCTATTGGTATCAGGTAGGGCTGGATTCTCGTGATCAGGATATTGCGCAGGAGTCTGTTGAGTAGAGGCAGCTTGGGTGACGATCGATTTTGGTTTGTCTATTTGAGAACCATTTAAATCAAGCGAGTACGTTTGGATTGACAATTGATCAACATCATCCGAGATGGAAAATGATTTTGAAGACTCTTGTTCCAAGGATGGTTTTGGCTCAAGAGCACTTTTAGAGAGAATGGAGTCAGGCGATGGCTGAAAATCGGATTCTGACTTGGGATTGTCATTGTCCACTTCTTTTTGTTGTTTGCGTAATAACCTTGCCTTCTTCTTTTCTGGATCTTTACCCATTCGTTTCCCACCCACTTGATCCCTCAATCTCCATGTCCCATTAGCTTCTACCTCAATGTCATAAGCTAGAGCGAGGACGCCAATATCTGCTGATGAAAGAACTGCAATATCACCGGTTTTGACTGCAAACTCTTTAACTAAATTTTTCCTCACATCAGTTCATGTGGAATTAAAGTTTGACTTGATAGGTTCTCAAAGAATCTTGGACTGACTTTTTGAAATTCCAATCATGGAAGGCTGCCTGACTTGAAGGCCTTTCCACTGAGTATGATCATCCTTCATGTGATCATTACTTTTCGCGTTCAAGGTAGCATCTAAAATTTTCCATTCCTGATCTAGTCGTTCGCGCTGTCCCTTTTCCTTGACTTCTTCGATGACTTCCTTCGTAGTGATAAATCGATCTGACAAAGCCAATAAAGAGGTCAAGCTGGAAGTCAGGAGCGGTGCAGTATCAAGTACCAGTGTTTGAGTGCGATCAAGGGATGGCATAGTGAGATAATGAAAGCAATGGGTTGATCAAGTATTGAATAAGCCAAGATAAGAGGTAAGTTGACACTGGACTTGAAAGAGGGGCCAGAGTTGGGACGGCCAAGGCCAAGTTACTTTCAAATGCTCGAGCTTGTTTCGAGAATCGATTGACGAGCTGAAATCTTCGGTTTTGAGGATTGTCGTGAGAGATTCCTGGCGAATTCTTGCTAAATTCTTGAGGAATCCTAGTGAATTATTTTCGAATTCCCCTTGAGGGTCATATCTGGCGATAAAAACTTTCAAATGATTCATTTTGAATATGCAAAATAAAACAAAAATCGATTTTAAAACACCAAGCGGTGGCTTTCGAGTTCCCCGGCAGAGCCCCGTGGTACTCAGGGGTTGGCCGGGGACCAGAGGGGCAACCAGGACATTTTATTAGGGCATCTCTAGCAGCAGATGCAAGCTGGTGGCTCTAGGTGATTGGGTAGAATCATTTTGCTACGATTTTATGTTCCAAGAGTTCTTGATGTTTTTCAGAAATTTTGTGAAGTTTCACAGAATTTGTGGATGCATCCCCCTACATTGAGTGGTGCTACATGTAGGAGCCCAAGGCCATGGAATGCATCTGAATGTAAAGTACATCCTCATTTGGATTAACATCTGGGAAGTTTTATAACCTTCTGTGGAATGTAAATTCTGAAAGGTTGCTATTTGTATTCAGTTCTAGAGACCCTTAAGGATTCCTTTTGTTTTTTATCTTGCTTCTTTTGTCACAGCCACTATCAGGGGTAGGGTATTCAACCTTAAGCCACTCAAACTCATGAAACCAGCAAATCCAATGTATATCAGGAATCAGTTTCAGCAAATCTTCTTGCTGAAACATGAATACAACTTGGTTCATCAATACGGCCTGTCAATACTTGTACAGGCTGGATATTCCAAATACAGTTTGGAATCACAAGAATGAAACTGTATGATCACCCAACTCCACCACACCTCTCTGTTAGAGATGTAAGGGGATATAGTCAGGGCTCTGCTTGTCACTGCTCTTTTCCTTCAAATTGGCAACTCAAGATTAAGAGGTAAGGAAAGAGCTTGGAATTTGTGACGAGTGGGCTTAAGTACAACTAAATGACTGTGCATGCACAGCATTAGGTTTTATTATTTACAAAAGGTATTATCTTGACTATGCTTCTACTGGACTGGTGTGGTATTCCTAGACCATTTTGGCTTAATGGATCATAAATTTAATTTTTTGGCTTTGAACAACTGTTGATTTAAGTTAAGGAACTATCTTCTCTAACCTAAGGGTATAAAGCCTAAGTTAATAGCAATTCTAAGCTAAAGTAACTTCTCAGTGGAAAAATAAACTGCTACTTATACTGTGACACCCCACTGTACCATCCAACACTACAAGTGAAGGATTGGGTCACCCAAAATAGCACCAATTTTCAATTTCTTTGTATTTATTTAATTTTTAATAATTTCAAGTGTGTAGTAAAATATGACTACAGCACAAAGGGTCTGAGCTATAATGATGATGCATAAAATAACATTTTATGGAAGAGTTATAGTTTCATAGGGGTCATGTTATAAGGAAAGGTTAATTTAAATAACTTTTTAAGGAATTTCTGTTATGAATTAGTTTAACTGGAGTTTAATATATGAAATAAAAAGGGAGAGATGGTATCAAGAATTTATCATAGTTGGTTCAAGTTAAAAAATGAATGAATTTAAATTGCATTGCAAATATGGTATAGGGTGAACTTAATTAGTAAGATTTCATTAATAAGGAAGAGAAGCGTTATCATTATATGGTATGAAGACGCCAAGTGAAGATTCATAGTAGAGATATAGAAGAAATCAAAATGAATTATTCAAAAGGGAAGAAAAAAATTATATACGTATTCAAAATGAATATTACATCATCAGGAAGGAGATAAAATCAATATTAGTGATCAATTTAGTCTTTCTGAGTAATCAATTGAATTTATTAGTGATCAACTGAATTGCTTAGTAATCATCGGGAGATAAAGCATCCAGAAACTCAATTGAATCAAGATCACCTCACATTAAATTTAATCACTCACCATGGAAACAAATGAAAGTTTCCCCACAAAATCAAGAGCTCAAACAAATTACAGGTCATGTGATCCAACACCACCAAACCTTATTTCATAATACAGGTCACATGACAAAAAACCCAAATTTGAGACTTGGAAAAATTCTAAGTCCCCTTTTTTTGACACTCCCATGGAGGCCCAAAAGCCATAAATAGAGGTCCTCTTCCCCCCCAAATTCTTTTTTCTTCATGACCCAGACAGAGGCTCATCAAAAAAACATAACTTCTTAATATTTTTTGTGAGGGAAATCCCCTCCATCCATCCACATTATCCTTGAATTCTTCTCAGTAGCATTGTCTGGGTTCTTTAGAAATAATGGTAGTTAACAGTTGGTCTACATTATTCTATAAGATCCATCCCATTGAAAAGTTCTTTACTAAGTAGCCAAGCTCAGTAGTAAATTGAACCATAGTAGTGTCATTTATCCCAAGTTATCATATTATCAAAAGTGTTATTATCAAAATTGGAAATCCCTCAAGTTTTCACTATTCTTAGTAAAGGACTTAAAGGTCTTTTAACTAGTTCTATATCATTATTTATTTGTCTTAAGTTTTACTGAACCATTATTTCCAGATCAAACAAAGTCTGATAGAGTCTGTTGAATATAATTTTCTGACCCAGCCACCATCAAATAAATTGAATTGATTGTGGAACTCAAGTCAAGATAATTCAGAATTATTAGGAAGGGAAGTCTAGATTATTTCAACACACAAGCAGAGAAAGGTTTACAAGCTTGAACAGCGATTCAAAGCTGTTTTCTTGTAATTTCCCCTTCCAGGTACTGCCTCATTTTATCCCACACCAGGGCATATCCCCAGTCATAAGCCCCCCCAAGATCATACCATGACAGTGATTTGTTGCCTTGCCACTGTTGTTGATGGGCCCAATAGGGCCTTTTTAAGAATATTTGCATGCTGATCTGATGTTGATACCCATACCATGCTGATGTCATTTGCCCTAATGGCATCATTGACAAAGAAAAATGCATGTGAAAGGTAGCACATCTTCTTGCATGATGTGTTGTCTGTGGCCAAACTGAAGGCCACCTGACTGTCACAGTGAATTGATCTTGTAATCATCACTCCCAGGAAGTAAAGTGTTGATATTGATTGGAACAGGTGTTGTTTTTCTTCCAACAGTGCCATTTACTCTGCCACACAAGTGGACAGGGACACTACAATCTGATTTTTGGATCCCCAGGGTGATGAAAAAGCTGGTTTGTGAGTGTTTGAAGTCCTTCTTCAGCTGATATCCACCCATAGGCATAAGCTTGAATCAGTAGAGCTCATAGACAAGCATGCCCCTTGGTCCTTGAGAGGTACCCAACCAGGTGGTCCAACACTTTCCAGTGTGAGGGGGTTGGGGCTATTGAGTGACACATAAGCATGTTGATTGCATAATACAGGTCAGGGCACATGCAAGTGGTGAGGTAAGCCAGTTATTCAATGAAAGAATCAAAGGCTGTGTTGGATGGATAAGGGGGTGTAAGGTTTGACTATGAAACAATAAGTAAAAATTACTAATATTTTACTTATTGTACTATGAATGTCCTTATAAATGAAATAAATAAGATAAAAATAATTATAATAATAAAGAATTACTATAATTATGGCATAAAATAATTATATTATTAAATAAACATAATAATATAATTTATATTATAAAAAAATGATATAATAAATAAATATATTAATATAAGATAACTAATATATTTAACAGCACTTCATTATTGTTACCAAAAAATAATAAAGGCGTAAAAAACTGTTTCTTATTAATAAAAAACAATTAATAACAATAATATTACTAATATCAAAGTTATAAATTAATATAAATACTATTTATATTAATTATAGAATTATTAAAGTAATAATAGAGAAAAATTATTATAATAAGAGAAATAACTTACTTTTAATTCTTAATATAATAATTTTGGATAATTTTATGCCTAGAAATGTAAATAAAACTTACTTAAATTGTAGTTACAATAAAATTCAAGAGAAATCAAAAATTTTCTTGATTTTATGTGGAATTGAGGTTTTAAGAGAAATTTAAACAAAACAATTAAATAATTGCAATAATCACATCAAGGATGAAGATTATTATAAGATTATCTTTGATCTTTGATAATATAAAAGTTTTATATATAAAGAATAAAGAAATTACCTTTTTATTTAATGATTTAATGTTTTTTTAAGCGTCTGAGGGGGAAATAGAGTAAAAAGAGGTCTATTTATATTAAATTCCTTCCTCCTAGAGTTCAACAGGCTTCTAGTAGATGTGCACTGATCATATCCACTGGAATTGATCAATGTTTTAAGGTTTGGTGATGATTACATCATGATCAAACCATCTTATCTCATTATTACACCATTATTGAGAGTTATCACTATAACTTGATGACATCAAGGCTTGGAAGGACCCCAAAATTCGTGGATTTCATTAGTTGGAATCATAAATTAACATTATTCACCAATTGTATCACTCATATGACTGTTAAACTTAATTTAAGATTACAGTGAGTGATCGTAAATGATCAAATTAAGCTCAAACTTTGATCCTTAATAAACTTTAAGTTTTACACGCTAAAGAAATTCAGAGAGTGAATTCTAATAGCTTGGAATAACCTTACTATTCTGCCAAGAAAATTTCATTACATCATCAAAACTCTATTTTTGACGATTTTTCTTGTAACTCATATTTTCTGTTGAAATTTAATATTTTAAACTTCAAACCATGATTTCAAGGGGTTATACCCTGAATTTTATAATAAAAATTACGTCATTCTTCACGAATGAGCTAGTAGAACCTGACTGTCTACTTATTTTTAGCTTTGGACCACTTTCACAACAAAGTGGTCAACAGCTCTATTGATTTTAATCAATAATCTCTTACAGGTTTTAACCTTGTTTATAGCTTGTGAAATAAAGTTCATTTCTGTAATCCTACAGTAATCATGTGATGACTTTCTTTTTGGTTCATCACTATATCATGCATATTTCAAAAGATATTAGCTAAAATCCTTGAATATATGCGCTGACCAAAAAAGTGCATATATTCAGCTTAACTCCTTAAGTATTGACTTTGGAGATTAGCTTCTTAATTGTTTTATGTGTGTACCTCTATGGAGAATCTAATGGTACCATTTATTTTACATGTTTCTTCATTGGTATTTGAAATAATTAAGGATTTATGTTTTTTAGAAGGTATTATTACTTATAACTCATTAAATATTGACTTTAAAGATATGCCATAAAAATGGTATATGTGTATTTTACCATTGGAAATCCAATTTTATAGTTTATTTCACATGTTTATTCATTGGGTTTTAATTTAAGCCAAGTTTTATGCCTATTTATGGCATCTTTTGTAGTTTTAAGGTAATTATTTTTAATGTATAATTATTTTAAATATTTCTTGTGACCTTTTTGGGTATGTGGTAATATCTCAAAGGTTCACATTCCCTACCACCAAAAAAGAGTGTACCACAATCTGATATGTGTAATTAGGGTATCATCCACTGTCCTACCTCTTCAATAGACTTTGTTAGTCTTGAAGCTCAATAATGCTTAACTTTTCTATTCTTTAGGTTTTCTTTCATGTCTGAACCTTCTTAGTAGTTCATCAGCATTTGTTATATCTTTCTCAAGTAGCCATTCATCTTCTTGAGTTGGATTTTTATACCTTACAAGGTATTCTCTTTCTTTTTTGTTTCTTTTCCTTCTTTCTTTAAGGACTTTTACTATTTTCTTTTCTTCTCCTTCTTCCAAGGGCGGAATCCAAAGTGGGGTTTATTTCTTAGTGGAAATAACTCCTTGTCACTTGATCTGTAAGGTTTTATCAGAATTACAGGGAAAGTTGGGTGTTTGTTCATTAATTAACCTGTGAGTTCCAATTGCACAGCATTGGGTCCATGAAGTGCTTTTATCATAAATGGTCCTGCAAAGGAATCTTTCAATTTCTTTGGACCTTTTATGTTATTTAAATTAAGGGTTGATACTAGGACCAAGTCTCCTATTTTGAAGTCAGGTGGCTTATGACTTTTATACCATCTTTCTTTTGCATATTTGAAAGAATCTTGCATACATCTCTTTGCATGGTGTCTTGCTTTGTCAAGCATTATTTTAAAACTGCTTTCTGTTGGATGTATATCCACTAAGTCCTTGTTGAGGGTATCATAAGGAAGTCTTGGATTCCAACCTTTTTCTAGCATTGCTGGTGTTTTTCCAGTAGAAGAATGGATTGATGTTTTATATGCCAGTTCAAGAGCTGGTATTAGTGTACACCAATCATGGGTAAAACCATCAGAATCTTTGAATTCTAGTCCATAAGCACAGAATCTTCTGATCATTTCCTCCAAGGTTTGTATCATTCTTTCTGCTAAACCATCAGTTTGAGGATGGTAAGCTTTTGAGAATGATAATTTTGTCCCAAACAAGTTATGGAGATTTGTCCATAATGCTGAAGTGAATCTTGGGTCTCTGTCACTTATGATATTCTGGAATAAGCCTGTATGGCTGACGACTTTATTCCATATCATTATGGCTGTGTCCATAGCTGTGTCATCTTAGTGACATGGTAGGAACATGGGAGTTTTGCTATACCTGTCAACTAATACTAGGCATGCATTATAGCTTCTGTCTCCTCCTGGAGGTAATGCTGTTACCCAATCCATATGAACTATTTCCCAAGGGGATTTTGGTTCTTGGATTTGGATCATCATTCCAAATTTCTTTCCTGTGGCTCTGTTGGCTTTTTGACATCTGTCAAAGGTTTGGCAGTATTCTGCAACATCTTTCTTCCAATTTGGCCAGCAAGAGCAGGTTTTCACCCTCTCTAGTGTTCTGTCTTCTGAAAGGTGTCCAGCTGAAACACTATCATGACACTCATGTAAAATAGTGTTTATCAGGGTTCTATCTGTTAAGGCCATAACACATGTGTGTTTTGTTCTATGGTAAAGGATTCCATCAAGGAGGTGGGATCTTCCTTCATCATATGCCTTTTTCCATGTTTCATCTAATTTTGATGAAAGTGATGGATCTTTGCAGTCTTTCATTAGAAGTTGGCTTAAGATATGGCAATTCTTGTCTATCTTATAGCTTTCTTTAACTTGGCCAAAGAATTCTGTGCCAATGTCTGTAACACATATTCCTTTTATATGGTGCTCTTCCTGTGGTACCCATGCTGGATTGTCAGGGGTATTTTCTAGAGCCCATCTACTGAGACCATCTGCATTTTTATGAATATTACCAGATTTATGAGTAATAGTCATATTTCCTCTATATTCTTGGATAGCAATTTGCCATCTCAGCATATTTCTATTTGGATTTTTCATATTTAATAGAAATTTTACAGCATTAAAGTCTGTAATCACATCAAATACTGTTCCATCCAAGTAATAATGTAATTTTTCTAAATCCCACACTAAGAAGAGGAATTCCATTTGACTTGCTCCATATCTTGCTTCTGTTGACTTTATCTGTCTTGAAATAAAACAAATTGGTCCTTTCACTGGTTTATCATTGATAATTTGTGTCTGGTGTAGTGCAGCACCTAGTCCTTCTCCACAAGCATCAATGTACAGTTTGAAGGGTAGTTTCCAATCTGGCATTAGAAGAAATGGGGCATTTGTTAACGAATTTTTCAATTCTTCATATGCCTTGACTCTTTCTTCTGTCATTTCATAGACTGTTTGTTGATCACATAGTTTATACAAGGATTTGGCAATTTTTGCAAAGTCCTTTACATGCTGTCTATAGTAACCAGCAAATCCTAGAAATGATTGCATTTCTTTTTTGGCTTGAGGCATTGGTTTAAGTAGTACTGCTGCTACTTTATTCTTGTCTATGCCTAGACTAAGTCCAGATACAACATGCCCTAGTGCTTTTATCTCACTGTATGCAAAATGACACTTTTTCAAGGAAATTTTCATATTCACTTGCACTATCTTTTGTAGTACCCTTTCTAGTCTTGTAAGGTGATTTTCCCAAGTTTCTGAGCAAACTATGATATAATCAATATGGATAATTAAGCATCCTTCTGATAATTCTTCAGGAACTATGGTATTCATCATTCTTTGATAATGGGAAGGTGCATTTTTTATTCCAAATGGCATTCTTAAGTATTCAAAAATCCCACAGTGGACTATTATCCTCAGTAGTTTCTTGGAATTGTCTGTTAAGACATTTTGTTGAAAAACCTTTAAAGCATCCATGGCTGTAATGAACTTAGCTTGTGACAATTGTGTCAATGTCTCATGGATTATGGGTATTGGATATCTCTCTGGAATGGTATAGGTGCTCAGGGATCTGAAGTCTCCTACCATTATTGATTTTCCATTATGCCAAGTTATAATGACAGGTGTGGTGACCTCTACCTGTTCATTATGTCCTAATTTTCTTAATACTCCAAGCTCCATTACCCCTTTAATGTGTACCTCCAAGGCTTCTCTAGCCCTTGGACTAGCTGGGTATGCAGGTCTCCTTAGTAAGGGTGGGTAAGGCTTTTCCACATTAAGAATTATATCTACCTCATGTCCAATTATGGCACCTAGTGGCTCTTTGTCAGTTGCAAAGGCATTTTTGTACTTAAATAAGAGGTCAATCAATTTTTCCTTCATTTTTTCTGTTAATTCTTGATTGAATTCTGCCTCTTTGAGTTGTTCAGACATAAAAAGTCCCTTTTCAGGACTTTTCTCTTCATTCTTAATAACTGTAACTTGTTTTTTGTTATTTAAGAAGCCAAACTTTTGTCTTTTGTTGTCTCCTATGGTAAAATATCTATCTTTTTGGTTAGAGATATCTATACCATAAATTGACAAGTAGTCATTTCCAAGTATGAAGTGATTACTAGTACAGTTGTCCATTACTACAAACTCTACTTTAATTCTGACACATTGTGAGGGGTGAGGAAAAATTAGTGTTAAATGAATTATTCCAAGGGGCTTCATGCTCTCATTTGCACTACTAAATTTGACACCTTTTATTGGCATAAGTTTTCTTTCCAGTCTGGGACAATGGTTTTTAGATAACTTTTACCAACACAGGTGCAATATTCTCCTGTATCCTAGTTCACTTTTCCTTCTTGGTTATCAACCATAACAATACTTATACTTGATTTTCCAGCTGTATATCCCATTCCTTTTGCAGGTTTGGTTCTGTACATTTTGCCATCTTGTATATTTGTCAGGTTTGTGTCAGATGATCCAACTTGTGGTAAGTTTGAGTTAACATCTAGTACTTCATAAATTATATCAATATTATTAATTTGTGCATTAATTATATTAATTTAATCACTTTCAGAACTTTCTGACTCTTCTGTTTCTTTTTCAGAGTCAGATCCCTCCTCTTTGTCATTGTGGTGTTCTGTTTCCACAATTTCATTAATCTTTGCCTCTGTGAGGCAATTATTGGCTAAGTGTCCAATATCTCCACATTTATGGCATTTTCTTTGCTCATTGTTGTTGGATGTATTAGGCTTGAAAGCTTCTTTTGATTTATCTTTTTTGATAAATGGTTTATTTGGACTTTTAATGTCCAATTTCTTCCAAGTTCTGCCAATTTTTGTTCTTGTCACTATGTCCTCTAGTGCATTGATATACTCTTCTATGGAACATGGTTCTATACACCTGCTTCTTAGGGCATGTTCTAGCTCTCCTCCACATTTATTAAGTATTTTCATGTGCACCATTTTTTGTGACATTTCTGGGTACAATGCATTGATTCTTTCAGCTTGTTTAAAGAAACAAGTTGAAGGTTTGTCTTTTTCTGGGTCAAAGAAAGAATTTTCAAATACATTTTCTATCTTGTACCTCCAGGAATCATTAGCCCACTTGGTGATTATTTCTTGTTTCCACCAAGACCAGATATTTTTGCCATTTGTTTGCCTTATGCCATAATACCATCTCTTTGCATATTTTTCAAACAATGAATTTAATCTTCCAGTGATCAATTCATCTGGTATGGCATAATCTTCTTGTAGCATGTCAATTGTTTTGATAAATGACATGTGATCATATTCACCTTCTCCTGTGAATGTTGGCCATTCTTTTAATTGAGGTGCTTCCTTAATTAAGACTTGGTTATTGTCTTGGTTACTTAAGTCTGTTATGAATGGATTTGTTAATTCCTCTTTTGGTTCAAAAGGGCTTCTTATGTGAGAAAATGGTGTTGATAACTTTGGCATATTTGAGTTAGCCTCATTAATTTTATACATTTTATCAGTGATAAGCCTTATTTCACTTTGAATGTCATCTTTCAGATGCATTCTTGCTTCATCACTCTTTTCCACATGGTCCAAAAGTAATTTTTGGTGTGATGAAGTCTTTTCTTAAATTTTTTCTACAGAAATGCTTAACTTGTTTAATTTTTCTGTAAGATTATCAATACTCACGTCATAATTGATTGTCAAAGTTTTTTCTTTGATATCACTTAGGTATTTGTACAACTCTTGTTGTCGTTGTATTAATTTCTAAGTATTATCAATTAATACTTTTGGTTTATTATTTTCAATCAAAAATTTTATGTGATCAATTTCTTTTTTATTTTGTAAAACAAGTTTTGTTAAAGATGATAAGCTGTTATTTATTTCTTGGAAAGATAATAAACCATTTTTAATGTCTTTAAGAGGTAAAATACTATTTTTAAGCTCTGTTAAAGTAGTTACAACATCAGGAGACAAGGTTATTTCTTTGGGAAATGGGGTTGTCTCATTCTTTGCTCCTCTTTGTCTTTGAATTCCATCAAGGTTCTGGCCATGTTGAAGACATTGTCCATGGAATCTTTTTGGATTTTTGGGATCCTGTAGCTTGGGGAATATGGTTTCCTCCAATCATTTTTCTTGTTCTTCCTCCCTTATTGGGGAGGTTGGTTGACTTGAGGCTTGCTGGTAGAAGCTACTGGGGCTTCTTCCTTGCTTGGCTCTTTCTTTTTGGCATGGTACTCCTTGATCTTCTTGATTTGAGGCTTGGATGATAGTGGATTCCATCAATTGGAGTATCTCATTATTTCCTCCTCCTTGAGGAACTTTTTGAGGATGTGCCAGGAGTTAATCACTCCTTGGTGTATTTGGGGCAACATTTCCCAATATTTGTCCTTGTACACCATGTAGTACTGTTTGTACTGGCTCATGTAGATGTATATCCGAGCCCTCTGAATGTGGTTTGTACCTGTTTGAGTCACTCATACTTAGTTCTAACTCTGGCTCAGATATCATGGGCATTTCTGGGACTTGCCTTTGGGATAAGGCACTTCCTTGTGTGGATTCTGTTCCACTGGGGATATTTCCCTTCCTTTTCCCTTTTGAGGAATCAATTCTACCTCTGAGTCCAGCTCCATCTGATTGGATGTAGTATTGGGAGCCTCTTCTGGTAGTCATGATTTAAGAAATAAGAAATAAGAGGATTTCAGAACAGGAATTCTTCTTATGGAAATTTATAAATAAGGTACTCACCTTCAGAGTCCTGAATGGTGCGTCCTGGAAAGTATAATTTCTTAGCTTTCTTTTTCTTAGTGACAATTGGTGTTGGAGAACTTGGGAAAGTTTCTTCCACCAATCTTTCAACAGTGGCTTGGTTTTCCTCTGTTGGATTGTCTTCAAACACTAAAAAAGACATATAAATATAAGTCTTTTATATAAGAAGTGTTATTTTTGGTAAGATATGGCAATTTTCAACGTAAAAATTGCTTTTATATCTTTTAAAAAGTGAAAATAATTAAGTAAATGAAATAAAAATGAATAAAATAACTTTTTTATTGGTTTTTAATATTTTTTAATATTTTTTTATTTTTATTTTTAAAGAATAAAATAAAAATGAATATGATTCTTTTTAAACTTAATTTATAATATAAAATTATTTTTAATTTATAAAATATCTTTTTTAATCACTAGAGTCACTCAAAGAAAGTTTTTGAAAGTCTAAGGATGTGAAAAACCATGTGTAAGACAGTACAATTGCTTTCCAAATGCCTCAATAGCTTTTAAAATTAATAAAATATAAAATTATCATATAATTATAATTTATTATTGGACAAACCCAATTAGAATCTTTTTAAAGGTCTTTTAGAGTAAATATCATGGCCAGGCTCCCAAATGTAAGGTTTGACTATGAAACAATAAGTAAAAATTACTAATATTTCACTCATTGTACTATGAATGTCCTTATAAATGCAATAAATAAGATAAAAATAATTATAATAATAAAGAATTATTATAATTATGGCGTAAAATAATTATATTATTAAATAAATATAATAATATAATAATTAAATATATTAATATAAGATAATTAATATATTTAAAAGCACTTTATCATTGTTACCAACAAATAATAAAGATGTAAAAAACGTTTTTTATTAATAAGAAACAATTAATAACAATAATATTACTAATATTAAACTTATAAATTAATATAAATACTATTTATATTAATTATAGAATTATTAAAGTAATAATAGAGAAAAACTATTATAATAAGAGAAATAACCTACTTTTAATGCTTAATATAATAATTTTGGATAATTTTACGCCTAGAAATGTAAATACAACTTATTTAAATTGTAGTTACAATAAAACTCAAGAGAAATTACAAATTTTCTTGATTTTATGTGGAATTGAGGTTTTTAAGAGAAATTTAAACAAAACAATTAAGTAATTGCAATAATCACATCAAGGATGAATATTATTATAAGATTATCTTTGGTATTTAATAATATAAAAGTTTTATATATAAAGAGTAAATAAATTACCTTTTTATTTAATGATTTAATGTTTTTTTAAGCATCTGAGGGGGAAATAGAGTAAAAAGCGGTCTATTTATATTAAATTCCTTCCTTGTAGAGCTCAACAGGCTTCTAGTAGATGTGCACTGATCATATCCACTGGAATTGATCAATGTTTCAAGGTTTGGTGATGATTACATCATGATCAAACCATCTTATCTCATTATTACGCCATTATTTAGAGTTATCACTATAACTCTAAGCCTTGATGACATCAAGGCTTGGAAGGACCCCAAAATTTGTTACCTTTTTGGGTATGTGGTCATATCTCAAAGGTTCACAGAGGGTGGTTTGTTTTCTCCCGCCTCTGGCAACCATGTTGGGAGGGGAATGTAATTCTGAATGAACTTACAAAGGTAGGAGCTAACTATGTCAGTTGAAAGTTGGGATTGATACAGGTCCATGCCATTGTCAGTTTGGTGACAGTTGATGCCAACAATTTATCAGAGGGTTTCTGACCATGTGATGTCAATTTGAAATTCCAAGAAATGCCTCACATGGGTTAGGAGGTCAGTGGAACTTGAGGAAATGAGGCCATTGTCAATGTGGGTTAAAACAACAATGATGGAGGTATCTTTCTGGAAGATGTATAAGTACTGGTCAACCTTGGTGGGAGTGAATCCCATCAAGGCAAGTAATTGAGAAAAATACTTCCACCAGAAGCAGCCTTCCTGCTGCATCCCATAGAGGGCTTTGCGGAGATGCAAGGTCTTGCCCTTCATTATAGGAAATACCTCAATTGGTGGTTGCACATAGACAGTGTTGTTGATGTGAATGTACAAGTATGCCCTGCTGACATTGAATTGTGTGGTGGGCCAGTGGTTCAGGATAGACAAAGCAAGCACAATGCAAAGGGAGAACAGAGAGGCAGTGTGGTATTACATACCATTAGAATCAGTAGCAAGCTTACCAATAATAATAAAATAAATAAATAAATAAAAAAGGGTGAAAATTCCAAGAAACTCAATAAGAAAAGTTTTGAAAATTTGTAGAGAACTGAAAAGGCCAGTAGTGCTACAGAAACACTTAGAATTCTGGATTAAAAAGAAAAACCTCCCCGTCTTATAAGCTGACAGGGAGGAGGTATTTACCTTTGGATTGATCATGTAGCTGGCTCAAGTCAAATTGGAGACAACCCCCAAGAAGGTTTTGTAACAAGTATTTTTCTAGAATAAATAGGAAGATCTAGGAATATTTGGAATTTTTTAGAAAATATTCAATTAAATTTCTGGAAGGTTCAGGAATAATGCAGGAAATTTCGGAATATTTCAGAATAATTGTGAATGTTTGGGAAGAGAAGAAGATAGTTTATTCAAAAATAAAAAGAAAATATCAATGATTTACCCAGAAAGATATGTACATGATACAACTACACATTTTGCAAAGATATGAAATCCACAGCCTCAAGAAAAGTAAAATTATAAAAGAAGATAATGCATTTTGAACACTGCTTTAGCACAGAAGGATAATTTGGAAACAGTACAAAATCACACGGTTTTCCCACACTAGGACATCCTTAGCCCCACAAATATATGAAAACACACAAGCATGAAGTTTTATGCAGAAGGGTTTCAATTTAAATAGTCTAGTCTCACACAATTTCTCCACCTTATTGCATCATAAACAAAATTATGAAATTCAATTTAGTTAATATCAATACACCTATAATATGAAGCACAGCATTAAAATAAATTTTCCCATATAAATTCAATGCTACAAAACAAGAATTAAAACATATTTCCCAAGAATAACTTTAATCTTAATTTCAAAAAGAAAAAACATGTCAAACTCAATAAATAATGCAATCTATGCATGAAATGATGCCATCCTAAAATCACCACCAGCATAATTCTTTCAAGATATCATATGACTAGAAGAAAGTTCAATTGTGAAGAGCTGTATTTTCTCCACTTTCTTTGAAAATAAAATAAAATCTCACCAGCCAAATTATCTCAATGAAATCATATGATTTTGATAAGAAAAATCACGACTGGAATAATTCTCTCAGAAAACACATTGCTACACTAAAACTACCCCTCTCACCATGTAAGGTTTGACTATGAAACAATAAGTAAAAAATTACTAATTTATTACTTATTGTACTCTGAATGTCCTTATAATTAAAGTAAATGAGATTAAAATAATAATAATAATAAAGAAATATTATTATTATGGCATAAAAATATTATATTATTAAATAAATATACTAATATAAATTAATATTATATGAAATTATAATATTATAAATAATATATTAATATAAAATAATTAATATATTATAAAGCTCTTTATTATTGTTACCAACAAATAATAAAGGCGTAAAAAACTGTTTTTTATAAATAAAAAACAATTAATAACAATAATATTACTAATATTAAAGTTATATATTAATATAAATACTATTTATATTAATTAAGAATTATTAAGAGTAATAATAAGAGAGAAATTATTATAATAAGATGAAATAACCTACTTTTAACACTTAAAATAATAATTTTGAGATATTTTACGCCAAAAGAATATAATACAACTTTTTCAAATTGTATTTACAATAAAAAATAAAGAAAATTACTAAATTTCTTGATTTTACGTGGAAATGAGTTTTTAGAGAGATTTTTAACAAAAACAATTAAATAAATGATTTAATCACGTCAAAATAGATGATTATAGCAAGGTGGTCTTTGGTCTTTAATAATATAACAGTTTTATATATAAAGAATAAAGAAATTACCTTTGATTTAATTGATTTAATGTTTTTGATGCGTCTGAGGGGAAAACAGAGTAAAAAGAGCTCTATTTATAGTAAATACCTCCCTCCTAGAGTCCAACAGGCTTCTAGTAGACGTGTACTGATCATATCCACTGGAATTGATCAATATTTTAAGGTTTGAGGGTGATTACATCATGATCAAACCATATTACATCATTATTACACCATTATTTAGAGTTATCACTATAACTCTAATTGTGATGACATCAGAGGCTTGGCAGAACCCCAAATTTCGTGGATTTTATTAGTTTTAATCATAAACTAATAGTATTCACCAATTTTATCACTATTAAGACTGTTAAACTTAATTTAAGGTTACAGTATGTGATCATAACAGCTCAATTTAAGCTCAAACTTTGATCCTCAATAACGTTTAAGGTTTTCACGCTACAGCAATTCAGAGAGTGAATTCTGATAGCCTGACATAACCTTATTATGCTGCCAAGAGCTTTTTATTACATCATCAAAACTCTAATTTTGATGATTTTTCTTGTAACTCATCTTTTCTGTCGAAATTCAATATTTTAAACTTCAAACCTTGATTTCAGGGGGTTATACCCTGAATTTAATAATAAAAATTACATCATTCTTCACGAATGAACTAGGAGAATCCAACTGTATACTTTTTTTTAAGTTTGGACTACTTTCACAACAAAGTGGTCAACAGCTCTGTTGATTTTTATCAATATTTCCTCATAAGTCTTAACCTTGTTTATAATTTGCAAAATAAAGTTCATATCTGTGTTCTTACAGTAATTACGTGGTAACTTTATTTTTGGTTCATCATTCTAGCATGTATAGTTTAGAAGATATTAGCTATGATCACTGAATATATGCGTTGACCAAAAAAGTGCATATATTCAGGATAATTCCTTAAGTATTGATTTTGGGAATTAGCTTATTAATTGTTTTATATGTGGATTTTTGTGGGGAATCCACTGGTACAATTTATTTCACATGTTGTTTCATTAGTTTCTGAGATAAATAAGTTTTTATGGTTTTTATAAGGTATTGTACCTTATAATTCCTTAAATATTGGCTTTACAGATATGCCATAAAAATGGTATATGTGTATTTTTCCATGGGGAATCCAATGGTATAATTTATTTCACATGTTCATTCATTGGTTTTTAAGTTAAACCAATTTTAGTACCAATTTATGGTATTTTTTGTATATTTGAGTAATTATTTTTAGTGTATAATTATTCTAATTAATTTTAATATAATTATATTAAAGGTATAATTATTCTGAGTATTTTTTGTGACCTTATTGGGTATGTGGTCATATCTCAAAGGCTCACATTCCCTACCACCAAAAAAGATTGTACCACAATCTGATATATGTGATTAGGGTATCATCCACTGTCCTACCTCTTCAATAGACTTTGTTAGTCTTGAAGCTCAATAATGCTTAACTTTTTTATTTTTCAGGTTTTCTTTCATGTCTGAACCTTCTTAGTAGTTTATCAGCATTTGTTATATCTTTCTCAAGTAGCCATTCATCTTCTTGAGTTGAATTCTTATACCTTACAAGGTATTCTCTTTCTTTTTTGTTTCTTGTCCTTCTTTCTTTAAGGACTTTTACTATTTTCTTTTCCTCTCCTTCTTCCAAGGGGGGAATCTCAAGTGGGGGTTTATTTCTTAGTGGAAATAACTCTTTGTCACTTGAACTGTAAGGTTTTATCAGACTTACAGGGAAAGTTGGGTGTTTGTTCATTAGTTCACCTGTGAGTTCCAATTGCACAGCATTGGGTCCATGAAGTGCTTTTATCATAAATGGTCCTGCAAAGGAATCTTTCAATTTCTTTGGGCCTTTTATGTTATTGAAATTAAGGGTTGATACTAAAACCAAGTCCCCTATTTTGAAATCAGGTGGTTTGTGACTTTTATCCCATCTTTCTTTTGCATATTTAAAAGAATCTTGCATGCATCTGTTTGCATGGTGTCTTGCTTTGTCAAGCATTATCTTGAAGCTGCTTGCTGTTGGATGTATATCCACTAAGTCCTTTTTGAGGGTATCATAAGGAAGTCTTGGATTCCAACCTTTCTCTAGCATTGCTGGTGTTTTGCCAGTAGAAGAATGGATTGATGTCTTATATGCCAATTCAAGTGCTGGTATTAGTGTACACCAATCATGGGTAAAACCATCAGAATCTTTGAATTCTAGCCCATAAGCACAGAATCTTCTGATCATGTCCTCTAGGGTCTGTATCATTCTTTCTGCTAAACCATCAGTTTGAGGATGATAAGCTGTTGAGAATGATAACTTTGTCCCAAACAGGTTATGGAGATTTGTCCATAATGCTGAAGTGAACTTTGGGTCTCTGTCACTTATAATATTTTGGAATAAGCCTGTATGGCTAATGACTTTATTCCATATCATTATGGCTGTATCCATAGCTGTGTCATCTTTATGACATGGTAAGAACATGGGAGTTTTGCTGTATCTGTCAACTAGCACTAGGCATGCATTATAACTCCTGTCTCCTCCTGGAGGTAAGGCTGTTACCCAATCCATATGAACTATTTCCCATGGGGATTTTGGTTCTTGGATTTGGATCATCATTCCAAATTTCTTTCCTGTGGCTCTGTTGGCTTTTTGGCATCTGTCACAGGTTTGGCAGTACTCTGCAACATCTTTCTTCCAATTTGGCCACCAAGAGCAGGTTTTCACCCTCTCTAGTGTCCTATCTTCTGAGAGATGTCCAGATGCAACACTATCATGACACTCATGTAAAATAGTGTTTATTAGTGTTCTGTCTGTTAAGGCCATAACACATGTGTGTTTTGTTCTATGGTAAAGGATTCCATCAAGGAGGTGGAATCTTCCTTCATCATATGCTTTTTTCCATATTTCATCTAGTTTTGATGAAAGTGATGGATCTTTGCAGTCTTTCATTAGAAGTTGGCTTAAGATATGGCAATTTTTGTCTGTCTTATAGCTTTCTTTAACTTGGTTAAAGAATTCTGTGCCAATGTCTGTAACACATATTCCTTCTATATGGTGCTCTTCTTGTGGTACCCATGCTGGATTGTCAGGGGTATTTGCTAGAGCCCATCTGCTGAGACCATCTGCATTTTTGTGAATATTTCCAGATTTATGAGCAATAGTCATATTTCCTCTATATTCCTGGATAGCAATTTGCCATCTCAGCATATGTCTATTTGGAGTCTTCATATTTAATAGTGATTTCACAGCATTACAGTCTGTGATTACATCAAATACTGTGCCATCCAAATAATAATGCAGCTTTTCTAAAGCCCACACTAGGCATAAGAATTCCATTTGGCTTGCTCCATACCTTGCTTCTGTTGGCTTTATCTGCCTTGAAATGAAACAAATTGGTCCTTCCACTGGTTTATCATTGATAATTTGTGTTTGGTGAAGTGCAGCACCTAGTCCTTCTCCACAAGCATCAATGTACAGTTTGAAAGGTATTTTCCAGTCTGGCATTAGAAGAAATGGGGCATTTGTTAAAGAATTTTTCAATTCTTCATATGCCTTGACTCTTTCTTCTGTCATTTCATAGACTGTTTGTTGGTCACATAGCTTATACAAGGATTTAGCAATCTTTGCAAAGTCCTTTATATGCTGTCTATAGTAACCAGCAAATCCTAGAAATGATTGCATTTCTTTTTTAGTTTGAGGCATTGGTTTAAGTAGTACTGCTGCTACTTTATTTTTGTCTATGCCTAGACTAAGTCCAGATACTACATGTCCTAGGGCTTTCAATTCACTATATGCAAAATGACACTTTTTCAATGAAATTTTCATATTTACTTGGACTATTTTCTGTAGTACCCTTTCTAGTCTTGTCAGGTGATTTTCCCAAGTTTCTGAGCAAACTATGATATCATCAATGTAGATTATTAACCATCCTTCTGATAATTCTTCAGGAAATATGGTATTCATCATTCTTTGATAATGGGAAGGTGCATTTTTTATCCCAAATGGCATTCTTAGGTATTCAAAAATTCCACAATGGACTATTATTCTTAGTAGTTTCTTGGCATTGTCTGTTAAGACATTTTGATGAAAACCCTTAAGAGCATCCATAGCTGTGATGAACTTAGCTTGTGACAATTGGGTCAATGTCTCATGGATTCTGGGTATTGGATATCTGTCTGGAATGGTATAGGTATTCAGGGCTCTGAAGTCTCCTACCATCCTTGATTTTCCATTATGCCAAGTTATAATGACAGGTGTAGTAACTTCTACTTGCTCATTATGTCCAACCTTTCTTAATACTCCAAGGTCCATTAATTCTTTAATGTGCACCTCTAGGGCTTCTCTAGCTCTTGGACTGGCTGGATAAGCAGGTCTTCTTAATAAAGGTGGGTAAGGTTTTTCTACATTAAGAATTATATCCACTTCATGTCCAATTATGGCACCTAGTGGCTCTTTGTCAGTTGCAAAGGCATTTTTATACTTAAATAAGAGGTCAATCAATTTTTCTTTCATTCTTTCTGTTAATTCTTGATTGAATTCTGCCTCTTTGAGTTGTTCAGATATAAAAAGTTCTTTTTCTGGAATTTTTTTCTCATTCTTAATAACTGTGATTTGTTTTTTGTTATTTAAGAATCCAAACTTTTGTCTTTTATTATCTCCTATGGTAAAATATCTATCCTTTTGGTTGGAGATATCTATACCATAGATTGATAAGTAGTCATTTCCAAGTATGAAATGATTACTAGTACAGTTGTCCATTACTACAAACTCTACTTTGATTCTGACACATTGTGAGGGATGAGGAAAAATTAGTGTTAAATCAATTATTCCAAGGGGCTTCATGCTCTCACTTGCACTACCAAATTTGACACCTTGTATTGGCATAAGTTTTTCTTGCCAGTCTGGGACAATGGTTTTTAAATAATTTTTGCCAACACAGGTGCAATATGCTCCTGTATCTAAGTTAACCTTTCCTTCTTGGTTATCAACCATAACAATACTAATACTTGATTTTCCAGCTGTATATCCCATTCCTCTTGCAGGTTTGGTTCTATACATTTTGGCATCTTGTATGTTTGTCAGATTTGTGTCAGATGTTCCAACTTGTGGCAAGTTTGAGTTAACATCCAGTACTTCATAAATTATATCAATATTATTAATTTGTGCATTAATTATATTGATTTCATCACTTTCAGAGCTTTCTGATTCTTCTGTCTCTTTTTCAGAGTCAGATTCTTCTTCTTTGTCGTTGTGGTTTTCTGTTTCCACAATTTCATTAATCTTTGCTTTTTTAAGGCAATTATTGGCTAAGTGTCCAATACCTCCACATTTATGGCATTTTCTTTGCTCATTATTGTTGGATGTATTGGGTTTGAAGGATTCTTTTGATTTATCTTTCTTGATAAATGGTTTATTTGGGCTTTTGATGTCCAATTTTTTCCAAGTCCTGCCAATTTTTGTTCTTGTCACTATATCTTCTAGTGCATTTATATACTCTTCTGTGGAGCATGGTTCTATACACCTGCTTCTTAGGGCATGTTCTAGTTCCCCTCCACATTTTTTAAGTATTTTCATATGCACCATCTTCTGTGACATTTCTGGGTACAGTGCATTAAGCCTTTCAACTTGTTTTAGGAACCAAGTTAAAGGTTTATCTTTCTCTGGGTCAAAGAAAGAGTTTTCAAATGCATTTTCTATCTTATACCTCCAGGCATCATTTGCCCACTTGGTGATTATTTCTTGTTTCCACCAAGACCAGGTATTTTTACCATTTGTTTGTCTTATGCCATAATACCATCTTTTTGCAGATTTCTCAAACAAAGAATGTAATCTTGCAGTGATTAATTCATCTGGTATGGCATAATCTTCTTGTAACATGTCAATTGTTTTAATGAATGACATGTGGTCATATTCACCTTCTCCTGTGAATGTTGGCCATTCTTTCAGTTGAGGTGCTTCCTTCATTAAGACTTGGTTATTATCTTGGTGACTCAAGTCTGTTATGAAAGGATTTGACAATTCCTCTTTTGTTTTAATAGGGCTTCTTATATGAGAAAATGGTGTTGATAACTTTGGCATATTTAAATTAGCCTCATTAATTTTATCCATTTTTTCTGTAATAAGCCTTATTTCACTTTGAATATCATCTTTCAGATGCATTCTTGCTTCATCACTTTTTTCCACATGGTCCAAAAGTAATTTTTGGTGTGATGAAGTCTTTTCTTCAAATTTTTCTACAGAAATACTTAATTTATTTAATTTTTCTGTAAGATTGTCAATACTCACATCATAATTGATTGTCAAAGTCTTATCTTTGATATCTTTTATGTATTTATACAATTCTTGTTGTCCTTGTATTAATTTTTGAGTATTGTCAATTAAATTTTTTGGTTTATTATTTTCAACAATAAACTTAATGTTGTCAATTTCTTTCTTGTTTTGTACAACAATTTTTGTTAAAGAAGATAAATTGTTATTTATTTCTTGTAGTGATAATAAACTGTCTTTAATTTCTTTTAGAGGTAATATACTATTTTTAATTTCTGTTAAAGTATTTACAACATCTTTGGACAAGGTTATTTCTTTGGGAAATGAGGTTGTCTCATTCTTTGCTCTTCCTTGTCCTTGAATTCCATCAAGGTTCTGGCCATGTTGAAAACATTGTCCATGGCATCCTTTTGGATTCTTGGGATTCTGTAGCTTGGGGAATATGGTTTCCTCCAATGCTTTTTCTTGTTCTTCTTCCCTTCTTGGGGAAGTGGGTTGGCTTGAGGCTTGCTGGTAGAAGCTACTGGGGCTTCTTCCTTGGTTGCCTCCCTCTTTTTGGCATGATAATCCTTGATTTTTTTTGATTTGAGGTTTGGATGACAGTGGATTCCATCCATTGGATTATCTCACTATCTCCTCCTCTTTGAGGAACTTTTTCAGGATGTGCCAGGAGTTCATCACTCCTTGGTGTATTTGAGGCAGCATTTCCCAGTCTTTGTCCTTGTATACTGTGTAATACTGCTTGTACTGGCTCATGTAGATGTCTATTTGAGCCCTCTGAATGTGATTTGTACCTGTTTGAGTTACTCATACTTAGTTCCAATTCAGGCTCAGATATCATGGGCATTTCTGGGACTTGCCTTTGGGATAAGGCACTTCCTTGTGTGGATTCTGTTCCACTGGGGATATTGCCCTTTCTTTTCCCTTTTGAGGGATCAATTCTACTTCTGAGTCCAGCTCCATCTGATTGGATGGAGTATTGGGAACCTCTTCTGGTAGTCATAATTAAAGAATAAGAAAAAATAAAAGTATTTTTAGAATAAAATTCTTTTATGGCAATTTAAAAAGAGGTGCTCACCTTCAGAGTCTTGAATGGTGGGCCCTGGAAAGTCTAATTTCTTAGCTCTCTTTCTTTTGGTGATAGCTGGTGTTGGAGAACTTTGACAAGTTTCTTCCACCAATCTCTCAACAGTAGCTTGGTTGTCTTCTGTTGGGTTATCTTCAAACACTAAAAAAGACAAATAAATATAAGTCTTTTTATAAGAAGTGTTATTTTTGGCAAGATATGGCAATTTTCCACGTAGAAATTGCTTTTATATCTTAAAAAAAATGAAATAAATAAAGAAATGAATAAAAATGAATAAAAATAACTTTTTTTATTGGTTTTTAATATTTTTTAATATTTTTTATGTATATTTTTATTTTTAAAGAATAAAATAAAAAATGAATATGATTCTTATAAAATTAAATTATAATAAAAATTATTTTTAATTTATAAATTATCTTTTTTAATCACTAGAGTCACTCAAAGAAAGTTCTTGCAAGTCTAAGGATGTGAAACACCACGTGTAAGACAGTACAATTGATTTCCAAATGCCTCAATAGCTTTTAAAATCAATAAAATATAAAATTATTATATAATTTTATGATTATAAATATAATTTATTATTGGATAAACCCAAATAGAATCCTTCTAAAGGTCTTTTAAGTAAATATCACGGCCAGGCCCCCAAATGTAAGGTTTGACTATGAAACAATAAGTAAAAAATTACTAATTTATTACTTATTGTACTCTGAATGTCCTTATAATTAAAGTAAATGAGATTAAAATAATAATAATAATAAAGAAATATTATTATTATGGCGTAAAAATATTATATTATTAAATAAATATAATAATATAAATTAATATTATATGAAATTATAATATTATAAATAATATATTAATATAAAATGATTAATATATTATAAAGCTCTTTATTATTGTTACCAACAAATAATAAAGGCGTAAAAAACTGTTTTTTATAAATAAAAAACAATTAATAACAATAATATTACTAATATTAAAGTTATATATTAATATAAATACTATTTATATTAATTAAGAATTATTAAGAGTAATAATAAGAGAGAAATTATTATAATAAGATGAAATAACCTACTTTTAACACTTAAAATAATAATTTTGAGATATTTTACGCCAAAAGAATATAATACAACTTTTTCAAATTGTATTTACAATAAAAAATAAAGAAAATTACTAAATTTCTTGATTTTACGTGGAAATGAGTTTTTAGAGAGATTTTTAACAAAAACAATTAAATAAATGATTTAATCACGTCAAAATAGATGATTATAGCAAGGTGGTCTTTGGTCTTTAATAATATAACAGTTTTATATATAAAGAATAAAGAAATTACCTTTGATTTAATTGATTTAATGTTTTTGATGCGTCTGAGGGGAAAACAGAGTAAAAAGAGCTCTATTTATAGTAAATACCTCCCTCCTAGAGTCCAACAGGCTTCTAGTAGACGTGTACTGATCATATCCACTGGAATTGATCAATATTTTAAGGTTTGAGGGTGATTACATCATGATCAAACCATATTACATCATTATTACACCATTATTTAGAGTTATCACTATAACTCTAATTGTGATGACATCAGAGGCTTGGCAGAACCCCAAATTTCGTGGATTTTATTAGTTTTAATCATAAACTAATAGTATTCACCAATGTTATCACTATTAAGACTGTTAAGCTTAATTTAAGGTTACAGTATGTGATCATAACAGCTCAATTTAAGCTCAAACTTTGATCCTCAATAACTTTTAAGGTTTTCACGCTACAGCAATTCAGAGAGTGAATTCTGATAGCCTGACATAACCTTATTATGCTGCCAAGAGCTTTTCATTACATCATCAAAACTCTAATTTTGATGATTTTTCTTGTAACTCATCTTTTCTGTCGAAATTCAATATTTTAAACTTCAAACCTTGATTTCAGGGGGTTATACCCTGAATTTAATAATAAAAATTACATCACTCTTCACGAATGAACTAGGAGAATCCAACTGTATACTTTTTTTTAAGTTTGGACTACTTTCACAACAAAGTGGTCAACAGCTCTGTTGATTTTTATCAATATTTCCTCATAAGTCTTAACCTTGTTTATAATTTGCAAAATAAAGTTCATATCTGTGTTCTTACAGTAATTACGTGGTAACTTTATTTTTGGTTCATCATTCTAGCATGTATAGTTTAGAAGATATTAGCTATGATCACTGAATATATGCGTTGACCAAAAAAGTGCATATATTCAGGATAATTCCTTAAGTATTGATTTTGGGAATTAGCTTATTAATTGTTTTATATGTGGATTTTTGTGGGGAATCCACTGGTACAATTTATTTCACATGTTGTTTCATTAGTTTCTGAGATAAATAAGTTTTTATGGTTTTTATAAGGTATTGTACCTTATAATTCCTTAAATATTGGCTTTACAGATATGCCATAAAAATGGTATATGTGTATTTTTCCATGGGGAATCCAATGGTATAATTTATTTCACATGTTCATTCATTGGTTTTTAAGTTAAACCAATTTTAGTACCAATTTATGGTATTTTTTGTATATTTGAGTAATTATTTTTAGTGTATAATTATTCTAATTAATTTTAATATAATTATATTAAAGGTATAATTATTCTGAGTATTTTTTGTGACCTTATTGGGTATGTGGTCATATCTCAAAGGCTCACACACCAGCTAAAACTTCTCAACTATGATTTTTCTAAGTACCCTGTTTTGAGAACCTCTATTAAGGCCTATAAGTTAAAAATAGAGGTCCTCTCTCCCTCATTTTCCAATCATCATACAACAAAGTTCCCACTATCCAGGATCACAACCATCCCTGAACTAGCAGGATAGCTAGAATAGTAGTAGTGTTTTAGTTGTGAAAAGCTCAGTAGCTTAGTATTATTCAAAAAGTATTAGTATGACCTTAGTTAAAGCTTAGTATTTATTAAAAGAAAAGTAGTAGTGATATAAACTTAGTATTAAAAAACTATCAAAAATTATTAAAAGAATCAAATCCAGTAGTCTTATTATTAGTACAAATATGAAAATAATAATTATAATCAACATAAAACCAAAAACAAACTAAAATAAAACACAAAAAATATATTCTCATTAGTTTATCCAAATAACAGAAAGCCATAAAAAATATTATAATTACTTTTATTAAAATAACAGAAGATATTAGTCTTCAGTTTATCAGAAATTTGAGTTTTAAATCACAGTTTTGACTGTAGTATTATTGATAGGTCTGATTTGGAGACTACTGATAAGTCTTCTCTATCTGTCAAAGCCACAAATATTATTTTATTTTGTGATACTCTGAAGGCTGACTATTCAGTAGTATTTATAGGGGAAGCTAATACACCTTATCACCCATGGCTATTGGAAAATTCTGAAATTCAAAACAGACTTACCAATAATTTCCTCCTCAAGGTAATGCCTTATTCCATCCCACACCAAAAAGAGTTCCCACAGTGGTGGGGGAATAAGTTCTTGAGAAGTCTATTTCAGGACACTTCAGGTCTCCACGAGTGTAGAAACAGGCCTTATGATTGGTCACCATGCCATTCGGATCAGTTTTCAACATGAAAACTCATTGGTGGGGTTTGGGCTCAACCACACACCATCTGCTGAAGTTCCAAGAGGCAGGCCCCTTTCAAACTTGAAGTTTCTGGTGCGCGCATTGCAGCCAGCAAAAGACTTTGGGTGCCAAAGGCTGACAACAGGTGGTATACTGTGGAATACTTCATCTTTGAATGCAAATTATCCATAAGTATGAGCAGAACCAAGGCACAAGTCATTCAGGAGGTGTGAGAGTTCTCCGTTCTTGCCACTGGGGGTAGGTCTTTCTGCCTGATAGTTGGGGAAGATGGTCCTAGCCAAGCTGACAAAATGATGTAGGCCCGGAACATAAAAAGAGCCAAACTTCCTTTGCAGATGAAGGGTGTGGCAAGTAACCTTTCTTCCCATGCTCATCAAGTTTTTATGATTGTTGTGGCAGGGGGATATGAATGATGGCCCTGGCACCAAATGGGTAAATTGATCCAAACTCTGGTTGCTGTCTATAGAGTGCCTTGTAAGGTGACAATTTGAATATTGATTTTGGTGAGAAGTTTTGGATGAATCCCACCTTGATTTATGCAAGGGATCATTAAGTTTGACTTCATAGCCCTTGCCATGTCACCCAGTGTGAAATTGAGGCTCTTGGCCTTGTCATTTTCCTGCAGAGAGTAGGGTAGTGTTGGGAGGAAAAGCATTCCCTTGTCAGAGAGGTGATTGGAGAAAGAATTGGATTTAAATTCTTTGCAATTGTCAGTCTGTAGTGATTTTTGGGTCTGGCTAATTTGCACTGTCAGGAATTCTATCCAACGTCTTAACACCACAGGCCCCTCCACCATCATAAAGATAGGTCAGACCATGGTGTGGGTCAATGCATGGTCCCAGGTGCAGACAGATAAAAACCCAAAGGTCTAAGAGTGTCCAAGACAAGAAGATAAAGAGGCTCATCCTGCTTAATCTCTGCCAGATGTCTCATGGTGTGGTACACACTTTTGGCCGTCATGCATGTTTCAAAAGCAAATGGGGACCAAGTCCTCATATTTAAGGATGGCACCCAAGCTTTGAGGAAAGCCCTCAAGGTTTGGTTATTGGTGTGACAGGCCTTTGTGGAAGAGGGAAAAGAAACAGTCTTTGTTTCAATATTTGACAAGACAGGTGGCAAGCTATTACAGTGGGTTTGAGGGGGCACAGCTGCTGAGACATGTGTCCCTCTTGACCTTTCAAGGTTAAGCCACCATACATTGTCCTTAAAAGTAGTTGACAGATGCTGGTCAGGTAGATAGGAAAATAGGTTACTACCCTCATAGACCAGAAGTAACCCCCTGCCAAAAAGCTTGCCAATTGACAGGATGAGGCCTGAGACCTGTGGTGTGAAGGGGACATCAGAGATTGACAGGGTGCCACCCAGTACGGGTAGATCAAGAGTCACCATCTGCAATATTGAGATGGAGGAAGCAGAGTCGGCAAGGGAGATAGTAAAAGGAAGGACAGGTCGAAAATTAGATGCAAAAACAGAGGCACCAGTGAGGTGGATGGACACACCACTATCTACCAAGACTTTCTTGGATGAAGCTTGCTTAATGAACTTCACCTGGCTGACGTGCTCACCAATCAAGTGAGATGCACATGGGGCATTAGGTGTGTGTGGTTGACACAGATAAGGAGAGGATCTGTGGTGATGCCTAGGTATGAACCGGAACTGTGGTATTGCATACCATTATTATCAGTTTCAAGCTTACCAGAAGAATAAATAAAAAAATAGAATTCAATATATCCAATATTTTTGGAGATTTGTAGATAACTGAAAAGGAAAGTAGTGCTACGGACACACTTAGAATTCCAGACTAAAAAAGAAAACCTTCCTGTCTCAGTCACCACCAAGAATCAGGTGACCTTTCACACCCAGGGACACACTGTCCCACATATAGGTCTGGAAAATCACCAGCTGTTGCTGGATTTTTCATTCTTATGTCATTATTTTTAATCTCAAATTTCTCAAAAATTTTCTCACAAATGCCAGCTTAAACTAAAATAACTCAGCAACCGTAGATATCCCAAATCGTCTCCAAACTTGCATGTATCCTTTTGGTCAAAAGTAGTTCAAATCCTCAGCATTGCAACAAAGAAAAATTGTCTATGGCACTGTACAAAGATTTTCTTCTCTTACCAGGATTATTGGTTGCTAATGAACCATTTTTAATTTCATTTGAAGCTGAAAATCCTTGTTCTCCAATGAACTGACCAGCTACATTGATAAGCCATTAATCTTGTTTCAAGTTGTCAATCTTCTGTTTTATCAAAATCAATGTCATGGACAGTTTTATTTGCTACATAAAGACTCCCCAGATTTGTTCCAGTGGGTCCCCTCAACATTGGCTTTATTCTAGTTCCCATCTTTTATTTCTTTGTTTTAATTTTATCATAAGTTTTCTTCTTTTCTCACAGTTCTTTCAACAATGCCAACAGAACTCTGCACCTGCCCACATTGCAAAAAGAACATCAGCACAGATGCCAATGGAAAAGTATACCAAGGTCTATATTTTAATCAAAGCACTAGGCATTGCCATTGGGCTTGAGCTGCATCAGAGCCAGAAGAAACAACTCTTTATGGACTATTCCCACAGCTTTGCATAGCTTCCAAGCCAGAAAAAAACTGATGAAGAAAGTGGCTTTAAAGCCTCTTCAGAAGTTGATTCAGTGGATGTTATGAAGAAGAAAGATTCAGAAGTTATTGGTAAGTCCTATTTCATAAATATGGTTGTACTATACTCTGAATTCTTTGACAGCCTTAATATTGTCATTCATGATGTGGCTATATCTAACATGGGGGCTTAGTAAATCAAGCTGTCATAAGGCAAGGGACAGCCTAGCCCACATTATGAAAGTTGTGTCTAGCAATACAGCAACAAAACCTTCATTCAAAGCTCTTTTACCATGCAACATGCAAACAGTGATCAAGAAGCTCAAGCTAGAAGTCAACCTTGAGCAATATGTCTGCTGCACAAGGTATTACTCAATATATGATGTTGAAACAGCACCTAGTGAATGCAGTTATCAAGAAACTTTGGAAAGTCCTTATTGTGGTGCTGATCTCTTTCAGCTTGCCAAATTCTGACGACTTTGCCATTCAAAAAAATGCAGGGATTTCCAACAGGAAAAAGTATACACACATTCAATTACCCAATCAGCCTTGCCTTAAAACACCTCATGCAACATTTCTATTTCAACCATTACTCACGTGAATAACCTGGTTTTTGAACTCAGCAGATGTTGAATAAGCAATTGAAAAATGGACCAAAAAGTTTTCCACTGGAATTTCTGGTCACATGGTGAATTCTGGCACAAGATCTTTGATAAGGATACCTCTGAAGAAACAATGCAACTAGGTTTTTCACTTTTCATTGACTGGTTCAATCTTCATGGCAACAAGACATTGGGAAAGCAAATTTCTATGGGTATTATTGCGCTAAACTGTCTTAACCTTCCACCTTGACTCCAGAATCAGGCTCAGTATACATGCCTTTCTGGAATTATCCCTTCTCCAAATCAGCCCAACATGAATACAATGAATAATGTCCTGACAACTCTAGTCAATGAACTTGTGTAATTAAATGGCAGTGTAAATATTTGCACGTTAAAATTCCCAAAAGGCAGTGTAGCTGTAAACAAGCTAGTCAACTTAATTGGTGACATAGTGGCAAACCACAAGGTGGCAGGTTTCAAATCATATGTGGCATGGAAATTCTGTTCCTGGTGTGACATTGAAGATCACCAACAAGCCAAGTTGAAAATTGGAAGCCTATGCAACAGAAAAAAGGTGCTGGCTTTGGCTCATCAATGGAGGGAAATTGAATCAATCAAAAGGAAAGATGATGCAGCAAAGAAGAATGGAATTTGCTGGTCAGAGCTGAGCTGTCTGACCTATTGGGATCCCGTAATGAGTGTGCCATTGGTTGTGATGCACAATTGGTATGAAGGGGTCCTAAAGGATCATTTCCAATATCAGTGGGGCTTTGACTTGATTGCCATTGGCAGAAGATCAAATCATGAAGATGAAGTGTTTAGGATGGATGTTGACAATGATGAAGAGATGGGAGCTGAATTGGGTTATCTAAGAAAAGAGCTAAAAGAAAATATGCAGAAACACATTTAAGAGGTAGTTGTACCAAAAGGAGTGACAAAAATACCTCAGGAAGTAGGATCAGCGGGAAATGGTAAGTTAAATTCCAGTGAATGGCAGGCATTATTTGGTATTTATATACCATTGGAAGTTCTTGATGTGTTCTGGAATATGGGATCAAAGAAATATAACCTGTTAATTAACACAGGGGCCCTGATTGAGTGAACCCGCATTTTGGGAGCAACTTCAACTGTGCCTGAAGATTCAGTATGGTTTGGCCAAACTTATCAAAGCTACCAACAAACATCAAAGGTCATGTTCCCAAAGCTTTGGGTTAAACCAAATCATCATTATGCGATGCATTTCCCAGACCAATCAAAGTGGTGGGGACCTATGATGGGAGTTTCAGAATTCTCCGGGGAGAGGCTTGTGGGTTTTTGTCAAAAAATGAAGACTAATAGCTTGAGTGGTATTTAGTTTCTATTCAATTTCATTGCAGAATTAAGTTATAAAAGATTTGATTTTATTTAGGCTGCATGGAAGAAACAGTTATGAACAAGTTTGGTTGAATGCAGCAAATGAAAGACCACTGGAAGGAGGATTTACCCCAAGAAACAAAATTTTCCAAATCAGAAAAACAAAAGGAATTAAATGATGCAGCTTACGAGGTTCTTTTGGACTACATGAGGCAGTCTAAAGGGTATTTAAAGGATGATCACAAATTACCTCATGTAAATGAAAAAGCTATTTTGAGGAATTATGTGCCAGAGATAACTGAAGTGGTTTGAAAATTGGGCCTCAAAGTCTCATCAAAACCCTCCAAAAATGTGATATAATTGAAAACAAATGACCAAATGAAATTTGGCCAAGCTGAGCACATTTCTGATCTTGAACATGTGGATATAAAACAAGGCCCTCCTGCTTTAATCTATGAATGGGTTCCATTGGAGAATACACAGGAAACCTTTTCTGAGCTTGCACCCTTCATTATCTCATGGAAAGTAAAACATCTCTGTCAATCTTCCTGCACCTGCTATGTACCCCTTTGGGATGTGTTAGGGCTTTGTGCCTATGCCAATGTGCCTTCTTGGGCCTTAGGCTCACCTGATGTTACCCTACTTTTTTCTTCAGTCAACAGGCTCATTGGAATGGGACTTTATGAAAATTCTTGGATGATATCTTTGTTTTTTTACCTCCTTTTTCTTACTTTTGGGTGTATCTCTTGTTTTTGTCTGCCTTTTTTCTGTATTACTTGTCTTTTCATTATAATGCAATCAGCCTTTTGCATTCCAATTAACACTTCTTTTGTGCTTAGATATTTCAAGTCAATGCACAAAATTGACCTTAACCACTTATTGCCTTTTTTGTTGTTGGTACACCTTATTAACCCAATTGGGTGATTCATTGTAAATTATTTGACAGACAACAGTCTTTGGGAGTCTTTTGATATCAAAACTAAGAATCTACTATCAAAATTCAATAAAAAGAAGACTTTCCCAATCTTAACTATCAATATTCACAAGACAAAGACCTGAAATAAATCAGAAGTAGCCCTTAGAAGGTCCAGAAGATTGGAAAATGGAAGCAAAACCTCACAAAGGAAATCACATAAGCCTGCCACCAGTTTGAATATCTATGATGCAATTTACTTGACCTTTGAGCATTGTCAAAGCAATTATCACACAAGTGATGAATGCTCCAAGCTGTTTGTGAGTTTCTGATTCTTTTTAATGTAATTTTATGTTGTTTATTTTGATATTTATTCATTTTTTGAACTTATTTTCTCAGATAACTGGCTCAGAAGACTTGCCCAAGTTTATATTGAAATACACCTTCAAGGCCATCAATGTCCAGGGTGATGGAAACTGTGGCTAAAGCACAGTATCCCACTTCATTTACAAGACTCAATATCAATGGGCTGATGTCAGAGGTGACTTGGCTGAAGAAATTAACCAAAATCAAGACCTTTATGAGGCCATGAACACCTTAATTCCCTCAGTATCTTCTTATTTGGAAAGAATTGAATGGTATGAAGATGTTGGCCAGGCTCCAAAAAGCAAGTGGATGTCCATGCCTGATATGGGGGATCCAATTGCAAATAAGTATAAAAGACCAGTTTTCTTTTATTCCACAGCCCAATATTTTTCTTTTTTCCCTTATTTCTGTCCTCCAAATGATAATCCCCCCATTTTCATCTGCTTCTTGAATAGTTGTGCTCATTTTGTTCCTTTGGACATCATCATTTCTAAAGTTTATCCAGTCCCCCCCATTACTGTGAACTGGGAGATTCATGCCCAAAAACAAGCCCTGGGGTGGGCTGATAAATTTAAGAAACACAGAATGTTGTATTTGTCTAATCTTCCTCCCCCCTCTCAGAAAAAACCCACTATTTTGGAGGTTGATTCTGATTGTATGATTTTTGTATATACAGTTTATGCCAATTATCCCCCTCATCAGTCATATTTATTGCTTAAATCCCACCTCAGTCTCCTTTTTTATCAAACATGTGGAACTTTTGTACTTGAAAATAGTCATATTACACACAAGAAAAAAAACAGTGGAAAAAAACACTCATTGCGCCTTCACTTGTTGTCCCACCAAAAAAAATTTCCCAATTCATAAGCTTCTGGTTCTTTATTGTCCAGATTGAACCCTTTAATTTAAAAAAAAATGAAGGAAATTCATAAGTGGGAATTTATTAAGTTCACTCTTTAAAAATAGGCATATTACAATGACGGGAAAAAACATTTGAAAAAAAAACCCTTTTTGCGCCTTCACTTGTCCCACCCAAAAAAATTCCCAAAATTATGGGATTCTGGTGCTTTATTCTTCACATTGAACCCTTCATTTTTTTTAAAAAAAAATTAAATTCATAAGTGGGAAGATCTTAAATGAATTTTTGAAAAAAATATGCCATTTTGGCATATTGGCCAAATTGGTGAAATTTGGCAAAAAAAAAAAATTGAAAAAATTTGTGCTTATTGACATGCCAAGTCGGGAAAAATATGGCAAAAAAAAATTAGAAACATCCTCATAACTGAGCCTGAGGACTTTTTTTTGAAAATTAAGGTCACTTACATGTGTTTACCAACACCCTATATATATTTTCCAAATTTGTTAGTTTTTGGAATTCTAATATCCCCCCAAATGAAAATTTTAAAAAAATTTCTGACTTTCCCAGATTATTTCAATGATATGCTAACAAATTTACCACTTATGAGCTTCCCTTATTTCTTTTTAAAAATAAAGGGGTAAATATTGAGAAACATAAACCACAAGCCCATATATTTAGATTTTTTTGTGGAGGGACAAGTTCAGGCCCGAAAAACGTTTTTGCATTTTTGGAATATGAATGTTTAAAATTCAAAATTTCCATATTATTTTATAAAAAAGCTGACTGATGGTTTATTTAAGAAATGAATAAGACTTAGAAGGGGGGGAACTGGAATAACTTGTATATACAAAAAAAACCAAATAGTAATTTCAAATTGAATCAACCTCTAAAACAGTAAGGTTTTTCTGAAAAGGGGTGATATTTGATAAATATAAAATTCTGTTCTTTATAATTTTATATTCCCACCCCAGGTCTTGTGGTTTGGAATCAAATTTCCAGTTCACAGTAGTGGGGGGGACAGGGTAATTTGGAAATTATTACATCCAAGGGAAGAAAATGAGATCATCTATCTAAAAAAACATATTAAAATGGGTGGATTTTAATTTTAAGGACAGAAATAAGGAAAAAAGGAGAAATATTTTATTTTTTAATAAATTAAAACTGGTATTTGATACTTACTTGCAATTGAATCCCCCATATCAGGCATGGACATCCACTTTCTTTATGGATCATTGCCAAAATCTTCATACCACTTAGTTCTTTCCAAATAGGAACTTACTTAGGGTAACAAGATATTAATTTTTTAATAAATGTCTTGTTTCTTTCATTTATTAAGCCAGCTCACTCCTTAAATTAGCCCATTGATCTGTTGTCTTTTAAGTGAAATGGTATTCTGCTCTATAGCCGCAGTTTCTATCACCTTAGAAATTAATGGGATTGAAGGTGTATTTTAAAATTAATTTTGAAAAATTCTTGAAAAATGGTTGAAAAAATAAATCATTCCTGGAAAAACAAAAAAATACTACGTTATAATTAATTAAAAACTCACAAGAATCTGGGAGAATTCCTCACTATTTTTATAATTTCTTTGGAAATTTTCACAGGATATGAAAACTGAATAATAAGTATTCAAATTTTTTCAAGACTTGAGGGACTTTGTTTATAAGGTTCTTTTGCTCTTGGAAAATCTTCTAGACCTTCTTAAGATGACTTTTTATTTGAGATATTCATTCAAATATTTTTCTTAGGGTGTTTGATCCAATTAAGTCATTAATTTGGTTAAGGAGGATTCAGAATCTTAATATGCCTCAGATGAATACAGTTACAGAATTTGAGGGGGGGATTGAATGGAATATTGAAGTTTCTTTTCTTGTTACTTTGGATGGAATTATTCCTCTTCTCTTGGATTGAATTTTGATTATTTAAAACCTTTAGTGATCTCTTATATTTTATTTCATTTTGTTTCATTTTTTTTACACCTTAAGGTCTTCAATGAGTATCTTTGCATTAAGGTGGGTCTTCATAATAATATTGCTTCTCTTGACTGTTAGTAATTTTATTAAAAGGTACCTTTCCAGTTCAAAAATCATCTTGAAAATTTTTAAGGATTGGGATAATTTCTGCCATTGGTATTTGAAAAAGGTCTTTTCAAAAATTTTCAAATGTTTTTTTGGATTCATTATTTTTTTCTTTCTTTCTCAAATATTCATAATATCTCTTATAGGCATTCTGAAAATAATATTTCAAATAGAATAAATGAATTATAAAAAAAATATGAAATTCATAATAAAAAATAATCTCATTAAAATTCAAATTTAAATTTGAATGGAATTTTAATAAATTCAGCCTTTTTTTCTTGGATAATTCCTGTTTTTTTATGATTTAAAGTTATTGTGAGCCTTGAGGTATATTTTACATACCCAAATAGGCCACAATTATCTTGAGAATAAATTCTGAATTATGCATAACCCATAAGTCATGCATATATTCAAAATTCATCTTTTTCGATTTCAGAAAAGATGAATAACTTTTTATTGAGTAAGTAAATCCATGTATTTAAGGCCAGATTTGGATTATACACAAAATTTTATCTAGGGTAGCTTCATAGAGTGAATAAGCTCAGATCAACTCTTTTAGGTGGTAATATGGAAAACACTTCAATACCACATAAAAGATCTGTGAAAAATTTTGTTTTTCTAAATTTCACACCAAAATAATGGGAATGTGAGAAACCCCATGTTACATATACACTAATAATAGTGTTATGCATGTTTTGGGCACTTAATACTATGGTATTCTTACATGCACTATTGGTACACCCATAGTGGATATCTCACTTGAAGCATGAATTTCTATTTTTTAATGTGAAAAATAGTCAAGGGGGACAAAAGACATCAAAAAGAGTCGGGGTACCCAACTTCTGAGGCCTATGAGGCATGGAAAGCTCTAAATCTTGGTTCCATGGCTTATCTTGGCCCAATTAGTAAGCTAAATCCTTTTGTGAGCTTAGTTACCATGTCACAACTTCAGTAAATCATAAGATAATTACAAATAAGCTGCTATTTTGACATGCCAAGGAGGTAAAGAGCAACTTAGACTGCTGTGAACATGTCAATTATTAATAACTTTCCATGGATAAACCCCAAAAGGGTAATTAAAACCCTTTTTGGACTAGTATCCAGTGATTTACCTCATAGCAACCAGCCATATACTGCTATTTGCAATTCTACATAGAAATGAGGTAAAAACTTCAAAAATTCCTTAAAAACACAATTATTAATGAATATTTCTGAAACTTTCAGTACAAATTTGGAGCTTTATAGTTCATATAAAAACCAAAAACAAGTATACATTTATAAGTAAAATTGAGATTTTTACTTACAGTCCATTTTTGATGATTCCACGTGAAGCAGAGAATCTTTAAAAATTTACAGAAAGTACATTCTGTGATGAAATTTCCAATAACATTGATAACTTTGAGAAATAAATTATCATTTTGGGACAAAAGAAGATTCACAGTTGTTACTCCTTTCATTCTTAACCATAAATGGGTTGGTAGTCATGTAAAAGCCTCAATTAAGTAATTATGACAATCTTACATGACAACAGCTGATGCAATCAATAATCCAAAAAAGGCTCATTGTTTTCTCACTCACTGTTTTTTCAGTTTTCTCCATGGAATGCTTCTGTGAGCTGTCTTAGACTTAAAAGAGGCCTCCTCATGCTGTTTTTTCCAAATCATCACATTATTCCATTATACCATTATTACCAACAAGTAAGTATTAGTTGAAGCTTGTTCTTAAGTGTTTTATTCTTTCATAACCAATAATAAAGATGTGAAATCATGAAAATCAACTTTATATTGATGTAATATTGTTATAAATCAATTTTGATCCATTAAATCCACAATTCTACGTCAAATCTCTCTACTATTATCTTCTAAAAGGTTCACTGGATTAATAGTGAGTGATTTACCTTAATTCTTAAAGTTTTTCTCTAGTAATAGTTCTCTTTAAGAGTTATCTTCATAATTATATATTGAAATAATTTTATTATTTTAATAAAAAGAAGTTTTGATTGTTAAATTCTTCTTGTAGACAATTACTTCTCACTGTTATAATCACTAGTAGTGTATAACACATAGAAGAAATAATTCTTTAATTATTTAATTGTGGTTATAATAATTTTTTTATTATTATATTTCATAAGAACAGTCATAGTACTGTTGATTAATAGTAATATTATCAACAGTTTCATAGACACATCTTACAATTGGGGGCCTGGCTGTGATTTTAACCAGAGTTCTGGATTTAATCATATTCTAGACTTCATTTTTCAGTTCTAAAAACCTGCCATACCTACCCACATCTTACATTTGGGGGCCTGGCCATGTTTTTTGAACCTTGTACCCTTAATTAATATATTTTTAAATTCTCAAATCCCTTAATCTAATTTTTTTTCTTTCAATTTGAAGTTAAAATAATTTTTATTTTTGAATTTTTTTTTAAAAATCTTTTTCATTGAGGAATTTGGTTTAATTTTATATTGTTTTACATGTGGCTTTTTCACATCCAAAAACTTATAAAATTATCCTTTGAGTTACTCTGAATCAATTTTAAATCAAAATCTTGAATTTTAATTTTTTTCTTTGAAAAGAATAATTTTTTAATATTAAAAAAATAATAAAACTTATAAAAATCTTTAAAAATATTTTAAAAAGCATAAAAATAATTTTTTCTCTTTTATTAATTTTTCTCTAGTGTCTTTTAAGAAAATACAGTGCAGCTGTTAATAAGCTCAGTAAGAGATATATTACTAGTCCAGAATCTGAAGAGAGCATTGAAGTGAAAATTGCTAAAAGAGGCACTTTATTCAGAACAGAACAAGCTAAATTACCACCAAAGGGTGTGTAGCTCTGTCCTTTTATTTTACTTTTCTCTTGAATTGACATGAAAATGGTGCATACCAGAAATGGAAGCAACTATTCAGTCCAACCAGATGGATGTGGACAAGGAAGAGGCAAGACCAAATCCAGAAGTTTCAAATCTTCCTCAAGAAAGAAACATCTGGAGGATGCCAGAGTTCCCTCCCATTAACCAAGGTCTGTACCCACAAGCTTTGATAAGAATTCTGACTCTGGACTAATTCATGATAATATTTTAAGGGCTGAACCACTTTAAAGTGGAAGCAATAGAAATTTATCAATGCCAATACAAAAATTGGTTCAGAGCAGCCAAAGAAGAGGATTGGGAAATATGCCCAAGCCTTTGGCAGGGGGCCATGAACTCCTACTTACACATCAAGAGCTTTCTGGGTCAGGAGAAGACCATAGAACTCTTGGGAGGTTGGAGCCCATTGTCTGTAAAAGACAAAGTCAAAAAGATAAAGAATTGGTTGAAGAACCAAAGTCTTTTATCCATAGACCAGAAGAAGGAATGGGAAATGACTCCAGCTTTGGGGACAGAATGCCCAGTGGTGTTTACCAGCTCCAGAAGTGTCCAAAGACAAGCCCAAAGGACCTCAAAAGAAGAAGAGAGGTCCCAAGAACCGTCAAGGAAAGGGCAAAGCCAAATCCAATTGGCACAGACCTTACCCACAAGGGTACAGGATCCCCAAATTGGTGCCTTCAGCCGTGGAAAGTGTCCTCAATATGGCCAGGAATCTTATGGAATTCACAGCCAAGGAGCAGGAAAGGATGAACAGAACCTTTCCACGGAAATAATACAATAAATACATTCTGTTAAAACTATTATTAATGTAGAAATTGGTAAAATTAATGCAAATCTAACTAAAATAACTTTGGACATCAATGACTTGAAAAAAAATGTCAAACATTCTTCTGAAATGCATAAGTCTTTAATTGCCAAACTGGAATTACTTGCCAATACATGTGACAGAATTGAGAGTAAATATCATGTCCAATACAATTAAATGGAATCTTTTTCCACAAGAAACATCAATGATCAACTTAGAGTTCTGAAAGACCATGTTTTGGCAGTGGCTGAAAATACAAGTAAATTTGCCATACATTTGGCAAGGAGTGACAGTGAAAGGAAGAAACTAAAAGAGGAAATACTTGCAAAAGTGGAGAAAATTCATAAGAACTATGAATAAAATCCACATATTCCAAGACATTCCATGCCTTTGACTGAAGAAAAGGTTTCTCTAAAAGAAAGTCTGACCCCTTTTCTAGGAGAAAATGTTATCTCTGCAAAAGATATTCCCAAATTGGAATAATGGCCAACATTCTCTGGTGAAGGATAATACAATCATATTGAGTTCATCAGAACTATTGATATCTTTCAAGAAGATTTTTACATACCTGATGAAATTATAGTGGGAAAATTACACTCTCTGTTTACCAGAACTGCAAAGAAATGGTATTACAAGATGAGACAAGATCATGGAAAATATGATTGGTCTTGGTGGAAATCTGAAGTTATTACTAAATGGGCCAATAGTTCTTGGGGGTTTAAAATGGAAAATGCTTTTGAAAGTGCCATTTTTAACTCAGAAAAAGATAAACCACTTACTTGGTTCTTAAAGCAAAAAGACAGATTATCTGCTTTACACCCAGATTTGTCTGCCACTATTATTAATATGAAAATATTAAGAAAATGTGGAGGAGAACTGGAGAATGTTATCAAGTGAAGATGTGTAGAACCCTGTTCAACAGAGGACTAAATTAATTAAATGTAAGATATAATTACTAGAACAAGAATAGGTAAAACTTGGACTAAAATACCTATGGAGTCCAAAATGGTCCCAAAGATTTCCAGAGAGGACACAAGACCTGAGAAACCTTTCTTGAAGTTTCATTAATGTGGAAGTACTTCACATTTAGCCAACACTTGCACCAAAAAGAAAAATATTAATGAAGTTTGAGTCATTGAAGAAGTTCAGTGTACTGAAGAGAAAGAAGAATCTGACCAAGATTCTGCAGTCTCTGAAGACACACCAGTAGAGTACTATTCCATTGAAAAAATTACAGCTTTCTTTGAGGTCACATAAGTCCATACTCACTTGCCACAGTACAGTGAGGATTTTCATAACCTGATCAATATCCAGGATTCCATAATGTGTAAAACCAAACCTGCTAGAGGTAAAGGATACACTGCTTGAGAATCTTGCATCACATCAATCCTGATGAATGATATTGAAGCCAAAGTCAATTTGGATACAGGGGCATTTTGTACTTGTATAGGGAAATATTATCTTCAAGCCATACTCCCTGGATGGAAAAGCCATCTATTACCAATAGAGGGTATACAACTTAGTAGTGCCAGTAATAATATGTACCCTTTGGGAATATTGGGCACTAATCTTGTAATTCCACATCCAGTGGGAAGTTTAAGAATGAAAACTGAAATAGTAGTAATGGACAATTGCACATCTCAACACATTATTCTTGGAAATGATTACTTGAATATTTATGGAATTGACATCAATAACCATAAACACATATATTTCACAATTGGAGAAAATAAAAGACAAAAATTTGCTTTTTCCAATATGCCAAAACAGATATCTGTGGTATCTTCTGTTAAAGATACCTATAAGGACAAATTTGTGGCTAATAAACTTGTTGAAGCACAAATTAATCCATCATTATCACCAAAAATGAGGCATGATCTTATTGATGTGTTATACACATATAAGAATTCCTTTTCTTCTGATAATGAACCATTAGGCGCTATTAAAGGGCATGAATTTGATATTAATCTTAATATTGACAGACCATAACCTCCAGTACTTAGAAGAACAGCTTATCCAGCCAGTCCCAGAGCTAGAGATGCCCTGGAAAAACATATCCAAGAGTTGATCCAACTTGGTGTACTAAGGAGAGTAGGCCATAATGAAGAAGTTGAAATGACAACACCTGTTATTAATGCTTGGAATAATGATAGATCAATAATGGTTGGAGATTTTGGAGAATTGAATACCTACACAGTTCCAGATAGGTATCCAATTCCTTGAATCCAAGAAACCTTGACCCAATTGTCTAAAGCGAAGTATATAACCTCAATTGATGCATTGAAAGGCTTTCACCAAAATTTTTTGACACCTAAAGCTAAGAAATTACTTAGAATTATCACTCACTGTGGTATTTATGAGTATCTTAGGATGCCATTTGGTATTAAGAATTCTCCATCTCATTATCAAAGAATGATGAATACAATATTCCCCACAGAATTATCTGAAGGATAGCTTATCATTTATATTGATGATATCATCATATGTTCTGATTCATGGTCTTTGCACCTTGAAAGACTTGCAAGAGTACTTCACAAAGTTGCAGAAGTGAATATGAAAATCCCACTCAAGAAATGCAATTTTGGTTTTGAAGAACTCAAATCATTAGGACATATTGTTTCTGTTTTAAGCTTTGGTATTGACAAAAATAAAGTGGCAGCAGTGTTACTTAAGCCAATACCCCAGAATAAAAAAGAGATGATTTCTTTCCTGGGATTTTCCAGTTAATATATGCAACACTTGAACGACTTTGCAATTCTAGCCAAGTCACTCTATAGAATCTGTGATCAACAGACAGTATTTGAGATGACACAGGAAAGAATTAAAGCTTATGAGAAGATAAGGAAAGCTCTTACAGAAGCACCTTTACTCCTCATGCCTGACTTGAATATACCTTTCAAATTGTACATTTATGCATGTGGAGATGGATTAGGGGCAGCCCTACATCAAGTACAAATTATTGATGACAAACCTACAGAAGGACCAGTTTGTTACATCTCAAGACAAATCAAACCAACAGAAGCCAGATATGATGCAAGCCAAATGGAATGCTTATGTTTGGTATTGGCACTTGAGAAATTAAATTATTATCTTGATGGAAGTGTTTTTGAAGTGATAACTGACTGTAATGCCATGAAGTCATTCCTTAACATGAAAACTCCCAACAGACATATGTTGAGATGGCAAATAGCCATTCAAGAATATAGAGGAAACATGACTATAGTTCATAAAGCAGTAAACATTCACAAGAACTCTGATGGACTTAGTAGGTGGGCATTAGCCAATACTCCTGATAACCCAGCTTATGTACCTTTGGAAGCACAACCACAGATTCCAATCGAAGGAATTAACATAACTGATATTGGGACTGAATTCTTTGAAGAAGTCAGAGAATCTTATAAGCAGGACAAGAATTTCCATATCTTGACTTCCTTATTATATGAAGACTGCAAAGATACATCTTTGATCAATTCAATGGATGAAGTTTGGAAGAATTCCTATTCTGAATGAAGATTTCACTTTTTTGATGGGATGATTTAACACAGAACCAAGCATTCTTGTGTAATGACATTGTGTAGCAGATTGCTTATCAATAACATTCTTCATGAATGCCATGTAAGAATCCACTATGGACACCTGTAAGAAGACAGAACACTTGAAAAAGTAAAAAACTGTGCATGGTGGCCATCTTGGAGAAAAGAAACCATTGAATATTGCCACACCTGTGATAGATTCCAAAAAGCAAACAGGAATACAAACAAGAAATTTGGACTAATGATTCATATTCAAGAGCCAAAATCCCCTTGGGAAGTTGCTCACATGGATTGGGTCACAGTACTTCTTCCAAGTGGTGACAAAAGCTATAATGCTTGTTTAGTCATTGTAGACAGATATAGCAAGACTCCCATATTCTTACCATGTCATAAATATGACACAACTATGGATACAGCTCTTCTTCTATGGAGTAGAGTTATTTCTAATACAGGATTATTTAAGAATATCATAAGTGAAAGAGATCCCAAGCTCACATCTGCACTTTGGACCAATCTTCATAGATCTTTTGGGACTAAGTTATCATTTTCTACAGCATATCACCCTCAAACAGATGGGCTAGCAGAGAGAATGATTCAAACTTTAGAAGACATGATCAGGAGATTTTGTGCTTATGGATTAGAATTCAAAGACTCAGATGGCTTTACCCATGACTGGTGCACTCTAATACCTACATTCAAATTTGCATACAATACATCAGTCCATTCTTCCACAGGTAAAACTCCTGCTATGTTAGAAAAAGGATGGAATCCAAGACTCCCAGAAGACACACTGAGGAAAGACTTGATTGACATTCATCCTACAGCTTCCAGATTTAATATAATGCTTTATAAAGTGAAACATCATGCAAAACAGAGTATGAATGACCCTTTTGACTATGCAAAACAGAAGTGGAACAAGAGTCACAAAGTACCAGACTTCAAAGTAGGGGACTTAGTTCTGGTTTCAACCTTGAATTTTAATGATATCAAAGGCACAAAGAAACTTAAATATTCTTCTGTAGGAACTTTTGTTATTGTAGCCTTACATGGGACCAATGAAGTTCAAGTGGAATTGAGTGGTGAATTGGAAAATAAACACCCCACCTTTACAGTCAGCTTGATAAAACCTTATCAACCAACTGACAAAGAATTGTTTCCTTTAAGGAACCCAACTCCTTTGACTGTACCACCAGTGGAACAGAGTGAAGACAAAATTATAAAGAAATTCATTAAAGAAAGGATACTTAGGGGTAAAAATCAAAGAGAATATCTTGTCAGATATATAAATCCAGTACATGAAGATGAATGGCTGGCAGAATCAGAAATACCTGACTCAGATAAGCTCTTGAGAAGATTTAGACATGAAAGAAGGCCACAAGCCAGAATATGTCTATAAATGTGCTTTAAATTACTTAATCTGAGTAATGTAAAGAGGTTGGACAATGGAAATTAGCACCCTTTGGGGCCTTTTTCTTCTTTATACCATTGATAAAATTGTAGTACAATTTTATTTTTTGGTGGGAGGGAATGTGAGCCTTGAGGTATATTTTACATACCCAAATAGGCCACAATTATCCTAAAAATAAAATCTGAATTATGCATAACCCATAAGTCATGCATATATTCAAAATTAATCTTTTTTGATTTCAGAAAAGATAAATAGCTTTTTATTGAGTAAGTAAATCCATGGATTTAAGGCAAGATTTGAATTCTACACAAAATTCAACCTAGGGTAGCTCAATAGAGTGAATAAGCTCAAATCAATTCTTTGAGGTGGTAATATGGAAAATACTTCAATACCACATAAAAGATCCATGAAAAATTTTGTTTTTCTCACTTTCACACCAAAATAATGGGAATGTGAGAAATCCCATGTTACATATACACTAAGAATAGTGTTATGCATGTTTTTGGCACTTAATATTATGGTATTATTACATGCACTTTTGGTACACCCATAGTGGATATATCACTTGAAGCATGAATTTCTATTTTTTGATGTGGAAAATAGTCAAGGGGGACAAAAGACATCAAAGAGAGCCAGGGTACCCAGCTTCTGAGGCCTCTGAGGCATGGAAAGATCAAAATCTTGGCTCTATGGCTGACCTTGGCCCAATTATTAAACTAAAACCTCTTGGGAACTTAGTTACCATGTCACAACTTCAGTAAATCATAAGATTATTGCAAATAAGCTGCTATTTTGATGTGCCAAGGAGGTAAAGAGCAACTTAGACTCCTGTAACCATGTCAATTCTTAATTCATTTCCATGGATAAACCTCAAAAGAGTAATTGAAACCCTTTTTGGACTAGTATACAGTGCTTTACCTCATAGAAACCAGCCATATACTGCTATTTGCAATTCTATGTAAAAATGAGGTAAAAACTTCAAAAATTCATTAAAAATAAAATTCTTAATTAATCTTTCTGAAACTTTCAGGACCAATTAAGAACCTTATAATTCATATAAAACCCAAAGAGAATTATACTTCTATAAGTAAAATAAAAAAATTTACTTACAGTCCATTTTTGATGATTCCATGTGAAACACAGAATCTTTGAGATTTACAGGAAATACATTCTGTGATGAAATTTCCAATAACATTGATAACTTTGAGAAATCAATGATTATTTTGGTATAAACAAAGATTCACAGTTGTTATCCCTTTTATCCTTTACCATAAATGGGTTGGTAGTCACATAAAAGCCTCAATTAAGTAATTATGATAATCTAATGTGACAACAGATGATGCAATCAATAATCCAGAAAGGTTTATTGTTTCCTCACTCACTTGTTTTTCCGTTTGCTTCATGGCATGCCTCTGTGAGCTGTCTTAGACTTAAAAGAGGCCACCTCTTGCTGTTTCTCCAAATCATCACATTATTCCATTATCTAAAAGGTTCACTGGATTAATAGTGAGTGATTTACCTTAATTCTTAAAGTTTTTCTCTATTAATAGTTTTCTTTAAGAGTTATCTTTACAATTATATATTAAAATAATTTTATTATTTTAATAAAAAGATGTTTTTATTGTTAAATTCTTCTTGTAGACAATTAATTCTTACTGTTCTAATCACTAGTAGTGTATAACACATAAAAGAGATAATTCTTTAAATATTTAATTGTGGTTATAATAATTTTTTTATTATTCTATTTCTTAAGAACAGTCATAGTACTGTTGATTAATAGTAATATTATCAACATTCTTCTAGACACATCTTAGAGTTATTCCCTGATTACTAATTTATTTAGCTTTAAATTTTTCATTTGAGGTAAGTTTTGTTTTTTAATTTTCAGAGGCTATCTGAAGCACATAATTAGATTAATTTCAATTTAAGACACAGATTTTAGGTGGGAAATTCTTGATATTAACAATAATTTCTTTTGATATTTTGTTGATTATTTAAAATAATTAGTTTCTTGAAATCAATTTTAAGGGATCAAAAATCCTCTAGGAGAGTAACAGTGGACTTTTGATTAAAAATTTAAAAAATTTAATATAAACCTTCAGCTCTTCAGGAAGAAAAAACCTTCATTTGAAAACAGTTGTTTGTCAAAGCCAGAATTAAGGACTCCTTTAGAGTAATCCAGTTTTTTCTCCAAATATTCAACTAATTCATTATTTTGAATTTTCTTCCTGTTTTCTTTCAAATATTTTTTATTTAATAAATAAATAAGCTGAGAAATACATCATACCAAATTCATTAATAACCACATTTGTTCAAATAAAAGTAAGAATTGAAAGTGAGTAACTTGATTCCAAAGGCCCATTAAATTTTCAAAATTTGTACCATAGCCTATTATCTTCATTCAATGGGAAGATACATTTTCAATTATTTTCTAAACTCATTATATACATTTTAGCTTAGGAAAAGCTTCTGAAGAGATTCTTTCAAAGCCAAATTCCTATCAATAACAATTTCTGGAGGGTGACTAATATTGGTATTTTTGATAACTCTTTTGAGCATATTTATTCAATTTCCAAGTATATTCAAATTAAATTTCATCCTTTTTCAAAAAGGAAAATCAGAAAAGGTATCATTTTCATTATTTAATTATTGTTTTTATAGGTAAAATACATAATAATTACATGAGGAAAGCATTGGAGAAGTTTTATAGAAATTGGGTGAGCTAAAAACAATTAGGTAATGTTCCCTTCTACATCTCTTTTGGAGGACAACACAAATATTTCTTATTTGTGGGAGTCAATAAGGGATTCAATAGGCCTTCTTCCTTGAATTATGACTATCTTTATCTTTTTTTTCTTGGTTATAAATATCTTCAAGTATTACAGGCCTTTAGGGATCCCTCTTTCTTGAAAAATTGTCCTTGATTTTTATTTTCATGAGATTTTATTCCAAAACATTATAAATTTGGTCTTTTTTCTTGCTCATTGAATTTTCTTAAAGAAGTATTTGACATCATAAATTTATTAATGATTTTTAACTTTGAGATTCTAAGTGTTAATCTTAAAATATTTTCTTTTATAAAGCTTAAAATGAGATTATATTTCTTTTTGAAGTGAATTTTTTGGAGGATTTTTTGTTATAATTTGGGGTCCTCGACCTATCACAACCTATTCCAATTTGATTTTTGGTCATATTGGACCTCAAGGTGGAAAAAGAATACCCCTATTCCCTGGGAAAATTATTAAAATTCTTTTAAAAGAAGCTCAAGGATCTGGAATTCACCTTCAGTGGGAGGTTGAACAATTTTTTGAGAAATTTAAAAAAAGAAAAAAAGGGGGAAATTGGGATTTATTGAAAGAGAAATGAGACTTTTGAAAGATCAAGAGCATGGAAAAAGGCTACAAAAATTATTAATTAAGTGTTTGAAGCTTATGGGATATTGAAGGAGGAAGGGGAAAATGGTAATTTAGGTTATTGGTAAAGTAAAAGGAGGTTAAAAAGCTTTTTGGGGTCAAGTATTTTGGGGAGTAAATAAATAAAAATGGTTTTGAAATATTTTTTTTATAAAAAGAAATTTCTATTAGGGGGAGGAGAAACATTTTGTAATACTTTTTTGTGTTTGAGATGTTTCTTTTGGGAGATTTGAAAAAATAGGTCAGGGTTTTCTTTTGGAAAAAACCCTTTTTTGGGAGGTTTTGGAATCTTTTTTTCTCAATACATGTTTCTTTTTATTAAAAATGGTCCAAGGGAATTTCTTATTTTTTTTTACTAAAAAACTATGATCAATATTTTTTATTTGTTTTTAATGGTTCTTATATTTCTTAAAATCAAGAAATTTAACTTTAAGTTATATTATTATAACACAATATTTATTCACTTAATAAATTTTTTATTAAAAAAAATTTCTTTGGAAAATATTAAAATATTTTTCAAATAAGCTTAACTAAAATATGTCTACCTTAAAAAAATAAAAAAAATGTAATTTAAATGTTAAAAGAAATATAATTTTATTTTGAAGAAATTAAATAATTAATGAGTTTTTTGTTAAAATAATTTTGAAAATAATTTAATGGTGATTTTCTTTCAAGTTATTTTCTTATTTTAATTAAATTTTTGATTCTAATTATTTTTAAAAAGATTTCTTATAATTATAGGCAGTATTTTCAATAATATTCATTGTCCTTTAAAGATTAATAATTATTTCTCAAACAAAATCTATATTAGTATTTATTTATAATTAATTATTTTTTTTTTATTTTATCATAATATCTTTATTAAATTCAATATTTTTAATTTATTTTACCAAAAAACATGATATGCTTTTTGAGTTATAGTTGTATTAAATAATAAAATGGTGTAAAAATTTCTCAAAATAGGAAAACATATACTTAATAGTTATTTATTTGAGAGAAATTTGAATAACCTAAAATCTAAAAAAAAAAACATTAATTAAGCTTTTGAGTAATTCAGGATATTTTTAATTCCATATTTATGAATTCTAAGTTTAAAAAATTTAAAAATTTAATCAGATACTTTATTAAAATCCCTATTCTTTTGAATATTCCCTCAATAATAATTATGAATTTATTTTAAAATACCTCAAATAAACTATCAATGAAGTTGATGAAAATATAGGCAAAAATCTCTGAGACTAACAATATATTCAGAGAAGTTTTTTTTAAGGTATTACTCATAACGACATAGATATTTATTAATTGATTCCAATAGAAAAAGGGGTGAAAGGATTATCAAAGCTGTCTGATGATAATTAATTATATTTTTAAGAATACTTTTTTTGATAAAAAAATATCAATAATAAAAGTAAATATACCAAAGGTCTCATAAAAAAATTCATTGGCTAAAGATTTACTGTTATAATTACCTAAATTATAATATTTAACAGAATTTTATGAAATTAATTTTAGGTAACTTTCATTAATTAAATATATGACCAAGAAATATATTCTTATCAAGAACTTATTAGTTAAATAAGTTCATTTTATATACAGATAAAATTTGTATTATTAATAATCACAATTCACAAGATAAGCTCTTAACAATAAGAAAAAAAAGGGATTTTTATAAGAATAATAATATGATAATTAAATTATAAATCAATTATATTTCCTTTATTAATCACATTTTCTTCAAAAATCAATTAAAAATTTAAGAATTTTAAAGCTTTAGTTTTTTTTTAAAAAAAAACAAATAAGTAAAAACATTGAAAAGAATTTTTTTTAGTTTATTAAAGTAAAAATAATTTAACACAAGATAAATTCAAATATCTGTTTTTAAGATTTATTAAAATAGTTTTTAAATATTAAAATTACTTTTGAGTGGCCACTAGATATTTCTTTTAGATCATTTACCACATCATATGTCCTACCACAATAAGGGTAGAACCACACACTTTTTTTTATAAGTTTTCCGCAATTATCATATGGAGATATAAATAAGATTTTTTCTATTAATTTTTTAATATCTATAATCTGTTTAAAATATTTTTCTTAAAAAGGATAGAACTTTATCTTGCAAGAAAATCTTTATTTTATTTTATTTAGTTATAAAACTTGAGATAATTTCATATTTTTATGAAGGAAAGGAGTCCAAACAAGCAGTTTTTGTCTCAAAAAAATAAAAAATGATTCAATTTTAACTATAAAATCACAATTTAAAATCCAAAATGATTTTATAAAGTTGTCCAAAAATTCTTAGCTTAAAACTCAGTTACGTAAATTGATTGTTAAGGTGGGCCTGGTGGGCACGGGAGACAAATTGAGGGGATAATTCAAATTTTACGCGACTTACAGTACAGTGCCACCCAAACTTTTGCCCATGTCTCTACTGTAAATTGCTTTTAGTTTGATTAGAAGATTTTGATTTTTGATTTTTTTAAATTCACAATTAATTTCAAATAAAAAATCGAAAATTTATAATATCAATTATTATTATTATTATTATTACGTTTAATAATAAATCAAGTCTCAATAATAATAATTATTATGGGTTTATTAATTCCAATAAATTTAGTAAAATTTTTATTTTTGATTTTAACTCTTTGGAATTCATTTAAAGCTTTAAAAGTACCCAAAATTAAAAAGAAAATTCCAAGACCTATAATAATTAAACGTAATAATCAAAATAATCGAAATAATAATAATCAAAATGATGTTAATCATGATAATAATAATATTCAAACTAATAAGAATTTATTAAATGATCAATTAACTGTAGCTCAAAAAACAAGAAGAACTAGAATTAAAGAAATGTTAAAGGTTTATCTAGTTTGGGTGAGTTGATTTTTTTTATTCGATTTCCTTTTTTAAAAAAATAAATTCAGAGTTTTATTTTTTATTTTATAGGTTTTATGGTCTTATTTAAAATTATTTTTAGATTGGATAGCTTGGGCCATTCCATTTTACGATGAATTTCATTTTCTTTTTTTGGTTTGGTTGATTGTTTTTGGACCTTGGGTGAGAAAATTTATCAAATTTTACATAATCATCTTGATTGAATTTTTGTTAATGAACAAACTTATCTTTTTGTAAAAAAATAGGCAGCCGATGTTGTCTTTCGACATGCCGTTAAACGAGTCGCTGCTCCCTATGAACATTCATTTGATTTGATCCTTGGTACAACACATGATACCCTGCAAGTAATAATGTTTTTGATCACAAGTGGTCCCAAATATTTGAACTTGAAATGGCAAAAGTGGAAGGTTCGGCTCAGTGGCCCACATCTTTTACATCAATCTCAGTCTTCATCATGCTGATGCAGTCTCTTGCGTTTTTATAGGCATGGCAGTTCAACAAGTCATTGTTTGCTGCTCGCTCAAATGCTCCACCCACTCGATTACCTTCTTTGAATAGAAATTTATCTCAGCTTCATTCTCGTGCCTCATCTATTAATATTCACCCAGATTTGAGGGTCCAGGCTGAGTCACAAACTATTAATTCTTCATCACAATCATCCAGCCATATTACTAGGTCGATCAATTCTACTATGCCAATCCCTAGCTCATTCAACTCATTAATTGTTCCACGAAGGAAACCCACGCTGAGTCGGAAACTTTCCGCTAGCTACAAACGCTCAGTTTCAAATAGTAGGCCCAAGGCTTTTCTTGAAGATCGAGAGTTGTATTTTGGTCAAACGATGCCTTCAAATCGACTTGGCCTATCCCAAAGAACCTTAAGATTACCGCCTTTACAATCTACCTCACACTTTAACTTTTCGAATCAAACTAATTCAAGTCAGATTGAAAATGCTGCGCAATCAAATCAAACAAACCAAACTACTGACCATATTCCAAATCCTAGTTTGGGTTCAAACCAATCTATTATCATTCATGATCAACGTTCGAGCTCAATTCATGAAACCAGTCTCAATTTGCAAGTTAATCCATCCACTCAATTAAATACAATGAATCGCAAGCGTACTCGTAATCCTGATGATGATGAGATTATTAAACCAGAACGTAAAGCGAAAAAAATAACTAAAGCAGATGATTCACTTCCTAATTCCTCCAAACCGGCGGCCAAATCGCGTTCGATCAATCAAACCAAGACAAAAACCAAACCGATCAAGCAGAAACCCCGGTCGATCGAGAGTTCAAGGGATTCGGAAAACGAATTTGATTCAAAAAGCTCCATTTCAATCAGTTCACTTCCTTCACTAGAGTTTTTGCCCGGGGGTGTACAAATTAAAAAGTCAAAAGAAAAAAGCACTTGGAGGCTTTCTTCCAATGCTGCGCTCCCATTACCCGATCAGGCGCTTTCACCTAGTCAGGTTCCAGCCCCAAAAGTGAGACGTCGGCTTCATAATCCGGATGAACCATTACCGCTTCCAATGATTCTTGATCCCAAGGACGAAACGAGTCGAGACGCTCGAAAGAGCTCGAAAGCGCTCAAGACGATTTCTGAAGTTTTATCAGCTCAACAGTCAGTTAGGCCATTGCCATCACGAGTTTTAAGCTCTTCAAGTCAGGCTTCTAAATCAAGAGATGTCAATCGAGGAGTTTCATTATTAAGCTCTAAAACGATAGCCAAGATGCAAAAGGTCACTAAAGATAAAATCTCAGCAGATCATCATCATGAACATTTAACCAAGAAAAAAGGTTTGAATTCCAAGACGCGAACCTCAGGTCGAGTAGGCCTAGTTAAGAAACAAGAAATTATTAAGAGTGAAAATATAGGCTTGGGAAGTGGATCAGAAACTTTAATAAAAAAAGAGCATTAGATTGCAATCAAGCGATTTTACTTTGAAGACGAATGACTGGGCTTTATGAAGGAATTTTGAATGATTGATTTGCTATTATATTTTCTTGGTTTAAGTTGAAAGTACAATATGAAAAGAAAAATCATAATATGAAAGAAAGATGTTGGTTTTTTGATTAAAAGATCTACATAATTGAATCGTTTGTAATGTAAAATATTAATTGAAGCTCAATAAATTGTAATAATTGAGAAATTGTAGCTTTAAGTCCATTGTTTTGAAAAATCAGTCTTCTTGATAAGGTTGGATGATTGGAAAATCGTATTGGTCTATTTAATGAAATTTTTGATGCCAAAGTAGTCAGGGATAGAAGATTATGGTGATGAATAGGAAAATTTGATAAGTAGAAAGCCACTTGCCGGTTTCGAAATTTTTAAAGCCAATACCTAAAACTTGAGCCTCTTGGAATCCCAAATCGCTTAGAGTTAAGAATTCATCATTTAAGATTTCCCAATTTAATTTTTGATTATTTGAATTATTAGGTATTAATTTAAATAATTTAAAATCATTTAAATTTAAATCTTGAATTGAATTAATTTTAAATTTATCATTATTAATTGATTGATTAATTAAATTAATTAAAATTTCATCTTTTTGATTAGTTTTGTTTTTATTATTATTAATTAAATTTAAAAAATTTGATTTTAAATCTAGAATTTTGATTTTTTTTTTTATAGGTAAAAAAATCGTAACTAAAAATCGAAATAAAATGTATTAGTTAAAAATCATTCTCAATTTAAAAAGAGAAAATTATTAATTTGTTTTTTTACCTTTTTGGAATTTTAATAAGATTGTAGTTAAATTATTATTAAGATTACTATTATTATTATTTGATTGATTTGAATTTTTGTATGACTAAATAAGAAAAATAATTAATTTTATTTAAAAATTAGATTTACTTTATTATTTATCGTATCATAAAAAAAGAAAGAGAAAAAACTTACCATTTAATTTATTTATTTATTTATTTATTCGAATCAACCACTTTTACAAAACAAAAAAAAGTGAGATGTGATGATTAAAATTTTTATTTTTATTTTTTTTTTTATCAAGAAATTCAAAAACTCGCCAATAAAGAGTAAGGGTACTTTTAACTTGTTAGCGGTGTAATTACAGTTAATTTGAAGTTTTCAAGTGACACAAACTTAATCTCTTGACAATTTACAATGAAGGGCCTCCGCCTAACAAACCTAGGAAGAGTGTTTTATTTTTATTTTTGTCAATTTTTTCTTCTCACCAATCTCATAAAGCTCAATGAAAGAGTTTAAAAATTCAATTTGTTGTATTTTTGAATGGAATAGAAATTGTGTATGGTAATTGTATGGAATGTATCTTTAAAATTAAATAAAACAATTAAATTTTAACTCCTACCATTGAGTAGGAGTGTCAGTCTGAGCCACTGCCATCTTCATCCTTGAAAGGAAAGATAATAGTGAAGCCTCAACATGATCAAAAGGTGATATCTTCCAAACAGTGCTAACAGAAGCTGTCAACTTGTCCATCATCTTGGGATTGAAAAGGTGTGTAATGATCTATTTCATCTTGAACCATGAATTCTCAATTGGGAGGCCAAATAAGTTTGTGAATTTGATGTTTGCCATGCCATTGTTGGCTGAGGGTGCCATCTTCCATTAAGGTAAGTCCTTCACAATTTTCTGCTACATCAAGTTCAACAAGCTCATCCATAAATGGCAATAGGACAAGTTTGTAAACATTTTAAATGAAAGCAATTTCTCATCATTGTCTTGGAAGCATTATTATCAATTTTGATTGAATTGGACCACAGAATTTCCCCCATACCATCATTAATTGACCAAAATTCATTCAAAGTTGTATTTTTTATTAGTAGTTCACAAAACTCACTTTTAAGTTACTGGCTCACCTAGCTTGAATGAAGATTTGTCAGTCCAAACAACCGTGAACCAATTGAAAATATTCCAATTGAGGTGGGCTTGAAAAAATTCAAATTCAAATTTCATATGTAAAGGACTCAGATAAGGTTTTTTAATGGAAATAAATGACCTTTTGCCTTGTTCATTTATTTATTGAAACATTGAAAATAAGAATGTTCTTGATTGAAGCTAATGTATCATGACATTTATGTTACACAACTATTGCTAATTCTTTTAAGTCTTGTTAATTTAACTTGAAAGGCCATCTAGGTATAGGTAGGTAGTCTATATGACCATTCTCCTAAAATATTTAGATTGGATCATGAAAAGTTGTGGGTGGTATGCCAAAATATTGGGAAATAATTTGGATTGAGGTGCCTTCATCACACGTACCTATAATATGCCCTTGCATTCCTTGAGTTTGATAGGGTGGAATGATAGAAATAATATTTAGTTATGATTAGTATACTTCTTAACAACCAATTATTCTTAATAATCAACTTACCATTTCAAAAATGATTACTTATTTATATCTATAGAGAATTGTAATAAATCTCAATAAGATCAATTTTACACAATAATAAAAAATCAAATCTGGGGTGCTATTTGTGTTTTGATTTTAAGAGAAAGTATTGGTTAAAAAAAAAAAAAAAAAAAAAACTAAGAAAAGGTAGAAAAAATAAATAGAAAAGTTTTGAAAAAATTTAAGCAAGAATATTTCAGATAAGTTAAAAAAAAAAAAAAAATTAAAAATTAAAAATATAAATTCAATTTAAGAAAAAAAACAAACAAACAAACAAACAAACTCAAGTGCAAGTTTAATTTTTTTTTTTTTTTTTTTTTTTTTTTTGGTTCAGATCTATATTAGTTATTTCATTTCCAATTATATGCAAACAAAAAAAAAATATAGGAAGGGCACTTTTTTTTTTTGTTGTGGAACAATTATCCAACACTCATAGGGTTCCCTTCTTTTTTAATTAAAGAAAAAAAAAATTCTTTTTAATTATTTTTTTTTTGTACTTAAACCTAATCTAGACTTCAATCAAAAAACAATAACACATTTTTCAAATAAAATTTACAACTAGTTTTTTTTTTTTTTTTTTTTTTTTTTTAAAAAAAAAAAAAATTAAAATCCATTTAAAGATAAAACAAAATGAAAATTTGAAATATTTACTAGAATAAATAAGTTAATAAATTATGTCAGATAAAATACAATTTCATTTTAAAAAGAAAATAAGAATTACAATTAGTAAGATTTAGGGTTACCTTTTTTCTCAATGACCATCTATATTCACCATTTCATGTACAAGAGCAGCTCATTTAAAGTGGTTCAGGGGACATTTTCCAATGATTCTTGGAGAAATTGGTGTAATTCTTTGAGATTGTTTGGATAATAAAATTTTGATATATTTTCCTTAATAAGAATTCAAACATTTTTAATAAGGTTGAGATCAGGTGAGTGAGCACGAAAGTTAATTCTTATTAAGCCATTTTGTTCTTTCCATTGTTTTCTGACAATGGTTGTGTGGATGGGGGAATTGTGTTCCATGAATATAATTCAATCCCTACCTTGGATCTATGGTGAAGTCTACATACAATCAATTAAGGGGCTCATGGTGGTTTGATAGGATTGGAAAAAGGGGTCATGAATCCTTCCAATATCTTCACCATAGATCATTTAGAAGCACATATTCCTCCCCATATAACCACCAACTGTTGGCCAATTTCTCCAACAGCCATTTATCTCTTTTTTTTCTCCAAACTCAAACTTGATTTTATTTTTTACTTACACAGCTTATCAGAATTAGACAACAGTCATGACAAACAAGAATGAAAATTTACCAAGTTTGAAAAATAACCTGGGCTGAATCATTGATTTTCCAGTTGATGTGGGCCTGGGAAAAGGTGAAGTGATCTTGAAAATATTTGTGTTGGAGGTGAGGTTTCTTGGGTGTTATTAAAGATAGTTTTCTTATCTTATTAATGGTTTGATTCAAGACCTGTGAAGACATCAATCTCATTAATTGAGATACAGTAAGACAAAAACAGAAAACTATGATGTGGTTGAGCTGTTAGCAATTGTGTTCCTTGAGGATTAATGGTCAGCCAGTATTGACAGTCCCAATAAATTCAAACTTGTTCATTTTATTATAAATGTTTGTCCATAGAATCCCACACAGGTCAGAAATTACTTGATAGCTGAGTTCAGCTTCAATCATTCCCACTATTTATCCACAAAATTTGAAATCCAGGTAAGTAATCTGCTATGAAAAAAAAAATTACACAGGTCTTTGTTTGGATGAAGAAATGAAAAAAAAAACAAAATAAAAAGAAAACATAAACTAACCTCTTTGGAAAGAGGTGGGAGATGAGAGTTTTCAATTAGCTGGAGTTAAGGAGAAGTAATATAATTGAGTTGTTTAATAGTTTTAAGGCTAGTATTTATTTGAAGAGAGGATAAACTTTAAAAAAATATAAAAAATGAAAAGAAAATAGTTACAAACAAAGAAAGTAAAAATTAAGAGAAAAAAACACAAAAAAGAAGTTTGGGTAAGTGAATTTCCTATGACAAATATGACTATAAATCTAAGAGGTTGACCTATATTCTGCACACAGCCATGAGCTTGTACAAGTTCCAAGCCCACATTTGAATATTTATGGAAAGTAAATTTACTGTATTATGCAGTTCCTTCCAATTTAGATCCAAACAAAAAATAATTCAAACTTGTACCTGTGTTTTTTTTTTGTTTATAAATTAATAAATTTTTTTAATTTTATTTTGAATTTTTTTTAACTCATCTGAAAGATTTTCACCCCAATTTTTTCAAACCTTGTCTTAGTTTTTTTTTTTAATTTTTTTTTGTAACCAATAATTGCTCTTCAAATCAAAACACCAACAGAATCTTTTCTTTGATTTTGTGTTTTAATGTCACATTTATCTTATTGGGAGTTTTTATGATGGACCATGAATATAAATAATCAATAATTTTTTCAATTGTAACTGGCTTATAAAGGCTCATTTGGTGCTAATAAGTATAGTAATAGTAACTAAATATTTCTCCTAATATGCTTCCCTATAAGAATAAAGGAATTCAAAGGAATATTATAGTAATGTTTGATTCAGGCTCCTAAATCCAAATTATTTCCCAATATTTGGGTGTACCACCCACAAATGTTTATGATCTTATCCAAAAAATTTACAAATCTTGGTAATATAGAAAGCCTACCTATAACAGGCCAGATTTAAATTTGAATGAATGAGAATTACAAGAATTAGAAATATTTTTTCAATATAATTTTTGTGATAAATTAGTTTCAATCAAGAAAATTCTGAACATAAATCTTTAAATCAATAATTTTTTCAAGGAAATGCATTAATTAGGAAAAATTTAATTTATTTTAATTAAAAAAACTTATCTGAGTCCTTGACATATGAAACTTTGGTTGGAATTTTCTCAAGACCACCTCCATTGGACTATTTATTATTGTACCAGGGTTTTTTGGAGTGAAAAATCTTCATTTGAGCTAGGTGAGTGTAAGATGTGACTATGAAACTGATGATAATATTACTATTAATCAACAGTACTATGTCTGTTCTTATGAAATATAATAATAAAAATTATTATAACCACAATTAAATAATTATAAAATTATTTCTTTCACGTGTTATACACTACTAGTGATTATAACAGTGAGCAGTAATTGTCTACAAGAATCAATTACAAGAAGAATTTAATAATAAAAACTTCTTTTATTAAAATAATAAAATTATTTTAATATATAATTATCTTTTACAAGAATAATTATAAAGATAATTCTTTAAGAAAACTATTACTAGAGAAAAACTTCAAGAATTAAAGATAAATGAGTCACTAATACTCCAAAGAACTTATTGATAGATAAAAGCAGAGAAATTTGACGTGGAATTGTGGATTTAAGGGATCAAAAGGATTTATAACAATATTACAACAATATATAGTTGGATTCTATGATTTCACGTCTTTCTGATTGATTCTGAAAGATTAAAACACTTAAGAATAGTTGAACTAATACTTACTTGTTGGTAATAAAGATTTAATAAATTGATAAGATGATTCTTGGAAAAAACAGCAAGAGGAGGCCTCTTTTAAGTCAACAACAGCTCACAGAGGCGTGCCATGGAGCAAACTGAAAAACCAGTGAGTGAGAAAACAATAAACCTTTTTGGATTATTGATTGCATCATCAGTTGTCACATAAGATTATCATAATTACTTAATTGATGCTTTTACGTGACTACCAACCCCAATATGGTTAAGAATAAAAGGAGTAACACTTGTAAATCTTCTTTTATTCTAAAATAATCATTGATTTCTCAAAGTTATCAATGTTATTGCCAATTTCATCACAGGTTGTAATTACTGTGAATTTTTGAAGATTCAGTGTTTCACGTAGAATAACCAAAAATGGACTGTAAGTAAAACTTTTAATTTTACTAGTAAAACTGTAATTCTTTTTGGTTGTACCATAGATAATACAGTTCTCCTTTAGTCCTGAAAGTTTCAGAAGGATTCATTAATAATTGTATTTTTAATGAATTTTTGAAGTTTTTACCTTATTTCTACGTAGAATTGCAAATAGCAGTGTTTTGCTGGTTGCTATGAGGTAAATCAATGAATATGGGTCCCAAAAGGGTTTTAATTACTCTTTTGGGGTTTATCCATGGAAAGTCATTAGTAATTGACATGGTTACAGGAGTGTAAGTAGCTCATTACCTCCTTGGCACGTCAAAATAGCAGGTTATTTGCTATTTTCAGGTGTTTTACAGTAGTTGTAACTTGGTAACCAAGTTCCCAAAGAGTTTTAGTTTACCAATTAGGCCAAGATGAGCCATGGATCCATGCTCTGGAGCTATCCACGCCTCTGAGGCCTCAGAAGTTGGGTACCCTGGCTCTCTTTGATGTCTTTTGTCCCCCTTGCCTATTTTTTATGTCAAAATAGTAATTTAAGCTTAAAGTGAGATATCCACTATGGGTGTACCAAAAGTCCATGTAAGAATACCATGATATTAAGTGCTCAAAACATGCATAACACTATTCTTAGTGTATATGTAACATGGGATTTCACACTTTCCCATTATTTCGGCTAAAAATCAAGAAAAACAAAAATTTTCACGGATCTTTTATGTGGTATTAATGATGTGGTATTGAAGTATTTTCCATTTTACCACCTCAAATACTTAAATTGAGCTTATTCACTCTATGGAGCTACCCTAGGTGAAATTTTGTGTAGAATCCAAATCTGGTCTTAAATCCATGGATTTACTTACTCAATAAAAAGTTATTCATCTTTTCTGAAATTGAAAATGATGAATTTTGGATATATGCATAACTTATGAGTTGTGCATAATTCAAAATTTGTTTTTAAGATAATTGTGGCCTATTTGGGTATGTAAAATATACCTCAAGGCTCACATTCCCTCCCACCAAAAAATAAAATTGTACTACAATTTTATTAGTGATAAAAGAATAAGGCCCCAAAGGGGGTTAATGTCCACTGTCCAACCTCTTCACATTACTCAGATCAAGTAATTTAAAGCACATTTATAGACATATTCAGGCTTGTGGCCTTCTTTCATGTCTAAATCTTCTCAAGAGTTTATCTGAGTCAGGTATTTCTGATTCTGCCATCCATTCATCTTCATGTACTGGATTCCTATATCTGACAAGATATTCTCTTTGATTTTTACCCCTAAGTCTCCTTTCTTTAATGACCTTCTTTATCTTTTTGTCTTCATTCTGTTCCACAGGTGGTACAGTTAAAGGAGTTGGGTTCCTTAAAGGAAACAGTTCTTGATCAGCTGGTTGATAAGGCTTTATCAAGCTGACTGGAAATGTGGGGTGTTTATTTTCCAATTCACCACTCAATTCCACCTGAACTGCATTGGTTCCATGTAAGGCAACAATAACAAAAGGTCCTACATAAGAATCTTTAAGTTTCTTTGGGCCTTTGATATTATTAAAATTCAAGGTTGAAACTAAAACTAAGTCCCCTACTTTGAAGTCTGGTACTTTACGACTCTTGTCCCACTTCTGTTTTGCATAATCAAAAGCATCATCCATACTTTGTTTTGCATGATGTTTTACTTTATCAAGAATTATCTTGAAGCTGGAAGCTGTAGGATGAATGTCAATCAAGTCTTTCCTCAGTGTGTCTGCTGGGAGTCTTGGATTCCATCCTTTTTCTAACATAGCAGGAGTTTGTCCTGTGGAAGAATGGACTGATGTCTTGTATGCCAATTCTAATGCAGGTATCAGAGTGCACCAGTCATGGGTAAAGCCATCTGAGTCTTTGAATTCTAATCCATAAGCACAGAATCTCCTGATCATGTCTTCTAAAGTTTGAATCATCCTCTCTGCTAGCCCATCTGTTTGAGGGTGATATGCTGTAGAGAATGATAACTTAGTCCCAAACAATCTATGAAGATTGGTCCAAAGTGCAGATGTGAATTTGGGATCTCTGTCACTTATGATATTCTTAAATAATCCTGTATTAGAAATAACTCTACTCCATAAAAGAAGAGCTGTATCCATAGCAGTGTCATATTTATGACATGGTAAGAATATGGGAGTCTTGCTATATCTGTCTACAATGACTGAACAAGCATCATAGCTTTTGTGACCACTTGGAAGAAGTACTGTGACCCAATCCATGTGAGCAACTTCCCAAGGGGATTTTGGCTCTTGAATATGAATCATTAGTCCATATTTCTTGTTTGTACTCCTGTTTGCTTTTTGGCATCTATCACAGGTATGGCAATACTCAATGGTTTCTTTTCTCCAAGATGGCCACCATGCACAGTTCTTCACTTTTTCAAGTGTTCTGTCTTCTGATAGGTGTCCAGAGTAAATGCTATCATGGCATTCATGAAGAATGGTATTGATAAGAAATCTACTACACAGTGTCATCACACAAGAATGTTTTGTTCTATGGTAAATAATCCCATCAAACAAGTGAAATCTTCCTTCAGAATAGGAATTTTTCCAAACTTCATCTAGTGCATTAACCAAAGATGTGTCTTTGCAGTCTTTATCCAATAAAGAAGTCAAGATATGGCAATTCTTGTCTTGTTTATAAGACTCTCTGACCTCTTCAAAGAATTCAGTCCCAATATCAGTTATGTTAATTCCTTCAATTGGAATCTGTGGTTCAGCTTCCAAAGGTACATAAGCTGGGTTATCAGGGGTGTTGGCTAAAGCCCATCTACTAAGTCCATCAGCATTTTTGTGAATGTTTCCTGCTTTATGAACTATAGTCATGTTTCCTCTATATTCTTGAATGGCTATTTGCCATCTCAACATATGTCTGTTGGGAGTTTTCATGTTAAGAAGTGATTTCATGGCATTACAGTCAGTTATTACTTCAAAAACACTGCCATCAAGGTAATAGTGTAATTTCTCAAGTGCCCATACTAAACATAAGCACTCCATTTGGCTTGCACCATATCTGGCTTCTGTTGGTTTGATTTGTCTTGAGATATAACAAACTGGTCCTTCTGTAGGTTTGTCATCAATAATTTGGACTTGATGTAGGGATGCCCCTAATCCATCTCCAGATGCATCAATGTACAACTTAAAAGGAATATTCCAGTCAGGCATGAGGAGTAAAGGTGCTTCTGTAAGGGCTTTCTTTATCTTCTCATAAGCTTTAATTCTTTCCTGTGTCATCTCAAATACAGTCTGTTGATCACAGATTCTATAGAGTGACTTGGCTAGAATTGCAAAATCTTTCAAGTGTTGCCTATAGTAACTAGCAAATCCAAGAAAAGACATCATTTCTTTTTTATTCTGGGGTATTGGCTTAAGTAACACTGCTGCCACTTTATTTTTGTCAATACCCAAGCTCAAACCAGAAACAACATGTCCTAATGCTTTGAGTTCTTCAAAACCAAAATTGCATTTCTTAAGTGAAATTTTCATGTTCACTTCTGCAACTTTATGAAGTACTCTTGCAAGTCTTTCAAGGTGCAAAGACCATGAGTCAGAACATATAATAATATCATCAATATAAATGATAAGCCATCCTTCAGACAATTCTGTGGGGAAGATGGTATTCATCATTCTTTGATAATGAGATGGAGCATTTTTAATTCCAAATGGCATTCTAAGATACTCATAAATACCACAGTGAGTAATAATTCTAAGTAGTTTCCTAGCTTTAGGCGTCAAAAATTTTTGATGGAAGCCTTTTAATGCATCCATTGATGTGATATACTTGGCTTTAGACAATTTAGTCAAGGTTTCTTGGATCCTAGGGATTGGATACCTATCTGGAACTGTGTAGGTATTCAAAGCTCTAAAATCTCCAACCATTCTTGACTTATCATTATGCCATGCAATAATAACAGGTGTTGTCACTTCAACTTCTTCATTATGGCCTACTTTCCTTAGCACACCAAGTTGGATCAACTCTTGGATATGTTTTTCCAAGGCTTCTCTAGCTCTGGGACTGGCTGGATAAGCTGGTCTTCTAAGTACTGGAGGATATGGTCTATCAATATTAAGAGTAATATCAATTTCATGTCCTCTTATAGCACCTAATGGTTCATTATCAGATGCAAATGCATTATTGTATGTATATAATACATCAATGAGTTCATTCCTCATCTTTGGTGACAATGATGGATTAATTTGTGCTTCAACAAGTTGTTTAGACACAAATTCATCTTTGTGAGTATCTTTGACAGAAGATACTACAGATATCTGTTTTGGCATATTGGAGAAAGCAAATTTCTGCCTTTTGTTATCTCCAATTGTGAAATATCTGTCTTTATGGTTATTTATATCAATACCATAAATATTCAAGTAATCATTTCCAAGAATGATGTGCTGAGATTTGCAATTATCCATTACTACAATCTCAGTTTTCATTCTTACACTTCCTGCTGGATGTGGGAATACAATATTAGTGTCCAATATGCCCAAGGGGTACGTATTGTTACTGGCACTACTGAATTGTACACCTTCTATTGGTAATAGATGGTCTTTACATTCAGGAAGTATAATTTGGAGATAATCTTTGCCAACACATGTGCAAAATGCTCCTGTATCCAAATTTACTTTGGCTTCAATATCACTCATCAGAACTGATGTGATACAGGATGCTCCAGCAGTATAACCCTTTCCTCTAGCAGGTTTAGTTTTATACATTCTGGCATCTTGGATATTGATCAGGTTGCAGCAATCCTCACTGTACTGTGGCAAGTGGGTATGGACTTCTGTGACCTCAAAGAAAGCTGAAATGTTTTCAATGGGATAGTCCTCCATTGGTGTATCTTCAGAGACTGCAGAATCTTGATCAGACTCTTCTTTCTCTTCAGTACACTGAATTTCTTCAATGATTTGACCTTCGTTGATCTTTGTCTTCTTAGGGCAAGTGTTGGCTAAATGTGAAGTACTTCCACATTTATGACACTTCAAGACAGGTCTTTCTGGTCTTCTTTCCTCTCTAGGAATCTTTGAGACTATTTTGGACTCTATTGGGTTTCTAATCCAAGTCTTACCAATTCTTGTTCTGGTAATGATATCTTCCATAGCATTAATGTAGTCCTCTGTTGAACAGGGCTCTACACATCTGATTTTGATAGCATGTTCCAGTTCTCCTCCACACTTTCTTAATATTTTCATATTAATCATAGGGTCAGACATATCTGGGTGTAAAGCAGATAATCTGTCTTTTTGTTTGAAGAACCAAGTAAGTGGTTTGTCTTTTTCTGAGTTAAAAATGGCACTTTCAAAAGCATTCTCCATTTTAAACCTCCAAGAATTATTGGCCCATTTGGTAATCACTTCAGATTTCCACCAAGACCAGTCATGTCTTCCATGATCTATTCTCATTTTGTAATACCATTTCTTTGCAGTCTTGGTAAACAGACAATGTAATTTTCCTACTATGATTTCATCAGGTATATTAAAGTCTTCTTGCAACATATCAATAGTCCTGATGAATTCAATATGGTTGTATTCTCCTTCACCAGAGAATGTTGGCCATTCTTCTAATTTTGGAATATCCTTTGCAGAAATAACATTTTCTCCTAAGAATGGAGTCAAACTCTCTTTAACAGAAAGTTTTTCTTCAGTCAAAGGTGTAGAATGCCTTGGCATATGTGGTTCATGATTCTTATGTATTTGCTCCACACTTGCAATTATTTCATTCTTTAATTTCTGTCTCTCACTATCACTTTTTGCTAAATGTATAGCAAATTGATTGGTGTTCTTAACTATTTGTAAGACATGGTCTTCAAGAGTTTTAAGTCTATCATTTACTTTAAAAATGGAAGGATCCTCTGTGTCATTATTTTGACATTGATTCTCAATTCTATCACAAGCATTGCTAATTGACTCAAGGGTGACAGTTGTCAGTTGACGCCATTCAGAATGTTGTTTGTCATTTTTGTTTAAATCATAGATGTCTAATGTAATTTGCTTCAACTTTGACTCAAGTTTGCCAGTTTCTACACTAATACTTCTATGTACATCATTTATTTGCGTGGAAAAGTCCTGTTCATCCTTTCCTGCTCCTTGGCTGTGAATTCCATAAGAGTTCTGGCCATATTGAAGACACTGTCCACTGCTGAAGGCTCCAATCTGGGGATCCTGTACCCTTGTGGGTAAGGTCTGTGCCAATTGGCTTTGCCTTTGCCCTTGCCTTGATGGTTCTTGGGACCTCTCTGTTTCTTTTGAGGTCCTTTGGGCTTGTCCTTGGATGCTTCTGGAGCTGGTTTGGAGCTGGTAGATGCCACTGGTGCCTCTGTCTCCAAAGTTGGAGTCATTTCCAACTCTTTCTTCTGGTCTATGGATAAAAGACTCTGGTTCTTCAACCAATTCTTTATCTTTTTGACCTTGTCTTTGCAAGACAGGGGGCTCCAACCTCCTAAGAGTTCTATGGTCTTCTTGTGAGCCTTTGAGATATGACCACATACCCAATAAGGTCACAAAAAGATTAAGAATAATTATACCTTTAATATAATTATACTAAAATTACTTAGAATAATTATACATTAAAATTAATTACTTAAATATACAAAAAATACCATAAATTAACACAAAAATTGGTTTAACTTAAAAACCAATGAATAAACATGTAAAATAAATTATACCATTGGATTCCTCATGGAAAAATACACATATACCATTTTTATGGCATATCTGTGAAGTCAATATTTAATGAATTATAAGGTATAATACCTTATAAAAACCATAAAATCCTATTTATCTCAGAAACCAATGAAACAACATGTGAAATAAATTGTACCAGTGGATTCCCCATAGAAATCCACACATAAAACAATTAATAAGCTAATTCTCAAAGTCAATACTTAAGGAATTATCCTGAATATATGCACTTTTTTGGTCAACGCATATATTCAAGGATCATAGCTAATATCTTCTAAACTATACATGATAGAATGATGAACCAAAAATAAAGTTACCACGTAATTACTGTGAGAACACAGAAATGAACTTTATTTTACAAATTATAAACAAGGTTAAAACCTATGATGAAATATTGATAAAAATCAACAGAGCTGTTGACCACTTTGTTGTGAAAGTGGTCCAAACTTAAAAAAAAGTATACAGTTGGATTCTACTAGTTCATTCGTGAAGAATGATGTAATTTTTATTATTAAATTCAGGGTATAACCCCCTGAAATCAAGGTTTGAAGTTTAAAATATTGAATTTCGACAGAAAAGGTGAGTTACAAGAAAAATCATCAAAATTAGAGTTTTTATGATGTAATGATAAGCTCTTGGCAGCATAATAAGGTTATGCCAGGCTATCAGAATTCACTCTCTGAATTGCTGTAGCGTGTAAATCTTAAAAGTTATTGAAGATCAAAGTTTGAGCTTAAATTGAGCAGTTATGATCACCTACTGTAACCTTAAATTAAGTTTAACAGTCACAAGAGTGATAAAATTGGTGAATACTATTAGTTTATGATTAAAACTAATAAAATCCACGAAATTTGGGGTTCTGCCAAGCCTCTGATGTCATCAAACTTAAAGTTACAGTGATAACTTTAAATAATGGTGCAATAATGATGTAAGATGGTTTGATCATGATGTAATCACCCTCAAACCTTAAAATATTGATCAATTCCAGTGGATATGATCAGTACACGTCTACTAGAAGCCTGTTGGACTCTAGGAGGGAGGTATTTACTATAAATAGAGCTCTTTTTACTCTATTTTCCCCTCAGACGCATCAAAAACATTAAATCAATTAAATCAAAAGGTAATTTTCTTTATTCTTTATATATAAAAGCATTATATTATTAAAGACCAAAGACCACCTTGCTATAATCATTCATTTTGACGTGATTAAATCATTTATTTAATTGTTTTTGTTAAAAATCTCTCTAAAACTCATTTCCACGTAAAAATCCAGAATAATTTGTAATTTTCTTTATTTTTATTGTAAATACAATTTGAAAAGGTTGTATTTATATTTTTTGGCGTAAAATACTTCAAAATTATCATATGAAGTGTTAAAAGTAGGTTATTCTCTCTTATTATAATAATTTCTCTATTATTACTCTCTTAATAACTCTTTAATTAATATAAATAGTATTTATATTAATTCATAACTTTAATATTAGTAATATTATTGTTATTAATTGTTTTTTATTAATAAAAAACAATTTTTTACGCCTTTATTATTTGTTGGTAACAATAATAAAGAGCTTTTTAATATATTAATTATTTTATATTAATATATTTATTTATTATATTATATTTTCATAATATAAATTATATTATTATATTTATTTAATAATATAATTATTTTACGCCATAATAATAATAATTATTTATTATTATTATATTTTTAATCTTATTTATTCAATTTATAAGGACATTAAGAGTACAATAAGTAATAAATTAGTAATTTTTACTTATTGTTTCATAGTCAAACCATACATTTGGGGGCCTGGCCGTGATATTTACTTAAAAGACCTTTAAAAAGATTCTATTTGGGTTTATCCAATAATAAATTATATTTATAATCATAAATTATATAATAATTTTATATTTTATTGATTTTAAAAGCTATTGAGGCATTTGGAAAGCAATTGTACTGTCTTACACGTGGTTTTTCACATCCTTAGACTTGCAAGAACTTTCTTTGAGTGACTCTAGTGATTAAAAAAGATATTTTATAAATTAAAAATAATTTTATTATAATTTAATTTTATAAGAATCATATTCTTTTTTATTTTATTCTTTAAAAAATAAAAAATACATAAAAAATATTAAAAAATATTAAAAACCAATAAAAAAAGTTATTTTTATTCATTTTTTATTCATTTCTTTATTTTATTTCAATTTTTTAAGATATAAAGCAATTTCTACGTGGAAAATTGCCATATCTTGCCAAAAATAACACTTCTTATATAAAGACTTATATTTATTTGTCTTTTTTAGTGTTTGAAGATAACCCAACAGAAGATAACCAAGCTACTGTTGAGAGGTTGGTGGAAGAAACTTGTCAAAGTTCTCCAACACCAGTTATCACCAAAAGAAAGAAAGCTAAGAAATTAGACTTTCCAGGACCCACCATTCAAGACTCTGAAGGTGAGCACCTCTTTTTATAATTGCCATAAAAGAATTTTTATTCTAAAATACTTTTATTTTTTTCTTATTCTTTAATTATGACTACCAGAAGAGGTTCCCAATACTCCATCCAATCAGATGGAGCTGGACTCAGAGGTAGAATTGATCCCTCAAAAGGGAAAAGAAAGGGCAATATCCCCAGTGGAACAGAATCCACACAAGGAAGTGCCTTATCCCAAAGGCAAGTCCCAGAAATGCCCATGATATCTGAGCCTGAATTAGAACTAAGTATGAGTAACTCAAACAGGTACAAATCACATTCAGAGGGCTCAAATAGACATCTACATGAGCCAGTACAAGCAGTATTGCACAGTGTACAAAGACAAAGATTGGGAAATGTTGCCTCAAATACACCAAGGAGTGATGAACTCCTGGCACATCCTGAAAAAGTTCCTCAAAGAGGAGGAGATAGTGAAATACTTCAATGGATGGAATCCACTGTCATCCAAACCTCAAATCAAAAAAATCAAGGATTACCATGCCAAAAAGAGGGAGGCAACCAAGGAAGAAGCCCCAGTAGCTTCTACCAGCAAGCCCCAAGCCAACCCACTTCCCCAAGAAGGGAAGAAGAACAAGAAAAAGCATTGGAGGAAACCATATTCCCCAAGCTACAGAATCCCAAGAATCCAAAAGGATGCCATGGACAATGTTTTCAACATGGCCAGAACCTTGATGGAATTCAAGGACAAGGAAGAGCAAAGAATGAGACAACCTCATTTCCCAAAGAAATAACCTTGTCCAAAGATGTTGTAAATACTTTAACAGAAATTAAAAATAGTATATTACCTCTAAAAGAAATTAAAGACAGTTTATTATCACTACAAGAAATAAATAACAATTTATCTTCTTTAACAAAAATTGTTGTGCAAAACAAGAAAGAAATTGACAACATTAAGTTTATTGTTGAAAATAATAAACCTAAGAATTTAATTGACAATACTCAAAAATTAATACAAGGACAACAAGAATTGTATAAATACATAAAAGATATCAAAGACAAAACTTTGACAATCAATTATGATGTGAGTATTGACAATCTTACAGAAAAATTGAATAAATTAAGTATTTCTGTAGAAAAATTTGAAGAAAAGACTTCATCACACCAAAAATTACTTTTGGACCATGTGGAAAAAAGTGATGAAGCAAGAATGCATCTGAAAGATGATATTCAGAGTGAAATAAGACTTATCACTGAAAAAATGGATAAAATTAATGAGGCTAATTTAAATATGCCAAAGTTATCAACACCATTTTCTCATATAAGAAGCCCTGTTAAAACAAAAGAGGAATTGTCAAATCCTTTCATAACAGACTTGAGTCACCAAGATAATAACCAAGTCTTAATGAAGGAAGCACCTCAACTGAAAGAATGGCCAACATTCACAGGAGAAGGTGAATATGACCACATGTCATTCATTAAAACAATTGACATGTTACAAGAAGATTATGCCATACCAGATGAATTAATCACTGCAAGATTACATTCTTTGTTTGAGAAATCTGCAAAAAGATGGTATTATGGCATAAGACAAACAAATGGTAAAAATACCTGGTCTTGGTGGAAACAAGAAATAATCACCAAGTGGGCAAATGATGCCTGGAGGTATAAGATAGAAAATGCATTTGAAAGCTCTTTCTTTGACCCAGAGAAAGACAAACCTTTAACTTGGTTCTTAAAACAAGCTGAAAGACTTAATGCACTATACCCAGAAATGTCACAGAAGATGGTGCATATGAAAATACTTAAAAAATGTGGAGGGGAACTAGAACATGCCCTAAGAAGCAGATGTATAGAACCATGCTCCACAGAAGAGTATATAAATGCACTAGAAGATATAGTGACAAGAACAAAAATTGGCAGGACTTGGAAAAAATTGGACATTAAAAGCCCAAATAAACCATTTATCAGAAAAGATAAATCAAAAGAATCCTTTAAGCCCAATACATCCAACAATAATGAGCAAAGAAAATGCCATAAATGTGGAGGTATTGGACACTTAGCCAATAATTGCCTTAAAAAAGCAAAGATTAATGAAATTGTGGAAACAGAAAGCCACAATGACAAAGAAGAGGAATCTGACTCTGAAAAAGAAACAGAAGAGTCAGAAAGCTCTGAAAGTGATGAAATCAATATAATTAATGCACAAATTAATAATATTGACTTAATTTATGAAGTACTGGATGTTAATTCAAACTTACCACAAGTTGGAACATCTGACACAAACCTGACAAACATACAAGATGCCAAAATGTATAGAACCAAACCTGCAAGAGGAATGGGATATACAGCTGGAAAATCAAGTATAAGTATTGTTATGGTTGATAACCAGGAAGGAAAAGTTAACTTGGATACAGGAGCATATTGCACTTGTGTTGGCAAAAGTTATTTAAAAACCATTGTCCCAAATTTGCAAGAAAAACTTATGCCAATACAAGGTGTCAAATTTAGTAGTGCAAGTGAGAGCATGAAGCCCCTTGGAATAATTGATTTAACACTAATTTTTCCTCATCCCTCACAATGTGTTAGAATTAAAGTAGAGTTTGTAGTAATGGACAACTGTACTAGTAATCATTTTATACTTGGGAATGACTACTTATCAATCTATGGTATAGATATCTCCAACCAAAAAGACAGATATTTTACCATAGGAGATAACAAAAGACAAAAGTTTGGCTTCTTAAATAACAAAAAACAAATCACAGTTATTAAGAAGGAAGAAAAAATTCCAGAAAAAGAAATTTTTATATCTGAACAACTTAAATAGGCAGAATTCAATCAAGAATTAACAGAAAAAATGAAAGAAAAATTGATTGACCTCTTATTTAAGTATAAAAATGCCTTTGCAACTGACAAAGAGCCACTAGGTGCCATAATTGGACATGAAGTGGATATAATTCTTAATGTAGAAAAGCCTTACCCACCTTTATTAAGAAGACCTGCTTATCCAGCCAGTCCAAGAGCTAGAGAAGCCTTAGAGGTACACATTAAAGAATTAATGGACCTTGGAGTATTAAGAAAGGTTGGACATAATGAACAAGTAGAAGTTACTACACCTGTCATTATAACTTGGCATAATGGAAAGTCAAGGATGGTAGGAGACTTCAGAGCCCTGAATACCTATACCATTCCAGACAGATATCCAATACCCAGAATCCATGAGACATTGACCCAATTGTCACAAGCTAAGTTCATCACAGCTATGGATGCTCTTAAAGGTTTTCATCAAAATGTCTTAACAGACAATGCCAAGAAACTACTAAGAATAATAGTCCATTGTGGAATTTTTGAATACTTAAGAATGCCATTTGGGATAAAAAATGCACCTTCCCATTATCAAAGAATGATGAATACCATATTTCCTGAAGAATTATCAGAAGGATGGTTAATTATCTATATTGATGATATTATAGTTTGCTCAGAAACTTGGGAAAATCACCTTACAAGACTAGAAAGGGTACTACAGAAAATAGTTCAAGTGAATATGAAAATTTCCTTGAAAAAGTGTCATTTTGCATATAGTGAATTAAAAGCACTAGGACATGTGGTATCTGGACTTAGTCTAGGCATAGACAAAAATAAAGTAGCAGCAGTACTACTTAAACCAATGCCTCAAACCAAAAAAGAAATGCAATAATTTCTAGGATTTGCTGGTTACTATAGACAGCATATAAAGGACTTTGCAAAGATTGCTAAATCCTTGTATAAGCTATGTGACCAACAAACAGTCTATGAGATGACAGAAGAAAGAGTCAAGGCATATGAAGAATTGAAAAATTCCTTAACAAATGCCCCATTTCTCCTAATGCCAGATTGGAAACTACCCTTCAAACTGTACATTGATGCTTGTGGAGAAGGACTAGGTGCTGCACTTCACCAAACACAAATTATCAATGATAAACCAGTGGAAGGACCAATTTGTTTCATTTCAAGGCAAATAAAGCCAACAGAAGCAAGGTATGGAGCAAGCCAAATGGAATGCTTATGCCTAGTGTGGGCTTTAGAAAAATTGCATTATTATTTGGATGGCACAGTATTTGATGTAATCACAGACTGTAATGCTGTGAAATCACTATTAAATATGAAGACTCCAAACAGACATATGCTAAGATGGCAAATTGCTATCCAGGAATATAGAGGAAATATGACTATTGCTCATAAATCTGGAAATATTCACAAAAATGCAGATGGTCTCAGCAGATGGGCTCTAGCAAATACCCCTGACAATCCAGCATGGGTACCACAAGAAGAACACCATATAGAAGGAATATGTGTTACAGACATTGGCACAGAATTCTTTAACCAAGTTAAAGAAAGCTATAAGACAGACAAAAATTGCCATATCTTAAGCCAACTTCTAATGAAATACTGCAAAGATCCATCACTTTCATCAAAACTAGATGAAATATGGAAAAAGGCATATGATGAAGGAAGATTTCACCTCCTTGATGGAATCCTTTACCATAGAACAAAACATACATGTGTTATGGCCTTAACAGACAGAACACTAATAAACACCATTTTACATGAGTGTCATGATAGTGTTGCATCTGGACATCTCTCAGAAGATAGGACACTAGAGAGGGTGAAAACCTGTTCTTGGTGGCCAAATTGGAAGAAAGATGTTGCAGAGTACTGCCAGACCTGTGACAGATGTCAAAAAGCCAACAGAGCCACAGGAAAGAAATTTGGAATGATGATCCAAATCCAAGAACCAAAATCCCCATGGGAAATAGTTCATATGGATTGGGTAACAGCCTTACCTCCAGGAGGAGACAGGAGTTATAATGCATGCCTAGTGCTAGTTGACAGATACAGCAAAACTCCCATGTTCTTACCATGTCATAAAGATGACACAGCTATGGATACAGCCATAATGATATGGAATAAAGTCATTAGCCACACAGGCTTATTCCAAAATATTATAAGTGACAGAGACCCAAAGTTCACTTCAGCATTATGGACAAATCTCCATAACTTGTTTGGGACAAAATTATCATTCTCAACAGCTTATCATCCCCAAACTGATGGTTTAGCAGAAAGAATGATACAGACTCTAGAGGATATGATCAGAAGATTCTGTGCTTATGGGCTAGAATTCAAAGATTCTGATGGTTTTACCCATGATTGGTGTACACTAATACCAGCACTTGAACTGGCATACAAGACATCAATCCATTCTTCCACTGGCAAAACACCAGCAATGCTAGAGAAAGGTTGGAATCCAAGACTTCCTTATGATACCCTCAAAAAGGACTTAGTGGATATACATCCAACAGCAAGCAGTTTCAAGATAATGCTTGACAAAGCAAGACACCATGCAAACAGATGCATGCAAGATTCTTTTAAATATGCAAAAGAAAGATGGGATAAAAATCATAAGCCACCTGATTTCAAAATAGGGGACTTGGTTTTAGTATCAACCCTTAATTTCAATAACATAAAAGGACCAAAGAAATTGAAAGATTCCTTTGCAGGACCATTTATGATAAAAGCACTTCATGGACCAAATGCTGTGCAATTGGAACTCACAGGTGAACTAATGAACAAACACCCAGCTTTCCCTGTAAGTCTGATAAAACCTTACAGTTCAAGTGACAAAGAGTTATTTCCACTAAGAAATAAACCCCCACTTGAGATTCCCCCCTTGGAAGAAGGAGAGGAAAAGAAAATAGTAAAAGTCCTTAAAGAAAGAAGGACAAGAAACAAAAAAGAAAGAGAATACCTTGTAAGGTATAGAAATTCAACTCAAGAAGATGAATGGCTACTTGAGAAAGATATAACAAATGCTGATAAACTACTAAGAAGGTTCAGACATGAAAGAAAACCTGAAAAATAAAAAAGTTAAGCATTATTGAGCTTCAAGACTAACAAAGTCTATTGAAGAGGTAGGACAGTGGATGATACCCTTATCATACATATCAGATTGTGGTACAATCTTTTTTGGTGGTAGGGAATGTGAGCCTTTGAGATATGACCACATACCCAATAAGGTCACAAAAAGATTAAGAATAATTATACCTTTAATATAATTATACTAAAATTACTTAGAATAATTATACATTAAAATTAATTACTTAAATATACAAAAAATACCATAAATTAACACAAAAATTGGTTTAACTTAAAAACCAATGAATAAACATGTAAAATAAATTATACCATTGGATTCCTCATGGAAAAATACACATATACCATTTTTATGGCATATCTGTGAAGTCAATATTTAATGAATTATAAGGTATAATACCTTATAAAAACCATAAAATCCTCTTTATCTCAGAAACCAATGAAACAACATGTGAAATAAATTGTACCAGTGGATTCCCCATAGAAATCCACACATAAAACAATTAATAAGCTAATTCTCAAAGTCAATACTTAAGGAATTATCCTGAATATATGCACTTTTTTGGTCAACGCATATATTCAAGGATCATAGCTAATATCTTCTAAACTATACATGATAGAATGATGAACCAAAAATAAAGTTACCACGTAATTACTGTAAGAACACAGAAATGAACTTTATTTTACAAATTATAAACAAGGTTAAAACCTATGATGAAATATTGATAAAAATCAACAGAGCTGTTGACCACTTTGTTGTGAAAGTGGTCCAAACTTAAAAAAAAGTATACAGTTGGATTCTACTAGTTCATTCGTGAAGAATGATGTAATTTTTATTATTAAATTCAGGGTATAACCCCCTGAAATCAAGGTTTGAAGTTTAAAATATTGAATTTCGACAGAAAAGGTGAGTTACAAGAAAAATCATCAAAATTAGAGTTTTTATGATGTAATGATAAGCTCTTGGCAGCATAATAAGGTTATGCCAGGCTATCAGAATTCACTCTCTGAATTGCTGTAGCGTGTAAATCTTAAAAGTTATTGAAGATCAAAGTTTGAGCTTAAATTGAGCAGTTATGATCACCTACTGTAACCTTAAATTAAGTTTAACAGTCACAAGAGTGATAAAATTGGTGAATACTATTAGTTTATGATTAAAACTAATAAAATCCACGAAATTTGGGGTTCTGCCAAGCCTCTGATGTCATCAAACTTAAAGTTACAGTGATAACTTTAAATAATGGTGCAATAATGATGTAAGATGGTTTGATCATGATGTAATCACCCTCAAACCTTAAAATATTGATCAATTCCAGTGGATATGATCAGTACACGTCTACTAGAAGCCTTTTGGACTCTAGGAGGGAGGTATTTACTATAAATAGAGCTCTTTTTACTCTATTTTCCCCTCAGACGCATCAAAAACATTAAATCAATTAAATCAAAAGGTAATTTTCTTTATTCTTTATATATAAAAGCATTATATTATTAAAGACCAAAGACCACCTTGCTATAATCATTCATTTTGACGTGATTAAATCATTTATTTAATTGTTTTTGTTAAAAATCTCTCTAAAACTCATTTCCACGTAAAAATCCAGAATAATTTGTAATTTTCTTTATTTTTATTGTAAATACAATTTGAAAAGGTTGTATTTATATTTTTTGGCGTAAAATACTTCAAAATTATCATATGAAGTGTTAAAAGTAGGTTATTCTCTCTTATTATAATAATTTCTCTATTATTACTCTCTTAATAACTCTTTAATTAATATAAATAGTATTTATATTAATTCATAACTTTAATATTAGTAATATTATTGTTATTAATTGTTTTTTATTAATAAAAGACAATTTTTTACGCCTTTATTATTTGTTGGTAACAATAATAAAGAGCTTTTTAATATATTAATTATTTTATATTAATATATTTATTTATTATATTATATTTTCATAATATAAATTATATTATTATATTTATTTAATAATATAATTATTTTACGCCATAATAATAATAATTATTTATTATTATTATATTTTTAATCTTATTTATTCAATTTATAAGGACATTCAGAGTACAATAAGTAATAAATTAGTAATTTTTACTTATTGTTTCATAGTCAAACCTTACACTTCTCCTGACCCAGAAAGCTCTTGATGTGTAAGTAGGAGTTCATGGCCCCCTGCCAAAGGCTTGGGCAGATTTCCCACTCCTCTTCTTTGGCTGCTCTGAACCAATTTTTGTACTGGCTCTGATATATTTCTATTGCTGCCACTTGAAAATGGTTCAGCCCTGGAAATATTATCATAAATTAGTTCAGGCTCAGATTTCACGTCAAAATCTGTTGGTACAGACCTTGGGGAATGGGGGGCAACTCTGGCATCCTCCAAATGTGTCTTTCTTGTGGAAGACTTGGCACTTCTGGATTTGGTCTTGCCTCTTCCTTGTCCACATCCATCTGGCTGGACTGAATAGTTGCTTCCATTTCTGGTATGCACCATTTTCACGTCAATTTAAAGATAAAAGGTGAAAATATAAGATAAAATACACACCTTTTGGTGGTAATTTAGCTTTTTCTGAGTTAAATAAGGTGCCTCTTTTAGCAATCTGCACCTCAATACTGTCTTCAGATTCTGGACTATTGATATATCTTTTACTGAGTCTGTTGCCAGCTGCACAGTATTTGATTAAAGACACTAAAAAGAAATTATAAAAGAGAAAAAATTATTTTTTATACTTTTTAAAATATTTTTAAAGATTTTTATAAGTTTTATATTTTTTAATATTAAAAAAATTATTCTTTTTAAAGAAAAAAAATTAAAATTTAAGATTTTGAATGAAAATTAATTCAGAGTAACTCAAAGAATAATTTTAAAAGTTTTTGGATGTGAAAAAAGCCACGTGTAAAAACAGTATAAAATTAAACCAAATTCCTCAATGAAAAAAGATTTCCAAAACAATTTCAAAAATAAGAATTATTTTAACTTTAAAATGAAAGAAAAAAATATTAAATTAATATATTTTAGAGCTTAAAAATATATTAATTAACGGTACAAGGTTCAAAAAACACGGCCAGGCCCCCAAATGTAAGATGTGACTATGAAACTGATGATAATATTACTATTAATCAACAGTACTATGTCTGTTCTTATGAAATATAATAATAAAAATTATTATAACCACAATTAAATAATTATAAAATTATTTCTTTCACGTGTTATACACTACTAGTGATTATAACAGTGAGCAGTAATTGTCTACAAGAATCAATTACAAGAAGAATTTAATAATAAAAACTTCTTTTATTAAAATAATAAAATTATTTTAATATATAATTATCTTTTACAAGAATAATTATAAAGATAATTCTTGAAGAAAACTATTACTAGAGAAAAACTTTAAGAATTAAAGATAAATAACTCACTAATACTCCAAAGAACTTATTGATAGATAAAAGCAGAGAAATTTGATGTGGAATTGTGGATTTAAGGGATCAAAAGGATTTATAACAATATTACAACAATATATAGTTGGATTCTATGATTTCACGTCTTTCTGATTGATTCTGAAAGATTAAAACACTTAAGAATAGTTGAACTAATACTTACTTGTTGGTAATAAAGATTTAATAAATTGATAAGATGATTCTTGGAAAAAACAGCAAGAGGAGGCCTCTTTTAAGTCAACAACAGCTCACAGAGGCGTGCCATGGAGCAAACTGAAAAACCAGTGAGTGAGAAAACAATAAACCTTTTTGGATTATTGATTGCATCATCAGTTGTCACATAAGATTATCATAATTACTTAATTGATGCTTTTACGTGACTACCAACCCCAATATGGTTAAGAATAAAAGGAGTAACACTTGTAAATCTTCTTTTATTCTAAAATAATCATTGATTTCTCAAAGTTATCAATGTTATTGCCAATTTCATCACAGGTTGTAATTACTGTGAATTTTTGAAGATTCAGTGTTTCACGTAGAATAACCAAAAATGGACTGTAAGTAAAACTTTTAATTTTACTAGTAAAACTGTAATTCTTTTTGGTTGTACCATAGATAATACAGTTCCCCTTTAGTCCTGAAAGTTTCAGAAGGATTCATTAAGAATTGTATTTTTAATGAATTTTTGAAGTTTTTACCTTATTTCTACGTAGAATTGCAAATAGCAGTGTTTTGCTGGTTGCTATGAGGTAAATCAATGAATATGGGTCCCAAAAGGGTTTTAATTACTCTTTTGGGGTTTATCCATGGAAAGTCATTAGTAATTGACATGGTTACAGGAGTGTAAGTAGCTCATTACCTCCTTGGCACGTCAAAATAGCAGGTTATTTGCTATTTTCTGGTGTTTTACAGTAGTTGTAACTTGGTAACCAAGTTCCCAAAGAGTTTTAGTTTACCAATTAGGCCAAGATGAGCCATGGATCCATGCTCTGGAGCTATCCACGCCTCTGAGGCCTCAGAAGTTGGGTACCCTGGCTCTCTTTGATGTCTTTTGTCCCCCTTGCCTATTTTTTACGTCAAAATAGTAATTTAAGCTTAAAGTGAGATATCCACTATGGGTGTACCAAAAGTCCATGTAAGAATACCATGATATTAAGTGCTCAAAACATGCATAACACTATTCTTAGTGTATATGTAACATGGGATTTCTCACTTTCCCATTATTTCGGCTAAAAATCAAGAAAAACAAAAATTTTCACGGATCTTTTATGTGGTATTAATGATGTGGTATTGAAGTATTTTCCATTTTACCACCTCAAATACTTAAATTGAGCTTATTCACTCTATGGAGCTACCCTAGGTGAAATTTTGTGTAGAATCCAAATCTGGTCTTAAATCCATGGATTTACTTACTCAATAAAAAGTTATTCATCTTTTCTGAAATTGAAAATGATGAATTTTGGATATATGCATAACTTATGAGTTGTGCATAATTCAAAATTTCTTTTTAAGATAATTGTGGCCTATTTGGGTATGTAAAATATACCTCAAGGCTCACAGTGAGCCAGTAAATAAAAAGTGAGTTTGGAGTAATATCAATCAAAAATACACTCTTGAATCAATATCAGTCAATAATCAATAAATGATGTTATGGGTGAAAATCTTTGGCACAATTAAACTGGAATTAATAATAATACTTCTTGAAAAACAAAAAGAAATTGTTTTAATTCAAATTTTTTATTGACTTGGCTTATTTCCATTTATGGACAATATTTTTGAAGTTGGCTTAGCAGAAAATTGTGAAGGACTTACCTTAATGAATGATGGAGCCTCCATCCATACTTCCATTTTCAGCCAGAAATAGTGTGATGAACATAAAATTTACTTGATATAAACTCAATTGGGAATTTATTGCTTAAAATAAAATATGTTTTCACTCACATTTACACTAAAAAGATTCATGATTGAATTTAAAGAAGATTTCAATTATGTTTGGAAATAATTACCCTTCAACCACCTTGACTCCCTGATTTTTTCCTTTCTAGGAAGAATGAAACTGATTGCAAACCAGAATGGTACTCCTACACTATTTTAAGAAGTTTTTTTTCTTGTTCTCAATTTCTAAATTATTGCTTTTTTATCACTATTTAACATTATATGTGAGTTTATACAAAAAAATAAATAAATAAAAAGGCTTTGTTTTGATGCTTAAATAAACCATGATAAAAATTAAGAATTTGTGAGAAAAAAAAATTGATAAAGTGAAAAAAAATATGTTTGGATCTATATTGGAGGAAAATTTACAGTTTCCTTCCAATTGAATTTTTAATAATACATAATAGTTAAGAAGATAATATTGGAGACTATGCCTGAAGGTCAAAGCATTATTCTATGTAAATACCTATATGTCACAATGTTAGCCTTAGAGGTAATTTCATATACTCAAAAGACCACAAATAATAAAACAATAATACAATTATAAATAAAATAAATTTATCTATATTATAAACTAAGAAATTAAAATATAAATATAAAACCTATATAAAAAATTAAAATTACTTTTAAATTTAAAATTTTGAAAATAAATTTTTACTTGAAAAAATTAAGTAAAAATGAATTTTTATCAAAAATATTAAAATTAAAATATTTTTTTAAAAAATTTAAATAAAAATTATTATAAATTTTCATTCAATAAATAAAAATATAAAAATTATTTCACCATTGGATTCCTAATTAAAAATAAGGTGGGGTCACCTCTGGGTAAAATTTCTATAACTCAACTCTAAATAATCTTAAATTAGGTTTTTAGTATTTTCTGTACAAAAGTTGAAAATACCCAAAACCTTGATTCAATTAATATCACATGTGGTGTTAACCATCAATTTTTGTGTTGAAATTGAGGTGTTGTGTATAGCTTAGAAGCTATGAGGAATTGAAGTATTTTCAATTAAAACATCAAAATGTGCACATTTATTACATAAGTGAACTTTAATTTGAATATGAGGTAGCAATTATTACATTCATGTACTTTAAAAACTCAATTTAATTACATATTTAAATTACAAGTATAATACATGATGAGGAATTAAAGAAAAAATACATTGGAAAGATTGATTCTGGGGGGGAAGGAATCTTGGCTTTAAGGGGGAGCCAGACCCTGAAATTCCTTGCTGAAAGGCCTGAGATTTCAAAATACATGCAAAAGTTCTTTAATTTTAGCCTTTAATTGAGTCACAGGGTCTGTGTCTCAATTGATGATGAGGTTTTGATACCAACCAGGGAAGTTTTAACTGTTTCCAAGAGGGTAAAACTACCCTTAAGCTGAAAATTTTTTAACTGGGTTTGACATCTCTTACACACATTATGAGATTTTTTGAAGGCTTAAAACCAGGTATTACTATAGCAATGGCTGATTTAAGGGTCCAAAATGGCTAAAAACAGCCTTTTTTGGATCTAAGCCAGGGTTCAATGATGCCATAATTGGCTTTTATGTTGTCTGAGTGTTATTCACTACTGGCAAGAGTAAATTTAACTTTTTAAGTAAGGAAATTTGTGGCTATAAAAGATTTTCTTCTTTTCCCCACTTTTCTCTTCATGTTAGAATCTTTTTTCCTTTTATAATTAGCTTAAACATTGTTAAACCAATCAATAAAATATTCCAACCACCATTCATAAATCATTTTAAACCTTTTAACCACATGAAAAAGTCATCATAATCATTGTTTTTAACCTTTAAAATCATTTTTACCCTTGAACCACCCCATAAGTGAATTGAAGCATCTGTCATCACTGTTAACTTTGTCACTTTGTTTCCATATTCACTCTGGTAACTTTTGGTAATTTTTTCTCTTTAATAATATTTTCTATTACTTTGTTATTATATTAATTTATTGCAGTTCTTATCTCAATTAATTCCAATTGAAATTGCTCTTGAAGAAATTTCTCTTGTAGCCTTCAATATCTCTTGTAGAGTATTTTTGGACAAATTTTTGTTGTTGGTAAAACAATGAATCTTCATAATATTATTGTTTTATACTTATAAGATTATAAAAAATAAATTTTGTGTGTTTTCTCTTAAAAATCTTAAATTTTAACATTTTTAATCATATTGTAGCTTATACAAAATTTGAGAACAGGAAAAGTACTTAATTTTGAATCAAAGTTTCATATCAACACCTTAAATTTGGGATCCCAGCCCTGATATTTTACCTGTGAAATAATTAATTTACTTTTTTAATCCTTTTCTTATATTGAAAAATCTAAAAAACACATAAAAAGACTCATAAATCAAAAATTCACAAAAAAACATAAAAAAAATTTCATATTATAAGTGAGGCTTTATTTTTTCATTTCTCTTTTTGAAAAACTCTTTTTTTACTTAATTAATTGCTTTTTTGATTAATTTTAGTGTCTGAAAATTTGGTAAGAAAATAAAATATTGAAACTGCATCAACAGTAACTAGAGTTATCCCTGAAATTAGTGTCAACTCTGAGAATAATGGTACTGTTATTATAGCCCAGAATAACCAACCAGAGCCAATTTATTCTGAATTAATAAACTTGGACATAAGTAATACCCTTAAAAAAGCAAATAATTTTTCCAATAGTAAGTTTTTGACGTAGAATTACTATTTTTAAAGATTTTCAATCATAATTATGCCTTCAACCAGATCAGGAGCCAGCTATAACCCCTGAAAAAGCTCCCAAAAAGATTATAGACCTGATTATAGCAGAATCCAATCAGTTGCAGAAGGACAAGGGTCAGTAAATGAATCCCAAACTTACAGATTATTCCACTCTGAAGCGGATAATACTGCTTTACCTTCAAACAGAGCTGAGAATTCCAAAAGAAGCCTATGTGGATATAAAAAAAGCCAGCTAAAATGCTTACAACAATGAATTTCAGCACAAAGAGTACCAGATCCCTGCAGATCTGTGGAAAAACTGCATGAATTATTACCTAGCTGTGAGAAAATCCCTGGGCCATCACAACACTTTGAAGTTACTCAATTGATGGAATCCATTGATAGAAAAGAGAAACATGATTCTTTTAACATAAGAATGAAGGAAAAACAATCCTTCACCACCCAAGCAAGTTCCAAAAACAGCCCCAATAGCCAGCAGAAGCAATTCCAATGTGAAAAAGAAGCCACAATCTCAGAACAAGGCAAAAGGCAAGGCATAAGCCACAAAGCCTTACAGCCAGGGCTACAGAAGACCACAGATTCAGCAGGATACCATGGGAAATGTATTTTAGATGGCCAGAGCAATGATGCAATTATATGAAAAGGAGAAATCCAGATTAACATATCAGAAAGGATTTTTGATATTCTGGATGGTATTCCAGAGTTTTGCATAGCTATAAATGACATAAAAAGTCATATTTATAATAAAAATGCTTCAATTTGTAACAATTTTTAAAAAAATAACTCAAGTCTGAGACAAATAAATGAAACATTCATGTATTTTGAAAAAGTTTTAAGAACAATTAAAACTTCTAATAATGACTATTAATTTTGTAATAAAATAAATGAACAATCTTCCATTATCAAATTATCAACAGATAAATATTTTAAATTCAATATTGATAACATAATTGGAACAAGAACAGCCTCAAGGATCAATACAGATCAGTTTTCAGCCTGAAGAACTCAAGCTTCCAACTTTTCACATATACCGGCTACCCTTTCCACCCTGGAGGGTTTTTCCCCAGTTAATTAATATAGGGTGTTGGTAAAAGCACATAAGCCCTTACGTGTTTTTACCAAATTATGGCCAAAACACGTAATTTTATGGTAAAAACACGTAAGTGACCTAATTTTTTTATAAAAATTCCTGTCCACACCTCTAAATTGGAATTAGGGTACGAGAAACTCAAATCCACAAGTATTGTATTTATAAAATTCACATTTAAAGAATGAATTTTCCACTTCTTTTCATAACTTGGAGCCATCAATGGGCCAAGCACTTATGAAAGAAATACCAAAACTTAAAGAATGGCCTCAATTCAGTGGTGAAGAAGAATATGACCATATGAAACTCATAAGAGGCATTGACATTATCAAAGAAGATTTTGAATCACCAGACAGGTTGGTAACAGAAAGATTTAACACCTTGTTTACCAGATCAGCCCATAGATGGTATATCAAATTAATACAAGAACATGGACACAAAATTTGGACTTGGTGGAAAACCAAAATTATTAACAAATGGGCCAATTATGCTTGGAGATTTAAAGTGAAAACAGCCTTTAAATATTCCAAATTTAATTCTGATAAATACAAAGCTTTACCATGGTCTTGTGAAAAGAAGTACAGATTAACAGCATTATATCTTGAAAAGTCAGAATTTATGATTCACAGAAATATTCTGAGACAATGTGGGGGTGACTTAGAGCATTCTGTCAAAAGTGGTACTACTGAACAATTCTAAGCAGAAGGGATTATAAATTAATTGGAAGAAGTAACCACAAGAACCAGAGTTGGTTCTAGTAGGGTGAATCTCAAAACAAGGCTTAATACACCTTGGAAAGATTCTGTGGACAAAAATCCCAAAGAAAATTCTAATAATATGAAGTATAAATCTTCAGATATAATCAGAAAGTGCCATCTTTGCCAAAGCACAACACATTTAGCTAATAAATGTTCAAAAAGGGGAAAAATGAATGAAATTGACATTGAGAAGGAACTTGATTTTGAAAAAGAAGATGTAATTGAAGACAATTCAGATGATAAATAATCAATATTTTATGAATCTTCAAAGGATATAGAAGATATCAGTTTCACATCTGACATCATGGAATCTTATTCCCATTTGTCACAAATAAATAATATTCAACTTGATTTATCAAAAGTTCAAGATTCACAGCTTATTAAAACCAAGCCAAACAGAGGAAAAGGCTATACAGCTGGTGATTCCTGTATAAAAGAAGTGGTAATTGATACCAAACCCACTAAGCTTTTACTTGACCCAGGAGCCTTCTTCTCTTGTTTTGGAAAATATTTTCTTAAGAATTGTGTTCCAAATTTTGAAGATCAATTATTACCAATTGATGGAATAAAATTCAATAGTGCAAGTAATCCAATGAAAGAATTGGGCATATTTGAGACTACTGTCATATTTCCACATATAAATGGAAATTTAAGAATAACTGTTGAATTTTTGGTTATGAATAATTTCTCCAGTAACCATTTTATATTGGTAAATTAATATTTAATTATGTATTGAATAGATTTACATAACAATAAAGACAGATACCTTAATATTGGGGACAATAAGAGTGAAAAATTTGCCTTCTTACCTTTTAAGAGACAAATTACAGTAAAAAAAGTATCACCAGTCAGCTTAGAGTTAGAACAATTCAATTCTGAACAGTTGAATAATGCTTAAATAAGTCTTCATATCACTGATAAACAGGAAAGTGAACTTTCTGCCTTTTTATATAACCACAAGGAAGCCTTTGCATCATATAAAGAGCCACTAGGGGAAATTTTTGGCCATTAAGTTGACATCATTCCCAATATTGCAAGAACTTACCCACCACTCTTGAGAAGAGAAAGACCAAAATCAAGAGAAGCACTGGAGCTCCATATTAAGGAGCTTCTAGACCCAGGGGTAATAAGAAAGGTTGGTCACAATGAAGAAGTAGAAATAACTACACCAGTCATAGTGGCATGGCATAATGGAAAATCCAGAATGGTTGTGGACTTTAGAGCTCTGAACACTTACACTGTCCCAGAAAAGTACCCAATGCCAAAGATCCAAATTTCCCTCACCCAAATATCTCAAGCATTGTACATAAGTACTATGGATGCCCTTAAAGGGTTTAATCAAAATGTAGTGACACCAAGGGCAAGAAGATACTTGAGAATTATTGTTTACTGTGGGTTTTATGAATATTTGAGAATGCCTTTTGGTATTAAAAATGGACCTTCACACCTCCAAAGGATGATGAATGAAATTTTCCCTGAAGAACTTTCAAAAGTATTTTTAATCATTTACATTGATGATATCATTGTTTGTTCCAAGACTTGGGAAGACCATATATACAGATTATCCAGAGTTTTGGGAAAAATTCAATCTTTAAACATGAAAATTTCTTCAAAGAAATGTCATTTTGGATTTAATGAACTCAAAGCTCTGGTACATTTAGTATCTTGTCTATCCCTTAAAATTGAAAAAAAAAATATGGGAGAAGTACTGCTGAAACCTATGCCTCAGAACAAAAAAGAAATTCAGTCATTTTTGGGTTTTTCAGGATATTACAGACAACATATTCAAGATTTTGCATCCATAGCAAGGCCTCTTTATAAATTGTGTGACAAAGACACAGTATTTGAGATGACTTTTGACAGGGTCAAAGCCTTTGAGTCTTTGTGACAAGCTTTAACCAATGCTCCACTTTTACTGATGCAAGGTTTTAAGCTTCCCTTTAAGCTTTATATTGATGCATCAGGAGATGGAATGGGTGCTGCACTTCATCAAGTCCAGATTATAAATGAGAAGCCTATGGAAGGACCCATATGGCTCATATATAGGAATATCAAACCAACTGATGCCATATATGGGGCAAGTCAAATGGAATGTTTTTGCCTTTTCTGGGTGTTGGCAAAACTTCATTAATTTGTGGAAGAATGTGTTTTTGAAGTAATAACAGATTTTACTTCTGTTAAATCACTTTTAAACATGAAAACACCCAACAGCCACATGCTCAGATGGCAAATAGCTATACAAGAGTATAGAGGGAATATGATAATTGTGAACAAGGATGAAAATATTCACAATATACTAAGGAAAAAAGTTTTAGAATTCTATGCCAATTACTTAACAAATACTCCAAAGATAACTCCTTGGTACATTCCTTAGATGAAATATGGAAGGAATCATATAATGAAGGAATATTTCATATAATTTATGGCATAACCTACCATAGAGCTAAGCACACATGTGTAATGATGGTTGTGGACAGATACTTCATCAATCTTGTATTGAAAGAGTTCCATTAAAGTCCCTTCTCAGGACACCTATCTGAGGACAGAACAAGAGAGAAAGTCAAGACCTGTATATGGTGTCCAATTTGGCAAAAATATGTTGCAGAGTATTGAAAAACCTGTGAAAGATGTCAAAAGGCAAAGAAATCCACTGGAAAAAGACTTGGAAATATGATCAAAATCCAGGAGCCCAGCAGACCTTGGTAAATCATCCATATTGATTGGGTAACTGTCCTACCACCAGGAGGTGATAGAAGCTATGATGAATGCCTAGTTATTGCTGAAAGGTTCAGTAAAACCCCAATTTTTGACCATGTCACAAATATGATACAGCCATGGATACAGCTCTTCTTAGATGGAATAGAGTAGTATCATGGAATGGAATATTCACAAACATCATTAGTGACAGAGATCCCAAATTACCTTATATCTGTGGACAAACCTTCACCAATTGTTTGGAACAGATTTATCCTTCTCTACAGCTTACCACCCACAAACTGATGGTCTAGCTGGAAGAATGAGCCAAACCTTGGAAGACATGGTCATAAGATTTTGTGCATATGGCCTGGAATAAAAATATTATGATATATTCACCCATTATTTGTGTACCCTTTTTCCTGCACTAGAATTGGAATATAAAACATACATTGATTCCAGTACCAATTAGAATCCTGCTGTCCTATAAAAAGGATGGAATCCCAGATACCCCAAGATTCCTTGAGGAAAGATTTGGTTGAGTTACATAACACAGCTACTATATTCAAAGGAATGCTAGACAAAGCTAGGAAGAATGCAGTAAGGTGCATGGAGGATTCATTTGCATATGCCAAAGACAAGTGGGACAAATCACATTCAACCCAAGACTTCAAAGTGGGATATTTGGTACTTGTATCTACCACTAACTTCAATAACATCAAAGGATGTAAGAATCTCAAAGACTCCTTTGTAGGACCTTTTTTTTGTTAAGGCCCTCCATGGAGAAACTTCTGTAGAAGGAGAATTTTTTGAGGAACTTAGTAATAAGCATCCTACATTTCCAGTAAGCTTAATAAAGCCACATAAATCTGGTGATTCTGATAAATTAACCTTGAGTAATAAAGTTTCCCAGCATATACATCCTTTTAAATCACCTGTTACTAAGAAAATCACCAAGGCTCTTAAAGAAAGAAAATTGAGGACTAAGAAAGTAAGGGAATACCTTGTTAGGTATGGTGACCCAAATTGTGAAGATGAGTGGTTGGTAGAAAAAGACATAACTGAAGCTAACAAAATTCTCAGAAGATTCATACACACTATAAATAACAATATTACAAAATAATATTATTTTTTAGGGGGAGGGAATGTGAGCCTTAGAGGTATTTTTATATACCCAAAAGACCACAAATAATATAAAATTATACAATTATAAATAAAATAAATTCATTTATATTATTAATAAAAAAATCAAAATATAAATATAAAATTCATATTAAAAATGAAAATCTCAATTATAATTTAAAATACAAATTCCTTGGGAAGTTAAAATTGTGAAAATACATTTTTACTTGTAAAAATTTAGTAAAAATAAATTTTCAACAAAAATTATAAATTTAAATTTTTTTGGGAAAAAATGAAATAGAAATTACTATAAATTTTTATCCAAAAAATAAACATATGAAAATTATTTTACAATTTGACTCCTGATAAAAAATAAGGTGGGGTCACCTCTGGGTAAATTTCTGTAACTCAACTCTATATAAGCTTAAATTAAGTTTTTATTATTTTCTGTACAAAAGTTGAAAATGCTTAAAACCTTAATTCAATTCACATCACATGTTGTGTTAACCATTAATTTTTGTGTTAGCATTGAGGCGTTGTGTGTAGTTTATAAGCTATGAGGAATTGAAGTATTTTTAATTGAAATGTCAAAATGTGCACTTGTATTACATAAGTGAGCTTTAATTTACATATGAGGTATCAATTATTGAAGTTATTGACTTTGAAAACTCAATTGAATTACATATGTAAATTACAATTATGATACATGATGAGGCGTTAAAAAAAATAAATTGGAAAGATTGATTCTGGGGGTAAAAGGGAATCTTGGCTCTAAGGGGGAGACAGACCCCCAAATTTGTTTCTTACAGGAATAAGATGTCAAAATCCATGCAAACCCTCATCACTTTTGGCTTGTTATTTAGTCACAAAGTCTGTGTCTCAATTGATGATGAGATTTTGATACCAACCAGGGCAGTTTTAACTGTTTCCAAGAGGGTAAAACTACCCTTAAGATAAAAAAATCATAGTAAAAACAGCTTCAACTGGCTTTTAAATCCATTACACACATTCTGGTGTGTTTTGAAGGATTGAAACCAGGTAATACCATACCAATGGCTTATTTAAGGGTCCAAAATGGCTAAAACCAGCCCTTTTGTGGTCTGAACCAGGGTTCAATGATGCCATAATTGTCTTTAATGTTGTCAGAGTTTTTTTCAAGACTTACAAGAGTAAATTTTAATTTTTGAGTAAGAAAATTGGTGGCTTTAAGAGAATATCTTCTTTGCCCCACTTTTCTCTTCATGTTGAAATCTTTTCCTTTTGTAATTAGTTTAAAACACTGTTAAACCAATCAAGATAAGATTCCAACCACCCTTTCCTTATCAATTGAAACCTTTTAACCACGTGAAAAAATCATTATAATAATTTTTCAAAACTCTTATAATCATTTTTACCCTTGAACAACCCCATAAGTGAATTAAAGCATCTTTCATTACTGTTAACTTTTTCACTTTGTTTCCAAATTGACTCTGGTTAATTTTGGGCATGTTTTCTCTTTAATATTCTTTTTAACAACCCTGTTATTATATTAATTTCCTGCAGTCCTTTTCTCAATTAATCAAAATTGAAATCTCTCTTCAAGAAATTTGTTTTGTAGCCTTAAGTATCTCTTGTAGATTATTTTTGGATAAATTTTTATTGTTGGTAAAGCAGCAAATATTTATGATAGTATTGTTATATAATTAGAAGGATAAAAGAAATGAAATTGGTGTGTTTTATTTCAAAAAACTTAATTATTAATATTTTTAATCATATTTTTACCTTATACAAATTTTGAGGATAGGAAAAGTATTTGATTTTTAATCAAAGTTTCATATCCACAATTTACAGGAGGATTACCCTTAAAAAACACAAGGGTAACAGCCTCAAGGGAGCTTTCACCTTCTTTTGATCAATCTCAGACCATGCAGCTCACTCATCTTAAGATTCATCATAATCATAATCATCATCATATGTCCCATTCATAGCTTATTTGAATAACCCTCAAAAGATTGATTATACCCTGAGAAAGTTAAGAAGATTGGCCAATTTCAGAAGAACTTCAGAAAGAAAAGCAAAAACAACTGCAAGATATTTGGAAATTTACAATTCAATTGATCTTATCTGTGAGAATTTCCAAATCAATTATCACACAAGTAATTATTTCCCCAAATTATCTGTGAGTTTTTTCAATATATAACAGATTAATATCATTAATTAGGCTGTATCAATTATCAAATAATTGAATTAATGTCCCTGACTCAGAATAATCGCCAATATTCATTTCAAAATTTATGTTCAAGGTACTAAATGTCCAGGGTGATGGAAATTGTGGCTAAAGAACAGTTTCCCATTACATTTACAAGACTCAAGACCAATTGTCTGATTTCACAGGGTAGCTCATTGAAGAAATTAAAAAAACCAGATTTATGAAGCCATCAATACCTTAGTACCATCAGTAGAAACTTACTTTGACCGACTATAGTGGTATGAAGATGTTGGCCATGTACCAAAGAGCAAGTTTATGTCAGTTCCTGATATGGGGGATCCAATTTCCAATGATTATTAAAGACCTGTTTTTTTCATTCCACATTCCAATTAATTTACTTTTTAACTCATTTCTGTCCTTCAAAGAAAATTACCAATATTTATCTTATTCTTGGACAACTTTTGTCACTTTGTACCCTTTGAAGTTATTATTTCTAGAATTTTTTCTGTCCTACCCATTGATGTCAATTTCAAGTTTTATGATAAACCCTAAGCCATGGGTGGGCAGAAGAATTCCAGAAGTACAGAACTCTCTCTTTTTCAGCCTTTCAAAACTATAAAATAAAACCACTGTATTAGATATTGATTCAGACCAAATTCTATACAATGTGTCATCCCCATTCACAGTATTGTTTTTCAGGAAATCCCCACCTCCTTTTTTTTCCCATAAAATCCCCACTAATTCAGTTTCTTGGTTTATTATTAATTATTAAAAAATAAGAATTTTCCCTTTAAAGAAATAAAAATTGAATACTTTGGAAGAATTAGTCAACCATATTTTTTGGGATCTTCATATAGAGACCCCTACTTGGACACTCCATTTAGCCCCCCAAAAATATTGTTAAAATTGGGACCTTTTGAAATTTATTCCTCAAGATTCTGACCTTTCTTTTAGAAGGAAGAATCAGTGAGATAAATAATCTGGGAGTTTCTTAATGATTCTTTTCTCTAAAGCTGGCCATTTGGGCATGAGAATTTATAAAAAAAAACAAAATATCTTGTGCCTTTTTAAAGCACAAAAGCAGTAGAAAAAAAGCAAAATAAAATCTAAATTGCCAAATTTTCTCCCTGGGGAATATTTTTGAATATTTTGGTTACCTTACATGTTCTTATCAAAATCTTATGTTTTTTTGCCATAATTTGGTAAAAACACATAATATTTTGGTGAAAGAACATAAGAGCTTACCTGTTTTTACTAAAACCGTATGTGTTTTTACCAAAATCCCAAAATAAATCACCAAATTGCTTACCATGGAAGGAAGAGAAGCTTTATATTTGGTGGTTTCACCTCAGTGAATATACCAATTCATTAAGCAATAAAACTGGGGAAATTTTTTACAAATATTTTTCTTAGTACTTTAACATAATAGAAAAAACTAATTAGTTCAATGGCTATCAGATTCAAACTTTTGATAATTAATCAATACTTGATTTTATCTTTTGAGAAATTCTTTGGTAATACAAATCACCACATTCAAGATTTTGGAACTTATCCTGAGCCCCCCAAGTTTTTCTTAACCTTTTATTTTTTGACTATATAAAAAATGACTTATTAAAAGCCAATAAGTAAATTTAATTCAAAATGGAAATAAAATTTTAATTTTTCATGTGAAGTGGTGAATAGCCATAATTATAGTTTAGTATGATCATTCCAAGGAATTTGAATTGTAGCTTCTTCAAATAATCAATACAGTGAAAGATAGCTGAAATACTGTAATCCTTTTTTATTCAGATTTTTTGACTCACCCAGTGGGCTCTCAAGAGAAAAATTCCCTTCCATAAGAGAAATCTTCAAAAGCTAATTGGCTCAAGCTTTAGACCAAAGTATTGAATTTTTCAGAAAAAAACTTGAAGAAATTCAAAGTTGTTCCAAGTAAATAGAATTTCTGCATTGTATTTAACATAATAACTACTCTAGGAGAAGCTTAAAATTCTCAAATATGAGCCAAGAAGCATGATGATAAGAGTAAAATATCCTGAAGTTGATAATTATTTTTTCTTTTATAAGAGGAAATTTTTATTTCCACCAGTGTTTGAATGAATTTAGAAAAGGTTCAGTGTTGCTTTATCAATTCCTTTTTTCATTTATGCTTATTTTTTATTCATGAATTCACTCTTCCATTTAACCTCATTCTATTTATTTATTTCAACTTATTTATACTTCAATTTCTTAATCTTTCAATTTATTTAAATTGAAAAAGGGATATACAGGCCCTTTTCAGGTTGTTTTTGATTTCCGAGGCCATTGAAAGAATTCTATAGGAATTTAAGTCCCAAATAATGACACCAAACTTGTAATGAGGAAATTTTTGATGTCTACAGGCTACTAACTAGCTACTAATTTCACACTTTTTGGTGCGTCCCAACTCTAATAGGTATGGAATTGATCTGATTGTATCTGAAATGGCCAGAACTGGTTGTAGGCTATTGAAGAGGTCTTAATATTCTTATGATTATAATTTTTTGGGGAGTGGAACATCTCTACAATCTCTGTTGGAATTACTTTAAACATATCTACATCCATTTTAGAGGCTCATCTATACGATTGTCTGCGATTTCTGTAGAATTCAATCTGCAATCATCTACAACAGCTGTAGGTGGTGGTCTGCAGCGACTTACAGATGTACAGGAACACATTTTGGGCCTGAACAGTATGGCCATCTAATATTTTTAATCAATTTTATTATTATGATTTCATTAAAAAGTTCTTTCTTCAACTAGAAAAGTTATACAGTCTGGAAATGGGCTGTATGTTGTAATCTTCTTGTTTATGAGCTCTCAAAATATGCCCAGAGGTAAAAATGAGAAATTGAGTTCTTTTTTCCAAAAAATGGATAAATACATATTTATTGGTTATATTTTTGAATTTTCCCTTTATACATGCACTTTAAAACATTTAGGATAATTTTCTGGGGGGTTCTTAAAATGTAATTTTCTCTATATTTTTATAAAAATTCTTTCAATTATTATGTATTTTAAAGATGTTTATGTTTTCATCTTATTTGAGAAAATATTTTTATTTTGTTTAATTTATGATCCAATAAGAATTGATTTGATTGAGATCTTAGACTAATCACTCTTTCAATTTCTACTTTTTGTTTTTATAAGTGTTTTAAAACCTGTAATATCGTAGTAATTGCTACTAGAATTGAGTGACAAATAAATTTTAATCCAAGTACTATGAGTTTTATGGAGCTTATTACAATTTTCTTTTGGAGATTTTGTTTATAAATACTTATAATTGTTATATTTGAAAACATTCACTAATTAATCTAATAAGAGGTGAAAAATTTTAAAATCTTCAAAATCTCAATGCCAAGAATAACATATTTCACAAAAAAAAACTATTTAAATATTATTTATATTTTATCCTTTCTTAAAAATAATGGCATCAGCTTCTTACACCAAACCTGTTTCATAAAAAGAGAAAATTTCTCATCATATTCACGAGAAACCATTATTAATTTAAATATGCAGAACAGAAATCCAACTCAATTAATTGTATGGAATTTCGGCCTGAACACGACCAATATTTAATGAAGCTTCCAATTGGTTGGGATATCTTCCACAAATCTATATTCAACCAATATTTTCCCCAAACCTCAAAAACTCACCCTCAACTTTGTAAAAGTCTATCAGCTTTCAAATATCTACCCAATCTTATAGCACTAAATTGCTTTCCCTCAAGATACGCTACACATTTCAAATATTTCTTTTCAGCCTCATGCTTATTAATTTTCTCAAACTGTGGCAGGATGGAACTTTTCAAGACAGTGACTAGCCACCCAATAAATATTTTAACTCATAAGAGTTTTTGAGAATTTCCAAACTCAGTATTAATCAGTTGTGGAGGCAAAAATTCAATAAAAAAGAGAGATTTAGTATTTTCCACCTTAGCCCCCTAATCCTTTAAAGAGAACAAACTTCATCGCCAAAATTTCCTCCAAATCAGAATTTCTCACTTTCCTAAAAACATCTCGGGCCCAGAAATACCCTAAATCAAAACACAGGTTGAACTCAAAGCTCCAAGAGGTCATCGCATTGAAAGAGGCTTCTGATGTGTAGTTTCTTTGTTTGGTGGAATTGTTGTATAAAATGTGGTTTTTTGAAAGGGAAAACAGCCTTTTTCAAGAGAAAGGAAAAGAAGGCAAATAAAAAAATCTTTCAGTTGTATCCTCTGACTTAGAGTCTGAGTCATATAAAGAAAATGTTCATATTCTTACCAAATATAATACAAGCCCATCACCAGCCTAATAATTACTAAAGGGCTTCAATCATATGAGCCCTCCTACTCCAGAATCTCAAGGGCTAATCAAAGATAAAAATACACCTCAAAAAGACCCCCAAAGCTAACTGATTTTGAATTCTCAGAGGAAGGGGAAAAAAGAATGAAGTTTATGAAAATGTTATTCACCATATGACTCTCAGGCCCGGAATTCTACCTGAAAAATCACCCACCAAAAATACTGCAAATTTTTGGAGTCAAAAAAATGTTGATTAAATTAATTAATTTAAATTTACATTTTTTTTTGTAAATATTACAGAATATTTTCAGCATGACTAAGTAGAAAGAAGCTAATTAAGTAATGCTTTAGTTTTGGAAAACACAAGAGCTCCAAACTGGAAAGTCAAACTAAACTCAAAGATGTTTTAAGCTTCCTTATTTGAATAAAACAAGCAGTGTTGAAGGTTATTTGGAAGTTTTTATTCTACAGTTTTTTCTCAACTAATTTGTTCAGAAGGATATTCATTTCCCAGGAATTTAAGCTGTATCCTTATGTTATACTTGTATAATATTTTTGAAAATGTAAAATTAAATTCACTTTTTCATTTTGCGTTTCTCTTTTTTGAAATCTCAAGACTTCGATTGGATGATGAAATGAAAGAGCTCAAGTCTTTTAAAATATGATTTTTCATGTATCATGGTTGGTGGCGTGCCTCAGCCATCCCCAGTGAGTGAAAAAAGCGGGCCACGCGCGTGCCCCTGATGAGAAAGGTCCGGCATGATATTCAACAGCCTGTTGAGCTCTAATTTCTCGTTGCATGTTCCTTTAAATATGTGACATCACCCTGGCTCATGGTGTTGGAGGGAGTTTCATAAGGGGATCCTTTCCGTTTGCTTTATCACTCTGCCACGCGCATGGGTGAATGTGAAAGCAGGGACTGGGTCTCAGTGTTAGTCTTTTCTCGTTTGTAAAGACGTCCTGGATCCAAAACTTTCGGCCATCATTTCTAATTCCATGATGAATTTTGCATCTCATACCTCACACTCAAAGGGGTACTTAAATCATAAATTTCACACAGCATTCTTCAATAACGAGTAATGATGAAGTAGTTTTGGATGGGTACTTTAGAAGGAAAATTAAATTTTTAGGGGAGAAAAGTAGCATAGGGTCCTAAGGCCATTTAGAGTGAATGAACGATTAGGAAACAAGACGAGAATCTGATGGATGATGTTAAAGCATCATCCAGGACATCATATCAAGACCCTCAGAGATTATTTAACTCAGCACTTCGATTGTTTCTCTTGGGTTTGATCAATTTTCATTCTAGAATCAATTGACTATCATCAAGCATCACTACATTCTTAGAACTTGCCGAACTGCTTTGCCAATGCAGACGATTTGGACTTTTGAACTCTCAGGACATTGAACCGAACGGTCTGTTGAATTAACGTAAGGGATTATAGACAAAAATGAAACCAGCGATTTAGATAAAGCAATTCATAACAATAGCTCTCAACTTTTGAAACTGACCTTTGAAAGCGGCCGACATTGACCGACAGTGACTTGATCTCCAATCTCGACACGGAAAGCAGGAGAGCAATGGACAGCCATGTTTTGATGTCTTTCAATAAATGAAGGTAATTCAGCTCTACGTAGTCCAAGCCGAATCTACTTATTGACGCAATTTCAGAAAAAGGTGCATACCTTTTCTCGTATCTTGAATATTTGGGAACAAAGTGAAGATATTCTCGACGGATAATGATTGTTCGAGTCATCTTGGTTGATACCACCCGACCAGTCAAGATACGGCCACGAATGGAGACCTCACCGGTGAACGGGCATTTCTTGTCAATATAAGTACCATTGATGGCCTCAGCAGGAGTCTGGTTTTGAATTGATCAAGAAAAAAAAAAACATCAGGTCGCATTTACTTTGATTCTGTTCATCGCTGAAGATTGTTAACTATGTGTAATTATAATGAAAAATAAATGCGGAAGGGAGTCTCATCCGAAATTGGTATTCAAGTTTTGTGGTAGGAGTGGCAGGGGAGAGCGCCACAAAAGAGGATAATGAATGTTACTGTTCATCATGAAGATGTTATCTAACCTTGAAGCCCAATCCAACATCCTTGTACCACCGTCGATCCTTTGAGGCGGCCTTCTTGCCGGTTGATTTGATCTTTGAGTTTTGAAAGATCGGTTGCTTCTGGAAAGCCTTCTCGGTCTGTTCGGCAGCAATAGTGGTGGCCATATCGGTAGCTTTCTTCTTTTGCTTGAATGGATGAGGATGTCTTTCGTCTGTAGCCGATCGATTCAAGAGTGATGCCCGTTTCTGCAGCAAAGGCTTGTTCGGTGGACATCTCCCAAGGCCGCAGTCAGGGGCGACTACGACTGGGTGCGCTGCGCGCGCATCTGGGCGTCAGTCGTCACTACGTTAGGTTTCAGCGCACAGCACCGCCAGACTGCGTGCCCGTGCCTAGCCAAGCCCTCAGAGATGACCCCCTTCCTCAAAGCGGGTCTACCAAATCACAACGGGCAGTTCTTCCACCTGGGGCATGACATGTCTGACCGCTTCTTAGCCAGCCTGTTCCAGAGTCTTTAAAATATTGACAGACTTGACAGGGGTATTTCAATTACTATCTGAATGGCGTCAATACGAACAATAAAATATAGAAACCAATGTCGCTTATGGATTATTTAACATAAAGCAAAACAAATAGTCAAAAATCCATAATAATCACTCCACAAGCTTCATAGAAAGTTTCAAAGCATGAGAGCTAATGAATTCTACCTTTAAGTTTTTTTGTAGGCTTGAAAAAACTCGAATATACCAACTAAATTTTAATTAAGAAGAATTAGCTGAACAGAATAATGCTTACTCTTAAATCATGTTGCAGGGATGGCTTACAAGTTCCAAATAAGCTTATAGTATTACTGCCTAAATTGGATCCATTCCCAGGACTTCCACTATATTGGGTAATGTGGTCTCGGCTTATTGAGTCTTGAGAAATTTAAGGCCCTAGTCAGTCTCAGTTCTCACAGCTTAAATTTAAGCAACTACTCATGAACAGGAAACAAAAGAAGAGCATTACAATAGTGTTGAATATTTTTAAAGACAAATTTTTATGCAGAAAAGACATACTGTTCACTAATTTTTAGTGTTTAGAAAATGTAATATATAAGATTTCACACTTAGGAGATTTCTCCTCATCCAGATACTCCTTCAGGAAAGTAAAATGAGCAATAGTATGAGTTTCAAGTCCTTCAAAATCTGGAGATTCCATTTATCCACTTTGGGAGAGCATACCTTATACAGAAACCGAGGAGGCAGATATTCTCATTTATCAAAAGGGTATTTTTCCCAATAGGGGGAAATTAGCTATTACTTTTTGCCACTGAAAATGAGGTAAACCATATGAATTGGAGAGAAGAAATCTCATTATTATTTTTTCTTAGATTCCCATAATCAATAATGTGTTCTCCTTTGATTATTGGGTGAAGATTTTTCAATTAAGCTAGAAATTAATTCTTGCATGATGGGGAGAATCATAATTTGTCTCAATTGTAGTTTGAAAAAGGTTTCTAATTAAATAATTATAATTTGATTCACTTATTCATTCATGTTAATTTGGATAACCCAGGGATTCATATTCTAATACCCTCATGCCTTCAATTGTGCCACATTCAATTGTTAGTTGTGCTTAACTTGAATTTGAGCAAGAGGCTGGGAATTCGAAATGGGCGAAAATCTCTTCACATTAAATTTGTTTGAGTATGAGTTCTCTTAATTTATCATGTTGTATTAATAATAATTGTGAAGTTTGAGTTTTTCTGCATTGAATGCTTATTTCCAAGCTATTGAGCTCACCCAAGAATAATATGCCAATTTTCTCATGATAAACTCATGACAAGGTAGAAACAAATGCTTTGTAGGTAGCTTATATTGGAACATATTAGAAGTTTTTTCAATGAAAGTGTAATTGGCTTCATGAATTCCATGAAGCCCTAAATATCCTTTCTAAGATGGTATTTTCTTCCATAAGGAGTGTCTGTGTATGATTGAATCAAAATCTTGAGTTTCTGTGCTCTCCGTATCTGGTAGAAAATTAGTTCCACCAAGTCATGGGGATATTTAGTGGGAGGTTCTTGGGTTCTTGTGTATCATTGGAGGCTTTAAAAAAAGCTTGTGTTGTTTTCCTGATACTTCCCCAAAAGTGTGTGAAAAGATGTTCGTTAAGGATAATACAATGGTGAATACATATGAATTATCATTATTAAAAATAATATGAGGATGGATCAGAATATATAAAATAAATCCACTTAGCTTGTGGTTGATTAATAGTGGCTCTCTCTGTGTCTTCTTCGTGGCCCCGTATCCTATCATCTTGCATGAAAATTATAATCACATTGCTTTTGTCTTGTGTTTCTGATTTTCTTTTGTTCAATTCTCATTATTTACCTTTTACAGATTGATTAAATCTTGAATTATTTATTTGGTTTATTTATTCTTTGTAATTATAAAATAATAATCAGCTATACATTAAGATAATAAGAGAAAAACCCCCTTCCTTGTAATTCTTTTTACCAGTAGGAGGTCGGTCCTCTTCACTATCTCAAATTGGAGCCAAATCAGAAGCTAAGTGATCATAAAGTGTATCATAATATTATTTTTTAGCTGACCCATATATTATAGTAGGTCATTTGTGACTGGATTAATCATGTGAAAAGAACAGAAATTAAGGCAATATTTCTGTCACCATGGTATATTGACACCATTAAATTTCTGCTCAAGTTTAGTAACGTTTAATAGTTTTTAGCCACAAAATAAGCTTCTATGCTATAAAACTAACTTAAAACTCCAAGATAATATAGAGATTTATAGAAATTCCATGATAGAGCCTTCCCTATATGTGCACTCCTAATTTCCTAAACACAGGTATAATAAGGACTTTCTACTATGCGAAGGTTTAAATAAAACACCTCAAGAAGGAGAAGGAACTTAAAAACTCCCGGTTAGATATTTTTTGTTCAAGAAATCTATGCCTCTGATTGTATATGTCCTTCTATAAATCCAAAAACTTCAATTATTTTTTACTGAATTTAAAAGTGGATTTTGGTGGAGATGGAAGCTATTTGAGGGTGTTGTGGTCAGAAAAAGCTGGAAGATAATAAATTAAACACTTTTGAAATATGAATTCATTTAATTAGATATAAATATAGCTTGATTCAAACAATGGCCTCAACTAGGATCTTTTTCAGAGATCTCAGCTTTTTAAAAGCTGATTTTGCCCTTAGATAGGGTTGTTTGAGCCAGGAAAATTTGCTTTCCCAGGAAGAAAATAAACAAAAAAAATGGTGCCTATTCTCTTTCAAATCGGATTGGTTCCTTCCCAGAGCTTAAAACATGTAGAAAAATATCAGTATGAAGTGATTCATTTCTTCCCTCAATGAAAAATACTCATGTAAAATGAATAAATTGGTAGTTGTATTGGAACTGGCTCTTGAATTTGATATAATCACCGTTTGATATAAGGTTCTAGTTGAGAAGGAGTCCAATTAAAAAACTATATAGTGAAAAATAGTAATTATAAATATGAACTTGTAATAATTTTAGACATCTGAGAAAATACATTGTCTCTTTTTTGGCTTTATGTGCTGGCTTTCTTGAGGGATTTATTCAGAAATATCCCTTCTGAGCATTTTATTTTGAAAATTATATTAATTTTCATAGTAATATAATATTATTAGTTAATTTTTCCACTTGGGTAGTTCTTCACCCTACCACATAAGTGGTAACTATTGGTAGATAGTTTCTCTATAATATTGGACAGTTTCAAAGGAGCTCTTGGGTAAAACAAGAATTACCTGGCATTTGCTGGATAATAACTCACTTGGATTACTCAAAATGATTAAATAAATATCAAAATATGTAATATATTTCTGCAAAAACTATTAAGTAAAAAGATGGTAAGCATAGAGAAGAAGCCAATTACAAAAGATACAACCAATTCAATACTTATCCGACTTTTTAAAGCATTTCAGGAGGAATAAAGAAAGTAGTAAGGATATCACCACCAATATTCAATGAACAGGTGAAAAAAGGGCTCAGATGGCTTATTTAAGATAATCGGTGTTAACTGTTAGAGGAAAAAAGAATATAGAAAATAAAAATAAATAAACCACATTAATAAACTTGGGAGAATGTTTCTGGGGGATTAAAGAGTGATCAATATATATGAAAAGTTTACGAATTGATCATTTCAGGTTGAAATCCCATCTGTATGATTTTTGAAAAGCTGTAGAAACTACTTTGGGAAAATATACTAGTCCAAATTGAGGAATTAACCAAATTTATTAAAATACCCACATTAATGAGTTGAATTGACCAAAATGATCAATGCTATACAGGCTGATTTGACTGCAGCCTCTTTAGGCTGAATTGAGTTGTCCATGGTGTATTGAGATTTTACAAAATTTTCAACTGGTCTTGAATAATACTTTTCCTAAGTCTTGTAGCCTTGAATAAACAACCTCATTGGAGCAGGAGGCTGTTTTTAAGGAATACACACATTGATGCTTGCCCTCGTCTCTTGGAAAAGGATGTCCTTGAAGAACATTGTCATAGCTGGGGAATGTGAGGAAATGAGCGTCATTGAAATTTCCGCCAGAAAGAATTAGGTTGCATGAGGTTATTCTTCTTTTGGGGAATTATGGTAGCCAGAAATGGAATCACAGGAGGTAATTATGCATTGTGAGTATATTCTCATTTCAAGATTTTGGGTTCCATGGTTCATTGGTGAGGTCCCATTGAAACTTGATCAACTTCTGTTCTGGAAGGGTTTTGGGGCTCTTATTGGCTGGAGTGGGTCGAATAGGTCCCCTTTCCATTTTTGAAATTATTGGGGTTTATGGCCATTTTTGGTACAGGGGTGTCAAATTTGTATTTGAAACCCCCTAAGGACCATAGCAGCCATAAACAGAAATTTGAATAAGGTAAAAAAGGATCTTCAAGACCAATGAAAGGGGTACTAAATCTATGGGAGAACCTCAAGTGGCCAAAAAAGGGTGGTCCAAGAATTTTTTCAAATTTCCATAGTAGGAATTATTCCAGAAGTAATGTAAAAAAGATTTCCATGAGGGTTGGGAATATTGATTAGGGCTTTCTTGAAGAATTTTGTTACAGATAAAAAATGAATTGAGACAACTTCAAAAAGCAAAAATTTCTTGAGATAGATAATTAACTTCAAAATCTTTAATGTCCCAATATTTACATATTTTAAGATGTTTCATATTAAAGAAAGAGAATATAGTACTTTCATGAAGAGGAGCACAAAATCCTATGACTATTAAGACAGATAATTAACCCAAACATTTATTCATACACTGAGGAACTACTTTTAGTGTGGAATTGGATAAGGAAGTCCTTGATGTAGAAACCAAATCCAAACAGCTTCAATGTTTGAAGAATCATATATCCAAGGGTGATGAGGTGTATTAAATTCCCCTATGAAAAAACTAAAAGAATCTCTACAGAGAGGAAAAATCAATATTTAAGATTGTGACTTTAAAATTAGAGAAAAATACTGAAATTTTCTATAATATATACATGAGAATCAGACATCCAAATATATCATTCCTAATAATTAATACAATTAATTAATGATAATATTGAGTAATTCATAGCTTGTAATAAAAGATGATAATATATATTAATAACATATAATAGTAATAATTTGATGATATTTGATAACATTAAGGGGGTGATATGATATGAAGGTACTTTTATAAATAATAAGGGTAATCTCAATGATATAGGCCTAAGATATAGTAATTAATGGGTATAACTGAATATTATGAGGGTATGTTCTGAAAATTTGAGTTTTTTATAGCTTTATTAGTATCATAAAAACATAGAAAAAGGGGATATTAATATTTAAGGATAAATATATGATGGCTTTGAAGATTATTAAAAATCGTTAATATCAAGATTAATAATTTAATTCAAATATTAAGCTTCTAAGTAGTAATTGATATGATATAGTTATTAATTTTATTGATATAAATTTCACAATACTTATTCATAGCGAGTAATACTATGATTATTTAAATATTAATTAAATACTAAATTATTATTTTAATTTAATCAATAATATAAGAGAATGGGATTCCTTCTACTAATAATTTAAAAAACGATTTTGGGTTGTCCTGCCAGGTAAGAAATGGATAAATACTAAAAATATGGGGGAGAAAGCTCCACAATAATTTTCATAATGAGGTAAAGAGGCCCTCTATTTATATTATATGGTCCCTCCATAGAGAACCGTTAAAAAAGTGGGACTTGAAAAAAATCCTACCTTGATATCTTTAAGCTAGTTAGTGTTTTTGAAATTGTGTAATTTTCTTAATTTATTGCACCCTTATGAGATTTATTTTTGGAATTGTAAATGATTGAGCTATTTATTCTTGTGGATGATTTTGGAATGTTCCAGTGGACTGAGGTATTCCAACATTTCCTTTCTAAATTGAACCATATTTTAAGACTTTATTCCTAATATGAAGAGCCTTGTGAGAACTTGGATGGTGATAAATTCTGAGATGTTGTAACTTGCTAGAGTAACCATGAAATAAAATGTTACAACCTCCAGAAGGGGTGGTAGGTCCAGCACAGATCTAATCCAGATTTAAATTTGCTTGATACTGGGTTCTAACTACCTATCTTTATTTGGCCATCTTCCAAAACAGATATTAAATATTGGAAGATAATTTATATAAAATAAATTTAATAGTAAACCTCAATAAAGATTCTTTGTAGTTCTATTTTTCACAAAATTATTCAAAAAAAAACCAACCTATAAGATGAAGAAAAAGCTTATAATCTGGAAACATATTGTTCAATATCACTGAAGATTATATTAGACATATTCCTTATCTCCTATTTCATATTTAATTTGAATCATTTATGTTAAGAGGAAGATTTGATAAGATTCATATATACTAAAACATAAGAAAACATAGATTTCAATATCTTCTGTCCGAAGAATTCTCATAATAAGCGAATAAGTCACAAAATTCAAGTAAAAGTGGAATTTTACTTTTGTCTTATTCTGGAACATTAATTTTTTCTCGTTTTAATGCAAATAAAAATTGAAAATATATAGAAAATCCTTCCCCGAATAATTAAAAACCACTCTTGAAATATGTTATTAAATTGAATCAAACCAAAAGTTTTCTAAAAAGTGAAATTAATTGTTATAATATTATATTTTTTTCACCATAATTTCTTTCTTTCAAAACTGGGATTCACAAATATTTTGATTTTTCGAAAATAGAGGTTTTAATCACCATAAAAGCTTTATACCGTGATGGATATGAATTAAGAACTCCCCTTCCTCAAAAAACAAAATGTTAATTTATTATGTAGAGAATACTCTAACCAAAAAGATCTGAGAAAATTTACTTCATGGGAATATCCTTTTCAATCTTGGTTTTATAGTAAAGATATTACCAAATAATAAAGGCATAATAGCCTACTACTGCTAAAAAATTAAACCTGACTAATTTTTTGATAAATTTTATTTCTAACTTTATTGGAAAATAAAGGAATCTTATTTCAGTTCATCAAGCAAAAAACTGTGGATAAATTACTATTCCCTCAGAAAAATAGAATATTTTAAGATAAATCATACTTCTCATATCATAATTCTTTATATACAAAATAATTCCATTTTAAAAAAGTTGATTTACCATTATCCTTATAGCAGAAGAAATATTTTATCAATATTAAAGATTTTAATATTCTTGATTATAAATTAAAATTGGATTAGAAAAAACTTTTACAATATTTAGAGCCAATTATGTTATTTTTTTTCTCTTAAAGAAGATTTAGAATTTTGCCAAAAAAACTCAAATTATGTCTCAAAGAATATAATGGTCTTTATATACAGTCTCTACTAATTATAGGTTGGTAACTAATATGAGACTATATGATTGATTATCATAGCTTTAAATTGACAAGAAATATTAGTTCGACTAAAATATCCTTTGGAAAAGGAAGATTTGAATAAATATTGATATTGAGAATCGATAGTTAGGTATTAAAGATGAAATAATAAAAATTTTATATCAAGAACCATATAGATATAATTAATTTCACAGATATAAAGATATATTTAGTAAGGGATTAAGGATTTTTCTGCAGTGAAAAGTGTTCGTTTTAATGGAATATTGAAATAATACCTTTATAAACTCAGCTCCTGATTAATAGAGGTTTAATGAAGCACTAATTATTCATTAATTTTGTGGGAAAACCCCCTTTATTGTATTTTGGCCAAACACCAAAATTAGAAGAAAGGGTAAAACTGCTAAGGTTTTAAGGTAATCTCATTAGTAAGTACCAAATAAGAAATGTCACTCCAAAATAAATATCACTCAATTGTATGAGTTTGCTCTGGATAAAATAGAAAGAAAATTTCTCAATACCCTAAAATAGGAATTGTAAGAAAGTATTTAATTTTTTCAATTCTCCTTCATTTCTAAATTATTGCTTCAATGAAGAAACGTTATCAATATTGGGTATCTATCTATGCTCATATATACACATAATTTTTCTTACAGTAGGATTGATTAAAAACTATAAATTCAAGAGATTTTGATATGAAATTAGCTTTACCTATATTTATGAAAGATGAAAGTATCATAAAAATAGGTTATTTTTTTTCTTAAGTCTCATCTCATATATTATATCAATTATTTTAAAAAGAATAAGGTTCTCTATATAAAGGTGTTTGTCCACATTAAATTTTTTAACACAAAAGGTTTCTGAATATAATAAAAGATCTTATTTTCTTTTAGAAAGAAGATTTTTACTAACTAAAGAATGCTTCTAAAAACTCAGGTCATTTAAAAAATGGTAACTAAATTCATATATATCTTTCATTTTAAGTTTATTTATTAAAAGTAGAAATCATAAAATCCTTATTAATTCCAAATTAGTAAGGAGATTATTTTTTTGATTATAAGCAGAATAATTCCTGATATTTAATATTTGGATATAGTTATGGAAAGTGTTTTTAAAATTGTTGATTTTTTGAGTTTTTCTGATTATTGATGATTTATCAAAGAAAAATGGTTTAAGGTAATATAAATTTTCAGTGTGAGATATTAGATTTTTTGAGTAAATTTGATTCAGTTTTCCCTTGATAAATGATTTAACATCCTTATTGGAGTAAGTTTACTTACCAGATTATATAATGAATATCTCTTCTCCAAAAGGAGTATTTTGACAAATTTTATTGAGTTTTTATGATGAATATTTCCACATCGAAATTTATTTTTATAAAAAAACTTTTAAAATTCATTGTTTTTTCAGTCCTTAGTACAAACACCTTATTCAAAAATACCCAGAGTTCCACATTTTACATATACTTTTTTAGATGAAATTCACGAGAAAATAAATAATTATTCTAAATTAATTGTCATTCATAAATTTTATTAATTTCAAGAAGAATTAATATAAATAGTATCTTTGAAAAAGATTTGTGGAATGATCTTTACCCTTCTCAACAATAAAATTGAATTTTTTAGTTATATATGAAATATTATTTTCCAAGAAGATGACCCCAAGTGAATCAGAAATTCATGCATAATTTTGTATACATACTTACCTTATTTTCTTTTTGTAATTTTAATTTGTGATGTTTCTCTTATTTTTTTAAAAAATAGTCGTTGTTGTCTGAAACTTCAATATTAGAATTCTGTTTTGTTTCATTCCCAATATTTGGTTTTTTTCTTCCATATATTAAATTTTGAATTATTTTTCTTATGAAAAGATTAAAATCTTATTTTATTATATTTCATTTTTACCTTGATTTTGTTTTTTTTCTGTTTTATTTTGATTTTTATTTTTTATTAATTATTTTTTATTCCTCTGTTTGTATTTTTGTTTTGAATTTTCTTTAGGGCGTATATATACCTAAAAATCTTCATAATTTGTTTGAAATAGTGCTAGGAAAAACAAATTGATAACATTATACTTATTACAGATTATATAGACCCACACCACTCAAGAAGAATGAAGTAATAAATAGAAAAATGATTACAAAACCTGTAATTTTTTATCTCAATCAAGATTAGATTGTGTGATTTTTATTCTTTTTTTGAATTCTTGATACCAAAAATTTGAAAAAAGATTGAAATAAAAAGGAAATGTAAGAATAAAGAATCTTAAATATGAAGGATTACAAATTAAAGCTCATGAATTGGGAAAATTGAATGCTTATCTTTTGTCAAGTTAAAATATTCATTATTTCTAAAAAGTGAATTGAGTTGGATAAGTTTCATTATGTTGAACCCAATATGAAGATAAGAAAAATGAAATAAAGAAAATAAGAAAAAGATATGGAATCATTTTAAGAATAAGAAGGATCTTCAGGAAAGGAGGTTAAAACTGACAATAGATTTTTATAATGATCATTCTTCATTACCTAAAATAAACTTGATTAATCAAAAAGAATTCAGCTGAATTATAAGAAATTTATTCCTTACTGAAAAAAATGGAATAACTGAGGAAAATAGTAAAAATATATAATAAGAACATTATTTCTCTAATTTACATAAATTTATAGCTGAAATTAAACATCCAAGATTTTTTTTTTAATGTATAGGTTTTATAATTAAATTTTTCAAATTTTTCAAAATTTATTATGGCCATGAATAGCCAGCTTAAGTTAAAATTAAATAATTAAGAGGAAATATTAGTAAGAAGATTATATTATGAAGCAGAGAAATATGATTTAATATCAATTTTGGAAAATAAATTTTACACTTCTTGAATATAAATATTAAGTATTAGTGAGGAATACCTGATATAATAGTTATGGCTCAGAGAGTTTTTAAAATTCCTTTATTTATATTCAAAAGTTAATGTTAGGTGTGTGGAAATAGGATTAAAAACCTGGGGAGGATAATTTAAATTCAAAATATAATATTTTTATCCAATTATATGTCATTCATTTCTTTATTGACTTTCAAATTTATTAGACTAAAACCCTTTGTAAAAATGTGCACACAAGATATATGAGTATTAAAGATCAAGAAAAAAAGTGCAAGAATTGTGAGATTAATTTATAATTCTTTGTGAAAGCAGATTCCTCCCCATGAGGAAGAATTTCCATTTAATAATATATTTTATTAATAAAAATTGTTTATATTATGTATTAGCAAACTAATAAAAATCATGGATAATTCATGATCTTATATTTCAATTAAGTAAATCTCTGAATGAAAAGATGTGTGGCTTAAATTATGTAGAAGAACTTTTCAAGGTTAGAACAAATGTTCAGCCTCAGGTTGAAAGAAGTCTAGAGCTGGGCTGAACCTGCTACCCCTACAGGAAGGGATAGATTTTTTTCATGGTGAGTTATTGCACAATTTTTTTGGTAAATTGCATTATTCCTTGAATTATATTTTACTCTGAAGTAGTTTTTATTGTGAGTATTTTTCTTGATGATACCATTTTACTTTACTATTGAACCATGTTTTTGGCCAATCTCACCATTTTTTATGCTTGATTATGTAATATTTTTAATGTCTATGTGGTATTCTTTTATAAATGAGATAATTTGCTGAAGGTATCTCACCATTTTTTTACTATAAAGTAGTTCAAATTAAGTATACTTTAGATCTTTTGAATTCTTTTCAGCCTGTATTAAACTATCCATAAATGAGCTAAATCAGGGTTTGAATAAATCCTAGTTTCTCCTGAGTTTGCTGTGTGTAAATAAATATCTAGCTCATTATGATACACAAAATATCTGTTTTAAGCTTTATTTTTGGGTAATTTCTGGTTCTTCTGTATTTAGGGTTGATCTACTATTACACTACTCACTTGTATATGTAGCTTTTTACTTAATTATAATTACCTTGTATGCAGCTATATTATTGAGTTTTTTACAGTGCCCGTGGTTTTTTTTTGTTTAACCCCATACTGGCTAATTAATCTCTTATCCATTGAATCATGAAATACATAGGGCGGGGAAGTGAAAATGTCATTAAAAATAAAGTAATTTTCTTTTCCTAAATATTTATTCAAGGTAATATTAATCAATAATAGTAATTCTCAGTGAAAGGAACAAATTCCATTTTTCTTTTTCAAATTTTGGCAAATAAATTAATGATATGATAAAGATTCTTCTTTTTTTAAACAAGAAAAATTTATCTAAATACACTCCAAAAAGGATATATTTAAGGCTTCAAGGAAATTTTTAAAAGAAAAATTTCCTCTTATTAATTTAGAAGAAGACCTAAGGAAAATGATATGAATGAAGAATTTTCAAAAATGCTTTCATAGAGCATAATGAGAAAATTTAGTGTATAACTGTATTGAAAAACATAATTGTGATGGAAGATAGTTTAATTTTCTTTGAAGGTAGTTTGAAGAAAGAACACTTAGAATATCTCAAAAATTTACTATAGTGATTTTTTGAAATTTTTAAAAGGGTGGTGTTGGATTATTCTTTGCTTTTGTCAATTTTTATTAAGCTAAATATGAAAGTAAAAAGATCCTAACTTCAAAATGAAGGAGGGGGTAAGGGAGGAATTTTTTATAGCCTCAAATCGTTTCTCACAAGAAAAAAAAAGCTTACTCATCAGACGTGAGACATATTTGAAAAAGAAAAGAAATTTATGGCATGATTCAAGCCTAGATTAGATAAAAATGGGCTATTATAACCAATTTTAGCCCACTTAAAAAGCCATCTCAATAGTGAGGGGGAAGTTTAAGATCTGATAGCATGTCAATATGTGAGTCAAGACCCTTAAATACAGTAAAAATTCCTTTTCAAGGGTCAATTTAGCTTCAGGGAAGCTTTTCCTTGTCTTAACTAGTAAATAACGCTCTAGTTAGTATGGAAGCTGAATAATAAATTGAATCACAGAACCAGTGTCTCAGAGCTAGGACAAATTAAATGAGTTCAAATCTCCGTTCACAGTCTACATACAGACTAAAAGATTTTGGGAGAGTATGGAACCATTTGAGATAATATTCCTTTTGCCCCTTGAAAAATTATCCTCCTAATTTTCTTCTTCTTATCTTCAACAATGCATTATACAAGGAGGATAGAAATAAAAGTCCCTTAAATGCTTAAAATGAAAGCCTTAAGATTATAATTTCTCATCTGTAAGCTAACTTTCACCTATTTGATCTATTCACAAAGGTTAGAATGTTTTTTAAATTTCTTCATGTCAAGGTGAGCATATGATGTATCTTGAAGCTTCTAAATACACGCAGTTCAAGTGACTGGGACGTGCTACAAAGATTAAAAAGGCTCTATTATTATGAATGATAGTTGTGATGAAGCTACTGAAAGGCCTAGCTGTGGTAATTTAAAAGTAGATTAAAATTAAGATTACTAAACTGCTTCACACTTATAATTGTATCAGGTTTATTTCAAAGTTACTATTTTTTGGATATATTCACCATGAAAAAAAAGCTTCCCCTTCCACTGAAGGTAGCGGGTCCAACCCCGCTCTATCCAGCTTTCAACCTGAGTACTAAGATTAGTCTCAACGTTTGAGTATCTTGGAATATACTTTGACCCATGTTTTTGGAAATTTGGAAGGTCACTTAATTGAAACAAAATATTATGGACTTGAAATGATTCTTTTTCTGTGTACTGCATGAAATATGAAATTTCCACTGATAAAATAAGTCCTTCAATTGGAATCCTTTTTAACAGGGAAAAATATTTTCTCCCTCAAATGTATGAATTAATTCTGAAGTTTTCCATTGCTAATTTCTATATGAAATAACCTAATAAATTCTCATTGTGTAGCTTCTTTCGAAGTAAAAAATAGAATTTATGAGAAATACTTCTGACAAAAATTAAATATTTTCCTGCCACATTATCCTTGAAACAGATAAATCTTTCTTATCCTCAAATATTCCAAATAAATTTGGAAAGAGAAATTGCAAGGCTTAAATATTTTTTGGCTCCAAATATAATTTCTCAAAGATCAATCACCTATCTCCCATATTGTTCTTGATAAACTTAATTTCATCTCTAAGATTTCATAATAATTGTTCTTCTTTTCTTCTAAAAAGCTTCAATTTGAGATTTGAACTTATCACTATATGTTTTGTAAGTTAATAGAGTTCTTTTTTTGTTTCAACATTCAGTTTTTTATCAAAAACTAATATCTTTAATAACTTAAATTAAAGCTATCAAGCTATGTGAATAAGAGATAGTATATTCATGTAAAATATGTAGATTATCATATTAATTATTTAATAAACTAATCAGAGTTGATTTTTTAATATTAATAACCCTTTTTACAATGAATTGGTACTATTCTTTATAGAAGGCTCTTGGTGTGTTATAATCTCTTTCCTATGAGTTTTTGTTAATTTTATAATATACCCATCTGGTGCTTTTGAAATTTCATGTCACTTTTATTTTCGATATTTAATTTGTTTCAAAATTATCTCACCATTTCTTTAATTTTTCAATTTTTCTCCCTTTGCTTTTGCATTTTTTATTTTTTTCTTAGTTATTTCTATAATTTTTTGATTTTATTATTTTACTATTTTTTTTGTATATTTTTTATTAGTTTATTTTTATTTTAGGGCTCTAGTGATCCCCGCATAAGAATTTTGGCGAATCCACATAAGGTTCTCCCTGGACCTATTTTCAATTAAAATTAAAAAAACTGTATTGAGAAAAAACCTCCCAAAAATCCCAAAAAAACCCTCACTCATTTGTTTCACACCCCCTACCACCAACAAAGACCAAACACCCAAAGAATTTGCATTATCCCCCCCAAACAATTTTTTCTTTCAAAAACAGCATTGAAAACCCAATTTTTTGAAGCTTTCCAAACTCATTTCTATTTTCCCCCCAAAGAATGAATTTCACTCCTAAAAATATTTCCTCAAGCCTCTAAAATCCCCTTTTTTTATCTTTCCTATTCTATTAATCATTAATTTTAACCAATTTCATCCCTTCTTCAATATTTTGAAAGGTTCTTTCCTAATTCCCCCCTTTTTTAAATTTATACAACTTTTTCCCTAAATAATGCTTCAAACCCCTACTAAAGGTAAATTTTGGACCCTAAAGCTTCTTTTGCAGAATTTTAATAATGTTTCAATTGCATAGGGGTATTCTGCATCAACCTTCAGGTGCAACATGAACCACAACCAAATTAAAACTGGTTTGAATAGGTCTGGGACCCCAAATTCCTACAAAAACTCCTTCAAAAAGTCTATTTACAGATAGCTTGACTGTTAAGTTAGACTTTATTCAAGAAAATATTCCAAGAGTGCCACTTGGACTCTTGAAGTAAAAAATCCTGACAACATTAATCCTGAAAACAGTAATTCTTCTACTGGAAATATCATGGCACATCCTGCTTTAAGGAGGTTCAATAAGCAAGAAACCTCCCAAATTACTCATATGTCTGGATCACTGCTCATGCCAAGGAAAATTCAGTCCCAGTTCTGCAGCCATAAAGATCCTGAAAGGCCTGTAATCCCTCAATATATCTACAACCAAGTCCAAAAAATCAAGAAAGACAAGATCCAAGGCAGAAGGCCCATTGATAATCTTATTGACACTCTCAAAGAAGAAAAATTTGTGTGGTGCTATGCAAGGGATAATGAGGGACACATTAACTCATTTTTTTCACTGGCCTCCTTGCCACAAATGTAATTTATAGACTTCCTCATGTTATTCTTATGGATCTTACCAATAAGTACAAAATACCCCCTTTCCAAATTTTTGGATTCAGATCAACAAAGAAGGCATTTTCTGGGGCTTTTTGTTTGATTAAGGATGAAATGGAACCCTAATATACTTGGGAATTGAATCAATACATAGAAAAAGTCCTCAAAAACACCAATATTGTTCCCCTCCATTTATTTTTATTTGAAGAGATTTGGCCTTGAAAAATTCACTTAAGAAGCTCTCCCCAGACTCAAAAGTAATGTTATGCATTTGGAACATCAATAAGGATGTAGATGTACATTTCATGAAGAAAATTGGTCATGGGACTGATTTTGAAAATATAGTGGGCCTTTGAAATCATGTAACTCACTTTTAATTCTTAGTTTTACTCAGATTATTGTGTTTATTAATGCCTTTGGGATTCATTTCTCATGTTATGTATTCATCTACTGAAAAGTCTCTCAGAGATAACTGGAATAATATTCAAAATAAAGTCAAAAACTCTGCAGTTTTGGAATATTTGAAAAGAACCTTTCTTCCTTGAAAGTATTTTTATATGCCAGCCTGGACCAGCCACCATTTTCACCTGGATGTGTGATCCACCTCAAGAGTTTAAAGTGCCCATGCCTCAGTTAATATGTGACTCCAAAAGTCCACTGGTGCTCTCCTGGAGGGTTCTAGGGCCCTTAAAATGTATTTCAAGAAAAAATTAATTGAAATAATGAACAGAATCTCCACATAAATTATTTTCCATGTCAAGAAGTTAACTCCTCACATCTGTGCTCTTGATTCAAAGGTGTCTCATCGTTCCCTTCAGATGGCCTTTGAAAACTTTAAAAAAAATTTCCTCCCAATGAAAAATGCACCATAAAATACAACAGTTATCAAAGCATACCTTGCAAGCACAAGACCCAACAGGGATTTTCCAAGCACCAAAGGCTCCAGCTGTTAGAATTCCATCCTCAGTAGAATTTGAAATTACCTGTGAGGATTTTTATTCAATTTCTTAGAATGAAGCAAAAAAGAATATTTAAAGGTATTGGGGAAGACCTTTTTAAAAGACCAATTGCAGAAATCACCCCAATTCTTCCTAATTTTCAAGATGTTTTAATGGGAAGATTACCTTTTTATCAAAGTCCCAAGAGTCAAGAGGATAGAGAATATTATGAAGACCAACTTGAATCAAAAAATATCCATTGAAGACCTCAAGGAGCCAAAAATAACAACAAAAGAGATAAATCAAGATTTTAAATAATCAAAAGTAAATCTAAGAGAATAGGAAGACCCCCATGAAAATTGACCAGCACAAAAACTTCAAGATCACAGTCAATTTCCCCCCTAAGATTATGTAAGTGGGTTCATCAGAAGATTCTTAATATTCTAAGGATTCAATATCCAAATCAATCAATCCATCAAATTAGCTACTCTCAGAAACTGAATTGAGTGAATATGGCAAATCAGGAGTAACCCTAAGAGGGTCCAGAAGATTGGTCAAGAGTAGAAGAACCTCACAAGAAAAGTCCCACAAGCCTGAAAAAACTTTTAAGATTTATGATGCAATCAACTTAAGCTGTGAGCACTTCCAAATCAATTATTACACAAGTGATTAATGCTCCAAGATCTTTGTTAGTTGTTGATTTATTTCAATGTATAATTGTGTTGTTTATTTGAATATTTATAAATTTTTCTGACCAATTTTCAAAAGAAACCTGGCACAGAATACTTGCCGAAATTCATTTTGAAATACACCTTCAAGCCCATCAATGTTTAGGGTGACTTGACTTAACAAATAAAAAGAAAAACCAAGAGGTTCATGAAGGCATGAAATATTTGGTGCCCTCAGTATCCTCCTATTTGGACAGAACTTAGTGGTATCAATATTCTGGCTTGGCTCAAAAGAGCAAGTGGATGTCCATGCCTGATATTAGGGATCCAATTTCAAATAAGTATCAAATACCAGTTTTCTTTTATTGCACAATACAATATTTCCTAATTTTCCTATCTTTCTGTCCTCTAAATGAAAATCCACCCATTTCAATCTGTCTTTTGGATAGATCTGCTAATTTTTTCCATTTTATATTATAAAATTTGAAAGTTTAACCTGTTATCTGCATTTCTGTTAATTGGAAGTTTCATTCCCAGCCACAAGCTGTTGGTTGGAAAGATAAATTTAAGAAAAACAAAATGCTATATTTTTCCAATTTTCCTCCCCATTCACAGAAAAACCCCACTACTTTAGAGGTTTATTCAGATTGAATTTTTTTGTACATAAAATTTATGAAAATTATCACCCTCAGTCATATTTATTGCTTAAATACCACCTAAGTAGCTTTTTTTGTCAAAAATATGAAAATTTTGTACTTACAAATAGTCATATTACAAACATGTAAAGAAAATATTGGAAAAAAACACAACTTTTTTGGAATTCACTTGTCCCACCCAAAAAAAAATCCCAAAATTATGGGCTTCTTCTTTTTTATTCTCAAGATCCTACCCTTTGTTTTGAAAAAAATTATGGGAATTCATAATGGGGAATATTTTTAATTAATTTTAGAAAATTTTCCATTTTTCCAAATTTGGAAAAGTAAAAAAAATGAAAAACTTTGGGGATCTTAACATCCCGTGTTGGGAAAAATATGGCAAAAACAAATTAAAAATTCCTCAAAACTAATCCCAAGGTTTTGTTAAAGAAATTGGGTCACTTAAGTGTATTTACCAAAAGCTTGCATGATTCTACCAGAACCATTATCCTATTCTTTTTGATTTTATTGTTATATTTTTAAAAAAACAAAAAAGGTAAACAAATCAATTTCAAGAACAAAGAGCAAAGAATAATTAAAAAACCAAAAAAAAAGATTAAAAATGCTGAAAAGGTAATTAAAATTTCTATTAGAAAGCATTGAGAATAATATAGTAATGATTAAAATAACCCAAAAAAATACAATTATTATGAAAGGAAAACAAAGATGAAAGAACTAACACCAAAGTAAAACACAAAGTGAAATGAATTGTTTTTCTCAAATGAAGCAAAAATTGATGATTTTCTTGAATTTGATAGTTTTTAAAAATTTATCCATGAAAAGAACAAATAAAGAGTTCCAGTAAGCAAAACATAATTGAGATAAGTCAATTATTGATGTTTTTCTGAAAGAAATTAGTACCAATATACCTCAAATTTTCTTGAGTTTTTCCTGTATTTAATTTTGAATAGTAAGTCCCAAGTGAAAAACAATGAAATTAGCTTAATTAAATCCTGAAATGATGAAAAAATCAAAATGAATCAAAACTGCTTAATATGTAACTCCACTTACCCATGGATAGAGCAAGAATAGCGATTTCAAGATAATTTTTTGGGATTGGTGGTATTCATGTAATAATCCAGTGAGGAACCTCAATGGAATGCGTAATTCTTTGTTATTCTGTTAGGAGAATTTGTTTTTTTTCAAATTTCATTATTTAAAATGAATAAAAATAGTATAAAAAGAGAGATATAGATCATATTTCACATTTCAATGAAAAGGCTATCCAAAAAAATTTAAAGAAAGCTTAATTTTTTGAATAAATGATGTTGGTTTAGAAACTGGGAAATATGTAAAAATAAATTTCTCAACCTTAATTCATTTCAATAAAACAAAAAAAATACTGGTAGATAAGTTTAATTATAAAATCTTATAGTCATTGATAAACAATATTTAAATTCCTTAGATAAAGATAGCTGTCAAAAGATATGATTATCATGATAATCATCAATTATTTAATGGAATATTATTCCTTAATATTTTAAAATGAATGTTCTTATTAATTTACTTTAAGAAATATTCTATGAGACACTAATTTTAATTTCAGAATCAAGCGTATTACAGTAATCATGAATTGTTTCCAACTTGAATCAAACACAGCTCCAACATATCCATTGAAGGTGGGTTTAAGGCATGTTTGAGAAGAATTTGAAAGTAGTTGAGCCTATTTTTAATCCAAAGTTGCAAAAAAAAAATTAAAAAAATGAAAAAGTTCTGTATAATTAATTTTTGGAAAAACTTACCTTTGAAGTAATCAAAGTAAATTAAAATGACAATAATTTTAGATCAATTCACCATGAGAAAAGTGGTTACACCAGAACGTAGGTCTTGAATTTGTAATTTGAAATGGTTGATAAATTGCATACAGGTAGGAGATAGAACGGAAATTTCATTCCAAAAAGGAAGTTTTTGAAGAAATTTAAGCCAAATATGCAAACCAAAAGTTAAATTTAGTTTCCTGCATATACATTTTTTGTAAGGTTAGTCAAAGCTCAATAGCTCAAGAATATCTGTAGAAGGATTATTTTCATTCCTTGAGTGTTTTTATTTGGCTTATTGATTAATATCATTTAATGAGAAAACCATTCAACCTTTAAGGTCTGTTTCATAGGATTTTACATAAATATCACAGCTTCACCAACACATTTATGTGAAACCATAGCTGAATAAAATTAACACTGGTATCATCATACTTTGAAATATTTCCTCAATTAGAAGATTTCTTTGATACTTTAAAGTTTACTTATCATATAAATATTAAAAAAGAGTCACTATACAATCAAGTTAGTTTTTGTTACAAAATTCTGTGTTAAGTGATATTTAATACCACTTTTTTCTTCCTTGTTAAAGTGGAAAGTATTTATTTTACACTTTAAAGAGCCTCAAGTTTGATGAAAAAGGAAGTTTCAGGGGGGAATACCAAATCATAATACACATTGATCAACCATCACCAGTATTTCAGAACATAAAATTCTGTATAGTAAGCTTTCCCACTTATAGCTATAATATATGAGACTTGAAAGAAGAGTATATTTCATTCATTCTGCAATTGGAGAATATTCATATTATGAAATAAGTAGGTGTATATTAATAATCATTCTGATGTTAATGAAAGAACAAAGGCTCAACAATATAATAGGTATTGTAATTTGTCTCTTAAATTCCAGTTTCTTCAGTTTTTTGGAAAATTAAATCTTTTCTTTTATGATAAAAAGTTATTTATCACTTCATATATTCCTGTTGGAAAATGAATTGTCTGTAATTTATCATCTTTCTGAAATTGAATATTTGGAAATATCAAAAACCTAAGATAGTATTTTGAAAAGTTGTTGATATTGTCAAATATAATTTCAAGGAAATTAGGGAAGAAGCTATAGAAAGAATCATATTATATATCTAAGACCTGAAGCTTACACACTATATATGAGCTAACTGCAATTATATGTGTTAAGTTTGAGTAAATTTGACTTTCATATATTACTATGGTTAAGCTGAAATTTAATCAATGGAGTTTCACTTGAAAAAATTTCAGTTATTTCATTAATTATTTAGTATAAATGGAAATTATTTTTGTTTTATTTCATAGGAACCCCTTTTTAATTAATTATATTTGAATCTATTTTTTAATAAATTTAATTTATGGGGTTCTCAATTTGTAGATGAATGAATTTTTTGTTTTTCTGATGATTCAATACCTTTAATCATTACAAAAATATATTCTGACTTTACCAATACCAAAAAATGAAAAAACCAGATTAGTAAGGAGAATTTAGGGGATCATTTTTCTAATTTTCCTGAAAGAAATGATAGCGCATATTTCAGCTCTTTTCAAAATTAAATTGAAAAAATATTCATATTAGATATTTATTACAAATAATAAACAACTTTTAACTTATTAATTTATGAGAAATTATCTAATTGTTTCTCCATGATTGAAGTCTATTTGAAACTGAACAAATTGTCATAAAGGAGTTTTTTTACCATATTTCTATCTCAAGTTTCATTTATAAAGGTGCTAAGAGGCTTCTGAAGCTTATTGTACTTTGAAAACCTCTTTAAACTCAAAGTCATAGCAGATTTTTGGTTACAATTTATTCAATTGTAATTTAGGGAATTATAAAACTCCTCATTTATAAATTTCTAAGATGAAATATAAAAGACCTCCTTGTTTTCTTTTTGGTATTCCTGTTGATCAAGATCTTATAATCTTCATGAAATTTATATATATTGAGCTATGGGATAAAGTATCAAGCTCTATATTGTTTGGAATTAGGCTTTAAGTAATAGAAATATCACTTCCAAGCCATGTCTATAAAACTTCAAAACACGGTCACTATAACCCTTTAAGATTTAAATTTGAATCATTGAGCATCATAAAAAAGAATTTGGTAGGATTTTGATCATTTTTTGATGGTAATTTATTAAGCTTTTCCTGTTAGAAATATCAAAACCGACAAATAAATCTCTTTTTCATACACTGAATTAATATTTCATGTAATTCAGGAATAAGAGGCTTGTGTCAATCAAAATGTGATGCAATTTTGAAAAACAATACTTTTTAAAATAATAAAATTTCTTTGCAACCTTTAAATAGTATAGTTGTACTCTCAATTTGAATCTTTATTGTATTTGAACAGTATTGAACTGAAATAATTCTCATGGAATATTTTTTGACTAAATACCATGAGGAATATTTGAAGATACTTGTCAGAGTTGGATTTAGTTGGTCCTCAATTCTTAAGATCGAACAGGATATTGAAATTTTAAATTAATATGCTCAGTAGGATATCGTTTTGATATATTTCCTACGGTTTATTTCCCCATTTTTTCTTTTTAAATGGAATATTCCATATCTTGACTTTGTAAAGTAAAAAATAGAAACCAAAAAACCGCAGAAAATGCACTTTAAAGTTCTTCTCAAAAGATCAAAAACAAGGTATAAAATTATCTTAAAAAATTAATGACAAGAAAAATTATGAAAAATGAGCTATATTTTTTCTATCATTATAGTTGTAATTATTTTTCCATTTTTCTTCAAAGAAAATTGGTAGAAGATAAATTAACTTCTTCTGATGAGAGAAAAAATTGGTTTTAGTGATTTTTATTCATTTTTTCAATTTATCAGAATTTGTTTTATGCATACTGCCATTTTATGATATTATTAATTCTTGTGTATTTATGTTTTTTTCCAATGTTTCTGTGGCTTTATAAATTATTATATGCTCATATGTTTTAGTTTATTACTGATAATCTCAGAAGAACGCCCTGTAAGGCCTTTAAGCTTAAAGTTCCTGAAAATTATTGACAGTGTCAAATTATTGGTCTCTGTAATATCCCTTACTGTAAATAAGGCTTCACCTTTTTTAAAGTTATTTTTTGTTGATTTCCTGAAAATGTAAAATTTCTCAGAACTGTATATTTTGTTACAGTAGGAGTATTTTCTTTACAGACCCTGCTACTTCTCGTTTGAATAAAACCATTAAATTTCAAGATCAAAATGAAAAGGCATCATTTCTCTTTAAAAAAGGATAAATGAGAGTGTTACTCAAAAATTGATCAGCCTAATCAATGATAAGAGGAATAAAAAAGTTAAATGAAACCCAAATTAGTAAAGATATAAATAATAAAATTATCAATAAATGATAAAGCATACTCTTTCTGTATATTGTTTTCTTTTTTGAATAATTTAAATAAAAAATTTTAGTATTTTATTTTCATTCTTTTGAGCTTAAAGTTAAATAATTAATAAGAAAAAGAAAATCTAAAATTAGTCTTCTCACAATGAGAATTTCACTCAGGATAAGAATGATTCTAAGACCCATTTGAAGACAAAAATAATGAATAATAATATTGTAAATTATTAACAGGTAAGAAATAAATTAAAATAAAAGCTTCACTTATCTTCAAAGCTGTAGTTTCTTAATTGAAGCTCTCAAAGCAATCATGTACCAAAACACACTTCTCAAGATATTTCATATGATGAACTATATCACTATAATATACAAACAGAATATTAGAATATCTGAGCTTCTTCAATATTATGATGGCTTGGAATAAGCTGGAGTATAAACAAATGTTTGAATCCTGTGTACAACCTAGTTCAGAGTAAGGATCAAATCTCATTCTATCATTGGTCCAAGATTATTTCAAAATTAAACACCTTATTCCAGGTACAGCCACTTTTCTAATGGTGATTGGGACCCCTTTTAATATGGTATGCTTTAATTATGATAGAAAATATGACTTCTTTTGACCCAGAAAGGGGAACTGTTTATTTTAATTGAGTATTTCCACATAAATGAGTTGTATCAAATTGATAATTAATAATCAAAGAAACTCATGGATCTCTCTTTTTGTTAAATTTCAAAAAAAAACAGATAATTCAATAACTTTGGAAAAGTCTGCAAAACCTGCATAAACCTCCCCTACACCTACTGAATTACTGTAGTTTGGTCTGCATCAGAGACTTTTTTGTGAGATAAAAATGATTCCCACCAGTGAATTTCACTATCAAGAGGATATACATAGACATTTTAAACTCGAAAGTATCCCAGTGAAAAAGATATAAGAATTCTTTCAATAATGGAAAGCAGAAAATGTGTTTTTAAATAATTCAATATTAGTTTTATCATGATTTGACCTAATATAAAATTTTGAAGAAAGGAAAATACTAGAGTTTTTTGGAAATAATCTCCAGTTATTTAACAGCCGAATTCTCAAGGAAAATATATCTAAATAAAATAAAAATTAATCATTTTTGAAGATTTTAGTTATTGGAAAAACAAATTTCTAGCCTCAAGTGTTACATTTTTCAAAGCATTCATATCAATTGATTTCAAAGGATGGAAGATAATAGTAATGAAGATTGAAATTCCCATCTTTTGTATTGATTTGGGAAAATTTCATATTTCATCTAAAAGTCAAATGAAAAGTTGGGACCTAACTCCAATGTGAAAGATGTTCAAGAATAGTTAAAAATGAATATTGAATATAATGGATAATATTTCATTATTTAAAGGATACTTAACCAAATGAATTAGAGCTATGTAATAAAAATATTTTATTCCAGTTTCTTTTTAATATGCTTCAAGATTTGAGTAGCTTTTTCCCCAGAACTCAAGTGAAAAAATAAATTTTATCAATCTTGAAATGAATTTCTCTATGAATCGCTTCCAAATTTTGAAATTTTGAAGAACTACATACACGGTTTTACAAATAATCCTGAAAGGATATTATAATTACCAGAATATGGTAGGCTACTTCTTAAAAGGACAGTATTTTAGAAATTTTTAGTGTAAATAAAATAGATTATACCATGAATTTATTTTAAATTAAGAATTTAATTGTTATTTTAAAAATTCCAAAATATTACGATTTCTTTGAGCTTGCTGTATAGCTAGAAATATAACACAGATATTTTTAAATAATAGGAATAAAGAACTTATAATTTCTCTAATCTTTACAAATTAGGGGATGGTTTATCCAATTTGTGAATTTTTCTTGCACTGAAAATGGAATACTAAATTTAAAGATTATGATGAAGATCTTGATAAGAATTTTGAAATTATCAAAGATTTCTTATATTGGTTCATTGTACAACATGATCTTTTGAGAGGATTAATTTTATCCCATCTATGTTACTCTTCGGTATTCATATTTTGTTCTATTTCTTTATCAAATGCATATTTGAGATTAATGAAATTTCTGAATAAATATGAAATAATTTCTATTCATAAAAAGATAGAAAAGTCTCAATTCTCTTGAAATTCTTCCAAAAATGGAACCTGATAGTAATCTAAGCTTGGGAAAAGGTATGGAAATTTAGAAAAAAAATAGATGATCGCATTTGTGAAATAAATAATTGAATAAAGAAATATTCATATTGTAGAGACCAGTTGTATCAAAATGATAATTGCTTTGGGTGGAAACCAAACATATCTAATAATTGGAAAATGCCTTCCATAATCTCTATAGTATCTGAGTCTTATTAGATATATTTCTTGGAAATAAGATTTTCGTTATGTAAGGAAGTAGAATAAAAATATGAATGATTGATTTTAAAGGTTTTTTCTTCGATAAAGGAGAGGGTATCTATTACTTTTTCTCATTTCTAAGAGTTTATTTCAACATATAACTTTTCTCTTTAGGATAGAAGTTATGAAGAAAAGGGGTTGGTTATGTTTTTCTCCACAGTAGGATATACCAAGGTTTTTTCCCATGTTATAGCTATGATAGAAAAACTCAGGCTAAAGGTATATTATTTAGAAATAGCTTATTGTAAGACTTTTGGCTATTATAGATGGGATGTGATATGGTGAAAAAGTTGATTTTGATAAAAAAGATGGTCTGAGCTTATGGATATCATGGGGAAAACACCTTATGGTTTTCAAATGATGAAATTTATAAGTCCTATAATTATTATACCTCTGAAGATTCAAAGAGAAATAAAAACTTTAGTATCAAGAGGAATAAAAAACAACAATTAGTAAATTTATTTGGTGATGCTTTTTGTGTTTGAATATCACAGGGAGTTTTTAAAATTATTTTTAAATTAGTAAACCATTATTTGATATATCTGAATCTGGATTGAATGCCTCAAAATGGGGATTAAGGAATATTGGAAAAAAAGGACAAAAAATGTCCATTTCTGGGGATTTTCATTATGATAAGGAATTGTTCAAATAATGATATTTTGATTTTTGTTTTTCATTATTTAAACTATCAAGCCCTTATTTCAATACTTCCAGAACCAAAAAAAGCTCCAAGAAAGGATTCTCTTGATAATGGAGAAAGAAGAATCATTATTTTTGGATTTATACCCAAAAACAAATTTCATGATTATGAGAACTATATCAGTTTTTTTAATAATCTTGGGTAATATGGTATTGTTAAAAAACTGGATATGCTACAAGATCTGTTTATTCATAGGAAGAGTACTTATCAATCTGGAAAATCCAACTTGGAAGATAGCCAAATTAAAATATCAAGTTAGAGCCTGATTTTAAGCAAGCAGAATGGTTTTTCTAGATATGAGATGGATCTTCTACCCCTGCTGGTGCAGTTTACTGAATCAAGTTTATCTGGATCCAAAACAGGGTAGTCCAAGAAATTAAAAAGAGAAAAAGTTCCCACAACCAGTGGAAAGCACAATATTGATATGAAGCCCTTGAAAAATTACCCAAGTTTATTCACTGTCAGCCATATTATTATTTAATAATAGGATTAAGCTACCTTAAAATCTGCTATTTTGTAAGGTTTGACTATGAAACAATAAGTAAAAATTACTAATATTTCACTTATTGTACTATTAATGTCCTTATAAATAAATTAAATAAGATAAAAAATAATTATAATAATAAAGAATTATTATAATTATGGCGTAAAATAATTATATTATTAAATAAATATAATAATATAATTTATATTATAAAAAATAATATATATAAAATAAATATATTAATATAGGATAATTAATATATTAAAAAGCACTTTATTATTTTTACCAACAAATAATAAAGGTGTAAAAAACAATTAATAACAATAATATTACCAATATCAAAGTTATAAATTAATATAAATACTATTTATATCGATATGGAATTATTAAAAAGTAATAATAGAGAGAAATTATTATAATAAGAGAAATAACCTACTTTTAATGCTTAATATAATAATTTTGAGTAAATTTACGCCTAGAAATGTAAAAACAACTTATTTAAATTGTAGTTACAATAAATTTTAAGAGAAATTACACATTTTCTTGGTTTTACGTGGAATTGAGGTTTTGGAGAGAAATTTAAACAAAACAATTAAATAATTGTAATAATCACGTCCAAGATGATCTTTGGTCTTTAATAACATATAAGTGTTGTATATAAAGAATAAAGAAATTACCTTTCTATTTAATTATTTGATGTTTTGTAAGCCTCTGAGGGGAAAACAGAGTAAAAAGAGCTCTATTTATAGTAAATACCTCCCTCCTAGAGTCCAACAGGCTTCCGCTAGACGTGAACTGATCATATCCACTGGAATTGATCAATATCTTAAGGTTTGGTGATGATTACATCATGATTAAACCATATTATCTCATTATTAAGCCATTATTTAGAGTTATCACTATAACTCTAAGTTTGATGATGTCAAGGCTTGGAAGAACCCCAAATTTTGTGGATTTTATTAGTTTTAATCATAAAATAACAGTATTCACCAGTTTTATCACTCATATGACTGTTAAACTTAATTTAAAGTTACAGTGAGTCATCATAAATGATCAAATTAAGCTCAAACTTTGATCCTTAATAACTTTTAAGATTTACACGCTACAGCAATTCAGATAGTGAATTCTAATAGCTTGGCATAACCTTATTATGTTTCCAAGAGAATTTCATTACATCATCAAAAACTCTATTTTTGATGATTTTTCTTGTAACTCATCTTTTCTGTTGAAATTTAATATTTTAAACTTCAAACCATTATTTCAAGGGGTTATACCTTGAATATTATAATAAAAAAAACATCATTCTTCACTAATGAACTAGTAGAATATAACTGTATACTTTTATTTTAAGTTTGGACTACTTTCACAACAAAGTGGTCAACAGCTCTGTTGATTTTAGTCAATAATCCCTTACAGGTTTTAACCTTGTTTATAGCTTGTGAAATAGACTTCATTTCTGTATTCCTACAGTAATGACGTGATTACTCTAATTTTGGTTCATCACCCTATCATGCATATTTCAAAAGATATTAGCTAAAATCCTCGAATATATGTGTTGACCAAAAAAGTGCATATATTCAGCTTAATTCCTTAAGTATTGACTTTGGAGCTTAGCTTCTTAATTGTTTTATATGTGGAGTTTTATGGAGAATCCAATGGTACCATTTATTTTACATGTCTTTTCATTGGTATTTGAAATGAATAAGGATTTGTGTTTTTTATAAGGTATTATTACTTATAACTCATTGAATATTGGCTTTACAGATATGCCATAAAAATGGTATATGTGTATTTTACCTTGGGGAATCCAATGGTATAATTTATTTCACATGTTTGTTCATTGGTTTTGAAGTTAAACCAATTTTTGGCATTTTTGTAGTTTTAAGGTAATTATTTTTAATGTATAATTATTTTAAATATTTCTTGTGACCTTTTTGGGTATGTGGTCATATTTCAAAGGTTCACATTCCCTACCACCAAAAAAGATTGTACCACAATCTGATATGTGTAATTAGGGTATTATCCACTGTCCTACCTCTTCAATAGACTTTGTTAGTCTTGAAGCTCAATAATGCTTAACTTTTCTATTTTTCAAGTTTTCTTTCATGTCTGAACCTTCTTAGTAGTTTATCAGAATTTTTTATATCTTTCTCAAGTAGAAATTCATCTTCTTGAGTTTAATTTCTATACCTTACAAGGTATTCTCTTTCTTTTTTGTTTGTTGTCCTTCTTTCTTTAAGGACTTTTACAATTTTCTTTTCTTCTCCTTCTTCCAAGGGGGAATTTCAAGTGGGGGTTTATTTCTTAGTGAAAATAACTACTTGTCACTTGAGCTGTAAGTTTTTATCAGACTTACAGGGAAAGCTGGGTGTTTGTTCATTAATTCACCTGTGAGTTCCAATTGCACAGCATTGGGTCCATGAAGTGCTTTTATCATAAATGGTCCTGCAAAGGAATCTTTCAATTTCTTTGGACCTTTTATGTTATTGAAATTAAGGGTTGATACTAGGACCAAGTCTCCTATTTTGAATTCAGGTGGTTTATGACTTTTATCCCATCTTTCTTTTGCATATTTCAAGAATCTTGCATACATCTGTTTGCATGGTGTCTTGCTTTGTCAAGCATTATCTTAAAGCTGCTTGCTGTTGGATGTATATCCACTAAGTCCCTTTTGAGGGTATCATAAGGAAGTCTTGGATTCCAACCTTTTTCTAGCATTGCTGGTGTTTTTCCAGTGGAAGAATGGATTGATGTTTTATATTCCAGTTCAAGAGCAGGTATCAGTGTACACCAATCATGGCTAAAACCATCAGAAGTTTTGAATTCTAGTCCATAATCACAGAATCTTCTGATCATGTCCTCCAAGGTCTGTATCATTCTTTCTGCTAAACCATCAGTTTGAGGATGGTAAGCTGTTGAGAGTGATAATTTTGTTCCAAACAAGCTATGGAGATTTGTCCACAATGCTGAAGTGAACTTTGGATCTCTGTCACTTATAATATTTTGGAATAAGCCTGTATGGCTAATAACTTTACTCCATATCATTATTGCTGTGTCCATAGCTGTGTCATCTTTGTGAAATGGTAGGAACATGGGAGTTTTGCTATACATGTCAACCAATACTAGGCATGCATTATAACTTCTGTCTCCTCCTGGAGGTAATGCTGTTACTCAATCCATATGAACTATTTCCCAAGGGGATTTTGGTTCTTGGATTTGGATCATCATTCCAAATTTCTTTCCTGTGGCTCTGTTAGCTTTTTGACATCTGTCACAGGTTTGGCAGTATTCTGAAACATCTTTCTTCCAATTTGGCCACCAAGAGCAGGTTTTCAATCTTTCTAGTGTTCTGTCTTCTGAAAGATGTCCAGCTGCAACACTATCATGACACTCATGTAAAATAGTGTTTATCAGGGTTCTATCTGTTAAGGCCATAACACATGTGTGTTTTGTTCTATGGTAAAGGATTCCATCAAGGAGGTGGAATCTTCCTTCATCATATGCCTTTTCCATGTTTCATCTAATTTTGATGAAATTGATGGGTCTTTGCAGTCTTTCATTAGAAGTTGGATTGAGATATGGCAATTCTTGTCTATCTTATAGCTTTCTTTAGCTTGGTTAAAGAATTCTGTGCCAATGTCTGTAACACATATTCCCTCTATGTGGTGCTCTTCCTGTGGTACCCATGCTGGATTGTCAGGGGTATTTGCTAGAGCCCATCTGCTAAGACCATCTGCATTTTTATGAATATTGCCAGATTTATGAACAATAGTCATATTTCCTCTTTATTCTTGGATAGAAATTTGCCATCTCAGCATATGTCTATTTGGAGTTTTCATATTTAATAGAGATTTTACAGCATTACAGTCTGTAATCACATCAAATACTGTTCCATCCAAGTAATAATGTAATTTTTCTAAAGCCCACACTAAGCAGAGGCATTCCATTTGGCTTGCTGCATATGTTGCTTCTGTTGGCTTTATTTGTCTTGAAATAAAACAGATTGGTCCTTCTACTGGTTTATCATTTATGATTTGTGTCTGGTGTAGTGCAGCACCTAGTCATTCTCCACAAGCATCAATGTACAGTTTGAAGGGTAGTTTCCAATCTGGCATTAGAAGAAATGGGGCATTTGTCAAGGAATTTTTCAATTCTTCATATGCCTTGACTCTTTCTTCTGTCATTTCATAGACTGTTTGTTGGTCACATAGCTTATACAAGGATTTAGCAATTTTTGCAAAGTCCTTTATATGCTGTCTATAGTATCCAGCAAATCCTAGAAATGATTGCATTTCTTTTTTGGTTTGAGGCATTGGCTTAAGTAGTACTGCTGCTACTTTATTCTTGTCTATGCCTAGACTAAGTCCTGACACAACATGTCCTAGTGCTTTTAGTTCACTATATGAAAAATGACACTTTTTCAAGGAAATTTTCATATTCACTTGCACTTTTTTTGTAGTACCCTTTCTAGTCTTGTGAGGTGATTTTCCCAAGTTTCTGAGCAAACTATGATATCATCAATATAGATTATTAACCATCCTTCTGATAATTCTTCAGGAAATATGGTGTTCATCATTCTTTGATAATGGGAAGGTGCATTTTTTATGCCAAATGGCATTCTTAAGTATTCAAAAATCCCACAGTGGACTATTATACTTAGTAGTTTCTTGGCATTGTCTGTTAAGACATTTTGATGAAAACCCTTTAAGGAATCCATGGCTGTAATGAACTTAGCTTGTGACAATTGTGTCAATGTCTCATGGATTCTGGGTATTGGGTATCTGTCTGGAATGGTATAGGTTTTCAGGGCTCTGAAGTCTCCTACCATCCTTGATTTTCCATTATTCCAAGTTATAATGACAGGTGTAGTGACCTCTACCTGTTCATTATGTCCTACCTTTCTTAATACTCCAAGGTCCATTAATTCTTTAATGTGTACCTCCAAGGCTTCTCTAGCCCTTGGACTAGCTGGGTAAGCTGGTCTCCTTAGTAAAGGTGGGTAAGGCTTTTCCACATTAAGAATGATATCCACTTCATGCCCAACTATGGCACCTAGTGGCTCCTTGTCAGTTGCAAAGGCATTTTTGTAGTTAAATAAGAGGTCAATCAATTTTTCTTTCATTTTTTCTGTTAATTCTTGATTGAATTCTGCCTCTTTCAGCTGTTCAGATATAAAAAGGTCCTTTTCTGGACTTTTCTCCTTATTCTTAATAACTGTGATTTGTTTTTTGTTATTTAAGAAGCCAAAATTTTGTCTTTTGTTATCTCCTATGGTAAAATATCTGTCTTTTTGGTTAGAGATATCTATACCATAAACTGATAAGTAGTCATTTCCAAGTATGAAGTGATTACTAGTACATTTGTCCATTACTACAAACTCTACTTTAATTCTGACACATTGTGAAGGGTGAGGAAAAATTAGTGTTAAATCAATTATTCCAAGGGGCTTCATGCTCTCACTTGCACTACTAAATTTGACACCTTGTATTGGGATAAGTTTTTCTTGCCAGTCTGGGACAATGGTTTTTAAATAACCTTTACCAACACAGGTGCAATATGCTCCTGTATCTAAGTTCATTTTTCCTTCTTGGTTATCAACCATAACAATACTTATATTTGATTTTCCAGCTGTATATCCCATTCCTTTTGCAGGTTTGGTTCTGTACATTTTGGAATCTTGTATATTTGTCAGGTTTGTGTCAGATGTCCCAACTTGTGGTAAGTTTGAGTTAACATCCAGTACTTCATTAATTATATCAATATTGTTAATTTGTGCATTAATTATATTAATTTAATCACTTTCAGAACTTTCTGACTCTTCTGTTTCTTTTTCAGAGTCAGATTCCTCCTCTTTGTCATTGTGGTTTTCTGTTTCCACAATTTCATTAATCTTTGCCTTTTTGAGGCAATTATTGGCTAAATGTCCAATACCTCCACATTTATGGCATTTTCTTTGCTCATTATTGTTGGATGTATTGGGCTTAAAAGATTCTTTTGATTCATCTTTTTTGATAAATGGTTTATTTGAACTTTTAATGTTCAATTTCTTCCAAGTTCTGCCAATTTTTGTTCTTGTCACTATGTCTTCTAGTGCATTGATATACTCTTCTGTGGAGCATGGTTCTATACACCTGCTTCTTAGGGCATGTTCTAGCTCTCCTCCACATTTTTTAAGTATTTTCATGTGCACCATTTTCTGTGACATTTCTGGGAACAATGCATTGAGTCTTTCAACTTGTTTTAAGAACCAAGTTAAAGGTTTGTCTTTGTCTGGGTCAAAGAAAGAATTTTCAAATGCATTTTATATCTTGTACCTCCAAGCATCATTAGCCCATTTGGTGATTATTTCTTGTTTCCACCAAGACCATGTATTTTTGCCATTTGTTTGCCTTATGCCATAATACCATCTTTCTGCAGATTTTTCAAATAATGAATGTAATATTGCAGTGATTAATTCATCTGGTATGGCATAATCTTCTTGTAGCATGTCAATTGTTTTTATAAATGACATGTGGTCATATTCACCTTCTCCTGTGAATGTTGGCCATTCTTTTAATTGAGGTGCTTCCTTCATTAAGACTTGGTTATTGTCTTTGTGACTCAAGTCTGTTATGAATGGATTTGTTAATTCCTCTTTTGGTTTAACAGGGCTTCTTATGTGAGAAAATGGTGTTGATAACTTTGGCATATTTGAGTTAGCCTCATTGATTTTATCCATTTTTTCAGTAATAAGCCTTATTTCACTTTGAATGTCATCTTTCAGATGCATTCTTGCTTCATCACTCTTTTCCACATGGTCCAAAAGTAATTTTTGGTGTGATGAAGTCTTTTCTTAAACTTTTTCTACAGAAATGCTCAATTTGTTTAGCTTTTCTGAAAGATTATCAATACTCACGTCATAATTGATTTTCCAAGTTTTTTCTTTGATATCACTTATGTATTTGTACAACTCTTGTTGTCCCTGTATTAATTTCTGAGTATTATCAATTAATACTTCTGGTTTATTATTTTCAATCATAAATTTTATGTTATCAACTTCTTTTTTATTTTGTATAACAAGTTTTGTTAAAGGTGATAAGCTATTATTTATTTCTTGAAAATATAATAAACTATTTTTAATGTCTTTAAGAGGTAAAATACTATTTTTAAGCTCTGTTAAAGTATTTACAACATCAGGAGACAAGGTTATTTCTTTGGGAAATGGGGTTGTCTCATTCTTTGCTCCTCTTTGTCTTTGAATTCCATCAAAGTTCTGGCCATGTTGAATACATTGTCCATGGCATCTTTTTGGATTTTGGGGATCCTGTAGCTTGGGGAATATGGTTTTCTCCAATTCTTTTTCTTGTTCTTCTTCCCTTCTTGGGGAAGTGGGTTGGCTTGGGGCTTGCTGGTAGAAGCTACTGGGGCTTCTTCCTTGGTTGCCTCCTTCTTTTTGGCATGGTACTCCTTGATCTTTTTGATTTGAGGTTTGTATGATAGTGGATTCCATCCATTGGAGTATCTCACTATTTCCTCCTCTTTGAGGAACTTTTTCAGGATGTGCCAGGAGTTCATCACTCCTTGGTGTATTTGGGGCAACATTTCCCAATCTTTGTCCTTGTACACTGTGTAGTACTGTTTGTACTGGCTCATGTAAATGTCTATTTGAGCCCTCTGAATGTGATTTGTACCTGTTTGAGCTACTCATACTTAGTTTGAATTCTGGTTCAGATATCATGGGCATTTCAGGGACTTGCCTTTAGTATAAGGGACTTCCTTGTGTGGATTCTGTTCCACTGGGGATATTGCCCTTCCTTTTCCCTTTTGAGGAATCAATTCTACCTCTGAGACCAGCTCCATATGATTGGATGGAGTATTGGGAGCCTCTTCTGGTAGTCATATTTTAGGAAAAATAAGAAATAAGAAGATTTCAGAACAGGAATTCTTCTTATGGCAATTTATAAATGAGGTACTCACCTTCAGAGTCCTGAATAGTGGGTCCTGGAAAGTCCAATTTCTTGGCTTTCTTTTTCTTAGTGATTATTGGTGTTGGAGAACTTTGGCAAGTTTCTTCCACCAATCTTTCAACAGTGGTTTGGTTGTCCTCTGTTGGATTGTCTTCAAACACTAAAAAAGACAAATAAATAAAAGTCTTTTATATAAAAGTGTTATTTTTGGTAACATATGGCAATTTTCCATGTAAAAAATTGCTTTTTTATCTTTTTAAAAGTGAAAATAATTAAAGAAATGAAATTGAAATAAAATAACTTTTTTATTGGTTTTTAATATTTTTATTTTTAAAGAATAAAATAAAAATGAATATGATTCTTTTATAATATTAATTTATAATACAAAATTATTTTTAATTTATAAAATATCTTTTTAATAACTAGAGTCACTCAAAGAAAGTTTTTGCAAGTCTAAGGATGTGAAAAACCATGTGTAACACAGTACAATTGCTTTCCAAATGCCTCAATAGCTTTTAAAATCAATAAATATAAAATTATTATATAATTTTATTATTATAATTATGATTTATTACTGGATAAAACCAATTAGCATCTTCTTAAAGGTCTTTAAGAGTAAATATCACAGCCAGGCCCCCAAATGTAAGGTTTGACTATGAAACAATAAGTAAAAATTACTAATATTTCACTTATTGTACTATGAATTTCCTTATAAATAAATTAAATAAGATAAAAAATAATTATAATAATAAAGAATCATTAGAATTATGGCGTAAAAAAATTCTATTATTAAATAAATATAATAATATATATATTAATATATTAAAAAGCACTTTATTATTGTTGCCAACAAATAATAAATGCGTAAAATACAATTAATAACAATAATATTACCAATATTAAAGTTATAAATTAATATAAATACTACTTATATCAACTATGGAATTATTAAAAAGTAATAATAGAGAAAAATTATTATAATAAGAGAAATAACCTACTTTTAATGCTTAATATAATAATTTTGAGTAAATTTACGCCTAGAAATGTAAAAACAACTTATTTAAATTATAGTTACAATAAAATTTGGGTGTTGGTAAACACACGTAAGCCCTTACGTGTTTTTACCAAATTATGGCCAAAACACTTATTTTATGGTAAAAACACGTAAGTAACCGAATTTTTTTATAAAAATTCCTCAGGCTCATTTTTGAGAATTTTTAACATTTTTTTTTGCCATATTCTTTCTGAAATGGGATGTGAAGGTCCCCAAATTTTTTCAAATTTTTTTTTTTTTGCCCAATTTTACTATTTTGGGCAATTTGGTAAAATGGCCCATTTTTTTGAAAAAATTCATTAAAAATGTTCCCACTTATGAATTTCAATAATTTTTTTTTTAAAATGAAGGTGAGAATGTTGAGAATAATAAACCAGAAGCCCAACATTTTGGTATTTTTTTTGCAAGAACATTTGTAGGCCCAAAAAGTCCATGTTTTTTGATGTTTTTTTGTTCATGTTTGTGATTAAATTGAAAATGCCATTTATGACATAAATTGAATTCAAAATGTAATTTATTATGGGTGGAAGTTAAAGTTTGATTTTTGGCATTAACAGTGCCATTTATCACATCAAAAGTGCCATAAATGGCATCACTAATGACATAATAATGCCATAAATGGCATCAAGAATGAAATACAGATGCCATTTATGGCCAGAAAATTGGCATAAATGGCATTACAGCAATGCCATAAATTGAATTTAATGGCCTTGACAATGCCAGTTATGCATTTAAAAATGCCATAAATGGCCTTAAAAATGGCATGAATGGCCTTAACATTGGCCTTAAAAATGGAATTAATGGGCTTAACTATAACATAAATGGCATCAAAAATGCCATTTATGCAATCAAAAATTCCATTTGTGGCATTACATAAATGGAATTAACAATGCCATTTATGGTGTTACATAAATGGCATTAGGCCATTTATTGCATTGATAATGCCATTCATGGTATTAGTAATGACATTAATGGCATTGTTAATGTGGCATTATTAATGCCATTTATGGCATTAATGGCATCAGAAATGTTGCATTTTTGATGCCACAAATGGCATTGTTGATGCCATAAATGGCATTAATGGCATCAATAATATTTCATTGATAATGCCATTAATGGCACAGTTAATGCCATTTATGACACTGTTAATGCCATTTATGACACTGTTAATGCCACTTATGGCATTGTTAATGCCATTTGTGACACTGTTAATGCCATCAGAAATATTTCATTGATAATGCCATTAATGGCACTTTTAATGCCATAAATAGAATTTCTAATGGCATCATAAATGCCATAAATAGCCATATTTCATTTAAAAACCATCCCTTACGTGTTTTTACCAATTGATGGTAAAAACACTTAAGCTCCTACGTGTTTTTACCAATACCCTAAATTTTAAGAGAAATTACAAATTTTCTTGGTTTTACATGGAATTGAGGTTTTGGAGAGAAATTTAAACAAAACAATTAAATAATTGTAATAATCACGTCAAAGATGATCTTTGGTATTTAATAATATAAAAGTTTTATATATAAAGAATAAATAAATTACCTTTTTATTTAATGATTTAATGTTTTGTAAGCGTCTGAGGGGAAAACAGAGTAAAAAGAGCTCTATTTATAGTAAGTACCTCCCTCCTAGAGTCCAACAGGCTTTCAGCAGACGTGCACTGATCATATCCACTGGAATTGATCAATATTTTAAGGTTTGGTGATGATTACATCATGATTAAACCATATTATCTCATTATTAAGCCATTATTTAGAGTTATCACTATAACTCTAAGTTTGATGACGTCAAGGCTTGGCAGAACCCCAAATTTTGTGGATTTTATTAGCTTTAATCATAAACTAACAGTATTCACCAATTTTATCACTCATATGACTGTTAAACTTAATTTAAAGTTACAGTGAGTCATCATAAATGATCAAATTAAGCTCAACCTTTGATTCTTGATAACTTTTAAGATTTACACGCTACAGAAATTCAGAGAGTGAATTCTAATAGCTTGGCATAACCTCATTATTCTGCCAAGAGAATTTTATTACATCATCAAAAACTCTATTTTTGATGATTTTTCTTGTAACTCATCTTTTCTGTCAAAATTTAATATTTTAAACTTCAAACCATGATTTCAGGGGTTTATACCTTGAATATTATAATAAAAAATACATAATTTTTCACAAATGAAATATTAGAATCTAACTGTATACTTTTTTTTAAGTTTGGACTACTTTCACAACAAAATGGTCAACAGCTCTGTTGATTTTAGTCAATAATCCCTTACAGGTTTTAACCTTGTTTATAACTTGTGAAATAAACTTCATTTATGTATTCCTACAGTAATTACGTTATGACTCTATCTTTGGTTCATCACTCTATCATGCATATTTCAAAAGATTTTAGCTAAAATCCTTGAATATATGCGTTGACCAAAAAAGTGTATATATTCAGCTTAATTCCTTAAGTATTGACTTTGGAGCTTAGCTTCTCAATTGTTTTATATGTGAAGCTTTATAGAGAATCCAATGGTACTATTTATTTTACATGTTCTTTCATTGGTCTTTGAAATGGATAAGGATTTGTGTTTTTTATAAGGTATTATTACTTATAACTCATTAAATATTGGCTTTACAGATATGCCATAAAAATGGTATATGTGTATTTTACCATGGGGAATCTAATGGTATAATTTATTTCACATGTTTGTTCATTGGTTTTGAAGTTAAACCAATTTTTATGCCAATTTATGGCATTTTTGTAGTTTTAAGGTAATTATTTTTAATGTATAATTATTTTAAATATTTCTTGTGACCTTTTTGGGTATGTGGTCATATCTCAAAGGTTCACATATTTCTTCCTTTGAAAAGGTCTTGAAGTGTGTCAATTAGCCACTATAGAGACTTATAAGAACCAATACAAAGCATGGTTAAGAGAAGTCCAAGAAGAGCACTGAGAGATAACTCCAAGCCTCTTTCAGGGGACCATGAACAATTAATTTTTGGTGAGGGAGTTTTTGGGAGAATAGAAGAACACAGACCTCATTTGAGGATGGTAACCTATGGAAGTGGAAGAGAAGTTAAAACAAGTGATGGATTGGCTCAAGAGACAGAAAAAGCTATCCAAGACCCAAAAGGATAGGCTAAAGGTACCTCAGACCTTATAAGAACCAAAAATTATCCATAAGATGCCAATCCACCTAAGAGAAAGGCAAAAACAAAGGAAGTTCACCAAAGGAATAAATTTTTCAATAAAACCTACTCAAAAGAATATATATGTGATTCGCAAGAGGGAAATGTAAGCAATTGACACAATGTTCAATATGTCCAAGACCCTTATGGAATTCAAAAAATTGGGGGAGGAGAGGATTCCAAGGCCATGTAATCCCAAAGAATGGACAATTTCTTTAAATAAATGATTAGACTCAATAAGGAGAACATTACTTCTATAAGAAATTTCCATAAGTATTTTAATAGTCTAATTAAGGAGCTTAGTGATATAGTAGAATCTATAAATAATGTTTTTGGATCAAGTTAATTTAGAATTGAATCAACTACAAATTGAAAAATAATTTCAATTTAAAATCATAATACTTTTATAAACTCATTGAGAAATTCAAATTCTAAGATCAATCATCTTGATATAACTCTAATAAACAGGGAAAATGCACACACGAATTTAATAAATAATTTAATAGAAAAATTAAAATGTTTGAAATGAGATGTTGATAAAGCTGAAAAATTGGATGCTCAAAAACTTGACTACTTTAAAAAAAGAGGTTGAAGGAGGTGATAAAATGGGAAGAGAAATTAAGTAAGATGTCTAAAATTATTAAGTCAGAAGTTTAAACAGTTAAATTTATTATTTTTTGAAACATAAAAATTATTTTATAAACCTAATAAAGAGTTTACCAGCTTTTCATTGGTATCACTCAGCTTGAAGACATTATTCAACCAGACACAAGTAGTTTGGCCAAATATTCTCCAAAACATAAATATCAGCCTAGATTTACAGGAAAAGGAGAATATGAATTAATGGAATTGATTATAATGATTTAAATTATGAAATGATAATTTAAATTTAATTAAAAATATACAAGCCCTTTTTGATAAAACTGATAGGAAGTTGTATCATCAGATAGGAAAGAGAAATGGGAAGAAAGAGTAGTAATGATGGAAACAAGAAGTTATAGAAAAATGGGGATACAAATTTTAAACTGCCTTTGAGTCTTAAAAATTCTAAGTTGGGAGAGATATTCCATTATAATTGTTCTCAAATCAAAATGAAAGACTGACTTCCATGTACCCCAACATGTCTTGAACTTTAATAAACCAAAGAATACCAAGGAAATGTGTTGGTGAGTTAGAACACAATCATAAGTGTATATTCAAAGAACCATGTGAAGTTGATGATTATTTCAATGTTCTTAAGGACATATTGTCAAATACCAAAATTTTCAAATCGTGGAAAGCGCCAAACTCCAATATTTCCCAGAAACCAATTAATAATACTTTTTCAAATAACAAAAATGCTAAAATAGGCATTGAAAATGTAAAAAATATGCTATATATTCAGTAGAAAAACTAATTTAGCAGAAAATTTCCCAAAAAGGCTATGATAAATGGAATCGATAATGATGCTTAAGAAGACACTGATGCTCGATAATACAAAGAAGAGTCTAATTTTTATTACAGTTGATAAATTCAGACAATCAAATAATATGTTGATAGTTCTTTTGTATCCCTTTAATTTATATATTTCGAAAGGTATTAACCTCTTAAAATTGGAGAGAATAATAGCCGACCCATGTGCAAGATTCAAAACTGCTTAAAGCCAAACCAGAAGCTGGTAAAGTTTATACAGAAGGAAAGACTTTAATTTCCAATATTAGAATAATCAATAAGAAAGGTCTCATATATTTATACTCAGGATCCTTTTGAACGTGTGTGGGAAAAGACTACTTAGATATTCTTTTTCCTAATGTTGAATATTCACTGTTAGCTATTGAAGGAATATAATTTAGTAGTGAAGATTGAAACATGCACCCCCTAGGGATAATTTCTGAAGAAAAATGTTTTCCACATCCTGAACTAAACATAATTCTTCAATTAGAGTCTGCAGCCATTTCAAATTGTACTATCAAAGATTTTATCATAGGGAATGATTACTTAAAAATTTACCTTGTTAAAATAAATAATCATAAACATAGGTATCTTCCGATAAGAGAAAAAAAATAAAGGGATTTTGTTTTTCTCAGACAAAGTTGATTTCAGAAGTAGTTGAAACCCCCAATATTTAAGAATATTTTTTTAATAATCAATTGATTGAAGCTGATATTGGTCCAAATCTGACACTAAATAGCAAAAGAGAACTTATGGACTTACTATAGAAGTATAAAAATGCCTTTTCTTATCATAAAGAATCTCTTGGAGCCATTGGAGGCCATGAAGTGAGATTTAATATTAATTTTGAAAGTACCAATAAATCCTATCCTGAAAGTACAAGAGCCAGAGAAAAATTGAAGAAACAGATCTCTTAATTGATTAAATTAGAAGTTTTGAGGAAGGTGGGTCATAATAAGGAAGTGGAAATAGCCACTCCAGTAATCATAGTATGTAATTTATATAATTTAAGAGTTTTTGGTATTTTAGAGCTCTGAACAACTATTCAATTCCAATAATAGATGAAAATTTGACATATTTATCCCAAGGAAAGCTTATATATTCTCTGTGTTCTCTTGAAGGATTCCATTGGAATGTTATTTTCCCAGGAACAAAAAATTTCTGGGAATGATAATACATTGAAACATTTTTGAATACTTGATTATTTCCTTTAGAATTAAAAATGCAGCATCTCATTTTTAAATAATGATGGATTAAAGTTCTCCTAAATTCTTGTGTAAAGGATGTCTTGTCATATGTATTAATTACATAATTGTCTTCTCTGAAACTTGGTCCCACTTCCTGAATTATTGCATCACCATCATCTATGTGATATAAAATCAACCTAACCTGATTTATTCTAGGTGAACCTCATTATGTTTATGTATTGCAATTTTGATTTAACATAAACTGGAAAATCTTAAATAAAATAGGTTAATTTATCAAAAACCATAGTTTTAGTTAACATAGAGAAATTTTGAATGAACCATAGATTTATTTAACATAAACCACAGGTTGATTTAATATAAAACACAGGTTTATTCAACATCAAGATTATAGGGAGTTTCTTTCACATGATGAGGAGCTGATGCCCATTATGAGTAATTGATTTCCCATGATGGGGAATAAGTTCCTCATTATGGTAAATAAACTCCTCATAATGTGAGAGAAACTCTCTATACTCTTAATGCTTAATCAGCCTATGGTTTCTTTTAAATGAACCATAGGAAATATCGAGAAAAAATGCAGTTTCCTGAATCTGAGAGATACTATAAGATATTAATAACAGCTTAGACTAAATGAATTGAGAATAATATCCTAAATATAAAATTCTACTTATGAATATATTTCTAAATATTAATGAGACCTTCCAAAGATGAAATATCAAAAAGGGAAATTTAAATTTATGTGGAACTCGTGTTAAAAAAACAAATTAAATTATCAATCTCAACCAGACTATTTCAAGGGATCCCATTAAATCTTTATGGAAATATTTTGGAAGAAATATTTACATCATACACACATCACTTCATAGCCATATCACATTAAATTCCCCAAATCATCTAAATTAATTTTCAATCCTGTAACCCTCCTTATGAAACATCAACCAGAATATTTATTAAAATATTCATAGAAGTTATATTTTCATTCACTAATATATTTCTTTCGAAGAATTTTGTACCCCACCATCACCTGTTGTTGAGGATGTTAGTGGACATTAAATGGAGAAAGGATGAAATAGGTAAGAAATAGATACAAAATATCCAACTATTAGTAATATGAAGCCAAAATTTAAACTATCACTGAGATAAAATATAAAAGAATAAATAAAGCTTTTTGAGGTTAAAATAAAGGATCCATAAATATCTGAAGAGTTTTAGAGGTAATTGTTAGCTATAAGTTTAATGAGAATTAATAAGAGAAATAATATACAAATTCCAACAAATATATGAAAAAGCTGAAATAATTGGTTTTTAAGTTTGAGGTGACTTATAATTATTTAAAAAATTAAAATTCAAAATTGTGAGAAAATTTTTCAAAGGTATTTTCAATTGGAATATAAAACTAAAGAATTTAATTTGAAAGAATCAGTCACAACTAATTTCAATTGGAAAATGAAAGCAAATCCTTGAATTTCAATGTCAGTAAACTAGCACTCCAAAGCTCAAATAAAAAAATATCAAATTAATTTCAAAATAATTTAAATTGAAATTTCAAAATAAAAAATGGAAAGCTTTGTATAGCCACCACTGATGAAAAAATACATTAAAAAGGTCACAAAAGCTAAACATAAATTAAACACTTTGTAAAAAAAGTGCACAACTTCATATCTAAGTTAGACATACACATGACTCCAAACTGAATCCAGTTTTTCCCCTTAGGAACCCCTCATTCTATTAAATACAATTAATTTCAAATAAAATTAATCTTTGAAACAAAAAATTACCATTCCCACTTAAAAAGAGCAATTTTAAGGCCAGTGGCGAATTCCAAAAAAATACAATGACAGATTCCTTTTTAATGATTCAAAGAGCAACATACAAGTAGCTTTTCAAATGAATCCCAGCCCAAAAAATCTTTCACCACCCTCATGCTAAATTTCCACCAGTGCTTTACTCATAAACAGAAAGGAAAAGTTTCAAAATTTCTTGAGAATGTGTATTCAATTTTTTTTTTGTAAAATTAACCTTAAATGTTTTATGCCATTCAAATTAGTCCTTTATAATAATTTCAATGTACTTATTCATTAAAAATGATAATTAATTGACTTTTATGTAAAAAAGGGTTATCATTTATCAACTGTTATTTAATAAAACCAGAACTTTCTCCACCTATGAGATGGGCCTTGATGAGATGAGAGCTGCTATAGTGAGATCAATGTGTGATTACTTCTCCTTCAACTTGAACTCCTTATTCCATTTTTATTTTTCATATTCATTTTTCATGTTGTTTTTTTTCTAATCCAACTCAACTTTTTTTTGAAATTTGACCTCTTTAAAGAGTTTACCTTAAGACTTCTTTTCCTTCTCCTCATGCCATTTCTCTTCAAACCACTGCAAATTTGCCTTATAATTTTCCTCCTGGCTTATGTGAGCCTTTGAGGTATGTATGAAATACCCATAAAGCCAAAAATAACTTTTTATACATTTGATTTAGTATCAAATATACTTATCAAGTGAATTCATAATAAAACATAACAAAAAATAAGAATAGTTCTATTTTTTATAAACAAAGCTATGAATATTATGTCATTTTTGGATTCTACACCAAAAATAACCTAGGGTAGACCTATAGGGTTTTATACCCAAAAATGGATATTGCTTATTTTATTAGAAGATTTAATAATCTCACATTAAAATATCAACAATTAAACATTTTTTTAAACTGCTAAATTTAAGCTCAAATAAGCTTAAATTTAAAGTTGCATAAGGATTATGCAATCTTACCAGAAATTTAGTTGAAATCAAGGTGTTGTGTATTTTTATGGAATGGGGTAAGGATTAACCATACAGGATGAAAATCTTGCATGGGCTCAATTTAAATTTATTCAAATACATAATATGGCTTTTAATAAATAAAAGGGAAAAATACATGCAGAAAGGTGGACAAAGGAAAAAGGCCAAATAGAGCCAGCATACCCAACTTTTGGGTTCTGCAAGGACTCAAGTAAAGTTGTACACCTGTATTGGAGGATTTTCAACCTGATTTAACCTTTCAGATTGGACTTTGATTGAACATTAAAGTTTAAACTGGTTTATACCCTATTTGAACAGGAATCACAAGCTTCCAAAGGGTAAATACCCATATGCAGACTTGCAATCAAGTTTTCAAGAACTTCTAAAGCGTAAATAAGCATGAACTTTGAATTTATGAGTGTTAAAATATTATCAAAAGCTAAGGTTTGGTGTGTATTTCTATTTTAAATGGAAGAATAGAAATCACTTCAATAATTCATTACAAATCCAATTCTTGATGGATTTGCTTCAGAATTTCACACAGATTATGATTCATTTTAATCTATGTATACTTTGAATTTTAAGTATTGATTTTTAATTGGTCTTTGAATTAACTTTTTCAATTATTCTTAAATAAAATTAATATTTATTTAACAATTAATTAAAAATCCAGTTCAAGAAATTTTCACTTGAAACTTTATTTTCAAGTTTTTAATTTGCTGAAAGATAATATAAATAAACTTGTTTTCCATTTACACTTGAAATAATTAACCCAAAAGAGGATTAAAGCTACTTGGATTTAAGAATAACACTGATAACCTTAAATTGGAATGAAAAATAAGTTGCTGTAATTTAAGAACCTTATTTTTAGGAATGGTTTTTCAGTTTTGACCTTAGCAAGCCCTCTCTATCTATTATGAACTATGAGAGCTTCTCTGAAGGTAATATCTTATTCACCATAAAATCTTATATTATTAAGTTACTTTACTCTTCATAATATATAAATGAAGAATCTCAATTATATTTCTTTAATCACCAATAATATATTTTATTTTACAAAATTTTCTCTTAAAATATCTTCTAAATCCACAAATTTCTTTTAAAAAGTCTTAAATCTTATTTTATCATGAAAAAGTTGTTTCATTACTTTAAAATATTATTTTTTTTTAATTTTTTCAGCCTTTAAAAATTATATAATACTATAAATGTCTCTGTTTGACTTATTGTATTAAATAAATATTATAAGTAAGTTTTCTCTTAATTCCTAAATCTTTTTTTATCTAGTATTAGTCTTTTTAATTGGAATTTCTCTATAATATTTATCTCTGCACATTTTTTGTGATATTTATTTTAAAAATAACATTCATAATACTTATAAGTGGATAAATATTATTATTTTCCACATATAATTGTCTCATTGATAGCTTTTATATTTCTTATTATTATAGCTTTCAGTGACTATAATAATTATAGAATAATGATAATTTATTATAATTATTAAAATTTTATTATTATCAAGTTATTTAATAATAATTAATCCTTCTTTTATATAATTATTTCTAATAATTATATTAGTTTTTTGCCATAATATTGAACTATATTATGTCTTCTACTGAGGACAGTCATAATACTCTATATATTTGTTACTATTCTCAAGGGTTTCATAGACAAGCCTTACAGACTATGAAGCATATTTAAGTAGTGAAACTTAGAAGAATATTAATATTAATTATACATAACTATCTGGTGGGCTTCAAGAAAACTTTTATATGGTGGTACAAACATATCAATAATATTTTTTCTGAAACCACTCTTTTGATTTAGGCTGGGAGTAAATTCTTGATTACTCTTTTGTATTTATGGTGGATTGAATTTAATTGGCTTAAGAAAAATCATCTCATCAATTATGGAATTAAAAAGTTTCACATTTCAGAATACATACCAATTCATCATTGAGGATGTCAGTTGAAAGACCTTAATCATTATTCTTAAGAAAATGATTCAGATCAAGATGGGACTCCATACTATTATTACTCTTCCAAATGGAAAGAACATTAAATTACCTCATTAGTGACTTAAAAGAGAATCTGACTTGAATTTATGGTTACCATTTTGATCTCATAATCATTAATCCAAATGTATTTTTCTTGAAAATAATAACTTGAAATGGGACTCAATTTGGGCTTATGAAAAAAGACTTCATCCATTTACACAAAGCAAGGACACATAATTTCAATATTTTTCAGCCATTGACTTCATAGCTTTACTCTCATATTCTTCACTTATCCCAGCTCCAGTTGAATTTTCAAATTTTTTGGAGGCCATATATTCCTTTTTTATGTTATTCACCAATAATATATTCTGCTTTAACTAAGTTTCAATCAGTTTCATTACTTCTTGCTTACCTTAATTGCCATGAGCTGAAAGCCATTCTCCTTTGATAAAGGGGGCCTTCCTATGAAAGCTGAGCCACTAGTACCAAAACATGACTAAAAATTTGACTTTATTTAATTCCAATTAATCATTTTTGAGTAACATGAATGTATTAAATTACCAGATGGATTAGGAAGGCCATGGGTTGGCTTTATAACTTACTTGGTGGGTTTTTATTTGGCTTTAGGCATGATTATGGGATGCTGTGATTTTTGAATTAATTTGTAAAAATTTATTGTGGGAATAATAAATAGTTAATACATACTAAAATATAATGTGGGTTAGGTTCAATTAACCAAATCCCAGAGGAATGTAAGTTTTTGAAAATACCAGTGGACTCAGGTCAACCTCCATTTGATTTACACACAAAAAACCTGGTTTTTCTTATGGAATTTAGAATCCAAATTATCTGTTATTTTTAGGTGGTATTTTATGACTTGGACACCCCCTAATAAAATTTTCGTTGGTAGTTTAGGTTATTTGAGTACAAAAACAGGACCAGACTTATCTGATGAAGTGATAAATCTATCTCCATTTCTCAAGGAACTTTCAATTCAAAAATCTATTGTGTGCATTAATTAAATAAATGAACTAAAAGACCTCCTTCATCTTTGTATCATTTATAAAAAGGAAATAGAAAATACACCAGATTAATATTATGATTCAGATTGTGGTAACTGTAAAAACAGAACAGCATCAAGTATACTTAATGAAATATAATTAAGTGTTGTTAATTTTAGAATAAAAATCCAAAAGTTTTCCATTTGAAATTGATGAGCATAATAGAAATCCTTAACAGATATATGCAGTCAGTATTTATGGCTTAAAGTCTTTTTCACAGAAGCTGGAATACATATTTTTTGAGACCTAATTTCAATTAATGAAAAAAAAATCAATATTATATACAAATTTCTAATAATAATTTCAGCACTAAATCAAGAGTAATGAGGGACTTGGATATTATGATACATTTTATGTGAAAACTTATTGAGGAGGGTAAAGTGAAATAGGTCTACATTCCAAAAAACAAAATAGCTGTTTTTTTTGAAAAATCAGTAGGACAACTAAAAAACAAATGAGTACTTCAAATTTTAACATACTTGTATCAAAACGATAGCGGATATGAATTATAATAGCTCATAACATAAATATTGAACCCAGAATAAACAAGAAAAAGTTAGTTTTCACATATTATCTACTTAATTCTCAGCTATTTTTCATTGTTACACAGAGAGGGTAAGTATTATGGGACTACTCTCAATTTTTTTGAAATAAAAAATGAGAAAAATTGAAAGAACATTAAAGGAGAGAAAGGAAACATTTTTTTCTCCCCCTAGAGAATTTAAAATGAATCCAATTTATCTTGATTATTTTTATTATTATATAATTTTGTTATAATTCGATTCTTCCTGAAAATTTTCAAATCTAAGTGTAATAAATCAATATATCTTATCCTTCTAGCTTTAATTATTACAAAAGAGGTACTTAATTATGATTTTATTCTCTGAGGTTTTAAAAGCATGCTTTGACATTACTTTGAAGAAACAATAGATATGTTACTCGGAGTTTTACTTCAATAATTTTATCTATAATAATAGAAGAGTATGTGTAGATATATCTGGGTTTAAAATTAATTGTAAATATATATAGAAATATAGCCAGCTTAAAATACTCTGTAATGGTCTTGAAAAAAATTTCTAATTCTTCTTTTATTTTGTTTAAACTATTGTTATTTGGTGTTAAACTTTAGATGAACTAAGTTTTGTTATTTTATTTTTGACAGGTCTATTGAATAAATAAAAATCCTTAGCTTGAGATAGTTATACCTTCCACATCCCAATTTTTTAGCCAGGGTCTCTTAGCTAATTTTTTCACTTTGAATTTCTTTCGGTAAATTTTACCATAATTATATCGAGAGAATGGGGGGAAATTGATAACAAAAACAAATATTTTTTAGTCTTTCACCAAATCTCAGCACCAAAATGCAAATTTTGGCTCCATTTTTCAGGAATACGGAATGAGAAAAAGGAATTCATTATAATGGGGTTAGCAAGCTGATTTTTATCTTTCCAAATTTTAAGTTTCATAACCATTCAAGATTTAGTATTAGCTAATATATATAATAAAGGAGTAATTTATCAATAAAGTATATGCATTAATTCTGCAGCCACCTTCCTCGCGAAACCCTAACCTAGGTATACCAATAACCACACATTATTAAACCTACTCCTATTAGACTCACACTCACAACTCTCTTCCTTTTAAAGAACTCTCAACTCTGCTTTTTGATTTCCTTTTTCTGTCTCCCAATACTTTCCTCTCTCTCCCATACTCTTTTTTATTTCCATACTTTCCCCATTATGGTTCTTTTTTTGTATAAACCATCCTATTTTATAATCTTTCAGGTGTTATTCCAATAATCTTTTTGTTCCTCCTAATGTAGCACTTGTTCACTCTGTTTGCTTTTTTTCTAGCTTATCTATGTCATTATCTGGTACTGTTATATTGATCGCCTGTTCTTTAGGTAGACCTATTTTTCTTTTTCGTGCTCCACTGCTAGTCTAGTAAGATCAAAGCTAAAATAAATCCTTTAGTTTGAATTTCTAATCTTAGCAGATTTACAGTATATAGCGAAATAGGACATATTATCTTGAAATCAATACTACTGAGCCACATAAAGGACTCAGAAGGAGTATCCCAACCCCATCCAAAGAAATTTACCCAGAGTAGCATCTGCGTACTTAAATTTATTTATGAAATAAAGAATTACTATTAAGCTGTCTCAAACCATTCAAAGCAGCAGTAAATTCCTCAAAAACAACCCTAGAAGAAAGCATACATATTGAATCTAGTGATGGGGCCTGCGCTCTAATAACAAGAACATTGGAGTCCCAAACATTCTCAGAAATTTTAAACAAGCAGTTCTCTAAAAGCTGTTAAGAATTGTGGAATAAAATCAACAATTTATTTGCCTCATCATCCTTTAACAGAAAAAAAAGGGTTTGGAGCCTCTTTCTCAAGATTACCCATCAAAATGATCTAAGAACTTTCATTTCAGAATGTCGAAAATGCGTAAATGAAATCTCCTCTTTCGGATTAGAAGTGGGAGATATTATCTTAGCTTTTTCAATACTCACCAACCTCCCTGGATACTTCCAGCCCTCACTTGAGAAAATCACCTTAAATGCTGAACAGCAAGGTAATCCATACAGCTTATTAAAGACGCTTCACAAGACAGTTATGAAGGAAGAAGACTTATCAAATTAATGCTCAAAAAGAGGCATTCCCTTCAAAAATGGTACATTATTGTGCAAACAGAAAGCAAAACCCCTTAGTCAAGAGTCATGGGCCAGAAAGTTGTTGAAAACTACATCCAGAATGAAAACCGGGAGAACCTCAATTAAGCTTCACTCTTGCTTGTGCTCTGCTCACTCTTGTAGGAAGGAAGACAACAACTACTTCTTTGATACTTGATGCGGGTGCTTTAACTCAAATGTTCAATGATAAACAATCCTTTTCCTAAAGTTCACCCTGTGAAAATAAAATTTAAACAGGTTGTGACTCCTCCACACTAAAAGAAGAGGAAGTAGGAACAGAAATTTTTTTTGATAAGCAAGGAAAGATCTAGAGCTTACCCAACAGCCTCTATGTTCCTAACCTCATAACTAACCTTCCTGCATTGTCAAATCTCGCCCACTCAGAAACGAGAATCAAGAAAACAAAAGACTTATTTGAAATATATATAGACAACAGCTATTCACCCTCATTCATGTGTGCAGAATTAAACTCTGTACTTGAAGAAAGAATACAACTACCAACGAATCAATACTACCATGCAGAACAGGAAAATAAACCCTGACATAGTTGATTGGGACACATAAACAACAATGATGTTGGAATACTAATACCCCTATACAAAGGCAAAGCCCAACTGTGATGTATTCCTAAAAGTACAAATTACTTTTCTACCTTTTCCTCAAAATTTAAACCTGCTTCCTCAGTTGTAGATAATTTTCACATTTACCTTTGCAGACCAATTTCCACTCCTATCATATCTTGGAATCAATATTTTCTTATCCAAATTAATCAATAAAGTGGTTTCATAACAATCAGGCTACTGAAAATAAAAATTATGCCTTAAATCAGTTCAAATTTTTTGTAACCACAGCTGAAAATCTTCACTCAAAGAAAATCAAAAGAATAACATCATATGGTGGTGGTGAGCTTGTGAACAAATCATTGAAATACTTCTGTAATGAAAATGGGATAGAACACTAAATCAGTCCTCCATACACACCTCAACACAAAAGAATAGCCAAAAGGGGAAATTGGTCCATCATAGAAAAGGCAACATGTCTACCAATTAAATATTCTCTCCCATTGCAATACTGGGACAAGGCCATCTCCACCGCCTCATTTCTGTGCAACCTCAACCCCAAACAAGCCAGCAACATCACCTCGTTTAAAGTGTGGTTTCAGCACAAAACTCCCTTTCATTGTCTGAGGAACTTGGGATGTAAGGCCTGGGTCCAGATTCCACCAAGATTACATCACCAAAAATTGGCTCCCATTTCCTGGGAAGGCATTTCTCTTGGTTATGAAAACAATGGCTCAAGCTACCAGACTCTTTGGAAAAATTAAAAATTAAGTTTTTATAAGCAGGAATGTCGTGTTTTATGAATCTATATTCCCTTCAATCGCATGTACTAGTCCAACTTCTCATAGACCTGATTTCAGCACCCTCTTTCCTTACTCTAGCCGCATCCCACAAGCTTAAACAATCACAACTCCTATTGAATCAACTACAAACCTAGAGGAAGTAAACCCCATAGAAGAAAATGAAGAAGAACATTTTACCAAAGCTCCTGAACACAAACCCAGAGTAATTAGAGTCATTGGTCCTCAACATCCAACCCTTATTAGTAGGGATATTGATACTGCCAACATCCTCCCATACAGTTGAAGGCCAAGAGTAAAACTCACAAGAGACAGGGTAGATGAAGTCCCCACTTCATACAGTGAAGCACTATCAGGGCCAGACAAGACGAAATGGAGGCTATAAATTGAGAATTAAATTAAAAAAAAAATGAAAAACTGAATTATTGGACACATCGACAAAGGAAGGACTCAGACAAGCCAATTCCCTGCACTTGGGCATTCCAGATAAAGAAGGATTCGGAAGGAACCCCCATCAAATTCAAGGCCAGACTTTGTGTGAAAGGTTTTTGACAGATTCCTTGAAGTGATTACCAACATAATTTCTCTCCAACAGGCTGTTTTAAGCTCACTCCTCACCCTTATCTCTTTAGAAGCTTATGAACATTACCGATTTCATCAGATAGATGTTAAAATTGCCTTCTTGAACATTCCAATTGACAACAACATTTATCTGGAGTTTCTGCAAGAACAAGTATGTACTTCAACTCAACAAGACACTCTATGGTCTTAAGCAATCTCCCCTTTCCTTGCACAATCATCTCTCCAAATGGCTTAATAGTGTGGGATTCAGGAAATCAGTCGATGACCCCCGCAGTTTTTGGAAATAACCACCTAGTCCCATTTATATCTATATTCATGTAGATGACTTAGCCATATTTTCTCCTGACCTTTGATAAGTCAAGGAGCTTATTCAGAACTTTTTTGAAATTAAATATCTGGGAAAATCAGATATGCTGCTAGGGATCAAAATTCATCACCTCTCAAATGGTTTCTCTCTCTCACAAGCTCACTACATGGAAGAGCTATCTCAGACATTTAACATATCCAAACTACCTCCATCAAACACTCCTCTGAAATTGCATGTGCAACTACAACCGGCTTCAAGAAAAGAAATTTAAGAATTCAAGAAGAATTAAATGAACTATTGAAGCATTTTAGGTTCACTCAACTACAAAAGCTCAAACAAAACACCCAACATTACTTTTTTGGCTAGCCACCTTTCTCAGTACTTAGAAAATCCTTGTATACCTCACTGTAAAGCATTCCTTCAAGCTCTTAGGTACCTTCTCCATACTAAGAATCTCTCCCTCCAATATCATCACCAAGGTGATACTAAGCTCATCACTTATGCAGATACAGACTGTGGAAACAATCCTATTGATTGTAGATCAATATTGGAGCACACTGTCAGTAGGAACCTCCATCTTATTTCCTTGTGGTCAAAGGAAAAAAGCACTGTATCTCATTCTATCACAGAGGAAGAGTACAAGGCCCTGTCTTATTCCACTAAATAAACCATGTGGCTCTCAAATATTAGAAAAGAAATCAACCTACCACTTCAAGATAAACCAATCCTCCTAAACAACAATAAAGGGGCCATAGACCTTACTCACTGTAAAGCTAATCATAGTGATTTCAAAACAAAGCATATGGACATCAAACTCCATTACATAAGAGAGCTTTTACACAAAAACATGTCTCATCACAATACATGACAGCGGATTTCCTCACCAAGGCTGTTGGTAAGACTTCCCTGAATACATCTTATCTATCAATAAATGTTCTCTTTTCCTGAAGAACATCACAAGGGATAGTATAAGAATTCCACAGCCACCTTCCTGGTGAAACCCTAACTTATGTATACCAACAACCATACATTCTGAACCCTACTACTATTAGACTCAAACTCACAACTATCTTCCTTTCAAAGCACTCTCCACTCTTCTTTTTTCTTTCCTTTTTCTGTCTCTCAATACTTTCCTCTCTCTCTCTCATACTCTTTTTTCTTTCCATACTTTTCTCATTATGTTTCTCTTCTGCTAGCAATCATCCTACTTTATAATCTCCTAGGTGTGATTCCAATATTATTTTTGTTCCTCCTAATGTGTCACTTGTTTACTCTGTTTGATTTTTTTCCAGCTTATCTGTTTCATTATTTGGTACTGTTATATTGATCGCCTTTTCTTTAGTTAGACGTATTTTTCTTTGTTGTTCTCCACTGCTAGTCTAGTCAGATCAAAGCTGAAATAAATCCTTTAGTTTGAATTTCTAAACTCATCAGTATATATTCCAAAAAAGAATTGATATTTTTTTCTAAGAATAAAGAAATTAAAGCTTTTTCAATTCAAAATATTATTAAATCTTAAAAAAAAGCTTTGAAATTGGATTAAAATTAACCGAATTATTTTTAATGAAATTTCAATTGCAATTCTCAAAAAATTTTATATATTTATGGAAGTTAATTTCAAATATACTTTTTTAGAAACATTTGAACTTTATCTTTACAAAAATTTACAAATATTTTAAAATAAAATAAGAAACTTATAAATAATTTGGAAAATTAAACTATTTTTCATTAAAAAAACATTTTTTAGAGTCAAGATTACTCTAAATTCTAATTTTTAATTCTTTTTGAATTAATTTTTTTCAATTTAAGACCAAAGATCATTTTAAATTTTATAATCCAACTTTTAATCGTGATTTTTTTCTTACTTCCAAGATTTATGATAGAAATTATTACTGTAATAAAAAAAATCAGATTCATCTTTCTTTTTTTTTTGAGATTGGAGGGTTTGCAATTCAAAATTTTCAGTTTTAAAATTGATTCATTTATCTTTCAGGTTTTCTCTTTATATGCATAGATACATAGTAGATATTTGGATAACAAAAAACTCGATAATTTATTGAACCTGGAGGTGAAAAAAAATGAAATGAAACTTTTCAATAAGAGAAAAATATTTTTTTTCAAGAAACCACTTTAGTTTTTCTAAAAGTTGAAACTACTTTTTTCATTTTCATTATGCTTTTTATTATGCTTTAGAAAAGAAAAATAATTTCCTTGTTATTTTTTGTGAGATTGTGAAGCAAATAAATCTGATAAATATCTTTTCATGAAAAATATTTAATTCAAACTCAAATATTGAATACTGTTTCTTTTTTTTATTTGGATGAAAAAGAAAATAGAAATCATTTTATGCTAGTCTGTTGGTCTTGAATACCAGAAGGAGCTAGTAATGAAAATAAAATGTACCTTTTTTTGCAGTTCATTATTATTGTCTTTTTTGCTTGGTAACATGTTGAATCATATATGTATTCAACAGAAATCAGAAATCATAAGAACAATAGAATTTTCTCCTTTGCCATTTTAACGATAAATAATTCAATTCACATTGTAAAACACTGAGGGCTCAAAGCACTTCATAAAGCTCTCACAACAGCATGATTTTTTTGCTCGCTTTGTAAGATAGTATATATATTTGAGTTCCATCAATTTACTAAGATTTCTTTAGCTCTTCTACAAGATAAGCTTTCAAGCTTCACAAACGCTAAATTTGGTGTGGCAAATAGATTTTTCCAGAGCCATTCTTTCATAAAATTGATTTTTTTTTCAAATAACAAGGAAGGACCTTTTTCAAGGAAAGCATTTTTAAGAAATATTACATGATTTTGCATGGCAAGAAATAGTAACAGATGGATATACTACCGCAATCTCATTTCAAAGCATGAGAGAATCTCTTTATTCCTCCTTCATACAAAAAAACATTTTCCCCTTATGTTCAGCAAGGAAAGGTACATTGAAGTTCTTCAATATACTTTTATGTTAAAAGCATTTGGTGTTAAGGGCTCCTTATTTAAAAGCCTTGCTAGCAGGTGTTTGAAATATAATGCTTGTCTCAATAGGAATGATAGCTCAAAGACTGAGGAAAGTGTGCCCTGTATTGGCATTCATTGCCTTCTTTAGTTACATATGTTTTTTAATAAAACTAATCAGCATGATCTAAAAGAAGGTTTAATTTTTTGAGCTGTTTATCATCGTTTTGAATACCCTTGCCATCATTTCAGATTTAAATTGAGGATGCATACTCAAAATCTTGGAGCTTTTCTGCTTGACCTCATTCGATAAAATGCAGATTTCTTCAAGCTTTTGATCATGAAATCTTCCAGTTGGGGTGCTTGAAAACGGGCAAGAATTTCCTTCTTGAAAGCAACCGAACGCCGCGTTTTTAAATGTTGCTGTTGAGGGTCCTTTGTGTTTGCTGAGATTTGTCGAGGGTTTTCCAAGACACCAAAAACTGTGAACTCAAGTCCCTTTTGCCCCTTTCTCAGACATTGTTTTTGAGATGACCCACCCAGACCATTTTACACTTGCTTTTGGCATTTAGTTCACATCGCTGTTCAATGCTGTGAATGTAGGAAAGATATACGGTAAGCTGAGCAAATGAACTAGTCTTTTGTTTTTCATGATTTTTGAGTGCCAAAATAAGCTATAGGAAAAAGTATTCAAAATTATTTCAATCATTTTTTCTGCTTTATGGTTTGTAATTACAAAATAAGGTGCATCGGTTTTTCTATTTCTGAATGGGTCCATAAATCGGATTTTTCTTTTCATGAATCGGAACTTGTCCATTGGGTGTACCTGGAATTTCCTTTTTGAATTGCTATTTTTTTTTTAAAAAAAAAACAAAATTTAGCCTCACTTTCTGCTCAGGTTAACTTTCAAAGTTTTGTAGGTTTCAGAGATTGGCGTTGTAATTGAGTGAATTAAGTCAAAAGAGAACAAAATGAAATGGAATTTTTGCTCTGAAAAAACAGAAACACACCAGCTTCTCGTACAAGCAAGCATTGAGCACTCGCTCAGGCTTGCGACAATATTCAAATCCCTAGAGACATTATTGCAAACGACCAATCGTAATCAGTCCACGTTTCCCATTATGTGCCAATAGTTAAAATTATAATCAATTAAAAATGCAGTAGATTTGTCATGGGCACTTTTTCAAATGAATGAAAGCAACTTTTAATGATTTCTAAAGCGTCTAGTCAACTACTTACGTGATTGTTGAAATCAAGACATTTCCAATGAGCTGTGAATTCTTCTAGACATGTAGCTTTGATTTTGGAAATTCTGCCAAAAATATCAAAGCAAAAGGGATGAATTCTTTGAAAAAGACAAAGAAAAATACTATCGGTGAGACCAAAGGGCCTATAATGAAAACCCTTACGCATCCTGTGCACATCGAGTCAACCTCCGGCCTTCTTTCAAACAATGTTCGGGATTGGCATCTTCTGCTTTACATAGCATAAAGTCCTCTGTTATCATTCCCTCCATGCGCCCCCGCCACAGTTCAAAGAAACAATAGATACACTTTTAGTGACATGCTTGGTTAAGCTGGATTGAATGCTGATTTCGATTGAGGATAGTGGTAAAAAGGGCTCCAATGAACGTTTGGATTACCTGAATAAGCTTTGCAGAATGATCCAAGGAAAAAAGATGCGCTTTTAAGGGGTGCAGAGCTAACGCCCAGCTCGTCCACTTTGGGTATATCATTTGGCATGGGTGTTGGGTCCACAAAAGGATCATGCGTGTTGCCATAGTCTGTTGATGGGTAAAAAACGAGAGCGAAATCAGCAAATTCAAACAAAATGATAAGAAATCCATGAATCAATCCGAAATACCAACGTGGTGGTCTGTAGGTCGTCATGATAGCAGATCGTCCGTCCTCGCTGCTGCTGGGTTCTAGAACAGATGCCTCTTGACCTCAGCTGACGGTCTGATCGGAATGACTCGCCGAATTGACGATGGGGGCTGAAGGGGGCTTGCTGACTAAGCACAACGCAGGCGTACTTGTTGACAAAAGTCAAGACACACGCCCCTCGAGAAATCACAGATTGCTGATCAGTTGGCTGGGCTCCGTTTTTACCGCCCATGCGACAACTAATGATTGGGTCCGATGAGACTCAGGCAGAAGCACCATGAAGAAAAATTAAATTGAATATTTTCTTTCTATCCAAAGTACGAATCCCTTCTGGAAAGCCTATCGTTTATCCAGCCCATTTAAAACATAAGCAAAACTCTTTGAAAAAGTCAATGAAGGGGGGAATTTTAGTAGGAAAAAGCTATAAAGTGAAAGCTAATGGAAATTTAACTTGAAAAATATAATAAAATGAACAGATTGTTGAAAAAAAGACTGAAACAATATTTTTATATGCACTGTTGCAAACAGATGAAGTCATGATTTTTTGCATCAAGATAGTATATACACAGATGAGAGGGAAGATGATTTATATAGGCAGGATCTTTTAGTTTTAAAAAGAAATTTCTAAATTAAAAAAGGACGGAGTTTTTTTGAGCTGTCACATTCCAGTCTTTGTAAGGTAATTAATTCAGCTTATAAGACTAAAATACCAAGTATAAATCTGATGTTAGCGAGCCAATCTCTTCGAATAAGAAAAGCCTCAATATTACATTTCTACTTTCAATATTGTAAACCTAGTATAACTAGAGCTTATAGCGAAGCTGAAATTGGAGTCTGATAAAAAAACTCAGAAAAATTGACCTCCCTGGTTTACATGAATTTACTTGAGACTTCTATTTCTTTTCTTATCATTAAGTTGAGTTTTTATACGTTTTATTTTTCTATCAGGTCATTTTGGCCTATTTCAAAGGATCATATGGTATAATATGGAGCTCAAGAATCAGGATGTTAACTGAATTAAATGTTTTCTCAGAACCAGACATAATAGTCCCTGGTTCGAATTTGATTATATATTTAGAGATCTTCATAAATATCTTCCACAAAACTTGATTGAGAATAGAATAAATAACTTATTGAGATCTCATTGTTATTCTTAGAGATAGACTATAGCTCATAGAGGGCTTCCTTTAAGGGGGATAATCTTGGAGCTTATGATAAACACTCACAATTATTGATTGCTCAGATCTGAGTCAATTATCAAAAAATAACTATAAATTAAATTTATTTAAAGCAATTAGGGGGACGCGTGATACATACAAAAAACAAATAGTTTATCTGTTACTGAGAGGAGAGATGTGAGTATCAAAAGCTGTTTCTCAGCTTAAGAAAAGAAAAAAAACTATTAGGCATAATTTGACCACATTCACAAATACTCAAAATATGTGGTACTCTTAAGTTCTGACTTGAAATAGTTTATAACACAATGAAGGATATAAATCTTTAACCAACCAAATGATAGAATTTCTGGTTAGGGGAAAAAGCTTCAAAAGTCAACATCCATCTGGTATATTGGAAAATGATTACTTGAGATGTGAAAACCCTTAAACCAGGTTCATTCAATTTGAAATTCCATATTGGTTGAGGTTTAAGACATCAAAATCTGAATTTCTATGCTTTGATTGTTGGAATTGATACTTTCTTGCATTCAGAGATGATTTTATACAGAATTTTTATGGGTCCAGAAATAGCAGCAAAGCATAGCTATTCGAAGAATTTGATTTTCACTATTCGAAAAATTCGTCTTTGAATTCGAATTTTTGGCCCACAAAATGAAAACCCAAAAATTCGAATAAAAAATTATGAAAAAAGGATCCATTCGAATTTTTCAACCTCCAAATTGAAATTCGAAACGAAAATCTCGAATTTTGGTTGAAAAAATGATTTATGAATATAATTCATTAATTAAAAGAAGTTAAATATTTATGGCATCAGCCACAGAATAACCATGCCATAAATGGTATTAAATATATATATTTATGGCATGACCAATGGCACAAATAATTCCATTTGTGCCATTTATGGAACCAACAATGCCATAAATTGGGCTTTTACCAACCTAGGTATTTTTTAGCTAAACTTTAATTAAAAAACACACCTTATTTTTTTCACTAAATACTTACATAATTTTACCAATTTATGGCAAATCCACAAAAGGGCATACATGTTTTTGCCAAATTACTTCCATGAGTTTACCAATAACCCAGATTAATTATGAGTATTTATAGCTTATTGTAATTAATTGAAATGAATTTCAATAAATTGAAGGTAATTGAAATTAATTGAAATAAATGAAACTTAACAACCATTATTTCAAGCTAATTGGTACCACCAAAATTGATGAGCATTAGTTTAAACTAGTAAAAATTAATTAGAATTGTTTAGAATTTAAAATGAATTACAATAATTTCAAGTAACTTCAAATAAATAGAACTTTACAGAAATTATTGCAAGCTAATTCAAAGTAATAAAAAGAATGAGCATTACTTGAATTGGTGAAAATTAAATAAAACTTCCAAAAATGAACTAAAACTAATGAAAATTAATTAAAATTAATGAAAATTAATTAAAATTAATGGAAATGAATTAAAATTAATTCAAATTAATTAAAATTAATGAAAATTAATTAAAATTAATTGAAATTAATTAAAATTAATTGAAATTAATTAAAATTAATCAAAATTAATTAAAATTAATTAAAATTAATTAAAATTAATTAAAATTAATTAAAATTAATTAAAATTAATTAAAATTAATTAAAATTAATTAAAATTAATTAAAATTAATTAAAATTAATTAAAATTAATTAAAATTAATTAAAATTAATTAAAATTAATTAAAATTAATTAAAATTAATTAAAATTAATTAAAATTAATTAAAATTAATTAAAATTAATTAAAATTAATTAAAATTAACTAAAATTAATTAAAATTAATTAAAATTAATTAAAATTAACTAAAATTAATTAAAATTAATTAAAATTAATTAAAATTAATTAAAATTAATTAAAATTAATTAAAATTAATTAAAATTAATTAAAATTAATTAAAATTAATTAAAATTAATTAAAATTAATTAAAATTAATCAAAATTAATTAAAATTAATTAAAATTAATCAAAATTAATTAAAATTAATTAAAATTAATTAAAATTAATTAAAATTAATCAAAATTAATTAAAATTAATTAAAATTAATTAAAATTAATTAAAATTAATTAAAATTAATTAAAATTAATTAAAATTAATTAAAATTAATTAAAATTAATTAAAATTAATTAAAATTAATTAAAATTAATTAAAATTAATTAAAATTAATTAAAATTAATTAAAATTAATTAAAATTAATTAAAATTAATTAAAATTAATTAAAATTAATTAAAATTAATTAAAATTAATTAAAATTAATTAAAATTAATTAAAATTAATTAAAATTAATTAAAATTAATTAAAATTAATTAAAATTAATTAAAATTAATTAAAATTAATTAAAATTAATTAAAATTAATTAAAATTAATTAAAATTAATTAAAATTAATTAAAATTAATTAAAATTAATTAAAATTAATTAAAATTAATTAAAATTAATTAAAATTAATTAAAATTAATTAAAATTAATTAAAATTAATTAAAATTAATTAAAATTAATTAAAATTAATTAAAATTAATTAAAATTAATTAAAATTAATTAAAATTAATTAAAATTAATTAAAATTAATTAAAATTAATTAAAATTAATTAAAATTAATTAAAATTAATTAAAATTAATTAAAATTAATTAAAATTAATTAAAATTAATTAAAATTAATTAAAATTAATTAAAATTAATTAAAATTAATTAAAATTAATTAAAATTAATTAAAATTAATTAAAATTAATTAAAATTAATTAAAATTAATTAAAATTAATTAAAATTAATTAAAATTAATTAAAATTAATTAAAATTAATTAAAATTAATTAAAATTAATTAAAATTAATTAAAATTAATTAAAATTAATTAAAATTAATTAAAATTAATTAAAATTAATTAAAATTAATTAAAATTAATTAAAACTAATTAAAATTAATTAAAATTAATCAAAATTAATTAATTTTAATTAAAATCATAAAATTAATCAAAATTAATTAATATTCATTCAAATTAATTAAAATCAATTCAAATTAATTGAAATTAATTCAAATTAATTCAAACATGAGTAGTGATTGATTATAAACAATCTTAAATAAATATAATGAATATTAAATAAATCATTTGAAATGAATGGAAATGATTCAAATATGATTTAGTTGAATTCAATTTGATTCTCAAAATTGATCAAAATTAACTAAAATCAGTTATTTAACTTTTAATAACTAATATTTCTTTGTAGTTTTACTTATTTATCATTCAATTTCTTAATTTTCTATGATTCATTTATTATTTGTTTAATTGATTCAATTTATTCTTTTTATTATTTTTATTATTGATTGTTTTTTTTAATTTTTTATGTTTATTATTGATGATTACTTCATTATTTATTTCATTCTTAATTATTATTATTTATGATTAAATTTTCACATTTTATTTATTTATTTATTTATTTATTTATTTATTTATTAATTCTTTTATTTATTCACTTATTCATTTATTAATTAGTTTTTATTGTTTCTTACTCCTTTTTGACTATTCATATTTGTTTCATTGAGTTTCTATAAACTAACTCATTATTTTTATGAGCTACTAGTTATTTAGTTATTATTACTTTATATTTTATTATTATTTGCTGTAATTTTTGATGATTTTTGATTTATTTATTTATTGTTTATCTAGCTTTGTATTTCTAGAATTTATGATTCATTTGTTGTTTTCTTATTTTTTATATTTCACTTTATATTATTCATATTTTTTTTTTTTATATTTAACTTTAAATTATTCATATTTTGTTATTTTTTATTTCTAGTTCCCACTATTTGTTATTATTATTTTATTTTATATCAAATGATTTATCTTTTCCTCATTTTTTTATGAGGTTAATTTGTCAATTATTCATTTGTGTTATTTATTTTTCATGATTTATATATTATGTATATGTTGTTTATATATGATTCATGTATTCTTTAGTTTTCATTACTTGTTACTTATTTATTGTTTTTTATATATCATTATTTATTATTATTTATTATTATTTATTATTATTTATTATTATTTATTATTATTTATTATTATTTATTTGTCACTTCTTTATTGTTTATTATAAATTGATTATGAATTGTTCTGAATCTTTATTATTCATTATTTATTTTTTATGCATTATTCGTTAATTGTTCAATTTTGCATTATTATTATTCTTTATCACTTTGTTAGGGTTTGCGGCTGATTGTAACCTCTAGGCTTCAATCTTCAACTCAGAAAAAATAAATCCTACTAGACGGAAGTTAAAATTTTCATATTTGATTCATTCTCATTGTCCCCATTTTATTTTTTTTGTTTCAAAAAACGTTCTTATAATCGTATCATTGTCTTGAACCTCTCTAATCAACAAAGCTAAACATCATCTCAACAATGATCATCCTCCTCCCAATTCTCCTCTCTCCCCTGATTCATCTTCTCACTGAGATGGCTATTGATGGGGAAGAAGGTAATTTTTCATTAATTCTCCTTTGGAAGTTCATTATTGACGATATTGCTGCTTACCATTTATCTTTTCAGGATGTTCGGTGGCTCGTATTGACGGCTGTATCATTGAGGTCTTCTTTCAATCGACCAATCATTAGCATCGCGGTATTCGTTTCTCGAGATTGGTCCTTTTATCCTAGGACATCGACTTTAAAATTTGCTTCAAAACACCAATTTTGTAGCTAGGCTGCAGTCCACAATGAACTCTACATCAAGAACGACATCAAGCTCAAGATGGGTAAAAGCAGAGAATTCAAAGGTATGGCGTGATCCCCCTGAAAGATTTACCTGGGGTTGCTAATTGTGGTTTCCATTGATTTTTTAGAGGCTTACTTCATACAAGTTGCGAGACTTGATGGCCGAGTTTCCTTCGGCCTTTATTGTTAACGTTGACAATGTTGGCTCTAACCAAATGCATCAAATTCGAAGCTTTAGGAATTCACACCAAGGTTCTTTTTCTTGCTTTGATTTTTTTAAAACAAATACTCTTGGTTGACGCATAAGCACTTTTAGATTGCTCGTGGAACCATTGAAATTGTATCTGACATTAAAATCGTGACAGCTAGAAGTCGTGTGGGAGCCTCTGAGGCCCCTCTTCTCAACTTGCTTAAGCTTTCACCGTTCACTCTCGTCTCCATATTTGACAACGGCAATAGTTTTGCACCCACAGTATTAGACGTTGACGAGCAGATTTTGATTGACCACGTCTTAAGCGGGATTAAAACCATTGCTGCCATCTCTCTCGCAGCGAACTACCCCACGATTGCTTCAGTTCCTCACAGCCTGGTCAACAGCTACAACAATATTATTGCCATTGCGCGATTAAAACCATTGCTGCCATCTCTCTCGCAGAGAACTACCCCACGATTGCTTCAGTTCCTCACAGCCTGGTCAACAGCTACAACAATATTATTGTCATTGCCCTTACCACAGATTATATTTTTGAAGGTGCACAAACACGAAAGGACTACCTTGACAACCGTTAGTCACTCATGTGATTATATCTGCATTCAGATTGCCGTTGATTTTTTTTACAACAGCCCCAAGGACTTCAGCCACCAACCCAACTCCAACCATAATAACGATAAAAATAAGGCAGCCCTCAGCGGACTTGGTCAAAGCATGGCGTTGCTTAAGGCTTCGCCTCTCTATGTGGGTGCACATGCGTAGAGGTGGCTTGAGGCTGTAACACCATGTGGCGACTGATAAACTGAGCGCTTGGGTCATCTGATCCACAAAAGAGGAGCTGTCCAGGCCAATAGGGCCGGTGCCTCTTTTGAAAGTGCCCGCACAATAAATAGTGAAATAACACTATAACATTAGATGAAGTCAACATCTTAAACAAAGACGTCTTCTCTTTTTTTTAACAAGCTTCTTACTTTTTATCTTTGTCAAGTCATGGTGGGGGCCCACACCATGACTAGTTTTTGTATTTCTTTATGAATGCTAGCTTTGGGGGAATTGCTGCCCAATTTTTTTAAATCCCCGCTACAAATTGATTAATTAATAAATAAGCAAATAAAAAAGATATTTTGATTTATTTATTATAAGACATTAATAAAGAAAGAAACCACAAAGAATGAGAGCTTGGCTAATACACGAATAAGGAATCAACAAATTCAATAAACAAATCATAGATTAATAAGTAATACTCAATCAAAAATAAAAAATCATAATAAACAAAGAATAAACATTGGGAATTATCTAAATATATGATATATGACAACTTAATAAGATAATTAATTAAAAAAAGATAAATAATACATTTAGAATGGAGATAAAATAAATTAATGAATAATAACAAAGAGTTTGAAATACAAATAACTCATATATTGTAAATAATAAATAAATATGGAAAGGCAAAAACAGAAAATTAACCAATAAAGTTTAAAAATAACCAAATAATAAAAGAAACACAAACACAATGAAAAAAAACATAGTTAAATTATAATAATAAGAAATAAATCCTTCATCATAATCATCAAATATTAAGCTATCAAAATTAAGATTGGAATAAAGATGATTAACCAAAATATTAATCCTTCATAAGTTATTCAATTATTTTGAGCTCAATTAAGAAATAATATTAATGATTAATCAAAGACTATGACTAAAAAAAACACTATGATTAAAGTTAATACATCCATCCTAATTGAAAGTACTTAATAAATCCAACATAATAATAATTTGAATTATCAAAATTCATATGCCTTTTCCCAATAAAAACTGATAATTAAATTATAAGAATAACAAACAAATTCTTCATAATAATAATCAAAGATTAAGCTATCAAAATGAAGATGGGAATAATGATGATGAACCAAAATGTAAATCCTTGACAAATTATTTAATTATTTTGACCTCAATTAAGAAATAAGATTAATTATTAACCAATGACTATGACTAAAATTAACACATCCATTCTAATTGAAAGTAATTAATAAATCCAACATAATAATCACTTGACTTATCAATATTCATATGCTTTATCCCAATGAAAATTAATAATTAAATTGGAATCATAAAAAATAAATTCTACATAATAATCTTCAAATATTAGGCTATAAAATTTAGGAATGGAATAATAATGATTAACCAAAATATCAAGTCCTTCACAGATTATCTAATTCTTTTGAGCTAAAGTAAGAAATAATATTAATGATTAACCATTGAATCAGATTAAAAATAACACATCCATTCTCATTGAAAGCAATTAATAAACACAGCATAATAATATTTCAGTTATTCACTATGCATAATGAGTCAATTAATTAAAATCAGAATATACAAATGAATTATATTAATAATACACATTATGATTCTGAATAATAGATAATCAATAACCATACCTAATAAATCATGAATCTATTGATGTTATAATAACAGTTATTTATATTCCATACACAATGTGGATGTTTGTGAGATGTACTTATTTGAAGTTTTTATATGTCCTCATATTTTCATGACAGAAATCATTCTTTTTGCTTTCTTATTACCCTCAATTTACTTTAATAATGTCAGGGTGACTCTATTATATTGCTGTACTGTACAATGAAAACATCTAATCCATTAAGGATATATAATAAATCCAAACAAAAAACACATACTTAATAAAGGAATAAATCCCAAAAGATTATTTCATGAATAAAATTAACCACTGAAAGTATAAATAAATAATAAAATAAGATAACTAAAAATTAACCCATAAATAATAAAAATCAAAAAAAGGAAGGAACTAATCAATAAGATATAAATAATAAAAAATCCTATGAATTATTTTCTAATTATGAAATTACCATTGTAATTGATATAATATAGAATAAATAAATAAATGAGTTAATCAATCAAAAATATATAAATAATACCTCAATAATCCAGAGATAATAAATTATAAATGAATAAACTACAAATGAGCATTAAATCATCAAATGAATAAGTTAATGAATCATAAGGAATATTTTTAATACAAAGAAATCATCAATTATAATTACAAAATAAATATAGAAAGCCCAAAACAAAAAACAAGGAGCCCATAGTGTTTTTTATATGTATTTAATAATTTATGGCAAAAAAGAAGGTGTCCATGAAAATTCAAAATTTGCTTTCAAATATTCGAATATTCGAAAATTCGATTTTGAATATTCGAAGGTAGGTGAAATTCGATTCTGAATATTCGGTCATGATGGAAATTTGATATTGAATATTTGATGACCCTTAAAATTCGACGAATTTTTGAAAAGCTATGCATTGAATAGCAGTATTTTTTAAGTTGAAACTGCACAACAAATAGATGAAAAAAAGTATGTAGTGTAAATTTAAAACTTCATTTATTCCCTCAAATTATGTTACCCTATAACTCTGATAATAAAATATTCATATTTGAAATTCAATTTTTTTCATGGGAAATCTTCTTAAATCATGATTAATATTAGGATTTGAAGTGCAATGATATATTCAAACCTTCCATGATAGTTAGGTGTCCTATGAAACTATTGAATTAGTCAGTTCAGATCTTTTAATGTATAATTTGGGAAGTAAGGTCAGATATTCAAGCATAATTACTTTCAGATGAAGTAAATTTCTATGTTTTGGTGCTTAGTATCACTGAGATATCCTGTCTAGCTTACACAAGATGAACCTATTTAATGAAAAATACAATATTATCATTAATATTTATCTCTCATTTAGATTCATTAAGCTATATTTCAGAAAGTAAATTTACAAAAATAATTAGAAAATCTTTTGATGGGCCATGATAAGTCTAATTTCTATTTTTTAGATTGGGGAAAGAAATGATTGAATTTTTCCTCCAAAAGCAGCTTTGCTAAAATATCACATTTGAGCTCAATGATCTAAAAGAGTCTCTATTCTTAAATTGTATCTGATTATTTTGTATAAGCTCTAAAAGAGTGGATTTTTATCTGAATTACTCAGTTTTATTTTACTCCAGACTTTATATTAAACTTTTGAATTCCATTCCATGATTTTATTTGTTGAGCAGATTATTTACAATTCCAAATTTGCCTTTTTTCCACAGTTTATGAAATTTATCTTCTTTCTTAGGAATTGAAGGAAGAGTTTTCAACATCTTCTTGATCATCAGAATTATGTAAGGGGCTCCAAAAGTATATTTTGATAATTTACTTTCAGGATATAAATCCTTATCATAAGGTCCTTAAAAATGGAAATATCGAGAGGTTGAATTTGTTTCACAGTTGATTTATTCAGTTATTTGAGGTAAATATTCTTGTTGTAAAATATTTTACTTTTGTATTTAAGTTTTTTTCTTTATCCGGTTATCTTGAAATATTTATGCTGTTTTTGATTGAGGTTCCTCCTCTGGTCTTGGGTAAGGCTTAGTGACACTGTGAGCCTTTAGGGTACTTTAAAAGACCCAAAAGACCCCAAATTTAAGACTATGATTAATAATTTTCATTCCTCTCCAAGACAGAATTGAATATTTTTGTATAAATAAATAAAACTATTAGTCCAGAAAAAATCAATAAGAATAATAAATGCAATTAAATTAGAAAATGTTCACAAAAATTAAACAGAAATAAATAAAGTTTAGAGTTTCAAAGGAATTTTTTCTCTAAAATTATTTTATATGATATCTTCTTCATTCCTTTATAATCAAAAAAATCAACACTTTGATTTTACCATGGGAGTTCCTAGTAAGTTTCATTTTACGTAACATCTGTGTGAGATTTCTGTAGCTCAACTATAAATAATCCTAAATGAATTTCTTAGTATTTGAGGTATCAAAATAAACAAATGATCAAAATTTGGGCTTATTGGTACTTTTTTAGTGTTATGAAATTTTTTATTTTTATTTTAGAAACGAATTGAGGTTAATAATCTTGAGAGTTACAAGAAATTGTGATGTATTAAATTGATATTTGTGTGTTTGTTGAGCGAAAAAACCTTGATTCACATCTGAGGTAGGAGCTTTTCCATCCATTTAATTATTAAATTTTATTTCATTAAAATTTAGGTATCAGCTTTCTTGTCAGGATGAAACTATGAAAGAGTGGTAATGTAGGCTATTTACAACTCAAACTATGTTTGGGACTTGGTAAAAATTCTTTAAGAAGGTTTTGAGATGATTAAGGATAAATTCAAAGGGCTTTACTATAGTGGTTATAGTGGTGGTGAGCGCTGTTGAAAGCCCTGGGTGCAGCTTTATCTGTTGGGTTACAATAATTAAAACTTATAATTATACCTGATTATTAACCAAGAGTAAAACTGTTTTTGACAGTTTACTACGTAGGTTATTCAAGAGCAGGATGAGGAAAGGATTTTGACTGTGAAAAGCCCTCCTTTTATCCTGGAATTGAGGTGGAAAGGCTACTAGACCTTTCCACGTAGAGGAAGTGAAGATTTTTCACTCTCTATGACAGGCTTGTGGTTTGCAAACAACCTGTATACCCTGTATTGGGCTCAGATGTGGTTTTGAAACCACATCTGGGCGGTTTTCACCAATACAGGGTGAAAATTTTCATCTGGGGACCTCACAGCCTGATTCTGACGTGTATGACGCATAGAATGCTGTACAGAAACTGTATGGGAGCCCAGTATTGACTGACATATGAGGTATTGAAGTAAAAACATGCTTCTTCGTCTATTTGACACCTCATATTCATGGTTATGGGATATTATCCCCTGGTAAGGCTGTATATGACAGCAGGTGGGATTTTGACCTTAAAATGGTCATAACTCTGTCAGTTTTTGAGATATCAAGCTCAAAATTGGTTCATTGAATAGCTCTGTATGAGCTCTACACAATGGTACCCAACTTGACATGGTTATCATTTAATATGACAAAGTTATCCCATGTACAAGTATTTTTGTACATTGGTGTGGTCTGGGCAAAAGCTGTATTATGCTTGTTTGGCCAATAACTTCTGTTGTAGTTGAGCTATGAGGAAATGGATGGCACCATCAGATAGCCCTGATTGTGCTCTTTCCAAAAAGACCCCACTTTAAGTATCTCACACTAAAACTGTAAAAGTTAGATGAGAGGTGAATGTTTTGTTCACCCTTATTTGGTCTGAATTTGACCATAACTCAAGTAATACTGGTGCTAGCTCAGTTTGGCTAGCACCATTAGATAGCCCTGGCTTAGAGCTTCATTTTGAATACCCATTTGATGGGGTTAAGCCTCTCCTTCTAGATTTTAGATGAGAGGTGAAAATTAAGGTTTATGCTCAGCAATAACTTTGAGCAGGAATAACTTTGTTATTTCTTGTCCTATGGTGATGGGACTTATATTTTCAGAAAGAGGTGAGTTTCCTCTTTCTTTTGATACCTTTTGAGATAATTTGGCTCAGTTCCATGTTTTGGTGGTATCTTGGCTATACCATTGGTTTATGGTATTTTGGCTGTCATGCTTGTGCTCTGGTTTTGAGTCACAGGCTGACATACCCTCCCTCTAAAAAAGGCTCATCATTGATGAGACTGTTCAGTCCTCCTAGAGGCTCTGAATCTCCTTAGATGAAGGTTCCCATCTGGTATGGCATCCTCTGCCAACCATTTGTCTTTGTCAGCTGTCTGGTTCTTGAATCTGACTAGATATTGTCTCTGATCCTTCCCATTAAGTCTGATTTTTCTGGCCTTGATGATTTTACTCACAGGTCCAGGAGAGTCTTCTACTTCCACTATTTCTGGTGGAGTGATGTTTTTCTTCCTGGAGGGGAATTTATCCTCCTCTGTTTGGAAGTATGGTTTGACCAGGCTCACTGGAAAGACTGGGTGTTTCCTAGAAAACTCCTCAGTGAGCTTGACCTCTACTGCATTCTTCCCTATCAACTTAATGATAGTGAAGGGCCCTACAAATGAGTCTCTCATTTTCTTGGGTCCTTTGAGATTGTTAAAGTTCAGTGTAGACACTAACACCTGGTCCCCTTCCTTGAAGTCAGGTTCCATATGTGATTTGTCCCACCTTTGCTTGTTATACTCTTTGGCCTCAGCTATGCATTTGGCAGCAGTATCACATGCTTTCTTCCACATATCATGGAAGTCTTTGGCTGTGGGGTGGATGGTCAGAAGATTTTTCTTCAAGTGATCCACAGGTAACAGGGGATTCCACCCTTTCTCTACTAGTGCAGGTGTTTTTCCTGTGGTAGAGTGCTGGCTTGTATTATAAGCCAGTTGGACTGCTGGTAAGAGGGTGACCCAATCATGGGTGTATCCCTCATAGTCCTTGTATTCCATGCCATAGGCACAGAACCTCCTGAGGATGTCCTCCATTGTTTGGATCATCCTCTCAGCTAGGCCATCTGTTTGTGGATGGTAAGCTGTGGAAAAAGCAAGCTTGGTGCCAAGCATGTCATATGAATTGGTCCAAAATTCAGATGTGAATTTCGGGTCCCTGTCACTGATTATGATCTTAGGGACTCCACAGGTAGATATGATGTTATTCCAAAATAACAGAGCAGTGTCCATGGCTGTGTCCTCTTTATGGCATGGTAGACATCTCATGCTCTTGCTGAACCTATCAACTATGATTAAGCAGGCATTGTAGTTTTCTTTGCCTCCTGGGACAAGTCCTGTGACCCAGTCCATGTTGATGGTTTCCCATGGGTGTTTGGGTTCTTCTATATGTTGAAGCAACCCATATTTCTTCCCATGTTTTCTATTTGCCTTTTGGCATCTTTCACAAGTGTTGATGTATTCACTCAACTCTTGCTCCCACTTGGGCCACCAAGATGTGCTTGCTACCCTCTCTTTAGTCCTGTCCTCACTCATGTGTCCCATATAGGGGCAGTCATGGCATTCCTGCAGGATTAAAGAGATGTGGTCTCTGTCTATCACTGTGAGTGCACTGGTGTGCTTTTCTCTGTGATAAATCAGGCCATCTATAAGGAAGAATGTATTGTCCTTATAGGCCCTCAACCAGGGTTCCCCCAGCTGGGTTTCCAGTTCTGGGCTCCTGTATTTTTGTTGAAGAAGTTGGAGTAGTATTCTACACTGTTTGTGTTTAGCATAAGATTTCAGTACTGCATTGAAAAATTCATTGTGCAGTTCTGAGGAACTTATTCCCAGTATGGGGGTTTCTGTCCCTTCTGAATCAGTGTTTCCACTGTCAAGGGTACCACTCCCTGGTGCCCATTCAGAGAATCTGAAGTTCTTCTTCCTATTTATTTCCATAAAATGGATAGGAATTTTTGCAGCAACTTCAGGGTCATAAGCTGGATTGCTTTTGACATTGTCCAGTGGCCATCTGCTAAGGCCATCTGCATTGGTATGGCTTTTACCTTCCTTGTATATGATGGTCATGTTCCCTCTATACTCCTGGATGGCTATTTTCCATCTCAGCATGTGTCTATTAGTAGTCTTCATATTTAGTAAAGACTTCAAGGCTGTGAAGTCTGTGTAGACTTCAAGGCTGTGAAGTCTGTGTAGACTTCAAAGACTGCACCCTCCAAATAATAATGGAGTTTTTCTAGGGCCCAGACTAGACATAGAAATTCTATCTGGGTGGCCCCATACCTGGCTTCTGAATCTTTCAGCTGCCTGGAGATGTAACATATTACACCTTCTCTTGGTTCACCATCCACAATTTGTCTTTGGTGAAGGGCTGCTCCCAAGCCTTGGCTGCATGCTGCATCTATATATAACTTGAATGGTAGTTCAAAGTCAGGCAAGATGAGCACAGGTGCATTTGTGAGTTCATATTTGATCCTCTCATATGCATCCCTCCTTTCCTTGGTTATTTCAAAAACTACATCCTTTGAGCATAACTTGTATAAACTACTAGTTATGTGGGAAAAGTTTTTGATGTGGTTTCTATAGTAGCTAGCAAATCCAAGGAAAGATTGCATCTCTTTGATGTTCTTTGGTACTGGCTTTTGCAGTACTGCTGCTACTTTGTTCTGGTCAATTGCCAGACTAAGGCCTGAGACTTTGTGTCCTAGAGCTAGCAGCTCTTGTTGGCCAAAATTACACTTTTTAAGTGAAATTTTCAGATTGATGGGTGTACATTTACTTAGCACTCTGTCTATGTATTGTACATGGTCTTCCCATGTCTCTGAGTATATAATGATATCATCAATATATACTACCATCCAGCCTTCCATTCTTTCTTCTTGAAATATGGTGTCCATCATCCTTTGGAAGTGGGCTGGTGCATTCTTGATGCCAAATAGCATCCTGGTGTACTCATATATGCCCATATGGCATATTATTCTGAGCAACTTCATGGAGTTTGGTTTAACTCCATTTTGGTGGAAGCCTTTCATACAATCCATCTTGGTTATGTATTTGGCTTTGGCCAGCTTATCCAAGGCATGAGGTATCCTTGGTATAGGGTACCTGTCTGCTTTTGTGTAGTTATTCAGGGCTCTGAAGTCTCCACACAATCTAGACTTGCCATCATGCCAGGTGATCAGGACAGGAGTGGTGATTTCCACTATTTCATTATGTCCAATCTTCCTGATGACATCCATGTCCAGGAGTTCATTGATGTGTTTTTCAATTTCTTTCCTGGTTTCCAGACTTGCTGGATAAGGAGGTCTCCTCAGCATGGGTGGATAAGGTCTTTCCACATCCAGATATCGTTCTATATCATGGCCTTTAATCTTGCCTAGTGGTTCTTCACCAATGGCAAATGCTGGTCTGTTCTTCCTCAGCATCTTCAGTAAACTTAGTTTTTGTTTACTGGTGAGGGTAGTGCTAAACTGTCCCTCCTTGAATTCTTTCAAGAGTTCTTCTAGTGGATCCTGTGAAGATATGTGGTATATATCAAGTGAAAATTTCTTTTCCTTGTTGGTACCAATGGTAATGTGCCTGTTTTTACTGTTGTAAATATCTATGCCATACATCCTCTGGTAATCTGTTCCCAGTAAAAACCCTTGGATGTGGGCATCTTCAAGCACTACAAACTCTGGGTTGAGTCTGATATTACCCTTCCTGTGGGGTATAATTATCTCTTTGATAATTGTCCCAATGGAAGTCATCTTCCCTGATGCACTTTTGAAGTTCTTTTCCTTAGTGGGCAAGAGCTGTTTTTCCCAGTTTGGGAAGTGGTTATCCAGATAATTTCTGGCCACTATGGAGCAATGTGCTCCACTGTCAATGATAAGTGGGTGCTGAGCATTGTCAATACATACAGTCATTTTTGTGGCTGTTCCATGTATATATGCCATTCCTTTGGTGGGTGTAACCAGGAATGTTTGTGTGTCTTGTGTGTGTTTGCACAAGTTCTTGTTGGCAGTGTCCTGTGGCATGCCTGCTTCCAACTGTATATCCTGGATTTCCAATGGGGTTTCCTCTTGGTATTCCACTAGAAATTCCTCTCTTGGGTCTTGATCATCATCAGATGGTTCTCTGATGGCATCTTCCATAGAGTCTGATTCAGAATCCTCTGTTGGAGGTTCTTCTTCAGGGACTTTTTCTATAGCATAGACTTTTTTCTTTGCTTTTGGACAGTTGTTGGCATAGTGGTCTGTTGAACCACAATTGTGACAAGAATTCCTCTTCTTTGCCACTTCTGCCACTCTTTCTCTGGGTTTGTCTTTAAACTCCACCCTGAAAGGTTGTTTCTCCTTGAAACTACTGCTTCTATATGGGGTGAATTTCCCTATATTAGTCCTTTTCCTTATGTCTTGTAAGGTATTGGCTATGTCATCTAGAGTGCAATTTTGGTTGCATCTGCATTTCACTGCATGCTCTAATTCTCCTGGCAGTTGTGTCAGAAGTTTGTGATTCATCATCTGGATGTTCATCTGAGGGTCAATGGCTTTAAGTCTTTTAGACTGTCTGAGACACCACTCATATGGATCTTTGTCCACAGAGTATTTGTCATTTTCAAATGAAATGGTCTTTTGCCATATCCAAGTTCCATTACTGTACTTTTGGATTATTTGACTCTTCCACCATGGCCAGTTTCTTCTGCCATGGATTTCTTTCATTTATGTGTACCATATACTTGCATGACCTTTAAGTGCAGTATTCAGTCTAGCAGTAATCCAGTAATCTGGTATGCTGGGTACATCAATGAATAGTCCATCAATATAATCTATGAGTTCCATATGATCATATTCTCCTGATCCAGAGAATTTGGGCCAGTTTGAGGCCTCAGGAAGCTGTTTCAAGGCTTCCTTCTCCAAATAAGACATTCCATCTCCATCCTGGTATTGTGATGGAGATCTTGCCTTATTCAACATCATGGCATCTGGTTGATATGGATTCTCCATAGCTTGGCCTTGTGGTTGGGGCTTCAAGCTATGATAGGCATTAAACAATTTGCTAATGTCTTGATCCAGACACTCCCTGTCCCTTGTGCTGTGGTGTTGTTCTTCAAAGACTTGGTTCAGTCTTTTGTTGGATTCCTCAGAGGCTTTGCTCAGTTGAGCATATCCTTCTTGAAGATTTTTAACTATTTGTTCCAAGGAGGCTTGAGTTTGTCTCATCCTCTCTTGGCTAGCTTTAATTTCTGCAAACTGCTTTGCAGATTGTTCAGCATATTGGGACATTTTTAACCACAGTGTATCACTGCTGATGTTACTCTCAGATGTGACAATGTTATTTTCAGTCTGAGTGGGGGTAATGTTTCTATTACTAGGACTACTGATTCTAGAGTGGTTTACAACTACTTCTGGTTCTTGTGTACTTCTTTTACCAAATCTAACAGCTTCTGGATCATGGGGTCTGACTCTTTCCTCCTCTGGTTGAAGGAGGTTTTGTTCTTGCCCTTGTTCCCTTGTCTTCTCCTGGAAGCTTCCTGGAATTGTGAAGAATGGTGACTCTTGGCCACTGATCTGCTGGTTTCTGAATGGTGTGAAGCCACTGGAGAGCTGATTTGGCCTGCTCCTTGTGAACCTGAAGGAATCTGAGTAGGCCCTGTCTGGGTTAACTGTTCTTCTACAGCTTGGATAGTGGCTTGATTCTCCCTTATCCTCTGTGCCCTTGCCTCCAGGAGTCTGTGCTGCCTGGTAGGATTCCACCCCTTGGTGATTACCATAAGGTCTTTGAAATCTATCTCTTTGAGACAGATCTTCTGGCAACTTGATCCCAATTCTGCCCAGTGAGTTGCTAGGTTGAACCTCTTGTTGTCCATGCTCCATTGAAATAAATCTTTGAGGAGTTGGTGGATCTGAAGAACTTGATCCATATCCTTCCAGTCCTCTGGTTTGAGGTTTCTGTTGAATTGGAGTGTGAATGGCAAGGTTGATATTATCTCCCTCATTGTTTTTCCATCCACCACTGTGTCCAGGGTGTCCTCTTTCAGGTCTTCTGGTTCTGGACAATCCTCCTCTATCCTCTGGCTGGTTCCTTTGGAAGCCAAGGTCTCTGAGGTATGCAGGGGACATATCAGTATTTCCAAGCAGTCAAAAACTTTATGTTCTTAGGGTATTTACCTTTGACTGTGCCTTGTACAAATTTATTGTCTGCTGACTTGGGAAGTTTGCCTTTGGAAGTTACAACTGGGTTAATAATTGTAATCTTTCCTGTACAAGTGGTTAAGGTTGGTTTACCTTGTATGGATGCAGAGTTTCGTGGTTTTCTACTTCTCTGAGTGGCTATTGGTGTCCACTTCTTGGCTGTGATGAGACCTTCACTGTGCCTCTTTCCTTTGCCCTTGCTGCCCTCTGGTTCTGAGGGTGTCACTGGTGTGTTGGCCTGTGACTGGGTCTCAAGTGGGATGTAATTTTCTTCCACTGAAATCAAGGCAGAAAAAAGGAGGGCTTATGTCAGTTAAGACTTCTTAAAGGTGCTGGTTTTGCACATCTAATATTGGCCTCTGGGCTTGTATGTTACTACAATGTGCCCTGTATAATGACAGTGTAATTGAATCAACAATTCCACGTCAGAATTACAGCTTTTGGTACCCTGCCACACTGTTTGTGTGCCAGTATCCCACAGATACACTTGTGGTTTTCAAGTGTATTCTGTACAAGTGGCTTTGTCTAAGTGTTATTGGGTTAACAATACACCTAACCACGCCTCAACTGATGGTTTTTCAGTCAGAGGTGTCCTTATTCAGTTAAGAATACAGGACTTATTGATGGCTTATGTGCTTTTATATGCAAAACATGCCAAAAATAGTTATTTTCAGTGGGTATTAACCATGTGAATAATACTCTTATAATATGAGTATATATAAAAGGATAAGAAAATAATATATAGAATATATATTTTAATAGAAAAATTACGCCTAAAAAAGGATAAAACACTGGTTAATAAGTCATAAAGAGAGAAAAGACTTACTTATAAGGTCCAAAAAAAAATATTTAAAACACGGCCAGGCCCCCAAAATGTCAGGATGAAACTATGAAAGAGTGGTAATGTAGGCTATTTACAACTCAAACTATGTTTGTGACACGGTAAAAATGCTTTAAGAAGGTTTTGAGATGATTAAGGATAAATTTAAAGGGCTTTACTATAGTGGTTATAGTGGTGGTGAGCCCTGTTGAAAGCCCTGGGTGCAGCTTTATCTGTTGGGTTACAATAATAAAAGACTACAATAATTAAAACTTATAATTATACCTGATTATTAACCAAGAGTAAAACTGTTTTTGACAGTTTACTACGTAGGTTATTCAAGAGCAGGATGAGGAAAGGCTTTTGACTGTGAAAAGCCCTCCTTTTATCCTGGAATTGAGGTGGAAAGGCTACTAGACCTTTCCACGTAGAGGAAGTGAAGATTTTTCACTCTCTATGACAGGCTTGTGGTTTGCAAACAACCTGTATACCCTGTATTGGGCTCAGATGTGGTTTTGAAACCACATCTGGGCGGTTTTCACCAATACAGGGTGAAAATTTTCATCTGGGGACCTCACAGCCTGATTCTGACGTGTATGATGCGTAGAATGCTGTACAGAAACTGTATGGGAGCCCAGTATTGACTGACATATGAGGTATTGAAGTAAAAACATGCTTCTTCGTCTATTTGACACCTCATATTCATGGTTATGGGATATTATCCCCTGGTAAGGCTGTATATGACAGCAGGTGGGATTTTGACCTTAAAATGGTCATAACTCTGTCAGTTTTTGAGATATCAAGCTCAAAATTGGTTCATTGAATAGCTCTGTATGAGCTCTACACAATGGTACCCAACTTGACATGGTTTTCATTTAATATGACAAAGCTATCCCATGTACAAGTATTTTTGTACATTGGCGTGGTCTGGGAAAAAGTTGTATTATGCTTGTTTGGCCAATAACTTCTGTTGTAGTTGAGCTATGAGGAAATGGATGGCACCATAAGATAGCCCTGATTGTTCTCTTTCCAAAAAGACCCCACTTTAAGTATCTCACACTAAAACTGTAAAAGTTAGATGAGAGGTGAATGTTTTGTTCACCCTTATTTGGTCTGAATTTGACCATAACTCAAGTAATACTGGTGCTAGCTCAGTTTGGCTAGCACCATTAGATAGCCCTGGCTTAGAGCTTCATTTTGAATACCCATTTGATGGGGTTAAGCCTCTCCTTCTATATTTTAGATGAGAGGTGAAAATTAAGGTTTATGCTCAGCAATAACTTTGAGCAGGAATAACTTTGTTATTTCTTGTCCTATGGTGATGGGACTTATATTTTCAGAAAGAGGTGAGTTTCCTCTTTCTTTTGATACCTTTTGAGCTAATTTGGCTCAGCTCCATGTTTTGGTGGTATCTTGGCTATACCATTGGTTTATGGTATTTTGGCTGTTATGCTTGTGCTCTGGTTTTGAGTCACAGGCTGACATTTCTAGTAAACCTGGATGAATGAGATAAGAAATAAGCTGGAAATATTAAATTTTAAAGGAAAAAGGAGTCTTGGCCCAGAGGTTTCAAGACACACAAAGATCCTTTAGTTTTGGAAAATAGCTTGAAAACTTACATGAAACTTAATTAATTTTTTTCTGGAATTTCTCAATTGTAATTTGAACTAAATTTATAATGTGATATTGATACCAACAGGGGAATTTTAAACTGTTTTTAAGCTAAAGAAATATTTACAAAAAAGCTACAACTTCTTAAAGGGGTAATTAGAATTGTTGAAATGTATTTTAACCAATTAAAGCCATCTTTTACTACAGAAAAAAAATGGTTCAATGGGATCAGGTCTCAATTATTTCATAATTTTTCTTAAGCTTATCAAATTTTATTTGTTAAAAGATATTTTGAAGCAATGAAATTTTGCACTCTCTGCCCAAGCTTTCTTGTAATTTTATGAAATTTTCCCTTGGATAGTGCTATTCATAAGCTTTAAGCCAGTTTCTAGCATATTACTACTACCATTTCCAAATCATTATATACCACAAGCTACTTAAGTAACTTTCCAGAAAGATTTACTAATATTATACATGTTAATTCTGGTAACTTTCAGGTGCATATTAACTTTAAAATGATCTCTATAGACTGTGTTATTGTAGGAATTTATTGTTGTCCCTGGGTGAATTTATCCAGAAGGATTTTCCTTTTAGAGATTCTTTTGTATTCTTGATTATATCTTATGAGGTATGTTTGGATAAAGTTTTATCTCTAGAAAGCCAAAAAGCTTCCATGATCTCTACTATACACTAAAGCAATAATGAAGAGTGACAGAAGAATATTTGGTATAAGCTCTGTGGCTTCTTTTTTTTTAAAAAAAAAATACAATTTACTGTATTCCTGTAGCTATGGCTTCATAGGCGCCTCGACCATAATCAAAGGAGCTGAGCTGAAGCTTTGAGAGTTTTATGCACCTGAGCTGCAGGTTCAGGTGTTGCTTGTGTCCCTAAAATATTTTTAATAATAAAGCTTATAGCATTGTGTTGGAAATTTTTTCCCTTGGAATTATTAAATAAACTATCTCTCTTATTTATTTTCATCTTCAATAGGTTTTGAGTAAATCAGAAGGACTTTCTTATTAAGCGGAGGCTAATACTCAGGCACCACAGATAGAAATAAAGTATTCATAGGATAATGAGACACTATTAAATTGATTGGAGAATTAATACAATAAGATATCAATACCAAAGATGGTGTCAGGGTGATTCTATAAAGTAGCTTGAAAATAGTAAATACAAGCTAGCACTATGACTGTGACACAGATAAGTTCTTTTGAAATAGATAAAAAGATTCTACTGTTATATAATGAAATCAATTTTAAATATAAATATAACTTTGGTTGAAGAAATTTAATATTTATTAACAATCAGGATCACTAACTTAGTTGATATCTTTAATTATATCAATTACATTCTGAGGGTACCACTTCCTAGACACAGTTGTACCATGTAATAATAGAAGGATAAGATGATTAGGTCCTTTTCCCAGTGATAAAAAGATGGCTTTTATAAATTTTGGGGACTGAGAGAGGATTTTTAGCTCTTCAAATGTCTCCAGAGTCAATATTTTTACCCTGGAGGATCAATTGGGGGTCTATACTATTAATACTGATGTCATAATAGTCATAATTGTGGCTTTGTGACCAAAAATTCTGATCATTAAGAAATGAAGAGTTAAAAGACTCGTCAAAGGCAATTTCAACACTGTCATGGTATTTTGAGAGATTTTGGATGAGCTATATCGGTCATTCTGGGTGGGTTCAAGCTCTAAACTATTGTTATTTTAAGTATCAAGCTAGTACAAGATGACACAAATATAATAAAAGCTATTATTGGTGAAAGTGATTTCAATCCAGATATCAAGAATAAGAACATATAAAATTCAAGGTATTCAAAAGCTCTTCAATTTTTGATGCTTCATTGTTACCCTTTTCAAAAATAGCAGATTCTATGATGGTTTGAAGTTTTTGATGTATTTTGTACATAAATATGCAGCTTCAAAACATTCCAAGACATCTATATCTGTCAGTTCAGAATATATAAGAGTTTTCAATTATACATAATGTTGGATCTTCATGAGATCTACAATTTTATATACTACCTAGGACAGCTTTATGAATATATGGAAAAGATAAAGGAGTTTCTTTGAAGTACTATTTTCATGAATCCTTTGAAACAATATCTCAGCCAATTTTGGTGATCAAGTGGTCTAAGGTATCTAAAATTAAAGCTATCAGTTGATACTCAAATTTGTGGTACTTTTCTACCATTTTTTACAAGAACTACTTGATTTTTGAGGGGGTTTCTTTAAATTAAAGCAAGAATGTGTCATCTCTTGAATTAGCAGTGCTACTGGAGAATAGATCACATCATTAGAAGTATCTAAGTGAGATATTTCATAGACATAAAATCTCAATTGTGATTTCATCAAATAATAATAAGCTATATGAGAGGCGAAACAAAGGTTTTTTGTTTAACTGGTACTTCATAAAAACCCAAAGCTGTTATAGCTAAGCCAATTATTATCCAATTGGTATAATAATGGTATATTATTAATTGGGATATTTCCATAATGAAAATTATACCTGTATGAACTGTATTATTTAAATTTCTTATTTCCTTGGGTATCAAGGCTGATGCCATTGTCTATGGTATGTGAATGTAATGCTGGCGCTCTGTTTGGATTCACAGGCTGACAGATGAACACAATAAACACAAAAATCTTTTATGAAACACTAAATACTGTAGAATAAAGATTTAATAATCAATATTTTTTTAGAGAATATATAAAAAAATGGAATTAATATTAAAATTGGATAAGAAAGAAAGTTCTGAAAGTGGTATTATATAGATTTAATCCCTTTTTAAATATTGAATGGCTACTATGAAAGCCATCAGGTCTAATACTATAGTATATATTTTATTTAATTATTTTGACACACAGTGGTATTTGAAGAGACTAAGATATACTATGATATTTAAGAGGGTAATAATGATAATAATAATTCAATATTATGAGTCTATATTAATTAAGAATTTCCCAAATTGTATGACTGTGGTTTTTTGGGTTGATATTAAAGCCAAATTAGTTTATCAAAAGGATATAGATTACTTAATGAGCTTATGATATGATTTCATGTGAATAGGAAAAAATCTCTACTTTGATATATAAAGAAATATATACATAAGCTCACAAATAATATAGCCAAAATAAAGCAGTAATAATTGAAATCTTACCATAATAATCAGCATAAAGAAAAATTTATTCAAAATGAAGGTATTAAGAAGCAGATAAAGTGAGATGATGAACATCTTAATATCTACAAAAGATTTAATCAAAATATAATTCATATTAGATGATATATTCTTTTAGTAATACAGGCCATACATATTGATACTTAATTGAATAAATATCAGTCAAAAATAAGGAAAGGATGATAGAAATTATACATAGCTTAATACGTATAATAAAAACTACAATTAGATGTATCAAAAATACTGCAGATCTGGTTCCAGAATGAAATTCTATACATATATATATACCACTTCAATTACATGTATCGAGCGCCAATGCCTGTTGATTTACACTATTAATATTCTTTATGCAAGAAGTGTATCTGAATAATACAATTTGTAATTCAAATCATAGAAAATATATTTTTCTGAGTAAGTCCATCTGAAACCACTGAACAAAAGCTATGAGCTTCATTTAAAACATTATCCAGTCAGTTTTCGACATATAACCCCAGACTGGACTGAAATTCATTATTCTCAAAGATTCAGTTCATAATTTTCTTTTAACATTCAGAAAAGATCAAAATTAACTCCAAATAGTAATTATAATAGCTCATAAATTTAAATTTATTGAACCTTTGCTAAGGAAATCTTGGAATGCCTATATTTCACTAACTTTGAAGCTTTAAAAAGAGAAGTTCAAAGAAAATTCATCGACAGTACAGCTTTTAAGGCTTAATTTAATGAACTTAGTTTTTTACTGAGGGAGATTCTGGGAGTTAAAATTGAACTCAAAGAAAATTTTAAGCTTAACAAGTACGGTAGCTTCAGAATTTTGGAGATGAGGCATAAAAAATCCTATTTTACCATTTTTTCTCATCATATGAACAGCTTTCTGTTAAAAGAAGACTACAAAAGTGGCCTTTATTGATATATTTATATTTAAAAAAAAATGAAAATTCTTATTTGAGATAATTAAATTATGTAATTTTATTGACTTAGAGCTATATTCAGAAAATGGATTAAATGAATAAATAACTATCTAATTGGTTAAAGACCTTAAAATAAACAGTTGTTCTACTATAATCAATACTTGAGAATTTAGTGATTCCAGAATGATACCTATTAGTAAGATCTTCACAATAATTAAGCCTCTTCTTATTATCATTACCTCATAATTCAGAATATTATCCACTATTAATATTAAATATTATTTGAAGCTTTCATAACAATAGCTCAGGTCAGTTAATAATAATAATAATGAAGTCTAATATCTGAATGAATTTCAGTTTTTATTATTCCAACTGTAAAAATTTATATTATATTTTTATTTTCAAGGAGCTTATTTTCAGGTAGAATAATACATCATTATATTTTGAAAAAAATTATATAATATATCTTTCATTATATTTTTAATTTAAATTAGTTTGAGGTCTAAGATAGTTTAAGATCCCGACTCTTAGTGTTAATAGCAGGTTTTTTAAAAATACTATAAACTCTTTTCAATTTAATATAATTCCTCAAATAATATTATCTTGGTAAGAATGGCTATTATTTGAGTAAACCCAAAATTACTAAATTAATATATATATTTCTTATTTTTATTATGTTGTACTGATTATGATGCTTTACTTTGCTAATAATTATTTTCATATAGCTGTTTTATTCTTCTAACCTTAAAAATTATAAGGAATACTCATATTTTAGATATTTTGGTTCCTTTTGGTTATTCATAATTCATTTTTTGGTAGAATAGTATACAAATAGTATGGATTAATATATTATTGCATATTAAAACATTGAGCTTTGTGGTCTCTGCCATTATTTAGACTAAAATGACTAATTTGAAGTGGTAGTATTTGGACTATATCCATATTTTTATATTGATAATTATAAATTACAAACATTTATTAGATTATGTGAAGAAGTTTTCCTATTTAGGCATTCGGAATATGAATTTTACTCACTTGAATTTGAATTTTCAGATCCTTGGACTGATAACTATTTTATTTGATTTATTCTGATTACTTTTTGGGGTAATTATAAGAAATAAGATTATGAATTGTTTTATAACATAGATAAAAATATTATAAAGTATATTATAGCTATCATATTGAATACTTTGAATTTTCATAACTGTTTTTATCAAGAACATTTTTGTAGGAAATTCTACATGGAATTGACATAAGTAAGTAAAGAAATTCCATATAAAGTAAAATAACAATAATATTCATCTTAATTTGATTATTGTTATTAAGATGGAGTTGTTTTGAAATTTTGTAAAACAAATTTGTGCTTTGATTCTGTTTTAGATTCTCCTGATAATGAAACTTTCAATAGCCAAGTAAAAATTGGGATATTTTTCAAGGAAATTTGTGAATGCTTTCCAACTCCGGTAATAAAGTATTTAGAAAAACGAAGACACTTGATATCGAATAGGAAAAAGTGCAAATACGAAGGATATCTCAAAACTTTTGATTATTAACATATTTATTCTGCATTAAGATGTTTTCAATTTATATTTTTTGACCAAAATTCCTATCAGAGGAGGACTAACTGCTCCATTTTTGGGTTTATTTAGACTCAGAAGCTTAATTAATTCCACGAAAGTGAAAAGAAAGGACGAGTTACCCTTTGAAAGGAAAAGGAAGCCTAATATTAGAAGCTCGTCAGGGGAAGTTGGAAATATAACAAACCTTGCTGAATTGTAACAGATAAAACTCAATTAATTATCCACACCCAGTATAAATAAAATAGATGGAATTATACAGGAGTCAATTCCAATAAGGATTCAAATTGTATCAGGAGAAGGGTAAGTAAAGCTTCTTGTTGAGATATAACAAGGACTTAAAATATTATTTAAAATTGTGAAAATATTCATGAAATTGTAAGATATACTGATATTTACCAATGTATTGTATCCATTAAAATTGACAGTTTAAATTCAAGAAATGAAGGGCTAATAGAAAGAGAAAAAGCTATAGAAACGAATCCAAAGGTAAGAAGCTCCAGCATATATTACCAGAAATCTTTCCATAAATAAAGAAATTTCGGAAGAACCAGAAAAAATAAATGAAAAAATAAACATTTCAAATTACATGATCCATATTATCCAAAAAGATTACATGGATAATGTACTCAATATGTAAAGCAATCTCATTGAATCAAAGGATGAGGATTGACAGGGAATGAGAAAGCTCTCCTCTACCAATAAATAAAAATGAATTTTAAATATTCAAATCAAAAAAACATATTTAAGAGTAGTTTATCTTTATTATGTCGATTTTTAGACATTAACAGAAAAGAAATTAATAGTATCAAATATGAATCTGAAAATATCAAGCTAAATAGTTTCAATAAGAGCATCAAGATATCAATTGAAAGAAAATAAGATTTTCTAGTTAGAAATCAATCTTAATAGAAAGATCAATAACACAATTTTTTACTGACCAACAGAAAATTTCAAAAGACCAATGTCAAAATCTGAGAAATTTGAAGGAATTAATAAGTAATTAATATTAAAGTTCATATTCAAGCTCAAGCAAATTCAATAACAACTCAAATTGAATTTTTTTTAGACAAGTGTTAATATTACAAATTTATGAATACCAACTCCTCATATTGCAAACAGAACACCACTAAATACCATGGGGAAATTATTAACTCCATTTGGTAATATGTAATAATGAAGTATTCATAGAAATAATTAAAATATATATAAAAGAGATACATCAATAAAAGGTATAACAAAAGATTACATGTGAAGGAAAACATTATTCTATAAACCAAAAAATTTTAAATTTTACAATAAGACTATTAAATACCTGATAAATTTATGAGATTAAGGCTACATTATTTAGCTGAAAGTTATGGAAATTAATGGTATAATTAAATGAGAAATAAAGATGGAATTAATAAGTAGCAATGGTGGAAGAAAGATGTAATCCCCAAATTTTATGGTTTAAATTTTATTTTAAGCTCTGAGCTCTATATAAGATCCACATCGTTCTTTAAGAAAAAGTAATAACTGAGTTATTTATATACCCTGATTTTACAAATTGAATTCTGTATCAAAATAGAAACAAAAATGTGGAGGAGAGCTTGAAAATGATTTACTTTATAATATTTAACAACAATAAAAAGATTTGTAAATGTTCCAAGGAAATGGGTATTAAATAAATTAGTAATCCTCTTCAAGAAATACTATGAAGGAAAAGAAACCTTAAGAAATAATTAAGCTGAGAAATTTTCTGATTGTGGTAGCACAGGAAATCTGAGAAATAACTAGCTTCCATGGGGAAAAATTAATGAAATAAATGAATCCAAAGATTCAAAATAATATAAGGATTAATTAAATTAAGAATAGAAATAGAAATATTCATTTTCTTCTTAAAACTACCAAATAAATATTATTATTTCTGAAATCAAGAGCATAAATGTAATCATTGAAGTAATTGATACAAAATCCAGCTTACCAAAAAAATGTATATTCTGATAATATTCAAAAAAATTTCAATATTCCAAACTGCCGAACACAAGATCTACTAGAGTAATGGGATCTTCTCCAGGAAAACTATATATTGCAATGGTTATTTTAAACAACCATAAATCATAAATTATTATTAATTAAATATAATGATTCAAAGTTCCCTGAAGGAGGAATTTCACCATCAATGATCAATAATAAACAGATTAAAAATGTATTCCCCGTGTTTTATCTCTAAATGTTCATCTTTTTTTAATTTTCTGTTGTAAGTATACATATTGATTTGATTTTCTTATTCTCCTTATGATTTCTTTTTTTGTATGCTTGGTCTTTTTTACTAAAAATTATTTTTCCATTTCATTTTTCTTTCATTTTCTCTGAAAACAGAATTTATTTATTTTTTATTTTATTCTTATGAAAAGATATCATTATTCCTCTTATCATTGAAAATTAAAATATCATTTTCTGATATTTAATACCTGTATAGGCTCCGGAGGTTTTTTATTATCACAAAATGAGAACTCCCAACTCTTATTTTACAAAAAGTGGAAGATTTTATCTTCAAAAAATTATTATTGAAATCCTATTTCGATGAATTCGTGCTAGACTAATTTGTAATTCGGCAGAAATCCAAGATTCTCAGAATTATGAATGTGGGCCTTCTAATTCAGATATTATTACAAAGTATCAATAAATCAAATTAAATTCTTCGTTTTATCTCAAGATATAAATGGAATGTTGCTCTGGTGGGAATCAACACAGCCTTTCTGACCGAAAGTTTTGAACACTTCATTTTCTGGCCAGCTAAACCAATAAATCATACAAAACTACTGTTCCAACTGCTCCAATATTTAATATAATTTCCCAAATTAGTTTTCTACTAGGACCATAAGCATTTAGACCATAAGTTATCAATATGAAACTTTGAGTAAAAAAAATAGTTTTTCTGTACTTAGAATCTTTATGAGGTAAGGTTGTTAGGTTTTCTATATTATTCTTTGTGAATTTATTGTTCTATATAGTTCCATTATAAGGATTTATTGTATTTACAACAATAAAAACTCATCCAAAATTACTATAAAAAAGATATTTAAGGTTGGAAGATGATTTACACAAAATTGTTTTTGCATTTATTGATCAAAAAGCTGAAAGCATTTCATATCAGAGCAGAGTATACAAGAGTGTATTTAAAAAAAACCACTCAAGAATTACAAGAATAAATATGAAATCTTATTTACAAGTCTTTTAGTGATAAAAAATTATTTAATTAACATTTGGATTGGTTCATGGGTAAAAATTATTCTAATAGTTACAAAAAGTGATAATAATTATTTTTTGATGCAATTATAAGGCTTATTTTGTTTTGAAAATAAAGGTTTTAATATTTATTGATTTTTGCAAGCATAGTTAGACTAATTATAAAGCTAAAAATGGTTTTCAATCAAAAATAAAAGACAGGGAAAAGAAGCCATTCTTTTATAGCTGAATTTCATTCCTCCAAAAGTAAAAAATGTTTTCACCAGTGATTAGAAACACTTTCAAAATGTAAATTCAAATTACCAAATTATTTAACTCTGGCTTGGACCAAACAGAGGCTTTCTTTAACTCATATTTTTCTCTTTTAAGCCATTTTAGTTCTGTAAAGCGGTTTTTAATATATTAACAGTTTCTTTTGAGTCTGAAAAACACAAAAGGGGGTGTTTAAAGAGCCATTAAAATATCTGAAGCTGTTTTTGGTAATTTTTTCTTTAGCTTAAGGGTAGTTTTACCCACTTAGAAACAGTTAACACTCAATTTAATGGTATGAAAATCTCATTGTCAATCAAGTAACAGACCATGTGAATCACACCAAGAGAAAAATGAGAAATCATTTACATGCTTCTTTGAATTATAAATACAAAGTAAAGGATTTTGAGGGAGTCTGGAAGCCTTTGAGCCAACATTCCTTTTTCCCCTCAAAATTTAATATTCACAATAATTTTTATTTTTTTCCTCCAGAATATATTATACTGATTATTCAAGTATACACTTGAATTGTTAACTAACCATTTGAAGAATTAAATAGTACTTCCTCATATTTAAGCTTAAGCTCACTTACTTGATAAAAAAACACATTTTGAAGAACTTTATCAAAATGATTGAGTTCTTCATGACTTCTAAACCACACACCAAACTTCATTTTTAACACAAGAAAATGGCTGACACCACATGTGGTTTGACTCAAATTTACTCTTGGGGGTTTAGTAAGAACCTCATATCCATAGGGGACCCAAGGTAAAAAAAGATGTATACTTTTCTGAATAAAAAGTAATATTTTGTCAGCCTGTGACTCAAAACCAGAGCACAAGCATGACTGCCAAAATACCATAAATCAATGGTATAGCCAAGATACCACCAAAACATGGACCTGAGCCAAATTAGCTCAAAAGGTATCAAAAAGAAGAGGAAAATCACCTCTTTCTGAAAATATAAGTCCCATCACCACAGTACAAAGAATAACAAAGTTATTCATGCTCAAAGTTATTGCTGAGCATAAACCTTAATTTTCACCTCTCATCTAAAATACAGATTAAGAGGCTTAACCCAATCAAATGGGTATTAAAAATGAATCTCTAAGCCAGGGCTATCCAATGGTACCAGCCAAACTGAGCTAACACCAGTATTACTGAAGTTATGGTCAAATTCAGGCCAAATAAGGGTGAACAAAACACTCACCTCTCATCTAACTTCTACAGTTTTGGTGTGAGATACCTAAAGTGGGGTCTTTTTGGAAAGATCACAATCAGTAATATCTGATGGTGTCATCCATTTCATCATATCTCACCTATAGCAGAAGTTATGGGGCAAACAAGCCCAATACAGTTTTTTGCCTAAACCATGCATATGTACAAAAATCTTGTACATGGCATAACTTTGCCATATTTAATGATAACCATATCAAATAAGGTATCATTGTGTAGAAAACATACAAGGCTACACACTTATTCAGGTTTGAGGTTGATATCTCAAGAACTGACAAAGTTACAGCTGTTTTAAGGTCAAAATCCCACATTCTGACCAATACAGCCTTACCATGGGATAATATCCCATAGCCATGATTATGAGGTGTCAAACTGACGAAGAAGCATGCTTATACTTCAATACCTCATCAGTCAGCCAATACTGGGGTCCCATACAGTTTCTGTACCACATTCTATGCCTCATACACATCAGAAGAGGGCTATGTGGTCCCCAGATGAAAGTTTTCACCCTGTATTGGGGAAAACTGCCCAGATGTGGTTTTTAAACCACATCTGAGCCCAATAAAGGCTATAAAGGTCCTTGCAAGCCACAAGACTGTCTCGGAGAGCAAAAAAATCTTCACTTCCTCTACGTGGAGAGGTCTAACAGCCCTTCCACCCCATTTCAGGATAAAAAGGAGGCTTTTCACAGCCAAAATAGTTTTTCTCATCCTTCTCTTGAATACCCTACATAGTAAACTGTCAAAAACAGTTTTACTCTTGGGTAATAACCAGGTATAATTATAATTTTAATTATTGTAACCCAACAGGTAAAGCTGCACCCAGGGCTTTCAACAGCGCTCACCACCACTATATTTAATATAGTAAAGCCCTTTTATTTTTGCATTAAACGAATTTTTAGTCCTCATAAATCTTTTTTAATCCTTTTTACCATGTCACAGTCATAGTTAAAAGTTGTAAATACAATTATATTACTTTTATCATAGACTCAGCCTGACATATTTGATGTGATTTTTTCCAAAAAAAAAAACAGAAATTTCAAGAAAAGCTTAATAGTGTTTAGTTTTAATACTATAAATCTAAAATCTCATTTTGTTTTAATTTAATTCATGTTCTGTAAAGATTTGTTTATGTGTTTTCCTCATTTAATTATTTCTTCTAAGCAAGAATAAATATTATCTAATTTTTATTTTTATTTTGTGGTCATTTGTATATATAAAAACTCCTCTAAGGCTCACTTAAATACACAATCTTTGGAGAAGTTAATGAAGAGCTCATAAAAAAATCTCACTTATGACTTATTTATTCTTTACACTTACTCAATTTTTCAAATTAATTCCACAATTGGTCAATTGAAAAATGGGAATGAGTTATATGTAATGAAACTTCAGCCTTTGAAGAGGAAAAATATCTGGGAAAGTCTATTTTTGAATTTATCCTAACAAGATATATCTTATTGAGGATTTTCAAGTCAATAGCCAATATTGGAACCACTCAGTCATTTTCTGAGGCTCATTAATTGGAGAAAAAAAGAAACCACTTGTATTTCTTTAATCAAATACAACAGAATCCTCTTTTATTAAGAAAGTCTATCAGCCTCATTTGATTCCTTTTGTATGTTTAATTTCAAACTACCCATATATTGAAAGTTTCATTTTGTCTCACCAATGGAAAGAGATGTCAAAATCCCAACTTTAAGAATATTTCATTAGGGAATAGAAGAAAAATATAGTAAAAATCTTCCCTGGAAAGCTCACTTTTCTGATATCCCAATGTGGTATTTAATACCATTTATTTCACAGAATCAAGCTCACAGGTCCTCAAGAGAACCACAGAAATCCATATAAAACCAGATTTACCCTTATTATTACTACCAGTTAGCCTTTTTACCCCAAAATATCACATTCAATGAATAATACCATTCCACCCTAGCCAAAATCAATTTTGTTTGGTACGTAAAGAGTTTTAATTAAACATTAAATATATAAAGTAAAGGTTAACATATTGCAAATCAATCACAAGTACTATAAAGCCAAACTGTATGATTAGGAATGTAAACAGCTTGCAAGCCTTCATGAAAAACTCCATCCCTTTAAACACCCAGTTCCATTATTAAAAGCTACTTTTTATTTAAGATCTACAGCACCAAGATCAATTAAATTGGATCATTCAAATAAGCCAAACACATATACGCTAAATTTTCAAATACAAAACCAAAGTAAAAATAATTAGTCAAATTGGAACAGGCACAGAGTATGAATAAGATTTATCATTCATCATTTCATGAAATCCAAATGTCAAATCTCTGAGTGGGCTAAAAATTAAAATAAGTTCCTGCAGGAAAATGAACCACATTATATTTCAAAAAAAAATTCAAAATAAATCTCACATAATCTATCATCTAATCTAATCCAGATACATATCTACCTCTGAAAAGAACATCACCTGACCTAAATGTAGACTTAAAGAAGAGAAAAATCCACAGCACCTTCAGGAAGTACATAGTCACTTCAATGAAGAATGTGATCTGACCTAAGAAGATAAAAGACTCCCTCGTTTAAGGAAAATCTAAGAATATCACATGACAAGTACTCAACTAGCACTTTATAATGTGACAAATAGAAGTATGTGCATATAAAATCTCACAGAAAAGATAAGATTACTTGAAATATGAAGCTCAAAAATGAGAATATAATCCAGCCATTAATTCTCCAAAAACATATCATTTGACAATATCAAGGCATTGCACAAGGAAAAGAATCAATAAAACTTGAGCTCCCTGACATATGGAAGAATTTTGATCACCAAAAGATTATTAAGATGATAGAATTAAGATAAATTAAAATAGAAAAATATAGCTCTGCTGCAGGGTCTCCTTGGTTCTTAGAAGCTACAAGTAGCGGGGTTCTCTCACCGCAAATTTCCAAATTTTCCCCATGAATATTAAATTCCAAGAACCATAATTAATTGAATCACCTGGGAGGTAGTTAAGTATAATTTGGATTGTTTTCATTTTCCAGTAGCTAACAACAGATTTGTCATAGTTCTCAAATTTTATGCAGTAACAAATCCCAGTAGATCTTAATTATTGAAGAAAAATCTCACTAGCTATTGGAACATTATTTGTGAAGATTTTGAGCCATATTTCACAAATCCAACCCACAGCCCAACAAATTATGAATCCTATATCCAAAATTCTAAATTGATTTTATTCTATACCAACAACAACCAACATTCAAAAACAATATAAAAACAATTTACCAAAGTTACTTAGATATTTCTATACTATTTCATAAAACAACAATGATCATTACTGAAATGGAATCTCTAGGACTATCCCAATGATAAATTTGTCAATATTTTATCACCAAAGAAGCCACCAAATTTTACCAAGGATATCCTTTGAGCCATCTAAATACACCCTTCATGTATTCAAATTCACTTTATTACTAAAAGCTACTTCATATATCATTATTTATTTAATATTTCTTATTATTGAGTTCTGAATTGGTTTCATGTGTTTGAAAAAGACACTTAATCAATATTTTCTTGGTTTGTGACCTCCAAGGAAGATTTTTTTATATTTTAGGAGGGGAAAGAAATAAACCTTGTCACCCTTTTTTAGAGGATATATGAGAAATTTCCCTTCAGGAACTGTCTCATTCTAATATTGTACAACAGAATTCTCCACACCAATTAAGAATTTATGGAAAACAATCAAGACCCATTTTATCAAGAATAACAACCCTTGCACTTGTGATTCATTTAAATAATGAATCCTTGCTGCCTAGAGCTATCTCTCCTCAAAATTTCTTTGAAAAATCCACTTTGACATGCACAAGCACATGGAAGCAGCTGTTAATTCTTCTCGAGTCGCAAAATTGGAAGGAAAACAATAAGTTTTTTTTATTAATCCTTTATGAATGTGGTAGTAATTTGCTTCTCTCAGTGTTGTCATTTTGGAAACGAATTTAGTTAATTCCTTGATAAAATTTCTATTAATATAATGGTAATAATGTAGCACTAATTCCTAAAAGCTAATTTCATCAAAAAATAACAATTAAAGAAAGAAATGGAGGTGATTTAATATTAAGAGTGACGACTTGTTTTAGATTATGCTCTTTTTCCAAAAAAGTAATAAAATAAAGGCTTCTGTGTGACCCTGTATTCGTTTTTACAGAAACCTTTGTCCAGATATAATCTTTTGGGAACTGGAGAGATATATATTTAATGTAGTTTACTACTAAGTATTTTAATTTAATAACACTTTCTCAAAAATAATCCAACAAACATTCCAAATCTTACAAGCCAACTAAAAATTCAAAAACATCTAAAAATGTCAGTAATGATTAGAAATGGAATTATAAGAAATATGAAAAATTCAAAATTAAAAATAAAAGAAAGAAGAATAAAGCAGGAGTATCCACCAAAAAAAATTTAGAATTTTAAAATTGAAGATAAAAGAGATCATTAGATAATCCTCTAATACTGATAGATTAACACTTCATTTTTCTAGAATATATTGCAGTAATCTTTTAGTTTATTTGATTCTATATTTTGAGTTAACATCAAATAGAGCTTAAAGAAATTTATATATCAAAAATTTCTTTTTTTAGAATAACCTCTTTTTAAATAATAAAGAAATTTAAGAAACAAAACCATTCCTTTTTCTAAAATTGATATTTAGATTAGTATTCTGAATATTTAATCTAACCAAAGCAAAACATATTGAAGCTTATTGAGAAAATTGTAATCAGATCGAAATCAATTTGTTTTGGAAATTATTGGTTCATTAAAAAATTATTTTAAAAAGTAAACTTCATCATTCAAATAACATATTTATTCCAAAATATGTATTAAAATTCATAAAAGCTACATGATTTTGATATTTTAATCCATATAAATTTTATGATCCCACCAAGTTTATAAATGGAGCTTATTTTCATAAAAGACTGGATCTATCACCTCCAAATATCAAATAATATATCTATTTGAAAAAATGAATAAATTCTATTATTAATATTTCAGCCAAAAAACTAGCAGTTATCACTAATATATCATGATTGAATAAATTATACTCCTGAGGTTAGAAGGAATGTGTTCAATAGATAAAGTTAAAAAAGAAAGTGTCAAAGGAAAAGTGAGATCTGATTCAACAAAATTTAAAGTGAAAATATTGAACAATCAAACCAATCTTAAAATGCATGATTAATGAAAAATTGAAATCAATATCAACAAAGAAGAATATTTGGAGATAGTTTGAGATGGAATATTGAAAATATTTAAAGATAAATTTGTAAAAATGGAATTTAATCAGGGAGCTGTGGTAAGTAACCTAACATATGGTATGGAAAAGGAATTCTTCAATATAATTGAAAAGTCCATTAAAATTCACACAAATGATTTTTATTATCTAAATTTCTTCAGTAATCATCGAAATTGGAAAACAGTCATTCTTCCGAGATGAAACAGATTATTTTTGTTGTTCTTATTGCAAGGTAAATTTACCACTTGAAAATCTATCTCAATATTTAAAACAACCTTTCAAGGATTTCACTTCAGCCAGTTGGTCTCATCGAAAAAGTTCTGTTAAAGCGCATCAGATTATTAAACAGTCCTTTTTGATTCCACAGCTATTAAATTAATCTTGGGTAATTGGTTTTCAAATGATGAAAGAGTGTTTAATCACAGTAAATTATGTTCTTCATCATAAAGTGTAATCTCTTTTTCCAATTTATGAAAATTTTATATTTTTAATATTATTTATAAATCTGATAATAAAAATAAATTGATAAATGAAAATGATTAGGGTCATAATATTAATATTAGAGTCATTCAATATATTTAGACCATTATAAATAGATTTATTCCTTTAGTAGTTCAATTTGGAACCCTATCTGAAATAAAAACCATTAATTATGACTTAAAATCTCTTATCAGGCTGGCACAATGTAGATTTTAGGTAATTAATTGATATTGTTTTCATTTTTTCTTGAGCTAGTAAATATTCCTATAGCTAATAATGGAGGTTAATTTATATATGAAATGAGAATTAATATCCATCTAAGGGTTAGCTCATCGAAACCTCAGACTTGAATTGCATTTACAACCCATTGAATTATTTATGACTACATCCTAGAGGCTACCTGATTTGTAAATCAATTTTTTAAAATAAGTCTACAAGGATCTCACATTTAATGTACTATTAATATTAACATGCTTTCGGAGAGCCATATTATTCATTAGCACGCTGGGTCAGAAGATTATTTTGGAAATATATATCTGGTAAATACATTAATATTGAAGATGAAATATTAATTTAAACTTAATAAAATAAAACTAACATGAGAAAAAAACAGCTTTGAGTATTAGATGATCCATTGGAGGAAGGCTTGAGAAAATCAATAGATTTTGGGAAAAAATATCACTATCCTCCTCTTTAATTGGCTTTCTAAATTATATGAAATAAAGATTTCAATATTACATGAGATTAGAGAGAAACTTTGGGCATACTCATTATTTTCTTACTGTGACTTGTTTTCATAATTGGCTAGGATTAAAACACAAATTAATTCCAGGTAAAATAACACAATAATTTCCAGATATAGTTCAAAAAATATTTCACAAAATGTTACAGAAATTAAATGAGAATATTATCAAGAATTAGGTTCCTAGAAGACTTATTTGAATATCTCAAGTCATGGAAGCTCAAAAGAGAATATTTCCACATGCTTTTCTTTTGATTATATTAAATACTAGTAATAGGACAGCTTCACCTAAATGTATTAATTCAATTTCAAAAGAAGAATTAACAAAAATAAATGATCAACCAAGGCACCTTGAGTATTTTAAATAAGATATGTTCAATGTTGCATATGGCCTACTTGACAGGAAGGCAGCAATAATGGCTGATGGAAAATCTTCAAACAAACTCTAAAAAAGAATCTGTGGAGAAAAAAATACTACTAAATTATCTTGTTCAGTATATCAAAGAAGAAACAAGGGTTTCATATTTTAAAATTCAAAGAATTAAATTTATACCTTAAAGTTGGCTCCTTATGATCCTTTCCTCCATAAAGAATAGGACCTTCATATAAATTTTGAAATATTTTCACAAGTATAATAAGTAAAATAGCTTTTAACAGATTTTTATGACAGTAATTACATAGCTAAAATGCAGTTAAACAAAGGAAATTGTTGAATTAGTAAGCTCAGGAATTAAAGATGGGTGGAATCTCCTAAGTCTTCTTGAATAATATTCTATTTTTATCTAATATTAATGTATAAATATTTCATTTGACTTAATGTTTTCCTCTCAAATGAAAAAGAGTTGATTTTAGAAGTTTAGAGGGTTTTTCAAATGTTTCTAACAGATCAATTCTAATAATAAGAACACTTACAAAAGATTTTATTTTATGCAAACATGATCAAGATTAAAAAAATACATATATAATGTATTTCCTCATCATTATACTTGTAATAATAAGGAACAATTTCTAAGAAGAAAAAATACTAGAAAATCGATTGTAAGGATTAGTTCAGTTTATTTTTATGATTTTCAAAGATGGTTTCTAAAATTATTAATTTTGAAAAGATATGGTGCAGCTTCATTGAATGACTTGAATACTATCAGCTGGCTTAATTCTGGATCACTCATATTTTATTATTTGAAAATTGGTCTATGTTAAATATCACTACAAGGAGAAGCACTTAGTTTTTTATGAGAACACCTTTAAGGAGTTTTTGGAGATGTTATTTCCATTTTATGATCAAGAAATGGCAAATCATTATGGGAAAATTCTTTTTTTGAAATGGTTGAAGGTAAAAAGCTGTGTAGTTGAAAATTTTGAATCTCAAAGAAATAAAATTATTCCAGAAATTCAACCTAAACTAATTAACAGGGTCCTTGTAAGGTGTGTATATGAAACTTTGATTAAAAATCAAGTACTTTTCCTCTCCTCAAAATTTGTATAAGGTAAAATTCAGTTAAAAATAGTATGAAATAATATTTTTAAGAGAAAATATGCCAATTTTATTGTTTATAACTTTATTAGTATAAAAAAATAATATTATAAAAATTTATTGTTAAACCAACAATAAAAATTTATCCAAAAAATACTCTACAAGAGATATTTTAAGGCTACAAAAGAAATTTCTTCAAGAGCAATTTCAATTTGAATTAATTGAGCAATGAACTGCAAGAAATTAATTAAATCACAGAGTCTTTAAAAAGAATATTAAAGAGAAAACACGCCCAAAAGTGACCAGAGTGAATTTGGAAACAAAGTGACAAAGTTTACAGTGATGAAAGATGCTTTAATTCACTTTTGGGGTGGTTCAGGGGTAAAAATGATTATAAGAGTTACAAACAATGATTATAATGATTTTCTCACGTGGTTAAAAGGCTTAAAATAATTTAAAAAGGGTGGTTGGAATCTTTTATTGATTGGTTTAACAATGTTTAAACTAATTATAAAAGGAAAAGATTCTAACCTGAAGAGAAAAGTGGGGCAAAGAAGACATTCTTTTATAGCCATCAATTTTCTTACTCCAAAAGTAAAATTTACTCTTTTCAGTCGTGAAAAATATCCTGACAACAGAAAAGCCAATTATGGCATCATTGAACCCTGGTTTAGACCAAAAAGGGCTGGTTTAAGCCATTTTTAGCCATTTTAGACCCTTAAATCAGCCATTACTATAGCAATACCAGGCCTAGAGCCTTCAAAACACGTCAGAATGTGTGTCAGAGGCGTAGAAACCAGTTAAAACTGTTTTTACTATGGTTGTTTTATCTTAAGGGTAGTTTTACCCTCTTGGCAACAGCTAAAACTACCCCAGTTGGTATCAAAACCTCATCATCAATTGAGTCCACAGACCCTGTAACTCAATTCCAGGCCAAAAGTGATGAACTTTTGCGTGAATTTTGACACCAAACTCCTTTCAGCAAGGATTTTGGGCATCTAGCTCCCCCTTAGAGCTGGAGTTCCTTTTCCCCCCCAAATTTAATCTTTCCAATTTATTTTTCCTTTAATTCCTCATCATGTATTATACTTATAATTTACATATGTAATTCAATTAAATTGTACAGTAAAATACAGTAATAATTGATACCTCATATGTAAATCAAAGTTCACTTATGTAATACACGCGCACATTTTGACATTTCAATTGAATCCAATTGAAAATACTTCAATTCCTCATAACTTCTAAACTAAACACAACACCTCAATTTTAACACAAAAATTGATGGTTAACACCCCATGTGGTGTGAATTAAATTAAAGTTTTGAGGATTTTCAATTTTTGTATTGAAAATACTAAAAACTTAATTTAAGCTTATTCAGAGTTGAGTTACAAGAATTTCACTCAGAGGTGACCCCACCTGATTTTTTATGAGGAATCCCATGGTGAGATAATTTTTATATGTTTAATTATTGGATAAAAAGTTATAATAATTTTTATTTAACTTTTTTAAAAATTTATTTATTTTTTTACAATTTTGTTAAAATTTCATTTTTACTTAATTTTTTCAAGTATAAATGTAATTTTATAATTCCAAAATTTAATGTAATTTTATTTTTAGATTGTAATTAAACTTTTTATTTTGAATATAATTTTATATTTATATTTTTATTTTTATTTTAATAATATAAATAAATTTATTTTATTCATATTTATATGTCAATTTTGTATTTGTGGTCTTTTGGGTATATGAAATTACCTCTAAGGCTCACATTCCCTCCCCCTAAAAAAGAATATCACTTTGTAATATTGGTGTTTCTAGTGTGTCTGAATCTCCTGAGGAGTTTGGTAGCTTCTGGTATATCTTTTTCTTCTAACCATTCATCTTCACAAGCTGGGTCACTGTTCCTAACAAGGTATTCCCTTACTTTCTTGGTTCTTAATTTCCTTTCTTTAAGAACTTTGGTAGTTTTCTTAGTACCAGATGTCTCAATAGGAGGTATAACTTGGGGAATCTTATTCCTCAAGGGAAATTTCTCAGCATCACTAGATTTATATGGCTTTATCAAGCTCACTGGAAATGTAGGATGCTTATTGCTAAGTTCTTCAGATAACTCTACTTCAACAGCATTTTCTCCATGGAGGGACTTAATCACAAATGGTCCTGAAAAGGAGTCTTTCAGCTTTTTACATCCTTTGATGTTATTGAAGTTAGTGGTGTATACAAGAACTAGGTCCCCCACTTTGAAATCTGGAGTTGCATGTAATTTATCCCATTTGTCTTTAGCATATGCAAAAGAGTCCTCCATGCACCTTACTGCATTCTTTCTAGCTTTGTCTAGCATTCCTTTGAAGCTAGCAGCTGTGGGATGTATTTCAATAAAATCTTTCCTCAAGGAATCTTGGGGTAACTTGGGGTTCCATCCTTTTTCTAGAATAGCAGGAGTCTGATTGGTACTGGCATGGATTTATGTTTTATATGCTAATTCCAGTGCTGGCAACAGAGTACACCAATCATGGGTAAATCCATCACAATCTTTGAATTCAAGGCCATATGCACAAAATCTTCTCACCATGTCCTCTAAGGTTTGGATCATCCTTTCAGCCAGGCCATCAGTTTGTGGGTGGTAGGCTGTAGAGAAAGACAGTTTAGTGCCAAAGAATTGGTGAAGATTTGTCCATAGTGCTGAAGTGAATTTGGGATCCCTATCACCAATGATATTTGTAAGTATCCCAGTCCATGACACTACTCTATTCCATATCAGAAGAGCTGTATCCATGGCTGTATCATCCTTGTGACATGGTAAAAAGATTGGAGTTTTACTGAATCTGTCCACAATTACTAGGCAAGCATTATAGCTTCTGTCACCTCCTGGTGGTAGGCCAGTTACCTAATCCATGTGGACAATCTCCCAAGGTCTGCTTGGTTCTTGTATTTTTATCATATTTCCAAGTCTCTTGCCAGTGAATTTATTTGCCTTTTGGCATCTGTCACAGGTCTTGAAATACTCTGCAACATCTTTTTGCCTCATTGGCCACCATATGCAGGTCTTCACTTTCTCTCTTGTTCTGTCCTCAGACAGATGTCCTGAAAAGGGGCTATCGTCGCATTCTTTCAGTACAAGATTTATTAATGACCTTATTACAACTGTCATGACACATGTGTGCTTGGTCCTGTGGTAAATTATACCATCCAGCAGGTGAAATCTTCCTTCATCATAAGATTTTTTCCATACTTCATCCAAGGCATGTATTAGAGAGTGGTCTTTACAGTCTTTGTTAAGTAATTGGAATAAAATGCTACAATTCTTATCTTGAGTGTAACTACTTCTGAATTCTTCAAAGAAGGTGGTGTTCAAGTCTGTAACACTTATTCCTTCTATTGGAATTTGTGGTGAAGCTTCTTCTGGCACATACGCAGGATTATCGATATTATTTGGTAAAGGCCATCTGCTTAGTCCATCTGCATTCTTATGAATATTCCCATCCTTATGAACAATAGTCATATTGCCTCTGTATTCTTGTATGGCTATTTGCCATCTGAGCATATGTCTGTTGGGTGTTTTCATGTTTAAAAGTGATTTGACAGCTGTACAATCTGTTATCACCTCAAAAACACATCCCTCCAAGAAGTAGTTTAATTTTTCCAAGGCCCAGACAAGACATTGACATTCCATTTGACTTGCTCCATATCTGGCTTCAGTTGGTTTTATCTGCCTGGATATGAAACATATGGGTCCTTCTACAGGTTTATCATTTATGATCTGAACTTGGTGAAGTGCAGCACCCAGTCCATCCCCTGATGCATCAATATACAGTTTGAAAGGCAATTTAAAGTCTGGCATCAGTAAGAGTGGAGCAGTGGTCAAGGCTTCTCTTAAAGACTCAAAAGCTTTGACTCTGTCAACAGTCATTTCAAATACTGTGTCTTTGTCACACAATTTATAAAGTGGTCTTGTTATGGATGCAAAATATTTAATGTGTTGCCTGTAATATCCTGCAAAACCTAAGAATGACTGAATTTCCTTTTTGTTCTGAGGCATGTGTTTTAGCAATACTGCTGCAACTTTGTTTTTGTCAATTCCAAGGGAAAAACCAGATACAACATGTCCTAGTGCTTTAAGTTCTTTAAATCCAAAATGACATTTCTTCAAGGAGATTTTCATGTTTACTGATTGAATTTTTGTCAAACCTCTGGACAATCTGTACATGTGCTCCTCCCAACTCTTGGAACAGACAATAATGTCATCAATGTAAATTATTAACCATCACTCTGAGACTTCTTCAGGGAAGATTTCATTCATCATTCTTTGGAAGTGTGAAGGTGCATTTTTGATACCAAAGGGCATGCTCAAGTATTCATATACTCCACAATGAACAATAATTCTTAAGTATTTTCTTGCTCTTGGTGTCACCACATTTTGATGGAATCCTTTATGGGCATTCATAGTGGTTATATACACTGCTTGAGATATTTGAGTAAGGGCAATTTGGATTTTTGGTATTGGGTATCTGTCTGGAACATTGTAAGTGCTCAAAGCTCTAAAGTCCCCAACCATTCTGGATTTCCTATTATGCAATGCCACTATGACTGGTGTAGTTATTTCTACTTCTTCATTGTGGCCTACTTTTCTTATTACACCAAGGTCCAGAAGTTATTTGATATGAATTTCTAGAGCTTCTCTTGATTTTGGACTTGCTGGATATGCAGGTCTTATTAAGAGTGGTGGATAAGGTCTCTCAATGTTAAGAATGATGTCAACTTCATGACCAATAATTGCTCCTAGAGGTTCTTTGTCTGAAGCAAATGATCCTCTGTGGTCATACAAAAGGGAAGAAAGTTCATTTTCTTGTTTATCAGTCAGATGAAGGCTTATCTCAGCCTCATTTGACTGTTTGGACTTGAATTTCTCTAACTCTAAGTTGACTGGTGATACTTTGTTTACTGTAATTTGTCTTTTAAATGGTAAAAAGGCAAATTTTTGGCTCTTATTGTCTCCAATAGTAAAGTATCTGTCTTTGTTAATATGCAAATCTATCCCATACATGATTAAATAGTCATTTCCCAATATAAAATGGGTACTGGTGCAATTTTCCATAACAACAAATTCAACTGTGATTCTTAAATTCCCATTTATGTGTGGGAATATGAAATTGGTCTCAAAGATTCCTAATGCTTTCATTGGATTACTTGCACTGTTGAATTTTATACCATCAATTGGTAACAGTTGGTCTTCAAAATTTGGTACACAAGTCTTAAGAAAAGATTTTCCAACACAAGAGCAGAAGGCTCCTGGGTAAAGCAAAAGTTTGGTGGGCTTGTTGTCAATCACCACTTGTGTTATACAGGAGTTACCAGCTGTATAACCCTTTCCCCTGTTTGGTTTTGTTTTCATAAGTTGTGCATCTTGAAATTTTGATAAATCAAGTTGACCATTGCTCAATTGTGGCAAGTGGGAATAAGATTCCATGATGTCAAAAGTGGAATTGATATTTTCTATATCTTTTGAAGATTCAGAAAAGATTGATGACTTATCATCTGAATTGTCTTCAATTATTTCATCTTTTTCAACATCAGGTTCCTTTTCAATATCAATTTCATTGATTTTCCCCTTCTTTGGACATGTATTGGCTAAATGGGTGGTGCTTTGGCAAATATGGCACTTTCTGACTGTATCTGCGGATTTATACTTAATATTATTAGAATTTTCTTTGGGGTTTTTGTCCACAGAATCTTTCCAAGGTGTATTAAACCTTGTTTTGAGATTCACCCTACTAGAACCAATTTTGGTTCTGGTGGTTACTTCTTCCAATATATTCATAATATCCTCTGCTGAAGATTGTTCAGTAGTCCTGCTCTTCATAGCATTCCCTAAGTCACCTCCACATTGTCTCAGAATTTTTCTATGGATCATAAATTCTGACATGTCAGGATATAATGCTGTTAATCTGTCCTTTTGTTGGCAAAACCATGGTAAAGCTTTGTCTTTATCAGCATTAAATTTGGCAGATTCAAAGGCTGTTTCAACTTTAAACCTCCAAGCATCATTTGCCCATTTGTTAATGATTTGGGTTTTCCACCAAGTCCAACTCTGGTGTCCATGTGCTTGTCTTATTTTGATGTACCATCTGTGAGCTGATTTGGTAAACAAGGTGTTAAATCTGGCTGTTACCAATCTGTCTGGTAATTCAAAATCCTGTTTGATCATGTCAATACCTCTAATGAATTCCATATGGTCATACTCTCCTTCACCACTGAAGTGAGGCCATTCTTTAAGTTTTGGAACTTCTTTCAAGAGTGCTTGGCCCATTGATGGTTCCAAGTTATGAAAAGAAGTAGAAAATTCATTTTTTAACTGTGAATTTTCAATATCCAATACTTGTGGATTGGGAATTCTTGCATCTTCATTTTGATTCAGAGGTGTAGACATTCTTGGTAAAGTGTTTAGCAGTTGTTCAATATCATTCATTTTACTGTTATTACACCTTTGTGAATTTCTTAGCTCATGTTGTAAGCTTTTTATAGAGTCTATGACATTCTTTTTATGATCATCCTCTTTATATGTAAGTGCATTCCATAATTCTGTTTGCTTAGTATTATCAGATATAACTTCATTTAACTTTATTATTGATTTTGATATTTCCTCTCTTGAGGTATCAAAATGCTTTTTCAAGGCAACTGTATTTGTCTTTACTTCTGGAAATGATTTTGAAATATCATCAAGAACTTTTTTATTATCTTCTTTGATAGTATTAATAGCCTGTTTTATTCTTGTTTCAATTATGTCATCAATATTGAATTTGGAATATTTGTCTGTTAATTATTTAATAATGGAAGATTGTTCATTTATCTTAATGCCAAAAGAATTATCATTATTGGAAGTTTTGATTGTTCTTAAAGCTCTTTCAAAGCATTTAAGTGTATCATCTATTTGGCTCAGACTCAAGTTATTTGTTTTAAGATTGTCACAAATTTATGTATTTTTATCAGAAAGATGACTTTTTACATCAGAAATAGCTTTATACAACTCTGGAATACAATCAAAAGTATCAGAAATCATTTTTGATACTTTAATCTGGCTTCCTCCTTCTTTTGTAACTCCATCATGGTTCTGGCCATCTGAAATACATTTTCCATGGCATCCTGTTGAATCTTTGGGATTCTGTAGCCCTGGCTGTAAGGTTTTGGGGCTGGTGCCTTCCCTTTGCCCTTGTTTGGAGTTTGTGGCTGCTTTTTCACATTGGAATTGCTGCTGCTGGCCACTGGTTTGGGTGGTGGAGGGTTGTTTTTCCTCCATTCTAGTGTCAAAAGCATCATGTTTTTTTTCTCCATCAATGGATGCCATCCATTGAGCAATTTGCAAGTATTGGGATGGCCCAGGAATTTTCTCACAGTCAGGTAAGAATTCATGCAATTCTTCCACAGGTCTGCAAGGATCTGGTACTCCTTGAACTGAAGTGCATTGTTGTATGCACTGTGGCTGGCTTTGTATATGTCCACAGAGGCTTGTTGTGGCGGTGTCAGCTCTTTTTGAAGGTAAAATGGTATTATCAGCTTCAGAATGACCCATTTTAGTTGTTTGTAAGTCATCAACTGACCCTTTTCCTTCTGTACCTGATTGGCCTCTGCCATAATCACGTCTATTACCTTTCTGGGAGCTGCTTGAGGGGTTATAGCTGGCTCCTGACCTGGTTGAAGGCATAATTATGGTTAAAAAGGCTTAAAATAGTAATTTTACGTCAAAAAACTTACTATTGGCCAAATCTTTGGATTTCTGAAGAGTATTACTTATTTCCAAGTTGACTAACTCAGAAGAAATTGGCTCTGGTTGAATATTCTGAGTCACAATAATAGTACTATTATGATCAGAATTAACAGTACTGGCAGGAATAATTCTGGTTACTGTTGAGGCTGTTTCAATGTTTTCTTGTCTTACCACGTTGTCAGACACTAAAATTAATGAAAAAAGCCAATTAATTAAAAAAAGGTTATTTCAAAAAACAAATAAAAATATAAGCCTCACTTATAATATGAAAAAAAAATATTTTTTATGGATTTTTTGAATTATAAGTAATTTTTATATGTTTTTAAATTTTTCAATATAAGAAAAAAGATTTAAAAAGAGTAAAAAGAATATGTCACAGGTAAAATATGCCGGCTGGGCCCCCAAATGTAAGGTGTCGATATGAAACTTTGATTAAAAATCAAGTACTTTTCCTGTCCTCAAAATTTGTATAAGGTAAAAATCAATTAAAAATAGTAAGAAATATTATTTTTAAGAGAAAATACGCTAATTTTATTGTTTATAACCTTATTAGTATAAAAAATTAATATTATAAAAATTTATTGTTTTACCAACAATAAAAATTTATCCAAAAGATACTCTACAAGAGATATTTTAAGGCTACAAAAGGAATTTCTTCGAGAGCAATTTCAATTGGAATTAATTGAGCAATGAACTGCAAGAAATTGATTAAAGAACAGAGTCTTTAAAAAGAATATTAAAGAGAAAACACGCCCAAAAGTGACCAGAGTGAATTTGGAAACAAAGTGACAAAGTTTACAGTGATGAAAGATGCTTTAATTCACTTTTGGGGTGGTTCAGGGGTAAAAATGATTATAAGAGTTACAAAGAATGATTATAATAATCTTTTTCACGTGGTTAAAAGGTTTAAAATCATTTAAAAAGGGTGGTTGGAATCTTTTATTGATTGGTTTAACAATGTTTAAACTAATTATAAAAGGAAAAGATTCTAACATGAAGAGAAAAGTGGGGCAAAGAAGACATTCTTTTATAGCCATCAATTTTCTTACTCCAAAAGTAAAATTTACTCTTCTCAGTCGTTAAAAACAGTCTGACAACAGAAAAGCCAATTATGGCATCATTGAACCCTGGTTTAGACCAAAAAGGGCTGATTTAAGCCATTTTTAGCCATTTTAGACCCTTAAATCAGCCATTACTATAGCAATAGCTGGTCTAGAGCCTTCAAAACACGTCAGAATGTGTGTCAGAGGCGTAGAAACCAGTTAAAACTGTTTTTATTATGATTGTTTTATCTTAAGGGTAGTTTTACCCTCTTGGCAACAGCTAAAACTACCCCAGTTGGTATCAAACCCTCATCATCAATTGAGTCCACAGACCCTGTAACTCAATTCCAGGCCAAAAGTGATGAACTTTTGCGCGAATTTTGACACCACATGCCTGTCAGCAAGGATTTTGGGGGTCTAGCTCCCCCTTAGAGCTGGAGTTCCTTTCCCCCCCCCAAATTTAATCTTTCCAATTTATTTTTCCTTTAATTCCTCATCATGTATTATACTTATAATTTACATATGTAATTCAATTGAATTGTACAGTACAATACAGTAATAATTGATACCTCATATGTAAATCAAAGTTCACTTATGTAATACACACGCACATTTTGACATTTCAATTCCTCATAACTTCTAAGCTAAACACAACACCTCAATTTTAACACAAGAATTGATGGTTAACACCACATGTGGTGTGAATTAAATTAAAGTTTTGAGGATTTTCAATTTCTGTATTGAAAATACTAAAAACTTAATTTAAGCTTATTCAGAGTTGAGCTACAAGAATTTCACTCAGAGGTGACCCCACCTGATTTTTTATGAGGAATCCAATGGTGAGATAATTCTTATATGTTTATTTATTGTATAAGAATTTATAATAATTTTTATTTAACTTTTTTCCAAATTTATTTATTTTTTTGCAATTTTGTTAAAATTTCATTTTTACTTAATTTTTTCAAGTATAAATGTAATTTTATTTTTAAATTGTAATTAAATTTTTTATTTTGAATATAATTTTATATTTATATTTTGATTTTTATCTTAATAATATAAATAAATTTATTTTATTTATATTTATATGTTAATTTTATATTTGTGGTCTTTTGGGTATATGAAATTACCTCTAAGGCTCACAGTCCTACACTTAATGATTCCCATTTTGATTTATCAACATATAGAACTTTTATGGGTCTTTCTAGAATTATACAAGAAAAATTGATTCTTCAGTAATAATAAATTAATAAGAAATTCAATCAGAAAGAGCTAAAAAGTATTGAGTCACTCAATGAAGGAAAAATATTTTCATGAGTTAATCATACATCATTTTGATAATTATTCAGATGGATTTTTTTTAAATGAAAACATATTCATATACATCTTTGTGGGCCAAAGTAAGATCTCTGTGCTGTATGGCTCTGGAATTTTCCTTCAGTTGTAATATTATATTTCTTTCAGATTTGATTATTAACTGGAATAGTTTAATTTTTGATTAATGAGGAATAGGAAAAATAATTTTTTTGAATTTTATAGCTTCAAAATTAGAATTTGGAATATCTTTAGCTCTGAAATAAATTTCAACTTAATCTATTTCAAATAATAAGAAAAATTCATAATTTTCAAAATCAGAAGGAGTGCTCATATGAGAAGAAACACCAATGGATCATTAGTATTCTAGTAGTAGAAAAATTAATCTTGGATCTGCTAAACAATATACTATTCTTTTTGAGATAAATATACAGTTTCAGGAGGTTAATTTAGGAGTATATCACCTTTTTTTATGAAGGTAATGAGAAATAAAATTATCTAATATTCAATTATATAATCTTACTTCTGGGATTAGAGAAAAAATATAAGTAATTCTAAATATTTTTAAGAGAAAATAGCATTATTAAAGAGTGGGGAAGGCCCAAAATCAAGGAAAAAATTAATAAATGTGCCTTAAAATCTAGCTGTTGTCAAAGATATTGAAGATCAAACAATTCAGAAATAATGGATCATACATTTCCATACATATTTCAAAGATATAGGGAGAAATATTTTTTTAGCTGAAGGGAAATTATAGCACCAATCAATGGCTCACTTAGAAGAATTGTGAGCCTTTGAGATATGAAAAAATATCCAAAAATCTCACAAAACAACTTTAAAATACTTATTTTGATAATAATAACTGAAATTATTATCTTAAAGTGAGTAAAAAGGCCATAGAAGCGAAGGGAATGAAACCTTTATTATCTCAGAAAACAATGTATAAAAATGTGAAACTAACTACGCCATTGGATTCCCCATGAAAAATGATGCATATAAAATTTTTATGTAATATCTGAAAAGTCAATACTTACTGAGATAACCTATATATATGCACTTTTATGATTTGTGCATATATTCATGATTTTTAGCTCATATCTCTTGAAATATTCATGATAAGGAGTTAAACCAAAAATCAAGTTACCACGTAATTACTGTAAAAATACAGATATAAACTTTTTTTGAAAGCTATAAACAAGGTTCTAAATTAAAATGGTTTATTGAGAAAAATGAGAAAAGCTGTTGACCACTTTGCCGTGAAAGTGGTTCAAACTTAGAAAAGAAGTGGATATTAAGATTCTACTAGCTAATTAGTGAAGAATAATTCAATTCTTATCATCATATTCAAGTTATCACCCCTTGAGGTTATGATTTGAAGTTTAAAATAGTAAATTTTGACAGAAAAGATAAGTTACAACAACAATTATCAAGAATATATTTTGAATTATTTAATTAAATGCTCTTGGAAGCTTAATTATGATATTCCAAGCTATGAGAATTCACTCTCTGAATGGCTTTAGCATGTACAACTAAAAAGTTATTAATGATCAAAGTTTAAGCTTAAAATTGAACATTTATGATCACTCACTGTAATCTTAATTTAAGTTTAAATATCATATAGGTGATAAAATTGATGAATAATAGTTCATTATGATTGAAACTAATAAAATGAATGAACTTTAGACTTCTTCCTAGCCTATGATGTCAGAAATCTAGAGTTTCAGTGATAGCTCTAAATAATGGTGTAATAATGAGATAAGATGGTTTAATTATGATGTTATCATCACTAAAGCCTCGAATACTGATCAATTCCTGTGAATACCATCATTTCAAATCTACTAAAAGTCTTTTGGACTCTAGGAGGGAAGATTTTCATATAAATAGAGCTCCTTTCCCTCTATTTCCCCCTCAGACACAACAAAAACACTAAAAATATTAAATCCAAAGGTAATAACTTTATTCTTTTTATATAATTCTATTTTATTGTCAAATATTCAATTTCATCTTTATATTAATAATCAGTCTTTATGTTATTAAACTATTATTTAGTTTTTTTTGCCAAATTTCTTTCTCAATCTCTAATTCCACATAAAATAAAGATAAATTGTAATTTCTTTATTTTTTTTTAATAAATACAATTTGAATAAGTTTTATTTACATTTTTTGGTGTAAAATAGCTCAAAATTATAATATTAAGTGTTCAAAGTAGGTTAAAGCTCCCTTTGTATAATAATTTCTCTTTATTATTATTCTTAATAATTCCTTGTGAATATATAACTTTAATATTAGTGAGATTATTGTTATAAATTTTTATTTATCAATAAATAAATAATTTTCATACATTTATTATTTTTTTGTAACAATAATAAATTTCCACAAATATATTGATTATTAAGTATTAATATATTTCTTTTTGTTATATTATTATATTTACTTAATAATATAGGTATTTTTTATGCCATAAACATAATAATTCTTTATCTTATTTGTGAACCTTTGAGATATGACCACATACCCAAAAAGGTCACAAGAAATATTTAATATAATTATACATTAAAAATAAGTACCTTAAAACTACAAAAATACCATAAATTGGTATAAAAATTGGTTTAACTTAATACACAATGAATAAACATGTGAAATAAATTATACCATTGGATTCCCCATGGTAAAATAAACATATACCATTTTTATGGCATATCTGTAAAGTCAATATTTAATAAGTTATAAGTAATAATACCTTATAAAAAACACAAATCCTTATTTATTTCAAAAGCCAAAGAGACAACATGTAGAATAAATGGTACCATCGGATTCTCCATAAAAATCCACACATAAAACAATCAATAAGCTAAGCTTCAAAATAAATACTTAAGGAATTAACCTCAATATATGCACTTTTTTGGTCAACGCATATATTCAAGGATTTTAGCTAATATCTCTTGAATTATGCATGATAGAGTGATGAACCAAAAATAAATTCATCACTTAATTACTTTAGGAACACATAAATGAAGTTTATTTCACAAGTTATAAACAAGGTTAAAACCTGTAAGGAATTATTGATTAAAATCAACAGAGCTGTTGACCACTTTGTTGTGAAAGTGGTCCAAACTTAAAAAAAGTAGACAGTTGGATTCTACTAGTTCATTTGTGAAGAATGATGTATTTTTTATTATAATATTCAAGGTATAACCCCTTGAAATCATATTTTGAAGTTTAAAATATTAAATTTCAACAGAAAAGATGAGTTACAAGAAAAATCATCAGAAATAGAGCTTTGATGATGTAATGAAATGCTCTTGAAAGCATAATGAGGTTATGCCAAGCTATCAGAATTCACTCTCTGAATTGCTGTAGCGTGTAAATATTAAAATTTATTAAGGATCAAAGTTTGAGCTTAATTTGATCATTTATGATCACTCACTGTAACCTTAAATTAAGCTTAACAGTCATATAAGTGATAAAATTGGTGAATACTGTTAGTTTATGATTAAAACTAATAAAATCCACGAAGTTTGGGGTTCTGCCAACCCTTTGACGTCATCAAACTTAGAGTTATAGTGATAACTCTAAATAATGGCGTAATAATGATGTAATGAGGTTTGATCATGATGTAATCATCACCAAACCTTGAAATATTGATCAATTCCAGTGGATATGATCAGTACACGTCTACTAGAAGCCTGTTGGACTCTAGGAGGGAGGTATTTACTATAAATAGAGCTCTTATTGTTCTGTTTTCCCCTCAGACGCATCAAAAACATTAAATCAATACAATTAAAAAGGTAATCTCTTTATTATTCATATATAAAACTTTTATATTATTAAAGACCAAAGATCATCCTATTATAATAATCAATTTTGACATGATTAAATCATTTGTTTAATTGTTTTTGTTAAAAATCTCTCTAAAACTCATTTCCACGTAAAAATCAAGAATATTTGTAAATTTCTCTATTTTTTATTGTAAATACAATTTGGAAAGTTGTATTTACATTATTTTGGCGTAAAATATCTCAAAATTATTATATTAAGTGTTAAAAGTAGGTTATTTTCTCTATATTATTCTTTCAATAATTCCTTAATTAATATAAATAGTATTTATATTAATTTATAACTTTAATATTGGGAATATTATTGTTATCAATTGTTTTTTTATTAATAAAAAACAATTTTTTACGCCTTTATTATTTGTTTGTAACAATAATAAAGTGCCATTAAATATATTAAATATTTTATATTAATATATTTATTTTATAATATAAACTATATTATTATACTTTATTGATAATATAATTATTTCTACGCCATAATTATAATAATTCTTTATTATTATAATTATTTTTATCTTATTTATTTCATTTATAAGGACATTCATAGTACAATAAGTAAAATATTAGTAATTTTTACTTATTGTTTCATAGTCAAACCTTACATTTGGGGACCTGGCCGTGATATTTACTCTAATACACCTTTAAAAAGATTCTAATTGGGCTTATCCAATAATAAATTATACTTATAATCATAAAATTATATAATAATTTTATATTTATTGATTTTAAAAGCTATTGAGACATTTGGAAAGCAATTGTGCTGTCTTACACATGGTTTTTCACATCCTTAGACTTGCAAAAACTTTCTTTGAGTGACTCTAGTGATTAAAAAAGATATTTTATAAATTCAAAATAATTTTATAAAAAGAATCATATTCATTTTTATTTCATTCTTTAAAAATAAAAACATAAAAAATAATAAAAATATTAAAAACCAATAAAAAAGTTATTTTATTCTTTTTAATTTCATTTCTTTAATTATTTTCATTTTTTTTCTATAAAAAAGATATAAAAGCAATTTTTACATGGAAAATTGCCATATCTTACCAAAAATAACACTTTTATATAAAAGAATTATATTTATTTGTCTCTTTTAGTGTTTGAAGACAACCCAACAGGGGATAACCAAACCACTGTTGAAAGATTGATGGAAGAAACTTGTCAAAGTTCTCCAACACCAATAATTACCAAAAGAAAGAAAGCCAAGAAATTGGACTTTCCAGGACCCACCATTCAGGACTCTGAAGGTGAGTACCTCATTTATAAATTTCCATAAGAAAATTCCTGTTCTGAAATCCTCTTATTTCTTATTTTTCTTATAATATGACTACCAGAAGAGGCTTCCAATACTCCATCCAATCAGATTGAGCTGGACTCAGAGGTAGAATTGATTCCTCAAAAGGGAAAAGGAAGGGCAATATCTCCAGTGGAACAGAATCCACACAAGGAAGTGCCTTATCCCAAAGGCAAGTCCCAGAAATGCCCATGATATCTGAACCTGAATTGGAATTAAGTATGAGTAGCTCAAACAGGTACAAATAACATTCAGAGGGCTCAAATAGACATTTACATGAGCCAATACAAACAGTACTACATAGTGTACAAGGACAAAGATTGGGAAATGTTGCCTCAAATACACCAAGGAGTGATGAACTCCTGGCACATCCTAAAAAAGTTCCTCAAAGAGGAGGAAATAGTGAAATACTCCAATGGATGGAATCCACTATCATCCAAACCTCAAATCAAAAAGATCAAGGAGTATCATGCCAAAAAGAAGGAGGCAACCAAGGAAGAAGTCCCAGTAGCTTCTACCAGCAAGCCCCAAGTCAACCCACTTCCCCAAGAAGGGAAGAAGAAAAAGAAAAAGAATTGGAGAAAACCATATTCCCCAAGCTACAGGATCCCCAAGATCCAAAAAGATTCCATGGACAATGTCTTCAACATGGCCAGAACTTTGATGGAATTCAAAGACAGTGAGGAACAAAGAATGAGAAAAACCCATTTCCCAAAGAAATAACCTTGTCTCCTGATGTTGTAAATACTTTAACAGAGCTTAAAAATAGTATCTTACCTCTTAAAGACATTACAAATAGTTTATCATCTTTAACAAAACTTGTTGTAAAAAATAAGAAAGAAATTGATAACATAAAATTTTTGATTGAAAATAATAAACCAAAAGTATTAATTGACAATACTCAGAAATTAATACAAGCACAACAAGAGTTGTATAAATACATAAGTGATATCAAAGAAAAAACTTTGACAATCAATTATGATGTGAGTATTGACAATCTTACAGAAAAATTTGAAGAAAAGACTTCATCACACCAAAAATTACTTCTGGACCATGTGGAAAAAGGTGATGAAGCAAGAATGCATCTGAAAGATGACATTCAAAGTGAAATAAGGCTTATTACTGAAAAAATGGATAAAATTAATGAGGCTAATCTAAATATGCCAAAGTTATCAACACCATTTTCTCACATAAGAAGCCCTGTTAAACCAACAGAGGAATTAACAAATCCATTTTTAACAGACTTGAGTCACCAAGACAATAACCAAGTCTTAATGAAGGAAGCACCTCAATTGAAAGAATGGCCAATATTCACAGGAGAAGGTGAATATGACCACATATCATTTATCAAAACAATTGACATGCTACAAGAAGATTATACCATAACAGATGAATTAATCACTGCAAGATTACATTCATTTTTTGAAAAATCTGCAAAAAGATGGTATTATGGAATAAGGCAAACAAATGGCAAAAATACCTGGTCTTGGTGGAAACAAGAAATAATCACCAAGTGGGCTAATGATGCCTGGAGGTACAAAATAGAAAATGAATTTGAAAATTCTTTCTTTGACCCAGACAAAGACAAACCTTTAGCTTGGTTCTTGAAACAAGTTGAAAGACTTAATGCATTGTACCCAGAAATGTCACAAAAAATGGTGCATATGAAAATACTCAAAAAATGTGGAGGAGAGCTAGAACATGCCCTAAGAAGCAGTTGTATAGAGCCATGCTCCACAGAAGAGTATATTAATGCACTAGAAGACATAGTGACAAGAACAAGAATTGGCAGGACTTGGAAGAAATTGGACATTAAAAGCCCAAATAAACCATTTATCAAAAAAGATAAATCAAAAGAATCCTTCAAGCCCAACACATCCAACAATAATGAGCAAAGAAAATGCCATAAATGTGGAGGTATTTGACACTTAGCCAATAATTGCCTTAAAAAGGCAAAGATTAATGAAATTGTGGAAACAGAAAAACACAATGACAAAGAAGAGGAATCTGACTCTGAAAAAGAGACAGAAGAATCAGAAAGCTCTTAAAGTGATGAAATCAATATAATTAATGCACAAATTAATAATATTGATATAATTTATGAAGTACTGGATGTTAACTCAAACTTACCACAAGTTGGGACATCTGACACAAACCTGACAAACATACAAGATGCCAAAATGTATAGGACCAAACCTGCAAGAGGAATGGGATATACAGCTGGAAAATCAAGTATAAGTATTGTTATGGTTGATAACCAAGAAGGAAAAGTTAACTTAGATACAGGAGCATATTGCACCTGTGTTGGTAAAAATTATTTAAAAACCATTGTCCCAGACTGGCAAGAAAAACTTATGCCAATACAAGGTGTCAAATTTAGTAGTGCAAGTGAGAGCATGAAGCCCCTTGGAATAATTGATTTAACACTAATTTTTCCTCATCCCTCACAATGTGTCAGAATCAAAGTAGAGTTTGTAGTAATGGACAACTGTACTAGTAATCACTTCATACTTTGGAATGATTACTTATCAATTTATGGTATAGATATCTCCAACCAAAAGGAAAGATATTTTACCATAGGAGACAACAAAAGACAAAATTTTGGCTTCTTAAATAACAAAAAACAAATCACAGTTATTAAGAATGAAGAAAAGATTCCAGAAAAGGAAATTTTTATATCTGAACAACTTAAAGAGGCAGAATTCAATCAAGAATTAACAGAAAAAATGAAAGAAAAATTGATTGACCTCTTATTTAAGTATAAAAATGCCTTTGCAACTGACAAAGAGCCACTAGGTGCCATAATTGGACATGAAGTGGATATAATTCTTAATGTGGAAAAACCCTACCCACCTCTACTAAGGAGACCTGCTTACCCATCTAGTCCAAGGGATAGAGAAGCCTTAGAAGTACACATTAAAGAACTAATGGACCTTGGAGTATTAAGAAAGGTAGGACATAATGAACAGGGAGAAGTCACTACACCTGTCATTATAGCTTGGAATAATGGAAAATCAAGGATGGTAGGAGACTTCAGAGCTCTGAACACCTATACCATTCGAGACTGGTATCCAATACCCAGGATCCATGAGACATTGACACAACTGTCACAAGCTAAGTTCAGCACAGCCATGGATGCCTTAAAGGGTTTTCATCAAAATGTCTTAACAGACAATTCCAAAAAACTACTGAGTATAATAGTCCACTGTGGAATTTTTTAATACTTAAGAATGCCATTTGGCATAAAAAATACACCTTCCCATTATCAAAGAATGATGAATACCATATTTCCTGAAGAATTATCAGAAGGATGGTTAATTATCTATATTGATGATATCATAGTTTTCTCAGAAACTTGGGAAAATCACTTTACAAGACTAGAAAGGGTACTACAGAAAATAGTCCAAGTGAATATGAAAATTTCCTTGAAAAAGTGTCATTTTGCATAAAGTGAACTAAAAGCACTAGGACATGTTGTATCTGGACTTAGTCTAGGCATAGACAAGAATAAAGTAGCAGCAGTACTACTTAAGCCAATTCCTCAAACCAAAAAAGAAATGCAATTATTTCTAGGATTTGCTGGTTACTATAGACAGCATATAAAGGACTTTGCAAAAATTGCTAAATCCTTGTATAAGCCATGTGACCAACAAACAGTCTATGAAATGACAGAAGAAAGAGTCAAGGCATATGAGGAATTGAAAAATTCCTTAACAAATGCCCCATTTCTTCTAATGCCAGATTGGAAACTACCCTTCAAACTTTACATTGATTCTTGTGGAGAAGGACTGGGTGCTGCACTACACCAGACACAAATTATCAATTATAAACCAGTGGAAGGACCAATTTGTTTTATTTCAAGACAGATAAAGCCAGCAGAAGAAAGATATGGAGCAAGCCAAATGGAATGCCTCTGCTTAGTGTGGGCTTTAGAAAAATTACATTACTATTTTGATGGAACAGTATTTGATGTTATTACAGACTGTAATGCTGTGAAATCTCTATTAAATATGAAAACTCCAAATAGACATATGCTGAGATGGCAGATTGCTATCCAAGAATATAGAGGAAATATGACTATTGTTCATAAATCTTGTAATATTCACAAAAATGCAGATGGTCTTAGCAGATGGGCTCTAGCAAACACCCCTGACAATCCAACATGGGTACCACAAGAAGAACACCATATAGAAGGAATATGTGTTACAGATATTGGAACAGAATTCTTTAACCAAGTTAAAGAAAGCTATAAGATAGACAAAAATTGCCATATCTTAAGCCAACTTCTAATGAAAGACTGCAAAGACCCATCACTTTCATCAAAACTAGATGAAATATGGAAAAAGGCATATGATGAAGGAAGATTCCACCTCCTTGATGGAATCCTTTACCATAGAACAAAACACACATGTGTTATGGCCTTAACAGATAGAACCCTGATAAACACTATTTTAAATGAGTGTCATGATAGTGTTGCAGCTGGACACCTTTCAGAAGACAGAACACTAGAGAGGGTGAAAACCTGCTCTTGGTGGCCAAATTGGAAGAAAGATGTTATAGAATACTGCCAAACCTGTGACAGATGTCAAAAAGCCAACAGAGCCACAGGAAAGAAATTTGGAATGATGATCCAAATCCAAGAACCAAAATCCCATTGGGAAATAGTTCATATCGATTGGGTAACAGCATTACCTCCAGGAGGAGACAGAAGCTATAATGCATGCCTAGTATTGGTTGACAGGTATAGCAAAACTTCCATGTTCCTACCATGTCATAAAGATGACACAGCTATGGACACAGCCATAATGATATGGAATAAAGTTATTAGCCATACAGGCTTATTCCAGAATATTATGAGTGACAGAGACCCAAAGTTCACTTCAGCATTATGGACAAATCTCCATAACTTGTTTGGGACAAAGTTATCATTCTCAACAGCTTACCATCCTCAAACTGATGGTTTAGCAGAAAGAATGATACAGACCTTTGTAAGGTGTGGATATGAAACTTTGACAAAAAATCAAGTACTTTTCCTGTCCTAAAAATTTGTATAAGGTAAAATTCAGTTAAAAATGGTATGAAATAATATTTTTAAGAGAAAACACGCCAATTTTATTGTTTATAACTTTATTAGTATAAAACAATAATATTATAAAAATTTATTGTTTTACCAACAATGAAAATTTGTCCAAAAAATACTCTACAAGAGATATTTTAAGGCTACAAAAGAAATTTCTTCAAGAACAATTTCAATTGGAATTAATTGAGCAAAGAACTGCAAGCAATTAATTAAAGAACAAAGTCTTTAAAAAGAATATTAAACAGAAAACACGCCCAAAAGTGACCAGAGTGAATTTGGAAACAAAGTGACAAAGTTTACAGTGATGAAAGATGCTTTAATTCACTTTTGGGGTGGTTCAGGGGTAAAAATGATTATAAGAGTTACAAAGAATGATTATAATAATCTTTTTCACGTGGTTAAAAGGATTAAAATGATTTAAAAATGGTGGTTTGAATCTTTGATTGATTGGTTTAACAGTGTTTAAACTAATTAATAAAAGGAAAAGATTCTAACATGAAGAGAAAAGTGGGGCAAAGAAGACATTCTTTTATAGCCATCAATTCTCTTACTCCAAAAGTAAAATTTACTCTTGTCAGTCGTGAAAAACATTCTGACAACAGAAAAGCCAATTATGGCATCATTGAACCCTGGTTTAGACCAAAAAGGGCTGGTTTAAGCCATTTTTAGCCATTTTAGACCCTTAAATCAGCCATTACTATAGCAATACCAGGCCTAGAGCCTTCAAAACACGTCAGAATGTGTGTCAGAGGCGTAGAAACCAGTTAAAACTGTTTTTACTATGATTGTTTTATCTTAAGGGTAGTTTTACCCTCTTGGCAACAGCTAAAACTACCCCAGTTGGTATCAAAACCTCATCATCAATTGAGTCCACAGACCCTGTAGCTCAATTCCAGGCCAAAAGTGATGAACTTTTGTGTGAATTTTGACATCCCACTCCTGTCAGCAAGGATTTTGGGGGTCTAGCTCCCCCTTAGAGCTGGAGTTCCTTTTCCCCCCCAAATTTAATCTTTCCAATTTATTTTTCCTTTAATTCCTCATCATGTATTATACTTATAATTTACATATGTAATTCAATTCAATTGTACAGTACAATACAGTAATAATTGACACCTCATATGTAAATCAAAGTTCACTTATGTAATACACGCGCAGATTTTGACATTTCAATTGAATTCAATTGAAAATACTTCAATTCCTCATAACTTCTAAACTAAACACAACACCTCAATTTTAACACAAAAATTGATGGTTAACACCACATGTGGTGTGAATTAAATTAAGATTTTGAGGATTTTCAACTTTTGTATTGAAAATACTAAAAACTTAATTTAAGCTTATTTAGAGTTGAGTTACAAGAATGTCACTCAGAGGTGACCCCACCTGATTTTTTATGAGGAATCCAATGGTGAAATAATTTTTATGTGTTTATTTATTGAATAAAAAGTTATAAAATTTTTATTTAACTTTTTTCCAAATTTATTTATTTTTTCACAGTTTTGTTAAAATTTCATTTTTACTTAATTTTTTCAAGTATAAATGTAATTTTATACTTACAAAATTTAATGTATTTTTATTCTTAAATTGTAATTAATTTTTTTATTTTTTAATATAATTTTAAATTTATATTCTGATTTTTGTTTTAATAATATAAATAAATTTATTTCATTTATATTAATATGTTATTTTTGTATTTGTGGTGTTTTGGTTATATGAAATTACCTCTAAGGCTCACATTCCCTCCCCCTAAAAAAGAATATTACTTTGTAATATTGGTGTTTCTAGTTTGTCTAAATCTCTTGAGGAGTTTGGTAGCTTCTGGTATGTATTTTTCTTCTAACCATTCATCTTCACAAGCTGGGTCACTGTACCTAACAAGGTATTCCCTTACTTTCTTGGTTCTCAATTTCCTTTCTTTAAGAACTTTGGTAATTTTCTTAGTACTAGATGTCTCAATAGGAGGTATAGCTTGGGGAATCTTATTCCTCAAGGGAAATTTCTCAGCATCACTAGATTTATATGGCTTTATCAAGCTTACTGGAAATGTAGGGTGCTTATTGCTAAGTTCTTCAGATAACTCTACTTCAACAGCATTTTCTCCATGGAGGGCCTTAATCACAAAAGGTCCTGCAAAGGAGTCTTTCAACTTTTTACATCCTTTGATGTTATTGAAGTTAGTGGTGGATACAAGAACTAGGTCCCTCACTTTGAAATCTGGAGTTGCATGTGATTTATCCCATTTGTCTTTAGCATATGCAAAAGAGTCCTCCATGCATCTTACTGCATGCTTTCTAGCTTTGTCTAGCATTCCTTTGAAGCTAGCAGCTGTGGGATGTATTTCAATTAAGTCCTTCCTCAAGGAATCTTGGGGTAACTTGGGGTTCCATCCTTTTTCTAGAATAGCAGGAGTCTGATTGGTACTGGCATGGATTGATATTTTATATGCTAATTCCAGTGCTGGCAACAGAGTACACCAATCATGGGTAAATCCATCACAATCTTTGAATTCAAGGCCATATGCACAAAATCTTCTCACCATGTCCTCTAAGGTTTGGATCATTCTTTCAGCCAGGCCATCAGTTTGTGGGTGGTAGGCTGTAGAGAAAGACAGTTTAGTGCCAAAGAATTGGTGAAGATTTGTCCATAGTGCTGAAGTGAATTTGGGATCTCTATCACTGATGATATTTGTAAATATCCCAGTCCATGACACTACTCTATTCCATATCAGAAGAGCTGTATCTATGGCTGTATCATCTTTGTGACATGGTAAAAAGATTGGAGTTTTACTTAATCTCTCCACAATTACTAGGAAAGCATTATAGCTCCTGTCACCTCCTGGTGGTAGGCCAGTTACCCAATCCATATGGACAATTTCCCAAGGTCTGTTTGGTTCTTGGATTTTTATCATATTTCCAAGTCTTTTGCCAGTGGATTTATTTGCCTTTTGGCATCTGTCACAGGTTTTGCAATACTCTGCAACATCTTTCTGCCACATTGGCCACCATATGCAGGTATTTCCTTTCTCTCTTGTTCTGTCTTCAGACAGATGTCCTGAAAAGAGACTATTATGGCATTCTTTCAGTACAAGATTGATTAATGACCTGTCTACAACTGTCATGACACATGTGTGCTTGGTTCTGTGGTAAATTATACCATCCAGTAGGTGAAATCTTCCTTCATCATAAGATTTTCTCCATACTTCATCCAAGGCATGTATTAGAGAGTTGTCTTTACAGTCTTTGTTAAGTAATTGGCATAAGATGCTTCAATTCTTATCTTGGGTGTAACTACTTCTGACTTCTTCAAAGAAGGTGGTTTTCAAGTCTGTAATACTTATTCCTTCTATTGGAATTTGTTGTGAAGCTTCTTCTGGCACATAAGCAGGATTATAAATATTATTTGGTAATGGCCATCTGCTTAGTCCATCTGGATTCTTATGAATATTCCCATCCTTATGAACAATAGTCATATTGCCTCTGTATTCTTGTATGGCTATTTGCCATCTGAGCATGTGTCTGTTGGGTGTTTTCATGTTCAAAAGTGATTTGACAGCTGTACAATCTGTTATCACTTCAAAAACACATCCCTCTAAGAAGTAGTTCAATTTCTCTAAGGCCCACACAAGGCATAGACATTCCATCTGACTTGCTCCATATCTGGCTTCAGTTGGTTTGATTTGCCTGGATATGAAACATATGGGTCCTTCTACAGGTTTATCATTTATGATCTGAACTTGGTAAAGTGCAGCACCCAGTCCATCCCCTGATGCATCAATATACAGTTTGAAAGGAAATTTAAAGTCTGGAATCAGTAAGAGTGGAGCAGTGGTCAAGGCTTCTCTTAGAGACTCAAAAGCTTTGACTCTGTCAACAGTCATTTCAAATACTGTGTCTTTGTCACACAATTTATAAAGTGGTCTTGTTATGGATGCAAAATCTTTAATGTGTTGCCTGTAATATCCTGCAAAACCTAAGAATGACTGAATTTCCTTTTTGTTCTGAGGCATGTGTTTTAGCAATACTTCTGCAACTTTGTTTTTGTCAATTCCAAGGGACAAACCAGATACAACATGTCCTAGTGCTTTAAGTTCTTTAAATCCAAAATGACATTTCTTCAAGGAGATTTTCATGTTTACTGATTGAATTTTTGTCAAAACTCTGGACAATCTGTACATGTGCTCCTCCCAAGTCTTGGAACAGACAATAATGTCATCAATGTAAATGATTAACCATCCCTCTGAGACTTCTTCAGGGAAGATTTCATTCATCATTCATTGGAAGTGTGAAGGTGCATTTTTGATACCAAAGGGCATCCTCAAGTATTCATACACTCCACAATGAACAATAATTCTTAAGTATTTTCTTGCTCTTGGTGTCACCACATTTTGATGGAATCCTTTATGGGCATCCATAGTGGTTATATACACTGCTTGAGATATTTGAGTAAGGGCAATTTGGATTTTTGGTATTGGGTATCTGTCTGGAACATTGTAAGTGTTCAGAGCTCTAAAGTCCCCAACCATTCTGGATTTTCCATTATGCCACGCCACTATGACTGGTGTAGTTATTTCTACTTCTTCATTGTGGCCTAATTTTCTTATTACACCAAGGTCCAGAAGTTCTTTGATATGAATTTCTAGAGCTTCTCTTGATTTTGGACTTGCTGGATAAGCAGGCCTTCTTAAGAGTGGTGGATAAGGTCTCTCAATGTGGAGAATGATGTCAACTTCATGACCAATAATTGCTCCTAGAGGTTCTTTGTCTGTAGCAAATGCTCCTCTGTGGTCATACAAAAGGGAAGAAAGTTCATTTTCTTGTTTATCAGTCAGATGAAGGCTTATTTCAGCCTCATTTAACTGTTCAGACTTAAATTTTTCTAACTCTAAGTTGACTGGTGATACTTTGTTTACTATAATTTGTCTTTTAAATGGTAAAAAGGCAAATTTTTGGCACTTATTGTCTCCAATAGTAAAGTATCTGTCTTTGTTATTATGCAAATCTATCCCATACATGATTAAATAGTCATTTCCCAATATAAAATGGGTACTAGAGCAATTTTCCATAACAACAAATTCAACTGTGATCCTTAAATTCCCATTTATGTGTGGGAATATTACATTGGTCTCAAAGATTCCTAATGCTTTCATTGGGTTACTTGCACTGTTGAATTTTATACCATCAATTGGTAACAATTGGTCTTCAAAATTTGGTACACAAGTCTTAAGAAAAGATTTTCCAACACAAGAGAAGAAGGCTCCTGGGTCAAGCAAAAGTTTTGTGGGCTTGTTTTCAATCACCACTTGTGTTATACAGGAGTTACCAGCTGTATAACCCTTTCCCCTGTTTGGTTTTGTTTTCATAAGTCGTGCATCTTGAACTTTTGATAAATCAAGTTGACCATTTCTCAACTGTGGTAAGTGGGAATAAGATTCCATGATGTCAAAAGTGGCATTGATATTTTCTATATCTTTTGAAGATTCAAAAGATATGGATGACTTATCATCTGAATTGTCTTCAATTATTTCATCTTTTTCAACATCAGGTTCCTTTTCAATATCAATTTAATTGATTTTCCCCTTCTTTGGACATGTATTGGCTAAATGGGTGGTGCTTTGGCAAATATGGCATTTTCTGACTGTATCTGCAGATTTATATTTAATATTACTAGAATTTTCTTTGGGGTTTTTGTCCACAGAATCTTTCCAAGGTGTATTAAACCTTGTTTTGAGATTCACCCTACTAGAACCAATTTTGGTTCTGGTGGTTACTTCTTCTATTATATTGATAATATCCTCTGCTGAAGATTGTTCAGTAGTCCTGCTTTTGACAGCATGCTCTAAGTCACCTCCATATTGTCTCAGAATTTTTCTATGGATCATAAATTCTGACATGTCAGGATATAATGCTGTTAATCTGTCCTTTTGTTGGCAAAACCATGGTAAAGCTTTGTCTTTATCAGCATTAAATTTGGCAGATTCAAAGGCTGTTTCAACTTTAAACCTCCAAGCATCATTTGCCCATTTGTTGATGATTTGGCTTTTCCACCAAGTCCAACTCTGGTGTCCATGTGCTTGTCTTATTTTGATGTACCATCTGTGAGCTGATTTGGTAAACAAGGTGTTAAATCTGGCTGTTACCAATCTGTCTGGTAATTCAAAATCCTCTTTGATCATGTCAATACCTCTAATGAATTCCATATGGTCATACTCTCCTTCACCACTGAAGTGAGGCCATTCTTTAAGTTTTGGAACTTCTCTCAAGAGGGCTTGGCCCATTGATGGTTCCAAGTTATGAAAAGAAGTGGATAATTCATTTTTTAATTGTGAATTATCAGGATCCAATACTTTTGGATTTGGAATTCTTGTGCCCTCATTTTTATTTAGAGGTGTAGACATTCTTGGTAAGGTGTTCAGTATTTGTTCAATGTCATTCATTTTACTGTTGCTACACCTTTGGGAATTTCTGTATTCATGTTGAAAGCTTTGTATTAAATTTATTACTTCAATTTTATACATGTCTTCCTTATGTGTCAGTTCTTGCCATAACTCTGTCTGTCTTGTATTATCAGCAGTGACTTGATTCAATTTCATTGATAATTTTGATATTTCTTCTTGTGAAGCATCAAAGCACTTTTTCAAGGCAATGGTATATGTCTTTACTTCAGTAAATGAATTTGAAATGTCATCAAGGACTTTCTTGGTATCTGTCTTGATAATATTTATGGCTTGTTTAATTCTTGCTTCAATTATGTCATCAATATTGAATTTAGAATATTTATCTGTTAATTCTTTAATATTGCAGATTGTTCATTTATTTTATTGTTAAAAGAATTATCATTATTGGAATTTTTAATTTTTCTTAAACCTTTTTCAAAACACATAAGTGTTTCATTAATTTGGCACAGACTCAGGTTGTTTGTTTTAATGTTGTTACAAATGGTTTCATTTTTATCAGAAAGATGTTTTTTCACGTCATTTATAGCATCATACAACTCTGGGATGGAATCAAATATATCAGAAATCATTTCTGGAATCTTAATCTGGCTTCCTCCTTCTTCTGTAATTCCATCATGGTTCTGGCCATCTGAAATACATTTTCCATGGCATCCTGCTGAATCTTTGGAATCCTGTAGCCTTGGCTGTAAGGTTTTGGGGCTGGTGCCTTCCCTTTGCCCTTGTTTGGAGCTTGTGGCTGCTTTTTAACGTTGGAATTGCTGCAGCTGGCCACTGGGGCTGTTTTTGGCACTGGTTTGGGTGGTGGAGGGTTGTTTTTCCTCCATTCTAGTGTCAAAAGCATCATTTTTTTCTTCTCCATCAATGGATGCCATCCATTGAGCAATTTGCAAGTGTTGGGATGGCCCAGGAATTTTCTTACTGTCAGGTAAGAATTCATGCAATTCTTCCACAGGTCTGCAAGGATCTGGTACTCCTTGAATTGAAGTGCATTGTTGTATGCACTGTGGCTGGCTTTGTATATGTCCACAGAGGCTTTTTGTGGCAGTGTCAGCTCTTTTTGAAGGTAAAATAGTATTATCAGCTTCAGAATGACCCAATTTAGTTGTTTGGAAGTCATCAACTGACCCTTTTCCTTCTGTACCTGATTGGCCTCTGCCATAATCACGTCTATTACCTTTTTGGGAGCTGCTTGAGGGGTTGTAGCTGGCTCCTGATCTGGTTGAAGGCATAATTATGGTTTAAAAAGGCTTAAAATAGTATTTTTACGTCAAAAAAACTTACCATTGGCCAAATTCTTAGCTTTCTGAAGGGTATTACTTATGTCCAAGTTAATCAATTCAGAAGATATTGGTTCAGGTTGGTTATTTTGAGTCACAATAACAGTACTATTATGATCAGAATTAACAGTACTGGCAGGGATAATGCTGGTTACTGTTGAGGCTGTTTCAATGTTTTCTTGTCTTACCACATTTTCAGACACTAAAATTAATGAAAAAGCCAATTAATTAAGTAAAAAAAAAGGGTTATTTCAAAAAAAGAGATAAAATATAAGCCTCACTTATAATATGAAAAAAATTATTTTTTATGGATTTTTTGAATTATAAGTATTTTTTATATGTTTTTAAATTTTTCAATATAAGAAAAAAGATTTAAAAAGAGTAAAAGAAAAATATGCCACAGGTAAAATATCACGGCTGGGCCCCCAAATGTAAGGTGTGGATATGAAACTTTGACAAAAAATCAAGTACTTTTCCTGTCCTCAAAATTTGTATAAGGTAAAATTCAGTTAAAAATGGTATGAAATGATACTTTTAAGAGAAAACACACCAATTTTATTCTTTATAACTTTATTAGTATAAAACAATAATATTATAAAAATTTATTGTTTTACCAACAATTAAAATTTATCCAAAAAATACTCTACAAGGGATATTTTAAGGCTACAAAAGAAATTTCTTCAAGAGAAATTTCAATTGGAATTAATTGAGCAAAGAACTGCAAGCAATTAATTAAAGAGCAAAGTCTTTAAAAAGAATATTAAAGAGAAAACACGCCCAAAAGTGACCAGAGTGAATTTGGAAACAAAGTGACAAAGCTTACAGTGATGAAAGATGCTTTAATTCACTTTTGGGGTGGTTCAGGGGTAAAAATTATTATAAGAGTTACAAACAATGATTATAATGATTTTTTCACGTGGTTAAAAGTATTAAAATGATTTAAAAATGGTGGTTGGAATCTTTTATTGATTGGTTTAACAGTGTTTAAACTAATTAATAAAAGCAAAAGATCCTAACATGAAGAGAAAAGTGGGGCAAATAAGACATTCTTTTATAGCCATTAATTCTCTTACTCCAAAAGTAAAACTTTACTCTTGTCAGTAGTGAAAAACAGTCTGACCACAGAAAAGCCAATTATGGCATCATTGAACCCTGGTTTAGACCAAAAAGGGCTGGTTTAAGCCATTTTTAGCCATTTTAGACCCTTAAATCAGCCATTACTATAGCAATACCCGGCCTAGAGCCTTCAAAGCACGTCAGAATGTGTGTCAGAGGCGTAGAAACCAGTTAAAACTGTTTTTACTATGATTGTTTTATTTTAAGGGTAGTTTTACCCTCTTGGCAACAGCTAAAACTACCCCAGTTGGTATCAAAACCTCATCATCAATTGAGTCCACAGACCCTGTAACTCAATTCCAGGCCAAAAGTGATAAACTTTTGTGTGAATTTTGACATCCCATGCCTGTCAGAAAGGATTTTGGGGGTCTAGCTCCCCCTTAGAGCTGGAGTTCCTTTTCCCCCCAAATTTAATCTTTTCAATTTATTTTTCCTTTAATTCCTCATCATGTATTATACTTATAATTTACATATGTAATTCAATTCAATTGTACATTACAATACAGTAATAATAGATACCTCATATGTAAATCAAAGTTCACTTATTTAATACACGCGCACATTTTGACATTTCAATTGAATTCAATTGAAAATACTTCAATTCCTCATATCTTCTAAACTAAACACAACACCTCAATTTTAACACAAAATTGATGGTTAACACCACAAGTGGTGTGACTTAAATCAAGGTTTTGAGGATTTTCAACTTTTGTATTGAAAATACTAAAAACTTAATTTAAGCTTATTTAGAGTTGAGTTACAAGAATGTCACTCAGAGGTGACCCCACCTGATTTTTTATGAGGAATCCAATGGTGAAATAATTTTTATGTGCTTATTTATTGAATAAAAAGTTATAATAATTTTTATTTAACTTTTTTCCAAATTTATTTATTTTTTCACAGTTTTGCTAAAATTTCATTTTTACTTAATTTTTTCAAGTATAAATGTAATTTTATACTTACAAAATTTAATGTATTTTTATTCTTAAATTGTAATTAATTTTTTTATTTTTTAATATAATTTTAAATTTATATTTTGATTTTTATTTTAATAATATAAATAAATTTATTTTATTTATATTAATATGTTATTTTTGTATTTGTGGTCTTTTGGGTATATGAAATTACCTCTAAGGCTCACAACCTTAGAGGACATGATCAGAAGATTCTGTGCTTATGGGCTAGAATTCAAAGATTCTGATGGTTTTACCCATGATTGGTGTACACTAATACCAGCTCTTGAGCAGGCATATAAAACATCAACCCATTCTTCTACTGGCAAAACACCAGCAATTCTAGAAAAAGGTTGGAATCCAAGACTACCTTATGATACCCTCAAAAAGGACTTAGTGGATATACATCCAACAGCAATCAGCTTTAAGATAATGCTTGACAAAGCAAGACACCATGAGAACAGATGTATGCAAGATTCTTTCAAATATGCAAAATAAAGATGGGATAAAAGTCATAAGCCACCTGACTTCAAAATAGGAGACTTGGTCCTAGTATCAACCCTTAACTTCAATAACATAAAAGGTCCAAAGAAATTAAAAGATTCCTTTGCAGGACCATTTATGATAAAAGCACTTCATGGACCCAATGTTGTGCAATTGGAACTCACAGGTGAACTAATGAACAAACACCCAAATTTCCCTGTAATCCTGATAAAACCTTACAGTTCAAGTGACAAGGAGTTATTTCCACTAAGGAAATAAACCCCCACTTGAAATTCCCCCCTTGGAAGAAGGAGAGGAAAAGAAAATAGTAAAAGTCCTTAACGAAAGAAGGACAGGAAACAAAAAAGAAAGGGAATACCTTGTAAGGTATAGAAATTCAACTCAATAAAATGAATGGCTACTTGAGAAAGATATAACAAATGCTGATAGACTACTAAGAAGGTTCAGACATGAAAGAAAGCCTGAAAAATAGAGAAGTTAAGCATTATTGAGCTTCAAGACTAATAAAGTCTATTGAAGAGGTAGGACAGTGGATGATACCCTAATTACACATATCAGATTGTGGTACAATCTTTTTTGGGGGTAGGGAATTTGAACCTTTGAGATATGACCACATACCCAAAAAGGTCACAAGAAATATTTAATATAATTATACATTAAAAATAAGTACCTTAAAACTACAAAAGTACCATAATTTGGTATAAAACTTGGTTTAACTTAAAGCACAATGAATAAACATGTGAAATAAATTATACCATTGGATTCCCCATGGTAAAATACACATATACCATTTTTATGGCATATCTGTAAAGTCAATATTTAATAAGTTATAAGTAATAATACCTTATAAAAAACACAAATCCTTATTTATTTCAAAAGCCAATGAGACAACATGTAAAATAAATGGTACCATTGGATTCTCCATAAAAATCCACACATAAAACAATTAATAAGCTAAGCTTGAAAATCAATACTTAAGGAATTAACCTGAATATATGCACTTTTTTGGTCAACGCATATATTCAAGGAATTTAGCTAATATCTCTTGAATTATGCATGATAGAGTAATGAACCAAAAATAAATTCATCACTTAATTACTGTAGGAATATAGAAATGAAGTTTATTTTACAAGCTATAAACAAGGTTAAAACCTGTAAGGAATTATTGATTAAAATCAACAGAGCTGTTGACCACTTTGTTGTGAAAGTCGTCCAAACTTGAAAAAAAGTAGACAATTGGATTCTACTAGTTCATTTGTGAAGAATGATGTTGTGTTTATTATAATATTCAAGGTATAACCCCTTGAAATCATATTTTGAAGTTTAAAATATTAAATTTCAACGGAAATGAGTTACAAGAAAAATCATCAGAAATAGAGTTGTGATGATGTAATAAAATGCTCTTGGAAGCATAATAAGGTTGTGCCAAGCTATCATAATTCACCCTCTGAATTTCTGTAGAGTGTAAATATTAAAAGTTATTAAGGATCAAAGTTTGAGCTTAATTTGATCATTTATGATCACTCACTGTAACCTTAAATTAAGTTTAACAGTCATATAAGTGATAAAATTGGTGAATACTATTATTTTATGATTAAAACTAATAAAATCCACGGTATTTGGGGTTCTTCCAAGCCTTTGACGTCATCAAACTTAGAGTTATAGTGATAACTCTAAATAATGGCGTAATAATGATGTAATGAGGTTTGATCATGATGTAATCATCACCAAACCTTAAAATATTGATCAATTCCAGTGGATATGATCAGTACACGTCTACTAGAAGCCTGTTGGATTCTAGGAGGGAGGTATTTACTATAAATAGAGCTCTTATTGTTCTGTTTTCCCCTCAGACGCATCAAAAACATTAAATCAATACAATTAAAAAGGTAATTTCTTTATTATTTATATATAAAACTTTTATATTATTAAAGACCAAAGATCATCCTATTATAATCATCAATTTTGCCATGATTAAATCATTTGTTTAATTGTTTTTGATAAAAATCTCTCTAAAATTCATTTCCACGTAAAAATCAAGAATATTTGTAAATTTCTCTATTTTTTATTGTAAATACAATTTGGAAAGTTGTATTTACATTATTTTGGCGTAAAATATCTCAAAATTATTATATTAATTGTTAAAAGTAGGTTATTTTCTCTTATTATAATAATTTTCTCTATATTATTCTTTCAATAATTCTTTAATTAATATAAATAGTATTTATATTAATTTATAACTTTAATATTGGTAATATTATTGTTATAAATTGTTTTTTATTAATGAAAAACAATTTTTTACGCCTTTATTATTTGTTTGTAACAATAATAAAGCGCCATTAAATATATTAAATATTTTATATTAATATATTTATTTTATTATATTCTATTTTATAATATAAATTATATTATTATATTTTATTGATAATATAATTATTTTTACGCCATAATTATAATAATTCTTTATTATTATAATTATTTTTATGTTATTTATTTCATTTATAAGTACATTCATAGTACAATAAGTAAAATATTAGTAATTTTTACTTATTGTTTCATAGTCAAACCTTACATTATTCGTTACTTTAATAAGGAAATTCAGAGTAAAATTACTGAAATATTGGTGATATTTACTTATTGTTTTATAGTCAAACCTTCCAAAAATAAATGGTGATATTATGAATAGGCTTCTACAAAATGGTTTTACCTACCTCATAAATTACTCAGCTGATTATTATCTTAAAAATATATATGAACCAGAATTTTTCAGCTACCACTCCATTGTAGGTTTTCAACCCAGCTTCCTGAATATTGAGAAAAGAAACTTATAATTTGTATAAACAATTTTGCTAAAGAAGACATATTGTTTCATTGGAAAAGACTTATATTCAGATATCTTGAATGAAAACATTATTAAATAATTTATCTCATTTGGAAGTCAAAAAATCACAAGTTTTGTTTATTTAAATTATTCAATTACTGGGATAATCTGAAGATAAAAAGATTTCATTAATTTACAACCCAGCTTGAATTTCGACTCACCATAAATAAGTCACAAAGTCAAGAAATTTTGAATAAAGCAGTAATTTACCTTCAAAACCATACTTTCTCTCATTTGAAGCTTCATGTTCCACTTTCAAGATGTATATTGAAGATCGTAGCAAATATATAATGAATATTTAATAAAAATGAAGTCCAAGTACTTAGATTAAAAGCCTTTTCATTGAAAAATTCTTTTCAAGGTCATAGGGAATTTAATTAAGCAGTTATGTCTTTATGAGCCTTGAGACATATTTATCTATCAAGATTATATTAGAATATATTATCAGTTGGTTTTAATATTTTCTTAATGAAAAAAGGAATATGATAAGCTAGATATAAATGATAAAATTTTATCTTATTCATTGTTATTTTTAATATAATGAATACAGAATAGAAAATTAATATTTTTTCAGATTGAAATTATCTTTTGGTATAAAAAAGTGAAATAAAACTGTTTCAAATATTCAGAATATTCAGTGAGAGTTAATATTTAGTTTCATCTGGGAACATCCTTATATAGCTAAATATCTCATATATTTTTCTCCTTTTGAGATCTCATGCACACAAGAACTAGGGCTGGGTGGTATGCCACTACCTAATCTATATTACTTGAAAATAACCCCAAGTGTGATCACAGACTATTTTTTACTAGTTTTCCATTCAGTTATTTGGCTGCGTTCTTTGGAACTTATAAATAAATTTTACTTAATTACTGTTTCTATGTCTTTAAAAAAGCCATTCTGGAATTTTTTGAAAAACAAGAAAGTTCATGTTTTTAGAAAACTTCTTCAAGTATAATTGGTTATTCATTCACAACTATTTCTTTTACTTTCATGACCCAGTTCAAATTTAATAAATAATATCAACTATAATATTATCATGTATAATATTTTCACTAAATATAAGACATGGATATCATATTTTGAAATATTGCAGTTCATTCTGAAGCTGTGTCCAATATTTTATAAAAAAATGTAATTAATAAAATAAACAGAAAAATTCATTTATATCAGGGTGGCTCAAATATGCAGAATACTGGGGTTTTTTTACTCAAAATTCTGACAGAAACTTTCATTTAAAAAACCTTGTTTTCTTATTCTTAATATACCAAATCTTTTGAGGTAAGTTTCCCTGGGATTTTAACCAATTCTTGTTTCCAAAATAAAACATGTGGAACCTAATTCTTTTATCAGTTCTTTTCATTTCCATCCATCTATATTGTCAATTATTGGAGCTCTTTTTTAATTTCAGACATCACTATTCCATAAAGAAAATAATCCATTAAATCACACTCATCAAAAAACCAATAACACCTGATTCCAAATAATCAGGTAATTTGAAAACTTCTAATTACTTTTTTATTATCAATTGGCTTTCAGTGAAGTCCAAATTTGATTATTTTCTTAGAAATTCGGGAACAACCTCAATAGGTCCGTCAACTTGTCTAAAATAAATGGATTTAACCAGGTAGCAGCTGAGGTGATTAAAAAGTATCTCAATTGATTAAATCTTAGTTCAACCAGCCTACATGAGCAATTGTAATGTTTGACTATGAAACAATAATTAAATATTACTAATATTTTACTTATTGTACTCTCAATATCCTAGTTTTTTATTAGAAATAAGATTAAAAAATAATTATAATTGTGGTGTAAAATTTATATTATTTCAAATTGATAAAATAAATATATTGATATATTTAATGGGAATTTATTATTTCTACAAACAAATGATGAATTCATAAAAAATTGGTATTGAATAATAAATAGCAATTAATAGCATTAATATTACTAATATTCAAGTTATTTATTAATATAAATACTACTTATATTGATAATTAAACTATCATAATAATGATAATAGAGAAAAATAATTATAATAAGATGAAATAAATTAATTTTAACACTTAAGTTACATTTTTTGAATACTTTTACGCCTGATAATGTAAACACAGCTTTTTTAACTTGTATTTACAAATAAAAATAAGAAAAATGATAAGTTTTCTTGTTTCTACATGGAATTGAAGATTTAGAGAGAATTTAACAAAAGATAAGATTTTTGACATAATCAATGATACAAAAAGTGGTTACTTATTTGTAAAAAAAATTTTCTTTAATAATATAAATGATTTATATTCAACAAATAAAGAGAATTAACTTTATATTTGATTTATGATTTTTTTGTTGTGTCTGAGGGGGAAATAGAGGAAAAAGAGCTCTACTCATATTAGAGTCCTCACTCATAGATTCCAGAAGACTTCTAGTAGACATTTACTGATGGCATCCACTGGAATGAATCAATATTTTAAGTTTTAGTGATTATTACATCATAATCAAACCTTCTTCTCACATTATTAAACCATTATTTTGAGTTATCACTGTAAATCTAAGATTGCTGACCTCATAGGCTTGGAAAAAGCTTAATATTTTTGTATTTTCTTAGTATTAATCATAATATACTAGTATCCACCAGTTGTATCACTTATTTCATTGTTAAGCTTAAAATAAGCTTATAGTTAGTGATCATGAATGATCGTTTTTAACTATGAGCTTTAATAATTGATAATTTTTGATTTATTCATGCTACAGCTATTCAGAGAGTTAACGCTTATATATTTGGATTTCATTACTAATCTTCTAATAGTACTTTATTACATCATCAAAACTCCATTTTTGATGATTTTTCTTGTAACTCATCTTTTTTGTTTTAATTCACTATGTTATACTTTGAACAATGATTTCATACAGTTTTACCCTTAACATCATGATTAAAATTGAATAGCTCTTTACTTATGAAGTAGTGAAATCTGAATATCCACTTTGTTTTAAGATTGGACAGCTTTGAGCTTAAAGTGGTCAACATCTATTGTTATTTTTCTCAATAAACCCTTTTAGGTTGTAACCTTGTTTATAGATTGCAAAATAAAGAGTATAGCTATATTCTTAAAGTTATTTTGTGGTAGAAATATTCTTGAATCAACTGTTTATAATGGATAATTCAAAATATATGAGCTAAAAACCATGAATATATGCACTTAGCCTAACTGTGAATATACCCAGGTTATCTCAGTAAGTAATTTATTTTACATGTTTATTCATTGGTTTATGGGATAATAAATAATTTATGCCTTTTTATGGAATTTTTGCTTATTTTAATATTATAATTTCAATTATTATTGTTAAAATAAGTTTTGTAAATTTGTTTTGTGACCTTTTTGGATATGTGGTCATATCCAAAAGTCTCACATTCCCTACCACCAAGAAATATTGTACTACAATCTGATATAGTTAATTAGGATATCATCCACTGTCCCACCTCTTCAATATACTTTCTTAGTCTTGAAGCTCAATAATGCCTAATTTTTCTATTATTTAGGTCTTCTTTCAAGTCCAAACCTCCTCAGTAGCTTATCAGAATTAGTTATATCCCTCTCAAGTGGCAATTAATCTTCTTGAGTTGGGTTTCTATACCTTAAATGGTACTCCATCTACTTTTTGTTTCCTGTCCTACTTTCCTTGAGGACTTTTACAATTTTCTTTCCTTCTCCTTCTTTTAGAGACAGAATTTCAAGTGGTGGTTTAAATTCTTAGGTATCTTTGGGATCTCTATAACTTATGATATTTTGGAATGAAATTGTATGGCTAATGACTCTATTATATATCATTATGGCTGTTTCCATATCTGTGTCATCTTAACGACATGGTAAGAACATTGGGGTCTTTCTGTACCTTCCAACTAACACCAGGCATGCATTATAAACTCTATCTCCTCCTGGGGGTAGAGCTGTTACCCAATCCATATAAAAGATTTCCCAAGGGGATTTTGGTTCTTGTATTTGGATAATCATTCAAAATTTCCTGCCTGTGGTTCTATTTGCTTTTTGGCATCTGTCACAAGTATGGAAATATTCTGCAACACCCTTTCTCCAATTTGGCCACAAAGAGCATGTTCTTACTCCTTCTAGTGTTCTATCTCATGAAATATGTCCAAATAAGTCACTATAATGTCATTTATGTAGTATAGTTTTCATCAGAATTCTATCTGTCAGGGTCATTACACATGTATGTTTGGTTCTATGATAAAGAATCCCAACAAGGAGCTGAAATCTTGCTACACCATATGCTTTTTTCCATATTTTATCTATTTTGGTAGATAAAGATGGGTCTTGAAGATCTTTTATTAAGATTTGGCACAAGATATTACAACTCTTATCCAACTTATAGATTTATTTAGCTTGGTTAAAGAATTCTTTGCCAATTTCTGTAAAAAATATTCCTTCTATATGATTTTATTCCTGTGATACCCATACTGGGGTTTCAGGTGTATTTTCTAGATCCCATTTGCTAAGACCATCTGCAATTTTATTAATATTTCCAGATTTATTAAATATGGTCATATTTCCTCTATATTCTTGGATAAAAATCTTTCACCTTAGCATATGTTTATTTGGTGTATTCATGTTCAATAAAGATTTTACAGAATTACAGTCTGTGATTAAATCAAACACTGTCCCATCTAAGTAATAATGTGATTTTTCTAAAACCCACACTAGGCAAAGACATTCCATTTTTCTTGCTTAATATTTTTTTCTTCAGTCATTTCATAGACTTTCTATTAGTCACAGAGTTTATACAAGGATTTGGAAATTCTTGAAAAGTCTTTTATATGCTGTCTGGAATATCAAGCAAATCCTAGAAATTATTGCATTTTCTTTTTAGTTTGGGCCATTGGTTCCAGTATTAGGGCTGCTAATTTTCTTAATCTATTCCCAAGCTTAGTCCAGGTATAGCATGTCCCAGTGCTTTTAATTCACTATATGTAAAAGAAAAATTTTCAAGGAAATTTTCATATTTACTTTTACTATTTTCTGTAAGACTCTTTCTATTCTTGTTCAGTTATTTTCCAAATTTTCTGAGCAAACTATAATATCATCAATATAGCTTATTAACTATCCTTCTGATCATTCTTCAGGGAATATTGTATTTGTCATTCTTTGATAATGGGAAGAGGCATTTTTTATACCAAAAGGCATTCTTAGGTATTTATATATGCCACAATGGACTATTATCCTTAGTATTTTTCTGGAATTTTTTGCTGTGAAATTTTTGTGAAAACCCTTTAAATAATCTATGGCTGTAATGAGCTTAGCCTGTGACAATTGTGTTTATGTCTCATTGATTCTGGGTATTGGCTAGCTTTCAGGGATAGTATAGGTATTTAGAGCTCTAAAGTCCCCTACCATCCTTGATTTTCCATTGTGCCAGGTTATAATAAAAGGTGTAGTGACCTCTACTTGTTCATTATGTCAAACTTTTCTTAACACCCCTAGGTCCATTAATTCTTTAATGTGGACCTCTAAGGATTCTCTAGCTCTTGGGCTAGCTGGGTCAGCTGGTCTTCTCAACAGGGGTGGATGAGGGTTTTCCACATTTAGAATAATTTCCACCTCATTTCCAATGATAGCACCTAGTGGTTCTTTTTCAGCTGTAAAGTCACTTTTGTATTTATATAAGAGATAAATCAATTTTTTCTTAATCTTTTATGTTAATTTTTGATTGAATTCTTCCTCCATAAGCTGTTCACTTATGAGTAAATTTTTTTCTGGGATTGTCTCTTCATTCTTTATAACATTAATTTGTTTTTTTGTTTAAAAAACCAAATTTATGTCTTTTATTGTCTACTGTGGTTAGATATCTGTCTTTTTTCCCAGAGATATCTATACCATAGACTGAAAATTAATCATTTCCAAGTATAAAATGGTTACTAGTACAGTTTTCCAACATCACAAACTTTACTTTCACTCTTATGCATTTGAAAGGATGGGGAAAGATTTTTTTCAGTCAATTATTCCAAGGGGCTTCATGATTTCACTTGAACTACTAAATTTAACCACTTATATTGGTATAAGTTTCTGTTCCCAATATGGTATAATTGTTTGTAAATCATTTTTCCCAACACAGGTGCAATATGCCCCTATGTCCAGTTTTACTTTTTCCTCTTGGTTTTCTACCATAATGATACTTATACTTGATTTTCAAGCTGTATATCCCATTCCTTTTGCAGATTTGGTTCTATGAAGTTTGGAATCTTGTATATCTGTGAGGTTTTCATTAGATGTTACAACTTGCGTTAAGCTTTAGTTTACATCTAGTACTTCATATATTAAGTCAATATTATCAGTTTGTGAAGTAATGATATGGATTTCATCACTTTAAGAGGTGTCTGGTTCTTCAATATCTCTTTTGGACCAAGATTCCTCCTCTTTGTCAGTGTGGTTTTATGTTTCCCCAATTTCATTGATTTTTTTGCCTTTTTGAGGCAATTATTGGCTAAGTGCCAAATACCACCACATTTATGGCATTTTCTTTGTTCATGAGTGTTGGATGTATTGTGTTGAAAAGTTTCTTTTAGTTTTTCTTTCTTAATAAATGGTTTATTTGGACTTTTTATATCAAATTTCCTTCCAGGTTCTGCCAGTTTTGGTCCTTGTCACTATAGCATGGCTGTATGCATATTCTTCTCATGGAATTTTCCAGTTCTTCTCCACATTTTTTAACTATCTTCATATTAACCATTTTTTGTGACATTTCTGGATACAGTGCATTTAATATCTCAACTTGTTTTAAGAACCAAGTTAAAGTTTTATCCTTGTCTGGGTCAAAAAAGGAATTTTGAAATGCATTTTTTACCTTTTTACCTCCAGGAATCATTTTCCCATCTGGTGATTACTTCATTTTTCCACTAAAACCAGGTATTTTTTACATTTGTTTGTCTTATGAAAGAATACCATTTTTTTGCAGATTTTTCAAATAAGGAGTGTAATCTTGCAGTGATTAATTCATCTGGTCTTGCATAATCTTCTTGTAACATGATAATTTTTTTAATAAATGACATGTGGTCATATTCACCTTCCCCTGTTAATCTTGGCCATTTTCCAAGTTGAGTTTCCTCCTTCATCAAAAATCTATTTTTGCCTTGATGGCTTAGGTCTTCTATGAATTGATTTGTTATCTCTTCTTTTGGTTTAACAGGACTTCTTATATGGGAAAATGGTGTTGATAACTTTGGCATATTTAAATTAACATCATTTATTTTGTTCATTTTTTCAGTAATAAGTCTTATTTCACTTTCAATGTCATCTTTAAGATTCATTCTTGCTTAATAACTTTCTTTCTACATTGTCTAGAAGTAATTTTTGGTGTGATGAAGTCTTCTCTTTAAATATTTCAACAGAAATGGTTGATTTTTTCAATTTTTCTGTTAGGTTGGCAATACTCTGGTCATAATTGATTCTAAAAAGTTTTACTTTGATATCTATCATGCAGCTATAAAATTTATTTTTTCCTTGTATTAATTTCTGAGTGTGGTAAATTAAGAATTTTGGTTTGTTATTTTTAGCTATAAACTTAATGTTATCTATCTATTTTTTATTTTGTACAACAATCTGTGTTAAAGATAATATAATACTGCTTATTTCTTTTAAAGATAATAGACTATTTTTACTTTCCTTTAAAGGTAATATGATGTTTTCAATATCTGTTAAAGTATTTACAACATCATAATGAAAAGTTACTTCTTTGGGAAGGCTGGTTGCCCCATTCTCTGCTCCTCTTTTTTCTTGAATTCCATACAGATTTGTGCCATGTTGAGAAGATTTACCATGGCATTTTTTTGGATCTTTGGAATCCTGTACCTTGGGGAATATGGTTTCCTCAAGTTCTTTTTCTTGTTCTTTTTCCCTTCTTGAGGAGGGTTTTTGACTTGTGGCTTGCTGGTAGAAGCTACTGGGGCTTCTTCCTTTCTTTCCTCCCTCTTTTTGATGTGGAACTCCTTTATCTTTTTGATTTAGGGCTTGGATGACAGTGTATTCCATCCACTGGAGTATCTCACTATTTCCTTCTCCTTGAGGAACCTTTTGAGGATGTTCCAGGAGTTCATCCCTCCTTGGTGGAGTTGTGGCAACATTTCCAATTCTTTGTCTTTGTAAACTGTGTAGTATTTCTTGTTCTGGCTCATTTATATGTCTATCTGAGACCTCTGAATGTTATTGGTTTCTGTTGGGGTGACTCATACTTAGTTCCAATTAAGGTTCAGAGATAATAGGAACTTCAGGCACTTGCCTTTGGAATATGGCACTTCCCTGTGTGGAATCTGTTCCACTGGGGATTTTTCCCTTTTTTGGAATCATTTCTACTTCTTAGTCCACCTCCATTTTATTTCATGGAGTATTGGGAACCTCTTCTAGTAGTCATATTGAAATAAGAAGAGATAAAAAGATACTATAAAAAAATCTTCTTATGGCAATTTTAAGAGGGGTACTCACCTTCAGGGTCCTGGTTAGTGGGTCCTGGAAAACTAATTTCTTATCTTTTTTTCTTATTTAATGTGGGTGTTGGAGAATTTTAACAAGTTTCTTTTGCTAGCCTTTGAACAGTGGCTCGATTGTCCTCTGTTGGATTTTCTTTAAACATTAAAAAAGAAAAATAAATATAACTATTTTTATCAAAGGTGTTATTTTTGGAATATATGGAAATTTCCAAGTAAAGAGTGCTTTTATATCTTTTTAAATAAGAGAAATGAAAGAAAGAAAATGAATAAAATAATTTTTTCATATTTTTATTTTCAAATAATGGAATAAAAATCAATATGATTCTTAAAATTAAATTATAATATAAATTTATTTTTAACTTATAAATAACTTTCTTAATCACTGAAGTCACTCAAGACAAGTTCTTTCAAGTCTAAGGATGTGAAAAACCACATGCAAGACAATACAATTGCTTTCAAAATGCCTCAATAGCTTTCAAAATCAAAAAGTATAAGATTATTATATAATTTTATCATTATAAAGGCAGTTTATTAGTGGATAAACCCCTGTTGAATATTTTTAAAGGTCTCTCAAGTAAATATCATGGCAAAGCCCCCAAATGTAAGGCTTTACTATGAAACAATAAGTAAATATTACTAATATTTTATGTATTTTACTCCGAATGTTGTAATTTTGATGAGAAATAAGATTAAAAAAGAACTATAATAATAAAATTATTATCATTCTGGCATAAAATTTATATTATTTTAAGTTTATAAAATAATATAATAAGTCAAATATATTCATATATTTAATGGAAATATATTATTGCTACAAACAAATGATAAATCCATTAAGAGTTGCTATTTAATAATAAAGAACAGCTAATAAATATGATATTACTAATATTAAAGTTATTTATATTAATTATTGAGCTATTATAATAACTCTAACACAGAAAAAATTAGATTAAATAACTTAGTTTTAGGACTTAAGATAATAATTTTGGATACATTTATGCCTAATAATGTGAATAAAACTCATTTAAATTGTATTTAAAGATAAAAAGAATAAAAATTACAAATTTTCTTTTTTCTACGTGGAATGAAAGATTTAGAGAGAATTTAACAAAACAATAAGATTTTTTACATAATAAATTATTTAAAAAGTGATTACTTATTGGTAAAAGTTTTCTTTAATAATATAAATTATTTCTATTTTAATAATAAAGAGAATTACCTTTGTATTTGATTTATTACTTTTTTGTTGTGTCTGAGGGGGAAATGGAGGAAAAAGAGCTATATTTATATTACAATCCTCCCTCCTACATTCCAGAAGGCTTCTAGTAGATGCTTACTGATGGTATCCACTGGAGATGATTAAGATTTTAAGCTTTAGTAATAATTAAATCATAATTAAACCTTCTTCTCTTATTATTACACCATTATTTAGAGTTATCACTGAAAATCTAAGTTTTCTGATGCCATAGGCCTGTAAAAATTTCAAAATTTGTGTATTTTATCATTTTGAATCATAACACACTAGTATTCACAAGTTTTATCACTTATTTAACCATCAAAATTAAAATAAGGTCACAGTTGGTGATCATAAAAGATAATTTTAAGTTTGAACTTTAATCATTGATACCTTTTAAGTTTTTATGCTACAGATATTCAGAGAGTGAATTCTGATATATTTTCATGTCCTTATTAAACTTCCAAGAGAATTTTATTAAATCATCAAAATTCTATTTTTGATAATTTTTCTTGTAACTAATCTTTTCTGTTGAAATTTACTATTTTAGAGTTTAAACCATGATTTCATGGGTTTTTACCCTGAATATTATTATGATAATTGAATAATTCTTAATTTATAAACTATGAAAATCTGAATATATACTTTGCTTTAAGTTTTGAATACTTTTTATTTAAAGTGGTCAACAGCTATTGCTATTTTGCTCAATAAACCCTTGTAGGTTTTAACCTTGTTTATAGATTGTTAAGTAAATATTATATATGCATTTATATAGATATTTTGTGGTAGCTTTATTTTTGGATCAACTTTCTATCATGCATAATTCAAAAGATATAAGCTAAAACCCATAAATATATGCACTTATTCTAAAAGTGCATATACCCAGGTTATCTCAGGAAGTATTAGTTTTAAAGATATTGAATGAACTTATATATGTAGTTTTTGATGGGTAATCTCATGGTTTACTTTATTTAACATGTTTATCCATTGTTTTCTGATATAATCAACAATTTATGCCTTTTTATGGCATTTTTGTTTATTATAAGATTACAATTTCAATTATTACTTTTAAAATAAGTTTTGTGAAGTTTTTTTGTGACCATTTTGGATATTTTCTCATATCTCAAAGGCTCAAAGTGATTTAGAACATAAAAGAAAACTATATGCTTTCAAAATTCTTTTAAAAAACATTGGATTTGGAATTACCTCTGATGATCACAAAAAGGGTATTGAAGCAATAGCTCAAAAGATTTAGTCTATTTTTTCTTTCTTAAATTAAATATATTTTATTTTTTGGGAAAAGCCAAATTTTACTCCTTTGGTCTTGTTATATGAAAAATACAAAAGCTCCAATTCTTAATTTACACAAAAGGAATCAACAAATATTCGAGAAATAAGCCAAATTAATATTTACCTTATAGTATGTTCATATCAATTAATAGCTTTTCAATAGGTTCATTAAATTGAAAGGCAAATTAGTAAGGAACCATAGCACCATTTTTCAAATTGCTACATTAATCCAACACCAATAAAATGGAGAAAAATAACCTGACTTAGGAATCTTTAAGAATCATTCATAAATATCAATAATATGCACTAGAAAAGGGTATTCAAAATAATTGGAATAATATATGTAGTAACTCCATGCAAGATACTGAAGCCACTAAATATGATGATATAATAATTTATAAAGACAACCTTCAAAGTGCCAGAACCTCAGGAACCTATTGCAAGAAATTCAATATTCTTAGTGGGTCATGAAAATAATTATATGAGCCGTTTTCAAAAAAACTTACTCATTTAATTAATTCCTGTCAACAAGATTAATTATTTCTTGAAATAATTAAATAATTATATATAAAAAATATGATATCAAAAAAACTCAATATTTTATAAAAACCTTAATGCATGCTTGGAAAGGGAGGAGTTAAAATGGAAGCAGGATAAGGAAGTAGAATAATTGAAAATTAATGAATTTGAACAGGAAAAAAATTGGAGAGTTCATTTCAGAGAGAGAGAGAAAACAAAAAATGAATTGAACTTTCAAAGAAAAAATGATTTCACAGAAATAATGCAGAAGATTCAAAACTCAAATTCAGAAAAAATTTTATAAAGATAAATGGTAATAGGAGTTGGGATTGAAATGAAAACACAGAAATTTTCATTTTAAAGTGGTGATGGTGAACTCAGGACAGTATGCATCAGAGATGGAAGGAATTATGAGGATTATTAATAATTCTTAGTTTGTTATTTCTCTTATTGATACTGTACCATTTATTAATTGTCTAATTATTTCTCATGGTATTTTCAGAAATTTGTTTTAATGAAATTCAAATTGATATTCAATTATAATTCTGAAATTGATTTTTTGTTAAATGGAAATACATGATGAGATTCAATCTCAAGAGCTCAATTTTTTTCAATTTTCAACTGAATTTAAACCTATCAGATTCAATAAATGAGAATTAATTTCCACCAATCACATAATCACAGTTCAAAGAATTAATTAGTAAGTCAATTATTTATCTTAGCTGATTCCATAATCTTGATTATAACCTTGCAATTTCAGAAAAAAACACCTTTTTTTTTTTTTGACTCATGTTCTGATTTTTGAATCCACCTCATGAATTTGATATTTTTTGTAGCCAAGCTCAAGGGATAAATTTTCTTTCAAGTTCATCTTACTATGTATCTCTTCCTTCTATGTTTTCATTTGGGATTAAAACCTCCTTCAGTTTTTCTTCTGAAACCCTTTTATTGTTGCAATTTTTTAGATATTCAATATTACTATTTTCTTTGATAACTATTATTGCTGGAAATGGGTTAAATTTTTGATATTACTGGTGTTTCTTCTGATAGAATTTCTAAGAAAATATATTTTGGTCTATAATTTGTTGGTCAGATTTGGATTGTCACAAATTTTTTCAAAATAATTGTTATCGTAACATTCACAATAGAAAATTTTTTTCTCATTTTTAGTCTGTATATGGATTGTTCCCTCTCACCAATTTTATTCCCATATCTAACCTGAATTTACTTTTTGATTGTTCAATAGATCTCATAATAAATGAACCAAATAATCTCTATGGAATTCAAATCAGCTCACGAGATCACCCCATTAAATCAAAATTAAAGTAGAATCAGCATAAAATATAAAAATAACAGCTTCTAATGATAGTTAATTTGATCTTATTCCTACAAATGCACAAAAAATAAAGGAATTTTTCCCCATTTGGATGACCAAAGTCATCCAATTCCCATTTCATATAAGAAGAAACATCCATATCATTGATAATGGATTCACCTCTTTACATGATAAATGATCCAATATTTCTTCTAAAAATGTTTTTGAAGCTGTAGAGTTCCTTCCTTTTAGTCAAATGAATTAAGAGAAAAGACAAAAAATACAGTTCCTTTCAACATTCCTCTTGAAGCAGAAAGACTTTCTTAGTAAAATGAAAAAAATTGGAAACAAGATTCATGGCTTCATGTTTGCAATAGGATGCTACCCTCCCCTGGGTGGTCAGTATTTCTTCAAATCTAAAGGATTATCAAGAGGTTAATTATTTCAACCAACAGGCCTTATCATTCTCAAGACTTACTTCAAACGTTTTGAACTCGCAGTAATCAGCCAAAATGAAGTATAAAATACCTGTTTCTCAAGACATTAGCTTTTTTGAATTCTTTGATTATGAATCTTTTTCTAATAAGCTCACTTATACTCTTAATAAATTTCATATTTTTCCTAAAATTTGTAATGATGCCTCAAAATTTGCATATTTTCTGTCCATTACTATCAATAAGCAATCTGTTCAGCTTTGTCATGAATATTATGATTCATTTGATTAAGTTTTTCCTTTTCCAGATCATATTTTGAATTTCAAGTTAGCTATTTATATTCCTGGAATTTTTCAAATTGTATGGCATGCTGGCAAGATACAATATTTCACTCTATATCCTCAAGGTGGCTCTAATGGGAACTCTGTCAGGCTCTCAATTTTAATGCAAATATTCTAAAAAACCTTTCATATTTTTGAATCACTTAATTAAGAAATACTTTCCACATTAACTTTTTATGACCAAAACTCCATTATAAATATGATTTCTTCTACTTCTACATATTTTCTACTGGATATTTGAGATTGAATTTGAAAAATTACTATAACTAAGTTTACCATATGAATTTGTTTTTGATCTTCAAAATTCAATAGTAAATACAAATTTTTGGAGCCCTAATTCATTTTTCATTTAAAAATTGGAATTAGCAATGACATTTAAAATAAATTTTAACAAAATTCAATGTAAACTTTATTGATAATTCTAATTTAAGATATTCTTTTTAAACACACCACTAAACTGAAAAAAATTAGAAGTTTTCTTTTTTAAAATGATTCCAAAAATAAATATCACATCCAAAAGAATTTCATTGATTTAATTAATCATATAAATCCATTCAAATTTTGAAGGGTTGATCTGATCTTGAATCTTGAAAAATTTCCCATCATTAACTAAATAAAGTACATTTTGAAGGGATGGTGGATCATTCTCTTCATAAATCTTGTCCCATTCATCTCCAACTTTTTTCAAAAATTTATGAAGAGTTAAACAGCTAACAACAAAATTAATGAATAATTGGACTTGCTTTATATTTTGCATTTGATTTTTTATTTCTCTGAGGGATTTCCATCAACCTTCAAGTATTCCAATTGCACTTTCAACTCCCAATTGTGATTTTCCAACTCAGAAGTTTAACTTACTATTATCTACAATATGTTCTGCATTTATTTTTTTATTATGGAACAATTTTCATTGAGCTTGCATAGGCTGAGTCAGCCAAAAGATATTTCTTTCTTCAAAAATATTGTTCAGCCCTTTTATACATCCTCATATTTTGATCTACACTTGATTCATGTACAGATCCTGGAAATACAACATTAGATGAAGTAAAAAAATGATTTAAATCACATACTTGCTTGACTGACATGGTGTGAGCCTGTGAGATTTGTATGAAATACCCATAAGGCCACAAATATCTTTTTATACATTTGATTTAGTGTTAAATAGACTTATCAAGTTGATTTAAAATAAAAAATAACAGAAAATAAGTATAACTTTATTTTTGATAAACAAAGTTATCATTATTATGCTATTTTTGGATTCTACAATGAAAATAACATAGGGTATACCCATAGGGTGTTATACCCAAAAATGGATATTTCTTATGTTATGAGAAGATTTAAGAGTCTCACAGTGCAATTTCAATATCTTCAACATTTTTTGAAATTGTCAAATTTAAGTTTAAATAAGCTTAAATTTAAAGCTTCATATGGTTTATGCAAACTTGCCAAAATTTTAGTTAAAATTGAGGTGTTGTGTATATTTACTGAATTGGCTAAGGATTTGAAATACATGATGTAATTCCTGTGTGAGCTCAATTTAAACTGATTTAAGGCCATAGTATGGCTTTAAATAAAGGGTGTTGGTAAACACACGTAAGCCCTTACGTGTTTTTACCAAATTATGGCCAAAACATGTAATTTTATGGTAAAAACACGTAAGTAACCTAATTTTTTTATAAAAATTCCTCAGGCTCATTTTTGAGAATTTTTAACATTTTTTTTTGCCATATTTTTTCCGACATGGGATGTGAAGGTCCCCAAATTTTTTCAATTTTTTTTTTTTGGCCCAATTTTTCTATTTTGGGCAATTTGGTAAAATGGCCCATTTTTTTGAAAAAATTCATTAAAAATGTTCCCACTTATGAATTTCAATAATTTTATTTTTAAAATGAAGGTGAGAATGTTGAGAATAATAAACCAGAAGCCCAACATTTTGGTATTTTTTTGCAAGAACATTTGTAGGCCCAAAAAGTCCATGTTTTTTTATGTTTTTTTGTTCATGTTTGTAGTTGAATTAAAAATGCCATTTATGACATAAATTGAATTAAAAATTTAATTTATGATGAGTGGAAGTTAAAATTTGATTTTTGGCATTAACAGTGCCATTTATCACATCAAAAGTGCCATAAATGGCATCACTAATGACATAATAATTCCATAAATGGCATCAAGAATGACATACAGATGCCATTTATGGCCAGAAAATTGGCATAAATAGCATTACAGCAATGCCATAAATTGAATTTAATGGCCTTGACAATTCCATTTATGCATTTAAAAATGCCATAAATGGCATTAATGGCCTTAATAATGGAATTAATGGCCTTAACTATAACATAAATGGCATCAAAAATGCCATTTATGGAATCAAAAATTCCATTTGTGGCATTACATAAATGGAATTAACAATGCCATTTATGGTGTTACATAAATGGCATTATGCCATTTATTGCATTGATAATTCCATTCATGGTATTAGTAATGCCATTAATGGCATTATTAATGCCATTTGTGGCATTATTAATGCCATTTATGGCATTAATGGCATCAGAAGTGTTGCATTTTTGATGCCACAAATGGCATTGTTGATGCCATAAATGGCATTAATGGCATCAATAATATTTCATTGATAATGCCATTAATGGCACTGTTAATACCATTAATGGCACTGTTAATGCCATTTATGGAAGTGTTAATGCCATTTATGGAAGTGTTAATGCCATTTATGGCAGTGTTAATGCCATTTATGGCAGTGTTAATGCCATTTATGGCAGTGTTAATGCCATTTATGGCAGTGTTAATGCCATTTGTTATGGCATTTTTAATGCCATTTATGGCATTTTTAATGCCATTAATGGCAATGTTAATGCCATTTATGGCACTGTTAATGCCATTAATGGCAATGTTAATGCCATTTATAGCACTGTTAATGCCATTTATGGCACTGTTAATGCCATTTATGGCATTAATGGCATCAGAAATATTTCATTTATAATTCCATTAATGGCACTGTTAATGCCATAAATGGAATTTTTAATGGCACAGATGGCATTAATGGCATCATACATGCCATAAATAGCCATATTTCATTTAAAAACCATCCCTTACGTGTTTTTACCATAAAATTACGTGTTTTTACCAATTGATGGTAAAAACACATAAGTTTTTAGTAAAAACACGTAAGCTCTTACATGTTTTTACCAATACCCTAAATAAATAAAAGGGCAAAATCCACTCAGAAAGGTAGGACAAAGGAAAAAAGCCAAATAGAGCCAGGGTGCCAAACATTTGGTATCTGCAAGGACTCTATTAAGGTTTTCCACCTGTATTGAAGGATTTGCAACCTTATTTAAGCTTTGAGATTAGAAATTGATTAAAAATAAAAGTTTAAACTGGTTTTATCCCAATTTAGACAAGAATCTAAAGCTGACAAAGGGTAAAGTCCCATATGCAGGATTTTAATAAAGGCTTCAAAAATTTCCAAAGCTTAGCTAAGATTAAATAAGCTTAAACTTTGAATTTATAAGTATTAAAACCTTATCAAAAGTTATAATTTGTTGTGTATTGCTATTTTACATGGAAAAATAGCAATAACTTCAAAAATTCATTGAAAATCCAAATCTTCATGGATTTGCTTTAAAATTTAATGAAGCTTAAAATTAAATTTTATCTGTGTACAAATTGAATTTTAAGTATCTTTTCTCAACAGGTTTAATTGGTAATTCTCCTTGAAATTAGCTTTTTCAATTATTCTTGAAGAAAATTAAGATTTCTTTAAAATTTAATTAAAAATTCAGATTGAGAGATTTCTGCTTGAAGCTTTATTTTTAAGCTGTTCATGTGATTGAATTTAATATGAATAAACTTATTTTATATTTAAGCTCAAAATAATTAACCCAAAAGAGGATTTAAGCTAGTTGGAGTTAATAATAACACTGGTAACTTTCAATTGGAATGAAAATAAGCTAACTCAGTTTAAGAACCTTATTTTTAATAATGGTTTTTCAGCTTTGACCTGAGAATGCCCTCCATATCCATTATGAATCATGAGAGCTTCTTTGAAGGAATAAAAAGATACTCACATCACTGTTTTTGTCAAAAATAATCAATCATTCCATTCATATTAGACATTTAAACATGTAAAGTTTTATTAAAGATCAAATATTATTATTAAAAGTATTTATTAATTATTTTATTATTTATAAATAAAAAATTAAAGAAGTGAAATAATATAATTCATATTATTGTTGTAATAACGAATAATACATTTTAGATTATGAAATTATTGTCTTTAATATCTTTTAAAATCCACAAATTCCTCTAAAAACTCACATATTATTTTATCATGAAAGTTTTTTATCTTTGAAAATATTGATTTTTGGAATTTTTTTAACTTATGAGAATTATTTAATACTATAACTGTTGTTTTTTGACCTATTGTATTAAATAAATATCATAAGTCAGTTTCCTCTAAAATTCTATATCTTTTTTATCTAGTATTGATCTTTTTATATAGAATTTTTCTATAAGAATTATCTCTGCAAAGTTTGTGTGATATTTATATTACTTATAAGTGGTTGAAATTAATATTTTCCACATATAATTTTCTCATGAAGAGATTCATACTTCTTATTATTATATCTGTCCATGACTATAATAATAATAAAATTATTATAATTTATCATAATTCTTAAGACTTATTATTATCATTAAACTATTTAATAATGATTAACTTCTTTTTTTGTAATTATTTTTAATAATTATATTAATTTGTGATTATAATATTTAATCATATTATATTTTCTACTGAGGAAAGTAATAGTACTCTTGATATTTGTTACTATTATCAAGAGTTTCATAGACAAACTTTACACGTGGAGTCACTAAATATAAATCCATTATCAGTTTCACTCATGCCCTTTATCAAAAGTAACTATATTTTATATTTCAGTAATGATCCAGAGAAGAGAAAAACATACTTCTTTTTATGATTATAATAAAGATGTCCTTTGGGATAATGAAATGAGGTTACCCTCAATAAAACCAATACAGCCAGTAAAGCCTTCAGCTTGCATCACTTGTGAAATTTCCACCCTTTTTTGGTAATTTGGCCATGAGATTAATTTTTTATTCAGCTTTATTAAGAAGGACAATATGCTTTGCATATAAATAAAAAATGCACCATTTCTTATACCAAAAATTTCCTCAATTTGCCTAATCAATGCACCATTACCATTGCACCAAAGTCTTTAAAGGGCCACTGATATTTGAATTTCTGGATTCCATTAATTATAGTTCTAGTTTTTGTGAAATACTTGATCCTTTCCAATAATAGATATCAAAAGAACAAATAAGCTGTATGCTGTACAACATATCTGCTTTAACTTCCCATGAGGAATACTTTCCAGGTTATCTTCTTTTAATATATAAGTAAAGACAAAGAACTCCCATGGTCTGTGGTATTTCATGAAAAAACCTGTACAGCCTCTTCAAGCTCTTAATCAGATTCAATTTCAGTGGAATGTGCTAATTGTTCTGCTAAAATATCATGTTTTAGTACAGATCTTAGTGAGATATTTGGAAATTTTTGATTTTGAAACTTGAATTTCTTCTTTTAGTTGTTTCTTGGTTTATAAAAATAAATCAAAAAAAGATGTATAATTGAACAGTAAGGGTGAATCTGTATTTAATTTGATGGTAAAATATGTTGAACTTGAGAAAAATTTATGCTTATACAAATAATTAACAATAATTGAGGATTCAGGAACAAAAGAAAGGCTTAAGATGACTCAAAATACGACAGCTTGTGAGGTGCGGTATTCTGAAAAAGACAAAAATTAAATTCAATATTTTGACAAAAAAAAATTCAATGTCTTTAACTTTTGATTTTTCAGAGTTGAAAGCCCCTATGGAAACCGAATGAAAGTTATCTTAATTCAAAAAAGTAACACAGAATTAGAGAAATGTTGTCAACACTAATTTTTATGTATTTAGTTGTGATAGAATAACTCCATTTTTTTTGGAATTAAAATTATTCATGATTTAAAAACAGTTTTTATTTATGAATATGATGCTTCTTATTTTATCTCTTGGGTAAATTATGACTGTATCCTTGTAGATTTATATTTGTTTAATTCTAAAACTCATCTGAGAAGAATTAAACAATAATATATTATCATCTTTGACTTGGTTTCTCAGGAATTTTAAGCAAGAATTTTTGAAAACATTTTCCCAATAACTAAGTATGAATATAGCTTAAAGTGAGTGAAAAGAAATATTCATCAATTTCTTCTAATAAATATAGAAAGCTTTTTAGCAAAAAAAATAATAAGTCTTTTTTTGAGAATGATCTGAGTGAAAATTATTTTCAATTTTTGAAAAACCACATAAGCAAGTATGGAAAATACAATAATTTACATCTAGATATGAATTTATTGAATATTTCCAAATAAAACTCGATTATGGAAATCTGAAAATCCTTACTAATTATAGATAAAAATAATTGTGTAATAAGCTTCAATATTACATGTAGAAGATATGAGACTTGAGGCTCGGTGGTATTAGTTTTTAAGATTTTGATATAATTTCTTTATTTTAATTGAAAAAAATATTATTATTACTAAATTATTAATTTTAACTCTTTATTGGCTCTATTTCTAATGTAAAACCCAAATTCTTGTTTCTGGAAATTCCCCTAATTTCAAAAATAATTAATGAATTCCGATAGCATACGAAATTTGTATATTCAAAATTTTGTTTCCTCACAAATTCAATCAAAAATAATTTTCAACCTTATAAAACAAAAAACCTTTCAGAACAGATATCTATAAGAACTGATTTATTTATCCAAGCTTCTGTAAATCTGCTGTAAAGGTTTGATGGCCCTGGAGTATCATTGTCTTGCTACATCCAGAACTTAGATGTTCATTTTTTGTTATACCTCAAATGAGCTTAATAAAATATTATTTCATTTTTTACATACATTCCATTCAGACCTCAAACTGTAGAAGTCATTTGTTATTTTTTTATCCAGAAATATCAAAATTTTGTAAAATTGCTTTTATGAAGCTTCTGATTGGCTTCAAAAAGAGCTTAAATTAAATTTATTGTGAGGGAAGTAAAGCTTAATTCCTCATATTTTAGGGCACTCAAAATCACTGCAAGCTTCTCTGCACTGGCCCTGTAAATGAATTTCTGCTTAATCTGATTATATTTACCTCCTGTTATTGTATTTAGCTGAGTTTCATCACCTTCTCTTCATCTTTCATTTTCTGTTTGTCTTTTTTGCTTATAGCTTATGACTCTTATAATAAAAGCACATACAGGTTTGGATTAAATTAATTTTATGTTATTTTGAGTCATTAGCTAACCTGAAATAAACAGATTATGGCAATATTTTTGGACTTGACAACCAAATGCATCTTTTTCCACTTGAGACCTTATGGGCTGCAGGACCAGGCATTTTCAATGCCCTAGTATATATTCACATATCAGTTTGTTTTTGCTATTATATAAGCACCTTCAATATTTTTATCAGCTAGCTCTTTTTACATACAAATGTAATAGTAGAGGAAAATTGAAGTACCAAAAAAAGGGTAAAATTGCACAAATGTGGAATGACAATTCAACAGTTATCATTTTCAATAAGCTTACCTCTGAGTAACGCAAATTTATTAGTTTTCAAGAACCAGAAATATTTCAGATTTTTTCAATCAGATGAGAATATACCCCCATAATTTATCAGAAATAGGACAAAAAGTAAAAATGCCACTTTCCATATATAATGTAATAGAGATATCAACAATTGATTCCAAATACAACAATCTCAATCATTCTCTTGTGAATATTTTTGAGATTTTTTAAATTTCAAATATTCTTTGAATATGAGCTTTATTAATTTTTTATATTCTAGAGCGTTTCATAATATTTTTTTATATAATAAGGAAAGTGTAAAATTTTATTATTACTATCTTTCCTTGATTATATGTTCCTTTGCTTCATAGTCCAAAGCTTCCTGATCATGTCTGGGATGCCTACATGGTTAATTTTTAGATTTTTTCAAAATAATAAGCCCAGAGAAACAACCATCAGATTTTCCCATAGATTAGATTATCTTGTTGGGCATTTACTCATCTTGGGGCAGGACGTAGCTGTGGCATTTATTTATTTTTTGAAAAGTCTGCCTCTTCAGAAAAAAAATTCTCAACAAGATGATGAAATTTGCTTGTAACCTGGCTCTTTAAGCATGTTTTGCTTTCTTATGAGGCCATAAAGCTTTAGTTAGGCCAGTTTCCATGCTCAATGCAACGTGTTGGAAAGAAAACAAGTCTTTGGCCGCCAACTCCGCCGTGAGCCATCGTTTCTCGAGCCATGTCCCCGCCACGATCCAAGCCTAGACATTCAACTCCGACAGCAAAGCAGGCTCGTCACTCTTCGGCAACACCACCCAAAAGGCCATCATTTCAGAATGAGCAAGACCCAACATTCGAATCAATCAAGTCAGATCTCAAGACGGCCATTGATAAGTTCATGAGCTATCGTTATGCATGGGATGAACTCGCCCTAGGTCGAAGCTTAAAACTAGCCATCAAGATTGTAGAAATTGAAGCAGAGATTCAGTTAAGTATTTTATCGATCGAAGAAAAAACAGACCACGTCAATTGAAAAGCTTCAGTTTTTGATTGACCAAAGAGAGTCCGATTATATCTTAGGTCGACTATTGAGAATGACTGCTTCATTCAAAAATGCAAACAAAATCAAGTTGAATTAAGAGATGGATACGCTTGGAGACAATTTTGTAAACTAAATCAAATCAAATCAAAACTGGACATGACCCTCGATGAAATGGCAAATGAAATTTTCTTAAACCATTTTTTTCAAAATTATCGACTTATTCTCTCCCGAATCTGGTCTTTTTAGTCGCATTTAATCCAGCGTATTCACGCTTTGAACGATCAACTCGAATCGCTTATTAAACGGTCTTGTCATAGTTACGGTAACAAGCAAACGTTTGAGCAACCAATTTCGCTTACTTGGTCCCTCCCAAGATTTTGTAATTTTTTTCTCCTTTCGTCATGTATTAGATAAAGAAAACAAAAAAAGCTGATTTGTATCGACTTCTTTCTGTTGGCTTTGAATTGAAGGTGACCATTTAATAAGTTTATCACTGAAATATACCCATTCACTTGAGTTCTGCAACGTTCTTAATGGAGTCTTGAATAATTTGTCTGACAAGCCTTCAGCTACTAGTCTTGAAAAACAAGCGGTATTAAGTTATTGGAGTTGTCAACCATTAATGTTTGATAAACAAGAGCTTCAAGATTTAATTGCAATCGAATTTCCAGCTGTCACTTAAGTTATTCTTTTTCAACTCAGTAAACCGATTCGGCATGTAAAATGGTCAACTTAATTTACTCAAAATAATTGTCAAATACCTTCCCTAATTCATTGCATAAGTAATAGTTTTTTGTAAAAAGCTGTTTAGAATGAATTTCAAATAATGGAGTCTAAACAAAAAGTGAAAGTGAGAAAATTAGGTCAAGATATTATTTTATTCATTCCAAAGTAGAAAAGATTAAGTAAATGAATATTTTTTTAATTTAACAATAATCGTGATCAATTCTTACAGAAAAGAATTGTAGGTTTGGGGCCCATTTGTCCACATAACATAACTTCTTAACATTTATCTGCTGATTATGATATTAAGGGAGATGTGTATGAAAAATTCAATACATGCGGTCTTCAAGTATATTTATCAGAGTTAAAAGCTTATTAATTAGCACTGAAGTTGTCTCAATTCAAGAGTTATTTTTAAGAAGGCGACATGAAAGGGTCTTCATTTTGAATTGATATTTCTGTGCCTTTTTGACCATATAATTCTTGATTTGTTTGACCTGAACGATGTATTCAATCCAAAATAATCAAACCTTTTTTTTCTATCAAAAACTGTGTCAGAATGACTCTATGAAATAGCAAGAATGAGGCTGAAACAATGAATGTCACATGGTATAATAGATTAAAAAAGAAATAATGGCCTCTACTAATAGCAATTAGTGATGGTGAATAGTCCTGAGAGGCTGGGGTGCAATCTTTGACAATTGAGTACTTATAATAAATATTACAAGAATTAATATTACAATTATAACCATGTAATTCTGAGGGTGCTACTGTTTGAGGCATTTTTACTATGAAAGAACTAACTAATAATAGGATATGGAGCCTTTTCAGTGAAAAGGGGTCTGCTTTCACTCCCCTGTGCTCTTTTACACCTCCAGAAAGATTAGGTTTGGTCCTGAAATCCTTCTAAGCCCTGGTTTGGCCTGGTTTGTGGTTCTGGAACTACAAACACATCAATTTGGGCTAATACAGAGAAAAAGCTCCATCAGCAGCCAAGTCATCAGTCTGACATGTCATACTCAATACATAACACATCTGTGAGGTCATTATTAGTCATATGAGACATTTTGGGGTCCATATGTACAACCTGGTACAGTGGCCTGAAGCATATAGTTGGGAATTCTTTATTTATCAATCATGCACCCCAGGAAAGGTGTATGTGCCTCATCCTTATTTTCATTGAAGATTTTTTAAAAAAATTCTTATCTGTGTTTTTAAAAGAAAAATCTAGTTTTTCAACCTTTTGTTCTTTTCAACTTCTTTTGGCTTGACTTTTTTTAAAGTTCTATTTTTTCCCCATTTTCATCTTTTTACTTTATTTTTACTTTTCCTTTTCTCACATTTGTTTTTCCTAACTTTTCACTTCCAGTATCACTCATCTCTATTTTTGATATATTTTTTTTTCAATAACACAAAAGAGGTTTTTCTTAAAATAAAAATAAAAATTCTTTCAAATTATATATATTTGTCAAGGAAGATACAAGTTTTTTCAATGTATATATTTTTTGATTATTTTTTTTTATAAATTAGTCAAAACTCCAAAAAGAAATAAATCTTTTTTGAAATTGGAAAAATCCCCTTTTTATTTATTTCATATAGAACTTTTTCATTGTCAATATTTTGTGTTCCTGCTGGTTTCTTACACTTTTTTCAAACTAATACTCCATTTTATCATTTTGAAAAATAATTATTTTCTACAATCTCTTATTTTTTGTAAACTATAATCAATTCTGGAATATTTGAATTTTGAGTTTCAATATCAAATTGTTAGATTTAGTAATTAAGGCTTATCAATTTGGTCAATATATTTCAAATTAAATTGTTCAAAATGGAATTATAAAATTTATCAAGCAAGGTAAATGCATTAATCAACTAAAAAAAATTGAATGCCAAGGACCATAAATTCTCGGATAAAGTGAATATTAATTGTTGAAATATTATCCTCATAAAATTGCCAAAAATCTTCTTAAAGAATGTGCTAAATTTTAAAATAAGAAAGGGGATTCACAATCTTGGAAAGATGTAATCTATAGGCTCAAAGAAACTATTCCTCCCCCAGTGAACTTTGATTTAAATATGTATTTTTCCAATCAATTCAGCCACTGGAAAAATTCTCAGTGGAATTGTATCATTTTGACTAATTATCCTTCTTTTAAATTGGGAAAATGATCAGATTAGGTATTTATATGTTGAAAACCTAAAAAATAATATTTTCTTGAAAAATTACAATTAATCCACTGATCCAGTCAATTCTTGGTGATTGTGTTAGGTTCCTTCATTGTGCACACAAAAGGACCACTTTTACTCCTTGAAATTAATGATAAATTAAAATTTTTATTGAGAAGGTGGATAAGCCTCACCTTCTTTCATTCTTCAATCACATGATAAATTTCCCATAAATATGAGGATGAAATTGAATCCCATGTATGTAATCTGGAAGCCCAATGAACACTTCTAGATATTTAAACAAGTGGAAATACAAAAATTGAATTGATAAATTTCTGTTGCCAGAACATTCACAAAATAAAGTCCCATTGAGAATATATTGAAAACCATGAATACTGGTGTGAATAAATATTGCAACCCCCATGAAATGGATGATTTTTCATCATAAATAATTTCTTTCTGGAATTAACTCTTTCCTGGTTTTCTTGTCAAAATCATCCAGGAAATGCACAAGTTCATGTTTGTGGTTACTTGAAATAATGGTTCTTCTATTGTATTTTAGGACCCAATCTCTTTTTTCACATATCTTAAATTACCTATCTATTATATTTCAGCTTTATGTTATGTCTCTTTTATTGTATTTTAAAGCACATTTATATATTATAATTTCACATTTACAAATTTTTTCTTTGCACTTTAATGTTTTTTTTTTTTAGAAAAAGTTAATACAGTGTCCCATGTGGCCTTGTATTCTTTGTTTGGAAAATATTTATTACTATAGATGCTTTGGGCCATTGTAGAGATATTTTACACCCAGGTATGGCTTAGAAATATTCCAACCCAGAGATCTCAGCCAGTTTTTGTAATACAGTGAGAAGATGAACACCAATTTTTTTTTAATTAGAAATTATTCAGTTATTTATTCTGTACTACTTACCTTCTAGTATTATATGAATTTTTCTTATTTACAGACTCTCTTTTCTAGAGGTAAAATAACTTCCAGCCCAAGTATTTTTTCCAATTTCAAATATTTTAGAATAGAAATGAGACATTATCAAATTTGGTATTAAGATATTTAATTTGGTACCACTGAAAGTATGTTTTGTGTTAATTATGGAAAATATAAACGAGTTTTGATTTGGTGAAATCTTTATCTTCAGGCTGAAAGTTTAAAAACAAGATATCTCAGTAAGTATTTGATATACAGGATTTGGTAAGCGGCTGGAAGAGGATATCTAGTTTATCTACTTGATATTAATGTAATTTTTTGGGGTTCTTTAAAAGCCCACCTTTAATTTTCAAGGGGTTTCTTCCAATTGAAGGTATAAAATTACCAATTTATGAAGTAGGAGTTGTACAGGTAAATGGATAGCACCAGTTGAAATCTCTCCCTGAGAGATTCAAAAATCATACAAATCTCATGGTGTTTTCAATGAAAATTGAAAATCTATATAAGAGGTCAAAAGGGCTATATATTTTCTATTTCTTTACCAATTTGTATAATAATGGCATACTCTTAAGTTTTAGACATCCCTTTTGAAGCCTGTGACTGTATAATCTTTATTTTTCCAGGAATGATATAGCTCAAGTTTTCATATCTGATACCATTATTTAATGTATGGGGCTTCAAACTGGTGTTTTGTCTGAGTTCCTAGGCTTAATAAATGAGAGGAAAGATAAATAGTACTTTTCTTAAGAAAGAAGGAAGTATGATATGAACTTTCTAATTTTTATTTTCAAAAGCTACAACATTAGCTAGATTCAAACTTGTTTGAATTTTGGAAAATTTCATGTCATAATTAATTTCAAAAAATGAATCAAGATAGATAAAAATAACTTTAGAAGATTTTCAATAACTAATACTAATAAAAAATCACTTTCATCATATTTTAATGCTATAAATTAAGGGAAAAATAAATTCCAAAATCATAAGCTTTGTGACCCAAAATTCAGAAGATAAAGAAGAAAACTTTGAAATTATGAAAATATGATTTAAATTGAACTTACCAATTTTTATTTTCTTCCTTATTTTGATGAAAAATTGATAGAAATTCAGATCAATAAACCCCTTTTTTGAATTCATAAGGCTTTTTTGTATGTTTCTATTACATATGATTCATTTTCTAGCTTTAAGCTCAAACTTTAAGGAAAAGAGAAAGATTAGACAGAAAATTCACAAATTTATCCTAATATTTAACAGAAATATCAACTTTAACACTTTCTGACTATAATTTCAACATATTCATAATCCCATAAGGCTAAAAAGTCGGAAATTCTTATCTATCTCATCAAAAAAATTCAGAAATTCTTAGCCTTAGGGTAATATTGGTTACCAAAAAGACTTTCAATAAAAAATTGAAATTTCAAGAATTTATCCTGAATTGAAACAGAATGAGAACTTAAATAAACTTAAAGGAAGTATATTTTAATTTATTCTATGAGACCTGAAAAAGAGTAAAATAACTATCAAAGATTTTAAAAATTTGAAATTTTTACAAACAATATCATAAGATATTTTTTATAATTTAGCTTATATATTTTGATTCCAAATGTAATTGTAACTCAGGTGAAATCTCATTTAAGTATATTTAAATTTATATTAAACAATTCCAAATTAAGTCTTGAGAAGTTAAAATATAAAGATCTGAAAATTAGCAAGAAGTTTTGAATTATTTACACCAAATGTGGTGCTAATCATCATTTTTTGTGCTTAAAATCGGAAATTAAAAATAAATGTTCACATATAAAATACCAATGAAAAAAATATAGCCAAAATGAAACCTTTATCAATTATTTCAATCCATTATAAGGAATAAAGTATTAGTAAGGATATGACCACCAAATATTCACTGAACAGGAAAAGAGAGAGTTTCAATTATCACTATTTAACATCAAAATTGAAGAGAATAAAGAATAAAATAATTCTTAGTATATTAATAAACTGCTGTAAAAACCTTCAGGTTTTGAAGAGAGGCTTACACATGTGAAAAATTCATTCTTTATTAACTGTATGCTGGGGACCACTGTATGTGAATACCTGGGAATATACTTCACCAAATTAGCAAATACATCTGTCACATGGTTAATCCAATTACCCCGTTTTTTTCCACCTGGTTAATTAAATTACTCATTTTATTGAGGAAAATAAATATGAAACAAGTGTGATTGACTTACCCGGGTGTAATTCAAAAATAAAAACTGTAATTTATTCCATCCTTTGATAAATTGGTTGGGGTTTGTTGATGGGTTGAGCTTTGGAACCTTCAATACTGACATGAACCACCCTTGAGATGAGTTCTCTAATTGACACCTAGCCCTTGTCCCCTCAATTAATATTCCTTAAACATGAACATTGTGAAGGATCTTTCTCCAAAGATGCTCTTTATGAAAATATGTATTGAGGTATTTTGGGGGAGAATAGAGTAAACAGGATCTTGACAGTATCAATGAAATAATTGGATTCAGTCGGAAACTTGAGTCATGCTTTGGCTATATTTTTGATTTATGGTATTTGGGTAAATTGAAAAATGTGGGAAATAAAGTATCCCCTTGGTGGCTCTTGGTTATTATTGGCCCATTCGGGGATAGTGGAAATTTTATGCAGAGATTTTTAAAATGTCCTAAAATAATTTGTAAACTTGTGGGCAAAATGGTTAAATTGGGCCCATTGACCCCCTAATATGTGAATTCTTCAGAAGGCACGAAAGGGGGTAAATTGACCCCCTAGTGAGGGTTCATGCTTGTAAAAGATAATATTGATTGATGGCCATCAGGGCCATAAACAAAGAGTTTTGAGGGGAAAAATGACAAAAAGGTCACAATGGTATGGAGGAATTGTTGGGACCTGTATTTATATGGTTGTGAAAATAACAAAGTAATCAAAAACATCAAAAAAATGTATCCTATCATTATTCAATATAATTTGGTATATAATATTTCCCCTTCAAAAAATGAAATTCAATATTAATTTATACCTCAAAAAACCTCAGAATTAATTTACTTTAAATATATATATATTTATAGCAATGGTTTCTTTTAAAAAAAATCAAGAAAATTTTCTTTTTTGTGAATTGATTATTTTTTACATATTTGAATTAGTTTGTTTCATTTGTTCTTTTTTCAATTCTAAATTTCTTTTATTAAATCAAAAGAAAATAATAATAAAATATAATCTTATTACCATCAAGTTATTATTTTTTGAATTAATTCAAACTGATTTATTTATCATTTACTAATAAAAATATTTTTCAATCAAATTCAAAAACAGTGTATTTAACATACAAAGAATCAATGTGCCTCTTGAGTAATCTTTTCTTTTGATGGTTTGAATATTTTACCTTTAGTTATATAATTATTATGAAAATAATTCTATCAAATTCAATAGTTGAAATGTTTTTTTCAAAAAAATAAAGTGATCTTGATACACATCTATCTATGAGTACTTTCAATAATTTATTTCATGGAAATCCATGAAAATCCTATAGAATTATAACTAGATTAATTTAAATTCCTATAAATCTTAGTAGATTATACCAAGCTAAAGAAAAAAAATCAAAGCCAAAAATAAAAAAAGTAAAAAAAAATAAAAAAAATAAAAAAACAACTCATACCTCATCACAAAAATTGAGTCAAGCATCAGAGTTTTTCTTCAGGAAAAAACTAAATATTCCGAAATCCTTCTCTTCAAAGTTCTTTAATTTTATAATTGGAATTCATTTGTTCTATAATTTCTCTTTCATGTATTAGAAAAATTGATTAAATCAGCTGACTTGGCCAATTGAAGGTCAAGATTAAATTTTGATGGTGTTTTCAGGTGATCCAAAATCTCTCAAAGAATCTGAAAATAAAAAAATGGTAAAAACATGTAAAAGAAAATCCATTTTTTTTTCAAAAAGCATATTTCTAAACAGTTTGAGTATATGGTTTCAAGATCATGTGTGAAAGAGCTTATAGTTTGAGTGTTCTCATACTACTCTATCATGAAATCATTTGAGAAGATATTGTTAATTGCAAACTTTTTGGAGTACCAAGTCATTAGTCAAAACACCTGAATTTCATCTTCTGAGCATGCATGATTTGGCCAAAGATACTGAGAATGATGATAATAATAAAGAAAAGCCATTTTCTCCATCAAACAAAAAATCTATGGTATGTGTTATTTTTCAACAAACAGTTTTTACTTTTTATGTTTCAAATGGTCTTTTTATCAATCATAAGGTTCATAAAATTTGCTTGGTCTTAACATTTTTTTCACATTCAATTGATTATTTGTCAGCAAGTATAGAGTCATTGTAAAAAAGCCAACTTGAAATTAATGCCCCAGACAAGTTTTAGTTAGCGGGAATTTAAAAAGGTAACAGGCCTTGCAAACTGCTCTTTGAAAACATACCGATTTTTGATTGATTCATAAAAATATTTGAGCTCAGCACTTCAAGCCACTCCTTTTGCATTTGCTTTGGATACCAATTTCGCCTTCTCAATTTGGGAAGCTGAGTTCTTAGCAAGCATAGCTTTGTAAGTCTTGATGTCAATATCCTGCAACAAATAACAGGTCAGGTTTAAAAGTTTTCACAAAATAGCGTTCCACACCGTAAAAAGTGCGAGACAAACTTGTTTTGTTAGGTTTACGATCTTTTTATCTTTTACTTCCCATAGCTCTTCAGCAACTTGAGAAATCAATCTGAAATCATGTGATACAACTACCACGCCACCTTCAAACTCTTTGATAGCTAAAGCAAGCGCATCAATTGATTCCATGTCCAGGTGCTACATTACCTCGCCAACGTCAGTATAAGGCTATCTAGTGATAAGGTCGCTTAAATGGGCACTAACATTGGTAGGCTCATCAAGCAAAAGGATATGAGGCGTTTCCATTGCCAATTGAGAAAACACGACCCGATTTCTCAAGCCGTCTGATAGTTGCCGGATGGGACAGGTCTGATGCGCACCAGATAATCCAAACCTTCCCAACTGTTGGCGCCAAAATTGTATTTCTTTATCCGGAAACTAGTCATTGCACGATCAAAAAAGCCATTAGTATATGTGAAAAGACGTTATTGAAATGCCTCAAGAAGACAAAAAACCTTTTCATGATACTTGCTGTCAAAATATTCAATGGCACTTTTGTCGTATGGTAACTGATCGGCTGAATGTTGACTATATCTAGCAAGCTTCAAACTAACGTGCTTGTTGATGGTACCCTCGCAAGACTGCAGTTTACCTTCAATCAAGTTCAGCAAGGTCGATTTTCCTGTGCCGTTCTTGCCTACAATAGCAATTCGAGAATCCATACTAAATAATAGGAAGCAGCAATCAGCTTGGATCAAAAAGGTCCACAAAACCAAGTACAGAAACTTGTTTAAAAAGGCTAACTCAATACCAAAGGAAAGATCCTTATAAAGATAATCTTCCTTTTTGCCACTGTATGAAAATGCAACATCGCTAAAAGCAATGATGGGTGGCGGAAGTTTCCTGATATCTTCAAAGTTAAATCGTAATTGTTTCTTGGTAAGCACGGGCTGAACCAACCCCGCAGCCTCCATCTTGTCAATAATCTTTTGTTTTGATTTGGCTTGTTTGACTAAATTAGCATAGGTACCGGCACTGGCAATAAATTTCTTAATATGAGCGATTTCATCTTGTTGCTTGGCGTAGGCTTTCATTTGATTAACTTCATTTTCGGTCTTGGTTCGAACGTAAGTAGTGTAATTACCACCATAGTAAATGAGTTTTTTGTGTTGAGTAAGATCCATGACTATGATAAAAAGACATCAAAAATTAGTTATGAATTAAAATAATTGCATAAATTTTGGATCTCGAACTTAACTATTTGTGCAGACAGTGTCCATAAAGTCAGCAGAATGTGAGGTAAGAACTAAGATATTATTGTATGTACTAAGATAAGCCTCTAGCCAGACTACGGCTTCAAGGTCCAAGTGATTAGTGGGTTCATCCAATAAAAGTAGATGGGGCTTAATGAATAATGCTCTCGCCAACGCTACTCTCATTCTCCAACCACCAGACATGTCAGCAGTGGGTTTCTTCATCATGGCTTGCGTGAAACCTAATCCATGAAGAATAGCTCCAGCTTTGGCCTCAAAGGTTGAAGGATCTAGTTCTTCGAGTTCTTCATATTTTAATTCCAATGCCACCTGATCGATATCATCCGCTACTGAGAGGTCTTCAATTTCTTTTTCCAATCTTGCTACCTTTTCTTTGGCAGAATTGACAATAAATTCTAAAGCCGTTAGGGCAGTTGGCTCAGCTTCACCTTGAACAAGATAAATCTACAAATAATTGAAGATGTTTAAAACTGCTGTGAGTTGGTTAAATTGTTAGAAAAGATTATTTTTGAGATTGACCAACATCAATATGAGGGGGGATTTCGACATCTCGCTCAGCTAGTGATTGTAGAAAGGTAGTCTTTCCGCAACCGTTTTCCCCCAAAAGTCCATATCTAAAAATAAGTTTTTTAAGTACTTCAACCAAAAAACTTGAAGCCGAGGAGATGATCGTGGTAGTGACTTACCGTTGACCATAATTCAAGGATATTTCAGAATTCTCGATCAGCAAGCGACCATGATAATTGAGAGTATAGCTAGAAATTTGTATATCACGACTCTGGACATCTGAAGTTAAAACACCACTTCCCGACCGATCAGTTGCAGCCTTCAGCTTGGCCATAGATGTTGTGATATCAGCCGTTGTAGCACTTGATTGAGTAGTAGGAGTTCCCAATGCCGAAGATTGAGCAGTTGAGCTGGTAGCTGAAGACTCTCCTTTAGCAGCATTCTTAGCAGCCTGATGCGTCGTCAAGACAAAGAATCAGCCGAATTCACCAAAAATCGAAAGATCCTGGCACAATAAATGATCCAGCATACCTTTTCTGCCATACGCTTTTGTTTTGAAGCTGAAGGTGCCATCGCAGAGAAATCGGAAGAGCCAAGAGGAAGTCGTCAGTGAGTGAGTCTTGCTCCTGCGAAGACGAGCCCAGCCAAGCGAAGGCCAAAAATTTCGAGTAATTTTGTCACGTTGCACAGCCAAAGCGTATTGAATATGCATCAATCGACTTGACACAATAGCCAGCCAACTAGCGAGCTTCAATTTGGCCAAAAATAGATCAACTGGTAATTTATTGAAGCTCAAAAGATTCATGATATGCTATTTTTTTTTTGTACGGATCCTGTAAAGTCAGCCTATCTCTACAAGATTTTTAGGAAGTGAATTTGGTCAATCTCAAAAATGGGGGACAGGATTTCAACTGCCGCCTGTTGGTATATAAATGAGGAATGTGGCCAAACCTATTACACCAGCATGTCATCCAATCAGACTGGTAGTTCTTCAATAGGAACCGTTCCTCATCACAGTTGTACTCAATATTATAGGCTTCAACAGTGGTGAAGCACATAAGACTGTCCAGTAGGGGTACATATATACATGCTGAAGGGGGGAGTCTTAGTTGTCTGATGTTATCAGCCAGAAGACATAGGCTCCGCCTAATAGAGCATTCTCTCTCAGAAGAGAATGTCTCACAGTCCAGTAGGATGTGTTTCAATTCCTCCATCTTTTCCCAAAAAGGTTTTCCACATGCTCGGAAAGTACCTTCCAATAGGGAGGTGGAGTTCATGGACTGCAACAAAGTCTGTCTTCTTGACTTTACTGTTGGAAGGGCATTCATTCTCAGAAGACTTAGCCATTATATGCCTTCAGTAAGGTAAGGCAGGGTGGTGGAAGTATGGATAAAGTTTTCTGTTTGTCCAAACTCATATCAATCATATCTGACCACCCTATTAGAGAATTTTAATTAATAAGCCAGTTCAAGTATGAGGAGGTAGGCACCCAAGTCTTCAACATCTTCATGGTTCCTCTTTGCAGTAGGACAAGGCAGATCATCAAGAGGTTGCTTAATGGATTTGGGATGGAGGTATTTAGCCAATGATAACTTGTCTCTGAGCCATCTTCCCATCCCCAATGTATCCTTAGTCATTTCATGCCTGACCTGGTATTTGAGAACCAGGTTCCTGGGTTTCCTTGTCTGTGCCCTTGTGCAAGGTCTTTGAGTGGAGTTCATAGTTCTTCAGTTTTATAATATAGACACATCTGGGTTTTGCCACAATGGATGTGAAGAGGTGTTATGCCCAATTCCATCATAATAAGGAAGCCATTCAATTTCTTTGTTGATGTCCTCCCTCCATAAGCTAGGTGGAGTGCTTTGTTGAATGCTCTTTGAGGTCCAGAGAGCCTGGAATTATTCAAGCCTATCCATTCTCCCCCATAGGAACCCATGGATTGTATATAGTTTTGTAGTACTTATGTTTTACAACTCAAGTTCACCTGCCAGTCATGAAGCAGGGCCTGAGAGCAAATCAAGCTCTTGAAGATATTTTCACTAAGTCTTTTGGCATTCAGTTTCTCTGGAGCATAACACTCAGGGAGGATTTTCATCATGCATCCCAAGTATTTTTAGGTGGAGTCAGTGTTAATGGCTCCTCCATCTAGTGAGAAGGTCATGTGAAATTTTGGGACTGAGCCATTATCTCCTCAAAGTCCATAGGGGACTACAGCACATTTGGAGTGAGCAGTAGCAGTGCCACCTGGCCCAGAAAGCAGATAGCTTGTCACATACTTCCTGTATTTCCTGCAGTGACTCCATTAGGGAAAGGGTGTCATCTGGGAAAAGGAGGCCTTTGTATAAGCCACGTACTTCCGGTACAGTGATTCCATGAACCGTCTCCCTCAGGAAATCATTAAAATAGACATTTAGAAGGAGAGGTGATAGTGGGCAGCCTTTCCTTGTACCTATAAGTCTTGGAAATGGTCAGGAAATCACTCACCCAGCAAAGCATTGGATACTGGCAGTGTTGTAGCTAGTTCTTAAAATATTCATGATTTGGGGGTGAATTCCAGCCAACTGAAGTTTGGACCAGATGCCTTCATGAAGCACTCTATCAAAGGCCTTTTTTTAAGTCAATATATAGGTCAAAGGTTGGAAGTCCCATATTGCCTTATTGTTGTAGTATTTCACTGAGCGCAATTACCTGAGAAAGAGCCTCTTGTCTTGATTGGAAACCTGTTTGTGCAGTATCAAAGTAGCTCTGTGCCTCAAGCTGGGAGGCTATATAACAGGATATTATTGTCATTAACAACTTATTCTCATTGCAAGTGAGAGTGATACCTCTGGTGTTGCATAGATATCTAGGGTCCAAACCAGGTTTTTCTATAGAGATGAGTAGTTCTTCACCCCAAAGTTTTGGAAATTTACCTAATCTAAGGCAAGCCTCCACAATGCCATGTAGTTTGTCAAGAGCAGGTGTCATGAGCTTGGATGGAAGGTCCCAACATGGGAGAGCCTTGTAGGAGTAAGCCAGTGGTTTGGTAAATTCATTTTTGCTGGGGTAGTTTGTGGGGGAGGCACCTGTAGGCTACACTCTGTCTGGATGAAACACTTAAGGTGGGATGTAAGGAGCCCACCTTTTCCAGGTGCTGCATTTTTCTTAATGCTTTGAATGGCCATCAGAAAAGCTGACACAGAGAGTATGGGGTGGGACGCAGGTTTCCTAGCCTGTTTCAGTGTATTATTAACCCCCTCAATTCTGAGAGGACCTATATAGGAAGTTATTGCCCTATAAGCTCTCCAGTGTTACTGGTTTTTAGAGATTCCAGTCAGGTCATCTGCCAGCCTGGCAGAGTAGGAGGCTTGCTCCTCCAGGTCAACAAGTAGATTACCTTGACCATTAAAGCAGGGGGCAGGTATCTGTGATTGTCTAGAATTTCCCTGAAGATTTTGTATTTCCTGATGGAAGTCTTTTGCTTCATTTTCCTTCAGGAAGGCAATGATGTGAAATTCCCTTTTGACTTTTTCTGTTTTAGCAAATTTCTTTTGCCGCAATTTTGACCGCCCTTTCATCACTATACAGATTTTAGTGAGCTTAGTAATGACCTGGGGGCTTAGCTTCAATTGGAGTGTTTTTTATAGCTTCCTTCTAGCCTCCTCTCCCTCTTTATAGCCTTTAGGGTAGCTTTGTCAAAGAATCTGGGAGAGGATTCTTTTGATTCTCCCCTTATTCCCAGACAATCACCCACATTATTGATCATTTCAATATACTTGTTGGAAGAACTGTCTAGATCATCTTGTGAGTTGATCTCCTCTACCTGCAGAACATTCCATCTATCAGATAGGGCCAGTTCATCACCAAGGTCTTGAAGGAGTTTAGTATTCCACTTGATAGAAGGGGGCAATGTTAGATCAAAATATTATTGGATTTTTAATAACACTGGAAAGTGATCCCTGGCTGATATGTCTTGAATAGCAGAAACCTCCTTGCCCATATGTGTTACCACCTTGGAGACTAAAATTCATTTGGTGATCTGTCACCCATGTAAGGTTATTGGTAGGGTCTCTGAGTTGTGATAGCAGTAGATTTCTCCATGAAGTTGTGTTGAGAACTGTGTCTACTTCCTGCTCATCTATATTAAAGTCTCCCAAAAGTGCTAACAGTAGGTTTATATCTTTAACATTAGCCTCAAGGTGGCATCTGAGATGGGCAAGAATTGCCTTACAATCCCCTCTCCTTGATGTCCCTGAAGGTAGGTATAAAGCCAGCATGTGCCATGGCTTACCTTTGCACAGGTCAAAGACCACCACATGTATTAAAGCCTGCTCATCAGTTGGTATCTCATGAGATGCCAGAGAGCAGTTTACAAAAAGGGCTTGTCCTTGAAAGCCTGGCCCTATGGATTTGTTTTAAGAAACAAAGTTTTTGAGAGTTGGAGGGTGTTGTAGAGGTCTCAAGAGGTGTTCTTGAATAGCAATCACTCCAAATTGGTTTTGGCTGGCCAGCTGCTCCAGCCAGGGCCTCTTTGTTCCCAGTCCATTCAGATTCAACGTGAGGAGGGAGGAGAGAAGGACTGGTGGAGCCTCAAATCAGGAGGGCTTTATTATTTCCTTATCCTGGTATGGCTTCCATTTGTATAGTCTATACTTGGGGAGAATATATTTTCCTACAAGTTCATTTTCAGGCAGCTTAAGCTGGCCCAGTGTGCATTTCAAACCATTTCTCCCACTGATATATAGTTTGAGATTTTTCTTGTAACCCAGCTGCTCTATCATGTTTGACCCACAGATCAAAGCATTTCTGGAAGTTAGGCTGGGTGACAGACTTGACTTTGACAATGCCCTAATAAGTGCCTGGACAACATCTAAGGGAGTTCTTTAGAGCAGAATACAACTGGAAAACTGTCATGGATCCAGTGTTGGTCAAAATCATCCTGGAATGTGTAGAAAGCCGGACCCCATTTTCCGGCTTATTAACAAACACAGGGAATTGTGGGAAGATCAAGCCCAAAGAAAGCTTTTGGGGAGCGGTTAGGTATTAGTAGGGTTGATACAGACTTCCCCCCCCCAATGAATCATAGGGTCGATCCATCCCCTGGTTGCAAAGGCTAGCAGGTCTGCCCAGGGCCCTACAGACGCTACTCCCCAGACTTTTCTTTTCCAATCCTTTCTGGGGCACAGGAAAGGGCTTGCCTAGCCAAGCAGTGCTGTCTCCACCCTTAGAAGAGGGGGAAACAGCTCCTAGGAATGACATTTTCTTATGCTGCATACCTCATAAACTTTCAAAAAAACCGACCTTACCTAACTACACCTTCCAAGTCACTTAGTGGTCCAGAACAGTCCCTTTATGTCTTGTTAGATTTCTTCCAATCCTTTTACATGGTCCATTTCTGGTCCAGTTAGAGGAGTAGGATAGCCGTCATCCCAAATCTTATAGCTTAATGCACATTGGGGGAGTGCCCTTTGAGTAATGCAGTTTGTAGACCCTCACAAGATGTGGTCAGGCTATTTAAGTATTGTTGGAAACTTTGGGTTAGGGTGGAACCAATTTCCATCAAGTATGACCTTAATCTCAGCTAGTTGTATCAATTCCATTCTGCACAAAGAGGCTTGGTAGGTATTTGCTGTTACTATAGGCTTCCACAAGAGCCATTATAGTAACAAGCATCAACAACCCAGGCACTGATAGGGTGTTGCAGAAGATGAGAAAACTTTTGTTAATTTAAGTGTCATTAGGGAGCACTCATAGCTGGAAACGTATAGTATGGAGTCGGGAAAGCATGTAGTAGAGAAGGACATAATATCACAAACAACTTCAGTAGCTTAGAGGTGTATGTAGTAACATATCCTTATCAGAAAGGGGTGGGGAGTTGGACCAACAATCATCTTTCATCAAAAAGACACAAAAGAGGGAAAGTAAGGCTTGGAATATATCAGAAGAGTAAGCGGTAGGAGCTTTGATCAGGCATCTCTCATTTCTATGAAATCACAAGAGAACTATATATTTTTTCTTGCAGGTAATCAACTATTGCTCACAAGAATAGGGAGGCAAGAGAAAGTAATCGTAGCTGAGTGAGGATAAGCCCCCTTTTTAAAGGGATAAGCACAAGCAAGCCATAAAGAAAGATAAAAAATTGTTGGGTGCGGCCCAATAATAATGAGCAGGTTCTCATAGGCCAAGCGTAAGAATAAAAATGGGGACAACTGAGTGGGGATGTGTGTCCAGGAAAGGGCAATTGTTATTTTCAAAAAGAGTAGTGAATTGAGATTTTAAGCTAGTAGCTACATGTTTATTAAAGAAAGAGTGTTTTCATGGAGTGTAAATAAATACCCTAGATATGGGAGATAAATAATCAAGTTAATGGTGTTATTATGTCTTGTTAATTGGCTTTAGGAGGGTTGGGAGGTCTAGCATCCCCTCCCCTGCTTTGGCTGAAGTCTCTTACCTGACATCGGGAGGGGGTGTGACTTGTGGTTGTGTTATTGGCACAACTTGATTACAACATTGTCATTGGAATTCTTTGTCAATATCACAAAGGTGGGCTGCTTTAAGGGTTATTCCATATGGCCAAAGTTTCCCATTGTCATGTTCCTCAAATCCGCAAAAGCTGCAACCAATGACAAGGTCAAGATCAATACTTTGCCTTTCCAAATAACAGGCATGGAGATCTTGTCCTTCTCCTTCCAATATTCATCAAGGAGGGAGTGATCAGGGAAACATGTAACTTCTACCCGCCAGGTACCTGTGAAGATGGACAGGTCACCAAATAGGGAGGTCTTAGGAGAGACATTACCAATTTTGGAATTGAAAGTCTTTCCCTACCTGTAAACAAAACTTGTGACACCAGAGGTGAATGGGGGCTTAGAGATTCTGGTGCTCACAAGTAGGGCGGGAATGTAGCATGTAAATATGAGGGGGTGTGACTTCCCGGTCTAGTTATTCTTGAGGTCACAATTTATTGGAAAGGACCAGATTAAACCCAAGTAGTTGGGCGTTTGTGGGTCACAGAAAATACCTTGGACCACATTGTTTTAGTTTGGCATTTTTGAGGTATCTGTGGCCAGGGTGTGAATAAGCCATTCATTGGGATACTTGACATAGTCAGGTTGGGCTTGAATCTTTGAAGGTTGGACTTCAAGCTTAAGTAGAGCCCAAAAGAGGATTTCATTGAGTCATGTACGGTCTCCTAAATTAGGACCCACAGATTGTACTATCAAGACAATTGATTTATCTACAATAGGATGTTAGTACAGTGATTAAGGTGTGTGGGGGAGAGGCTTACTTTTAGTTGGGCCCAGCAGGTAAGTCAGGTTCTTATTCCAGTATGCCTCTGCACAGATGCAAACAAAAGGGCTAGATAGTTTCTTCAAACTATTGAAGGTGGTGGTGTAGGAGACCTTAGCAGTTGCTGGGAGTTTTTGTTGGACAAACATGTCAAAAACATGAAATCCGTCAAAAAGGTCACCAGAAGAAGCATCTCACATAACCAAGTTGGTATTCTGTAAACAATTTACTGCCAAGCTCTTTCTGTGCTTAGTCCCTACAAAATTTGGGTTAAAGCTATCTATGATCCTAGCTAAAGGGGTAGAAGCAGCATCAGCAGTAGCAGACATCCTTTCAGCTATTCAGGTTAGTTTTCTTGGAGGAGAACAGAGGTGAGGTGCTTGGTATTGGAAATATGGGGCACACATTTTGGAGAATGCTTACTTATAGCACAGATTGTGGTGATAGGGGTCAGCCGTGAAGGGCACAAGTTCCACCTCATTGTCTCCTTGTACTACTGGGGTTCAAACCCAAATAGTCTACAGGTTGTAGATAGGTAGGAGACGTAGGAGACTCACATGGAAAGATATTGATAGGTGCCAATCGTGAGAATTTGCATAGTGCAATGTAAGTGGGCTGTCTTGACTGAAAGTGTGGTGACGTGCATTCTATCCTGTTGAAAAGGTCTGACCTTCAGGAATGAAATATGGAGCTGCCATCAGTTGAGGAAAAACAAACTCATCAGGATTTGGCTTTGAATGTGGTGAGACAGGTAGTTTGGTTATCACAATCCAGGGTCCCTCGAGTAACTGTTAAATGTTTGTTAAGGTAGCATGTATACAGCCTTCTTCCTTTCCAACATGCAAAGTGAGACCACTCTTGACGGAAGCACAGTAGTAAAGGCCGGCACCCGACTCCTGCTAGTGTTTTCAGCCAAGGGGTACAGTCATGTTGGCTATCAAGGAGGATAGAGTGATCAGCTTTAAAGTGGTGAAGGTAGCTTCTGGAGTAATACCCACCTCATGCACATGTATCAGAATCCTTGCAGTCTTTCTTGTTGTAATCCAAGATGAGGTAAGCTCCCAGATGGGTAGGACAAGCATGATCAGAATCATACATATGCTGAGCAATCTATCTAAGGTGTTGACTGTAGGACGTAGTGCTCAATGAGGTCTGTATCTGGTCCCAATGACGAGATAGGCAGAACATGAATAGGGTAGTGGAGCTGATGTGGTCAGAAGCAACAACAGGCAAGATTGGGGGAGGGAGTGTGACATTCCAACTGGTTCACGCAAGTGATGTCCTTAGGATAAATAATATGAGAGTCATAACCTAGTTTGCGCAGCAACATCCATTAGGTAGGTTAGATATGGGAAAGAGTAAAGCTGTTTGGGCTTCTATATCCATTTTTTGTCTGAGCACTATCTGGTGTTTGTCATTGTTGATAGGACTCTCAAACAACATTTTGGTAAGTGGACATTTTTATAGAAGTGTTTGAGCGTTGAATGACTTATGTGAACATACGTTAAGCATCAGATTTAGTGTATATTTGCAAGAGAGTTCTGTAAGATTTAAGTGAATACAACGTGGTCATTGTTCTTTTGCTTGGGTGTATACAGAGTAGGACGATCTCAGAGAAGGATAGGATCAGCAGAACCAGCAAGAAACATACATTGAGCAGGTATTTGACAAGCGTAGTTCAAAAGATCCATTCATCTGTAATGTTCATGGAAGAATTCAATGGTGATCAAAGAGGTAAATGGGATGGGTAGCGGAGCTAGCGTGGCTGGGGCAAGTTTAGGTAAGCTTTTGGAAGAAGAACAATGAGGTGTCAGGTGGCATAAGGGACGATATAGTCAGGTTAGGGTAAGCATGGTGAGAGTCCTACCCTATCCTGCTCAGCCACATCCCCGTGATAGGATTATTGCGCGGGAGAGTATCTTCAATTTGCTTTCTTCACCCGGTCTTCCTCCAAATGTTATCTGGTACATTATTGTTACACATAATAGGGGGCTTTAGTTATTGCCGGAAATGGCCCTGAGATACTGGCAAATCCACCTGACTTATATTGGAATAAGGCATGCTGAATTTGTTGGTATCTCAGGTGCATTTCTGGAAATTGGTTAATACGCAGTTTGTTTTCTTTTGATGCAGTGGATTAAAAAATCTTTCCAAATATTTCCCCTACCACACTACCAAGAAAAAATATTTGATGCCCAAAAAATATAGAAATCAGCACTTCATTAAATAATTAATGCAAAAGAAGAAGAAAGAACATGCACATACTTTGAACTGCTGGATTGAAATATTACTTTTCCCAGAATTGCCAAACATTGGGACAATATTTGGTTGCAACAGCCCAATCACTGCACTGATAATTGAATGGCTATTAAGCCAGGAGGTACAACTGGATGATATGATCAAGAGAGCCTTTCAAAAAATGTGGGAGGTAGCTCATTGTTATCCTTTCTTATTGAAATTAGATATTTTACAATTAACTGTGTGCAAATGTCAAGGGGAGAACTGCAATTGGATTAATTCTTCAGTATGAATGATAATTATTTCAATCAGGTTGTGCGGATGACAAAACCAGGGTTTCTCCACATCTATAACCTAATCAAGGACAGAAAGATATTTCATAATAATAGCAAACATTGCCAATTGGACATTTGCTTCCAATTAGCAATTACTTTGGAGAGACTTGGAAGCAATGGTAAGGGATCTTCTGTTGAGCAATTGGCAAGGACTTACCAAATGAGCCTTGGAGGCATGGTCGAGGCCTCGCGCCAAGTTATTGGGGAAATTATAGCTCTTGGTCCAACATACCTTTGTTGGCCTAATGCAGACAGGCAACAGGAAATCTCAAGGCAATTGGCAGGAGAGGGCTTTCCTGGTTGTATTGCATTTTTGGATGGGACATGCATCCCTCTCTTCCAGCAACCAGGGGTGGATGGTGAAGTATTCTTTGATAAAAAATCTCGGTACTCACTAAATTTTCAGTTGGTTTATGATTACCACAAGCGCATCACAGTGCTCCTGAGCGGCTGGCCTGGCTCCTGTGGTGATGGTTCTATGTACAAACAAATGAGGCTCTTCAAAAGGCCTGATGATTTTTTCAGTGATGGTGAGTGATAATTGGGCTTCACATATACTTCAGCCCATGTAAGTGCTAACAATGTGATCCTCATAGGAGAATATCTTCTTGCTTATTCTGCTTACCCCCTGGGCATGCGCTGCATCCCATGTTATAAGGGTGCAGCAACAAATAGTCATTGCAATTTCTCTTTTAACTATTACATTTCCCAAGCCCATGTACGCATTGAAAATTGCAATGGGATCCCAAAAGGGCGTTGGGCATCCCTTCAAAACCTGTGATTGTGCTGCAACAATGCTGATGATATGGTACATATGAATTGGTGGGTGTATGCCTGTGCAATTTTGCACAACATCCTACTCCACAATGGAGGGGAATGGGAACAGAAAAATTTGCCAGTTGAAGACAATATTTTGAACATTAATGAACCAGTTGCTGGTCAAACTTTGGCCCAGGCACATAGGAATGCCATTCAGGACTTTTGTCTACACGGGAATGGATTGATTTGAGCAATTCTGCTCTTCCTTTGTGATAGTTTTAGTTTTCTATATGATGATTGCAAACAAAATCAGCCAGAAGCCCTTTTAAGATGGAGCCACGTGAGAATGAGCACCACTGTACTGTAGAAGTGCTGTAGGAGTGATAATTGATGATTGCATTTCAGCAGAAAAACCAGGTAAAAACTTCTGCAACCACACTGGAGACACAGGAAACAGCCCAAACAGACACTATCAAATTTTTATAAGGTACAACACCTGAGAAGCTTACACAAGCTTCATTAAGATTGCTACTTCTTCGTGAGACTTCCCTGTCAACATGAGCTCATGAGCCATTACTAGCTTGGCTTCCTTCTCCTTAACACGTGCTTCAGCTGCAATGCACTCCCTCTCAATCACTAACTGCTGATCTAGCTTGAGTTTTTCCAAGTCATAGTCATGATCCGACTGTGTCTTCATGCGCAAATGTGCCTCTTGATCCAGCTGAAGTTGTCTTGCAAATTAGGCCCTTTGCAAGGTGTAATCCCTCTCTCATGCCTCTTATTGATAATTTGCATCAGTGGTCTATTGTTTGCTTTGTGCAGCTACAAAATCTCCAAAAAACTGCATCTTTTGATCATTCTCTTTGTGTGCTTATTTTTCATAGATGTTTTGAATGTTTCCTTGAGCACTCTTTGATGTACCATCCATTTGGAGTGGTGCAGCCATTTTGCCTGTTTGGCTGGCTTTGGGTTGGGACCTCCCCTTATGAAGTTTTCATTTTTTTCATTATTTTTCTGGAGCTCATATTATGACAGCCCAGAGTCTGTATGGTTAGAAGTATTAAAGTCACTTACATAAATAATAGTTGCTGGCAGGGCTGAGTCAAATTCATTCAGGCTTTCAATGTTTGGTTTATTGCCAAAGATTTGATGCATTTGTTTGAAACAAGGACACATCATGTCTAGCTTTTGAGACATGGTCATTCCAAGTTAGTCCTCATTCAGCCCAGCCCAATCCCTGGTAATGACATATTTCTTCTTATATGTACTAAACCTTTGAGTGCAGTGTTGTCTATTGAGCTCTAGGACTGGATTAAATGAGCTCAGGTACCATTCAAATAGCTCATATTCTGCTGTTCTGGTCATTAACTTTTCTCCAATACTCGTCTTTGTATTTTTACCAAAAAGATGGTTATAATTGACCTCGTCTTCAATGTATGTACAGATGTTGGCAAAATCCCTCTCTGTAAAATTTTGATTTCTGTCACAATTGGTATTCTTCTTGGCCCTTTTAGTTTTTTTGCACCCATGGTGGGGTTACTACTGCTTGCTTGGGCTGTTGCCCAGCTAATAACACTTCCCAATCGTGAAGGGGTCAAGTGCAACCTCTACACCCCCTGTGAGAGCCCACTCAAATTGAGTGGTTGTTGAGGTGCATTTTGAACAGGTGAGTCAGAGGGGAATAATTTTTCCAGTGTGGGACTGGGTGGCATTGAATGTATTTCTTCATGAAAATGAGGAGGTGGCGCCACATAATGAGATTTCCAACAAGATTTTCTGGTAGGCACATTGTATGAGTGGTTATTTGCCATTCCAGGGTGATAGTGGTCTGCACAACCAGAGTTGACATGCTGATTACCCTGCAGCCTCAGTGACTCTTCCTCAAAGCACCCTTGCCTTGACCTCATCTCAGCTGGCTGAACATTGCTATTTAAGTAAGGATCCCCAGATTGATAAATAGGATGGTGGTTTGGGATTGGGTGTGGTAAGTGCCAATTTGGGGGATTCATCTAGCAAGCACAACATGAGCAAGGTCCCCTCTTTTTCCCATTTTATGAGAGTCATGAACAAGCACACTTATGAGTCACAGAACAAACCAAGCTACAGAACCTCCCAATTGCAGTGAAAAATTGCACTGTGTGAGCTGAAGAAGGAGGAATTATCAGATTTTTGGGTCCAACCAGCATAACAAATGGACACTGACTTATCAAGGCCCCACAAGTATTTCGGAAAATCAAAAGGTCTAGCCGTAACACTCAGGTTCCTGATGTTAGAAGGAGGTTGCTTTGTTTGCAATTGGGCTGGTGTGTTGGATGAGTCTGTCTGTAAGCCGTATTGATATTGATATGAGTAAAAAAAGGGAATTGTTGGGGGTTTTTGATTGCGCAGGTGTAAGTGAACGTCAGGTAGCAGCTGTCCTGAAAGTTCGGATATCAATTGGCGATGAAATATACTTTTTCCAGATATCGTCCTTTCTCACAATGGGTCTTCAAGGAAAATCCGTAAATGTAAGTGGTGTCATTTGCAGAAATAACTGAAGCCCCCTAATATTGATCAGATCCTAGGTAGGCAAGTATGTCTAGAAGAATGAAGCATAAACTGAGCCATGCGTTGGATTGCTTAATACTGTTTTTAGTTATTATTGTAGGTATACAGAGCCTAGTTATTCAATGCAAATGTACAATTTGAAGAATAGGACGCATGTAAGCATTGCCTTCAGTGGGATTTTTAACGTATCAAAATGGGGAGGTGAAGAGATGCTGACCATGGAAGATTACAATTTCCATATTCAAAGGAGACCAACCTTATCCAAGGTTGGAAGGACTCTGTGTTTGCCATTGAAGTCAAAATGTGGAGAGTTGTGCAACAGGGTAGCTTGTTGTCATTCCAGTCGATGAGAAGGGGTAAGTGATGTTTTGTCATTTGCCTGAGCATCTGGTGGTGGTGTGACACAAGTAAGAACAGTATTTTTACATCGTAGATTCTGGGTTTAAAGGATGATTGTCTGACATTAACTCTTTGGTTCCAGAGGCATGAAGCATACTAGGGAAGGGGTGGTGATTGCGGGAATACTCACAGGGACTGGTGGCAAAGCTATATGCTAGGACGTTTGGTTAAGAAACAATCGTTGCTTGGGTGCAGAGGTTTTGCAGCTTGTCAAGGTGAGAAAGGCCGTAGAAAATGACAGAGATGTAGCGAAGACTGGTGAGAAGTTTTGATAAAGTAGAGGGCTAAACATTAACCATGCGGTTATTTCCTTTTTTAGGGTAAAGGGACAACAACATAAACAAAGAGGAGTAGTTGTGGTCCATAGTTGGCTTTATTCTTAGGAGTTAACCAGATAATGAGGCCAAGGACGTTGGAGTTGGAACAATAAAATCTGGAATTACGTCTTGGAATGAAAAATATAAGTTTTGAATAAGGACTATAACCTTCATGAGTGTCTTTGTTCTTGAAAATTTCTCCCATAGTTGATGTAGAAACACCAAGTTGGGGGGTGTTAAACCTTCCAAATCCTGAATTATGAATCCCATCTTTATCTGAGAAATCCCACATTTAACTTATGAGTTTGTTTAAATTCCTCCAAGGTACCAAACAACAAATTTCATCACCCCAAAAAGTGCTTTTTTATCTCCCAGAAAATCTTTGAAAGTCACAACTTATTGAATTGATATTTCTTTCTATAATTCATTTAGAAAAATTCATTTAGATATTTATAAAAGTGAATCCCTATTCAATTTCTTGATTTTTGAGAACACAGGTAGGTAATAGATTTCATTACCAAAGTAATTTATTAAAAAGAAGTTAAAAAAAAATATTCAATTACCATCTATTTAAAAACAAAATCTCATGGAAGGTAAATATGTCCCCGTTTTTATAATAATACACAGAAAAAACTTAATATACATGCTATAAGAAAAAGTAATCAAGTTTTTTCCCATTCTAAGGTTACATTATGTAATAGTACGTTCAAAAGATGTGTACAACACCTATCAGCTGCTGTGGTTCCCAACAGGTAATTTGTGGTACACATTAATCTATATTATCTTAAGCTTTCTTGTAAAAAAATTTCTCTCATACTTCTACATGGTTAACTACTTCTTTTATTTATAAACAAAAGAAATACGACTACAAAAATATTAGTAGATCTTCTGAATACTAAGATTTATTTATATTTTACTTTGATTACATATTGACCTTAAATATGAAATAAATTCCTTAAAAATGAAAAATAAAAATGTGTGTCCGAAAGAAAAACACAATCACAATTTCACTCTCAAAAAATGAAAGAACCGACTTTGGATTATAAAACAATATCCCAAAATGCATTGATGCATTTTCCCAGTACCTCATTTAGTAATTTACCAGCTAAAGGTAATTCATTTTCATCATTTGGAAAGGTGATATATGAAATTGATTGATATTTCCTTCAATTAGGCTTGCAGCCCAAATAATGATTATATTTAGGACTTGAATTAGTTATCTACCTCCATTTTATAGAAGACATGTTCCAAAGTAATACCAATATATGTTGGTTATTTGTAAATATAATTCTTGAAAAACATTAGAAAGTGTTATTATCTTGAGCTTTAAGGTAGGGAATATAGATAATATAAAAATTTAATGAGATATAGAATATAGAGGAGAACAATTAATGAGTTGTTGTTAAATATGAAATACTTTACCATGTTTTACTGTACCTGAAGTAATGTTCTGTTCCAGGGTGTATTTGCAGAGTTTACCTGCACTTTAGCAGGATTCAATGTAGAATTTTTTTTGTCTTTTGATACTGTTAAAAAAATAAGAAATATATCATAATTGTTTTGAAACAAAAACTTATTAGTAGCTTCAAAAAGGCTTTATTAAGATCTTCTTCTAATAGAACCTGTTTGGAAAATATTTCAAATTTATCTCAAAAAACACTACTTGTTGATATCAAAACCAAATTCTTAAATATTAACTTCATTCTTTGGTGATATTGTCAATAGGTTTAGTATATATATCAAGGTTGTAAATATTCCTGATTGTTTTATTGATATCCTCATTTTACTAAAGTTTCAAATAGCTTCAAATATATAAATTTAATATTCATAAGTCTTTAGACATTTCTTGAATAATAGACTTCATTTCAACTTGATATAATCAAATCAATCAAATTTATAAATTTAAAAACAATCCAAAAAACCATTTCATTCTAAAAATTCTTTCAGAATGGACTTTTTAGTTTTTTGAGAGAAAAAAATCTTCATGTAAGCGGAAAAATTATTTGCATTTTTTTTTGAATTAAGTAAGGTGATGATATAATTTTATATCTAAAATTTTAATTCAATTTATGATTATTTACTGAAAATGGGATTTTGGACCCATTAAATGAGAATCAATAGGATCAAAGCACACTTTCACACTAAAAAAAAGAAAAAAATACCAGTATCTGTTTTTTATTTTGTTAAATAAGGAAAAGGGAAAAAGGTAGCACAGCTATTTGAAATGAATCTATTTGATAAGAAAAATTGCAAAGCTTATTTGAAGTCAAAAGCCAAGCTAGAAATTTGATTAAATTCTATGGATTTAATTAATAATTGAAATATGTATAGTTTATTTGAGTCCAAAAAACAAGCTATAATATGATCTTATTTGAAAGGAAAATATTATACGATTTAATTTAATTCTTATTTTTGTTAATTTAATAGAAAAAGATAATTACTTAGGCTCAAATTAATGTTGAAAAACTGAATTCTTAATTTCAAAAAGAAAGCAGAATACCAGGGGACTTGATTAAAGTGTAAGTAAACTTATATTTGAAAAATAAGGGATATTATTGTGTTATTTGGGCTCCAAGTAGCTTATTACTATAATACTATATTTTGTAAATTTGAAAACCCCCAATTTGATATTACATATGTATGTTTTCTTCTGAAACTTTTATAGCAATATTGTCAGGCTAAGTCTATGATAAAGCTATAATAAGACTATTTACAACTTTAACTATGATTTTGACATGTGATATATTAAAGAAAAGGGTTTTAATAAGGTTTTTAAGGGCTTTACTATGAGAGATAGTGGTAGTGAGTGCTACTGAAATCCCAGGATGCACTGATTATCAGTTGATTAACTATAATAAGCAGTAAAATACTAAGAACTAAAGTATGACCTGATTATTTTCAAGAGTATAGCTATTTTTGACAATTTTACTGCATACTATTGTAAGAGCAGGATGGGAATTTCTCTTTTGGTCAGAGAAAGGTCCCTTTTTATCCTGAAAATGGGTGAAAAGGTCTTCTAGACCATCTCATGTAGAGAAAGTGAATATTTATCACTTCCAAGGACTGGCTTGTGGTTTCCACAAGGCCATTATAGCCTGTGTTGGTCTCAGATGTGGTTTTGACACCACATCTGGGCAGTTTTAACCAAGAAAGGGTTAAAATTTTCATTTGGGGACCACACAGAACTCTTCTTACATGTATGACATGTATAATACTGTACAGAACCTGTATTATACAACAGTATTGAGAAAACTATGAGGTATTGAAGGATAAACAGGCTCTTTTGTCTAATTGATACCTCATATTCAAAGATATGGGAAAGTTTCCCACAGTAAAGGTGTATTGGCCCAATTATGGGATTTTAACCTTAAAACTGCCATAGCTTTTGTCAGTTTTAAAGATAATGAGCTCAGAGTTTTTTTACTGTGTAGCCCTGGTTGGGGTCTACACATTGGCACCTCATTTTGTATGGGTAATATTAAATATGGAAAAGCTATACCATGTTCAGTTCCTATTATCCAAATATGGATTTTGCTCAAATACTGTATGGAACTTATTTTCTCCATAAATTTGGTTCTAGATGAGATATGGGGAAATGAATGGCACCATCAGATAGCCCTTATTGTTCTATTTCAAAATGACTCCACTTTATGTATCTTACACAAAACCTGTAGAAGTTAGATGAGAGCTGAATATTTTGTTCACTCTTATTTGGCTTTCATTTGGCCATAACTTTTGTAGCTTTAATTCTAGCTCAGTTTGGATGGTGCCATTGGATATCCCTGATTGAGAGCTTCAATTTGAGTGCCCATTTTATGGGGCTCAGCCTCTTTCTATGAATTTTAGATGAGAGGTAAAGATTGAGGTTTATTCCCAGAAACTGCTCTGAGCCTGAATAATTTTTTTACTCTTTGTACTATTATTATGAGACTTGTATATTTGGAAAGAGGAGGGTTTCTTCTTTCATTTGATACCTCTTGACCTGGTTTGGATCAGCTCAATGCGTTGGTGGTATTTTACTCTACCATTGGTTTATTGTATTTTGGAAGTCATTCTTGTGCTCTAGTCTTGAGTCATGGGCTGAAAAATATGAATAATATTATAATAATTCATTTGTTTAAAATATCCCTTGAATATTTCTAGAAAATTTATCACCAAAACTTCAAGTAATGAATGTCTAATTAGAAATTCAAATTGAGAATCATTTCTTTTGTTGTTTAGTCTTTTGGCTTATTCCTCCAAATATATTACTGAATATTCTTGTTGAAATGTAAATATACACCAGGGAAACTTCTATGTGACTAGTTAGCCAGTCATATAATGTGTCCTTTCTGTGACTTGAAAATAGCTATCAATGTAAAATTAAAATGAACAAGATATAATTATAATATGACCTCTGAAAAGCTCAGATATCACCTGCATTAAATTGAATATTCAGTATCTCTTTCATAACTGGCATAGCTCAATATATGATTAAAAGAACCTTTCATAATTTGAAAATCATATTTTCAAAGAAAATTACATGGAGCAGAAGTGGGTTTGTTTAGTATTTTGAGCACCATCTTTGTCTTATCAAGAAGATCTTTTTCAGAATTTCCCACACTTGAAAATGATTGAGAGATCAATAGATATTCTATAGCTTGTGTTTATAAAGTAAAAAAGAAATCAAGCTTAAATTAACCCTGGGATGTGCATATTAATTTTAAAGATCTAAATTATTACCTAATGGTACTTCAAATTAGGCCATGAATTACTCAGTCATTGTATAGGAATTAAGTTATATGAATAGAATATCTCTCAATTAAGCAAAGAAAGAAATGTGAATTTTATTAATTAAGCATTAATATCTATTGTTTAAAAGCACCATTTTTTTCAGAAAAAATGTAATCATGTCTCAACATCAGCCTTAAGCTTTTGATTGAGATCACAGAATAAAAATTGATCAATATCCAAATATCAGAAAACATGAAATGGTTTTTGGAACCAATATCAAGAAGGCTCTTCTGTAAAAGTGTATTCCAAATACAAAAATTTTGACCATTTCAATTCAGTATACACTTCCTTATTGAATAAAACACACCACACACAATTCTTGAAATAAGCTCTGTGGACAAGAATTCATAGTTTTCTAGAAGATCAGAAATAAGAATCCATGGAGGTTTTGAAGAAGACTTGATAAAATACCCCTTTCAGATGAATATACTCATAATATTTATAAAAATATGCTTTAATTTCATTTTTAAGGTAAAGAGAATATTCTTTATTGTATTGAAATTTCAAAAAATGCAGAAAATATGTTTGGTAAAAACATTTTTTTCATCATAATTATTTTCAATAAACAAAAATTTGTGTCTCCAGTAATATGTTTTGGGGGTTTTTGTTTTTATAAAGGTTGTTATTTAGTTTTTGATTTAAATTTTACATATTCTACCTTAAAATTCAATTCTGTTCAAATAATATCATAAGTGTGAGCCTTGAGGTATATTTTACATACCCAAATAGGCCACAATTATCTTTAAAATGAATTTTGAATTATGCATAACTCATAAGTCATGCATATATCCAAAATTCATCATTTTTGATTTAAGAAAAGATGAATAACTTTTTATTGAGTAAGTCCATGGAATTAAGGCCAGATTTGGATTGTACACAAACATTCACCTAGGGTAGCTCCATAGAGTGAATAAGCTCAAATTAACTCTTTGAGGTGGTAATATGGAAAATACTTCAATACCACATCATCAATAACACATAAAAGATCCGTGAAAATTTTTGTTTTTCTTAATTTCACGCCAAAATAATGGGAATGTGAGAAATCCCATATTACATATACACTAAGAATAGTGTTATGCATGTTTTGGGCACTTAATATCATGGTATTCTTACATGGACGTTTGGTACACCCATAGTGGATATCTCACTTTAAGCTCAATTTTCTATTTTGACATGAAAAATTAGCAAGGGGGACAAAAGACATCAAAGAGAGCCAGGGTACCCAACTTCTGAGGCCTCTGAGGTGTTTACAGCTCCAAAGCTTGGATCCATGGCTGATCTTGGCCTAATTGGTAAACTAAAACCTTTTGGGGACTTGGTTACCATGTTACAACTACAGTAAATCTTAAGAAAATAGCAAATAACCTGTTATTTTGACGTGCCAAGGAGGTAAAAAGCTACTTAGACTCCTGTAACCATGTAAATTCTTAATGATTTTCCATGGATAAACCCCAAAAGAGTAATTAAAACCCTTTTTGGACTTGTATCCATTGATTTACCTCATAGAAACCAGTTAAACACTGATATTTGCAATTCTATGTAGAAATGAGGTAAAAACTTCAAAAATTCATTAAAAATACAATTCTTAATGAATCTTTCTGAAACTTTCATGACCAAGGTAAAACTGTATTATCTATGGCACAAAAAAAAAGAATTACAGTTTTACTAGTAAAATCAAAAGCTTTACCTACAGTCCATTTTTGACTATTCTACGTGCAACACTGAATCTTCAAAAATTCACAGTAATTACAGCCGGTGATTAAGTTTCCAATAACATTGATAACTTTGAGAAATAAATGATTATTTTGGAATAAAAGAAGATCTACAGATTTTACTCCTTTTATTCTTAACCATATTGGGGTTGGTAGTCATGTAAAAGCATCAATTAAGTAATTATGATAATCTTACGTGACAACAGATGATGCAATCAATAATCCAAAAAGGGTTTATTATTTTCTCACTAACTGGTTTTTCAGTTTGCTCCATGGAATGCCTCTGTGAGCTGTTGTTGACTTAAAAGAGGCCTCCTCTTGCTGTTTTTTCCACATCATCATCTTATTATCATTTATATCATTGTTACCAACAAGTAAGTATTAGTTAAAGCAATTATTAAGTGTTTTAATTTTTTCAGAATCAATCAGAAAAACGTTAAATCATAGAATCCAAACTATATATTGTTGTAATACTCTTATAAATTCATTTTGATCCTGTAAATCCACAATTCTACATCAAATCTCTCTACCTTATCTTCCAATAAGCTCTTTAGGATATTAGTGAGTGATTTATCTTTAATTCTTAAAAGTTTGCTCTAAAATTAGTTTCCTTCAAGAATTACCATTATAATTATTCTTGAAAAAGATAATTATATATCAAAATAATTTTATTATTTTAATAAAAAGAAGGTTTGTTATTAAAATCTTCTTGTAATTGATTATTGTAGACAATTACTTGCTCACTGTTAAAGTCACTAGTAGTGTTTAACATGTGAAAGAAATAATTCTTTAATTATCTAATTGTGGTTATAATAACACTTTGTTATTATATTTCATAAGAACAGTCATAGTACTGTTGATTAATAGTAATATTATCATCAGCTTCATAGACACATCTTACAATAAGAGTAGTAGTAATTCAAAAAGATTTAGCCAAAAAATGTAAATTTAATCTCAAATATTAGAAATTTTGGTATTATTTTTCATTATAAATTCATCCTCAAAAGTATTTTTGGTACTGGAAGCTATTAAGGGAATTAAATCCATCATTATAACTTCATCTTCATCTTTTGTAAAAGCTTATATTATATCTGAAGTATGCCACTGGGCTTTAAAAATTTCAATTCCAGTTACTTGGAAAAAGTGAAATCATGTGGTTTATTCCCTCATGTAAGGTTTAGCTTGAACCCCACTTTTTTCAAGAGGAAGATGTGAGCTATGAGATGTCTTTAGGAAGGAACAAGTGACAGGTTACTAAGATGCTATAGAGTGGTATGCACATGAATTATATTATCTGTTTTAAAGTAAATATTTCATTTTACCCTATGTTGCACCATTCACTACAAACTACTACTAATGATATATTTCAAGCCATTAACAAATAAAAAATTAAAAAATGTGAGTTTTTTTGAATATTCAATATTCCAAAACATATCAAATTACAGCTGAGGTCCTCCATCAGTTTCTTTCATTTTCTCTTATGATTAAAATCTCTCCAAAGATGAATAAAATTAGTTCACATTTATGCTCAAACACATGGCATCACTCAGCTTATTCCTGTTTGCTTGTAGTGATGGATGATCAAAACAATATCTTTCAATTATGAAAAGGTTGGGGGTTGGTTTATATCACCTTGTGCAAGCAGCCCCCACAAGCTAGCTCTAAAATCCAGAGGTCATTTATATTTGGTAGTGTAAACAACCCCCCAGAACCAGCTTCAAATGGAAGGGGGTGGTTTTATCCCACTGGTGTGAAAGGCCTTATGACACCATCTCCAATACTGTGGGCTTGGTTACAGAAAGGTGTTGTGAAAACCGCCCTAAAACCAAATAACAATGGGGGTTCTGTTTTCAACAACCCCCCAAATCCAGCTGTAAAAGGCCATGGGGTTTTTTGCATCAGCTAGTGCAAGCAACCCCCTGAAACCAGTGGTGAAAGGCTGGGGGGTTGCTTGAATTAGCTAGTGCAAACAACTACCCAAAACTGGCTGCAAAAGGTGGGAGGTTTTTTGCATCATCTATTGCAAACAACCTTTCAAAAAAAGCAGTAAAAGGCCAGGTTTTGTGCACACCAGCCCCTGCAGTGTTATGATATTGCAGGTGGGCCCTGGAAGCACCAATCAAGTAAAACACAGAGGCATAATGGGTGGTCACTCTCTACAAAAGAAGATCAGGGAGGCTTCCAAATGGAGGTTAGCAAGGAAAACCTCATTGCCTGACACATGGGTTATTTGAACCCCTGCCAAAGTAAGCAAGTAGTGCAGATGCAGGCCTTACCAACTAGCACAGCACACAAAAGCGTGACCTAGATGTTGCACGGGCAAGTCTCAGATTACCTGGGGTGACAGCTTCTGAGACAGCTGCCTCACTTCTCCCACCAGCAACGACAACACCTTCTCATAACAACATCCATCCCTTTTTGTCTAGGCCTAGTCATGGGTCTTTGTTTGACTGGAGAATAAACAACTCATTTGAATGTCTCATGTCTGGCCCAAATCTACAATTTTTCACTTTTTTCTTCACCTGATCTTTTCTTTAGACTACAATTAATCTCAATCATAAACCAATCGTCATCTTATATCACTCTCATGGAGCTGTGTACCTGCAGTAAATGTGTTTTGCACACATTTTATTGTCCCAATGGTCCAGAACAAGGGCTCTTACTTTGCAACCAGAAAAAAACCATCAGCATAATAGTTGGCTACAGCTTCAAACTCTTCCAATTGGTCAGGCTAGAAGTGAATCAAACTCAAGTAATATCTCTTCATCATTATTGAATTCCCAATCATAAATTAGTGAATATTCCTTTTTTTGAATGATGATCAAAGTCTTCCAGGTCAGAAGGGTGTCTCTTTTGCTGGTTATGCCTTTATTAAATTTGCTTAAATATTTAATCTGTAGTTCTTTTAGCAATCTTTATTTGTTGGGTCCACCTTTTCTGTGCATTGAGCTTGAAAAATTGCCATATTGTTTATAGATTTCTCCTAGAGATCCTTATTGAAGCCCATAATAAGTACATACCTGTACTCAGACAAACATGGGACCTACGCAAAATGAAGAAAAGCCTCAAAATATCCCCCAAGATAAAGTCCTTTGAATGCTTCTCAACATTTTCTTAATTGTATAATGAAAAGAAAATCCCAATGACCTGTACCTACCAGCCCAGTTGGAATCATATTTTGAAACCAACAACAACATTTAATGCTCTACAAGAGAAAGGAATCACCTCATGTATGAGATCCAACATGAGCTTAAATAAAGTAGGTGTAATGAAAACACCAAATTTAATGTACTAAACTCATTACCTTGTGGAATGGATCAAGTGGATCTTAAACCTAGAAAAAATTGAAGTGGAAATTAAGATTTGGAAGAATGAATTTACACAAACCTCCCATACCTGCAACATACAACAAAGCTTGGTGTGGAAAACCTTCTACTGATCAGAATCCAGTAAAAATGACCCTAATTCACTTTGTAAGGCTTTCTCTCTGCTCATAGACTGGTTTATTCCAAGACTTCCTGGTATTGAGCTGTCTTAATATGACACCAAAATACTGTAATAAACCATATTTCAATTTACTTTATTCCATAATCCCAGGACCAAGCTCACCAGATGTAATAACCATATTTAACATACTGAAGCATCTAGTGGACAAATTATTAGTGATTAAAAATGGCTACAATGTAAAGACACAATTATATCCAGAATTTTAGGATGTTTATGCACAACTACTCCCTCTAGTTGGTGATAATGTGGAAATTCACAAAACAGTTGGTTTTGGAAGTCATTCAGCACAACAATTATGTGCATGGTGCATAGCTGAATTGAGTAAACTTCAGGGGATGAAGGTGGGCACCAAACAAACAGGGCTTTACATCTGTGAGGCAAAAAAGAAATGAAAGTATTCCCCAACCCTGGAAGCACAGGAAGCCCTTCAAAAGGAACCCAGTGTTTGTTGGTCTGAACTGAATTGCCTGCCATACTGTGTACCCCATATGCACATTGCTGTAGGGGTTATGCATAATTGGCTTTAAGGCATCCTTGCAGAGAGTTTCTTACACCATTGGGTATTTAAAGACGAGGTTCAAGAAAGAAAGAAAGAAATCAAGTTGACAACACAGAACACAAAAAGAGCTTGAATAATGGGTCAAGAAGGAGTATTTTTCAGAGAACCTAGTGTCAAAAGTGAAAACTTGGTTGACAACAATGAAGAGGATTAATTTGAGCTGAACTCAGGAACTGCTGGAGGTTTATTTACAAAAAGGAAGGCACAAGAGTTTTGGGAACTTATGAAAGGTGTGAAATTTCCAACAGGACCAACTAGGCTCCCACTAAATCTTGGTTCAGAAAGGCATTGATGCCTCAAGGCTTTGAAATGGCTCAGTATATTCACCTTTTTAATCCCACTTATCATACCAAAAATGTACATTAATAAGAGGCCAACTTATATGAACTCAAATAAAGGAAAGTTTTTTCAAAAACCTAGCAACTTGATTCAATGCACAAGAATACTTTTTTCCAAGGTATGCCAAGAAGGCCATGAAGCACAACTTTTCATACATACAAACGGTACACTTTGTTGGAAAGGGAGATGTTTAATAATCAAAATTTGAAGCTTAATAATCAATATTAATTTCACATCCCTAAATAAATAAAACTATAGGGGTGGAGGAGTTTGCGGGTGAAAGGACAATTTTCCTGTTAAAGAAAGTGCAGACAAATCAGAAGATTGGTAGGTAGATCATGTGGGAAATTTGAGTTTGTAAATTTTTGGGATACTGATTATCATTGGGGTGAGCTTGGTAGAAGAGAAGAATGTTAAAATTATGAAAAAAAGTGCTTAAGGTTGGATGTTGTTAGGGGGACAACCAAGTTTGAGAAAGGTCTTGGATGCCAAAAAATGAAAAACAATGCTGGTGGGAAAAAAGTCAATTGGAGTTTCCAATGCAGTTTATGTTACAATTTTGAAAATGCTTTGGGACGCAGGCGTTAACGTTTGTAATTTGAAAAAATTCCCTTATCCAGAGGGGGCTTGGGTCCTGAGTAGGCACGCAAAGACCATTCATTAATGTGAGTTCAATGATCAAGAGAATCATCTTTCTGTCTCAAGCCCAAATAAAATTTTCATCTACAAGATTGAAAAGGGTTATGTACATGGCAAATTTCAAGATACTTACAAATTCTCTTGTTAAACTAACAAACCAGTTTTAGGTGTTTATATGAATCCCATTTCCAACCTTTGTCTACAGCCCAAGTACCCCCTGGAGCTATTGGGTACTTCTCAAGTCTCTTTGGAGTCTTTGTTGGTAGTATTAACTATAATTACCCTGTCATAATTGAACCTAAGAATGCTGTTTCTTTGGGCTCCTATTTTTTGTCCCCCAATTTTATCCTTTCACCTGCCAACAATACCTGTTTCATATGACCATATATTTTTTCATTGCCTTTCTAGCTTATCTTTGGAATACCAGAACAACAATAAATTTAAATGTCCTTTCTTTTTCAATGTGTGACTCAAAATTTCCATTATGGGAGAATTTAGGATCACCACACTCAAAGCAAGTTAATGGGTTTACAATGTGAAACATAAAATTTTCATTATTAGGAATGTAAGAAAACAAAAATTTGATTTAACTAAGAGAAACACAAGACATTTATGTACATTCTAAAAAACACAAGCCCCACCCATAAGAGAAAAACAAACCCATTGTGTACATGCAACATGCAAAACCCCTGCCCATCATATTGTCTCTTCCTAAACACCCTCCATTTTCTCCTTTATTAAACTTTCCTCTTCTTCACAAATAACTTCAATCCATTATTTTATTCCCCCTTCTTTGGTGCCATCAGTGTCTTTGTCAGAGCCACTTTCCTCATCATCTTTATAATCATATTTTCCTGGCTCAAAGAGCCCATTTATTTCATCCCCTGATGCATCTGGAATTTCACACTCAAAGTCAATACTATCCCCATCCTCCTCTTCATTGTCTTCCTCTACAATTTTTTTATCCTCCATTGGGTAAAATTTGAGCACAATCTCACTGTATTCCTTGTAGAATGCCTTATTGGAGATCTTCTCATCTGGGTTTTTTTGTGGAATTAATTCTTCCTAAGGATCTGGGAGGAATGCAATATTATTAATGTTGAAAGTGCTCTGTTCTTCAAATTTCTAAAGGTTCTTGAACCATTTGACATTGTAAAATTCAATGGGTAAGCCCTTGAGAGGGCAAAGATTATTGGACGTAATTGGTATTTTTGGAAGGAGCCTGACTCTCCCCCAATTATTCATTCCCGTATTCTTTTGGTATTCAAAAATAGCTTTGTTTAACCAGAAAAAACACATTGGCCTTCCTTGATCTATATCTCAAAATTTGTATGAAATAAAGGTCTTTTTTTGACATCTGCCTCATCATCACTATTTGCCCCAATATCCTCAATGATTTTACAATACCTGGGGGTAAAATTTTGAAAAATTAAAAGCTCAAACCTGGAATCATTAATCTGAAAGAAAAATTCAACTTATGAATGCTTACCTTGGAAAATTATGGCTAGAGAACTTACCCAAGCATGGTTCTTGTTGCATAAATCTTTAGAGACTTGTGCATGATAGCTTCCTTGAGCTTTCATTTCTTTGTTGCAAAGCTTTTTCATTTGGTAATGCAGAAAGTAGTCATAATACCTTTGCAAAATTTCAGTATTTGTAATGAATATGAAATCCATGTTGTAGTTGTTGTATGCACCACCTGCATCCAGTTGTTGATAATTTTAAATAGCTGCAATACAACAAGCCACATTGTAAAGCTCATAATAGTTATGTGAAAGGTTTGGAGCCCATCAAGTGAATCCTAATTTTCCAAGTGTTCCTTGAACATAATCAATGTATGTTTTACTAAGCTTCCTAAGACCTCTGGCTAGATTGATGGGCTGGAGTTTCTGTCTTGCAAGTTCTTGTGCATCATCCTCATTGGAAAGTTGAGAACTTCCACAATCTTGAATCACATACTTTATTTTCTCAGCATTGGAAAACTTTTGATAAAATTTCTCAAGGGATTCTTGTGTTGGTGGCTGGGGGAGGACTTGCTTCTCCTTAATATCCTAAAGATCTTTGATGTGGATATAAAATTTCACCTACAAAACATAAATATGAGCAAGCCATTTTTTAAGTTTATTTTTAGTATGAGCTATTGGTCACCTTGAAACCCTTTAATCCAGGTGGAAAGTCTGTTGCCTGAATTTGGGGGTTTTTATTGTTGGTGTATTGGGCTTTCTGTGAATTTGTTTCTTTTGGGATGAATAAATTTTTGATGGCTTCTTGGGTGGAGTTTTTGAAGGTGGAGGCTCAGATTGAGCATGTTTCAATGCGTTTTTATGAGTTTCAGGTTTATTTTGGGGAGTTCTTTGGTTTTTTCTTTCCTTGTAAACTTCATTCTATGTGTTCTTTGAGGAATCAGAACTTAACTTCAAGCTATCAACGTCTTCCTTGAGAGTACCAATAGATGAAGTTATTACTTCTTGATCCTTCATGATAGAAGTCAGAATCTTCTGAAATTATTGACTTGGTGGTAGTTGAGAGTCCATGTGAAATGTAATTTTCTTGAAGTAAAAAAAAATATTTGATGAAAATAGCCTGAATAAAATTGAGAAGCACTTTCAAAATTATTGAAAGTGTAGAAAAGAAAAGGCAGGGATATATGATTTAAATCACCTGATATAGTAAAGCTTATAAGCTGGATCCAAATGGAAGGAGAAAATATGAAAAGGGATACAAAAACAGTCTATGATGAAAAGGGATGAATGTTGTTATGAGAAGATGGTGTCATTTCTGGTGGGAGAAGTGAGGCAGCTGTTGTTATGTTTTTTACAGAGCTCTCAGAAACTCTCATCCCAGGTAATCTGATACTTTCACATGGAAAATCACACTTTTGTGCACTGTGTAGGAGAGGAATGGTTAGATGTTACAAGGTCATCCACAAACACTGTCCTTAACAAAAAAAATTCAAGAAGATTTTTCCATATAAGTTTTTTTAAAAAAACGATTTTTGTGTAAGTTTTTTTTTCAAAAGTAACTATTTTTGAACTAGTTTTTTTACAAAAAAATATTTTGGTACTAGTTATTTTCAAAAAACTATATTTGTACATGTTTTTTGTACTAGTTTTTTTTAAAAAATCATTTTTGTACTAGTTTTCTTCAAAAACCTATTTTACTATTTTGTTTTAGAAAAACTGCTTTTTTGACTTGTTTTTCCAAAAAACTGTTTGTTTACCAGTTTTTTCAAAAAACTGTTTGTTTGCTAGTTTTTTCAAAAAAAAACTGTTTGTTTACTAGTTTTTTTCAAAAAAAACTGTTTTTTTACTAGTTTTTTCAAAAAACCGTTTGTTTACTAGTTTTTTCAAAAAACCATTTGTTTACTAGTTTTTTCAGAAAAATGTTTTCTTACTAGTTTCTTCAAAAAGCTGTCTGTTTGCTATTTTTTCAAATGTCTTTTGAAAGAAACTATTTATAAATAGCTTTCCAAAGAAAAATTGACTAGTTTTTGAAAGAAGGTAGTTTTCTGGAAAAAGAAAATTTCTTTTAAAGGTTACCCTTTTGTGGTGTAAAAGCTATTTCTTGTCAAAGAAGCCAGCTAGGTTTTTAACATAAAAACCCTTTACATAATTTTAGAAGAAAAACCCTTTACATAATTTTAGAAGAAAAAATGATTTTTCTAGGAAAGCTTTCCCAAGGAAATTTTTCCTTTGAAAATGCTGTTTTTTCCTCAAAAATATAGATTCCTTTTCAAAGAATTTTTTTTCAAAAAAACCAAGCTATCAGAGAAAAATGATTTTTTCAACAAGAAAATATTTTTCTGTTGAAAGATGTTTTTTCATTTTGAGTAGAACTATATTTTTCATAAAATCTATTATTTTTTTCAAAAAAACTGAGATGTCCCCAAAGGCTTTTTCAAAAAGTCATCTTTTTTTTTGCAAAAGACCTATTTTCTCTCAAAAATTGAATCATTTGAGTGAAAACTCGAACTTTGAAACAAGAAACCAATTTTTCTGCGCAAAAAACAACCAATGGCATTCAACTTAATAAAACAAGATTTTTTACTAATTAAAATGTTTGTTAAAAAAATGTAAGTTTAATGGAGAAAGAAAAATTATTTTTTATCAAAAATACTTTTAAAAAATGATTCTCATCATTACCCAAATAAAAAGACTTTTCTTATCCAAAGATAAACTTCAGAAACACTTCTTTTAGTTAAAAAAAATGAAAATCCAGAAGGACTGTTAGAGTATCACTGACTTTATAAAATTTTCAAATTAAAATTGGATTATTCAAAAAGAAAATTTGTAGTTATCATAGAAAAACTAAAATTTAATTTCTTTGGATAAAAATTAAAGTAAAAATTCTATTTATCAATTTTCCATAATGATATTAATTCAAATGTGAGAATAACAACATATTCTGGATCAGGAAGTTCTTAATTTAGAACTTCTTTTATTTATATAATTCACCAAAAATAAGAAAAGTCTTAAATTTATGTTATCCATTTAATTATTCATTGCTTCAAACTATTTGTGACATTCAAAATTATTTTATTCACCTCCATTCCTTGAGGGTATCACTTAGTTTACTTTCAGTTATCCTAATAAGTACTCTTCTCTTCTATGGATTAAATTTGGTTCTCTTGAATCTTTGGAAATTTCCTTTTTTTATGCTTCCTGAAAAAAATCTGAATATTAACTTCAGTATATTTTCAGAACAAAAAATGGATTAAAATTTATTATCTAATGGATAATTTATTCATTAATGTGAAATAAATTTTGAAATTATTCTCACTTAAAATTCCTGACCATTCTTTAAATTAAAGGAAGTGAAAGCCTTCTTGTTGGAATCTTAGACCTCTAGATTAAGTATTAGTGAAATTTGTATGTTTTGTGATGTTTTCTGTTGGATTAATTTATTATTATAATCAAGTACTTCTCTTGAGAGAAATGAAAACACTTTATTTCCACCTATTAAGAATAAAACAGGAATATTAAAGTGATACCATGGTAAAAAAAATTCACATATCAAGAACAACCAGAGTATGCCAAAGAGTTCTCCTGGTCATAATGTGTGACTGGCCAGAAAGTTACACCAAAAATTCCCTGGTGAAAGAGGTTTCCAATGATGTATTCTGGTAGGTAACAAAAGATGGAATTCATTTCGCTATCAATTTGAATCATGTGAGCCTCTTTTTAGTAAGGAAATATATATTTAAAGAGTTTTCTTACCAATTGATAAGTTTTTTGGAAATAAATTTCTCAATATAATTTTTATTATGAATCTTGATTAAGGATTAAGCTTCCAAAAAGGAAAATAAATTCATGCATCTCTTTTCAACTCATAAATTCTTTAGATTATCAAATTTTGTCAATGTTGTTACATAAATAGATTATTCTTCATGGTTGAACAAATTTATAATTTACCTTTTGGCCCAAAAAAATAATGAGGAATTTTTTTTTCTTAATATTAAGTAGCGTTTTTCAGATTTTTGTTTAATATTATAAGAAATGACCATTCATATTTATTTCATTTCATAAAAAAAACTATGAGCTTGATATTTTAATTCAAATCCAAACTTCAAATGGATATATTAAATTAACATTATTGTAAAATTGAAATGAAAAATATCATTGGTGAAAATCCAAAGAGACATTAATCTCAATATTTTTTAGCCTCAATATTCCTAGGTGAATTATTGATATTCTTTGTAATGTTTTGCATTTTAAAATAAAAAAAATCAGTGAAGAGATTTTGCTTTAATTTTTTTTGTAAAATAAAACATCAAAAACTCAAATATATTCCTCTTTTCTTCAAATGGAACAATTGGAAACCTATATACTGTGAGATCCAAATTTAACAAATCAGAAAAATATTACCAAAAAATCAACCTTTTGTAAGGAACTCATTATTATTTTGAGTATTAAAATCTAAAATTAAAAAAAACTTTTTTTCATTTACAAATGAAATGAGATAAAAGATTCATTGTTTCATCTCTTTTTACCATTAATTTTTGGATTTTAAAAGGAATAAAAAGCTTATTATTTTCAATATTAAATATTGGATCAAAGAAAGATTAAGGAAACTAATTTTTTGATCAAAATTTTTGGATTCACTTTTATAATATGATTTGGAAATTGAGTTAATTTTTACTTACTCTTTCAATGAATTATCTTTAATTTTATTTTGGTTCAAATAAAAATCTTATTTTATTGAGATTAAATATTTAAGTTGATTTTAAGAAAGAAGAAAAATGAAATTTCAGCCAATTTACTCCAATTATTGTGCAAAATTACTTTTAATTTTCCAAATTTGAAAATAATTATTAAAGGTGAATTTTTTCAGATTCAATTCAAAAAAGAGGGTTTCTTTCAATTTCATAAATTATAACTAGATATTTCTAATTTATATTTGAAAAGGCTTGAATATTATTTCATCTATTTTAAGTATTTTGACATGAGAGACCATATTTTCATGGAGTCAATAAATATTTACAACAGAGAATATTATTGCATACAAGAAAGAAGGATAATATGCCAAAGATAGAAACAATATATATGACATTCAGAGAATTATTCATAATTTTTTGTAATTATCAGATTATAAAGAATATAATTAACTGTAAAATTAAATTAATCAAATTCTTTTTTCCAAATATGTGGGAGAATTTACACAATATTTATTATTTATTTCAAAAAAAGGAACAATATTCATTTGTTTAAATCAAAAAAAAATGTGGTGGAACACCATGTCTAAGGAATGAAAGTTTTAACCAATATTCCATTTTTACTATGACTTTATTCCTTATATAATAAATTGAATAATTAGTATTAAATCCCTTAAAGCACATTTTCCAACTTGAACATGGATAGGGAGCCAAATATTTTGGTATTTTGACATTTATAACCTGGAAAAATTCCTGATTCTTTGAATAATGTCAATAAAATGTAGCTTTATATTTCATTTTTCTTCCTTATATAGCTACATTGGTATTTATTTCTATTATTTTTCTCAAAATACAGCTCATATTTATCCTTCCCCCCTTTATGAAGTTGTTTTTTATATCTTTTTTCTTTTCCATTATGATATTAAATTTCATATTAAGCAAAAGTAATACTTGCAGTGAGTGGATTTAAATTTAAATTTTTCTCAAAATGTTTGAAAAACTTATTTTAGAAAATAATGCAAGTAAAATCATGAGAAAAGATAAATATTAATTGAAAATGTTTCAATATCACCTGCTTATTGCTTTAAAGAAAATTATCTCATAGAAAAATAATATTTTAAAGTAAGTAATTTGAGATAAATTGAATATTAATATCATTGATGATTCATTTTTATAATTTTCCATCCTATTTTAACCAATGAATTCCCTTTTATTGATGGCATTTTAATATTATACTTAGTAATATAGTCTGAAAATTAGAAATTCCTGAATAGTAAATATCAAATTTCAATTGAATATTAATATTCTTGTCTTTATAATCAATTATATATATATTTTCATTTAAAATTTTAATCTTAATTATCTTGTATATTTCAATATTTTATATAAAGAATAAGACTTCACATAGTGTTTGATTTTCTTAAAGTTTGTGAGAAATATGTAAATAATTTGGAGTAAAGAAACCACATGTGATATATTATTCCAAAAAATCGACTCAATAATCTATAAGATAGTAATTATATATAAATAAACATATTTGTCTCAGTAAATATTAAGCTTTTTGAAATAATTAACATTCTGTAAGTAAGAATTAAACTATTTGTTCCTTATATTTCCATTTTCTCTCCAAATTTATGGTTTGTTGAGACAATTTGGGGCTTAATTAATTTAACCAAAATATCAATTAAAAAAATATTATTAAAACAGGGAAATAATAAAAAGTACTTCAGATTATAGAATTTTTGAATTTCTTCTTCCATTAAAGAGGATCATTTTAGGTATTCAAAGAGAAAATTTTGACTACAAAGTAGGTAATTATATTAATAGCTTTTATATAAAACATTGTTTTTCTTTGGGGGGTATTGTTCAAAGAAAAATATTGAAAGAATTTTTAGAAGTGAAATTTTAATATCAAAAAATAATCACTATTAATTTAAATTCTGTCATACGGGGTATAATATTTTCCTTCCCCATTTGGATAAGAACATTTCTTCAAATCTTTATTCCTTTAATCTTTTAAACTTTGCAGGTTCTGTTTCTTGTTTAATAAAAAAACATTTCTTACTCAGTGAGTACAGTATCCACCACAAGCTTGATTCTACCGGCAAATTACTAATAGCTTATTCTTTTTTTGAATTCCGCTTTAAAAAAACTAAACATTAAAAATAGATCTGGAATCCTAAATTTCTACAGAAAAAACAATAGCAAAATGAGAAATAAATGATCTTAAGAGAGTTTCAAGATGCTTATTGATCCACTGAAAAGAATATAAACAGGAATGGAAGCTTAATATTTCGATTTAAATCAGTATTTTTTTTCTTTCAAAAGAATTCAGCTACTACCAGTATCATTAAATTACAGAAAATACCTTTCAACTCGAATTTGGGAGTTTTTTTCAATCTTTAAAATAAAAATAACAAAAGGATTGAAGGAGGGAATGTTTGAAAATATCATTCCCCTTTTTATTACTACATAAAAAATACTGAAAAAATAAACTTTAAAACTAACTACTTTTACTTTATTGTTCTTATAATTATTGAGGGTTTTCTTAAAAGAGAGTGGACAATCTCTTTTCAGAGCTTACATGATGTATTTTTTGGGATGATTTCTTACTCCATGGTTTATTTTAGAATACAATATAAAGGATTCAAAAATGGAAGAAAAAATATTATCTATTATGTATGTTAGTCAATTATTCCTATAGTTAAGCTTGAAACAATAATATTTTGGTTTTTTTCCAAAAAAATATGCCTTAATTATGAATTTCACATATTTATAATAGAAATAAAGCCATATAGGATTACCTATAATTATTAAAAAGAATTTGAGATATAAGGTGGGTGTTTAAATGTAGCTGTAGCTATTTGAAACAGATATTTAAATCCAGGAAAGGATCCTATAAGCTCAAAGAACTTTGGATAAATTAATTAATCCATAATATTAAGAAGTGTTTCCTTATTTTCCCATTTAGCTAAGCTCCTTACCAAGTAGCTTTTATCACTAGTTAAACTGGCTCTATATTGGATTAAATGAGTATCAAATGATTTGATAAATCATGGAAAAGTAACCCTCTGAGATTATATGACATAGTTAAAAGTATATTATTTTTTCATTTATTACTTTGGAAGCTTAAAAATCCAAACATTATTTACCTCTTGCACTTATAAACTTTCCAATAGCTTGAAATATTATTCTAAAGAGGAACATTGATAAGACTAACTAAAATATTGGGGTTTTCCCCTTTTCTACCATGATATTGAAATAATAATATTAGTTTCACTCAATCCTACCAAATATAAATCTGAAATAATGTTGTTTTTTAAGCAAAATAAAATGCTTTCTCTTAATATTGACCTTGGGTCTTGTTGAAATCTGATTTTTGAGAAGAATTTAGGATTTTAAATTTCAGACCTGATACAAATACTTTAGTTAATATTCCAGTATATCTAATAAGTTGAAAACAAATCATTTTCTCCATTTTATTGCTAAATCTTAAAATATTGAAGCTATTTCCCACAATTAAATTTAATTAATATTCATCCCTAGTCTTATTATAGAAAATCAATTTTTTCACAATTTTCATCAACCTTTGAGGAAAAATTTTGTACTTATATATTTCTATCTACTCTTCCTTCTTCCAATGAAAGACCTCTTGAAATTTCTTGCCCAAAAACTCATAAACTCAATCAATCCCAGAAATCCACCCCATCTCTCTTACATCTATAAAGAACCCCTAAAATCACTATCTAGGTATAATAACTTGGTGACAGATGAAACTCAATGATTCTTCATTCTTTTATAAAATTGGTTAAAACTTGGCTTGGAGGTTTCCTTTGGAAAAAAAACTGTACTTAAACTTATGACTCTTGAACTTAATGAAAATTCCATAACTCAGTTAAATATTATAGCTTCAAGTTTTGATAATTATGCCAAAAATATTTCAATTAATATGCCTCAGAAAGAATAATTTCAAAATTATTCTGGAGTGAATATGATTCAAGACCATGAAAAAAAGGGTTGAAAGCTTGGAAAGAATTTTTTTTTCTGTCCGAACAAATTCAATGCATTATTTTGGTCCAAGGAAAAAATCACTCCTATTTCAGATTTTAAGTTCTTTTTTCAATACAACTATCATCAGTATTCTATTCAAAATTTATTGATAAGAAATTTACAGCTAAATACATCAAATATTCATATTTTCCAAAAATAAAAAATATTAAAAAAAGCTCATATTCTTAAAATATCAATCTAATAAAAAAACCCCAAAATGTTTTTCACCATCTAAAATTATTTTTTCCTTGTTCTTTTGAAAAAAACTATGCATTTGAGATTTTTTGCCATGGCTACTAAATTATCAAAATACCTTAGAATAACAATTTCAAAATTTATTTCAAAACAGATAAATCAAAGTCTCCACTGGAAATAAATTAAAAAAAAGGTTATTGAAAAGATAGGCAAAATTTATTATTGGAAGTTTTTAAATTTCAATTGAACTAGATTATCTTTGAGAAACTGCTAATATTCTATTGAATAGAAATTAAGATGAAATTTCAAAATATAAATTAAATAAGAATATGTCTGTGTGCTTTTTCTATTGAAAGTTTATTGAGTAATAAATGAGCTCTTTTTGAGAAACAAGAGGAATATTTAATAAATTTGAATAATATTGAATCGAAAAGGAAAAATTCATATGTAGGTAACTTGATGATATTCAAGAATTTTTAAAAGGAAGATATATTTCAAGTATATTTTTATCAAGAAGGAGAAAAGAAAAAAAAAAGAATTTATTTTTGTAAAAAATTCATATTTATTATAAAATCAAAAAAAAAATCTTTTAAAATTACTATTTCTATTTCTATTAATTTTTTCATAATGAGAAAATTTGACTTCTAAGTCTTTCAAAAAGGAGATGATTTTTTCAGCTTTTATTTTAATGAATTTTCATTAATCTTTTCATTGAAATCAATAACGCTTTTAATTTTATTCATAAGCATATTTTATTTTATTTTTCTTTTAAATTATTAAAAATATTCAAAAAAGTAAAAATAAGAAAAAGATTTATATGTTTCTTCTTTAATTCATAGATATATGTTGAAAAAATTTCTATTTTATTTTATTTTGAATATCTACTTTTTCACCCTTTTTAAAAATTGGAATTCTAATAGATTATTTATCATTATTTTTATTTCATTTTTTTTTATTTCTTCCTCATCAAAATAAAAAACTCAAGGAAAAACAGCTTGTACTATATTGATTAAATATAAGTAGAAATTTTATATAATATTATTATCTAATTTGTTAAAAAAATAAAAATAAAAGTTAAAACTTTTCTTCTTTATGATTATATATATATATAATTGATTATTTTTTTATTTCATCAAAAAAAATAAACTTTCTAAAAAGAGATTACCTTGAAAATTGTTTTTTTACCAATGATTTCAAACTGAAAGAAAAAAAGCCAGTATTTCACAAAATGAATTCAAATGAAAAAACCTAACTGACCAAAGTATGTAACCATATCTCTTAGTAGTGGGGTAAGAAAACAATATTCACAAGTATACCGAATTGACTTTTTTGCATCTTGGGAACTCATTTTGGTATTCTGAATGAACATTATGCATATGATATGTTGCAGGGTGTTTTGTTGGAATGAGTCAAGAGGAAAACAGACTATTCCAACACAGGTCAAGAGTACCTTTTGATGTCTTGATAGGAAATCAGGCTTCCTTGGTTAATAGAGTACAATTAAACTGCCTTGTGACATCATACATACCAAGTGAGTTTGGGAAGTTTATCAATTTGCTCAAATGTTTTAGTAACATCCTTGAGCAGGCTGTAAAGCCAGAAGGCCAGATTGACAAACTGAACCTGGTTGGTCACAAAGCACATTTAGTAACTTGCCAACTGGCAATTAATGGTATCCAAAAAGCTGATCAGGTGCCACTTAGCAGTTGACCGTTCAACAAAAATTGGTTCCTGAAGTCAAAACATCTCTTGGTTCATGTTTTAATACCAGCCCGCGAAGAGTTATGAGTGGCATAAATTGAGGTTAGTGCTGAGGCTACTTCTCAAGCAACTCTTGGCAAAATCTGTTAAAGATTTCCTTCATTGCTTTGTCTATGCCCGCTTTTAGCTCGGAGAATTCGTTAATAATCACATTGACTAACATTCATTTAAACAAGTCTTTCAATTCGAGGCTTAGGAGACGAGTAAGTTTAATCTTGATGAGATTTCAACCTGATCTCGAACCAAATTTGCTACATAAGACACCATCAAAACATCCTACCCAATCCAGTTTGTTTCAGACGTTAGTATGATGTTGCAACAGTGGTCTAGGTAAGAAGTATTTTACAAAGCAACAGATTATTTTCATGACTTACGGCGATATGCGACTGGAAGTCATCTTCGAATTCGGCATATGCTTCATTTCCCTTGGTTGATACTTTACTTTGAGCACGTGTCAGACTGATAGGTAACGAGCTCATGGTGTCCAGCAGAAATTTTCCAAGTTGATTATTTCCTTTGATTTCACCCTTGTTGACCTTTTGAACATAATCATACACTTGATCCAGCATGGTCTTTAGCTGAGTAAGAAGATGGTGAAGGTGTTGCATGGGCAAGTCTGTCTTTAGAGGTTCCTTGAGCTTGGCCAAGATTCTCTGTTGCTGCTGCTTCAAGTCAGCTTCAAGATTTTGGTCTTTGACCGAAGCACAAAGCAGAGGCTTAGCCAAGAGCTCTACGGTCGTGCGCTCAGGAGTTGGAATCGAGAGTGAAGAAGGGATCGGCTTGAAGAGTAAATTCAGGGTTTGAGGTGTAGATAAACCGATTGAGGATGAGATAAAAGCCTTGAAGCCCAAGGTCATCGGGTCAAGGGTCAAGTGAATCGCTGGTAGAGGGATGGATTCCGAATTATAGAAGTCCTGAATCAAGGATGAGAACGAATTCAGGATGGGCGACGTCGCATACCTAAAGAAGTGGATTAAACCAAAAAGACAAGGCCGAAAGGGAGGTTGGCATTCCAAGATTGTTTAGAAAACTGCTCGAACTGCTCACCATCCAACAACGACTTCTTTCGGAGTAACACGGTGATGCAACTCCAGCAATGTTCGATGATGATCCGAGTCGACGGCCATATCTCGACCTGTTGCAGCGTATGGCACACCAAAACTGCTACGAACCTGTTTTGACATATAACACATCCATCATCAGTTCCTAAACAATATCAAATGTGAAATTTTTGATAACTCGATCGAATTCCCATCACCAAGCCAGGCCGGAGGCGTTGAGAGGGCACATCGAGGGCCAAGTACTCACCTCCACTTCACCCGTCTCCGTGTTCCTCACACCAAGCAAGGTTCCGAACACCCGATCCTGATGATCAGGCCGACGAAGATGATGGTCGAGAATAGCGGCTAACGGAAGAGGCTGAATCGTCACGTTTGTAACCGACGGAGGTCCAGAGGGTGGCCTGGGCAAGGCCAATGGCTGAGGCACAAGGCTGGTGGTCATCTTCACTGTGAATTTGTTGGCCGGAGAGAGGAATCGTGTTGAGAAAGGCTGCCCGGCGGGCGCTGGTTCCGAGCAAAGAGACAGTGGCTGGCTGGGCTGGACAACCCAGTGGGAATCTTAAAGATGGACCCAAAAATACATTGCTGCAGGATTTTTATGAGAAAACTTACACTTTGAAGGAAATTTCTTGAAAAATTAACTCAAGATTATGGAAAATTTGCCTCAATCCAGCTCAGTGAGCATTGAATGCTATTGCAAATAGTGAATTCTGTCAAAATTTTACATATGGAATAGTATTACTATAAAAAAAGTGTCTTCTTTTTGACTCAAAGGACTCTGATCCAGGTTATTTTGACCTATTTTGGTTCTGTGATCGAAATGAATCTTTCAATGGAATTTATGGCTTGCTTTTAAAAACAAATTCATTTCATGATTATTTTTTTGAAAAAAAGAGCTATATCAGCTTAATTTCAAGAATTAAAAAACTTTTGTTATATACAAATCTTGGGATCTAATTTTTTGTGAATTTTATTAAATCCCTATAGAACTTCTGAGATATATATATTAATAGGCATGACCACAAAAACTTGAGTGGCTTAGAGCATAAAATTTGTGATTGAAATCACTCAAAAAAACATATATTTATTAATTAATTTTGATTTTCAATTGATAAATATTATAAATTAAGATTGAATATATTATTAATTAGAGATATTTTTGGGATACTACTTCACATTGTAAATGAATTTAGTAAATAGCCGTAAATATAATTAGCAATAACACCATTCATAGTTTTGAGGTAATGAAAGAAATTCATCCAACTAAGCTCCATTAAAGACTTAATGTGTATTCATTTTAGTTTTCCATCATTTTTACTTAAAGTAAATAGGACCTGAGAATTATATTTTTCTTCAAAAAATGGTCCTCTAATATAAGGAACATCAGAAAAATCTAGAAGTGATTTAGACAAGCCTAACTTGAACCAATTGAAAATCTTACATATTCAATATGCATTAACCATTGATTTTATGATTTCTCAGGAATTTATTCTTGAAATATAATAGAATAGATTTCATGAAATACATCCTCATTTCTCAAGACATTTTGAAATTAATTGAATAATGGGCTTCTTCAAGTATACCTCTGAAAAAATTTAAAATAAATTCCATGAAAACTATATCCATTATCTAGATAATATGCTCAAAATCATATATAAAAACCCAATAAGCTATATAATCATAATTAAATATATCTTTGAAATAAAAGAAAGCTATATTTTAACAAAAAAAATTAAATCATTATTTTTTTCAAAGGCAAAATTATTCAAAAAAATGATACATAGCCAAGTTTTTGATCTTTGATAACTTTCTTAAAATAATTTTTTGTAAGATTTTTGTTTTAAAGAGGCATAATATTATTCTCTTATATAATTGATAATCAAATATTAAATTTGAATCATATATTCATTTTTAAAACCAAAGTTTTCAAAAAATACAGGATTTCAAGTTTTCATTTTCAGTTTTCATTGGGTTTTTGTATAAAGCCAAATTTCCTAGACAGGTTTAAGTCATAAATCCTATAATTAACCTGAATAATGATAATTGATTAGATAAATAATTTGATTATATCAACTTCTCATAATCCTTTATGAAAAAACTCGAGTTATTATAATGAATTTCTTAGTAATGTAGGTTACATTTGAGTTGTGTCCAAATAAAGAATTACTATTGAAAAGAGAAAAATTCATAATTTACATCTTTAGTAATATTATGAACTTCCAATGTTTAAATTTTCTTTGGGGAGAACTTCTAACTTTGGGTTCCAAAATATTTTCAATCTTATACTGTCTCTTCTGTGTAAAAAATTGGTCTGAAAAAATTTCTTGACTCATTTAATCTATGGAGATACTTCTTCTTCACCTCAATAGCCATAAAATTAAAGAAAATATTTCTTTGGAGAAATTAATTCTTATGAATTTTGAGCCACAATTACCAAAAGATGAATTTTATTTTTTTTAAAAAAAATGATCTTATATGATATTATATGACACTTTTCATAATATATAATATTGGAAGAAAAAATGAGTTTATGGTGAGAAATTTGTCTCTTTTTAAATTTTTAAGAATTTCAAATGACATTATTGAATATAATAAAGTATTAATAAATTGAAAAAATGAGTCTTTAATCAAAAAAATTCTTATAATTCAAGAGATTGCAGGATATTTTAATTTAATCAGATGCAGAGGTCAGTAAGATATAGGATATATTGGTTTTGAATCTAAAACACCAGAATATCTGGAAATTCAAGTTATGCACAAATTCATAAGTTAATCAGCTAAAAAACTATGGTATTTATTATAAAAGAGGTTGTTTTTTCATTTTAAGACCAAATCTCATATCCTTTATGTTTGAAATTTAAAATCATTTTCATTTTGGAATTTGAACATTTGTTCAATTATTTGGTAAAAAATCTAAATCAGGAAAAAATATTTATTATTTTATTTAAATATTAAATTTAATCTTTTCCATTGATTAAAAATTTGAATATACCTTTAATACATGACAATCATATTAAGTATTCTAGTATAACTGGATATATATATTAGTATTCCTTAAGATTTATATTTAGATAATTTTTTGAAAAGGGGGATTAATAAGGATATATAATGAAGTAAGATAAAAAATAAATTTACTACGTTGTCTCAAACCTTCACAGATCTATATTAGAAATATCAAATTATTCTTTGAGTCAAAAACCATATTGAATTTTATTGGTTTTGAAAAATCCATACCTCATTAGCCATAGTATTTTAGGCACCAAAAACCTATGTTTCTTTGAAGTTAATCACATGTTCTCAAGTCCAGAATCCAAGATTCCTTTTACTAATTTCATTTTTTATACTCAATTTTTTCAAAATTCATGACAAAAACCTAAACAAAATTGCTATTTGAGGTCAGTAAAGGGGTAGTTGCTTAATATACCAACCATATTATATCATTATTAGTTAAGTATAAGTTAAAGTTAATAAAAAGATAGTAGTGAAGATTTTTTTAATTATGAAAGACAAAGGATTACCAGGGTTTAAAGTATTTATTGATGAGATATTAATATGCTTAGAAAAAAGGCTAGAAAAGGATTGGAAGGATGATTTTACCATAGAAAAAGGTATGAAATTATATAAAAATTTATAAATAGGCTAAATGTTAGTTTATATATTCATTTATATATTCCATTTCAATTAATCTAGTTTTTGAATTGAACATAAATCTTAGTGAATTCAATTTGGGAGTCACTGGGTAATTTCCCAATGCAAATTTCTACTAAAAGATGGAAGATTCAGAGCTACCAGATGACTTATAATCTAGAAAAAAATACTTTCCTTACGGTTCAGCTTATGCAAGTTCACAGTATATTTTACCAGAATAAAAAAGGTTCAATGCAACAAAATAAGGATAACAGTACCTTGGACTTTTTCCTGGAAAGATAATAAGTTCATATGAAACATTAAGTTGAAATACTGAAAGGAAATTGGTCAAACTTGAGAGAAATTAGTAATCAATAAGAGGTTCAATGGTTTGTGGATTGGGTGGTCTGTTTTGCAATATTACATAATTTATTTTTCCTAAGAGTAAATCAATGGTTTGATATCTTTTTCAGATAATTAACCTCTTGAAATACAAGTAGTAAAGAGTAAAGGAAAAATAAATGGAAATAGAAGCATGCAGGAAATATTCAAACCTGTGACTTTACAATGGAAGAATATACAATTAAAGCCATTAGTAATTGTGTAATTATTTTTTTCCAATCAATATTAATAAAGCAGATTCTAAAGTTTAAATTATCTTTCAAATATGTATTTTTTAAATTTCATTTAGCATTTATTGGGATTTCAATTAAAAATTAATTATAAAAAATGGAGTTTATTGAAATATTTATTATTATCAATTCTTTAGATTATTTGAAAAAGCATCATCTTTTTGAGATATATCTTTTCAATAAAAAAAACATTTTTATTAAATTCTCCAGGCTATAAGTATAATAATTTCTCATTGAACTGAAGCCTACAGATAAAATGGCTTATATATTTATGAATTTGTATTTCATATGATAACTTAGAGTTTTCATAAGATATTACTGCGGTTTTCCAAAGAGCTTTCATATTTAAAGTGTAAGATGTGTCTATGAAACTGTTGATAATATTACTATTAATCAACAATACTATGACTGTTCTTATGAAATATAATAATAAAAAATTATCATAGCCACAATTAAATAATTAAAGAATTATTTCTTTCATGTGTTATACACTACTAGTGATTATAACAGTGAGGAGTAATTGTCTACAAGAATCAATTACAAGAAGAATTTAATAATAAAAACTTCTTTTATTAAAATAATAAAATTATTTTAATATATAATTATCTTTTGCAAGAATAATTATAAATATAATCCTTTAAGAAAACTATTACTAGAGAAAAACTTTAAGAATTAGAAAATAAATCACTCACTAATATTCCAAAGAACTTATTGAAAGATAAAGCAGAGAGATTTGACGTAGAATTGTGGATTTAATGGATCAAAATAATTTTATAGCAATATTAAAACAATATATAGCTGATTTATATTATTTCACGTCTTTCTTATTGATTCTGAAAGAATAAAAAACTTAAGAAAAGTTTAACTAATACTTAATTGTTGATAACAATGATATAAATGAATAATGTGATGATGATGTGGAAAAAACAGAAAGAGGAGGCCTATTTTAAGTCTAAAACAGCTCACAGAGGCGTGCCATGGAGCAAACTGAAAAAAAAGTGAATGAGAAAACAATAAACCTTTTTGGATTATTGATTTCATCATCTGTTGTCATGTAAGATTATCATAATTGCTTAATTGAGGCTTTTATGTGACTACCAACCCATTTATGGTTAAGGATAAAAGGAGTAACAACTGTAAATCTTCTTTAATTCCAAAAGAATAATTGATTTCCCAAAGCTATAGATGTTATTAGGAATTTCATCACAGAATGTATTTTCTGTAAATTTTTAAAGATTCTGTGTTTCATGCGGAATCCTCAAAAAGGGACTGTAAGGAAAACATTTAATTTTACATATGAAAGTATAATTCTTTTTGATTTTTATATGAATTATACAGTTCTAAATTGGTCCTGAAAGTTTCAGAAATATTAATTAAGAATTGTATTTTTAATGAATTTTTTAAGCTTTACCTCATTTCTACATAGAATTGCAAATAGCAGTCTATGGCTGGTTGCTATGAGGTAAATCAATGGATACTAGTCCAAAAATGGTTTTAATTACTCTTTTGAGGTTTATCCATGGAAACTCATTAAGAATTGACATGGTTACAGGAGTCTAAGTTGCTCTTTACCTCCTTGGTGCATCAAAATAGCAGGTTATTTGCTTTTTTCTTATGATTTACTGAAGTTGTAACATGGTAACCAAGTTCCCAAAAGGTTTTAACTTACCAATTAGGCCAAGATCAGCCATGGATCCAAGCTTTGGAGCTTTCCACAACTCAGAGGACTCAGAAGTTGGGTACCCTGGCTCTCTTTGATGTCTTTTGTCCCCCTTGCCTATTTTTTATGTCAAAATAGAATTTTAAGCTTAAAGTGAGATATCCACTATGGGTGTACCAAAGGTGCATGTAAGAATACCATAATATTAAGTTCCCAAAACATGAATAACACTACTCTTGGTGTATATGTAACATGGGATTTCTAACATTCCCATTATTTTGGAATGAAATAGAGAAAAACAAAAATTTTCAAAGATCTTATATGTGGCATTGATGATGTGGTATTGATGATGTGGTATTGAAGTATTTTCCATATTACCACCTCAAAGAGTTAATTTGAGCTTATTAACTCTATGGAGCTACCCTAGGTGAATTTTTGTTTAGAATCCAAATCTGGGCCTAAATCCATGGATTTACCTACTCAATAAAAAGCTATTCATCCTTTTTGAAATCAAAAATGATGAATTTTGGATATATGCATGACTTATGGGTTATGCATAGTTCAGAATTTATTTTTAAGATAATTGTGGCCTATTTGGGTATGTAAAATATACCTCAAGGCTCACATAAAGGTTGAGGTGAAAGGTCTAAAGTGTTCTCAAGTCCTGGAATATGAAGGTTACTGCAAGTCTTTTGAAAAAGAGTGGATATTGGTTGATAATTCTCTCCATGAATTAATTAATGGAACCCATAAGTCCATAAGCTGATATGATTTTGATCTTTCTTGATATTATTTTGAAAGCTATATCTTATAACAATTAACTTTGATTTTTTTTGAATCAACTTCCATACTCTCTGTACTATTATGTTTGACTAAAATTGTAAGGTTTGACTATGAAACAATAAGTAAAAATTACTAATTTATTACTTATTGTACTCTGAATGTCCTTATAATTGAAATTAATAAGATTAAAATAATAATAATAATAAATAAATATTATTATTATGGCGTAAAAATATTATATTATTAAATAAATATAATAATATAATTAATATTATATAAAATTATAATATTGAAAATAATATATTAATATAAAATAATTAATATATTATAAAGCTCTTTATTATTGTTACCAACAAATAATAAAGGCGTAAAAAATTGTTTTTTATAAATAAAAAACAATTAATAACAATAATATTACCAATATTAAAGTTATATATTAATATAAATACTATTTATATTAAATAAGAATTATTAAGAGTAATAATAAGATGAAATAACCTACTTTTAACACTTAAGATAATAATTTTGAGATATTTTACGCCAAAAGAATATAATACAACTTTTTTCAAATTGTATTTACAATAAAAATAAAGAAATTTTACTAAAATTCTTGATTTTACGTGGAAATGAGTTTATAGAGAGATTTATAACAAAAACAATTAAAGAATTGATTTAATCACGTAAAAGTGGTGATTAATATTAAGATGGTCTTTGGTCTTTAATAATATAAGAGTTTTATATATAAAGAATAAAGAAATTACCTTTTATTTAATTGATTTAATGTTTTTGATGCGTCTGAGGGGAAAATAGAGTAAAAAGAGCTCTATTTATAGTAAATACCTCCCTCCTAGAGTCCAAAAGGCTTCTAGTAGACGTGTACTGATCATATCCACTGGAATTGATCAATATTTTAAGGTTTGAGGGTGATTACATCATGATCAAACCATCTTACATCATTATTGCACCATTATTTAAAGTTATCACTATAACTTTAAGTTTGATGACATCAGAGGCTTGGCAGAACCCCAAATTTCGTGGATTTTATTAGTTTTAATCATAAAATAATAGTATTCACCAATTTTATCACTCTTATGACTGTTAAACTTAATTTAAGGTTACAGTAGGTGATCATAACTGCTCAATTTAAGCTCAAACTTTGATCTTCAATAACTTTTAAGATTTACACGCTAAAGCAATTCAGAGAGTGAATTCTGATAGCCTGGCATAACCTTATTATGCTGCCAAGAGCTTATCATTACATCATCAAAACTCTAATTTTGATGATTTTTCTTGTAACTCATCTTTTCTGTCGAAATTCACTATTTTAAACTTCAAACCTTGATTTCAGAGGGTTATACCCTGAATTTAGTAATATAAATTACATCATTCTTCACGAATGAACTAGTAGAATCCAACTGTATACTTTTTTTTAAGTTTGGACCACTTTCACAACAAAGTGGTCAACAGCTCTGTTGATTTTTATCCATATTTCATCATAGGTTTTAACCTTGTTTATAAATTGTAAAATAAAGTTCAGATCTGTGTTCTTACAGTAATTACGTGGTAGCTTTATTTTTGGTTCATCATTCTATCATGTATAGTTTAGAAGATATTAGCTATGATCCTTGAATATATGCGTTGACCAAAAAAGTGCATATATTCAGGATAATTCCTTAAGTATTGACTTTGAGAATTAGCTTATTAATTGTTTTATGTGTGGATTTTCGTGAAGAATCCACTGGTACAATTTCTTTCACATGTTGTTTCATTGGTTTCTGAGATAAATAGGATTTTATGGTTTTTATAAGGTATTATACCTTATAATTCATTAAATATTGATTTTACAGATATGCCATAAAAATGGTATATGTGTATTTTTCCATGAGGAATCCAATGGTATAATTTATTTTACATGTTGATTCATTGGTTGTTAAGTTAAACCAATTTTTGTACCAATTTATGGTATTTTTTGTATATTTAAGTAATTAATTTTAATGTATAATTATTTTAAGTAATTTTAGTATAATTATATTAAAGGTATAATTATTCTTAATCTTTTTTGTGACCTTATTGGGTATGTGGTCATATCTCAAAGGCTCACATTCCCTACCACCAAAAAAGATTGTACCACAATCTGATATGTATGATTAGGGTATCATCCACTGTCCTACCTCTTCAATAGACTTTGTCAGTCTTTAAGCTCAATAATGCTTAACTTTTTTATTTTTCAGGTTTTCTTTCATGTCTGAACCTTCTTAGTAATTTATCAGCATTTGTTATATCTTTCTCAAGTAGCCATTCATCTTCTTGAGTTGAATTTCTATACCTTACAAGGTATTCTCTTTCTTTTTTGTTTCTTGTCCTTCTTTCTTTAAGGACTTTTACTATTTTCTTTTCCTCTCCTTCTTCCAAGGGGGGAATCTCAAGTGGGGGTTTATTTCTTAGTGGAAATAACTCCTTGTCACTTGAACTGTAAGGTTTTATCAGACTTACAGGGAAAGTTGGGTGTTTGTTCATTAGTTCTCCTGTGAGTTCTAATTGCACAGCATTAGGTCCATGAAGTGCTTTTATCATAAATGGTCCTGCAAAGGAATCTTTCAATTTCTTTGGGCCTTTTATGTTATTGAAATTAAGGGTTGATACTAAAACCAAGTCTCCTATTTTGAAATCAGGTGGCTTATGACTTTTATCCCATCTTTCTTTTGCATATTTAAAAGAGTCTTGCATGCATCTGTTTGCATGGTGTCTTGCTTTGTCAAGCATTATCTTGAAGCTGCTTGCTGTTGGATGTATATCCACTAAGTCCTTTTTGAGGGTATCATAAGGAAGTCTTGGGTTCCAACCTTTCTCTAGCATTGCTGGTGTTTTGCCAGTAGAAGAATGGATTGATGTCTTATATGCCAATTCAAGTGCTGGTATTAGTGTACACCAATCATGGGTAAAACCATCAGAATCTTTGAATTCTAGCCCATAAGCACAGAATCTTCTGATCATATCCTCTAGGGTCTGTATCATTCTTTCTGCTAAACCATCAGTTTGAGGATGATAAGCTGTTGAGAATGATAACTTTGTCCCAAACAAGTTATGGAGATTTGTCCATAATGCTGAAGTGAACTTTGGGTCTCTGTCACTTATGATATTTTGGAATAAGCCTGTGTGGCTAATGACTTTATTCCATATCATTATGGCTGTATCCATAGCTGTGTCATCTTTATGACATGGTAAGAACATGGGAGTTTTGCTGTATCTGTCAACTAACACTAGGCATGCATTATAACTCCTGTCTCCTCCTGGAGGTAAGGCTGTTACCCAATCCATATGAACTATTTCCCATGGGGATTTTGGTTCTTGAATTTGGATCATCATTCCAAATTTCTTTCCTGTGGCTCTGTTGGCTTTTTGACATCTGTCACAGGTTTGGCAGTACTCTGCAACATCTTTCTTCCAATTTGGCCACCAAGAGCAGGTTTTCACCCTCTCTAGTGTCCTATCTTCTGAGAGATGTCCAGATGCAACACTATCATGACACTCATGTAAAATGGTGTTTATTAGTGTTCTGTCTGTTAAGGCCATAACACATGTGTGTTTTGTTCTATGGTAAAGGATTCCATCAAGGAGGTGAAATCTTCCTTCATCATATGCCTTTTTCCATATTTCATCTAGTTTTGATGGAAGTGATGGATCTTTGCAGTCTTTCATTAGAAGTTGGCTTAAGATGTGGCAATTTTTGTCTGTCTTATAGCTTTCTTTAACTTGGTTAAAGAATTCTGTGCCAATGTCTGTAACACATATTCCTTCTATATGGTGCTCTTCTTGTGGTACCCATGCTGGATTGTCAGGGGTATTTGCTAGAGCCCATCTGCTGAGACCATCTACATTTTTGTGAATATTTTTAGATTTATGAACAATAGTCATATTTCCTCTATATTCCTGGATAGCAATTTGCCATCTCAGCATATGTCTGTTTGGAGTCTTCATATTTAATAGTGATTTCACAGCATTACAGTCTGTGATTACATCAAATACTGTGCCATCCAAATAATAATGCAGTTTTTCTAGAGCCCACACTAGGCATAAGCATTCCATTTGGCTTGCTCCATACCTTGCTTCTGTTGGCTTTATTTGCCTTGAAATGAAACAAATTGGTCCTTCCACTGGTTTATCATTGATAATTTGTTTTTGGTGAAGTGCAGCACCTAGTCCTTCTCCACAAGCATCAATGTACAGTTTGAAGGGTAATTTCCAATCTGGCATTAGAAGAAATGGGGCATTTGTTAAGGAATTTTTCAATTCTTCATATGCCTTGACTCTTTCTTCTGTCATCTCATAGACTGTTTGTTGGTCACATAGCTTATACAAGGATTTAGCAATCTTTGCAAAGTCCTTTATATGCTGTCTATAGTAACCAGCAAATCCTAGAAATGATTGCATTTCTTTTTTGGTTTGAGGCATTGGTTTAAGTAGTACTGCTGCTACATTATTTTTGTCTATGCCTAGACTAAGTCCAGATACCACATGTCCTAGTGCTTTTAATTCACTATATGCAAAATGACACTTTTTCAAGGAAATTTTCATATTCACTTGGACTATTTTCTGTAGTACCCTTTCTAGTCTTGTAAGGTGATTTTCCCAAGTTTCTGAGTAAACTATAATGTCATCAATATAGATAATTAACCATCCTTCTGATAATTCTTCAGGAAATATGGTATTCATCATTCTTTGATAATGGGAAGGTGCATTTTTTATCCCAAATGGCATTCTTAAGTATTCAAAAATTCCACAATGGACTATTATTCTTAGTAGTTTCTTGGCATTGTCTGTTAAGACATTTTGATGAAAACCCTTAAGAGCATCCATAGCTGTGATGAACTTAGCTTGTGACAATTGGGTCAATGTCTCATGGATTCTGGGTATTGGATATCTGTCTGGAATGGTATAAGTATTCAGGGCTCTGAAGTCTCCTACCATCCTTGATTTTCCATTATGCCAAGTTATAATGACAGGTGTAGTAACTTCTACTTGCTCATTATGTCCAACCTTTCTTAGTACTCCAAGGTCCATTAATTCTTTAATGTGCACCTCTAAGGCTTCTCTAGCTCTTGGACTGGCTGGATAAGCAGGTCTTCTTAATAAAGGTGGGTAAGGCTTTTCTACATTAAGAATTATATCCACTTCATGTCCAATTATGGCACCTAGTGGTTCTTTGTCAGTTGCAAAGGCATTTTTATACTTAAAGAAGAGGTCAATCAATTTTTCTTTCATTTTTTCTGTCAATTCTTGATTGAATTCTGCCTCTTTAAGCTGTTCAGATATAAAAATTTCCTTTTCTGGAATTTTTTCTTCTTTCTTAATAACTGTGATTTGTTTTTTGTTATTTAAGAAGCCAAACTTTTGTCTTTTGTTATCTCCTATGGTAAAATATCTATCTTTTTGGTTGGAGATATCTATACCATAGATTGATAAGTAGTCATTCCCAAGTATGAAATGATTACTAGTACAGTTGTCCATTACTACAAACTCTACTTTAATTCTGACACATTGTGAGGGATGAGGAAAAATTAGTGTTAAATCAATTATTCCAAGGGGCTTCATGCTCTCACTTGCACTACTGAATTTGACACCTTGTATTGGCATAAGTTTTTCTTGCCAGTTTGGGACAATGGTTTTTAAATAACTTTTGCCAACACAAGTGCAATATTCTCCTGTATCCAAGTTAACTTTTCCTTCTTGGTTTTCAACCATAACAATACATATACTTGATTTTCCAGCTGTATATCCCATTCCTCTTGCAGGTTTGGTTCTATACATTTTGGCATCTTGTATGTTTGTCAGGTTTGTGTCAGATGTTCCAACTTGTGGCAAGTTTGAATTAACATCCAGTACTTCATAAATTAAGTCAATATTATTAATTTGTGCATTAATTATATTGATTTCATCACTTTCAGAGCTTTCTGACTCTTCTGTCTCTTTTTCAGAGTCAGATTCCTCTTCCTTGTCATTGTGGCTTTCTGTTTCCACAATTTCATTAATCTTTGCTTTTTTAAGGCAATTATTGGCTAAGTGTCCAATACCTCCACATTTATGGCATTTTCTTTGCTCATTATTGTTGGATGTATTGGGCTTAAAGGATTCTTTTGATTTATCTTTTTTGATAAATGGTTTATTTGGGCTTTTAATGTCCAATTTTTTCCAAGTCCTGCCAATTTTTGTTCTTGTCACTATATCTTCTAGTGCATTTATATACTCTTCTGTGGAGCATGGTTCTATACACCTGCTTCTTAGGGCATGTTCTAGTTCCCCTCCACATTTTTTAAGTATTTTCATGTGTACCATCTTTTGTGACATTTCTGGGTACAGAGCATTAAGCCTTTCAACTTGTTTCAAGAACCAAGTTAAAGGTTTGTCTTTCTCTGGGTCAAAGAAAGAGTTTTCAAATGCATTTTCTATCTTATACCTCCAGGCATCATTTGCCCACTTGGTGATTATTTCTTGTTTCCACCAAGACCAGGTATTTTTACCATTTGTTTGTCTTATGCCATAATACCATCTTTTTGCAGATTTCTCAAACAAAGAATGTAATCTTGCAGTGATTAATTCATCTGGTATGGCATAATCTTCTTGTAACATGTCAATTGTTTTAATAAATGACATGTGGTCATATTCACCTTCTCCTGTGAATGTTGGCCATTCTTTCAATTGAGGTGCTTCCTTCATTAAGACTTGGTTATTGTCTTGGTGATTCAAGTCTGTTATGAAAGGATTTGACAATTCCTCTTTTGTTTTAACAGGGCTTCTTATATGAGAAAATGGTGTTGATAACTTTGGCATATTTAAATTAGCCTCATTAATTTTATCCATTTTTTCAGTGATAAGCCTTATTTCACTCTGAATATCATCTTTCAGATGCATTCTTGCTTCATCACTTTTTTCCACATGGTCCAAAAGTAATTTTTGGTGTTATGAAGTCTTTTCTTCAAATTTTTCTACTGAAATACTTAATTTATTTAATTTTTCTGTAAGATTGTCAATACTCACATCATAATTGATTGTCAAAGTTTTATCTTTGATATCTTTTATGTACTTATACAATTCTTGTTGTCCTTGTATTAATTTTTGAGTATTGTCAATTAAATTCTTTGGTTTATTATTTTCAACAATAAACTTAATGTTGTCAATTTCTTTCTTGTTTTGTACAACAATTTTTGTTAAAGAAGATAAATTGTTATTTATTTCTTGTAGTGATAATAAACTGTCTTTAATTTCTTTTAGAGGTAATATACTATTTTTAATTTCTGTTAAAGTATTTACAACATCTTTGGACAAGGTTATTTCTTTGGGAAATGAGGTTGTCTCATTCTTTGCTCTTCCTTGTCCTTGAATTCCATCAAGGTTCTGGCCATGTTGAAAACATTGTCCATGGCATCCTTTTGGATTCTTGGGATTCTGTAGCTTGGGGAATATGGTTTCCTCCAATGCTTTTTCTTGTTCTTCTTCCCTTCTTGGGGAAGTGGGTTGGCTTGGGGCTTGCTGGTAGAAGCTACTGGGGCTTCTTCCTTGGTTGCCTCCCTCTTTTTGGCATGGTAATCCTTGATTTTTTTGATTTGAGGTTTGGATGACAGTGGATTCCATCCATTGGAGTATTTCACTATCTCCTCCTCTTTGAGGAACGTTTTCAGGATGTGCCAGGAGTTCATCACTCCTTGGTGTATTTGAGGCAACATTTCCCAATCTTTGTCCTTGTACACTGTGCAATACTGCTTGTACTGGCTCATGTAGATGTCTATTTGAGCCCTCTGAATGTGATTTGTACCTGTTTGAGTTACTCATACTTAGTTCTAATTCAGGCTCAGATATCATGGGCATTTCTGGGACTTGCCTTTGGGATAAGGCACTTCCTTGTGTGGATTCTGTTCCACTGGGGATATTGCCCTTTCTTTTCCCTTTTGAGGGATCAATTCTACCTCTGAGTCCAGCTCCATCTGATTGGATGGAGTATTGGGAACCTCTTCTGGTAGTCATAATTAAAGAATAAGAAAAAATAAAAGTATTTTAGAATAAAAATTCTTTTATGGCAATTATAAAAAGAGGTGCTCACCTTCAGAGTCTTGAATGGTGGGTCCTGGAAAGTCTAATTTCTTAGCTTTCTTTCTTTTGGTGATAACTGGTGTTGGAGAACTTTGACAAGTTTCTTCCACCAACCTCTCAACAGTAGCTTGGTTATCTTCTGTTGGGTTATCTTCAAACACTAAAAAAAAGACAAATAAATATAAGTCTTTTATATAAGAAGTGTTATTTTTGGCAAGATATGGCAATTTTCCACGTAGAAATTGCTTTATATCTTAAAAAATTGAAATAAAATAAAGAAATGAATAAAAATGAATAAAAATAACTTTTTTTTATTGGTTTTTAATATTTTTTAATATTTTTTATATATTTTTTTTATTTTTTAAAGAATAAAATAAAAAAGAATATGATTCTTATAAAATTAAATCATAATAAAATTATTTTTAATTTATAAAATATCTTTTTTTAATCACTAGAGTCACTCAAAGAAAGTTCTTGCAAGTCTAAGGATGTGAAAAACCACGTGTAAGACAGTACAATTGCTTTCCAAATGCCTCAATAGCTTTTAAAATCAATAAAATATAAAATTATTATATAATTTATGATTATAAATATAATTTATTATTGGATAAACCTAAATAGAATCTTTTTAAAGGTCTTTTAAGTAAATATCACGGCCAGGCCCCCAAATGTAAGGTTTGACTATGAAACAATAAGTAAAAATTACTAATTTATTACTTATTGTACTCTGAATGTCCTTATAATTGAAATTAATAAGATTAAAATAATAATAATAATAAAGAAATATTATTATTATGGCGTAAAAATATTATATTATTAAATAAATATAATAATATAATTAATATTATATAAAATTATAATATTGAAAATAATATATTAATATAAAATAATTAATATATTATAAAGCTCTTTATTATTGTTACCAACAAATAATAAAGGCGTAAAAAATTGTTTTTTATAAATAAAAAACAATTAATAACAATAATATTACCAATATTAAAGTTATATATTAATATAAATACTATTTATATTAAATAAGAATTATTAAGAGTAATAATAAGAGAGAAATTATTATAATAAGATGAAATAACCTACTTTTAACACTTAAGATAATAATTTTGAGATATTTTACGCCAAAAGAATATAATAAAACTTTTTTCAAATTGTATTTACAATAAAAATAAAGAAATTTTACTAAAATTCTTGATTTTACGTGGAAATGAGTTTATAGAGAGATTTATAACAAAAACAATTAAATAATTGATTTAATCACGTAAAAGTGGTGATTAATATTAAGATGGTCTTTGGTCTTTAATAATATAAGAGTTTTATATATAAAGAATAAAGAAATTACCTTTTATTTAATTGATTTAATGTTTTTGATGCGTCTGAGGGGAAAATAGAGTAAAAAGAGCTCTATTTATAGTAAATACCTCCCTCCTAGAGTCCAACAGGCTTCTAGTAGACGTGTACTGATCAATATTTTAAGGTTTGAGGGTGATTACATCATGATCAAACCATCTTACATCATTATTGCACCATTATTTAAAGTTATCACTATAACTTTAAGTTTGATGACATCAGAGGCTTGGCAGAACCCCAAATTTTGTGGATTTTATTAGTTTTAATCATAAACTAATAGTATTCACCAATTTTATCACTCTTATGACTGTTAAACTTAATTTAAGGTTACAGTAGGTGATCATAACTGCTCAATTTAAGCTCAAACTTTGATCTTCAATAACTTTTAATATTTACACGCTAAAGCAATTCAGAGAGTGAATTCTGATAGCCTGGCATAACCTTATTATGCTGCCAAGAGCTTATCATTACATCATCAAAACTCTAATTTTGATGATTTTTCTTGTAACTCATCTTTTCTGTTGAAATTCACTATTTTAAACTTTAAACCTTGATTTCAGAGGGTTATACCCTGAATTTAGTAATAAAAATTACATCATTCTTCACGAATGAGCTAGTAGAATCCAACTGTATACTTTTTTTTAAGTTTGGACCACTTTCACAACAAAGTGGTCAACAGCTCTGTTGATTTTTATCCATATTTCATCATAGGTTTTAACCTTGTTTATAAATTGTAAAATAAAGTTCATATCTGTGTTCTTACAGTAATTACGTGGTAACTTTATTTTTGGTTCATCATTCTATCATGTATAGTTTAGAAGATATTAGCTATGATCCTTGTGAGCCTTTGAGATATGACCACATACCCAATAAGGTCACAAAAAGATTAAGAATAATTATACCTTTAATATAATTATACTAAAATTACTTAGAATAATTATACATTAAAATTAATTACTTAAATATACAAAAATACCATAAATTAACACAAAAATTGGTTTAACTTAAAAACCAATGAATCAACATGTAAAATAAATTATACCATTGGATTCCTCATGGAAAAATACACATATACCATTTTTATGGCATATCTGTGAAGTCAATATTTAATGAATTATAAGGTATAATACCTTATAAAAACCATAAAATCCTATTTATCTCAGAAACCAATGAAACAACATGTGAAATAAATTGTACCAGTGGATTCCCCATAAAAATCCACACATAAAACAATTAATAAGCTAATTCTCAAAGTCAATACTTAAGGAATTATCCTGAATATATGCACTTTTTTGGTCAACGCATATATTCAAGGATCATAGCTAATATCTTCTAAACTATACATGATAGAATGATGAACCAAAAATAAAGTCACCACGTAATTACTGTAAGAACACAGATATGAACTTTATTTTACAAATTATAAACAAGGTTAAAACCTATGATGAAATATTGATAAAAATCAACAGAGCTGTTGACCACTTTGTTGTAAAAGTGGTCCAAACTTAAAAAAAAGTATACAGTTGGATTCTACTAGTTCATTCGTGAAGAATGATGTAATTTTTATTATTAAATTCAGGGTATAACCCCCTGAAATCAAGGTTTGAAGTTTAAAATATTGAATTTCGACAGAAAAGATGAGTTACAAGAAAAATCATCAAAATTAGAGTTTTGATGATGTAATGATAAGCTCTTGGCAGCATAATAAGGTTATGCCAGGCTATCAGAATTCACTCTCTGAATTGCTGTAGCGTGTAAATCTTAAAAGTTATTGAAGATCAAAGTTTGAGCTTAAATTGAGCAGTTATGATCACCTACTGTAACCTTAAATTAAGTTTAACAGTCACAAGAGTGATAAAATTGGTGAATACTATTAGTTTATGATTAAAACTAATAAAATCCACGAAATTTGGGGTTCTGCCAAGCCTCTGATGTCATCAAACTTAAAGTTACAGTGATAACTTTAAATAATGGTGCAATAATGATGTAAGATGGTTTGATCATGATGTAATCACCCTCAAACCTTAAAATATTGATCAATTCCAGTGGATATGATCAGTACACGTCTACTAGAAGCCTGTTGGACTCTAGGAGGGAGGTATTTACTATAAATAGAGCTCTTTTTACTCTATTTTCCCCTCAGATGCATCAAAAACGTTAAATCAATTAAATCAAAAGGTAATTTTCTTTATTCTTTATATATAAAAGCATTATATTATTAAAGACCAAAGACCACCTTGCTATAATCATCTATTTTGACGTGATTAAATCATTTATTTAATTGTTTTTGTTAAAAATCTCTCTAAAACTCATTTCCACGTAAAAATTCAGAATAATTTGTAATTTTCTTTATTTTTATTGTAAATACAATTTGAAAAAGTTGTATTTATATTTTTTGGCGTAAAATATCTCAAAATTATTATCTTAAGTGTTAAAAGTAGGTTATTTCATCTTATTATAATAATTTCTCTCTTATTATTACTCTTAATAATTCTTATTTAATATAAATAGTATTTATATTAATATATAACTTTAATATTGGTAATATTATTGTTATTAATTGTTTTTTATTCATAAAAAACAATTTTTTACGCCTTTATTATTTGTTAGTAACAATAATAAAGAGCTTTATAATATATTAATTATTTTATATTAATATATTATTTTCAATATTATAATCTTATATAATATTAATTATATTATTATATTTATTTAATAATATAATATTTTTACGCCATAATGATAATATTTCTTTATTATTATTATTATTTTAATCTTATTTATTTCAATTATAAGGATATTCAGAGTACAATAAGTAATAAATTAGTAATTTTTACTTATTGTTTCATAGTCAAACCTTACATTTGGGGGCCTGGCCGTGATATTTACTTAAAAGACCTTTAAAAAGATTCTATTTGGGTTTATCCAATAATAAATTATATTTATAATCATAAATTATATAATAATTTTATATTTTATTGATTTTAAAAGCTATTGAGGCATTTGGAAAGCAATTGTACTGTCTTACACGTGGTTTTTCACATCCTTAGACTTGCAAGAACTTTCTTTGAGTGACTCTAGTGATTAAAGAAGATATTTTATAAATTAAAAATAATTTTATTATAATTTAATTTTATAAGAATCATATTCTTTTTTATTTTATTCTTTAAAAAATAAAAAATACATAAAAAATATTAAAAAATATTAAAAACCAATAAAAAAAGTTATTTTTATTCATTTTTATTCATTTCTTTATTTTATTTCAATTTTTTAAGATATAAAGCAATTTCTACGTGGAAAATTGCCATATCTTGCCAAAAATAACACTTCTTATATAAAGACTTATATTTATTTGTCTTTTTTAGTGTTTGAAGATAACCCAACAGAAGATAACCAAGCTACTGTTGAGAGGTTGGTGGAAGAAACTTGTCAAAGTTCTCCAACACCAGTTATCACCAAAAGAAAGAAAGCTAAGAAATTAGACTTTCCAGGACCCACCATTCAAGACTCTGAAGGTGAGCACCTCTTTTTATAATTGCCATAAAAGAATTTTTATTCTAAAATACTTTTATTTTTTCTTATTCTTTAATTATGACTACCAGAAGAGGTTCCCAATACTCCATCCAATCAGATGGAGCTGGACTCAGAGGTAGAATTGATCCCTCAAAAGGGAAAAGAAAGGGCAATATCCCCAGTGGAACAGAATCCACACAAGGAAGTGCCTTATCCCAAAGGCAAGTCCCAGAAATGCCCATGATATCTGAGCCTGAATTAGAACTAAGTATGAGTAACTCAAACAGGTACAAATCACATTCAGAGGGCTCAAATAGACATCTACATGAGCCAGTACAAGCAGTATTGCACAGTGTACAAGGACAAAGATTGGGAAATGTTGCCTCAAATACACCAAGGAGTGATGAACTCCTGGCACATCCTGAAAACGTTCCTCAAAGAGGAGGAGATAGTTAAATACTCCAATGGATGGAATCCACTGTCATCCAAACCTCAAATCAAAAAAATCAAGGATTACCATGCCAAAAAGAGGGAGGCAACCAAGGAAGAAGCCCCAGTAGCTTCTACCAGCAAGCCCCAAGCCAACCCACTTCCCCAAGAAGGGAAGAAGAACAAGAAAAAGCATTGGAGGAAACCATATTCCCCAAGCTACAGAATCCCAAGAATCCAAAAGGATGCCATGGACAATGTTTTCAACATGGCCAGAACCTTGATGGAATTCAAGGACAAGGAAGAGCAAAGAATGAGACAACCTCATTTCCCAAAGAAATAACCTTGTCCAAAGATGTTGTAAATACTTTAACAGAAATTAAAAATAGTATATTACCTCTAAAAGAAATTAAAGACAGTTTATTATCACTACAAGAAATAAATAACAATTTATCTTCTTTAACAAAAATTGTTGTGCAAAACAAGAAAGAAATTGACAACATTAAGTTTATTGTTGAAAATAATAAACCAAAGAATTTAATTGACAATACTCAAAAATTAATACAAGGACAACAAGAATTGTATAAATACATAAAAGATATCAAAGACAAAACTTTGACAATCAATTATGATGTGAGTATTGACAATCTTACAGAAAAATTGAATAAATTAAGTATTTCTGTAGAAAAATGTGAAGAAAAGACTTCATCACACCAAAAATTACTTTTGGACCATGTGGAAAAAAGTGATGAAGCAAGAATGCATCTGAAAGATGATATTCAGAGTGAAATAAGACTTATCACTGAAAAAATGGATAAAATTAATGAGGCTAATTTAAATATGCCAAAGTTATCAACACCATTTTCTCATATAAGAAGCCCTGTTAAAACAAAAGAGGAATTGTCAAATCCTTTCATAACAGACTTGAGTCACCAAGATAATAACCAAGTCTTAATGAAGGAAACACCTCAATTGAAAGAATGGCCAACATTCACAGGAGAAGGTGAATATGACCACATGTCATTCATTAAAACAATTGACATGTTACAAGAAGATTATGCCATACCAGATGAATTAATCACTGCAAGATTACATTCTTTGTTTGAGAAATCTGCAAAAAGATGGTATTATGGCATAAGACAAACAAATGGTAAAAATACCTGGTCTTGGTGGAAACAAGAAATAATCACCAAGTGGGCAAATGATGCCTGGAGGTATAAGATAGAAAATGCATTTGAAAACTCTTTCTTTGACCCAGAGAAAGACAAACCTTTAACTTGGTTCTTAAAACAAGTTGAAAGACTTAATGCACTATACCCAGAAATGTCACAGAAGATGGTGCATATGAAAATACTTAAAAAATGTGGAGGGGAACTAGAACATGCCCTGAGAAGCAGATGTATAGAACCATGCTCCACAGAAGAGTATATAAATGCACTAGAAGATATAGTGACAAGAACAAAAATTGGCAGGACTTGGAAAAAATTGGACATTAAAAGCCCAAATAAACCATTTATCAGAAAAGATAAATCAAAAGAATCCTTTAAGCCCAATACATCCAACAATAATGAGCAAAGAAAATGCCATAAATGTGGAGGTATTGGACACTTAGCCAATAATTGCCTTAAAAAAGCAAAAATTAATGAAATTGTGGAAACAGAAAGCCACAATGACAAAGAAGAGGAATCTGACTCTGAAAAAGAGACAGAAGAGTCAGAAAGCTCTGAAAGTGATGAAATCAATATAATTAATGCACAAATTAATAATATTGACTTAATTTATGAAGTACTGGATGTTAATTCAAACTTACCACAAGTTGGAACATCTGACACAAACCTGACAAACATACAAGATGCCAAAATGTATAGAACCAAACCTGCAAGAGGAATGGGATATACAGCTGGAAAATCAAGTATAAGTATTGTTATGGTTGATAACCAGGAAGGAAAAGTTAACTTGGATACAGGAGCATATTGCACTTGTGTTGGCAAAAGTTATTTAAAAACCATTGTCCCAAATTGGCAAGAAAAACTTATGCCAATGCAAGGTGTCAAATTTAGTAGTGCAAGTGAGAGCATGAAGCCCCTTGGAATGATTGATTTAACACTAATTTTTCCTCATCCCTCACAATGTGTTAGAATTAAAGTAGAGTTTGTAGTAATGGACAGCTGTACTAGTAATCATTTCATACTTGGGAATGACTACTTATCAATCTATGGTATAGATATCTCCAACCAGAAAGACAGATATTTTACCATAGGAGATAACAAAAGACAAAAGTTTGGCTTCTTAAATAACAAAAAACAAATCACAGTTATTAAGAAGGAAGAAAAAATTCCAGAAAAAGAAATTTTTATATCTGAACAACTTAAAGAGGCAGAATTCAATCAAGAATTGACAGAAAAAATGAAAGAAAAATTGATTGACCTCTTATTTAAGTATAAAAATGCCTTTGCAACTGACAAAGAGCCACTAGGTGCCATAATTGGACATGAAGTGGATATAATTCTTAATGTAGAAAAGCCTTACCCACCTTTATTAAGAAGACCTGCTTATCCAGCCAGTCCAATAGCTAGAGAAGCCTTAGAGGTACACATTAAAGAATTAATGGACCTTGGAGTATTAAGAAAGGTTGGACATAATGAATAAGTAGAAGTTACTACACCTGTCATTATAACTTGGCATAATGGAAAGTCAAGGATGGTAGGAGACTTCAGAGCCCTGAATACCTATACCATTCCAGACAGATATCCAATACCCAGAATCCATGAGACATTGACCCAATTGTCACAAGCTAAGTTCATCACAGCTATGGATGCTCTTAAGGGTTTTCATCAAAATGTCTTAACAGACAATGCCAAGAAACTACTAAGAATAATAGTCCATTGTGGAATTTTTGAATACTTAAGAATGCCATTTGGGATAAAAAATGCACCTTCCCATTATCAAAGAATGATGAATACCATATTTCCTGAAGAATTATCAGAAGGATGGTTAATTATCTATATTGATGACATTATAGTTTACTCAGAAACTTGGGAAAATCACCTTACAAGACTAGAAAGGGTACTACAGAAAATAGTCCAAGTGAATATGAAAATTTCCTTGAAAAAGTGTCATTTTGCATATAGTGAATTAAAAGCACTAGGACATGTGGTATCTGGACTTAGTCTAGGCATAGACAAAAATAATGTAGCAGCAGTACTACTTAAACCAATGCCTCAAACCAAAAAAGAAATGCAATCATTTCTAGGATTTTCTGGTTACTATAGACAGCATATAAAGGACTTTGCAAAGATTGCTAAATCCTTGTATAAGCTATGTGACCAACAAACAGTCTATGAGATGACAGAAGAAAGAGTCAAGGCATATGAAGAATTGAAAAATTCCTTAACAAATGCCCCATTTCTCCTAATGCCAGATTGGAAACTACCCTTCAAACTGTACATTGATGCTTGTGGAGAAGGACTAGGTGCTGCACTTCACCAAACACAAATTATCAATGATAAACCAGTGGAAGGACCAATTTGTTTCATTTCAAGGCAAATAAAGCCAACAGAAGCAAGGTATGGAGCAAGCCAAATGGAATGCTTATGCGTAGTGTGTGCTTTAGAAAAATTGCATTATTATTTGGATGGCACAGTATTTGATGTAATCACAGACTGTAATGCTGTGAAATCACTATTAAATATGAAGACTCTAAACAGACATATGCTAAGATGGCAAATTGCTATCCAGGAATATAGAGGAAATATGACTATTGTTCATAAATCTGGAAATATTCACAAAATGCAGATGGTCTCAGCAGATGGGCTCTAGCAAATACCCCTGACAATCCAGCATGGGTACCACAAGAAGAGCACCATATAGAAGGAATATGTGTTACAGACATTGGCACAGAATTCTTTAACCAAGTTAAAGAAAGCTATAAGACAGACAAAAATTGCCATATCTTAAGCCAACTTCTAATGAAAGACTGCAAAGATCCATCACTTTCATCAAAACTAGATGAAATATGGAAAAAGGCATATGATGAAGGAAGATTTCACCTCCTTGATGGAATCCTTTACCATAGAACAAAACATACATGTGTTATGGCCTTAACAGACAGAACACTAATAAACACCATTTTACATGAGTGTCATGATAGTGTTGCATCTGGACATCTCTCAGAAGATAGGACACTAGAGAGGGTGAAAACCTGTTCTTGGTGGCCAAATTGGAAGAAAGATGTTGCAGAGTACTGCCAGACCTGTGACAGATGTCAAAAAGCCAACAGAGCCACAGGAAAGAAATTTGGAATGATGATCCAAATCCAAGAACCAAAATCCCCATGGGAAATAGTTCATATGGATTGGGTAACAGCCTTACCTCCAGGAGGAGACAGGAGTTATAATGCATGCCTAGTGCTAGTTGACAGATACAGCAAAACTCCCATGTTCTTACCATGTCATAAAGATGACACAGCTATGGATACAGCCATAATGATATGGAATAAAGTCATTAGCCATACAGGCTTATTCCAAAATATTATAAGTGACAGAGACCCAAAGTTCACTTCAGCATTATGGACAAATCTCCATAACCTGTTTGGGACAAAGTTATCATTCTCAACAGCTTATCATCCTCAAACTGATGGTTTAGCAGAAAGAATGATACAGACCCTAGAGGATATGATCAGAAGATTCTGTGCTTATGGGCTAGAATTCAAAGATTCTGATGGTTTTACCCATGATTGGTGTACACTAATACCAGCACTTGAATTGGCATATAAGACATCAATCCATTCTTCTACTGGCAAAACACCAGCAATGCTAGAGAAAGGTTGGAATCCAAGACTTCCTTATGATACCCTCAAAAAGGACTTAGTGGATATACATCCAACAGCAAGCAGCTTCAAGATAATGCTTGACAAAGCAAGACACCATGCAAACAGATGCATGCAAGATTCTTTTAAATATGCAAAAGAAAGATGGGATAAAAGTCATAAGCCACCTGATTTCAAAATAGGGGACTTGGTTTTAGTATCAACCCTTAATTTCAATAACATAAAAGGCCCAAAGAAATTGAAAGATTCCTTTGCAGGACCATTTATGATAAAAGCATTTCATGGACCAAATGCTGTGCAATTGGAACTCACAGGTGAACTAATGAACAAACACCCAACTTTCCCTGTAAGTCTGATAAAACCTTACAGTTCAAGTGACAAAGAGTTATTTCCATTAAGAAATAAACCCCCACTTGAGATTCCCCCCTTGGAAGAAGGAGAGGAAAAGAAAATAGTAAAAGTCCTTAAAGAAAGAAGGACAAGAAACAAAAAAGAAAGAGAATACCTTGTAAGGTATAGAAATTCAACTCAAGAAGATGAATGGCTACTTGAGAAAGATATAACAAATGCTGATAAACTACTAAGAAGGTTCAGACATGAAAGAAAACCTGAAAAATAAAAAAGTTAAGCATTATTGAGCTTCAAGACTAACAAAGTCTATTGAAGAGGTAGGACAGTGGATGATACCCTTATCATACATATCAGATTGTGGTACAATCTTTTTTGGTGGTAGGGAATGTGAGCCTTTGAGATATGACCACATACCCAATAAGGTCACAAAAAGATTAAGAATAATTATACCTTTAATATAATTATACTAAAATTACTTAGAATAATTATACATTAAAATTAATTACTTAAATATACAAAAATACCATAAATTAACACAAAAATTGGTTTAACTTAAAAACCAATGAATAAACATGTAAAATAAATTATACCATTGGATTCCTCATGGAAAAATACACATATACCATTTTTATGGCATATCTGTGAAGTCAATATTTAATGAATTATAAGGTATAATACCTTATAAAAACCATAAAATCCTATTTATCTCAGAAACCAATGAAACAACATGTGAAATAAATTGTACCAGTGGATTCCCCATAAAAATCCACACATAAAACAATTAATAAGCTAATTCTCAAAGTCAATACTTAAGGAATTATCCTGAATATATGCACTTTTTTGGTCAACGCATATATTCAAGGATCATAGCTAATATCTTCTAAACTATACATGATAGAATGATGAACCGAAAATAAAGTCACCACGTAATTACTGTAGGAACACAGATATGAACTTTATTTTACAAATTATAAACAAGGTTAAAACCTATGATGAAATATTGATAAAAATCAACAGAGCTGTTGACCACTTTGTTGTAAAAGTGGTCCAAACTTAAAAAAAAGTATACAGTTGGATTCTACTAGTTCATTCGTGAAGAATGATGTAATTTTTATTATTAAATTCAGGGTATAACCCCCTGAAATCAAGGTTTGAAGTTTAAAATATTGAATTTCAACAGAAAAGATGAGTTACAAGAAAAATCATCAAAATTAGAGTTTTGATGATGTAATGATAAGCTCTTGGCAGCATAATAAGGTTATGCCAGGCTATCAGAATTAACTCTCTGAATTGCTGTAGCGTGTAAATCTTAAAAGTTATTGAAGATCAAAGTTTGAGCTTAAATTGAGCAGTTATGATCACCTACTGTAACCTTAAATTAAGTTTAACAGTCACAAGAGTGATAAAATTGGTGAATACTATTAGTTTATGATTAAAACTAATAAAATCCACGAAATTTGGGGTTCTGCCAAGCCTCTGATGTCATCAAACTTAAAGTTACAGTGATAACTTTAAATAATGGTGCAATAATGATGTAAGATGGTTTGATCATGATGTAATCACCCTCAAACCTTAAAATATTGATCAATTCCAGTGGATATGATCAGTACACGTCTACTAGAAGCCTGTTGGACTCTAGGAGGGAGGTATTTACTATAAATAGAGCTCTTTTTACTCTATTTTCCCCTCAGATGCATCAAAAACGTTAAATCAATTAAATCAAAAGGTAATTTTCTTTATTCTTTATATATAAAAGCATTATATTATTAAAGACCAAAGACCACCTTGCTATAATCATCTATTTTGACGTGATTAAATCATTTATTTAATTGTTTTTGTTAAAAATCTCTCTAAAACTCATTTCCACATAAAAATTCAGAATAATTTGTAATTTTCTTTATTTTTATTGTAAATACAATTTGAAAAAGTTGTATTTATATTTTTTGGCGTAAAATATCTCAAAATTATTATCTTAAGTGTTAAAAGTAGGTTATTTCATCTTATTATAATAATTTCTCTCTTATTATTACTCTTAATAATTCTTATTTAATATAAATAGTATTTATATTAATATATAACTTTAATATTGGTAATATTATTGTTATTAATTGTTTTTTATTCATAAAAAACAATTTTTTACGCCTTTATTATTTGTTAGTAACAATAATAAAGAGCTTTATAATATATTAATTATTTTATATTAATATATTATTTTCAATATTATAATCTTATATAATATTAATTATATTATTATATTTATTTAATAATATAATATTTTTACGCCATAATAATAATATTTCTTTATTATTATTATTATTTTAATCTTATTTATTTCAATTATAAGGACATTCAGAGTACAATAAGTAATAAATTAGTAATTTTTACTTATTTTTTCATAGTCAAACCTTACAATCCTTGAATATATGCGTTGACCAAAAAAGTGCATATATTCAGGATAATTCCTTAAGTATTGACTTTGAGAATTAGCTTATTAATTGTTTTATGTGTGGACTTTCGTGGAGAATCCACTGGTACAATTTATTTCACATGTTGTTTCATTGGTTTCTGAGATAAATAGGATTTTATGGTTTTTATAAGGTATTATACCTTATAATTCATTAAATATTGATTTTACAGATATGCCATAAAAATGGTATATGTGTATTTTTCCATGAGGAATCCAATGGTATAATTTATTTTACATTTTGATTCATTGGTTGTTAAGTTAAACCAATTTTTGTACCAATTTATGGTATTTTTTGTATATTTAAGTAATTAATTTTAATGTATAATTATTTTAAGTAATTTTAGTATAATTATATTAAAGGTATAATTATTCTTAATCTTTTTTGTGACCTTATTGGGTATGTGGTCATATCTCAAAGGCTCACAAAAATTTGGAGGTCTCGCTTCATTAATGATTTCTTAATTTTTTAAATTCCTTTTTGATATAAGAAGATTATTTTTGACTGAATAAATTAATAATTATTTTGAATTTAATTTCATATATTATTAGTTTTTATTCCTTATTTTCTTTTATGATACCCTGTAAATCGGCCCTGATCAGATCCTTATCTGAATCCAATACCCCTAATGATAACATAAAATAAGTTTTTTTAGTAATATTCTGACTTCTGTCTTCTAATTCTCTTTATTATATTATTATATATTTTATGGTCAAGAAAATGGGATTGGGTTTTTCAAATTTATGAGCTGTCACAGCCACTATCAGGGGTAAGGGTATTCAACCTTGAACCCACTCAAACTCATGAAACCAAAAAATACAGTATGTGTATCAGGAATAAGTTTCAGCAAATCTTCTTGCTGAAACATACATACAGCTTGGTTCATCAATACAGCCTGTCAATTCTTTTACAGGCTATATATTCCAAATACAGTTTTGGATTCACAAGACTGAAACTGTTTGATCAACCAACTCCACCACACCTCTTGTACAGACCCTGTACATCCATACAGGGGATTTATTATTCAAATCAATTCAAATGAAGATTCCTCCCAAGAAAATTAACTCTTTGGATCAGGGCTGGTGGATTCTTACATATACCAGCCCCTCTTCCTCCCTCTGGGGAATTTTACCCAGTTAATTAATATATCTGATGTATTATTTAATAAATATTCTTATTCTTATTTTGATTATTATATTTATTGGTATTGAGTTGGTCTTTGCATTTCCTCACCTGTTCAGTAGATTTGTGGTGGCCATATCCTTATTAGCCCTTCTCTTTCTTTATGGCAGGTTGAAACAGTGGACTTGGACTTGTTTGTGGTTTTCTCTTTTATTCTTTACTATTACTCTTATTATTTCTGCTTTCTTATATCTATTTTATTAGAGATTATATCTTAATTACACTCTTAATTGTACTCAATCTTATTACATCCTTGAGCTCTCAATAAGTGAGACACAGTTTACTGAGTGTCAGGCCCTCTTCACTTCAAAGAGCCCCTGTGACATTATATTAATTTACTAATATCTTTTTCTTTATTTTCAATAATTCATTCATTATTATCTTCTTATGAATTTATGATTTTATGATTTATTCATCAATTTTCATCTCATTCAATTTATTAATATGAAAATTGACCCCTTTTCATTTTCTAATTCTTAACTATTCTCAAATTTTCTTTCTTTGTTTGATTCAGGTATATCAGATCTATATTGTTTGGGATTAATCAGGGTAATTAATTCAGATTCAGGATTTTGTTGGATTGGAGTGGTATTGATTGACTATTGAATTCCTCAAGATTGATTTATTAAACTAAATACCTTGAAATGATTTTGAAGAAATTAATTAATCTATTGAAGTCCTCAAGACACTGATTTTGACTTGAAGAAATTTTTTGATTGAATTCTTCAAGACTTATTGACATTTATTTTTATTTGAATTGATAAACTAACTGAATTGATTGATTAATTGATTGGATAATTTTCAAGAAGATTGATTCATTTATAATATTTTGACTTTTTCATTTTCACTTCTCAAGATTTTCACATTTATTTCACCTCAATACTGTTGATTGATTCCTCAAGTTTCATCCAGAATTCCCATTTATTTGGTTTGGTCAAGCCTTATTTCTATTCCCAAAGTATAATCAAGTTTTGTTTCTTATTATTCTATAATTAAAGCTCAGAATAGCCCTCCAGCCAAGAATAAACAATCCCAAAGAAATCAAGCTGTTCTCACTACTACAGAAAGGGCTCCTCTTGACTGCACACCATCAGTTAATTAACTGAGTGCAAATTTGGACAGAGGACCACCAATGGAAGGAGCAGCACCCTCCAAAAGAGGAGGTATGAAATCAATAAGGTCAAGATCATTCTATGGCTTGTTGGGTGGCTATCCTGGTATTTCTCAAGGGCCTAGAAGCAGATGAGGGGAAGCTGAATATGAAGAGGGGGAGAAGTCTGTGGAAGAGGAACAGTCTGAGGAAACTGAAGTGGAAGCTGCCTTGGCAGGTGCCCCTGAGGCTTCTGAAACTCCAAATCTAGCCCCTTCTAATCAACCTCTTGTCTCCCAAGCTGAAAAAATATTTCTCAAGATGATGGAGAAAATGACTAAATTCATGGGACAACTCACTCAAGAAGTTTCCCCAAGGGACAATTCAAGAGCCTCAGAATTGAAGACTCCATCAATGAAGGCACCTGATTCTTTTGATGGTACTCAAGCCCATAAATTGAGAGGATTTATCCAATCCTGTCAATTCATCTTCCATAATTACCCAGAAAACTTATTCTCTGACAGGAGGAAGGTTCTTTACTCAACTTCCTTTCTCACTGGTAGAGCTGGAAAATGGATTGAACCACATCTCTCAAATATCTCAAATGAATACCCATTCTACCTCCTCAATAACTGGAATTTGTTTGAAACCCAGTTATTCACTCTTTTTGGAAATGCCAATGAATTAAGGAAAGCTAAAGACGAGTTGGATAATATGAGGATGAAGGAAAGTGGTCATGTATCCTTGTATATTGCTGATTTTAGAAGCTTAATGTCAGGAATTGAAGACTTGGGAGAAAGGGCTTATATTCATGTTTATAGAAGAGGATTAGTATCAAGAATTCTGGACCATTTGGCTTCTCACACTGGTACTTTTGATAGACCTAAAGAGCTCATGGATATCACTTTGGAATCAGATTTCAGGTACCATGAGAGGCAGAAGAAAAAGGGTATTTATCAAGAGAAGAAGCCTCCAGTCACCAGATCAAATTCTTTCAGGCCTCCTCAACATTAAACTTCAAATAAGCCTCATCACAAGAAGAGAAAGGAGGGGAAGAATTCTAAAGTCTCAAAGGATAAACCTCATGCTACTCTCCACAATAAGGACAAGAAATCAATTGGTTATGAAAAGGAGAGGGGGATTAAAGAAGGTTTATTCACTTATTGTGGTGGGAAGCACCCAATTGAAGAATGATTCAATAGGACTCAAAATATGCCAGGGCAATCAAGAGGCTTGCCTAAAAAGCAGGGAAAAGCTTGAGTGGGAATCTTGATGTGTTAAATGGTTCTCACTTATTTCCTTCAAGAGAAAAATTGTGCAATCTGAATACTAGTGTCAAGAAATGCGTAAAATTTCTTATTTTTTCTTCTTCCTCTGATATTTTTTATAGTATTCTAATTGATTCTGGTGCTAAAAACTCCTTTATTGCAAAGAATGTTTTTCTCAAGTACTCATTGAATATGTCATAGCTCCTTGAAAACATTCCTGTTTTCATTTTTTATTCTGATGAATCCACTTCCTTGTTCATCACCCATTATACCAAGTGGGTTGTTGACTTGCCTTCATTCTCAAGCTTTGAATGAAATTTTTTTATCATAGATTCACCCAAGGGAGAAGACCTAATATTGGGATATGATTTCCTTTACCATTTTAATCCCATTATTTATTGTAAAAATGGAGTTATCACCTATTATTCTAGTCATAAGGATTCTAGTGGTATTAATTCTTCTACTAGTACTGACTTTGCCACTGCAGTCAGAAGTGTTTATCTGTTTTTTGAAATTAAGACACCTTCCCTTCCTTCTTCTGTCAATATCACTTCCATCATACCCTCCCAGTCATTACCTCCATCAAGAGATTAAGTCTTCAAAGAGATAAAAGATGTTGGATAAGATGTTTCTATATATTCAATTCATCTCTTTCAAGGGGATATGGACTTTGCTCCTTTATCCTTCCATGCACCCATGGAGGAGAAGTAGGATGATGAGGAAGAGCCAGAAGAAATTGAAACTGTGCTGAAGTTAGTCCCTTCTGCTTATCACCATTTTTTGGATGTGTTTTCCAAGGTGAAAGCAGAGAAAATTCCTCCACACTGTGCCTGTGATCATCATATAAAACTGTAGGGTCTTCTACCACCAGTTGGTGTTATCTAATCTTTATCAAATAATGAGTCAGAAACACTATGGGCCTACATCTCAGAGAATTCATAGAAAGGTTTCATCAGGCCAAACTCCTCTTCAACAGGAGCACCTGTCATTTTTGTTAAGGAAAAGGATGGTGGCCTTTGTTTGTGTGTTGACTACCACAAACTCAATTCTGTAACAAGGAAGAAAAGGTATCCTGTTCCTCCTATGAACCAGCCTCTTACCATATTTAAGAGTTCCATTATCTTCTCCAAGATAGATCTGTATGTTGCTTATACTCTTATGATAATTCAAGAGGGGGATGAGCAATTAACTGCCTTTAGAATCAAATATGGTAGTTATGAGTAGTTTTTTATGCCATTTGGCTTAGCAAATGCTCATGCTTCATTCCAGAATCTTGAAATGATAACTTTTTAGATTTCTTGGAAATGTTTGTTGTGAGCCTTAGAGGTATTTTCATATACCCAAAAGACCACAAATGATAAATTAAGATACAAATACAGATAAAATAAATTTATTTATATTATAAAAATGAAAATTGAAATATAAATACAAATCTTCATTCAAAAATCAAAATTTAATTATAATTTAAAAATAAATTTACAATAAAATTCAAAATTATCAAGTAAAAATGAATTTTTAATAAAAATTATGAAATTAAAATACTTTTTGTAAAAAGTTATATAAAATATATTATAGCTTTTCATCCAATAAATAAACATAAAGAAATTATTACACCATTGTATTCCTCAAAAAAAAAAAAGTGGGGTCACCTCTGGATGAAAATTTTGTAACTCAACTCTAAATAAGCTTAAATTAAGTTTTTAGTATTTTTTGTACAAAAGTATGAAAATCCTCATAGCCTTAATTCAATTCAAACCACATGTGGTGTTAAGTTTAGAAGCTATGAGGAATTGAAGTATCTTCAATTGAATTCAATTGAAATGTCAAAATGTGCGTGTGTATTACATAAGTGAACTTTAATTTACATATTAGGTATCAATTATTACAGATGTGTAATTAAAAACTCAATTGAATTACATGTGTAAATTATAATTGTATTACATGATGAGGAATTAAAGGAAAAATAAATTGGAAGGATTAATTTTGGGGGGGAAAAGACACTGTAGCTCTAAGGGGGAGCTAGACCCCCAAAATCCTTGCTGACTGGCATGGAATGTCAAAATCCACAAAAATTTCATTACTTTTGGCCTGGAATTGAGTCACAGGGTCTGTGACTCAATTGATGATGAGGTTTTGATACCAACCAGGGTAGGTTTAACTGCTGCCAGGAGGGTAAAACTACTCTTAAGTTAAAACAATGTTAGTAAAAACAGTTTTAGCTGGTTTCTACGCCTCTTACACACATTCTTACGTGTTTTGAAGGCTCTAGACCAGGTATTGCTATAGTAATGGCTGATTTAAGGGTCTAAAATGGCTTAAAACAGCCCTTTTTTGGTCTAAACCAGGGTTCAATGATGCCATAATTGGCTTTTCTGTTTTCAGACTGTTTCCAAGACTGACAAGAGTAAATTTTACTTTTGGAGTAAGAAAATTGATGGCTATAAAAGAATGTCTTCTTTTCCCCACTTTTCTATTCATGTTAGAATCTTTTCCTTTTATAATTAGTTTAAACACTGTTAAACAAATCAATTAAAGATTCCAAACAACTTTATTAAATAATTTTAAACCTTTTAACCACGTGAGAAAATCATTATAATCATTTTTACCCCTGAACCACCTAAAAAGTGAATTAAAGCATCTTTAATCACTGTTAACTTTGTCACTTTGTTTCCAAATTCACTCTGGTCACTTTTGGGCATGTTTTCTCTTTAATATTCTTTTTAAAGACTTACTTCCTTAATTAATTGCTTGCAGTTCTTTGCTCAATTAATTCCAATTGAAATTGCTCTTGAAGAAATTTCTTTTGTAGCCTTAAATATCTCTTTTAGAGTATTTTTGGATAAATTTTTATTGTTGGTAAAACAATAAATATTTATAATATTATTGTTTTATACTAATAAAGTTATAAACAATAAAATTGGCGTGTTTCCTCTTAAGAATAATATTTCTTTCTATTTTTAATTTTTCCAGTCTTAGTGGAGGAGCAAGAAGCATGGGAAGTCACCCAGGCTCTGGAGTCAAAACTCAAGAAAGGTAAATTATGGTATCTTGTAGAGTGGAAAGGATTCCGTGAAGACCCAGAAAGAGAAACTCGGGAGCCAGATCCCAACCTTACCAGCTCACAAGACCTTGTTAAGGACTTCCATACTTTTTATCTTTACAACCCTGGCCCAAATAACTCAAGAGTTTGATTTTATGGTGCTTGGTGGGGAGTAGAAGTTATGAAAGTAAGTTCCTCTCCTGGAATTCACCTTTAAGGAGGTATTATATCCAAATTTTCCATAATAATTACCTTGGCCACCTTAATGAGCACTTTTGAATACTTTGTACCGATCCAGGAGGCCTTGAAAAATCAATAACTTCAAATTTGTACCTTTCATTGAGATATAGCCAAATTTCCTTTTCTCATTTTTACTTCATTTTATAAATTATGTCAATTATCATTATCCAAGACATTCCTTAACTCAAAGTCATTAATGGAAAAGTATTCTTTTATTTTATGGTGCTTGGTGGGGAGTGGAAGTTATGAAAGTAAGCTTTATCTTCTGATATGAATCTCTGAGGATTTCTACTTCTTGTAAAACAGAACCTTGGCCACTCTGTGGGAAAAAATGCTTGGTTTTATCTCTGAGGAAAAATTATGGCAAAAATTCAAGCAACTCACCACAAGAAGGACACCTCTCAGAAGTTTCTTTTATTTGTTCTTTTTCTCTACTTTATCTTTCTCTCTATTTTAATTTTATTTTTTACTTGTATAATTCTGTTTCTTTTTATTTCTTTATAAAGCAGAAGCATATCCTCCCATATCATGTATTGGGAGGTTCCATTTTTTTAATTTTAGTATCTATAAGAGTGGGGATGAAAGAAAAACCAAACACAAACAAGGAAAACAAACTAGTTATACTTACAAATATCATCAAAGGTCCTCTGCAATTTTTTCATAAATTCATCTTCATCCCAGGAAAACTTGGCATCCATTTCTTCAGAAGAAGTACTAGGGACCATTATATCATTAGGATACACAATCAACTCCCTACTATATCTATCAACCCTCCTGAATAATCTGGCCACAGCATCCTGACCATAATTCAACAAATTTGGATCCTCTCTGGTAACCCTGATTGGCCAATACTCCCAATTTTGAAATACTTGAGCATCAGGGAATGGAAAAGGAGGCTGAGCTTCTTTTCTTTGACTGGTGCTAGCCACAGTTTGTAATTGGTGATGGCCTGGAATGTGGGATGGGAAATGGCTTCATTGGTGAAGCCAGGACAGGCCTGGAAGTGGAAGGAGGAGGAATGGAAAATGGTAGTGAAGACAAAACAGGTTTGAATTTTCTTGGGTTGCTTGGAATAAGGTGACTGTGGAACCTTTTGGAATGAGGAGGAATGGAAGATGGTAATGAAGACAAGACAAGTTGGAATTTCCTTGGGTTACTGAGGATAAGGTGACTGTGGAGCTTCTTGGAAGGAGGTTGAGTGGGTGAATAACTTGAATAGTGGCCAACCAATGGATGAATCACCTCAACTTCTTCACCATCCAATTCATCACTCCCTTCAGAATCTGGATTGGTTGTTGAATCAGAAATATTCCTTATTCTTTTCACCACCCCTTTATTATTGATCCTGGAGATTGGGACCTGTGAGCTTGAGTAATTTGGCCTTCAACCAGTGGGAATAGGCCATCCAACATTGGTCCACCTTACAACCTCCCTTTGCCTGGATCCAGTCACTAATTCAAGTGATACAAGAAAATCAAATCACTTAAAACTAAAATAGCCTGAATGTCCATCAGGAGAAGGGGCCGCAGGGACTGGGAACTCTTTCCCAAAAAGCCCATCCTTCTTTCTTCACAAGTATCTTTTGATGGTGGAAAGTGGAACTCCTGGATGTCAACATGGATTATTCCCAACAAAACAGTAGTGGCACTTTAAATACTTGGGGTGAAAATGTTGAAAGCATTCCTTACCATTCATCAAACACTCAGAGAAAGGTGGATCCAAGATTTCAACCACCTTGTTCCAATAATAGGGTTCATGAGGATCAAAGTAGCCTGAAGAAGCCATGGACAAGGGTGAGCCCAATTGACTGAAGATGCCAGACCCAAAAAGGACAGAAGGTGCGGCAAAGAAGGAGAAGATTCAGTGAGCTACATAAGATTGGAACTCACTAATAAAGTTATGGAAGCAAAAGGAATAATTCAGTCAGATACTCATATCAAAGTTGTGAAGGTCATCAAGATTTGGTTCCATAAGTCCATTTATGGCCCCCTCAAGGTCCTCAATGTGGGGCTTTAATCAACAAGCCAGGACCTCCTCTCCAACTCTGGGGAGGTCACTATTCTTCATGGCCCTGGACCATCCCCAATGGGTCCAGGAAATAAGGTCCAAAAGCCCTCAATTGGTCCTTTGGACCCCCTTTAACCCCAGCAGAATTGGTCCTGGGGGACTCCAATAGTCCCCACAGACCATGGGCTGTAAAAAACCAAAATTAGCCAAAAAGGCAAGAAATCACCAAAAATGACCAAAATTCAGGAATTAGAGAAAATTTACATGGGATGGAAAGGACCAGGAATAAACCATAGGATACCCAAATGACTTCAAAAGGCCATTTGAGCCCATTTCTTTAAGAATTATGGGGACAAGACCCCTTTTCAGATATGCATACTGAAGGATCTGGTGGAAGAAGAGGCCTCAAGAGGTTATGGCCAATTCTTGGGGGTGGCTAGGAATTCAAATAGCCATTCTTCACCATTTTCCAAGCTGGAGATGATGGTCGCCTCCATTTTGAAATCCTACCCATGGCAACCAACACTCCTTTATTCAAAGAAGAAAAAGACTCCAGACGGGAAATAACTCAAGAAAGGAAATCACTTACTTTATTAAGAAAAAAGAATTAAATGAAGGAAGAAAGAACAAAGAGAATGAGGGGAAAGATATTCAGCATAATGGTCAAGAGGAAATAAAATTAAAAATTGAAGATTACAAAAATTTTGTTGGGAATTGGGGATGACACTAAATAGTGGCAGGATATTATGGTGTTCAGGAGCCCACCAGTTTCAAGAGGGGGGGTACTGTCAAAGCCACTATCAGGGGTAAGGGTATTCAAAATTAAACCCGCTTAAACTCATGGAACCAAAAAATCCAGTATGTGTATCAGGAATCAGTTTCAGCAGATCTTCTTGCAGAAACATGCATACAGCTTGGTCCATTAATACAGCCTGTCAATTCTTGTACAGGCGGGATATTCCAAATACAGCTTTGGATTCACAAGACTGAAACTGTATGATCACCCAACTCCACCACACCTCTTGTACAGACCCTGTAAATCTATATAGGGGCTGTATTATTCAAATCAATTCAAATGAAGATTCCTATCAAGAAAATTAAATCTTTGGATCAGGGCTGGTGGATTCTCACATATACCAGCCCCTCTTCCCCCCTCTGGGAACTTCCCTTCAGTTAATACATATATTCTACATATTTTTTAATAAATATTCTTATTCTTATTTTGAGTATTATATTTATTGGTATCAAGTTGGTCTTTGCATTTCCTCACCTGTTCAGTAGAGTTGTGGCGGCCATATCCTTATAAAACCTTCTATTTCTTTTTGGAAGCTTGAAACAGTGGACTTGGACATGTTTGTGGTTTGCTCTTTTATTCTTTAATATTAACTTTATTTTTTCTGCTTTCTTATATTTATTTTATTAGAAATTCTATCTTTATTACAATCTTAACTGTACTCAATATTATTCCATCCTTGAGCCCTTCATTAGTGAGTTCCAGTTTACTTAGTGCCAGGCCCCTGTGACATGAGCTCTCAATATAAGGACTGAGATTATTGGTTTGATAAGACAGAATATAAGGATTATTATGAGGATTAATGACTTAAATTTTCATCAAGGATTGATGGTCAATTTTGGGTTGCATAAATATGATTGAATTTTCAGTAATTTTTATATAATTGGATTGAGTTTGATTTGTGAAATTCCTTTGGGTTTGAATGAATCTCCTTTTCTCTCTGTTATATTAATAAAAAATGACTCTTGAAAATGGATTATCTGTAGGTACTGAATTTTTTATTATTGAGATCATAGAATGACATTGTGCTCCCTATAACCATTCCATAATCATAATTTTTTAATTTAGTTTCATTTATCATGGCTAGTAGTAGAGAATTTTGGAAGTTGGTTCTTTGAATATCAATGATTGAGGTAAGGATTAGAAAACTTTCAGAAAGATAAGTCAAATTACAATAGCCCAAAATAATTCTACCCCTAAAAGCTATAAGAAAGAAAGTTGTGAGTATCCAAAATGAAAGTAAAATAACCATGATAGTAAAGATCTGAGAATGGGCTTCTAAAAGTATGGAGAGAGGTGAAAAAAGGTTTTACATTCCTTCAGAATTAAATAAGACACAATTTAATAAAAAAGATCTTAACTAAATTGCAAATTGACTTGGGATTATTATGGAAGCTTCTTGAGGCTATAAAATACCACTTAATGATGATAAAAATGAAAAAAATACTCAAGAAATTATGAATAAAACTCAAAAAAGAAAATAAGAATAACCATTAAAAAAGATTCTAACCCCACCAGAGGAGGTAGCAGGTCCAACCAAGATTCCAACTTGCTTTATACTGGGCTCTAACTTGATATTACTATTTGGTCATCTTATAAGCCATATATGAAAGCTTAAGAAATACTTCCCATAAAATCAATTGAATTATGTAGATTCTGGAAGTCCTATGAAATCCTTTTATTAAGAAACATTTTATCAAACCCAAACCAGAAACTTTCAAAAATAGATAAAGCCAAGAGCCATGAAATCTTTTTTTGTATATTTTTGAATCTCAAATTATCATTTTCCCCACTGACTATTGCACACCACCTTCCATAGGTCTTTTTTTCTGAAATTATCTTGTGAGCTTCCAATATTTTGAGCTCAAAACTCTGTTTCTCTAACAAAGTACTCATCACAAAAATCAAGATATGTCACTTATCTTTTTAATTATTCAATAGAAAAGTCATGAATTCATTTTGAAATAAAAGTTAAAATGGAATTTTTCTTGAAGAAATTTTGCTTATTATTTCTTTGTATGGGTCTTATTTTTGAAATTTATTTTCATCTTTCAAAAAATGAAAGACAATATTATTCTAGTTTTTGCAAAAATTAATATTTCACATATGACATTCATTTTCCACATGATAAGTAGAATTTGAGTCCTTTTATTTCTCAAAATACTGAACAACACATAATAAACCCTGAATTCTCAATATAAGCTACTTGATATGGATGTAAGCTAAAATCTGATTTCTTGTTAATAAGGCTATTATTGCAAAAATATTAATGATGTAGTAATATTGTGGGGAAATGAGAATTGACTCAAATTCCAAATATTTTCCCTAATTTTTCAGAGAAAAATTTTTTTTGTTAAAAAACATCATTGAATAAAAATGGGGGTATGTTCTTACTATTACTCCATTAAAAGAGGGATTGTTCACATCTATTGCACTTTTATCCATTTCACATTTTTGTATATGTGCTAGTATAATATTGAATGAACATCTCTACTAAGGTTCACATGATATGAAAAATAAGAATTTAAATTTCAATATTTTGATGAGGCAAACATTCAAAATGTGGTAAATAATAATTTCAATAAACATTGAGGTTCATTAAATTAATATTAAATCATCACACATTTATTTTTCATAAAATAATTATTCATGTCAAAAATAATCCCAAATCCATTTTAAAACCCTATTTTTATATTTCAATTTTTGAGTCATCCTAGTTAATTATACCTGTGATATTTTATAATTGAGAATTATCATTTTTGGTTCATGGAGAGTATTTCTTCAGCTGCCTTTTTTTAACTAGAATATATGTCAATATATATGGATATTTGAATTAAAGCTCAAAAGAAAAGATTAGAACTCTCAAAAAGCATAATTCACAATGAAATTCATTTACTTGTTTCTCAAAGTTTTTGGGTCCTTATTGAGACAATTCTAATAATATTTGGGAATCAAAATTTTATTTGAATTCATGAATAAAACATTCAATTTGAAAGCTTTTCCTCTCATAAATGAAATCTTCATGAAACATCAAGCCCTTATTCTTATTTTCATGGAAAATCTTAGATTATATTTTTAGCTATATAATGAGCTCAAATTGATGGTAAATATTTTCTTTTAAATAATTTCATTCCTTTCATCAATTTATCATATTTTTAAAGGGATATTTACTCTTTTATCCTGGAATCTTCCAAAAACTATTCTTTCAGGAATTCACCTAACAAATATTTGGAAGTATTAAAGCAATTGAGATTTGGCCTATCAGTAAGAAGGTTTCAAACATATGTTCCCCTTATCCTTTGTGAACTTGAGAATATCCTTCAAAATGATTATTGACATCTTCTGGATAATTGAATCATATAAGTGATCTCTTGAGAAGATACTACATGAAATATTCAATCTCAGCAAAGGGATTTGAAGAATACTTCTGATTCAGGTATCTCTTATTCATTTTTGTATGATTTGTTAAATTTAGGAATTATGGTTCATATTTTAAAGCTAAATTTGTTTATAAATTTACCCAGATCTTACCTGTGTTATTATCTACTGACTTTTAGTACAAAATGTCTTTATAGACTATGATTTTGGCCCATTTTTATTTGAAACATATCCATTCAGAAAATAAGGACTTTTTCATTTCCACGTTTGCAATGTTTTCCAGTAATTTTGTCAAAAATGGAATATTATAAGCTAAAAAGAGGGCTTTTCAATTTCTGAAGTTTTTTCACTTCCTCTTAGATTTCCATAATGTCAAAAGGCTTATTTTTATCTTAGTGGGATTTTAAATCCAAACCTTTACATGTCCAAAGACCAAAAAGATGGAAAAAATATTTCGTGGTAAAGATTTATGGCCATTCTTTAGGCCTTTTATCAAGAATAAAAACCTTGAAAGTTATGTATGTCAATTATCAAGCTCATATTTTGTTTGGAATTCCCAAAAAAAATATGATTAAATTCTCATCATTGTAGACCATAGTTTTGAAATTTTGCATACAGCTTGTCAAAAAAACCTTTAAAGTTTCTGATTTGTTGAGATTTGAGAATGAAATGTTCACATTATTGTTTATATATGATAATCATCAAGGTGACATAAAGTGTTGATATTGATGGAAATACTTAGATTAAAGGATTTAGTTACCTCTTAAAATACAAATCAAACCTTCCTACACTCTTTAAACAACATATCATGGGTAAATAATAAAGTGATCCGCAATTTTCTTTTTATAAAGAGGGAATACTCATTGGAAAGCAATAATTTTAGAAAAACACTTCTATGGAGTTTTATGTGAGTTATGCAAGCTTTTTTTCAACCTTTGGCTTAAACTTATTTTAAAGGTCTTTCAATTTCTTCTTAAACCTCTTCCCAACCCACCTAAACCAGCTCAGTTGGAGTTTTGCTGTAGCTAGTTTTGGAACAATTTGGATTGGAAGATGTTTAATAATTTATCCTTCTTCCACAAACCTTAATTATGAAATTTCTGGAATTATATTCAGTGCCATGCCCTCAGATGACTTTCATGAAATATAAATGGAATAATTTGATGGAAATATTGGTAATAACTGTGAGCCTTTGAGATATGAACAAATATCCAAAAAGGTCACAAAACAGATTTAAAATACTAATTTTAATGATAATAATTGAAATTATTATATTGAAATAAGTAAAAATTCCATAAAAAGGCATAAAACCTCAATGATATCAGAAACCAATGGATAAAGATGTGAGATAAATTACACCATCAGATTTAAAATGAAAAAATACACATATAAAATTTTAATTTCATATCTGAAAACCCAAAATGTACTGAGATAATCTGAATATATGTGCTTTTATGATTAGTGCATACATTCATGGTTTTTAACTCATATCTCTTGGAATATGCATGATAAATAGTTGAGACAACTATAAAGTTACCAAGTTATTAATGTATAAATACAGATATAAACTTCATTTCCAAAGCTATAAACAAGGTTATAACTTACAATGGCTTATTGAACAAAATAAGGTAAGCTATTGACCACTTTGTTGTGAAAGTGGTCCGAACTTAATAAAAGTAGATATTAAGATCTCACTAGCTTATAAGTTAAGAATGAAATAACTTTTATAATTATATTAAAGGTATAACCCCTTGAAATCATGGTTTGAAGTTTGAAATAGTAGTTTTCAACAGAAAAGATGAGCTACAAGAAAAATCATCAAAAATATAGTTTTCATTATGTAATGAAATACTCTTGGAAGCTTAATAGTGGAATGCTAAGCTATCAGAATTCATTTTCTTGATTTTTTTAGCATGTATAACTCACAACATATTAATGATCAAAGTTCAAGCTTCAAATTGATCATTTATGATAACTCACTATAATCTTATTTTAGGTTTAACAGTTATATAAGTGATACAATTTGTGAATAATAGTTTATTATGATTAAAGTCAATAAAATACATTAAGTTTTGACTTTTTCCAAGCATATGATGTCAGGAAACTTAAAGTTACAGTGATAACTCTAAAGAATGGTTTAACTATGATGTAATTATCACTAAAGCTTAAAATAATGATCAATTCCGGTGGATAATATCAATACAAGTCTACTAGAAGCCTTCTGGACTCTAGGAGAGAGGATTTTAATATAAATAGAGCTTTTTTTACTCTATTTCCCCCTCAGATGCAACAAAAACATCAAAGTTTTTAAATCCAAAGGTAATAACTTTATTCTTTTGATACAAATCTATTATACTGTAAAATACTCAAGTTCATCTTTCTATCAATCATCAATTTTGATGTTATTGAACCATTATTTAATTTATTTTTATTAAATTTCTCTCTAAACCTCCAATTCCACATAAAATCAAAAAAATTTATAATTTCTTTATTTTTTATTTTTAAATACACTTTGAATAAGTTTTATTTACATTTTTTGGCATAAAAAAAGTTAAAATTATTATATCAAGTGTTAAGAGTAGGTTGTATTTCTCTTTTTATACTAATCTCTCTTTATTATTATTCTTAATAACTCTTTATCAATATATAACCTTAATGTTAGTAATATTATTATTACAAATTGGTTTTTATTAATAAACAACAATTATTCATGCATTTATTATTTGTTTAGAACAATAATAAATTTCTATAAATATATTAATTATTAAATATTAATATATTCATTTTTATTATGTTATTATATTTATTTAATAATATGAATATTTTACTCCATAATTATGATAATTCTTTTCATTATTCATTACTTTAATAAGGAAATTCAGAGTACAATCAGTAAAATAGTAGTAATATTTACTTATTGTTTCAAAGTCAAGCCTTAAATTTGGGGGCCTGGCCATGATATTTACTTAAAAGACCTTTAAAAATATTCAAACTGGGTTTATTCAATAATAGATTGCTTTTATAATCATGGAACTATATAATAATTTTATATTTACTGATTTTAAAAGCTATTGAGGCATTTTTAAAGCAATTGTATTGTCTTACATGTGGTGTTTCACATCCTCACAATTGGAAGAACAATTTTTGAGTGACTCTAGTAATTTAAAAAGATCTTCCTAATTCAAAAGAAATATATATTATTTTACAATCTTAAGAATCATATTAATTTTTTTCATCATTTGAAAATAAAAATACAAAAAAACTGATTTTATTCATTTTTTTCTTTCATCTCTCTTATTTAAAAAGATATAACAGGAATTTTTCCTTGGAAATTTCCATATCTTCCAAAAATAACACCTTTGATAAAAAGACTTATATTTATTTGTATCTTTTAGTTTTTGGAGACAATCCAACAGAGGAAAATCAAGCCACTGTTGAAATATTTTTATTTCTTATTTTTTCTGATATGACTACTAGAAGAGGATTGCAATACTCCATCCAATTGGATGGATCTTGACTCAGAAGTAGAATTGATCCCTCAAAAGTGAAAAGAAAGGGCAGAATCCCCAGTCAAACAGAATCCACACAAGGAGGTGCCATATCTGAAAGGCAAGTCCAAGAAATGCCCACAATATCTGAACCAGAGTTGGAACTAAGTATGAGTAACTCCAACAGCTACAAATCAAATTAAGAAAGCTCAGATAGACATTTACATGAGCCAGTATAAGCAGTATTGCATGGTGCACAAGGACAAATATGTGGAAATTTTGCCACACATCCACCAGGTTGGGATGAACTCCTTGCACATCCTGAAAAAAGCTCCTCAAAGAGGAGAAAATAGTGAGATACTCCAATTTCTGGAATTAACTATCATCCAAAACTTAAATCAAAAATATAAAAGAATGGAATAACAAAAAGAGGGAGGAAAGCAAGGAAGAAGCCCCAGTATCTTCTACCAGCAAGCCACAAGCCAGCCAAACTACCCATGAAGGGAAGAAGAACAATAAAAAGAACTGGAGTAAGCCATATTCCCCAAGCTACAGGATTTCAAGAATCCAGAAAGATGCCATTGACAATGTCTTCAACATGGCCAGAACCTTGATGGATTTCAAGGACAAAGAAGAACAATGAATGAGACAGCCCCATTTCCCAAAGAAATCACTTTTTCTCCAGATGTTGTAAATACTTAAATGGAAATCAAAAATAGTACATTACCTCTAAAAGAAATGAAAAAATTTTATTATCTTTACAAGAAATAAATAGTGCTTTATTATCTTTAACACAAATTTTTGTAAAAAAACAAAAAAAGAAATAGACAGACTTAAAATTAAGGTTGGAAATAATAAACCCAAAGTCTTAATTGATAATACTCAGAAATCAATACAAGGACAACACAAGTTGTATAAGTACATAAAAGATATCAAAGAAAGAACTTTGACAATAAATTATGACTGAGTATTGACAATCTGACAGAAAAACTGAATAAATTAAGAATTTCTGTACAAACATTTGGAGAAAAGACTTTAACAAATCAAAAATTACTTTGAGACCATGTAGAAAAAAGTGATGAAGCAAGAATAAATCTTAAAAATTACATTAAAAGTGAAATAATACAAATTATTGAGAAAATGGATAAAATAAATGAAGCTAACTTGAATATTACAAAGTTAGCAACTCCATTTTCTCACAAAAGAAGTCCTGTTAGAACAAAATCCCTTCATAAAAGAATTAAGCCATCAAGAAAACAAGAATGTCTTGATCAAAGAAGAACCTCAACTGAAAGAATGGCCAACATTCACAGGTGAATGTGAATATGACCATATTTGATTTACTAAAGCAATTGACATGTTTCAAGAAGATTATGCCATACCAGATGAATTAATAACTACAAGATTTGATTCATTATTTGAAAAATCTTCAAAAAAGATGGTATTATGGTATAAGACAAACAACTGGCAAAAATACCTGGTCTTGGTAGAAAAATAAAATAATCATCAAGTGGGCAAATGATTCCTGTAGGTACAAAACAGAAAATACATTTGAAAATTCCTTCTTTGATCCAGAAAAGGATACACTTTTAGCTTGGTTCTTAAAAACAGTTGAAAGATTAAATTCACTGTATCCAGAGATGTAACAAAAGATTGTGCACATAAAGATACTTGAAAAATGTGGAAGAGAATTGAAAAATTCCCTGAGAAGAAGGTGCATAGAACCATGATCTACAGAAGAGTATATAAATGCACTAGAAAATATAGTGACAAGGACAAAATTTGGCAGAACTTTGAAGAAATTGGACATTAAAAGGTCAAATAAACCACTTATCAAAAACAATAAACCAAGAAAACCTTTCAAGACAAATAAATCCAACATAAAGAGAAAAGAAAGTTTCACAAATGTGGAGGTATTGGGCACTTAGCCAATAATTGGCTCAAAAAGGCAAAAATTGATGAAATTGTGGGAAAACAAGACCACAATGATAAAGAAAATGAATCTAACTCTGAAAAAGACAGTGAAGATTCAGAAACTTCTGGAAGTGATGAAATCAATATAATAAATTCTCAAATTAATAATATTTATTTAATATATGAAGTACTAGATGTAAATTAAAACTTAAAACAACTTGAAACATATGATACTAGCCTCAAAGATATACAAGATGCCAAAATACATAGAAACAAAGCTGCAAGAGGAATGGGATATACAGCTGGAAAATCAAGTAGAAGCATTTTTATGATAGAAAATAAAGAGGAAAAAGTAAACCTGGACACTGGAGCATACTGCACCTGTGTTGGTAAAAGTTATTTACAGAAAATTATACCAGATTGGGAAGAAAAACCTATGTCAATACAAAGGGTTGAATTTAGTAGTGCAAGTGAGAGCATGAAGCCCCTTGGTATAATTTACTTAACATCAATTTTTCTTCATCCTCCCCAATGTATAAGAGTGAAAGTAGATTTTTTAGTAAGGGAAAACTGTACTAGTAACCACTTTATACTTGGAAGTTATTTCTTAGAAATCTATAGAATAGATATCTCTAACCAAAAATACAGATATTGTACCATAGGAGATAACAAAAGAAAGAAATTTGGATTTTTAAGAAAAAATAGACAAATTGAGGTTATAAAGAATGAATTGGACACTTAGCAAATATTTGCGTTAAAAATAAAAAAATCAATTAAATTGAGGAAACAGAAGAGAACAATGATAAAGAAGATGAATTCAATTCTTAAAAAGACACTGGAGAGTCAGAAACTTTTGTAATTGATGAAATCAATATAATTACTGCACAAATTAATAATACTGACTTAATATATGAATTACTAGAATTAAATTCAAACTTACCACAATTTGGAACATCTGATACAAGCCTCATGAACATACAAGATGCCAAACTTTATAGAACCAAGCCTGCAAAAGGAATAGGATATACAGCTGGAAGATCAAGTATAAGTATTTTTATGGTAGAAAACAAAGAGTAAAAGGTAAACCTGGACACAGGAGCATACTTTACCTGTATTGGTAGAAGTTATTTACAAACAAGTATACCAGATTGGGAAGGAAAACTTATACCAATACAAGGGATTAAATTTTGTAGTGCAAGTGAAAGCATGGAGCCCCTTGGAATAATTTACTTAACATTAATTTTTCCTCATCCTTCCCAATGTATAAGAGTGAAAGTATAATTTTAGTAATGGACAACTGTGCTAGTAGCCATTTTATACTTGGAAATAATTACTTCTCAATTTATGGAATAGATATCTCTAACCAAAAATACAGATATTTTACCATAGGAGATAACAAAGGACATAAATTCGGCTTTTTGAACAACAAAAAACAAATTACTGTCATAAAAAATTAAGAGAGAAGCCCAGAAAGACATTTATTAATAAGTGAAAAACTTACTGAGGCAGAATCCAATTAATAATTAACAGAAAAATTGATTTATCTGTTATTTAAATACAAAAATACCATTGAAACTGACAAAGAACCACTAGGTTCTATCATTGAAAATGAATTAGACAACATTCTCAATCTGGAAAAACCTCATCCACTCCTGTTAAAAAGACCAGCTTACCCAGATAGCCCAATATCTAGAGAAGCCTTTGAGGTCCATATTGAAGAATTAATGGACCTAGGGGTATTAAGTAAAGTAGGACATAATGAACAGGTAGAAGTCACCACACATGTTATTATAGCTTGGCATAATAGTAAATAAAGGATGGTATTACAGCAAGGTATTCTCTAAAAGGTTTTCACCAAAATAGATTTACAGAAAGTTGCAGAAAAATACTAAGGATAATAGTGCATTGTGGCATATATAAATGCCTAAGACTTTCTTTTGGTATAAAAAATGCACCTTCCCATTATCAAGGAATGATTAATACCATATTTTCTGAAGAATTATCAGAAGTATGGTTACTTATCTACGTTGAGGATAAAATAGTTTGCTTGGAAGCTTGTGAAAATAAGGTAAAAATACTAGCAAGATTCTTACAAAAGATAGTGCAAGTAAATATGAAAATTTTCTTGAAGAAATTTCATTTTGCCTATAGTGAACTAAAAGCACTGGGACATGTTGTATTTGGACTAAGCTGGGGAATAGATGAAAACAAAGTAGCAGAAGTACAAATGAAACCAATTCCCCAAACCAAGAAAGAATTGCAATCATTTCTAGGATTTTCTGGTTATTAAAGAAAGCATATTAAAAATTTTTCAAGAATTTCCAAAATACTTTACAAACTCTGTGACCAGCAGACAGTCTATAAAATTACTAAAGAAAGGGTTAAAGCATATGAGGAACTGAAAAAATCCCTCACAACTTCCTCTTTTCTTCTGAATCCAGATCGTAAATTACCTTTCAAACTGTACATTGAAGCTTGTGGAGAAGTATTAGGTGCTGCACTACACCAGACACAAATCATCAATGATAAACCTGTTTAAGGACCAATTTTCTCCATTTCAAGACAGCTTAAGCCAACAGAAGTAAGATATGGAGCAAGCCAAATGGAACTTCTTTTCTCAGTATGGGCTTTAAAAAAGTTACACTACTATTTTTATGTAACAGTGTTTGAGTTCATTACAGACTGTAATTCTTTAAAATGTTTATTAAACATGAAGACACCAAATACACACATGCTGAGATGGCAGATTTCTATCCAAGATTATAGAGGAAATATCACTATAGCTCATAAATCTGGAAATATTAATAAAAACACAGATGGTCTTAGCAGGAGGCTTTAGCAAATACACCTGAAAACCTAACATGGGTACCACAGGAAGAACATCATATATAAGGCATATGTGTTACAGATATTGGAAAAAAATGCCTTAATAAAGCTGAAGAAAGCTATAAAATGAACAAAACCTTCCATATCTTATGACAGCTTTTAATGAAAGATTGTAAAGAGCCATCATTATCTTCCAAACTAGATGAAGTATGGAAAAAAGCATATGATGAAGGAAGAATCCACCTCCTTTATGGAATTATTCATCATAGGACCAAACACACATGTGATATGGCCTTGACAGATAAGACTCTGATAAGCACTATACTACATGAATTCCATGATAGTGTTGTATCTATACATCTCTCAGAAGATCTGACACCAGAAAGGGCAAAAACCTGCTCTTGGTTGCCAAATCAGAGGAAGGATGTTGCAGAGTATTACCAAACCTGTGACAGATGTCAAACAGCAAACAGAGCCACTGGAAAGAAATTTAGAATGATGATCCAAATTCAGGAGCCAAAATTTCCCTTGGAAATAGCTCACATGGATTGGGTAACAGCCTTACCTCAAGGAGGAGACAGAAGTTCTAATGCATGCCCAGTATTTGTTTACAGGTACAACAAAACCCCAGCGTTCTTACAATTTCATAAATATGACAAAGCTATTTATACAGCCATAATGATATGGAAGAGAGTCATTATCCATACAGGCTTATTTCAAAATATCATCAGTGATAGAGATCCCAAATTTGCTTCAGCATTATGGAAAAATCTCCACATCTTGTTTGGAGAAAAATTATTATTCTCAACAGCTTACCACCCTCAAACTGATGATCTATCAAAAAGAATGATACAAGCTTTAGAAGACATGATCAGAATATTCTGTGCTTATGGACTAGAAGTCAAAGATTCTGACAGTTTTACCCATGATTGGTGTACTATAATACCAGCTCTTGAGCTGGCATATAAGAAATCAATTCATTCTTCAACTGGAGAAACACCAGAAATGTTAGAAAAAGGTTGGAATCCAAGAATTAATTATTAAACTCTCAAATAGAGCTTAGTGAATATGCATCCAACAGCAATAAGTCTCAAAATAATTCTTGACAAAGCAAGACATCATACCAACAGTTTCATGCAAGATTCTTTCAAATATGAAAAAGAAAGTTAGGGAAAAAGTCATAAGCCACCTTATTTTAAAGTAGGAGACTTGGTCTTAGTATTAACTCTAAGCTTTAATAAAATCAAATTCCCAAAGAAATTTGAAGATTCCTTTTCAGGACCCTTCATGATAAAAACACCACATGGCCCTAATGCTGTGTGTCTAGAATTAACAGGTGAATCAATGAACAAATACACAGCTTTCCCTGTAAGCCTAATAAAACCTTACAGCTCAATTGTTAAGGAGTTATTTCCCCCAATAAATAAACCATCACTTGAAACTCCCCTTCTAAAAGAAGGAGAAGAAAATAAAATTGTGAAAGTCTGTAAAGAAAGGAGGATGAGAAACAAAAAAGAAAGGGAATACCTTTTAGGGTATAGAAACCCAACTAAAGAAGATGAATTGCTACTTGAGAAAGATATAAATAATTCTGATAAGCTATTAAGAAGTTTTAGAAATGGAAGAAGACCTAAAGAATAGAAAATCTAAGCATTATTGAGCTTCAAGACTAAAAAAGTCTATTGAAGAGGTAGGACAGTGGATGATACCCTATATCAGATTGTGGTACAATGTTTTTTTAGTTTTAGGGAGTTTGAGCCTGTTGGACATCACCACATATCCAAAAATGTCACAAAACAACTTGAATATGCTTATTTTAATAAAAGGAATTGAAATTATTATCTTGAAATAAGCAAAAATGCCATAAAAAGGCATAAAACCTTGATTATCTCAGAAAAAAATGCATAAAAATGTGTGAATAATTATACCATTGGATTACCCATGAAAAACTACACATATATCATTTTTATGTCATATCTGAAAACACAATAGTTACTGAGAGAAGCTGAATATATTTACTTTTATGATCAGCACATAAATTCATAGTTTTTGGCTCATATATTGTGAAATATGCATGATAAATAGTTGATCCAAAAATATAGTTACCACACAATTAATGTATAAATACAGATATAAAATTTATTTTGCAAGTTATAAACAAAGCTATAACTTAAAATGGCTTATTGAGAAAAATAAGATAAGCTATTCACCACTTTGCTGTGAAGGTGGTCTAAACTCAAAATGAAGTAGATATTCATATTATGATAGCTTGAAAGTGAAGAATTAATTAATTATTATCATTATCTTCAATGTATAACACCTTGAAATCATGGCTTGAAGTTCAAAATATTAAATTTCAATAGAAAAGATGAGCTACAAGAAAAATAATCAAAAATGGAGTTTTGATGATTTAATAAGGTTCTCTTTGAAGCTTAATGATGAAATTCCAAAATATCAGAATTAACTCTTTTATTGGCTTTAGCATGTATAACTCAAAATTTATTAATGATAAAAGCTTAAGCTTAAAATTAATCATTTATGATCACTCACTGTTATCTTATTTTAAGCTTAACAGTTATACAAGTGATTAAATTGGTGAATACTAGTTTATTATGATTGAAAATAATAAAATAAACAAATCTTAAACTTCTTCCAATTCTATGATGTCAGAAAGCTTAGAGTTAAAGTGATACCTCTCAATAATGGTGTAATAATGAGATAAGATGGTTTGATTATGATGTAATCATTACTAAAGCTTGAAATACTGATTAATTCCAGTCAATAATTTCACTCAAGATCTACTATAAGACTTCTGGACTATAGGAGGGAGGATTTTACTATAAATAGAGCTCTTTTTCCTCTATTTCCCTCTTAGATTCAACAAAAACGCTAAATATATTAGATACAAAGATAATAAATTTATTCTTTTTATATACCTCTATTATATTATCAAAGAATCAAGTTCATCTTTATATTAATCATAATTTTTGATGTTATTGAACCATTATTTATTTATTTTGGTTAAATTTCTCTCTAAATCTCTAATTCCACATAAAAGCAAGAAAATTTATAATTTCTTTATTTTTCATTTTTAAATACAATTTGAATAAGTTTTACTTACATTTTGTGGCATAAAATAATTTAAAATTATTATATTAAGCGTTAAAAGTAGGTTATATTCCCCTTTTTATAATAATCTCTCTTTATTATTATTCTTAATAATTCTTTATTAATATAATTCTAATATTAGTAATATTATTGTTGTAAATTGTTTTTATTAATAAGGAACAATTTTCACACATTTATTATTTGTTTGTAACAATAATGAATTTCCATACATATATCTATTTTTATTGCATTATTATATTTATTTAATAATATAAGTATTTTTAAGCAAAAATTGGAATAATTCTTCATCTTATTCATTACTTTGATAAGGACATTCAGAGTTCAAAAAGCAAGATATTGGTAATATTTACTTATTGTTTCATAGTCAAACCTTACAATCACCCTATGCTCAATTTCAAAAATAAGAATATTTTTGTTGCTCAAAATTTGTGAAACATCTTTAAATGTTGTTGATCAATTATAATTAAATATGGAATAAATTCTTAATTTATTATCTTTTGATCATCAGGGACTTATTATTCTGGAACTTTGGCTTTCAAGATATGTAACAACTACTAAGCCAATATCTTTGCATATGCTTCTGTGGTATTGTTGTGTGGTTTGATTTCCATGTCATATGATTTCTATTTTTTATTTAATTTCTTTAAAAATACTTTTGTCTCACATAACTTCCCTATTTTATCAAGATGATTCCCAAATAATATTTATCCTCTCAATTTCTGATTTTTTTTTGTTTTGGGATTTTATTATTTTCTCAATTGTTTTTTATATTCTAAACTTTGTTTTGGGTGTGTAGAATGATTTTTTTTTAGGGGGGTTTGGATATTTTTTTTCTCAATGATTTCCAAAAGGAATTGATTTATTTTTACTCGTACTTAATTTTATTCATATTACCACAGTTTTTGTGATTGTTTTTTCTGTGAATTTTTCTCTTATTCACTATTTTTTAATTTTGCTTCAGGAATTTTCTTTTTAGCTTTTTTTGTTTTAATTCTTGATTTTTTTTTCTTTTTTTCTTCTTCTGATTTTTTGAATTTGTTTCATGATTTTTTTTATTAATTTTTTCAGGGGTGTGAACACTTTAAATCAGTGCAGAATCACTGAGAAGCACGTAGAAGCATTTATTTAGAGTATTCAAACCCTTTAAAAAAATTTGAAAAATTTAAAACAATAAAAACAAAAAGAAAAATCACCAAGTTAAAAAAAATCATAATTTCAAATAGAAAAAATTTAAGCATCAAAAATTAGAAAATAGCCCAAAATATTAAAATGAACTTCAAAATCAAAATGAGATACTTTTTTTAAAAAAAAATACTTAAAAATCTCAAAAAAAAAAAAATAAAGAATTTTTTTTTCAATACTTCAACCCAAAAATGACTTAAAAATGAAAGCAGCCAAAAATTTAAAGAAAAAAAATGTTATTCTTGCTATAAATCAGAGTAAAAATTGGTTATTTTTTTAGTTCTATTGTTTCATATTCCCAAAATCCACATAATATTAAATACAAAGAGAAATCAAGATAGGAAATTAAGATTTGAGAAATAAATATCCCACCTCCAAGATAAAGGGGGTTAAAACATAACATCAAACCTATGTAACTAAATGATTCATTTTTTTCAATTTAAGCTTAGATCATTTTCTAAAGAAAGCCAATCATGTGTGAAATTTGAAAGTTTTCCTTCACATAATTTAACAATAAGAAATAAGGTTGTAGAAAAATTTCATAGAAACCAAAATGATTCATTTTGATAGTGAAAACTCAATATGAAAGGGAGTTTTAATTTAAAAATAACCTTCATAATTGGTCTTCTTCATTATGTGTAAAAAATTTGATGAAATTGTAAGAATTCATTTTAATTAGAAAAATTATCCCTTCCTTGGAAATATTGTGAGTAATCAAGACATTATGAAACATATTTGAAGAAAATAGTACTACTTCTGATTTCTATGAGTCTCAGTTAATTTAAATTTTTTCATAGCTTCCAAAAAGAATCATTCAGAAATTTTTTTGGTATAAAAGTAGGGAAAGCACAAATATTATATATGCATCAAAAAAAGATTCAAATCACTGCATATCTGCCTTTAATGGTGTGTGAAGTATCTTAAAAGAACAATAGCCAAACTTCATGGTAGATTTTTTGGCTTGAAACTGTTTAAGTTCTTTATAAATTGGTTCAATACATAGATGATTTTAATTTAGCATAAATTGATACAGAAATTGTTAGAAATAATGTGAACCTGTTCCATAGGCCTATTATTTGGAGTATGAGGGAAAATTAAATCCCTCTAAGGTTACTTCACATATCTCTGTAAAAGAAGTTTATTTCCCTATGGAGAGGAATTTTCATTCAATAATTGATTGTATTGGTGAATTTTGTATATGGAATGTATGAGTAAACAAACAAAGGTAATTGTAAATCTGTAATATTCTATTCTGATTGAGTAAAGTTTTAAATATCCAAACCTGTGGCTAAATGTATCTGAAGAAAGATTTTAAGGTTAGAATTAAGGTTGGGACTCAAGTTGAAAGCAGGTTGGACCTGGGTTGGACCTGCTACCCTGCTGGTGGGGATAGCCTTTTTTCATGGTGAATGAGGTGAATAATAATGAAATGGATGAAATTACTTGACCAAAATGACTTGGTGTTTCTTCATTTGAGAAAAATTAATAGAATGAACATAAATATTTTTTATTTGAAAGGAGAATTGAAGATTCAAATCATTTTTCTAAGACATATTAAATTTGATTTTTTCATTTATAAAAAAACAAATGAAACTTATGTTTCTAATTTTGGAAAGGAAAAACTCAATATTGAATTGAAACAAAAGCATTTTCTCAATAATATTTGAAATTTGGTCCATTTTATTTTAAGAATGGATGAAACTATGCATTTATTTTTAAGATTTAAGACTAAAATACAACCAATTGATTTTTTTCAATTTTATAAGAAATCAATAAAATGATTTCTTTATTTAATGAGAATTTGAATATTGAAAATATTTCAAAATGATTTTTTGGAGAATTTTTGAAATTTATTTTTCTTTATTTGAAGGAAAAATAAGATAAATTTTCTCCTGTTTGATTTGAGAAAAATAAAAGATTTAAATTAGAAATTTTTTTTATTTTTTTTATTAATTGTCTTTTTTTAAGTTGAGCTTACTTTTTCCTCTTTGAACAAGAAATTATTTCCGATTCAATTTAATCTTAGATCAAATTTATCTCTTTTATAAATGGAAAAAAATTCTTTTCAATCAATTTAGAAATTTAATTCCAATCTATAGCAATCCTTCAATTAGAAATAAACCTTTTATTATAGTTAAATAGGGATTTGTTAACAAAACCATTCCCAAGATGAAAAATGGGCACAATGGAGATTAAAAAAGAGATTTTACAAGTAGAATTTTTCTAGAAAAAATTAATCCAAATTATTTCTTAAAAACATATGGAAAAGGAACAAAATGTTACCCAAAAAACACATGAGCCTTATTTTCACTTGTTGAGTAATGAAAAGATGGTTTACAGCTCTCGAATGGGGAGTAAAGAGTTTATATCTTAAATAGTGAGGTAAATATTATTATTATTATTATTATTATTTTGTTTTTTCCATTAATCTTTCTTAAATTAATACTGAATGTGATGTCTATTCTCATCAAAGTCAACTTTCTTCTTTAATTTATTCTCTTCAAATTTATTTGAACTTCCTTTGATTTATGTCTTGTTTTCTTTTATGAAATACCTTTTCCTACTACCATATTTTTCTTATTCTATTCTTATTTTTACTTCAAGTAATTTCAAGAGATTTGAGATAATATTTCAATATGAAATCCTTCCAAGTATGAAGAAAACTGTATGCAAGTGTTAAAATATGTTCATTTATTTCCGCCATATGCTGCTGTAGTTAATGAGTTTTGTGAAGGTTTTAACTATGATAAATGATTGAATAATACTAATATTTTACTCATTGTACTCTGAATGTCCTAATCTTAATGAGAAATGAGATTAAAAAGAATTATTATAATAATATTAGTATAATTATTGTGTAACATTTATATTATTTCAAATAAATAAGTTGATATAATGATATAATAAAATAAATATATTAATATATTTAATATATATTTATTATTTTTAAACAAAAAATAATAAATTCATGAAGAAAATTTATTTAATAATTAAAATCAATTTAGAACAATAATAGTATAAATATTAAAGTTATATATTGATATAAATACCATTTATATTGATAAAATAATTATCAAGAGTAATAATCAAGAGAAAATGACCTAATTTTGATACTTGGTAAAATAATTTTGATTATATGCATAATAATGTAAATATAACTTATTCAAACTGTATTTACAAATTTTCTTGATTTTATGTGGAATTGAGGATTTAGCAAGGAATTAACAAAACAATAATATTTTTGACATAATGAATGACTTGAAAATCAATTACTGATTGGTAAAAACTTTGTCTTTAATAATATAAATGATTCATTACTAAATAATAAAGATAATTACCTTTGTATTTGATTTATTATTGTGTTTGTTGCGTCTGAGGCGGAAATAGAGGGAAAAGAGCTCTATATATATTAAAAGCCTCCCTGATAGAGTCAAGAAGGCTTCTAGTAGACATGTACTGATGGTATCCACAGGAATTGATAAATATTTTAAGGCGCAATGATAACTACATTATAATTAGACCTTCTTCTCTCATTATTATGCCATTATTTAGAGTTATCACTGTAAGTATACATTTTCTGACCTCATAGGCTTGAAAAAAGGTTAGAATTTGTGGATTTAATTATTCATAATCATAGTTTACTATTATGCACCAGCTTGATCACTTATTCAACTGTTAAACTTGAAATAAGTTTACAGTTAGTGATAATAAATGATCATTTTCAAGCTTTAGCTTTTGTCATTGATGACATTTGAGTTATTAATTCTAGAGCCATTCAGAGAGTGAATTCTGATATCTTGGAATTTCCTTCACAATATTCCAAGATAATTTAATTACCTCATCAAAAATCTATTTTTGATGATTTTTCTTGTAACTCATCTTTTCTGTTGAGATTAACTATTTCAAACTTCAAACTACAATTTTAGGGGTTGTACCTTGAATATCATGATTAAAACTACATAATTATTCAAGTATGAGCTAGTTTAATCCTTTCAGCCACTTTTAATTCAAAGGGGTCAACAGCTATTGCTATTTTGCTCAATAAACCCTTGTAAGCTTATATTTGTTTATATCCTGCCAAATAAAGTTTATATTTGTATTTTTAAAGTTATTTTGGGCAAAATTGATGTTTGAATAAACCATTTATCATGCATACCTCAAACAATATTAGCTAAAAGCCATGAAAATATGCACTGATCATAAAAGTGCATATATTCAGGTTATCTCAGTAAGTATTGACTTTATAGATATGACATAAAAACTGTATATGTTTATTTTTTTGATGTGGAATCCAATGGCATACTTTATTTTAAATTTTTATTAATTATAATCTGAGATAATCAATAATTTAAGCTTTTGTATGGAAATTTTACTTACTTTAACATTATAATTTCAATTCTTGTTATTAAAATGAGTTTTTTAAAGTTGTTTTGTGATATTTTTGAATATTTGGTCATATCTCAAAGGCTCAAATTTTAACAGGATATAATTTCATGATTCTTTAATAGATTAATATTGAAAATGTGCACCAAGAAGTAGCAAATTACTGTGATAACTTTATTCTGATTCTATCTTATATTAAATGCAGTAATCATTGACATTTTTAAAATTAATATTTAGTCTCTTGATTGAATTGAAATTCCTGATTAGTGTCTAAACAGGAGGTTCAAGTGTTTCCTCCAAGTGAAATCAATAAGGTATTCAGAAATGAGAGAGATTATTTAATATTGATCAAACAAGAAATTTTACTGATATGTTATAGTGAAGAAATTTTCTGTGTACCAGTGACAACTGATTCTACTAACTGAGAATAAAAATTTGATATTCAGTTCAAGTTCAAATAGTTTATAAATTTTGCTATAGCATACAAACATTCTCTGTAAGATTGTGGCCTTCAGGGTAAGTCTATGTAGTAGATTACAACTATTAAATACAATCTAGAAATGTGACTATGACTTGGATAAATTTATTGAGAATAAACAAAAAGGGTCTACTGTTATATAGTAAAAGTGGTGATGAATCTACTAAGAACCTTGGTTTTAAAAATTCAATATCAATCAAAAAATTCTAATTCCTACAATAATCAATATTTTTTTATTATAGAAAATTTTCTCTAAAGGTACTACTGTTGTAAGAAATTTTGACCATGTAAGGATAACAATATAATATTATGAGGTCATTTTACAGTGAGAAAAGGCCTGATTTGATCACTTTTGGGTACTTTGAGGGGCTTTTAAGCTTTTCACATGTCTGAATAGTGGAACTTTGTACTATGGAGGCGTAATTGTGGTTTTATACCATAAATTCTGACATATGTATAGTCAGAATTGTGTTTTTGTGACCACAAATGATAATTCCGGATCAATACAGGGTGTGAAAATGCTTCAAAGGCCATGTCAGAACTTTTATGACTCATAAAGAGTGTTTCATTTTCTAAAATTAGTCACTATAGCTTTCTTTACTCTTTAAACTACCGTTATTTTAAGTATCAAGCTAGTACCAGATGGTAAAGGTTTTTTACAGGCCAGCATTGGTCAAAAAATTTCTGATACAAATATCTCATATTTGGAATATTAAGAATTCAAATATATATAGCTTAAGGGATTTATTAGTGATTTCATTTGGTATGATTCATTTTACCCTTCTTAAACATAGCAGAAGCTATAAGGGTTTCAAGTCTTTTCACCAGGGAATTTCTTGTTGGACTGGCCAGCCAATAATATGTTTTTTCTTAAAATAACCTTATAATTCATCTTTGTAGTTCTCTAAGTGTTATCATATAATGGTGAGAAAATTATTTTGAGATATTCCTAATATTGCTATCCTATAAATTTTTTTCAAATTGGTCAAAAATCTTTGTGTAGCTCACGCGAAAAAACTTAAGTTAATGTGGATATACAATTATAATTCATGTGCTGGTTCAGCAATAAATTTTAGATAACTTCACAAAAAGTAAATTCAAGAAAATGGGAAACAAAAAATGAGAACAATGAGCTGAGCTTGAAATTTCTTTTATATCTGTAAATATTTCTTAAATATGTCAAAATAGCTTTTCCTTCTGATGATTCAACCATAAAGCCAATATTTACATAATCTGGAAATGAAATACAATCAAAAATAAAACATAATAGAGCTTTAATTATATATTAAGGAAGCTATTAATTAAAAAAATTATTTCAAAATATATTTTAAAATATGAAAGAACGGGATAATATTTTGTTATTATTGAAAATCTCTCTCTTGTCAAGATCATATAATGGATTTCAAAATGGAAAATGGCCACTGGTTGAGACTACTCAGAGGAGAATATCACCTGTAAAGGATTGGTGCAAGAAACATGATATCTTTGGAAAAGGATAATGTATAATTAATAAAAACCACTGGACCTGTTGGAAAACTAATTTTGGGGATGTTATTATGTAAACCTTAGTGAAGACCCTGTTGAATTACCATATTTGTGCCATAAAATGGGCTTGGAGGGATTTCTAGCTGTAAAATGAATTATTTTTCCACAGCATTACTTCTATTATTCTGTGTAAGATAAATTTCATTTATCTTGGGTGGTTTACTATTTTAAATTAAATGAAAACCCCTGATATTGGTCAATAATGGCTGCTTTGTCACCCTGAGACATCCCTTGGTCTACTTACCCTTAGTTTTATGTTTCTTTTTGCCCCATTTATTGGGAAAAACCCTGGAATTGAAGAATACTTTCTTTAGGGGGCTTTGCGAAGAAGATCATAGTGAAAACGCCATGAAATAAACATATTTGTGCTATAAAAGGGTTTTGGGGTGTCTATTTAGCTGTAAAATACAATTGTTTGTGAATATTAATCTTAAAAGTCGGGATTTCATTTGGGGCTTTAAGTATAGATAAATGTGTAAAAACCCCTGAAACTGGCCAAAATTGTCTTTTTTGCGCCTGGAGACATCCTGAAGGCATATTATCCAAAAGGGCTGGGTCTGTTTATTTCATATATTTCAAAAAACCCGCCAGACATGTGGGATACTTCAGTTAGGAGGTTTTACTATTAAGATCCTAATGGAAACCACATGAAATTCTAGAATTAATGGCTTAAAGTGGGCTATAAAGGCCCATATAGATGTGAAATACAGAATATTTTTTCAATTATTTTTTGAAATGATTATTTCCAATAATTAGGAATATCTGTTGGGGGGTTAAAAATAGCTAATTGTGTGAAATCCCATGAAACTGGCCCAAAATAGCTGGTTTTGTGACCAGGGACATCTCCCTGGCCTATCCTTCCATGGGTTTTGGGGGTTGGTCTTTCCATAGACTTCAAAAAGCCCCCAAACCTGTGAAAGACTTTAATTAGGGGGATTTACTTTAGGAATATTAGTAAGAACTGCATGGTATGGCAAAACTTGTTTCATAAGTGGATTGGGGGGGTCTACATAGCTGCCAAATGAAGAATTCTTTTCAAAGTATTATTTTGAATATATTTTGAGAAGATTTTGGGAATTTTTCTGGGTGGAGTGAATTATTTGACATTGTTTGAATCCTCTGAAACTGGCCAAAAGTGGATTTTTTGGGGCCCTGGATTTTCCCGCAGTTTTTGGGAGTTGTTTGCTCCAGCTACTGCAAAAAATACCCCAGATCCATTAAAGAATTTCTTTAGTTCGCTTTAATATGGAATAATTAAGGAAACTCTTGTTTAATGGACAAATCGATGCCAAAAATGGGCTTTGAGGTTTCTGGAAAATCCGTAATTGTTTTGGAATATTTGTTTTAATAGATCAGAAATCTTTCATGAAAATTCAAACATGGACAATTGTGTGAAAAAAACTGAACATGGTAAAGAATGGATGTTCTTATTCCCTGGTGCTCCTTTGAACAGATTCCTGTCCTTGTGAAATACTTAACTTAGTGGGTTTCACTATGGAAAACACATTTAAAACCTTGTCAAATGGAAAAATGTGTGCCAAAAATGTTTTTGGGAATCTGTGTAGCTGTCAGATACTGAAGAATTTCCAAAGAGTATTTTGGACTGTTTCTTAACACATGAACAAGACAGGAATGCTGAGATAAGTTCATGCTAAACCGGTCTCTTTTTCAATCATGAATATTTATGAATTTTTGCCTGAAGTTAATCTCTAACAACCAATTTTATCCAACACAAAATGTTATCATCTGCACTTGAGGACTAGATATGCCAGAGGGCTCAATGCACTACCTACTCATCACATTATTTGAATATAAGATTATTTTTATTTTTCATCTCGATAAATTCTTCAGTACTTATCATATAAGGTCATTTCCTAAACAAATTCTCTATCATAGTGATCTCAATACCTCCCTTTCAATATTTTTAATCAGTTTGACTAATTTCCATTCCTTTTCTTAGACTTCCATTATGAAACTCCAATAAAACCATCAGAAAATCAATTTCAAAAAAAGCTAAACATAATTCTAGAAACTTTAGGAGTAAATAGTTAGACATATAGCCCTTTTCAAGAAATTTGGAATTCTAAGACTATTTTAGTTTGAACTTATTCCACTTCCAGATTGCTTACAAATTCACATATCCTCCGATAAGAGCTAGTGTCAAGCTCAATATTTTGAATAATCAAGAAATGTTTTTGTCATAAAAAGATATTTTGAAGTAATATCATAGGTAGTAATATTCCACACATCATATACTAATAAGAAACATTGATTTTTCTCAACAAATAATGTATTTCTGGCCAGCCAGCCAAAAAACGATCCCTGGTGTTTGAGTTATTTTGGTACATCAGTATGTGACTTAAAAAACTTCCAACACATATATATATGTCAATTTTGAAGATATGAGAGTTTGAAAGTTACAAAATTTCAGGGCTTGATTAGCTATAATTCTTTACACACCTTTCCCTACATTTGTATTATTATATGAAATGTATACAGGGATTTCTTGGAATTACTATTACCAGAAATCTTGTATTTTGTTTAAAAACCTTTAAGAAAATTTCTCTTATCCAATTTTGGAGAAAAAACTTTTCAACGCATCTCAAATTAAAGCTCTCATTTAGATCTTTCACTTTGATGAAATTTCATAACTTTCTGTACAATCCCTAATAGAACTTTGATGAGTTTTTTGGGGTTAAAAGTATGAATGTGGTATTTCTTTAATTATGGGTAATACTGGAAAATGGGTGACACCGTAGATTAAATAATGAGGCCATTTCAAATTTTCTTGCATTAAATATTTATAATTTAGATTAGAGCTCAAAATCAGGTTCTTGAATATTTAGTGTTCACTCAAGCTAAAATTATTTATATTTCTTCCTATTATTATCCAATTTGTATCATGATGGTATAATCTTAATTGAAATATTTCCCTCCTTATAGTTATGAATTTATGGACTTGATTTATCAAGAATTTCTTATACTAAGGGATAAAAGGTTTATACAATTATTTATGTCATTCTGGTGCTGTTTTTACATTCAAAGACTAGAATATACTCCTCTAAAAAGGCTAATAATTGATTTGATCATTATTTCGACTCTAAATAACTGGATCAATTTAAATTGAAATTCTTATCTGCACTACTTTTTAGTTTTACCTACTTGTATTATTCTGGTGTTTTATTTTTTTTATCAAATACTCCTTCTTGGAATATCCTTTTATTTTATTGCGGTTTTCATTTCTCAAGTATATTTTCCTTTCTGTGTCTATGAAACCTTTGATAATATGACTATTGATCAATAGTACTATGACTTTTATTATGAAATATAATAAATTAATTTAGGGTGTTGGTAAAAGCATGTAAGCTTTTAGTAAAAACACGTAAGCCCTTATGTGTTTTTACCAAATTATGGCCAAAACACGTAAGTGACCTAATTTTTTTAAAAAAAATTCCTCAGGCTCAGTTTTGAGAATTTATAACATTTTTTTTTGCCATATTTTTTCCGACATGGGATGTGTAGGTCCCCAAATTTTTTCAATTTTTTTTTTTGCCCAATTTTTCTATTTTGGGCAATTTGGTAAAATGGCCCATTTTTTTGAAAAAATTCATTAAAAATGTTCCCACTTATGAATTTCAATTTTTTTATTTTAAAATGAAGGTGAGAATGTTGAGAGTAATAAACCAGAAGCCCAACATTTTGGTATTTTTTTTGCAAGAACATTTGTAGGCCCAAAAAGTCCATGTTTTTTTATGTTTTTTTGTTCATGTTTGTAATTAAATTGAATTCAAAATGTAATTTATGATGAGTGGAAGTTAAAATTTGATTTTTGGCATTAGCAGTGCCATAAATGGCATCACTAATGACATAATAATGCCATAAATGGCATCAAGAATGACATACAGATGCCATTTATGGCCAGAAAATTGGCATAAATGGCATTACAGAAATGCCATAAATTGAATTTAATGGCCTTGACAATGCCATTTATGTATTTAACAATGCCATAAATGGCCTTAACATTGGCCTTTAAAATGGCATGAATGGCCTTAACATTGGCCTTAAAAATGGAATTAATGGCCTTAACTATAACATAAATGGCATCAAAAATGCCATTTATGGAATCAAAAATTCCATTTGTGGCATTACATAAATGGAATTAACAATGCCATTTATTGCATTGATAATGCCATTCATGGTATTAGTAATGCCATTAATGGCATTGTTAATGTGGCATTATTAATGCCATTTATGGCATTAATGGCATCATAAATGTTGCATTTTTAATGCCACAAATGGCATTGTTGATGCCATAAATGGCATCAATGGCATCAATAATATTTCCTTAATAATGCCATTAATGGCACTGTTAATGCCATTTATGGCATTGTTTATTCCATAAATGGCATCAGAAATATTGAATTGATAATTCCATTAATGGCACTGTTAATGCCATAAATGGAATTTTTAATGCCACAAATGGCATTAATGGCATCATAAATGCCATAAATAGCCATATTTCATTTAAAAACCATTCTTTATGTGTTTTTACCATAAAATTACGTGTTTTTACCAATTGATGGTAGAAACACGTAAGTTTTTAGTAAAAACATGTAAGCTCTTACGTGTTTTTACCAATACCCTTAATTTATTATAACCAAAAATGAATAAATTATTCCTTCATCATTTCTTTTACTTGTTATACACTACTAGTTATTATAACAGTGAGAAGTAATTTTCTACTAGAACCAATTAAAAGAATTTATTAATAATGAAACTTCTTACCAAAATAATATTAAATTATATCAATTGATAATTTACCTTTTGAAATAATAATTATAATAAGTCATTAAATAAACTGAAAACTTAGAGAAAAAACTTCAATAATTAAATAAAACACTTAACAATACTCTGATGATACCTTGAAAACAATTGGTAGAGTTATTTGACAGATTATTTGTGGATTTAAGGGATCAATAATTTATTTATAGCAGTAATACAACAGTTGATAGTTAAATACTATTGTAAATAGTATCATTACTTTATTTAAAGTATTTCTTATTGATTTTGAAAGTTACTATAATTCTTGATAATGATTATAACTAATACTTACTTGTTGGTATTGATGATAATCCTGATTGATTGGGTGATATTGGAAAAAACAGTGAGAGCAGGCCTCTTTTCAGTCTAAAAAAAGCTCACAACAGATTTCCATGGAGAAAAACACAAAAACTTTCAGTGAGAAACCTTTTAGCTTAATTGGTTCAAATATTACATCACTTGTAGTGATGTAAAATTACCATTATTGCTTAATTAAGTCAATTTATGTGACTGCAAACCCATTTATGGCTAAGGAATAAAGGTGTAACAACTGTAAATATTTTTTTATTTCAAAATAAAAAATGTTTTCTCAAGGTTATCAATATTATTGGAAATTTCATCACAGGTTGTATTTTGTGTGGATCTTTGAAGATTCAGTGTTTCACAGAAAATCATCAAAAATGGACTGTAAATAAAGCTTTTAATCTGAATAATTAATTAATGATTATATTTGGCTCTAGTGTGGATTATTTATTTATAAATTGGTCCTGAAAGATTCATAAGGATTAATTAACAATTCTATTTTCAAAGAATTTTTGAAGTTTTTACCTCATTTCTACATAGAAAAGCAAACAGTGTGGTTACAGTTAGTTGCTATGAGGTAAATTAACATACCATACATTATTTGGTATTGTGTAACTATTAATAATACATCAATCTCAGCATTGTAAAGTACCACAAATTTGGTGTACAATATCAAATGTCCCATCAGAATTTTTATTAAAATCACTTTTTGGAGGGTTCCAAGTGATTAAATTTTTCCTGAGGAAATTTTAAATATCCCTCCTTTTCTTAAGTATTTGTGGATGCCACATTGAGAAGTTTTTGTCCAAGTATCTCTTGGATACTAATGAGAAAGTTAGTCCTATTTCAACATTAAAAGTATTATTCTTTCTTTCACTTTACACATCAATATTTTCTTTTTCACTGTGGATAAAGTCTATACCCATTTTTGGTGCTTCCATATATGCTTTGGCATCTGTGATGTTCCCACTAATCTCTTCACCATTTTTGAGCTGAGTAAATTTTGGTTCAAAATATTACTCCTGGAATAATTCTGATCTCTTACCTTCATATTCCAATGAAAATTCCTCAATCAGATCTGTTTCACTATCTGAATCTTCTATTAGCCTATTTTCCATACTTCAAGATTAATATTTGTGCTCTATGCACTCTTCTCCTGACTCTTCCTCCATTTCAAATATATTTTTTTTCCCTGGGACAATTACTTTCATAGTTTTCAGATGATCCACAATTATTAAATGGTTTTTTTATTTGGCTATTCTGCACCATTTGTAGCTTTTATTTTTCTCTGTTATCATGTGACCTGCAGGGAAAACTACTCCTAATTTATATATTTTTCCAACATCTTGTATGCATTTTCTATGTAATCAATTCTGCTTATTTTTATTAATATTCAATTTACTGCATTCTCTAAGTCTCCTGGAATTTTTGATTAAATATTGTGGTTTCTCATATCTATTGACATTTGTGAATCAATAAATTGGAGTCTTCTCTATTTTATTAAGACATAATTAATAAGGGTATTTTTCTGTAGAGCATATGTCACTATCAAAAGATATAATATTTTTCCAAAGCCAAGAACCATTTCTATACTTTTGTATTATTTGGTTTCTCCAAAATTACCAGCTTTTCTTGTCCTTTATATTTTCAATTTAAGCTTACCCTATGTTTAAATGGCCTCTGAATGCAGTGTTGATTATTGTGGTGATTATGTAGTCTACTATCTTTGGAGAATCAACAAAAAGTCCACAAATATAATCAATGAGCTCCATGTGCTCATATTCTCCAGTTGTTGGGAATTTAGGACAATTTAGAACTCTTGGTGATTTCTTAAAATACAATACCATTCTGGTTTTCTGTACCTCTCAGAAATATTCCATTAATTTTTTCATTAAAGGATGTGATTATTTTTTACTCTGGCTGAGAGAAGTTGGTTTTTTTGGCTTTTTTAATTTGAACTCCTTTTATTTTTCCAGAAACTAACAGGGATGAATGGTGAGTCCTAAAAATATTGTCTCTTGGCTTGTAAGTCCTGGAGCTTCTGCACTGTTGTGGGAAATGTAGAATTTATTCCTCTAAGCCTTGGTGTCCCTGAATCTGATTGGGATCTTTCATATGCTATGTAGTCTTTATGGATTTTATTTATTCCTAATTTTCTTTTATTCTGGTTTCTCTCTCTTGTAATAGTATTAATTTTTTTTGGAGCTGAAGCTTTTCATCTTTTTCAGAAGATATTGGGAAGTCATTTTATTGAGGAATCTTTTTTGTATTTATTATTACAATTTCTTCCCATTATTCTTCCATGGTGAAAATTATTTTGTCCATGCTCCATGTGAGAAAGTATTTCAGGAGTATATGCATCTCTCCATTTTTCTGGTTATACTTCTTGGTGGAATTTCATTTGGAATGTGGCTCTGGGTAGGTTATGCCTGTTTTTGACACCCTTTCTAATCACTTTATCCCAAAAATGGATTTATTGTTCCTCTTCTGTTTCTTTCTTTCCAAATTTACGTTCAATTCATTGGGTATAAGATATCTCTTAGAAATGGAGTTTCCATTCTAAATGTGTTAAGAAATGAAAAAAGACAACAAATACTGTTTTTTTAATGTTTATTTACCTTTTTAAGGCTTTTGCAAAAATTTATGCTTTATAATCTTTTGAAATTACCCTTTGAAGTTGATAACTGTGTTAATAAACGTTTTTTTGTTAAACTCGCTGGTTGATGTCTTTCTAGGATTCTTTTATCTTTTTACAGACATTGGTGTCCACTCTTTTTAGTTGATTACTACTTCACTATGTCCCTTTAGTTTTCCTTTTTGTGGGGGTCAATAAAAATGGGTTTCTATGTGATTGTCCCTCAAGTGGAATATATTATTTTTTCACTTGAAAAAAACAATTAAAAGTGTTTAATTCAATTTTAATAAACTAAATTACAATTTTTTTTACTGTTATTAATTTTGCATTTGGTAATCTGATTTTAACTTTTTATTTTTATTTAGTTTTTTGAATAAATAAAGTTTTTTCAAGATTTTTTTCTTTTACTTATTTTTACAAGTATAATTTTTGATATTGGAAGTTTTTTATTATATTAAACTTAAATATCACATTTAGACTAAGTCATTCACTTACTGACATTGAAATAATAGACATTTAATAGTTCAATTTCTGTTATTTTTTTCTTTTTATTGACAACAAAAATTCTATATATTATTTATATATGAACTGTAATAAATCCTATTGTATTATCAAGCTTTTTTTTATTATTTATCAGAAGAATCTTATTATTCATTTTTTGCCTCAATTTTAGTAAAAAAAGATTATTAAAAATTATTTAGTTCAAACATTAAATAATCCAAATAATAATAAAGTTATTGTTTGAATATTTATTTTTGCTTTCTCAATATATATTGGAATTTAAAACAATTTTTACACAATTTGGTAAAAAATGATGATTTTTTATTATTAATTTCTGTGAAATGATTGCAACTTTGTGTATCAAAATGATATATGTGAATAAATAAAACAAAAATATTTGATTTCCAATTTCTTTTTACAAATATGAAACTCAAAATTTTACTTACTTTTATAGTAAAAAACCTTCAAATATATTAAAAAGAGCCCAAAGAGATTCCAAAATAGATCCAAAACAGGTTGAAATAGTGGAAGATCCCCCAAAATTACAGGGTTAGCTTATTCATTAGCTTAAAATAGTAAATAGAATCTATAACTATGATTGTGACACCAATTAATTTATTGAAAATGAACAAAGGGGCTCTACCATTTTATAATAACAGTGGTGATTAATCTACTTAGAGCCTTGGTTTCTGAAATTAAATATAAATGAAAAATAATTTTTTTAAAGTACTCCATATTTTCAATTAGATGGAAGTTTTTCTAAGGGCACTACTGCTATAAAACAGTTTTACCACAGAAGATAATGTGGTCCTTTTCCAGTGAGAAAAGGGTCAATTCAATGCCTTTTTAGGACTTTGAGGTTCTTTTCAACTCTTCACATGTCTGAAGAGTGAAACATTTTACTCTGGAAGCCTAATTGTGTATCTATACCATCAATTCTTACATATGTATAGTCAGAATTGTGGTTTTGGGACCACAAATGATCATTCCAGATAGGTACAGGGTGGAAAATGCTCCAAAGGCCATGTAGGAACTTCTATGACTCTTCCAGAGTGTTTTTGGTTACCAATATTAGTCCTTATTGGTTGGTTCAAGCTTAAAAGTATTATTATCATAAGTATCAAGCCAGTACCAGATGGTAAAGCTTTATTACAGACCAGTATTGGTCAAAAAACTTCCAATCCAGAAATCTGAGTCAATATTTTGAATATTAATTATACAAGTACAAATAATTGAAGGTATTCTTAATTTATTTAATTTGGTATGCTTCATTTTTACCATTCTCAAAAATAGCAGAGGCTATAATGGCTTGAGGATTTTTGATGTATTTTTGTACATAAGTATGTGGCTTCAAAAACTTCCAAGACATTTATATCTATCAATTTGGAAAATATCAGAAGTCCAATAATAAATTTTGAAGGGCTTGATTGGCTCCAAAATGTTATATAGCTTCTTATACAGTTGTATGAATATATGGAAAAGAAACAGGGTTTTATTTAAAAATATTTGCACCAATAGCCCTTGGCCAATCTTGGATTTGGATTTTCCCAAGGTATCTAAAATTGTATATCTTAATTATTTCCTTAATACTTATTTACATATTTACAGTTTTGTACAAGCCCTCTTAGAAATTTGAAGGCTTTTCTCTGGGCTAAAGGTATGAATATGATATTTATTGAATTAGGTGTGCTACTGTAAAATGGATTACAGAATAATATAGCTTCTCACTTAGAGTTCCAAGAATAATAACATTTTTATGGGGCTTTTATTAAATATGAAGAAGCTATATAACAGTTCAAATCAAGGTTCTTGATTATTTTGTTTTGATCTAAACCAAAAGTAGTTATATATTTGCCCATCATTATTCATTTTTGATGGGAATTGTATATTATTAGTTAAAATATTTTCCTCTTTATAATTATACCTGTATGATCTTTATTTGGTCAATATTTCTTATACTCAGGTATCAAAGGCTAATGTCATTATTCATGGTATATGGATTTTATGCTTGTGATTTGTTTTGAGTCATGGGCTGATGTTGTTCATTGTCTTGACTCCTTTATTTTAATATTTTTCAGTGACCCATTATCCTGTAGTACTTTAAAATTTCTTTTCAGCTGCATAATTTTCTCTGTATTTTTGCTACCAGACTTAGATACTTGTGGCAATGAGATTCTTAATATTGCAGAACTTATTGTTAAGTTCAAGAGCCATGATTTTGAATCAATTATTCTTTCTTGGAGGCTTCTTTCCAGCTGAAGTTGATCCCATTTATCTAAATAATGAATCGAAATTTGATTGTATCTTTAATTAAATGATGATCCATCGATACTCTTCTTAAGTAAGAGTTCCTGATGAATTAAAAATTAAGCTTTTTCATTTCTTAGAATGACTGATCCTTGAATGTTTTTTTAGGAAGTCTTGGAGCTAATTTTAAATGAATGAAAATTTTAATCATAATAAATTTTGAATGTGAAGAAAGATTTTTAAGAAAGGATAAAAAGATGCAGAAGGAGATTATGTATAGATTAAAATTATTTGAGAGTTCAATTTTTACTAGCTTTCAAATTTGGAAACAACAAATTAATAAAAATATCGACTGTAATTGAAATACCAGGTTAACAATTAGAAAAAACTCATTTTTCATTCAAAAAATCAAGGCTTCTTGCTTATTGAATTTATTCCAAAAACTGTGTGTTATTTGAATGCAAGATTTTGAATGTTTGAGACCCCTATTATTGCAGAAGAGAAAGAATTCTTTGTTAATTAAGAAGTATATTAGATTATCCAAATACTAAAAAAACTTCTTGGGATAAAGATTTTAATAAAATAATTAATGATAATATTTTTAGAATACTGAATCTCATCATATCTCCCAGAAAACCTCTTCAACTAGTATATCTCAGAAGTTAGAAAGCTTTCAGATCTTATATTAGAATATTCAAAAAAAACTGTATGAAATCTGAATTGACCAAAATTTAATTACATCATTTTTGCGAATATTATTAGAATTAGCTAATATCATTTGTAAATATTTATTCTTCTTATCACCAATTCCTATTTAATTAATAATAAATTCTAGCAAAACATTCTCTAGACTCTTCTGAAATTATATATATATATCTTGAGATGAGCTAATTTGAACCAAAATATTTCAAAAAATTGCTGTTGTGATAATTCTTAATACTAATTTTATTATTCATTTCCATGATACTCGATAATACTATCAAATTGAAACCAGAATAATTAAATTGTACTTTATATTATTATTTTACCAAAAAAATGACCAATAATCTTAAATATGAATAAAGAATCATTATAAATTTCATGGAATAATTATCCTTGTGATTTTCTCTTTAATAATTGAATATTAAATAAAATTCATATAAATTCGAATATTTCCATTCATATCTTTGATTAAAGTCAAAACAAGATGGGTTTAATTTCATCTCTTCTCAATGATAATATCAGTAAATGGAGATTAATTGAGAATTCAAAGGTAAAAAACTGAGTATCGATAAGAATATTTACTGAATTCTGTCTCTATGTTTATCAATCTATAAGCACATAATTAGACTAATATAGAAATAATTTCCCCATTTTGTATAATTAGTAATTATAGAATAAAGAAATCTTCATTTATAAGGTAAATGGAAGAAATTTCTAAAGATTAAAATCAACAGTTGAGTATAATTCAAAAATTTTAGCTATAAAGAGGTATATCACTTGCATTTTCCAATGATGAAAGTAAATTTGAATTCATCAATACCAAAAAATATATAGAATATCCTATCCTTTATGAACTGATAAATTTGAAAAATTAATTTCAACAATTAGATGGGAAAATTCTATAGAAATTCAAAAGTTAAGTCAACTAAGAACAAGGTATACAAAATAAATTTGAATAGTTTTGAAAAATATTAATTTCTTTAATATAATATTTACGTTTGTTAAAAACATGTATTTATAGTGTAACAAATCATTAAAAGTGTATATATTTTGCTAAAAATCGAGATTTATTTGGCATTTTTTCAAAAAGTTTCTGAACAGGAACAAATATATATTAGATCTATTTCTGATTTATAATCCATATTTGAGAGTTGAGGTTTTCTAAATCTAAAATTTACTCAAAAATATAGCATTGGAGCTCTGAATGAATGGTCTTATGAAAAAAAAAAACTTATTTATATAATTGAGACTTAATATATCACAATAATTTTCACAAGTGTGGAGCTAAATTTATTTTTACTTAATTTATATGAAAGTATAATTTATGGAATATCACTAATTAGAAGAGTGAAAGTAGTTGTTTCCAAAAGAAGGCATTTTTCCCATTTGAAGATTTTGTGAACCTGAAATTATTGGAAAAGAGTATAAATGTGCCATTTTGTTATTAATTAAAGCTAAAATTTATCATTTTATAGTATATTGTAACTCTAATTTATGTTTTTTATTCACAAAATATAACCTTTTCATTAAGAAGAAACAACAGCTTTTCAAATAGCAAAGGTTTTGAAATTATAAGCCCCCCTTCTCCTTGGCAAATTATGAGGGTCTGAAACGGACATCTACAATATTTTGAATTAATTATGAAGAAAAGAAAATGAGCCTGATTTTCTTTTCCATAAGAGCTCTAATGAAGTTCATTTCAAATTCCTTGATTCAAGATCAGCGCCAATTGGGCAGTGTGCTTTATGGATTGTTAGGGACACTTGCGTTGAATTGATTTCATTGGCGCATAGTGTCTTGTCTCTGACCAAAGCTATGGGTTAGAGCCTCATTCAGCACACTGGTCGGCTACAGCTACCCGGCAGCCGAGTCACAGTGCCAAGCTTGACGGGAGCAGCCAGGAGCCCATGAGTCATTCGCTTTCTCATTATCGATCTGCCTCCTGACCGATTCATAAAACAGATCAAGTCATTTTTTCGTTTTTTATTCTTTCATCCACCTAAACGCAGCTAGTCACGATGGGAAAGGATGACTTGAGCCCTTTCGGGAACGCTCTCGCCGGTGCCATCGGTGGTGTTATTTCTAATGCGGTCGTTTATCCTTTGGATACAGTCAAGACCAAAGTCCAAGCAGAATCGGAGAAGCTTGAAGAATCTCTTCCGAGTCCACAAATCAAACGTCTCAATGCGCCCAGTCGACTACCCTTTCGACAGCAATCTGCTTTTCAGGTTTTTCTGCGCATCTATAAGCTTCAAGGGATTGGTGGATTTTATCGTGGTTTCTTAGCTAGCATGCTTAACACCTTTTCAATGCAATTGTACGAAATTGAGGTTTATATAATAATCCACTTCATTTCGATACTCATTCATTGCTTTAAAAATTTTCTAGTGCCTATTTTTATTGGTATATGGTTGTTAGGAAGACATACATATCCAAATTACTCCCCAAGTCGTCGGCTCAGGCTGCGTCCAAAGCAGTCAACTTGGGCATTGCGTGAGCTCTGCAGCTAACAAATATTCAGGCTTTAGAAGGAGTAAAACTAATATACGCCATCTAAGGCTTCTCATCGCAGAACTGAATTGACCTTGGGTGCTTTGGCGGGGGCAATAGCACAGATCTTTACTATCCCTGTTTCGGTCGTCGCTACACGTCAGCAGTTGGAAAATTCAAAAACAGGAGGCAAATCACTTCTGGCTACTGCCTCAGAAATTATCCGAGATGATGGACCGACTGGCTTATGGAGGGGTCTAAAACCTTCGCTTGTATTAACAATCAACCCCGCCATCACTTATGGATCATTCGAACAATTAAAATTCATATTTTTGGGCCCTGAAGGAAAGATGACGCCTGGTAAAGCGTTTTGGATAGGCGCGTTAAGCAAGACTTTGGCGACCGTCGTGACTTATCCTTATATTATGGCCAAAGTCAGGTTGCAAGCGAAATACGAAGTTGAGGGCTCAAGTGGAGAGTCTCATTTAGACGCAGGCTACAAAGCAGCAGATCAAAAGCAGCCAAGAAAAGAGCGCTATAGTGGTGCAATCGATGTCCTGAAACAGGTTCATACTGAAAAAGGTTACTTAGGGTGGTATCAGGTTCGCTATCTTTTTCTGGCTTGTTGGCCATCATTTGCGTTGGGTTAGTAAAAATTTATGAATAAATTTTCATCTTACAGGGGATGCAAGCGCAAATAATGAAAGCTGTACTATCACAAGCCCTATTATTTGGGATCAAAGACGCCCTTGAAGACTACACAGTTTTGATTTTAATAATCTTTTCTAGTTTTGCAAAAAGTCGACAGCACAAACTAAAAAAGTAGCCAGTATTCTCATGCCGTCTAAAATTGGGAACTGAATGTATCAGTAGCAGCCATGACAAATACCGACAGAAAGAACACCCCTAATCAATACTTGGGCATCACGCCGCTAGACTGGCTTTTATCCCTTCAAAAACGCAATTAATTAATATAGACCAATTTTTTCTGTGTTTTGCACTACGTTGTAATATTTAATGTATGTATCTTACTTGCTCACTATAAATCTTCCTCATACTAGGCGCTAGTTCACAAGAAGAGTAAAGTAGTAAATTATTTGTAACAAGTAAGCAAAGCCTGAGAGGAGCCAATGCCCGTCTGAATCCCTCATCTTGTTTGGGAAACTAACAGAAAGCTTTTCTTAAAACGTCGCTTGACAAATGATGGGACCAAAGAGGTCTTGCTGAAACCCATGCAAGCTCAGCCTGCCTCCCGAACCCGGAAATTCGAAAACTTCCTGCGGGAAACCCTGTTCCCGTCAGACACCGGGAATGAATCTTAATGGAAAAAAAAATCCCTTCCCGAAGGGAATGGGGAACGGGATTTATTCATTATCCCTGCAGGGTTCCTGGGACATTTATAGTTGTAACTTGTATTTGTGTTATTGACGCAGAAATAAGAAGAGCAAAAAAATGACAACGTAAAAATAAGAAAAAGCAAAAAAAGAACAATGTTGTGAATCAAACTTTGGAATAGAGTTGACCAAAAGTCCTGGCCCAGTCCTTGACACAGGCCAAGTGCTCCACATGCATAGGAGATAGACTTGCATGTTGATAACTAAGGATTTTCCGGCCCCCTAAGAAAACCCTCTCAGATGAGGCACTGGCTGCTGGTATGGCCAAGTATTTGCGTGCCATAGTTCTGAGGGTTGGAAAAATTTTACCTTTATTCTTCCAAAAAGCCAGGATGTCAGTATCTTTGGCCTTGGGTGGTTCGGCAAAAAAACATTGGATTTCAATCGCAAGTGTATGCCCCTCTGGTCCTGAGGAGGTATACAATTCATCATATAGTTGGACTCACTTTTGAGGGGCAGTGGTCTTATCTGGTTCATTTGGCATCTTGAAGTGTTTGAGGGCTTCTTCCTCAAATACCCTAAGAAGCACCCTTGATGAAGTCCCAAACTCCACCAAGGTTTCTTCATTAGCCATGAAGAATTTTGCTTTGAATCATGGATCAAGTATTGCAGCTCAGACTTCTGGAACCTTGAGTATCAAAATCTTGAGGTATTTGGAGAGTGTTTCCTGAAGCAAAAATGAAAAAGGAAATAAGGCATAAATTTTGACTGAATTTAATGACTTTCTTACCTTCAATGGCATTTAAGACTAATAGGACAGAGGTGAGGTTCCAGTTTGCATCCAGGAAATGTGTAGTAAAGGCAAGGAAAGCAGTGATCTTTGGGCTTGTACAAACATTTGTGGTAAAGGATACCTTGCCTGTTTGTGGAAATATTGTATGTTGGAGGTGTTCTTGATGAAATAAGAACACCTCAGCCAAATTAAAGGTGATTTCTGTGTGCCAGACTAGGATGTTCAAGATGTTGGGATTACAAAGCTCCAGGAGTGATTGAAAGGATAAAGAGTTTGTGATAGCGAGAGTAATATCCAGATAAAAAATGAAATATACTACTGCAGTCTTCAGAAATTATGAGGAGAGGAGCTAATTAAAAAGTATTAGTTTGGAAGAGCAATTGTTAGTACCAATTTGACTCACTCAACCTCTTGGCAATATGAGGTTGAACAAATTGATCCAAAGTCTGAGTGGGTATTGCTTGGGCCAGTTTTTTTTGGCTCATTTAAGTGATGAAGTACTTTGAGATGATGGGTCATTGATTTTGTACTTCCATTTTGATCTCACTTGAGCCTTTTCTTGCAAGCTTGACCCCCATGGTTTATGACAATAAATTCAACATAGGTTTCATCCACATCAGAGAAATAGTTCCATACCCATGATTTCTTAATGGATTGGAGAGATTCCATGCTAGAAGTGAGTGAGGTATGCTCATTGTCACTTAGAGTCAAAGCTATTTATGGTGGTGCAGTTGAAATAGCATCATCAGCCATAATGTTTGATTTGATTGTTTTTATTAAAAAATAAAAAGGAAAGAGTATTGTTAAGAAGGCAATATTTAAAAAGCAAGGAAAGAATGGAGTCGAGAAATGAGGAGGATGAGATGAAAACATAAATAAAAGATTGGGATTTGGGAGTTGTAAAAAAATAATGAGGGAGATTATTTTCCTGTGGGTCCCACCTGTTCCTGCATTGGGACAGGGCTTGGGGGTTGGGCCTAAGTTGACAGAGGTGTTGATTCATGGGGTACAGACCAGGAAAGGGTATGGGAGTGGTCCAATGGCCAAAAAAAACCACGGGAGGCATCCTTACTCAAAGCACTGATATAATTGTCATTATTTTTCGTTGCACAACTGCCTAAGCCAATACAATGTATTCACAAAATGAAAATTTCATAAAATTTAATCTCATGGCATGAAAATAGTAGAGGTCTTATCTTTAGAGACAGTAAATATGGAATTATGACCTAAGAGAGATAAAAAAAGGTATTTTTCCTTCTTTTTTTTTCTTCTTTTTCTTCTTTTTCTTCTTTTTCTTCTTTTCTATTTTTATTTTTATTTTTTCCTTCTTTTTTCATCATTTTCCTTTATTTTTTCTTTATTTTTTCTTTATTTTTTCTTTATTTTTTCTTTATTTTTTCTTTATTTTTTCTTTATTTTTTCTTTATTTTTTCTTTATTTGTTCTTTATTTGTTCTTTATTTTTTCTTTATTGTTTTCTTATTTTTTTATTTATTTTTCTTAATTTTCCCTTCTTTTGCTTTATTTCTTCTTTTTTTTCATTTTTTTTCCATTTTTCTTTTTCATTTTTTTTGATTTTTTTTTGATTTTTTTTTGATTTTTTTTTGATTTTTTTTTCACTTTTTTGCATTTTTTTTCATTTTTTTTCATTGTTTTCATTTTTTCCATTTCTTCCATTTTTTTTTCATTTTATAAATTTAATTCAAGAATTCATAAAAGATCTTATGCTCCTCATAGATTCTGAGATACAAACAAAATCTTATTTAAAATGAAAATAATGATTTCAAACACCACATTAACCATAAGAAAAATGGATACAGCTGACAGAAGGTGTTTCATTTGAAATTTAATATATGAGATGGAGCAGATTCAGGTAGGAGATAGAACAGAAATCAAATCAAGAGATAGAAGTTTTGGAAGAAATTAAAGCCACATATGAAAGCCAAAAGATTCAATCAAATTGGCTAAGTATAAGTGCTTGGTCATTTTTCCCAAAGCCCAATGATTCAATAATTCAGGATCAAATGAATAATTTTCATTCTAAGTAAGGCTTTATTTTCATTTTTACTTAAAGATGTTTGATTGAAAACCATATTTTTATTTGAGCTTTGTTTTCAAAATTCACTATGGATTTTATCTCCATCTAATCTCTGGGAATAAATAGCTGGATGAGATTTACATTTTAATCCTTCTTATTTTAAATGGATTAGACATTAATGAATAACCTCAATTGATGAGGAATATTTCAATTATTTACAAAATATGAAAGAGATAGCTTACTAAATATGTGTCTTCCCTGAACAACATTTGTATTTAAAAAGATATCATATTACGAATTTTTCTCCTCTTCTTCCATTAATACTGTTAATATAAAAATAAAAAAAATCCTAAGTGTAATTACACAGTTTTATCATAAATAGAGGATCTCAAAAATATAATATATTTTAAATAAATGTTACCAATGTTTCATCCCATGGACTTCTGTATAGGATTTTTAGTCACTTTTAGATGGGATATATTGGACTTGATTGATGAATATTTTCCATTGTACGCCCCAAGGTTTAAACAAACGGTAATTATGATATTCAGAGGGAAAAGATAGCTCAATAGTAGAATATATACCTCCAGATAAATCTATCATTTCTACTTTGAGATTTTGATATTCTTCTCTCTGACATGGATCCATATATCACTATTTTCATTACTTTCAAAAGATTATTGATTATGAGCTGACCCTATTTATATATGGTAAATTACTTTAATATGAGACAAGGAAACATCTTTGATTAAATATTTTTGCTTTTGTGAATTTTTACTTCCCTGAAATTAGGAGGGAACTTCCTTCAAGTAGGTAATTTAATATCTAAGAAATCATTTCAGTCCAAAATAGTGGAATGAGTGTATAAATACTAAAAAATGAACAGACTCAAGAGATTATTTCATCATTCCTAAAACTTAATCTTTTCTCAAAGGTATGTGTGAAACCTATATAAAATATTCTTAAGATTTCATTAATAGCCATGTGAATTAATTAAAAAAACTTCCTTCTGAAGATATAAAATAGTTTTTTTTGAAACAGTTGGTATATTATGTGGTATTAAGAGATAACTTAAATAAAGAAGCTCTCTTATGGAAGTCTTCTCCAAAATATTTTTGGGAAACCACTCAGAAGCTTTGCGAATTGAACTAAACTACAGAAAGTAATATTATCAAAAAGAAAAATGAGCCAATAATAAGGGGCTATTTGAAAAGTTAATTTAATGAAATCATACATCACTCTTACTAATGAAAATGATTTACTTAAAGTGTGATTAATGATAAAAAACTTCAAAATAAAACATCCAAAAAATACTGGAATTGAAAAACAATTATTAAATAAAGCAAGAGAAGCATAAATATTCTTATTTTTTTGGATTTTAAGGATTTTTTTGCAAAAATAATCTATAAATATATTTTTTGTAGATTTGAAAGCCAATTTTTTTTATAGAAAAATTTCAATAAAACAGGATTTTAAGAAAGGTTTCTTTTTTAAGTAATCTCTTAAAGAAAAAATAAGAAGTAATTTCAATATATTTCAATGAAAATATCCAACAAATAATAATAAAGGCTTTATTAATTCTAATAACTGGATTTATTTATTTAGGCCTCCAAAACGGTAAAAGGAAGTTCTCAAATTATTAATATAGGTGTGAAAGGAAATTGTTTATAGTAAATGATATTTTAATGAATATGAAATAATGAATAAAAAAATTTCATTTATCCCAAGAGCTGAAAAATTAAATATGATTTACTATAGATGTACCATATCAAATTCAAAGGAAATAATATTAAAATTTTGAATAATTACATATTTCAGTGTTTTAAAAGGAATTGGAATATCCACAAATAATTGAGTCCTGGAGCTAGGTTCAGTCTAAGCTGGGTCCAAGCTAACTTCAAAATAAAACACCTGCCATAAGGTGTAGCCACTTTTCTCATGGTTATGGAAATTATGTGAGCCTTTGAGCTGTGACCAAATTTCAAAAAAGATAAAAAACAGTATTAAAGACCTTATTTTAATAATAAGAATTCAAATTCTACTCTAAAAAAGATTAAAATAAGTAAAAATGCCATAAAAAGGCATAAATTCTTCATTATATCAGAGACCAATGAATAAACCTGTGAAATAAATTACACTGTTGCATATCCCATCAATGAGTAAATATATGAATCTTGTAACCCCAATACTCACAGGGATACCTGGATATATAGACTTTTATTATCAGTGCATATATTCATGGTTTTTAGCTCATATATTTGAAAATGATAATTAGAAAGACTTGATCAAACATAAAATTTAACACTAAATAGCTGTAAAAATATGGATATAAGCTTTCTTTTGGAGAATTATAAACAAGGTTAAGAATAATAAGGATAAATTGGTAAAAATAGCAACACCAGATTACCACTTAAAAGTAAAAGATGTCCAAAATTAGAAAGAAGTAGATATCCAGATCCTCATTTTTTATATGTGAAGAGTGAAATAATTTTTGTCTTGATATTCAAGCTATAGCCCTATGAAGGCATGGTTTAAAGTCCAAAGTAGCAAAATTCAACAGAAAAGATGAATTACAAGGAAAATTGTCAAAAATAGGGTTTTCATGATGTAATTGAATACTCTTATAATCTTAGTAAAAAAAATTCCAAGCCATTAGTTTTCACTCCTTTAATTTAATTTCAATTGAAAAATTATAGGTTACTGAATATTAAAGTTAAGGCTTTAAAATAATCATTTTTGATCTTTAACTGTTAAATAATAGATAAAACTTGTTTTTATTGGTATTTTATGATTAGGAATAACTTAATAAATGAAATTAAGTCATAAGCTAGGATTATTATGTCAGAAAATTGGAGCTACAGTGATAAATCTAAAGAATGGTGTAATGATCACCAAAAGATTATGATATGAATTGATCCCAGTGGATAAAATTAGTAAACATATACTATAGGGTACCCAGTAACTAGTAGGAAGTATATTTCCTATTAAAAAAACTCTTCTTCCTCTGTTTCCCCCTCAAATAATATTAAATTGCTATATTATAAAAGGAAAAAGTAATATCTTGTAGTAATAACTAGCTCTTAGGTGAATAAGTCAAAATTTTATTATTATTTGTTAAATTCTCTGCAATTCTATAAATCCACATAAGAATTAGTATAAATTGTATTTTTCTCTGTTTGTAATTGTAACTCAAATTTAAATAAGTTTTATTTGAACTCTTAGGCATAAAATCAATCAAAATTATTATATAAAGTGTTGAAAGTAGGTTATTTTCTCCTATTATAATATTTCTCTCTATTATTATCATTATTAATTTTTTCATTAATTGAAATAGTATTTATATTAAAAGCTGACTTTAATATTAGTAATATTAGTAATATTATTGTTATAAATTGGTTTTTATTATTAAATAACAATTCCTCACACATTTGGTATTTGTTGGTAATAATGATAAATTTATTTTATTATGTTATTTTTATGTTATAATTTATACAATTTTATTATTTTTAAATAGTATAGCTATCTTACTCTGTACTTAGAATAATATCTCATAATTATAATCATTTTTGATCTTATTATTCATTTCTATTAAGCAATTAAGAGTAAAATAAGCAATATATTAGTAATTTTTACTTTGTGTTTCATAGTCAAGCCTTAAATCTGGAGCCTGGATGTGATATTTACTTAAAAAACCTCATAAAAAGATTCAAATTGGCTTTGTCAAATAATAAATTATATAATAACTTTATTTTTGTTTAATTTGAAAGATATTGAAGCATTTGGAAAGTAATTGTATTGTCTTACACATGGTTTGTTCACATCCTTAGACTTTGAAGACCTTGCTTTGAGTCATCTAGATATCAAAGAACATATTTATAATTTAAAAATATAGCTTTATATTATAATCTAATGAAAGAATGATATTATTTGTTTTATTCAATTTTTTTGAAAAAAACAAATAAAAACCATTTTATTCTGTTTTTACTTATTTCTCTTATATAAAAAGATAAAAAGCAATTTTTAAATGGAAATCTCCATATCTTCATATAAATACACTTTTATAAAAAAGACTTTTATTCATTTTCCTCTTTTAGTTTTTGAAGATAACCCAACAGAGGATAACCAAACCACTGTTGAAAGAGTTGTGGAAAAAACTTTTCAAAGTTCTCCAAAACCACTAATAAACAAGAAAGGAAAACACAGGAAATTGGTTTTCTCAGGACCTAATATTCAGGACTCTGAAGGTGAGAACCTCTTTTAAAAATCTATAAAAAGAATTGTTTTATGATTTTTTCTAATTCATTTGTCTTATCTCTTTACTCTCAGCATGACTACTAGAAGAGGTTCCCAATACTCCATCAAATCAGATGTAGGTGAACTAAGTAGTAGAAATGATCCCAAAAAAGGGAAAAGAAAGAGAAAAGTCCCCAGTGGAACACAATACACACAAGGAAGTGGCATATCCCAAAGACAAGTGCTTGAAATGCCCATTATTTCTGAACTAGAATTAGCACTAAGCATGAGTCCTTCAAAAAGAAATAAATCATATTCAGAGGGCTCAAATAGAAATAGAAATTATCCATCACAAACAATAACACACAGTCTGAAAAGACAAGCACTGATAAATGTTGCCCCAAATCCACCAAGGAGTGATGAACTCCTGGCCCATCCTCAAGAAATTTTCTCAGGAGGAGGAAAAAGTGAAATACTCTAATGGATAAAATACACTATCATACAAACATAAAATGAAAAATATAAAGGAATGGCACAAAAAAGAGGGAGGAAAGAAAGGAAGAAGACCCAGTAGCTTCTACTAGAAAGCCTTAAGCCAACCAACCTCCCCAGGAAGGAACAAGAAAAATAAAAAGAATTGGAGGAAACCATATTTCCCTATTTACAGGATCCCAAGAATCCAAAAAGACGCCAAGAAAATTTTTTTCAACATGGCCAAAGAAATTATGGAATTCTAGGACAAAGAGTGAAAAAGAATGAGACAGCAAAGAAATAAATTTTTATCCTGAAGTTGTAAATAATTTATCAGAAATTAAAAATAGTATCTTACATTTAAAAGATATTAAAAAGAGTTTCTTATCATTAAAATAAATAAATAAAATTATATTATAATTATCTCAATTTTCTTTTACAAAATAAGAAAGAAATAGACAATATCAAATTAATGGTTGAGAATAATAAACCAAAAACTCTAATTGAAAATACTCAAAAATTAATACAAGGATAAAAAGGGTTGTATAAGTACATGAATGACATAAAAGAAAAGACTTTAACAATAAATTATGATTAAATTATTGGGATTTCAACAGAAAAATTGAACAAAACTTCTACTTCTGTTGAAAAATTCAAAAAAAAAAGACTTCATCAAACCAGAAACTGCTCTTGGATCATGCAGAAAAAAGTGATGAAGCAATAATGAATCTTTATGATCACATCAAAAAGTGAAATTAGAATTATTACTGAGAAAATGGATAAAATGAATGAGGCTAACTTAAATATTTCAAAGTTATCAACCCCATTTTACCATATAATAAGCCCTGTTAAGCCAAAAAAGGAAATAAAAAAATCCCTTTATAACAGACTTTAGTCATCAAGTAAATAATAATGTCTTAATAAAAGAAGCATATCCTCTTAAAGAATGGCCGAAATTCACAGGTGAATGTGAATATGAACACATGTCATTTATTAAAACAATTGATATGTTTCAAGAAGATCATGCCCTACCAGATGAATTAATCACTGAAAGATTACATTCATTATTTGAAAAATCTCAAAAGAGATGTTATTATGGAATAAGAAAGGAAAATAGAAAATACCTGGTCTTGGTGGGGAAATGATTCTTGGAGGTATAAAATAGAAAATAAATTGGAAAAATCATTCTTTGACCCAGAAAAAGAGGTCAATTTTTAACTTGGTTCTTAAAACAAGTTGAAATATTGAATTCATTATATCCAGAAATGTCACAAAGAATAGTAAACATAAAAATACTCAAAAATTGTGGAGGAGAACTAGAACATGCCCTGAGAAGCAGGTGCATAGAGCCATGATCCACAGGAGAGTAAATTAATTCCTTAGAAGACATTGTGACAAGAACCTGGAAGAAGTTTGACATACAAAATCCCAAACAAACCATTAACTAAGAAATATAAACCAGAGGAAACTTTTGAACCCAGTAACACCAATGTAAAAACAGAATTCCATAGATGTGGTAGTATTGGGAACTTAGTAAAGAATTTCCTTGAGAAGGAAAAAATAAATGAAATTGTGGAAACAGAAGACCACAATTACAAGGAAGAATAATTTGATTCTGAAAGAGAAAATGAAGAATTAGAAACTTTTGAAAGTGATGAAATCAACATAATTAATTCTCAAAATAATAATATTGATTTAATCTATGAAGTACTGGATTTAAAGTCCAATTTACAACAAATTGGAACATCTGATACATGCCTTACAAATATAAGAGATGTCAAATTTCATAGAACCAAATATGCAAAAGGAATGAGATATACAGATGGCAAATCAATTATAGGTATTGTTATGATAAAAAATCAAGAGGAAAAGATAAATATGGATGCAGGAGAATACTTCACTTGTTTTGGAAAACATTATTTACAAATACTTTTACCATATTAGGAAGAGAAACGTATCCCAATAGAAGGGGTAAAATTTTGCGGTGCAAGTGAAAACATGAAAACACTTGGAATTATTGATTTAAATTTCATTTTAACACATAAATCCAGATTTATTAGTATAAAATTGGAGTTTGTCGTAATAGAAAACTGTACCAGTAACCATCCTATACTTGGAAATTATTACTGGTCAATTTATCACATAGATATCTCAAAAACTAGGTATTTTAAAATAGGAGAAAATAGAAGAAAAAAATATGGGCTCTTAAATAATAAGAAACAAACTACTTTTATAAAAAAATGATGAAAAAAAGCCCAGAAAAACACTTATTCATAAGAAAAATCTGAAGGAGGCAGAATTCAATAAAGAATTAACAGCAAAAATGAAAGAAATGTTAATTGATCTCTTATATAAATACAAAAGATACCTTTTTAACTGATGAAGAACCACTAGGTGCTATTTCTAATAATGAGGTAAATATTATTATAAATGGAGAAAAACCTTATCACCCCTGTTAAGAAAACTAGCTTATCCAGCCAGCCCAGGATCTAGAGAAGCCTTAGAGCTCCACATTAAAGAACTAATGGACCTTGTGGTCTTAAGAAAAGTAGGAGATAATGAACAGGTAGAGGTAGATACACCTGTTATAATAACCTGGCACAATGGTAAATCAAGGATGGTAGGGGATTTGAGAGTTTCAAATACCTACACTATCCCTGATAGATATCCAATACCCAGACTCCATGCGGCATCAACACAACTGTCACGGGCTAAGTTTATTAAAGCCATGGATGCTCTTAAACGTTTTCACCAAAGTGTCTTCACAGAAAATTCCAAAAAATTACTAAGGATAATAGTCCACTGTGGCATATATGAATACCTAAGAATGCCATTTGGTATAAAAAGACCCCTTCCCATTATCAAAGAATAATACATACCATATTCCCTGAAGAACTATCAAAGGGATTGCTAATAATCTACATTCATGAAATCATAGTTTTCTCAGAAAATTGAGAAAAAAAACCAAAAAGACTTAAAATAGTCTTATTAGAAATAGCTCAAGTCGATATGAAAATATCCTTTAAGAAAATTCCATTTTGAATATAGTGAGCTAGACACACTATGTCATTCTGTATCTTGACTGAGTTTAGGAATAGATAAAAAAAAGTAGTAGAAGTACTACTGAAAACAATGTCCCAAATTAAGAAAGAAATTAAGTCATTCTTAGGATTTTCTGTATATTACAGACAGCATATAAAAGACTCTGAGAAAATTTCAAAATATCTTTATAAGCTCTTTAATAAACAGAAAGTCTATGAAATTACTTAAGAAAGATTCAAAACATATGAGGAACTGGAAAAGTCTCCAAAAATGTCCCTTTTCTCTTGATTCCTGGTGGGATATTACCTTTCAAAGTGTACATTGATGCTTGTGGAGAAGGATTAGGTTCTGCACTACACAAAACATTACTTATAAATTATAAGCCTATTGAGGAAAAAATTTTCTCTATTTACAGAAAAATTAAGCCAACAGAAGCAAGTCATTTAGAAAGCTGAATGGGGCCTTTGCTTAGTGTGGGCTCTAGAGAGATTACACTATTACTTAGAGGGAACATTATTTGATTTCATTGCAGAATGTAATTCTGTAAAAACATTCTTAAAGAATGAAGACACAAGATAGACATATGCTGGGATGGAAAATTGATATCCAAGAGTATATAGGAAATAAAACTATGGTCCAAAAATATGGAAATATTAATAATAATAAATATGGCCTTAGCAGATGGGATCTAGCGAATACACCTAAAAACCCAGCATGGGTACCACAGTAAGAGAATCATATAGAAGGAATATGTGTCACAAATTGGCACAGAATTCTTTAACAAAGCTGAAAAAAGCTATGATATGGATACAAATTGCCATATTTCATGCCAATTATTGATGGAAGACTGCAAAGAACCATAGTTGTCTTCTAAACTAGATGAACTATGGAAGAAAGGTTATGATTAAGGAAGATTCATCCTCCTTGATAGAATTATTTATCATATAATGAAACACACATGTGTTATGACTCTAACAGATAGAGTTTTGATAAAAACTATACTACATTAATGCCATGATAGGGCTTTTTCTGGACATCTCTCAGAAGAAAGGAAACTAGAAAGAGTGAAGACTTGTTCTTGATGGCCAAATTGGAGAAAGGATGTTGAAGAAGATTTCAAATCTTGTGAAAGATTCCAAAAAGAAATTAGAGGCACAGGCAAGAAATTTGGAATGATGATCCAAATCCAAGAACCAAAATCCCCATGGGAAGTAGTCCATATGGATTGGGTAACAGCTCTACCCCCAGAGGAAGATAGGAGTTTCAATGAATGCCTGGTGTTAGTTGATAGATAAAGCAAAACACAAATGTTCTTATCATTTCATAAGGAGGACACAGCTATTGATACAGCCATGATGTTATAGAATATAGCTATTAGACATAACAGCTTATTCCAAAATATCCTAAGTGATAGAGATCCCAAATTCACTTCAGCTTTATGGGAAAATCTCCATAACATTTTTGGCACAAAATTATCATTCTAAATAGACCATCACCCTCAGAGTGACGGAATAGCAGAAAGAATAATGCAAGCTCTAGAAGACATTATAAGAAGATTCTGTGCTTATGTCCTAGAATTGGAAGACTCTGATGGCTATAACCATTATTGGTGTACTCTAATACCAGCTCTTGAGCTGGTATATAAGAAATAGATTTATTAATAAGCTGGAAAAGCACCTGAAATGTTGGAAAATGGTTGGAACCCAGGATTACCTTATGACACCCTGAAAGAGAACTTTGTTACCATACACCCAATAGCAGGAACTTTCAAATAATTATTGATAAAAAAAGACAACATGCAAATATATGTATGTAAGATTATTTCAAATATGCAAAAGAAAAATAGGACAAAATAAATAAACCACCTGATTTCAAAATAGGAGACTTAGTCCTAGTATCAAAGTCACATTTTGATATCATAAAAGGATCAAAGAAATTAAAAGATTCCTTTGAAGGACCTTTGATTATAAAAGCAATACATCACCCTAATGCTGTACAACTAGAGTTAACAAGTGAATTAATGAATAAACACCCAACATTCCCTGTAATTTCAATAAAAACTTACAGTTCAAGTAATAAGGAATTATTTACCCTAAGAAATAAACAACCATGTGAAATTCCCCCTGTAGAAGAAGAAGAAGAAGAAAAGGAAATTGTGAAAGTCCTTAAATAAAGGAGGAAAATAAGCAAAAAGGAAAGATAATACCTTGTAAGGTATAGAAATTCAGCTCAAGAAGATGAATGGCTACTTGAGAAAAATTTAACTAATTCTGACAAGCTTATAAGAAGGTTCAGACATGAAATAAATCCTAAGGAATAAAAAATCAAAGCATTATTGAGCTTCAAACCTAAAAAAGCATATTAAAGAGGTAGGACAGTGGATGACACCCTAATTAACTATATCAGATTTTGGTACAATATTTTTTGGTGGTAAAGAATGTGCCCCTTTGAGATATGACCACATATACAAAACAGGTAACAGAAAATATTCAAGAACTTATTTCAATAATAAGAATTAAAATCCCAATATTAAAAACAATTGAAATAAGTAAAAATTCCTGTCACAGGGGCTCTTCTAAAATGAAGAGGGCCTGGCACTCAGTGAACAGACTTACTTATGGAGGGCTCAGAAGGAATACTCAAATGATAAGAGTAATGGAAAAAGATAATAATTTCCTAGTCATAAAATAATAAGAATTAAAAGATATGAGAGGAAAACAAAAGCAATAATAAAGAGCCAACCACAAATAATCCTGTACCACTGTTTCAACCTGTTCAGAAAAGAGAAAAGGATTAATAAAGGATATGGCCACCAGGACTCCACTGAACAGGTGAGGGAAGGCAAAGACTAACTTAATAAATAATAAAATAATATTTCTTAATGAGAAATAAAATAGTATTAAATAATAAATCCAATATTTTAATTAACTGGGGGAAAAACCCCCAGGCGGATGAAGAGGGGCTGGTATATGTGAGAAATACCAGCCTTGGGGTTTGAGTGTTGAGATACTGGCCTGTATGCTGGAAGAAGTTGGATGTGGGATTGAATCCTGTATTGGTGAATCCAATACAGGTTATACAGTCAATACAGGTATTTGTGCCTGTATTGATGACAGGCCTGTATTTGGTGAATCCTGTATTTGGGTCTTGCCTGTATGAAACTGTATTGAGGTCTGAAAACTGTATTTGGAGAATGTAGAATGAAACCCCCTTGCTGATTGGGCTTTGAAGGGTATCCATGAAATAATGATTGTTGCTGATTGGGTTTTGAAGGGTATCAATGAGGTAATGATTGTTGAAGATGATTGGTAATGCCCCTGCCTCCTTGGCTGTGACATTATCCCCCTCTTGAAAGTGGTGAGCTCTTAGTACCATAAGTATAGTGAGTCTTGATGAGCTTGCAATCAATCCATACAGTTCTTTCCCCCAATTCCTTAAATGTATCCCATTAAACTTTCTTCTTCAATCAATACTCAAACAAAAATCTTCATTTAATCACTTGTAGGTATCTTCCCCTTGATCTTGATTGTGAATTCCCTCTTTTCCTTCAAAAATGCCTTCATTCTTCTTAAATTATGTTCATTCTTGTCTTGAGTCCTCATGGCTTTTGAAAAGGGGGTGACCTGGGCTTATGTCCCAAGAACACATGATTTCATCATAATTTTGAATCTGGAAAGTGTTGGCATGAAGTGGCCAATACTTGAGGTTTTGGACCATTTCAGAAGTCCTGGCCAAAATCCCTGATTTTGTGATTGAAGGGATTTTTGGCCAATTTGCGCAAAGTGCGCAAATGCGCATATATGCCATGATGGCATATATTGGTGAAAAAATTGAAAAAGTTGATTAATGATGGAAAAATGGCCTATAAGGTGTTCTGGCCATTTTGCGCAAAATGCGCAATTATGATGAAATTGGCCAAAAAGGCCTTTTGAAGCCTTTTGACAAGATAAACAGGCCTTTTGCGCAAAAGTGCGCAAATGCGCAAATTTGCCAATATGCCTAATTAAGCATATTTTGATGAAAAATGATAAAACTGAGCTATTTTGAAGTTTTGAGGTTTGATATGGCCATTTGTGCCAAAGTGCATAAATTCATGAAATTGGCCAATTGGGCCATTTGAAGCAGGGTTTTCCTTTTTGATCTTGATTTCTCCCTGAATGTCTTTCTTCTTATCTCCTCCTTGACTGGTTGATTGCCATAAATGCCTTACTGATTGGATTTTTGGCTTTCAATTTTGATCTTAAGGAATGAGTTTAAGGCTGACTTGAAGAAGTTTTGATGAGGGTTATCTGTAGGTGGTCTTTACCATTACTAGTGTTTTGCTCTTTGATTATTGAATGAATTGACTCCCCAAGCGTGATATGGGAGTGATGACTACTGCTTTTTGAAATAAGAAATAAAAATAAAAGATACAAGTAAAGAAAATGAAATAAAAAATAAAAATGAAAAAGAATTGAGAGAAAAAGAGAGTAAAGAAAGAAATAAAAAATGTCTGAGGGTTGTCCTTCTTGTGGTGAGTTGCTTGATTTTGGCCAAAATGTTCTGAAAGATAAAATCAAGAATTTGATGCTCACAGCGTGGCCAAGGTAATGTTTTACAAGAAGTAGACCCCTCAGGGATGCATACCAGGAGATGGAACTTACTTTCATAACTTCCACTCCCCACCAAGCACCATAAATGAAATAAAATTATTCCATAACATGAATTGTGGTAATGAATGTCTTGAAAGATAATTTATGCCATGATTAAAGAAAGAAAAGAAAATAAAAGAAATATTGGGCCATATCTTGATGAAAGGTCCAAATCTTGAGGGTATGATGTTGCAAGGCCTTCTGAACCTGTCCAAAGAATTGACAAGTGCTCACAAAGTGGCCAAGGTTATGCTTACAACAAATTTGGGTAGAATACCCCCTTAAAGGTGCATGCCAGGAGAGGAACTTACTTTCATAAACTCCAATCCCCACCAAGCACCATAAATCAAACTCTTGAGGCATTTGGGCCAGGCTTGTCTGGATACAAAGTGTGAAAATCCTTGACAAGGTCTGGGGAGTTGGTAAGGTTGGAAGATGGTTCCCAAGTTGTTCTTTCTGGGTCTTCATTGAATCCTTTCCACTCCACTAAATACCATAATGCACCTCTCTTGAGTTTTGAGTCCAGAACCTGAGCCACTTCCCATTCTTCTTGCTCTTCCACTATTACTGGAGGTGGTGGCGATTGGTGTCTATTTGGGATAGTTGATTGCTTCACTGGTTCTAACAAGGACACATGGAAAACAGGGTGAACTGACTTCCATTGTTGAGGCAAATTGAGGTGATATGCATGGCTGCCAATCTTCTTGAGAACTTCAAAGGGTCCCAACCATCTTTCTGAAAGCTTTTTGGTGGGTCTTGTTGTCTTGATGTTCTTGGAAGCTAGCCATACTTTGTCCCCAGGTTGGAAATCAGGTGAAATTGCTCTATTTTTATCTGCATACTTCTTAAAACGCTTTATTGCTGACTCTAATTCTTCTTTGACAACTTGCTGTACTGATTGGAGTTTTGATGATAACTTTGCAGAAGGTGTATCTTGAGAAATGTGAATTGAATCAAAGCTGGGATTTCTTCCATAAATAGTGAAAAATGGAGACTGTTTTGTTGATGAATGTTCTGCATTATTATAGGCAAATTCAGCCAGAGGGAGCCAGGTCTGCCAGTCATCTTGATGGTAGCTGACATACATCCGAAGATACTGTTCTAGAATCTGATTTACCCTCTCTGTCTGTCCATCTGTTTCAGGGTGAAAGGCAGTTGAAAGATCTCTTGATATCTTTAGGTGCTGACACAATTGAGTCCAAAATGATGTAACAAATAATGAACCTCTATCACTAACAATACTGATTGGGAGACCATGTTTGGAAAAGACATGATTAATGAATATTTGAGCTAAGTCCAAAGAAGTGATTGTTGAATAAGTTGGAATAAATATTGCCATTTTTGAAAATCTGTCTACAACTACTAAAATTGAATCAAAGTTGCTGGACAAGGGCAATTGAGTGATAAAATCCATTGATAAAGAATTCCAAGGACCAGATGGAATTTGAAGAGGCTTGAGTAACCCAAACTTCCTATGGTGGATGTGCTTGTTTCTTGAACATTGCTGACATGAGGACACATAGTCCTTGATGATTTGATTCATGCCAGCCCAATAAAAATCCCTCTTGATGAGCTTGAGGGTCTTCTCCTGGCCAGGATGGCCAGCCAACAGTGAGTCATGACACTTTTGAAGAATGTCCAATTGAATCTCATGATTGCTTGGAATGACTACTCTATCTTTGAACAATAATAATTTTGCTTGAGGTTCAAGAGAATAGTCTGGGACTGATTCTCCTCTTGCTAATTTCTTGAGGATTTCCTTATAATATTTGTCTTTCCATACTTGTCTTTGAATTTGATCAACTACAGCTGAAAAAATATCAACTTTTATTGAAAATAATCTTGACTCTTGAATTTCATTTTGCTTGACAACTTGATGAAAATTCTGAGGATTCTTGCTGATGAAATCCACCCCCTCTCTGGGTACACGTCGTCCCGACGTGACAAGGCATCTGGTAAAGTGGCCAGCCTGCCTGGGCGGTAAGTGATGATAAAGCGGAATTCAGATAGAAATTCTGCCCAACGGGCTTGACGACAAGTAAGGACTTTAGAGGACATAAAATACTGAAGGGAACAATGGTCTTTCAAGACCTGAAAGGAATCAGAAAGAGAAAGGAGAAAAGCTCTCCAGCGCTTGAGAGCCCAAACTATGCCAAGGAGTTCCTTGTCATGAATTTCATAGTTGAATTCAGCTGGTAAGAGCTTGCGACTATCAAATTCAATGGGATGCTTTCCTGAGTCATTCACCTGACTCAGTACAGCACCCAAGGAATAATCAGAAGCATCAGTCTCTACAATAGTTGGTAGAGAAGGATTAAAATGAGAGAGAATAGGAGCAGTGGTGAAAGCTTCTTTGAGTATTTGAAACTGACTAAGAGCTTCCTCATTGAAGATAAAGGGAGAATCTTTTTTAAGGAGGGAAGTGAGAGCAGAGATTTTTTTGGAATAATTTTTAATGAAACAACGATAAAAGTTGGCAAAGCCAAGAAAAGATTGGAGGGCCTTGATGTTCTTGGGCTGAGGCCAATTGAGGATTTGTTGAACCTTTGAAGAATCTATCTTGAGGCCATCACTTGAAACAACATAGCCCAAGTATTCCACACTTGAGGCTTTAGAAAACAAATTATTGTCTCTCAGTCTTTGGAGAACAGAGGCCACATGTTTAACATGTTCATCCAAAGAGCTAGAGAAGACCATAATATCATCTAAGTACACTACAACAAAAATATCCAAATAATCTGCAAAGATATCATTCACAAGATTTTGGAAAGAAGCTGGAGAATTGGTTAAGCCAAATGGAATAACCCAATACTCATAGCTACCATATTTGGTTCTCAAGGCAGTTAAATGCTCATCCCCCTCTTTAATTCTCAGGAGATTATAAGCACCACGCAGATCTATCTTGGAGAAGATAGTAGCACCGTTAAAGACGGTAAGAAGCTGATTCATTGGAGGAACAGGATACCTGTTCTTCCTAGTGACAGCATTAAGCTTGCGGTAGTCAACACACAAACGAAGACCACCATCCTTTTTCTTAGCAAAAAGGACAGGTGCTCCTGTTGAGGAGGAGCTTGGTCTGATGAAACCTTTCTCTACATTCTCTGAAATGTAGGCCCACAGTGTTTCTGACTCATTCTTTGATAAAGAGTAGATAACACCAACTGGAGGTAGAAGACCCTCCAGTTCAATATGATGATCACAGGCATGGTGTGGAGGAAGTTTCTCTGCTTTCACTTTGGAGAATACATCCAAATATTTGTGATAAACAGGAGGGACTACCTTCAGCACAGTTTCAATCTCTTCTGGCTCTTCCTACTCATCCCACTGCTCCTCCAGGGAGGCATGAAAAGATAAAGGAGGAAGGTCCATATCCCCTTGAAAGAGATGAAGTGAAGATATAGCAACATCTTCTCCAACATCTTTTATCTCTTTGAAGACTTCATCTCTTAATGGAAGTAATGAATGAGAGGGAAAAATGGAGGGGTTATGGACAGAAGGAGGAAGGGAAGGTGTCTTAAGTTCACCAACCAGAGCAACACTGTTGACAGCAGTGGAAAAGTCATTACTAGTAGAAGAAATAATACCACTAGAATCCTTATGACTAGAATCATAGGTGATCAATCCATTTTTCCAATCAATAATGGCATTAAAATGGTAAAGAAAATCATAGCCCAATATCAGGTCTTCTCCCTTGGGTGAATCTATGATAAAGAAATCCCATTCAAAGCTTGGGAAGGAAGGTAAATCAACAACACCCACTTGGTATAATGGGTGATGAACAGGGAAGTGGATTCATTGGAATCCAGAATGAAAAGAGGACTCTTTTCAGGGAGCTCTGACATGGTCAATGAGTACTTGAGAACAAAATTCCTTGCAATAAAGGAGTTTGTAGCACCAGAATCCATGAGAATACTATAAAAAATAAGAAATTTTAAAGATTTCTTGACACTAGTATTCAGAGTGCACAATTGTGCTCTTGAAGGAAATAAGTGAGAACAATTGAACACATCATGATTCCCACTCAGGCTTTTCCCTGCTTGCTAGGGAAGCCTTTTGATGACCCTTGCCTATTTTCAGGCCTCTTGAAGCATTTTTCAAATGGGTGCTTTCCACCACAATAATTTCACAAGCCTTCTTTAATCCTCCTCTCCTTTTCAGAACCAATTAATTTGTTGTCCTTATTGAGGAGAGCAGCATGAGGCTTGTCTTTGGACACTTGAAAATTCTTCCCCTTCTTATTCTTCTTGTGATAAGGCTTCTGTGATGATGAACTTTGAGGGGGCTTGGAGGAGTTGGATTCACTGATTGGAGGCTTCTTCTCTTGATGACTGCCCTTTTCCTTCTGCCTCTCATGGTACCTGGTATCTAATTCCAAGGTGATATCCATGAGTTCTTGAAGAATATCAAAAGTTCCAGGGTGAGAAGCCAATTGGTCCAACAATATTGATTCCAAGCCTCTTCTATACACATGAATATAGGCCCTTTCCCCCCAGTCTCCAATTCTTGACATTAAACTTCTGAAATCAGCTATGTACAAGGAAACTTGACCACTTTCCCTCATCCTCAAATTGTCCAACTCTTGTTCAGCTTTTCTGACTTCATTGGGATCACAAAACAGAGTTAATAACTGGGTTTCAAACAACTGCCAGTTATTGAGGAGATAAGAAGGGTCTTCATTGGAGATATTTGAGAGGTAAGGTTCAATCCATTTGTCAGCTCTACCAGTAAGAAAAGAAATTGAGTAAAGCACCTTCTTCCTGTCAGAGAAGAAGTTTGCTGGGTCATTATGAAAGATTAATTGACAGTATTGAATGAATCCTCTCAATTTATGAGCTTTAGTACCATCAAAAGAATCAGGTGCCTTCATTGATGAAGTCTTGAATGAAGGGACTTTTGAAGTGTCCCTTGGGGCAACTGCTTGAGTGAGTTGTCCCATAAACTGAGTCATTTGCTCCATCATCTTGAGGAAATTTTGTTCAGCTTGAGAGACAGAAGTCTGATTAGAAAGGGCTAGATTTGGAACCTCAGGAGCTTCAGGAGCACCTGCCAAGGCAGCGGCCACTTCTGTCTCCTCAGATTCTTCCTCTTCCACAGACTCCTCCCCCTCCTAATCTTCAGCTTCCCCCAATCTACTTCTAGGCCCTTGATAAACACCAGGATAGCAACCCAATAGTCCAGAGAATGATCTTGATCTTCTAGACTTCACACCTCCTCTTCTGGAGGGTGCTGCTCCTTCCATTGGTGGTCCTCTGTCCAAATTTGCACTCAGTTGATGAACTGATGGTGTGCGGTCAAGAGGAGCCCTTGGTGTAGGAGTGAGAACAGCTTGATGTCTCTGGGATCTTGTATTCTTGGCTGGTGAGCTATGCTGAACTGGCATCATGAAAGAAGAATGAATAGAAACTTGATGATACTTTGAATAAAATAAGGCTTGACCAAAACAATCAAATGAGAATCTTGATGAACTTGAGAAATCAATCAATAGTCTTGAAGTTAATCAATATGAATAAATCTTGAAGAGTGAAGATGACAAAGTCAAATTCTTATGAATAATCAATTTCAATCAATAAGTCAAATCAAGTAAATCAAGTCAATTCAAAATCAAATCAATTAAGTCTTGAGGAATTCAATCAATATCTTCAAAAATAAATTCAATTTTCTTGAGGAATAAAATTCAAATCAATCAATCAAATCAAATCTTGAGGAATCAAATCAGATCAATCAGATCAATTCAATCAAAGTCAATTCAAAATCTTGAGGCAAAATCAATCTCTTGAGGAATCAATCAATAAACTTGAGAAATTTCAAAACCAAAATCACTGAATACCCCAAATTAATAAAATCCCTGAATGATGAATCAATTAACCCAAATAATTCCACTCAAATAACCTGATAAAAACCTGAATTCAGACAAAAAGAGAAATGAGAATGATAAAGAATAAAGTGAAATGGTCAGCAGATTTTTTTGAAATGAGAAAGAGAATCAATTTTCATTTGAATGAAATGAATGAGATGAAAATTGATTAGAGATAATGAAATCATAAAAGTCATAAAATCATGAAAAGATCATAATTGAAGAATGAGAGAAATGAATAAAATGAATGAAAGAAAAAGAAGCAATTATGAGTTAATTAAAATAATGTCACAGGGGCTCTTCTAAAATGAAGAGGGCCTGGCACTCAGTGAACAGACTTACTTATGGAGGGCTCAGAAGGAATACTCAAATGATAAGAGTAATGGAAAAAGATAATAATTTCCTAGTCATAAAATAATAAGAATTAAAAGATATGAGAGGAAAACAAAAGCAATAATAAAGAGCCAACCACAAATAATCCTGTACCACTGTTTCAACCTGTTCAGAAAAGAGAAAAGGATTAATAAAGGATATGGCCACCAGGACTCCACTGAACAGGTGAGGGAAGGCAAAGACTAACTTAATAAATAATAAAATAATATTTCTTAATGAGAAATAAAATAGTATTAAATAATAAATCCAATATTTTAATTAACTGGGGGAAAAACCCCCAGGCGGATGAAGAGGGGCTGGTATATGTGAGAAATACCAGCCTTGGGGTTTGAGTGTTGAGATACTGGCCTGTATGCTGGAAGAAGTTGGATGTGGGATTGAATCCTGTATTGGTGAATCCAATACAGGTTATACAGTCAATACAGGTATTTGTGCCTGTATTGATGACAGGCCTGTATTTGGTGAATCCTGTATTTGGGTCTTGCCTGTATGAAACTGTATTGAGGTCTGAAAACTGTATTTGGAGAATGTAGAATGAAACCCCCTTGCTGATTGGGCTTTGAAGGGTATCCATGAAATAATGATTGTTGCTGATTGGGTTTTGAAGGGTATCAATGAGGTAATGATTGTTGAAGATGATTGGTAATGCCCCTGCCTCCTTGGCTGTGACAATTCCATAAAAAGGCACAAATTCTTTATCATATGAGAAGCCCATTGATCAAAATGTTAAATAAATTGAAACATTGTATTTCTCATGAAATATTACATATATGACTATTTTAGGTCATATCTGTAAAACCAATACTTACTGAGATACCAGGATATATACACTTTTCTTATCAGTGCATATATTCATGGTTTTTAGCTCATATATTTTAATATAATAATTATGAAGACTTTATTCAAAATGAAAATTTACCACAAAATAATCTTAAGAATAAAGATATAAGCTTTTTTGGAAAGTTATACACAAGATTAAGAATAATAAGGAGAAATTGGTCAAAATAGCAATACCAGTTGACTGCTTAAAATTAAAAGTGGCCCAAAATAGAATAGAAGTAGATATTAAGACTATAATAGCTCATATTTCAATAATTACATAATTCTTATCATGATATTCAAGGTATAACCCTATGAAATCATGTTTTAAAGTCTAAAATAGCAAATTTTTACAGAAAAGATGAATTAAAAGAAAAGTCATCAAAAGTAGAGTTTTGATAATTTAAAAAAAATCTCTTGGAAATTTTGTAAGGACATGCTAATCCATGAGAATTTACTATCTGAACTGCATTTTTGTGAAGAAGGTACAGGCTATTGAAGATTAAAGTTAAGGCTTAAAAATGATCATTTTTGATCTTGAACTGTAATCTTATTTTAAGCTTAACAGTTTAATAAGAGATAGAACTTGAAGGTATTGGTATTTAATGATTAAACCTACCTTAATCCATAAAATTAAGGCATATTCCTCGCTTATGATGTCAGAAAATTAGAGATACAGTTATAACTCTCAAAAATGGTGTAATAATGATATAATCATCACAAAAACTCATAATATTGATTACTTACAGTGGATAACATCAGTACACGTCTCCTAGAAGGTATCTAGTCCCTAGTAGGAAGGTTATTCAATATAAAAAGAATTGTTCTCTCTCTTTATAGGCCTAAGATGCATCAAATTCAATAAAAAATTTAATAAAAAGGAATATTCTTTATCCTTTATATATAAAATTATTATATTAAAAATGAACAATGTAATATCTTATAGTAATGACTAGTTTTCAGGTGAATACATCAAAATTTTATTGTTATTTGTAAAATTCTCTGGAATTCTCTAAATCCATGTAAAAATAGTAGAAATTGTATGTTTTCTATTTTTTTATTGTAAATACCATTTATATGGGCTGTGTTTACATTATTATGTGTAAAATTAATCAAAATTATCATATAAAGTGTTAAAATTATGTTAATTTCTCTTATTACAATTTTTCTTATATCATTATTCTTGAATAATTCTCAAATTGATATATAGCTTTAATATTAGTAATATTATTGTTATAGATTGTTTTTTATTATTAAATACCTATTTCTCACACATATATTATTTGTTGGTAACAATAATAAATTGGAATAAATAGATTAAATCATTAAATAGCTTATTATATTATTTTTATAATGTAATTTATCTTATTATATTCTTTTTATATATTCTAAATATTTCACACCACAATTATTTTTAATCTTATTATTAGTTTCTATTAAGACCTTCAGAGTAAAGAAAGTAAAATATTAGTAAGTTTTACTTATTGTTTCATAGTCAAAACTTAAACATGAAGTGAATTAAATTATGCTGAGTGTTCAATTTTTATGTATTGTAACTAAGCAAAAATTAACTGAATCTCTTTTAATGTAGAGTCAAAGAAACCTTTCCCAGAGATGACTTGAGGTAAAGTTTAATTGGGAATCCAGTGGTGAAATTAAAAACATGCTTTTTAATAAAAAATATGATAGATATTATAAAGAGTTATGAAAAAGTCCTATTGATTAATGTTTTTAATGTTTTTTTTTTGGAAAAAAATTGCAATTTTACCTTTTTTCTAAATTTTATTGATTTTTTTTGAAGATATGATTTTGATTTATTTTACTAATATTCAATTTTCTTTTAGTAGATGATATGTATCTTCTGATATTATTTTTTTAATTTTAATTTCTTGGAAATATGAAAATACTTTCAAGGCTCACAAAAAATATTTTGCAGCTATATTGGATTGTCTTTCTTCTACAAGAAATAAACTAAAAAGCAAGGTTTTGAAATGCATTGACTGATAGAAAGCCTCTAACTACCAATAATACCTAATTTTGGATCTATTATTAATTTAGAATTTTATTCCACATATATGCAAGTTACAGTAACTGGAACTCTCAATTAATACTTGAAATATTTAATGAAATAAACTCAATTTTTCATTTTCTCCATCCTGCAGAGACAAAAAATTTCATTTGGAAACCATTCATTTTTAGCTTTGATATCATCAACTATCTATAAGATACTCATTATTTTAATGAAACACTTTTGGACTTCTGGAGATTAAAATAGGTTTATAGGATTTGGAGTATAGAAGAAAAATTTTACCTCCTAAAGGAAGTGAAATGAAGTTTTCTTTTCAACCCAAAAAAAAATGATTTTCATAAAATAACAACTTTTATTTATTAATAAATCTGATCAAGAAAATAAATTCAACTTGAATAAAAAAAGGCCTTTTAAACATTTTTCAGCCTTTGAGACAAATTTTTAAGACTTAAATCCATAAATACAACAAAAAGGGGACCCCTATTCCTTTATTACTTCAAACAATTACAGATTATTTTGTTAATATAATCAGGCTATATAGCTATTCTAAGAATCTGTTGAAGCTTTGATGACAGATTAGTTGTATAATACAGCTTAAAAATGGATAATTACGCATAGAATTACAGTTATTTCCAATTTTTCTCCATTCCCATTGAAGAACAATATGGATGGGTACACTTCCAGCTATATGGCTATATGTCTTATAATATAGCAATTAATTTGAGAACAGATATTTTTTTAAGGATTAAAGCCAATGTTTCAAATGATTTATGGGTAGTAAAGAAAATAAATTTGAGCTTTTGAGTAGAAAAATTAACCAAATTACCCAATTCTTATAATTTTAAGCATATTCATAAGTATTCTATCCCATTGAATTTACACTATGAAATCAATTTACCTCATGAGATAGAGGTATTAATGAAAATGTTTGGAGAATTATTGAGACTTTTATATTTGAGAATAAGCATTTTCCTAAAAAGATTTTGAGCTTAAGGATTATGTAGATAAATTACAGATAATATGGATAGGATGTGGTAGGGATGTATTATGCAAGTGAGAAAGCTTCTTATATCAAATATCAAATAAATGAAATAAATAAAGTTAAATTAATACTGATAATTGTATTAATTTTTTTTATTTTATTTGATGATTATTTTCATCCAAAGGTTGGAAAACCCACTTCAAAACTATCTGTTGTATTATTTCCATAAAAATAAATGAATTCCTTGAATAAAGCTTTTATTTTCAAAGATTATTTTAATAAATGGAATAGCTTGTAAAGTATTGACATTTAATATAGATGTCTTTTGATAAAAAAGTGTATTTCAAATTATGAATATAAATATCTCTATTCCTAAAAGTTTTATACCCAATAATATTTATAGAAAAATTTTGGTCCCTAAGATGTTCTCACTTATGAGAATTTATTTCCAAAAGATCGAGCAGAAATATCTTCTGGATTGAAAAAAGATTTTGAGTGGGATATACTCTATAATTGATACATAAAGAAACAAAATCAATAGAGAAAATATTCATGGAAAAAGTTTATAGATAAAATAGCTAAATATAAATACTTTGTGGATTTAAAGCTTGAACAGAATGTATATAGTAAAAACATAATTTTAGTAAGTCTTACTGTGGAAAAGGATTGAAATGGTTCCAAAATAATTGAACTATTAATAATTGGCTATTCTACATGTGTTAAAATACCAAAACTATCTGTGAAATCTATCTAAATATACTAGCTTTATGGGCTTATTAAATGTTGTAATTAAATCCCAAGTTTAGCTTTTAATAATTAAAACAAGCATAGTTTTATGATCAAAAAACACTCCAATTTTCTTTGAAAATATGAGAATATCATCTCAGAAGTCAAATCTTAATTTATAATAAGCTATATACTAATTAGAAAATCTGAATTATATGTTCTTTGAGTTAAATTTATTTAGGTTTACCACTTTCTAAGATGTGCCTTTAGCTATTTTTAAGAAAAAATAAGCTGCATAAGCTCAAAAAATTGACAACTTCATGTAAAATAAGATAAAATCTGATATCAAAGAGCTATGGGTACACTGAAAAATTTGTCATCCAGAGATATTTCCATGTTGTTTTTGAACGATGAAGATTTTATTTCAGTTACTCTTTCATATTTTTCAAGAAAGAATAATCTCACTCCAAAAGTTCTTTTCCCACCTAAATAAAGAACAAAAAAATTTATTGTAAGAGTATCCCTTTGAGGTAATCAAGATTTTACCTCTTAATATATCAACTAAAACATAATAATATTTCATTTTCACACCTAAAGAAATAATTTTCATAATATTTTTCAGTTATTTATATTATCTCTTGAATAAAGAAGAAAAATTAGTTCAAATATATTATTTCTTTACTTTTTTAGAAAATTGAGATGGTATTTTTTACAATTAGAGATAACTTAAAAAATATACACCATGACCCCTTTATCATTTATCAGGAAATAAATATTCACATCTTCTACTTAGGAAATATCTTATATAAGTACTTGAATTGATATTTCTTCATTTGAATGTTTCATTATTTAATAATATAAGATTTGGAAGTAGATGACATAATAAACACATATTTATTATAGTATTAATGAGTTTTAATACTTCATGGGGTTCAGTATTCCAGAGAACATGGTTCATTCATTCCACACTAATTTTAGAATTTACTCAAATATCCTAAAATAATAAATATAAAATATTATACATTCAGAATTAACACTTCTTTATATGAGCAGAGGAAAAGCTTATTTGTTAATATTTTAGTGGGTTCAGCTTCTCCTATCTACAAGAAATTTTAAATAAATTATCAGAATGTTTTGAGTCTTAGAGAATTTTAAGTCATTCCTGTAAGCTCCTTTGGTAGCAGTTTTTTACAGGAATATTTTCAGCTCTTGTATATTTTAATTCTTTATCTTTCCTGAAGCCACAGAAGTATACAAAGCTCCATATTTCCAACACAAATTTATTTTGAGATACAGAATCTTTGGGGACATTTGGTAGCACTGTCAAGTTTTAAAGCCTTTCTATTTCTCAGTTCTATTCTACTTTTCTTGTCTTCATTTTTTTTCAAGTATGAATTAAATCTGAAGAAAATTTGGATTAAATCCATTAAGAAGAAGAATAAATGTAATATTCCTCAGCTTAGTAAGGAAAAGACTAGATATCAAATAAAATATCTCCAAAATGGATTTAAAGAATAGAAATAAAGCTTTGAAAATGATTTACAAATTAAACTTGATCTCCAGAAATCTTGATTAATCGATATGAAGAGAATCTTTTATCAAAATTATCTAGAAATATTAATAATCCTAATAAGATTTACTATCAAGTTCGTGATCCATTCCATATATAGTCAGTTTCTTCATTCAGAAATGATTGAACTTTTTTACTCTTAAAAGTGGATTTCTATGAATAAAGCCATTATAAAATTCCTGGAAGTTCAAAATTAAATATGTATTAATCCTCTAACTATATTTAAGATGATTGATTTGATGAATATGTCAAATAAGAATAAAAGAAAAATATAAGCCATAAAAGCATGAAAAAGCTTGGGAGGCTCTTTGTGATATACCTAAAAGGGAAAAAGAAGGTATGAAGCTCAAGTGGATTTCAAACAATCAAAACAAAGAGCTTAATAGAAACCATCATAATAGTTAAGCTCCTATATCTTTGATACATAGATAATTTTCAAAGATTCCTCCATTGGAATAAAAAAGTAAAAATATACAAAATTTTAAGGGAAAACCAGAGAATATAATAAATATTACATAAAAAGCTCTTTATATTGTGGGACAAAGATTGGACAGATATAGCTTGGAGATAGGGTCACCCAGAGGCTAATTGAAATTGAATTAAACAAGATATTTAAGGAAGGGATCAAGGAGTTCAAGAATAAGGGAGATTAGCTAGAAGATGAAGGATGAAGGCATATTCTAACATTGATAAAGCAAGAAAGCTGAAAAAAATTGAGAAAATTTCATAAGTGGTGGTTTTTTCAGAAATAATATTAATGAAAATATATAAAATTTATGTTATGTTAATTAAATGTTAGATAAAATTATGAAACTGGAGTTCTTTTGTGAGCATCTTAGATCATCAAAATCTATATAAATATTTATGAAAGTTACATTATGTAAAAAATACTTTTTTTCACATATTAAAATCACCATGAAAAGAACAGCTACCCCCACCAACAGGGGTAGCAGGTCAAACCTGCTTTTAGCCTCAGTCCCAACATTGGTTCTAACCTCAAATTATTTTTGAAGATAATTTCAGCCATAGCTTTGGACATTGAGAATGTTACTCAATTGCAATAGAAGATTTTGATTTGAATGATCTTTGTTTGTCTCCATGTACATAAAATATCCATGAATCATTAATTCAGGAGGGTATTGAATGAAAATCATATACAACAGGGAAAAAACTTCTCTCATTAAGATATGTAGAGAATATTCATATAAACTCCATTTTCCTTGCTTATTGGATGAATTAATTAACTTCACATGTGCCCAAAATTACAAAAGAATTAATATTTTACTTTTTTTTAATTAAAAACTTGAATATATAAAAGGAATATTTTGAGAACTGACACATTTTCCAGCCAAATACTCAGCTATATTGATTTTTTCTCTCCTCTTACATAATTTTAATACCTTTGAAAAGGTATAACCCAAGAATTAAATATTCTTTCTTATTACTCATTAATATCCCATATTGATGTTGAAAACATTATTCCCACAAGTATTTTAAGCTTAATTTATAGCCATTAATTTTTATTAATCAGGAGTGGTATTCATTCTTTGGAATATTTGTAATCTTATCTTTATTATTTAAAATGTTCATCTAAGTATATTCTTATGGATGCATAAGCTTTTTTCAATTCATTTGAAATATTTCATTATGAAAGATATTTTCCAACTTAAATAACCTTGTGTGTTGCGCTCGATAATTTTTGAAATAAAGCACAAAGGTACTTACCAAAATTAACTTGTTTTTTTTTTCAAATTTTTAAATGTTGTTTTGAATACCTCATCATTCTTTGGAATAAATTTATTTTCTCACAGATTTTTTATACAAGAGTTTGCAAGGAATGAAAGTGTTCAATTTTTGCAGTTCCAATTTTGGGTTTGACCTTCTTCAGCATTCAGCTCAGTTAATTTTTTCCACAAATTTTAATTTCTTCTTTGAAATTTTTCTGAGCAGTTGAAATCTTATTGATTGTAAAGTTTTCTCTGAGAAAAGGAAAATCATCATGATGGGGAATTTTGAGCAAGAGGAAAAATCACCTTTTTTTTAAATTTCAAGTTTCTCTTTTGATTTTGATTTTTTTTTTGGTGCTTGAACTCTTTTCATTAAGTTTTGATTTTTTCTTACATATTTAGACTGATCGTTTTCTCAATTATTAGAAAAAGATAAATTTTTGTTTTCAATTTTTTATTTATTTTCCACAATTTTGTTGAAAATTATCCCACTTTTTTTCCCTTTGATATTTTGGTGTTTTGTGTATTATATTATTTTTGTCCAGTAACATAAGAATTTTGTTTTTAATTTCATTTTTTCTATTTATTTAGTTTTTAAACTTTTGCTTATTTTATTTCTTAAATTCTTGTATTTATAATTTATTTGTTTTGTTTCTTTTTTTTCGAATTTTGAATTGTAAATTGGAAATTGGTCAACTGTGTTTGTCTCATTGTAAAGAACTCTTGTCTTTTTTTAATGAGTTTTTGGCCAGTTTCCAAATGTTTTTGACCATTTGTCAACTTTAGCTTGGCTTTTTTCAAAAGATTAAGCCATATGAATGAGATACTTGTACTTTGTAAGATCTTAGAACATCAAAGGCATCAGTGAAAAAAATGATCAACACACTTCTCGGCTGATTTTATAGAACCCAGCCAAGATTGACTTGAAAGCTGGACTAATTAAATTCATTTCTCAAACAAAATTTTCAAGTAATTTAGTCTGCCAGTCTATTTTATTTTTCTACGAGACATGCGTGACTTGAGGGGTTAAACTCACTTTACACACCATATCATCCTTTTTTTATTTTTTTTGAAAGTTCAATTGTTTTCGGTTTGTGGTGTGCAAACACTCCAAATTAGTGCAAAAATACTGATTTGGAGTTTTTGCACCCCTCAAAACAAAAAAAATCCACATTTAAAAAAAGATAATCCAAAGAATTTAAAAAAAAGTCAAAATTAAAAACAATTTCCATAAAATTTGAATCTAAAAAGTTGAAAGAAAAGTTAAAAAAAATAAAAAAAGGAAAAAAATTACAAAAAAATAAAAGAAATAAAAAACAAAAGAATTATTGAAAGGGAAAAAATACAAAAGAAATAAAAATTGAAAATTTAAATTGAAAAATTGTCAAATGAAAAAATAGAAATTTAAGAAACAACAGAAGAAAAATAGAACAAAAATACAAAAAATTACACAAAATGAACAAAAATGAAAAAATATGAAATAAAATTTCTAAAATAAATAAATAAAATGAAATAAGATAAATAATAATCATAATACAAAAATATGGAGGAAAATAGTGAAAAAAATTCTACAGATTGAATATATTAATATGATTGCAATCATATTTATTAAATATGGAAATATTGTTTCAGGAAATTAGAATAAAAGACAATCTAAAATTTGAGCTAAGCTGACATAAATTGAAAACTGGCTGAAAATAGTCTAGAAGAATAAGGAAGAATGTTTAGTTAGTAATTGGTATATATCAAAAACCATGGATTTTGATGTAATAAATTCCTGTGGACCAAAATATATTAAGCTTAAAATTGATTTCAAATTTGACAGTTATATGACAGCAGAATAAAAAGTAGTTGCAAAAATCTCAAAGGTCAAATATATCACTATTTTCAAAATGATCGACAATTTGATAAGCAATCTTTCTTGAAAATCTTTCAATAAATGTTATTTTCCAGTGATTTGATGAATAATATCAAACATAATCTTAGTGTTTCTTCAATTAAGCCACTTATAATAATAGTGAGCTGTTGAATAATCCCTTATTCAACTTGTGTCCAATATGACTAGAACCTGGCCAGTGAATGTGGGTTGGAAAAAGGTTCTAGTCAAACTTTAATGAAGGTGATGTTAAGTTTCATCCAAATCCCCAAAGAAACCAAAAAAGAACCACAAAAAAGGCCTGTAGGAGCCAATTTCTAATATAATCACTTTTGTAGGAATACTTATGTTTAAAAATTAACATAAACTTTGAAATTATACAACTATAAATATCAATTTATAAATGAATTTCAAAGGATACTCTGATATTGTTTGATAAAGATATCTGAGGAATTTATACTAAGTATTTTTATTTATATAAGCAATTTTTCTCAGAGAAAAGACTCTCACTTAGGGAAATTTATGAAAATATTGACCTCTAAAGAATTGACAAATCTTCCACATGAAAGATGCCTTTGATAAATATCATTTGAGCCTATGAAGCTAGACATTATATTTTTGATTATTGAATGATTATTTACACTGGTATTAATAAAAAAAATGTGTTTTTTCATTGAATTAGATTTTGTTGAGGATTATTTGTATCAATAAATAAACAAAGAAATGGACATTTAGTATTACTGTGACTTTCTTTTGCATTTTCTTCCAATTTAGTAACAAAATCTTCAAAAAAACAAAGTTCCTTTAAAGAAAAAATTTAAATTTCATTCTTAATGGGAGAATAATTTCATGAAGTGAAAATTCACCTCTACATATTTAAATATTTAATTTTTGGAAAAATCAATAGCAATGTTATTTAGATGAAGGAAGAAAATAATATTTATTTCTGACATGTTTGAGTATTGCATATATATGGACTGAATTTATAGTTGATGAAAAATGTTGAATCAAAGGCTAGAGCGAAATTATAATTAAGGAATATGCATAAATGTCTATACAAGTGAATTTTTGAAAATTCTGAATGAAATTACTAGTTTAAAGGAAGTATTCAAAAATTCCCACAGAAATATGAAATCAGAATATTCCCCTCCAGTTCCCCTTTCCAGGGTGAAGAGTTTGAGTATTATCCTTTCTGGTTCTCACTAATTCTATAAAACTATATTAATATCCAAATTTATATTTTTAAATGAAATTTTTCTTTTTAAAAAGTAAAGATGAAAATATATTCAACTTTATCTGCTTATAAGCCACACTTCAAGGGTATCAATCCTCAATATATCTGGAGGTAGATACTTGTAAGCATAGCATTTAGAGCTCCCAGGATTAAGAATTACATATAATATCAGAGATATCTGAATATTAGGAAGGAATTGAGCTCATTTAAATAGATAATTTCTACCACTAACTTGAGCTTATTATATTTATCCAGATATAATCCCAACAGTTTTTGAAAAATGATAAGCATGAATGAAGCTTTTATTAAGACTTATTCATTTGAGGAGTAGTTTTTATATTGGGTATATTATTCTCACGCCCATGTGAGACATTTCCATTTGATTATTATTATAAAGCTCTTAATACAGTCCTAAAAACTTATAAGATTAGTTACAATTGAATAAGAGTGAATTGATTTTCTAGAGTCAATTCTTTTTGTTTCCAATTAGATACTAATATCCATATACAAGTGCATATGCTTTTTCAAAGAAATTTTTCAGATTGATGAATAATCTTCATAAAATGAAGATGATAATTGTGCATTGTAAGATATCACCATGGTAATGAAGTTGACATTACTAAAAAAATGGAAATACAAAATGAATTGGAAACTCAGTTGCAAGGGCTTCTTCGAAACAATTAATTTCCATGGAAAAATTAGTATGAGAATATTCCATACTAGTTTAATGAAAGGTAATGTTGATCAAAATAATGATCTAACTCAATTGAGATTTAATCCTTGAAAAAACCTTGGATATAGCTTCCTGACTTTTATATCATGGGGGGCTTAGTGCATACTTTCAATCGAAATAAATAATTTTTCATATGAAGAATTAAAACACATAAGTTTAATTTTCATTTTTAAAATTGTTATTTTGATGGAGAGTTAGTAATTCATTGACATATTTCCAATTTGCAAAGATTACTATAGTCTTTATGACTTTCCTCTGGAAAATAGAAAAATTTGAGGTCCTGAGTTAAATCTTATTTCCTCACACAGTAGAATATGATGGATTCTTCTTTCAAGCAGATACTTTGCATGAATTAGATAATATTTCAGAATATATTGCTATCAAGTAGTTCATTTTGTAATATTTAGATAAATTAAATGTTATGCGATATTGCAAGAAATGATTTTTGATAAAAAGAGGTCCCAGGTTATTCATTTTATGAAAAACTGGGAGAGATTTATTGTGTATTAAGTTTTGCACAAATGGGAATGATATTTGGTCTCAAGTTTCAAAAAAAAGTTGTATTTCAGGGATCAGAGAAAGATAAAATGATACTTGTTGAATGTTTTTGGGAGATATTTCTTGTGAATCTGATATTCACAAGATATTTTCAAAATTGTTTCTCAATGAGTAAAGAATTACATGATATATCTTTATTTTTGTTTGATTTTTAGGAATCAAAATTAATTAAGCTTTTTTGGAGAAAAAAAGGGATAAAAGTTACACATTTTTTTTTTTGAGTGAGTGAGAGCAAAGGATGATTAGTAATCCTTTAATGAGATATATTTAAATTTGAATATTTTAAACAGTGGAAATATTTAGATCTGATGAATGAGATTTCAGAGAAAGAAGATACATGAAAAGAAGGATATGATAGGGGATAAGGAAAGAGTATATTCTGATTTTGATACATGTAAAAATGGATATCCCATTATTAATGGCTTAATATTCATTTTGAAATTGATTATTTTGTTTTCCAAGAATTTTGTGGAGCTCCAGAAGTGTCACAGGGGCTCTTCTAAGCGAAGAGGGCCTGGAACTCAGTGAACAGACTTACTTATGGAGGGCTCAGAGAGGCATACTCAATGGATAAGAGCAATATATGAAAGAGTATAATTCCTAATGAATAGAATAAATGGATCAAGGAACAAGAAAGAAAACAAAATAAATGATAAAGAGCCAACCACAAATAATCCTGAATCACTGTTTCAATCTTTTCAGAAAAGAGAAAAGGATTAATAAGGATATGACCACAAGGACTCTACTGAACAGGTGAGGGAAGGCTAATACTGACTTAATAATTAATAAAAGAATACCTCTTGAATGAGAAATAAAATAATAGTAATAAATAAATCTAATATCTCAGCTAAATGGGGGAAAGCCCCAAGGTGGGTGAAAGGGGGCTGGTATATGTGAGAAATACCAGCCTGGAGTTTGAGTGCTGAGATACCATGGCTGTATTCTGGAATAAGTTGTATTTGAGATGTAAATCTGTATTGGTTAATTCAATACAGGTATTTGTACCTGTATTGAGGACAGGACTGTATTTGGTGAAGCCTGTATTTGGTTTTTTCCTGTAGTGAACTGTATTGAGGTTTGAAACTGTGTTTGGAGGATATTAAATGCAAACCCCTTGCTTATTGGGTTTTGGAAGATCTTCAATGAAAATTGATTTGTAATTCCCTTTCCTGTCTACATGGCTGTGAAAAGAATTTACATAATTAAATTTATTTTTTGAGGTATTTATGAATATTTAAAATCCAGCTTGAAAGAAGAATAAATAATAATACAAAGTTAGAGCCAAGTATGAAGCAAGATGGAAGCTGGGTTGGACCTGATACCCCCACTGGCAGTGTGGGAACTCCTTTTTTTTGTGGTATAAATAACAGGCAGTATCTTGAGGGGGAAATTATTGATGAGTCTGTTTTGAATTTCAGAGTTAGCCAATGAACATGGGTGCTAGGGTATATTACCTTCCCCCTAAATATACTGAATCAGGTACCCTCTTTATTAAATCACAAATCAATTGGTTAGTTTTGTGGATTTTTCAATCAGAGAATTTTCTTCAGCAGTCTCTATCAGTCTGTCAATAAAAGATCACTAATTTTAATAGTTAATATTTGTTTGATAATAATTGGGTTTTGCTTAACTTCTTTCTATTAATTATATAATTCTTTTTGATTGAGGTTTTTTGAATATTTCTCCTTTCAATTATTGAGCTATTGAAGAAATTTAATTTTCTTAAAGTTCAATATTAATATTAATAATAATCTTGATAGCTAATTCAGACTTTTAAAGGTGGTTTAGTAATACTATCAATATGAATATAATAATATAATAGTAAGATAATTTTATAAGGGTGGTTCTGGTTGATATAAGGGTAATATATAAATACTAGAATAGTAATATAATACTATTAGGATGAATATAAATATGATCAAATATACCACTAAGGGTTATGATATAAGGTATTAGGGTAATATGATATCCTTTCTACAAATAAAGGTTATTTATAAATTTGATAAGATCACTAATGATAATATCTTCAAGCACTAATTATAAACTACTACTATAATGGTTAGACTACTGAATAATATTGAACTATTTCATTAAAATTATAAATATAATCTATTAATTAATCATAAATAATAATAATAGATACTGAGCCTAGCTACTGATCTTTTCAATAAAATACTAGATTATCCTACTAGAAAAAGGGATGGTTTGATCCACAAGATTATTGTCTGAATCAGAAGAATGGGGGGGAATGTCAGAGAGAAGACCTCTATTTATACCTTTTGGGGACTCCATAGAGCCTTCCAAAATCAAGGGACTTGGAATTTTTTCAAGTTTGAGTCATTTTAGCTGGTGAGTTATTTTAGTGTAGTGTTTTCTGACCAATCAAATTTATCCATCATAAAAATTAACTTTTCTGACCAATCAGCTCTATCTATCACATCAATTGTTAATGCTGATTATGCACTTTAAATTATCTCTAATTCTGATCAATCAGATGCCGAGTTGGTGAATTTAGGCTGATTTGTGGTTCTGAAAAGTAATTGGCAAAGCTAAATATGCACTATTGTTGAGTTGTGTAATTTTTTAATTAAGTTTGGTCTTTCGTGTAAAGGTATGACTTTGCATATTCATAATGCTAGGTGTATATAGGTCCATAATTATTTCAGACATATGGTACTTATATAAATATGAATGAGGGGTAAGTATTACTGTAAGCTTATAGATTGGTATTCACTTATTCTGTAAATTTTCTTTCAAGTTGAGTAAATATGCAATTATATTATGCATATTATAATAATATTCCTATGATGAGTTTAGTGAGTATCTTTATGAGGGTATCTATATATTCTTTCCAAATCCATGATATATTTCTCAATTTTGGTCATATGTCTTTGAGCCAATATGTAACCCCAGGTTAAGTTTTATGTAGATTCTAATGGTGAAATTATTTGAGACTTCTAAGCTTAGGTATAATATGTTAAAATCAGTGATTTTACAATTTTTTATTTTTATTTTACTTTTTATTTATATGTTATTTTATACCAACTATAACTATCTATCAGTATTATTATTGTACCAAAGCTTACTTGAACCTTGCAGAAATGATAAGGAATACCATAGCAGGGATAACTTATTTTTCAAGTTGAATGATACCAAAATTTTCATCAATTTTGAAAACTCAGTAGCTAAATTCTTCTTCCACTGAGGAATTCATACACTTGTCAATTTCACCAACACAAAAATGAAGGAAATACTTCACCACTAAATCTTCAACTAAAAATGAAATGCTTTATGATGATGGTGAATATTTTTAGTTATTAAAACAAAGCTCAGTGACCCCAAAACAAGAAAAGCTTCAATTTATCAAAAGAGATTAATTGGTTCTTATAGATTGTATCAAGACTATCTTAAGAAGGGCTTCATGTACTTGGAATATACATTTAAGTTCCCTTTTTATATGAAAAATACTATGGTTTTAGATATAATGGAGGAATTATTGAAGAAAAACAAGTTTTGGAATAAGCGGAAGGAAATTTTATCATTTTCAAAAACCTATCCTAAGATGACCTTAATTGCGGGACTGTTTGAACAAACTAGGACTATAAATGTATCAAAAAGACTCCTCTTCCTTGTGAAAGCTAGCTCATGAGATTTCTTCTTCTTCAGATTATGAATATATATGTCTTGAGGAGACTACTTCCATTCTATTCTTGAAAACCTTTTCTTCAGATATCATATCAAATTTTGGGAAGGAGTACTTGGAAGTACCTACACCATTTAATATTAAGGTCATTAAATTAGAGTATAAGAAAAAAGGATTTCCAGGATTCCTGGGTAGCCTAGATGCAATTCACTGGTCTTGTAAAAATTTCCTACAAGAATGGGAAGGAGGTGAAAACAATTATTTTGGAAGCTGCTGCATCCAAAAGCTTGAAAATAAGGCATGAATTATTTGGAACTCCTGGTTCACTCAATTATATTAATGTTTTGAATAAGAGAAACCTTTCAATGATTTTATTTAAAATAGGAAATAAAAATTTGGTCAAATACACAATATATAACGAAAAATATCAATATTTGTATTATGTAGCTGATTTTATTTATCCCAGCTGGTAATTTCTAGTAAAAAGCCTTCCCAGGCTCAAGATGAAGCAGGGAAGTTTTTTTCAAAAATACAGGAAAGTTCTCAAAAATATGGGGAGAAATCCTTAGGTTTTTTCCAAGTACAATGGGAGATAATTCAGAGACCAAGTCTCATATAGAGCTTCAAAGATGTCAGTAATATTATGCACTGTTTCATAATAATTCATAACATGATATTGGAGCATAAAGAAAACTTGGTACATTCCTTTTGGACTTCTATGAAAATACTTTGGCCTGAATGGTACCAGTTAATAATGATTCAGCCATTTTCAACACATTTGTAATATTCATGCAGAATCACTCTACTTCTCAAGATGAGAGCCTACATATAAAGTTGATGAAGTATTTGAAAATTCATGATTGGATGGCTATGGTATGAATAGAAGCTGAGGTAGGTTTTTTAAAAATATGGATCTCTGTAAATGTTTTATACATACTTATCGATTTCCCTTTTCATATTTTTTCATAAATGCTGATTACTTAGTCTCAGAATTTCACAAATTTCATAATCTGCCCTTTTTTCCTGCTTTGAGAGTTTCTTTCAGTTTCTAGAAGCTCTTGAGTCTCTTCTTCACTTATTTGTAAAGCATCCAAATTACTATAATAAATATGAAGCTCAACGCTCTTGTGGCTATTGCAATTTTCAATTTTTTCTCTTCAAGTTTAATATTATTTTATTTTTTGGTTCCAATAGAATGTCTTTCATACAGTTATTGGGTTTCTGGTTAATATGAAAAGGAGTGTTTTTCTTGGAATCTGCTTTACCTAGATGGTGTTGAAGGGGTGCTTCCAAAATGTGGTTGTTTCACAATTCCTTTATGAGAGTTCTGTCCTTCAGTTTCAAATTTTGGTAAAAATCATAAAAATTCCCCAAAATGCTCCACCTTGAAGGGTTCCCTAATTTTTTGCTTTATAAAGCTCTTTTGACATTCTGATCAAATCTGATGGTTATCTCTCACTTGGTTGGTTGCTTTAAATTAGATTATAGATTCCCAATAGTTCAAGAGTAGCTGTATTCAATGCTAACCAGCTATTAAATGAGAAAACGACCATTAGATTCTATAAATTCATTGAGGACAGAAATACTCACAAAATTTGTATTTGATAATAATCTCAATGATATAGCTTGCTAAAGATTTTTAAGTGCTCACATATCCTTGAATAAAAGGTCTCACCAGTTTGTTTTGTTGAAGTTTTATAATCTTGACTGAAATGAAGCCATGGCTTTGCTAGTTTCTCTTCTTCAGAAGGTAGGCAATCGGGAGTATGATTTTTGTGTTTGGTGGCTTTTGAGTCTTTTTTTAAACTGCTCGTACTTTCAGGCGAGGGGTCATTATAGTTAGAGACATTATCTTTTGATGGTTCAAAAGTATATATCTGGGAGGTTGGAGCTGACATTTCAAGGTTAAAATATAATTTTGAAAAAAATGATGAGATTTTGAATTTGTTGAAATGGACTGCAGAAGGGAATTCTTAATTCTTCATTCCAAAAAGAAATTCATATTTGAGCTGAAGAACTTTTCTGAATTATGTCTTTACAGAGTTACATACAGATAATTATTGTGAGAGTATTCCAGAAATTTCTGTTAAAAGCTGCTACAGAAGCCATTTAAAGAAACAGCTGGAGCTTCTATTATTTAAATTAATTCTTTTTGATATTTCATCTTTCTGCATGTAGCTCTTGATGGTGTAAAAAAGATGTATTGTAATGTTCCTGGATCATGATACCTTAACCAGAATAGGCTTTTTCAAGAATACTAATATTGTATGTATTTATGTTCTCAATAATCATATTGTTCAAGATTATACCAAAATACATGGAATCTTTCATTTATTCATGGCCATAAGTAACAGAGCTTAATTATGATTTAAAAGATTTATGTTTTTACCCAAAAATGCCTTTTATAATTCTTTACATGAAATCTACTGTTTTTATGAGGACATCTTATCTTATTTATCCTGTTCATATGAGATGTTTTACTTTGTTCAAAAAATCCCAATTGGGATGAATAATACTAAAAAAATAGTATCAATGTGTTGAATCATTGTTACTAATATCTGGATCTTCTTTTGTCTAATTCCTCTAATAAGCTCCCAAAAAAAGATGCTTTGTCAATTTTTACTTTATTTATTAAGCCTGGAGTTCCAAATAATGCATTCCAGGTTTGGATAATACAAGGAAATAATTCCAATACTTGTCTTTTTTTCCTGTGAAATTTCATTAAAAAGCTTCAGGTAAGTTTTTTCAAGCCTTATTAATGAATTAGAGACTTTATATTAATCCACAAAGGGCTCCTCTTCTCATAATTAGAGATGGATGTAAGCTCAGAAGTTTATTTCCCATGTAAGGATTTCTTTCAAAAGACTTAATTTATGTCTTTATAAGAAGCTTTCAGACAGAGAAGGTCTGATTACTATAAATTTTAGGAATATTTAAATATAAAACCGTTTCAGATGCCATAGGTAGATTGTTGAAGAGCTTATGAGATATTCTGGTAAGCTGAAATTATATACTACTTGAAAAAATACCACTTGAGAAAAAATGTAATAAAATTAGTATTTCAATTTGATTTTCCATAAAGAAAATTATGCAACATTTTTTATATAAAAACTATTTTTATCCTTCAATATTTCTATCATATGTAGAAAGAGTGACGTTAGCAAATCACAACTATGTTGAGATGTTTTCTCTGAGTAGGTACAGTTAAGCTTTGAGTAGTTATGAAATTAATTTTGAGTACCCAGTCCTCTTTTCAGTCCATATTAAGTTAAGATTTCATGAAATAAATGATACTGATGGCGTGGGTAATGCAAGAGGTTAGTCTTTTTTCAGAGGCTCTATAGAATCTTGTAGAGCGTAATCCACAGAAAAAGATACAGAAATTGCTGCAAATAATCTTGGGTAAATTGAACTCTATTATTTAATTCTCCAAGACATAAATTAAGTGCGATTGAGACAGGAATATAATTTCAACATATAAAAATCTTCCACTTTCTCCATTCTTTATAGATCTCGACTCTTGAGTTGGGGATAAAATTTTGAATGAAGTGGTAAATATTTATTGTCTTCATTCAAAAACGTTTTCTATATAGCATTATATACTAATCACAATGTTTTTAACTTTTCCACATTGCAGAAACATATTGTATTTCTTAATATATTTCTATCCAAATATCATAGTAAAAGGCACCATAGTTCTTATACCTATATTTTCAGCCTCTTAAGTTTGGAGTTTGTTTGAATTTTTAGATACCTTTATCCTCAATTGTAAATTAAGGATTCTAAATGGAAGTAGCTTCAAGCTGAATATTTGATATTTTTCCCGATAAATATTTTTTTAAATATAATAAAAAAACACCATAATTATTTGAGTAAAATAATATTAATTTTTTACGTTAAAATTTACTTGGTATTACTAAATGCAGATATATAAGCTGTTAATCAATTGTATCTTTTAGCTTCAATAGTTTGAGATAAAATTTTCATCTTTCTATTCTTAGTATCAGAGCTAATTCTAAAACAAATCACTTGCATATTTTCACTAAATTCGAAGCTTTGGTATCTAAAAATATCCTTTTAATTCTTCCTTTTTCTAAATGTAGTTTTATATAGTTATTTATATGAGATATTTTCCTAAGACTGTTTCTATGAAACAAAAACTAATGTTTCAGTTTCTTTTAATTTTGTTTGATCTTATTCGATCAGCTATTTCACTTCTATTAAGAAATATTATATGAGTAACTAGCTTCCAATCTCTCTTACCTTTTCTTCACAGATCATCTCTCTCTATTAGTAATGAATGATCTAGTATATATATTTCATCTCAGAAAAGTCAGCTTCCATTTAAGAATTTTTTTTTGGATAAACACAAAAGTATTATCATATAATAAAATTCTTCCATAAGAGAATACTTATTTATTTATACAAGGTACTTGTATAAAATTTTCTCCTTGAATCATCCAATGAATACCTTGATATTTTTGTGTTTATCAGCCTAGTTCTGTTTGAAAAATATATATCCAGCATAAAATTTATCTACCACTTGTTTTGGTAAAATTTTGAAGCTGACTCAAAATACTCACCGTTTAATCTCGCTCTTCCTTTTGAAACCAATTTCAGTATAGTATCTTTAATTATCTTTGGATAAAGTGATTCATTTGGTTTCTGATTTTATTAGACATAATAGGATGTAATATCAGTAAGTTTTCTTTTAATACCCTCGAGGTATTGTAAAAATGTATAGTATCAAGTTTTGGAATAAAAATAATTCAATCAAAAATCAAAATATAACTTTTTTTGACTTTATAAAATATTAAATCCAATATAAGTCATAGCTAAAATTTCAATCAGTTTCTCTATTGTAAAAAATATCTTGGCCCATCCAAAAATTTTTAATGAAATATAAAGACACCTTTTGAATTGATAATTGATCTTTGACTTATTCTTATTGTCTTCTATCAATTTTCCATTAGTTCTTTCAAGGGATAAAATCCTTCTTCCAGAATACTCTTTGGGGAATACTAAGGCTCTTAATGAGCTATAAATTTAAATTTATTAAATGATGCTTGAAATTTCATTTTCAAAGCCATTTAAGACCTGAGTTTAACTAATAGTTCTATTTTTAATGTGATATAGTATACATATGTTATTTAAATACTATAGCACAATTTTTCCTTTTTTGCTATTCACTATGAAATTAAATATCTTTTGGTGTTGTCTTTTCTTGAATTTCTGTCATTTTGAGGCATTTTTATTTCACAAGGCTTGAAATAATTTAGTTTTTTTTGCATAAGATAACAAACTTTTATGAACATAGGTGTTCAATTAGCTATTCTGATCAAGTGGTAGGGCTTTATAAATAATTATTTTCATTTTTTTTCATTCACCATGAGAGAAATTTTTACACCTGACAGAAGGGTTTTCATTTTGAGTTTAGCTTTAACCCATCCTGGAACCCTTCTTAGAAGTAGGTTGGAGCTAGAATTCAGGTTTTTTTAAATTTTCCAATTGATATTAGTCCACTTAAATATTTCAGAACATTTAATATGTAAATTTTTGCTTTATAATTGCATATAACATATATTTAGTATATTATCTTTGATATCTTTATAAAATGAGATAAATGAAAAATGCTTTCCATTCATTTTTTCATCTTCATGAAAATATCATCTTTTATGAAACTTAAATTTAACAGCTATACTCTCAGCTTGAAGATATTCCTTAAATATTTTGAAGGCTTAAGTAAAGAAAATCAAGTTTTTCAAAATTAAAAAATCCAATTACTTCTAATTTTTTCTTTAAAATCTAAATTAAAAGAAGAAACAATTTTAAATTAAAGCCTCACCTTAAATATTTAATGGTTCTAGTTTGTTTTATTCTATATAGTAAAACTTCTTTGAATAAAAAAAATATTTGTGGAGTATTTTTTGAAAAACTTCTCAACAAGAAAAATTTGAATTATGCATATTTTCTCCTCTTTATTGAACTGATTTGTTAAATTTTAGTATCATATGATTTTTTTGTATTTTATAATTCCTTTTCTCAGTAAATGTATTTTGAATCAATTAGTTTTTATTAGAAATACTAATATTTCTTTTATGTAGGGACAAAAAGCTCTTCAATTCCCTTTTTTAAAAATCTTTTTTATTTTTATTTTTTTAACTTTTTGAATTATTATTTCAGATCTTTGAGACTATTATTTTATTTTCTTATTTGAGAAAAAAGTAGCAGGCTTTGAATTTAAGAAATTAAATTATAATAATTCATTATAAATTTGAATAAATCCTGCTACTGTAAAAAAGATTATGATCATCAAAACTTTACAGTTAAAGGCCTTGCAGGGCCTGCTACCGTCATTCTTAGTGAAAATTGAATCGAAGTAAAATTCAAAATAAAAAAAAAACAAAAGAAAACAAAACTCAAATAATAAAAAAAACAAATAAATAAGCATAAAAATCATAATATTTATAGATATTATAATTGAGAAAAATTACACAAAAAGAGAGTTTTTGTGAATAGAAGGCTAATATTTCTTTCGGCTTATTTCCTTTCAAAAAGGATGGAAAGACTTAGCTATAAGAATGAAAGAAGTAATAAAAAATTATACACTTCGTCTCTCAAACAGTTTCTATAATTAATTTCTCAGATAATTATATACCTTTATTTAATATTTCGGAAAGCATTCTTTGTGATATTTTTTGCTTTACTCTTCTCTTACAGAAATAAAGATATAAAATATTGAAGTTGTAAATGAAAAAACTTTTCATCCTTTATTATAAATATATTCTCTCAATATACTCCTAATAATTTCAATTAGATATTTATATATTGTGTTCAATTTCGAGAAAGGAGGACCAAGTCACTCAATATTTGAGGGATTGATGCACATTTAGGTAATAAAATTGAGTAATAAATATTCCAGAATTTTAATTTAGCCATAATATTGGTCAAATGAAGTAAATATTCAAATTGAAAATTAATATTTAGATCAAAAGGGAGTAGTAATAAAATAATTGTTTCCAAGAAGATATATTTCCAAAATTTGATACTCTTTCAATTTAAATAGTCATATGATTCCTGTTTCAAATGAAAATTTAATGAATTTCATTAGGAAGAATATTACTTATGGTTCTTGAAGCATTCGGAAGGAAGCCTATAAATTTCTACTAACCTGATATAAATATCTGGGTGAATGCCTTGGATAATTTTCAGTAATTGAAGGGAAATTCTATATGAGTTATTCCCCATGAATAGGCTGGCTACACCTGATAGTAGGTGTTCCATTTAGAATTTTCGGCGGGAGATATATTGAATTCATGTGGAAAGTAGAAAATAAAATAAATTAAGAAATAGAAGCTTTGGAAGAAGTTCAACCCACATATGCAATCCACCATTCCTTAATTCAATTTCTTAATATTATTTTTTGGAAGAAGTTTTCCAATTTAATGTTCAAAAAACTCAAGGTAACCAAGCTTTATATAAATCACCATGTATTTCAGTTTTTATCTCCAGTCATATTCCTGAATGGAAATAAATGAAACTTTTTCTTTGTGATTTATAGATCTTCATTCACATAGAAAGATTTCAATGCGTATTTTTTCTGCATTTCACATATTCTTAACTAATTGATTCATAACATCATAAAAACAGCCCTGGTATTTTCAGAGAAATTTCTATGAGATAAAAGAGATTCTTCATAAATTAATTTTATTTGAAATTGAATCAAGTTACTACACAAAACTCACACTGTCACCTATATTGTTTATCTGAAAATAATTTTCATTAAACTAGGAGTTATATCCCCATATCCCTCCTGTTATAAGTGAAGTACTATTCAAGAATACATAGAATATTACTTCAAGCTTTATTTTAAAATATCATATATATTGGATAAATCCTGCAAGTCTTGTAGGCTTTGAATATTTTAATGAAATTTTTGCTAAGGGTTATTCAGAATATGTAAGTATGGTCAAATAAATCTTTTCTCCTTTCTCATCATTGAGGAGTTTTTTTTGAAATACTGAGCTATAATTGGAACATTATTCTCATATTCAAATAAAAAAAATTCCTGGAAAAAATAATTTTGATGTATCAATAAAATGAGAGTTTTTCCCTTTTATGTTTTATACCTTTGATCTGATTCTTATCAAATATTAATTTATATATCACTTTTATTACTTTGTCCCATTTAGAATGATTTTCTTAGTGAATTCTTGTGTTATAAGATAAAATATTCTTCATTTCCTGGGAATCCTATTCTTGGAGCTCATCCTATAAAATATGGTGAAACAATTTCATTGGGTATCATTCATATTCAATAACCCAATAATTCATATCATCTTAAAAATTAATGAAAGTATATTCCTCATATTTAAAATAATAAAATCTGGATTAATGAAGTTTTGAAGCTTATTTTAAATAAATTATCCTATTATTCAAGAATTATTAATTGAAACAACTGTCTATTAAAGCTATCTTTAAGCCATAGCTAATTGTTATGGCCCTGTTTTAAGTATTCTAACAGTACTCATTTTTAAATCTGTATGTTAATTCATATTATAAATTTTTAGATATTAATAAGCAGTAAGCCACAGAATTTCATATTTATTTTAGGTTTTGGGAATTTTAATTACTCAAGAATCATTTTAATAATTCATAAATAATTTGAAATAAGAAATTTAAAACAGTTTGAAGAAATCAGGAGACAAAATTAAGAATTCCAATTCAAAAATATACTTCAAAAACCTGGAAATATCTATTGAAATCCTGCTCATTAATAAATGTTGAGATAAAAACCAATATTACCAACATATTCAGTATCTCAGAATAAGAGCTAAAAAACACCAGATTCTTCAATAGATATAATGATACAGCTTATTTCATTTCCAATCTTTCTTAAACATAAAAATAGGTAAGATATTCCTGAATGTATCAAGCTCCATTTCTCAAAGCTCATCCTTCAATATAATAAGAAGCTTACCAAAATAAAAAGGTAATTTTTACTCTTTGTTCCAAATGAAGGTGAAAAGATTATAATATTGGCATTTCAACCACCTTTCATTAGCTCAACAGTCAACTAAAAAACAACATAACCTGACATAATCAGATACATTTATCACCAGAAATAATCACTCAAGGATGTGAAAGCCTTATAATTCAGAACAAAACCTAAATCACATGACCTATTTTGGAAAATTACACAATCTTCAATTTCAAAAGAGGTAGAATTAAGGTTTACAGATATAAATAAGGTCCCCATGGGGAACAAGGGGTACGCCAAACAACATAAGTAGAACGTATCTCTCACCCAATTTATTTTTACCTTTCTCATGGTAGTTGATACTATCTAATTATTATTTAAAGATAAATATATCAGATAGAACCATCCCTGAAACTAGCAGGTAGTCTAGGCCTTGCTATATTATATTATTTTATGCTCAGTAGCTAAGCTAGTAAGAAGAAACAAAGAAATTGATGGTATTTAATACTATTAAATTATCATTTAAATATATATAGATAAGAAAGAATCATCCCTGAGACTAGCAGGTATTCTAGAAATTACTATATTATTTTATTTTCAGTATCAAAGAGCAGTAGCTAAAAAGAAGAAGAAAATTATCATTACTTATTATTATCATTACCCCTATTATTAGCTGATAATATTAGTACTCATTAATAATAGTCTATTAAACTAATATTACCCTATATTCTAGTCAATACTTAATATTGAGATTAAATCCATCCAACAATAGCTTATTTATTACCATTATTACATGAAAGTTACCCAATATAAAACCAAACCAATCGCTTAAATAATATTATCCCCACTAAATTAACTTGATCTTATCAAGTTTATCTATTTATTTTACCTATAAAAGATATTTAGAAAAGCAAAATATTCTTATTTTAATATCATAAACAACTCAAATTTTCTACCTCACCTAAAGCTTACTCTATCTATATTTGGTCTGATTATTGATTAGTTCTGATAAGAAACTGCTATATTAGTCTTCTTTAGTTTTAAATACACAATATTAATGTTTGATTATTTATCTCAGTAGGAAGATTTTTTTTGTATATTCAGAGGGGAAGCTAAAGCACCATTAGCACCCTTGGTTACAGGAACTTTCAGAAATTAAAAACTTATTACCTGTTATTCCCCCCTCGATGACTGCCTTACCCAATCTCACACTAAAAGTAGTTCCACATTTCTTTTTCAAAACACATGAAAATCATAAAGCTAATTATGATATACTAAAATCTCTCTCCATTGATACCCTTGAAAGAAGTTATCAGACTTTAATGCTGGCTTATAAGGTAGGTTTTCTCTATTTTTTTAAAAAAATTTAGAGCAAATTTGATCAATATGTATATTATTAAAGATGAATGAGATGTAACTGGAGGTGGGGGTTATATACTCGGATACAATATCATCCTATGAAAATGGAGTTCAGTATTGAAACATAGTATTTTTACTTACTCGCTGAGATTGTGTTTATTTTAATAGATATATTATTTATTGAAAAAACTTAATAAAGGAAATTCAGCCATGAATTCCATTGGATTAGAATCTGGGGGTTTTCCTGTTTTAACAAATCAAATAAACAATTAACAAGTAGGTGAGGAGACAAATACTCAGGTAAACAAAAAAACTTTGGGCAAAGGAAATAGAAATTCAAATAGTGAAATGGAAAAAACGTAATTGGAAGAGAAAAAACATATTACAACAGTGAAAAAGGTAATAAAACTCAGGAAAGGAAATTATTACAGGTAATTTCAAATCTCCTGGAGAGCTCAAGGAGGCGGTGTTTCAATTTGTTTAGTCAAAATTTGAAAAAAACATTTGCAACCACAAAATGTGATCAAACATTCATGAATAACATGGACACTAATATGCAAGGGACTTTTATGCCATCAATAATGATACTAAAAAAAGAACAATATTGGGAAGAGTATCAAGACAGGATAAAAGGAGCACAAGATGAAGAGATACAAATGCTACATAGGAAGCATGAAGAAGAAATGCAATTACACAATGTACAAGTCTAATCAGAAGATCAAAGAATAAGTGATTAGATGCACCTGTAAATGATGACAATTCTATATAAAATGACCGGAATTTAATTGGATGAGCCACCTGCTAATCTACACAATGGTTCAGGTAGAGGTAATTTTCAAACGCCTCTTTACTTACATGTATTTCTTTCATGAACTGATAGACCCTTCTATTTTATTTATTAAATTATTACAGGTAAGCTAATAAGAGTTTTTTTTGCTGATCTGTCTATTCAAAATAGACAGTAAAAATATAACATTTTTTATCAAAATTAATGTATGATAAATTTCGTTTTGAATACTGTAAGTCCAATGTATTTACAAAAGGTTGTAATTATACATCAACTCAATTTATGAAACAGCTTTGAAAGCTTTGCAGAAACTGGTACATATTTATTTTTCTTAGATTTTACTAAAAGTTATTTATCTGTTATTTTTATGTTTAACAAGGAATTATTGAAAGTTATCCCAATAAGTGTTATATATAAATGGTCTTTCTAAATATCAATTAAATTCAATTAATAAACACATGCTGATATTACCAAACATGGGCTATCTGATTTCTTCATTATTGAATTTCCAAATGTCCTTTATTTAAAAATTTTCCAGACATCATTTTGATTTTCTTTAAAATATTTAAAATATCATTCCTTCTGAATTTTCTTCAACAAGTTTCCAAAGAAGCTCTCCCTCGGAAACTCATAAAGACTCTCTTTAAAAGCTTCAGGGTGCGATGGTAATATTATCTCAAGAAAAAGCCAAAATCCTTTTGGAAATTAGAACGGCCAAATTCCATTCAGCCTTTCAAATGCGAAGAAATTCTTTTTTAGGGAATCCATAAAGGCTAAAAATTCCATTCTTTCTCAATTGAAGCAAAAATAAAATTAATTAAATTAAATTAAGAAGACCTTAAATAATTGATATGCTAAATAATTACTTCCATTATTTTTCTTATGCAAACCCCATTAAGCCAATAAGCTCTCATTCCTTTTTTAATTAATTTTAAACAGTTTCAAATAATCAAACAACTAAGCACACACAATCAAAAGAAAATTTAAAAAAAAATATTAATATAACTATATAAATCTGACTAATTTATCCAAATTAACATTCATTATTTTCACTTCCAACATTATATTGTACTAATCATCGAATCCATTCTTCTTCCCTTGTCTTAATTTTTGTCTGTATAATTATCTTTCCAATTTCCTTATCTTTTTGAATTGTTTTTTTATACAATAAAACATAAAGATAAAAAGCTAAAATTTCTATCCTAATAAATTTTTGGCCACAGTTCAATTGTTCCAAGTGTTAAAGAAATTAAAATGATTCTGATTTGAAATATTATGAAAAATCATGCATTCTATTGTAGTTTTGCTAGTTTTTAAGGGAACAATAGATTGAGGTTATATAAAGAATTGAAATATACTTTTTAAACTCCAGAGGGCTTGTTTTAAAACCATCCTGCAATGTAAATCAGCTTCATATTTTCGTTAACATTGCATAAGATCTTAATACACACCCTGTTGATGAATTAATTTAATTAAATCTCAATGTGTCCCCATCAACTATGTTCCTGGATGTTCTGAGGATTTTTAGTGTTGGAACTCCTCTTGTTGGGTATTAAAATGAGGTAATAACTGGAGGGGTAAATCAAAGGTAACTAGTTTTGAATTTCTCATGACTTTTGTAAACAAGGGTGGAAAGGGTGTATTGCCTTCCCCTCTTCAAATAATTATAAGAATCTTCCTTGGAGGTCACAAACCAAAATAAAATAAATAGGTGGCTTTGAAACTGAAGAATAAATACTTAAGCAGTCTCAGATCAGACCTATTTAATATATAAAAAGAGATATAATGTCATTAATATAGTTTATTTTGAGATTTTTAATGAAATACTTGTCTTTATAACTGTTATTTTTTGGTAAAATTTGGGTGAATGATTTTGTTTTGGTGATAAAATATTTTTACGATGACTAATTTTTGATTATCTGGAACATTTTATGATTGTTGATAAGTTAAATTTTGTTTATATAAAGTAATAATATAGTAAGATATTTTTTTAATGTTCTGATATGTTGTTTAAGATTCTTTAATAATGAGATAAAATAGTATTTGTTGAATTTAAGAAGCTAGTATTATTTGATATTGGGTATTTAAAGGGGTAAGTTAGTCTTAAGTCTTGATAAATGGGGTTATTCTTTACTGGATAAAATATTTTGATAGAGTAGTAACCCAAATCTTGGTTACTGGATGTTTTTTCTTTTAATACTGAGATTTCACTGAGTTCAGTTACTGGGAAATCTTTAACACCTTACTTCTACTGAGCTTAGCTACTGGAAAAGTAAATTTACTATAATATTCTGAACTACCTCCAAGGTTAGGGATGACTTATTCCTTGGCTCAAAATTTGCAGGGGATATAATTTGAATGAGGGTATTTTGAAATTTGAGGGAGAGATCCCCTCTATTTATACCTTTTGGGAGCCCAGGTGGCCCTCCATGGGAGCTTTCTTTTTCTACTTTAATTCCTCTTGATTAAATAATGTGATTTTGTTTTTGGTCAGGAATTTTTTTTCCATGGGTCAGGTGATTTAAGGTTTAGTTATTATTTTCCCTCTTCACAGCCTCCATTTATCACATGACTAATTCCTTGGTGAGCTGGTTATGACATAATTTTTTTGGAGTTTCCTTGCCTGCATGAGTTTATTGAATTTTTTCTTTTTCAAACCCTTTTTTCTGTCACATTATATGCTGTTGGTGGGGAAAGTATCACATTATTTATTTGGCTTTTGCTTGAATGTCATTTTTTAGGCTTGGTAGAAGTTGTTGTGGAATTTTTTCAGGTTTCATGGCTGTGTTTTCTCTTTTTGAACTTCAAAGTGAGGTCAGGTGATGATTCATTGCACTGATTAATTTACTGTTGTGCATGAGATGAGAGAATTTGGCTTTTAGCTTGACACATTCTGTGCTTAGTCATGTGGTTGAGATTAAAACAAGGGTATGTACCCCATGAAGCTTGATTTTTCTCACTTTCATGAAGTGATTAGTGGTGTAAAGAATTCTCATTTTGATCTATTATGTTCCAAATAAGGTGATCCATTTACTTGTATAAACTTTGGTGGCTGTGTCCTTTCAAAGTTGGGGATGTTTAGAATTTCCAAGTCAGGCTACTGTGGATATGAGCTAAGGCTCTCCAGTAGCTGTTCTGGGAATTAATGTCAAGGATTCCATTTGGTTGAAATTTTCATCATGCGACTTGCCTGTGGCTGTGCAATTCATGAAGGTGTAGTTTTATTTCTGTATGAGTCAAGTGGCTATAAGGGGTGTGTAATTCAAAAGGTGGTTCCTTTCTTTTTGTAACTATTTTGATATATATAGCTTTACTTTTACATATATATAATGAAATTGAATAGTTTATTTTAACACATACACTGCCTTTTGGGTACCTGTTCCATGTGTTTATGAATAAACTGTGACTTCTTGATGTAAAGTTGAAATTTTGGTGTTAAAATTTAAAGCAATTCTGCCAGTGGGTGTAATTTATTGTTTTTGCAAGGTAATATGAGCTTGAGCCTGGTAAAAAATGTTATGGAATATCAAAATAGGCACCCCAAATAGCCAGAAGAATCAATGAGCAAGCAATTGGGTGGAAATTGGGGGGTCCCATTGATTATATTCTTCCCAGTTTGTGATTTTCCAAAGACTCAACTGTTGTTAGCAAAGCCAGTAAGGTCACCATATACCTATTTTAACAAATTAAATCAATAATATAGCAATTTAACAATTAATATTCCTCACTCACATTCCAAAAGTCTCCATTCCAATAAACAATACACTGAAACACAATTGAATTCTACCCTTTATTATTCATATAAGAATAAAATTCATTCTTTGGTGGGGTAACTATAGGTATATGGGTTCCATCAATGCCATAAATATAATTTGTTATTTCTTGTCTTTGTTGTAATGTCTTCTTTAGATATTACCATTTTTCTGTGTCAGAAATTTCTTGGAACCTACCAAATGACAAGACAGTTATCAATATACAAATCCTGTAGATATTTATGAAACAGAATTTCTTAAGCTATGGTAGGATTATTAAATGCCACCAGAATTGCCTGGAATACCAATTTTGACACTGGATAAGCAGTTTATTTACCTACATTAAATATGTGGCAAACTTTCTAATAATATTTTCCATGACCAAATCTACACAATATAATACCTAATTTCTACTCCATTGTTAATCCAGATATATTTTTTTGATAGTAATTGGGTATATGATTCAATAATTAGTTAATCAAGTTAAAAAAATCTTTTTTTCCCATTTAAAAAATTCCAATTAATTGTGACTATTTGTACAACCCTTCATCATACCATGGGTTTAATCTTCTCCCTTGTTGTACTGAATGATGGTGATGATTTCTTGATTCCTAGTACCATGTTATATGAAACTCAATAGATAAATTAAAGCTTTTGGTAACATTAAACACCTCTGGATTGTCCATGGCTATATAAGAGTAAAAATAAAATAAAATAGAAGATTGTAACAATTCAAGTTGTTCCATTCAATAAGAAGACATTTGAGGCTAGTTTCACAATAATGTCTTACAGAAAGTGAGAAAATGAGAAAATTAATTTTCCAAAGCAGATCATAAAAATCCAATATGTTTTGAAAAAAAATAAAAAAAAACTAAATTATTTTTAAATAAATTTCAAAATTTGGGTCAAAACCAGATCATAAAATGGACCTCAGAGACTTCACAGACCTCTCTACATCAATTTTCTCAAAAGAAATATATTTAAAAATTAACAAAAACACAAATAAATATACAAATTAATTAATGGGAAAAAATTAGTAAAGACATATTAATAAAAACAATTAAAATCAATTCAAAAAACTGATACTAAAAGTGATAATAAATAATGAGAATAAATTAAATTAATTCTTTTTTTTAGTGTGTCACTGAAATTTATTTTCTCCACTCTTTAATAATCATTGAAAAAAATAAAAGAATTAATAAAAAAATCACAAATTAGATAGCTAATAAGGAGGCTCTAGCTCCTTTTCTATGTTTTCAAGAAAATTATGGATATCCTTCGAATAATTTTCATAAATAAATTACTTACAATCAAAACAATCACCAACATATACCTGAAAGTGAGACCTCCATGCAGAATTCCACTCTTTTTAAGACCTATCTTTAAGAAAGATAGCATGAATCCTCATTATATATTATAGATAGAGAAAAATGTGGCAACTTAAAAGTTCTTTTGAATTGACATTTTCTATCTATAAGGGGATCCAAAATAAAGAAATAGGATTTGAAATTTAAATAAAGCTTCAAGCTAAAATCTCATAGAAGCTGCAATTTTGATCAAGGTCAAAAAAGAAAGAGAAATTATTATTGAGAAATGTAAATATTTCAATTAAAGGAAAAGAAATTAATTTCAATTTTTGTAATCTACACATAGGAAGAATGGAAGAATAAATTTCTTCAATATTCCTGTGATCTGGAACAGGTTGGGATAGAACCAAAAAGCATAGATATATGTTCAGACTAGTTCCAATATTAGCTCCAATCCCAGACCCATTTTGTTCCAACCCAATTTCCAAATGGAAAATCTGCTTTAATGTGAAGAATTTTTTCCCATGGTGATTTTCAACATTCCTGGAGGGTAGTTAGACATGGTTCTGAAGTGATATATGTATAGCTTACAGCTTATTTCTTTCTCCTCTCCTTCAGTAATGTAAATTGAAATAATATTTCAATCCCTTTTTTCAATCCAAATACAAGAAATACAAACAAGAACTTTCCTCATATTGGATATTTCCAATAATTTAAAAAGCTAAATATATGATTAAATTAACTAACCTTTATGAACATCTTCTGATTATCAATTTATCATTATTTTGGATTATATAACTATCTGGTATCAAATTTAGATTAATGATATCATCATTGTCTTTATAAATAGATTTTGTAAATGAATTCAATAGAAGAGCTTATTTATACCCGTTAGCATTCTTTAAGATAACATAAGATACCAATTATTTAAAAACCATTAGTTGAGACTTTTTCAGAAATGATAATTGTTTATTACTTTTGATATCTACTCATATATAATTAATAGGAACTTATACATTTTTCCCTATAAATTTGACAGAAATCTAAGGTTGAGAAACTTTCAAATTATTTTATAAATTGATTCTATTGATGTGGGTGTTTCCTTTGAGTATTATTGATGAGCTCACACAGTTATTCTGGGCGATAATGTTTCCCATACCATATAATACAGATATTATGTTCAGAATTTAATCATGTGAATAGATCTTCATAAATTCTAATTATAAAAATATACATAAATACTTCAGAAAACTCAAAATAAATTACAATTAATCCTAACAAATCTCAAGAAAAACTCAAAAATAATTTAAATAGCATGTGAGCTCAATGGAAAATTTTAATGCAAGAAAATAATCAATTGGAATGAATTTTAACCCTATTAATTTATCCAGGTTACCCTTCTTCAAATGCCACACATACTTGATTTGCCTTTTCACTTACTATGGAAATATCAGATATTAGAGCTTAAATCTCTTATTTACAGATTACCTCCAAATTTTATCAAAACAAAAAAACACAAAATTTATAAAATCTGTAATAAATGAATTCTGTGTGTCAAAGGTATTGAAGATTCTATAGTTTTAGCTCACTACTATAATTTCAGCATAATTAAGCTTTGATCATATAAATGAATTATATTTTCAGAACATGATCAAAGGTTCTTGCAGAGAAATTGTACTTTATTCTACTTATTGGCCCCAATCTCTAAGAGTTTTTTTTCTTGTGCTCTTTATCAAGCTAAGACATGCTAGCTATAAATTCATGATTGGTAAAAAAAATGAAAAATTCTCTTGTAAAATTTCCAGAGCCTTAGTGAGAGAGTTCTTTTAGTTATTGAAGCTCTCTAGTGCTGTAAAAGGCTGATAAGCCTCTTTGATCATATTCTGAATAGATGCACCAAGCTCTGACAAAACAGAAAATAAATAATCTTTTTTTGATGTTCTGGGTTAATGGAGAGGTCTGAGTTTTCTTGTAGCTGATATTTTATCATTTGAAAAAAAATTAGAGGTAGGAGTGAAATTAAAACTCTTTTAATGTACTATTTTGACACATTTTTCAGCTTTTCTATGATTAAGCTGATAGATAAGGGTTACATTTGGGGTATTTAAGACATTTAAAAAGTAGAATAATTTTCACAAAACTACTTGCATTAAAGATAATAATTTGGCAATTAAAGGCCTTGAAAGAATCTCATACCACCTTTCAGATGATTTATGCTAGTTTTGGCCCAAATTCTTTCTTCAGAAACTATGTTTTTTTTTTAATACAACCTGGCCCCACTGATTGAGTGTAGAAATTCATATTTATTCTGTAGCTATTTAATCTACATAAATGAAAAAGATAAGGGCAAATCCATGACTCTCTGGAACTAGCAGATTACAATTTACATACTTTGTGTTTTTTGCTTTTCACCTGACCATTTCACAATTATATGGAGAATCAGTTATTTAAAAATTGCACAAGGATTCTCCAGGCCTCCTAATTTAATTTTACTTCATCTTTAGCCTTTGCAAACTCTTTCATAGGTGAGAATCTTCCCAGGAAGATTTCTTTTTCCTTGAATTCAAATATGAGCTATGGCTCTTCTGTGTATGTAGTCTGCAGGTGTTATTATATTTTTGTGTTTTTTGTGCATAGGAAATGGTTCTATTAGTTTTAACTTTAAAATACAAATCAAATATTTAAGAATCCGTCATTTCCAGAATAGAGGGTTAGTAGATTGTGTGATTTTCCCTTTCTCCAAAAAAGAGTTATTTAGAAGAGCTCTCATCAGATAATGTTGATGATAAATGAATTAGAAAGAAGTTTAAAAAAGATTTTCTAACTATCTTTGCAATTTCAAGATATTTTTACAGCTAAAGTGAAAAATCCAACATGTTTCACTTATTTCTTGGAATACACTTGAAAATTTGATTAAAATATAATTTTCAAAAATTCTAGTTGAGTAAATTTAAGTTCAATATTGTGTATGCAAAACAACCTCTAAATCTCCCAATATCAAACTCGGTTTCCTTTCATATCTATATTGATTCTAAATGGATTAATATGAGCATTAATATTCTAAATTGCAAAAAAAACAGTTAAAAACTGATTTTAAACTTACTTTCAAAATATTTTAAATTTTCAAATCTCAAACTATTCCTGTTTTTAATTTTCTCTTATTGAAGAAACCTTTTTACATTCATTGATAATGATCCAATTGATATATATAGAGGGTAATTGTAAATACATTTAAGCCGCTATGTCTAATTACCAAGACTGACATTTTCTTACCATTGTATGGCCAAAAACCAAAATCTTAGGTAAGAAAAAATAAGCTTTCTTATTTTTCAGAAATAAATTCCAGCTCAACAATATGCAACAATATAAAGAAATCTCACAAAAAATAAATGAAAAAAAGATTTTTTGGGCCTTCTTTTGCAGATAATTTCTTTTGGTGAAACAAATGCGGAATTTTGGGATTAGAGCCAAACAACTTCTTTATGAAGAAAATTTTTTCTCCCTTATAAATTCTCAAAATCATCTGAAATAAAACCAAAAGAACTCCAGATATTTTGGATGGTTTTTATGGGTAAAAGCTCTGGAGAAATATGGTTTTTTTCCAATCACCCCCAAAGTTGTAAGTTCATATAATCAACTACATTTTTTTCCTATAATTTCTCATATTTTTATTTTGATAATTATTATAGTCTTAAAACCCCGCAAAAAAACCTTTTGTATTTCTTGTTCAAATTTAATTTTGGAAACATATTCAATCTTTCCACCTTGGAAAATTTATGTAAAAAAGGCATAAAATGGGTTTCCTCTAATTTAATCCTGAAATATCTATTCAAATGAGAAATAATTACATGAGTATTTAATTAAAAACAATAAACCATGTAGGAACATTTTGTGGTCTAAATATTTGTGGCCTAATTTTAACTCTTTGGCTTTATTACCAAATAGGAATAAAAAAATCATGCATTTTTGTTCCATAAAATTTCTCTCCAAACTCAAATTTTCTTTTATGGAGTCTTCACATCATTACCTTGCATTTTTACAAAGAATATTGGACTTTATAAGCGGAATCCCACTTGAAAGAATTTTTGCCTTTTGGCTTTCCAATTTGATTGGAAAATGGGAAAATGGGTTGTTTTTGAGAAAAGCAAAGGCTGAAAAGGAATCCTAAGGCTATGTGGAAGGTTTGTCTATGAAACTCTTGATAATAGTGACAAATATCAAGAGTACTATGACTGTCCTCAGTAGAAAATATAATATAATTAAATATTATAACCAGAACTTTATATAATTATTAAAAAAAATTATATATAAAAAGAGAAATTTAATAATAATAAAATTATTAATAATTATAATAAATTATAATTATTCTATTATTGTTATAGTCACTGATAGTTATAGCAATGAGAAGTGTAAAGCTCTTAATGATACAAGTATACAAGGAAAGTATTCATATTCATCCATTCATAAATAATATAAAAATATTATTCAGAAAAAAAATTATCGCACACACTGTGTAGAGATAATTCTTATAGAAAAATTCTATAAAAAAGACTAATACTATATGAAAATAATATAGATCTTTAAAGAAAACTTACTTATAATATTTATTTAATACAACAAGTCAAATTACAACAGTTATCATATTAAATAATGATTATAATTTAACAACACACCAAAAATCAATATTTTAAAAGATAAAACAACTTTTTATGATAAAAAATATTATTCAAGAGTTTTTAAGAGGAATTTGTGTATTTTAAAAGATATTTAAGAGAATTATTTTATATAATAAGATATGGTATTGGTTATCAAAACAATAATATGAATTCTATGATTTCAATCTTTTAATTTTAAAATTAATAAGTAATAAATTAACTCAGGAATTACTGTAATAAAAATATTTTATATTTAATAAAACTTTACCTGTTCAAATTTCTAATATGATCGGAATGATGATGATTGATAGAAAAAGACAGTGATTAATAGACTCTTTTTATGTCTACAGAGAATCTCTCATAATTAATAATGGATATAGAGGGCGTGCTCAGGTCAAAACTGAAAAACCATACTTAAAAATAAGGTTCTTAACTTAAGGTAACTTATTTTTAATTCCAATTTAAAGTTAACAGTGTTATTCTCAACTCCAAGTAACTTTAATCCTCCATTGGATTAATTATTTTAAGCTTTAATATAAATTAAGTTTATTTGCATTAAAGTTCATCACATGAACAGTTCAAAAATAGAGTTTCAAGCAAACATCTCTTAAACTCAATTTTTAATTAATTTTTAAAGAAATCTTAATTTTCTTTAAGCATAATTAAAAGAGTAAATTTCCAGGCTAATTACCAATAGACCTGTTTATAAAATATACTTAAAATTTGATTTATACATGGATAAAATTAATTTGTAAGCTTTCTTAGAATTTCAAGCAAATCCATTAAGAATTGGATTTTTAATGAATTTATGAAGTTATGGCTATTTTTCCACATAAAATAGCAATACACACCAAAACTTAACTTTTGATAAGGTTTTAATGCTTTTAAATTCAAAATTTTAAGCTTAATTAAGCTTTGACAGTTTTTAAAACCTTGATTTCAAGCTTGCATATTGGGATTTACCCTTTGGAAGCTTCAAATTCCTGTCTAAATTGGGATAAAACCAGTTTAAACTTTAATGTTGGATCAAAATCTAATATTAAATTTTAAATAAGGTTGGAAACACTCAAATACAGGTGGACAACCTTAATTTAATCCTTGTGGATCCAAAGAGTTGGGTACCCCAGCTCTGTTTGGTCTTTTTCCTTTGTCCTACCTTTTTGTGTGGATTTTGCCCTTTTATTTATTTAAAGCCATACTATGGCCTTAAACACCTTTAAATTGTGCTCACGCAGGATCTACATTCTGTATGGCAAATTCTTAGCCAATTCAGTAAATATACACAACACCTCAATTTTAACTAAAATTTTGGGAAGTTTTCATAAACCATATGCAACTTTAAATTGAAGCTTAAATTTAACAATTTTAAAATCATTAAAAAAATTGCAATTGTAATGTTAGATTCTTAAATCTTCTAATAGCTTAAGAAATATTCATTTTTGGGTATAACACTCTATGAGTCTACTCTAGGTTATTTTTGGATTAGAATCCAAAAATGACATAATAACTACAATCGTGTTTATCAAGAAAAGTAATACTTATTTTTTGTTATTTTCTATTTTAAATTCAGTTGATAAGTCTGTTTAAGACTAAATCAACTGTGTATAATGTTATTTGTGTCCTTATGGGTCTCTCACACATACCTCACAGGCTCACACTATGAGAATATCATAGAAAGGTAAGGAACAGCAAAAATTCACAAAAATTCACAAAAAATCATAAAAAATGGAAATTCTACATAATAATTAATAAAAACACCTATGTGAATTTACTAGAACCTTACATAAATCTACCAATCCCCTTTTTTTGATTTTTGGACTTTGAAAGCTGATTATATCATTTGTGTGGGGGACTCATGAGCAGGGTTAGTGTGGGAAAATTGTGTATTTTCAATTGGTTTGGGGCCTCTGGGATTCCTTACATGAATTTACTAATTGGCAGTCAAACCAAATAAGGGCCTGATGTGTATTTACCATTTTGCTCATGTGAATCTACCATTACCATATACTTATACATTAATTTTTTTGTGTTTTCTATTAAAATTATGAAAAAACCAACTTATTTTTTTTTTCAACAAAAAACATGAACAATAAAAAATTGATTTTTCTTATGATGGTATTATTTTTTTACTTAATTTTTAAAAAAAAAAAAAAAAAATTGATTGTTTAACAGGTTATTTAATTAGAGCTAATTAAGTTTGATTGTCAATCATCATTATTATTTTTGAGTGAACTTCTTTGTTATTAATTTATATTTTGTCAATCTTCAGAAATGTCTATAAGAAATCTTGATCATTTTGGTTATTTTAATCAAGTTTTGTTCGGCGTTGTTGCTTATTTCCATTACACACCCATTTTTCTCTCTGAAACAGAGTAAGACAGGTTATAGTAAAATGAGTTTTTAACTCTGAATTTCTTCTATACAAAGGGTAATGGAATGCAAATGAGCTTTCATTATAAATTTTAGAAGTGTTTTGAGAACTTTAATATCAGAAAAATTGGCAATTTGGCAACAAACATTGATATGACCTTCAAAAAAGATGGTGACATAATGGTGAAAGTTGGCAAGCCCCCTGAAAACCAGTCAATGTGAGAAGAAAATATTGTGCTTTGTTTCCACAGTCCATTACGCTTTTGGTTTGAGATTGGCAGACTCCATAATATAAAATTACAAAAAAGTTGCAATATTCACAAGATCACAGTCTCTTTGAAATCCAGTAAAAAACTACACGATATTCATCAGTAATAGTAACATGAATTTAACAGGGGATGGTGGCTTGACACATAATTGAACTGGCCACATAATAATTTCATTTAAGTCAGGCAAGAGGGGCTTTGTTTTTTTATAAATGTCACTTGGGTCAATGTGGGGATACCCAGATTATGGCCGGTAGGGAAAACTCCTTTAAAGTCACATCTAGACAATAGGTTATGGTAGAGGAAACCAAATTTTATTCAAAAAAACTTCTTATTACTGTTAGCAATGCTTCTTAAGCAAAAGGTTAGATTAAATCAAGGTTGGGTTTAACTTTGACATGACTGACTGACTGTACATTGGTTCGTCGTTAAAATCATCCATTTTTTCTATGATCGTAGTTTATTTGACATTTTCTCTCAAGCAAAAATTGGGGTAAGAAATCCAGTTGCAGATGCATTGGCCAAGCGATATCTTGAATAACCCCAAATTTTGACCCGTGAGACTAACTGTCTGTAGTAATGCAAACGTATGTGCGTTATTGTAACCTCAACTTTTTTGACCACCTCCAAGTCCTCAAACCAGGGCAGAAGCAGCAAACTTCTGAGCCATTATCCATTAAATGATTAAATTATTTTGCAAGCCGAATTGTGTTTCAAATAAAGTCAAAAGCAAAAGTAACACACACCAAGCGATTGAAAAATCCCAGGTGATAAAATTAAAAAACAAACTAGCTTTGGCTTCCAGAGCTCAAGACCATGTACATTCCCAAGTGGCCTTCAACAAAACTTTTCGTCAACATTTTATCAATGGGCTGTTTGTCCAATACTTCTCTCTAAAAAGGGTAAAAATAATTCAAAAATCAACAAGGATGTTGGAATTTCAACAAGATTGGTTGCTTGAAAAGTGTATCCAAGCCCCGCTTCATCGTCTTACTTACCATCCCAAATTGAACACCTCTACAGACTGCGGCAAAAAGATCCTTGAACTTCGGGTGACCTTTCTCAATGCCCCGTATGGTTAAGCTCTCAAGTGCCAACTTTCGGATTGTCTAAAAATCCACAAATAGATCATATCCTCAGTGGAACAATTGGTTGAAGCAGATAACGCGAAACTGTGGCACATCAATGTTGACGCACTAGTTTATTTTGCTCTAAATGAGAAAGTGGCTTAGGTGAACGTCGTTGTCCACTTTTACTGTTGGTATGAATGGAAGTCTTCACATCCTTAGACTGGTCTGGATCGCTTGATGTTTTTGAAGGCTTGTGATTGGCGTCTGGATCCCCAAGGACAAGAGGGGCTTTCCCCAACGGTTTTTTGAGTCGAGAGGGTGAACCCAAGGTATCGGGTGTTGGAAGATAAGCAGCTTGCCGGGATTTAAAGGTTGCAGGAGATGGTGATGGGGAGCGCTCCGTTGTAAAGCAATTTTCGTCGATAATATCTATTTTGCCATCTTCCTCCGCTTCTACAATCGAGTCAAACACATCTGGTAGTTGATATCCCTCTTTTCGCACTTTGCCTATTGTTCTAATCTTTTTGGTTGAAATGGAGGTGGTATGTTCCAATTCCCGCTTCTCTCCTCTGGTTTGAGGAATTAATTGCAACGGCTGACCCTGGCTATTGAAGCTTTGGTTATAAGCGGGAGTTGATTCCAGCATTCGTCTACCAGGAGTGTTGGCTGGCTTCCTAGCAAGCTTTGGGGGGCGCTTAGCAGAGTTGACAGAAGCGGGCTTAGAGACGGATCTAGAAATACATTTTATAGACATGCTTTCGGAGGCAACAGGAACTAATTCCTCAGCGGTGGGATTTGTTAGTGCCTTTTTCTTAGTGGAAAAAGGATTGGTAAGCTTCCTGGAGACGATGCGCTTTGGTGACTGAGGAAACAACAGAGTTGAGGCTGTTAAAAATAAAGTCGCCGAGCTGAGTAATATGATTTAAATAAGAACAGCTTGGCCATGATGACCTACCACGTGGCATAGGGTCATCAGGACGAGGGATGCTTTGTGGACTGGCTCGAACTTTGCGCTGACCGATCACCAGCTGTAAAGGCACGGTTGCGGTGGACGTCGATGGTTGAAGTACATCATCTGCGACGCGTCGTCCAAATATAATGAGCTCTCGAGGAAGTTGATCTAAGGTATGAATAGCCTGTCGGTTTAGTCAACGAGGTCGCGTCTGCGAAAGAACGAAAAGATTCTATTAACCTTCCAAGCCTTGATCTAGCGCTAGAACCAACGCGTCTCTGGTATAGCCACCGGGAGCAAGATTCCTTTTACAGAGCTGGGACATGAACCAATTGCGTGTTTGCCCGCACCGAGGGTCGATGTATAATCTGACTTCAGAGCTGCAGTCAACTTCTGAAAAGGGGAACTCTCGTAGTTGAGCGCCTGAGTCGAGCCCTTTTCCTTTCAGCAAGCTTGCCACTCGGGACCGGCGATTGTCTCTCCGGCCATCTTGCGCTTTACTTCCCTGACAAGGTTCTAGGGGATCTGATTTATCTTCAGAAAACTTGAGCTGTCTGTTGGCGTAAAGATCACTTCCACGAAGCATTTCGATCTCCAAACACGTTTCACTGAGAGTTGTCGAATATGAGTCAGGACCAAAGGGATCTTCCTTTGATCTTGATGCTTTTACGAGATCCATTGCATGCGCAACGATAGCAAGGCCTAGCGAAAAAAGACAAGATTAACGTGACTGGCGCTCAGGAAAACAAGATGACAATCCATTTACCATGAAGCTTCAGGCCAGCCGAGGTAACGATAGCGCCGCGCCAAAGCAGTCGATGGTTGGTGTGATGGCCAGAGAGGCCATTGCTATTCTGGAGCAGGTCTTTCGATTCCATACGTTTTACTTGGACAATGAAGAAGAGTGCTGTTAAAGGGAAATCGGAGAACGATCCAAAATTCTTAGGATGACTGGAAACTACCGTGGCGACTCTTGTGTGAATGTAAAACGCGGTCGGGAGGCACGCGCAGGCGCGCCAAAGTGGGAGATGTCAAAGTATCAATATGGCCTTCAAAAAAAGCCTTGTCAACTTGAGAAAATGCTTTTGCTGATTCTCAAACTGGAACATTTAGAAACCAAGTCATTTTGAGAAGTCATTTTCAGCTGATTGGAAATAAAATAAAAAGGAATAAAGAGCTGGTGTTTGTTCTAGAAGGTTTCCATTGCAATATTGCTCTTCAACAAGGAATATCCAGCAGGTGAATCTCAGCAAAATGCATTGATTACAATACTTTCCTTATACACAAAACATATTTCCAATACTGATTTAATTGATAAATTGGATTTAAGCATAATCCCTAATCATGGTGTGCAACCAAGAGATATAGATATCCTTATTGCTACAATCTGGACTAAAATACCGCTATGCATACAAATATGGGTTTGGATTGGTTTGTCCCTAGTCTGATAAGCTAAAACGTAATACTTTTGTATCTTTTAGCCTATATACTAGGGCTTTCACTGACTGGTGACGTGCCCCAGGCTCATAAACTCTAAAAAGGGAAAAAGAAAATCTTATATTATCAAGTCATCATAAAAAATTGTGAAGTCAGCCTATGTTGGGCTAGCTGATGACTTAATTTCAACCTGTTTTTAAGCTTCAAAAAATAAAAAATAAAAAATTGAAATTTATGATTTTATTTGGTAGATTAGTTTTAATGTTAAATAAACTTGAATAATACTTAGTATAAATTTTGATGTTACAATAAAGTAAAGAAGAATATGCATTAAAAAAACGGCTACTTTCGGACTGATTAAATCATAATTGAACTTTTAGAAAATTAAATAAAACTAATGAAATGGATCTCATGAAATAAGATCTAGCCGGAGAGAACTAGTTTTTAGAAGAATTTAATATCATTATTCCAAATAACTTAGCCATCAGACTTGAAATTCCATTTTTTATTAAAGAAAGAAATAATTAACTATGACAATAAAAATAGATTCAAATAGAGCATTAAGACATATTTTATTGTTTTCTTTGTGATATTTTTTTCTTTCTATTTAAAATTGAGAAGACTTTTGAGGTTTTTCTCAAAAAAAGGTTTGTATATTATATTTCATTTTATTTGAACTACTTTCTTTCAGGTATTAAGCTTTTTTCATGATTCCTTTTAGACAATTGAAAATGGAAACTAAAAAATATCAAAGATATTGTTTTTTATGCATGTATTGACTTTTTCTTTCATGTAAAATTATTTTATCTCAAGAAGAGTTTTAATTCAAGTAAAAAGTGAAATATATCAAAAATTAAAATTTTCATTCTTTAATAAAAAAAACTGATAAAAAACCCATCACAATTGCTGGGTTTTGAATTATTGTACTTCAATTTAGTAATAAATGTGAATTTTGTTAATTACTTTCAATAACCTAAGTTGACTTTTGTACACGGGCTTATTGATTAAGGAATTCCATATCTGTATTTCAATAATTACATATTACTCTCAGAAATATTTCAAATGAATAATGTTTTAAGTAATAATAGCTCATAGATATTACTTAAGCTTTTGTATTCAAATTCTTGCATGATTTCTTCAACTATTGATAAAATGAAGGGAAATATTTGAAAAATTGCATTCCCAATTTACTTTAAAACATATAAGTTCATTAAGTATGTTAATAAATAATCATATAAAAGATAATTTGATCTATTCTTACTTTTCTCTACAAATTATTTTTTATCAAATGTCAAAAAATATAATGAAATATATTCCTTATTGTAAAAATATAAACTAGGTGATATCAAGTCACGCTCACGTGGGCTGTTTTCAATAAAACTCATTATGTTTATGTATTGAAATTTTCAGATGAAATTATGTTTTATGTTTAGCCAACCTATGTGATCAAAAAATTTCAATTTTATATTATATTAATATTTAAAGAAATAAAGATAATTATGTTTATTTTTAATAAACTAGCTTAGTGTGGCTTTGTCTAGCATAGGTGATTTTGATTAAAAAATTAAGGAATTTATTTAATTTTTTCTTTGGGGGTCAAATGAAGTGGCTTCTTCATCAATTTGAAAATAATTCAAAAATTAATGCAGTAGTTCTTGGGGATTTCTGGTAATGATATAGACTAAGGCCACAAAAAACACATGGACCTGTGGCCCAGATTCCCTAAAACCTTTAACTGCTGTAATACAGTAGCTTTGATAGAGTTTAAAATAAATAATACACAGATCATATATGGAAAATGATTCAGTCACACTTAATAACTTTTTTTTGTATATAGTAAAGATAGATGGAACTAATATTATTCTTTGACATTATAAAGATTTCAAAGATTCTTATACTATGGAAAGCCAATTGAATAGTATAATAGAGGGTTAAGTTGATAAGAGCCTGTTTATAAAGTAATTCCTAAAACATCCATTAAATAAATCAGTAATATGCTATTATATATGAAATTTTATGAAGATAAATCCGAAAATATTCTCTTTTGTAATATAGCCTTAATTTCCATTCTATAAGACCTACACCTATAATCAAAATCTTCATCTAGAAAATATCTGGTGAAAAGATAAAAACCCGATTTTATGATCTGGGGAATAATTTTTGTCCAATTTCTTTTCTATGAATTCTCTGAATTTGTGCATTATCTGTGAATAAACCTGAATTCCTGAAAAAAATAAGAATCAAATACAATTTATGGATTTTTTATAATTACTGTTAGTGTGAATTACCTTAGTGACTTCAAATTATTGAGAAATTATCTTTTTTATATTTATATTTATATGAAGCTTCAAGTATTAGAAGTTTATATTCAAAATAATAAAAAATACATATCATGAGCTTCAATTCTTCATAAAAACGGGAATTAAATACAGGCCTGCTTCCTGTGAGAATTTCCTTCCCATTTACACTTACCTCTCCCTGACTCAGAAGTAGATTTGTTTTTCAAAAAACCAAACCCTCTTTGGAGTGGATAAGAGGGGTTGTTAATGGAGAAAAGGAACTATACCTGGATTCAAATACCCACAAAAGCTCATCATATGTTATTTTTGTATGTTTCTTTATTTATAATAAGCTGTAATTCCTTCTTTTTCTCTGATTTGATTTTTTTTTGACTTAATAGTAGCTTTAGTTCATTTTGTTCTCATTATGTTTCTTCCCTATTGGTAAGATATTTATTTTTAAATGGCCATTAATTGAAGGTAGTTTCATAGATAGCTTCATACAAATTATTAGAGCTATATTTCTGCCTGACTAACTCAATTTTTTTTTATTCAAAATCATAGCTTCAACAAAATCCTGGTGAGCAGAAATACACAACACAGCCATCAATTAGTGACTAAACTGAAACCTAAACAGCTTCTGAATTTATAATTTATATATATATTGGGATAAAGGTTATTTTGAAATTTTTATTGAAAATAAATATGAAATAAATTCCAAAAAAGAAAGAAATAATTTAACTGGGAACACTAATTCTATGATAAAAAATTTGAATTTTCTTCATCACTTTCAGTAACCTAATAAGTGAATTTCCACACGTTCCACTTTTGGAAACTATTTGAGAAATCAGTATTTAAGCTTTACTCATTAAAGTATTTCACAAATTATCACCATTTGAATTTCTGTTAATATATCATAATGGTAGTATCAACACATGGATCTTTCTTCTTTTTATTTGATTATGATCTTCTAATATATATTACTTATGCTGCATTACTTCAATGGCTTATAAAGATAATCAATGAGATCATATTAAGGATCCTTTTTTTGTTTTAATGAGATAAATTATTATATATTTGATGTATTTCATTCTAATAAAGAACCTATTTGGAATGTAACATCAGAAATGAAAAATTTTCTCCTTGCACAATAAATAATTTGATTAACTCAAAATTGAAATATTCTGTGAAGAGAAATGTGAGATTTCTGTGATATTAATCTAATATTTGATCAATATTATTGCTTCAAAGGAGAATTTGAGTGATGTATCTTATAGCTACTTGAATATTTCTGAAAAAAAGGTTGTTTCCTCAGGTGATCTCTTGAGTATATATCATTAAAGGTAATTCAACAAAATTATAATTAAATATGATGTTAATAATAAAATTAATTCCATAACTACAAATAACTGTTATTTAAATAATTAAATAAATAGAGAGGAAAAATATTTAATAGCCATTTTTTATACCAAAAACTGAATTATCCTATAGATCTCCCATGCCACTAAGATTCGTGAACATTAATTAAAATGAGCTGTTCCAATGAAGCTTATTTATATTAATTGTAAAAAATAAATGGAACTTGCACAAAGTAAACTTCTAGAGCTCGACACCCATCAGATATTCTCAACCTAGGATATAGATCCATAATTTCTTTCATTCAAGTTATTGGTTCTTATCCACACCAGATCCCACAGAGAAATTAAAATCTTATCACCGCTGTCAATATTTCACCTGGTAATATAAATTGAAACAGAATATCAACTACCATCCATATGATATATAATTTGAAATACAATATCTTAAACACTGAATTAAATTTAGTATATATATATTCTTATCCCCATATATAGTTCTGGGAGCTTACTTATGAGCTCTCTTATGTGAGAAAATCTAATTAATAATCTACTTCATTCACCGTTTATAAAAATCCAGTGGTATTATTATAGTGTAAGAACATAGAAATAATAATGTATTCCTTGAGTGTATCCATTTCTTGAATTAAATTTATTGATACGGTTTTTTCATTTATATAACTCAAAAGGATTGTATTTATCTTCTATGCTTCTTTTTCACTCTTAATACACCTAAGAAGTAAAACTATCAGCAAATTGGGTGGGAATAAGTCTAAATTAGTAAGAATATTACATAATAACCCCAAATATCAATTTTAAATAAGCTAGGAATTAATTAATCAATAATGGATCCCAAATAAAAACAAAATATACTTGAAGGTCATCTTTCAAAAATGACTCATTTTGGAACCCAAGCAAGAAAACTTTTGACTACCTTTTGACAACGCAAGAGACAATTTAGTGATATCAATACGCCTTTATATAATATATACTAACTGTTGAATAGATAACTTGATAATATTCAACAATCTAAATAAAATTAAAGAAGATTTTCTGAAATTAAACTCAAATTCTCCTTTCTGAGATCACTCATACATTACTTCTTTGAAAGTCACAAAGAGACATCTTTTCTACAGTTTTACTGATGGATGTATATATCTATCATTAATTGACACAAGTGAATATATATGAAGTGACTTTTATTATAGAAGCGAAATAATCCCCTCTTAAAAAGAATCCTGAGCTTGTATTTAAGCGCCGAAATCGGAATTTGTAAATAATTGGGTTTGTTTAGTTGATCATCTCTACTCCAAGAATTATTCTCTTAATTTATTCATTAATTAAAACATCAAATTATATGTATAATATATTTAGTGTTTAAATTTAATAAATTTCAACCATATAAATAAAGCCTGAATTGAAACATACATTTTTCTCATCCCTTGGAAAACCCACAAAATGGTTCCATAGAAAATTTTTCCCCTATTCCCTGATATCAAATAAAATACTTGAATAGATATTTTTTAGGTAAAAGATTTAAATTATAATTTGATCAAAATATTATCTTATATCGTTAGAATAACTTTATAGTGATAATTACTACTTGCATGTGTAAGTTTTTCCAGGCTTATTTGGTTTGAAATTACCTTTTAAGAACCAAACTATGGTATTGAAAAAAATAACACAGAATAAGTTAGATTGTGACTCTAATAAAATACTCTTTTGAGTTCAATAACAAGTATTTTCATCTAGGCACAATGATTTGACAAATTATTCATATTTAGACTTTTTTTATGAATACCCATCTTAAATGAGAAGATTCGAGTTTTCATTTTACTTGTAGCCCCAAGAGTTTATGTTTGAGTCCTCTCAGAGAGATTTGAAGTCACCAGAACCCCTGAGGATGTTTTAATGGTAAAAAAAAATGATTACCACCACACTTCAGATGAAGACCCTAGTATTTTGTGTAACTTATTTTACCCATAATCTATAATATCTCCCTAATTACTGTAAGATATCAAAATGAATCCCCTTCTCTATAGATAAGGATTCTATGCACTTGATTTTAGTCTATTATTCTACCTTAAGAAGTATGCACTTAATCTATTTATTCTAAATGGGGGAATTCCAAGAGCCAAATTATTCACCTATCTGGCTAGAGATATGTACAGAAAAAAAAGGAATAATCTTGAATTTGGAACCAATTTTGTTTAATACACTTCATCTACCATTTTTTACTCTACCAGTAGCACCATAAAGCCATACCCCCTTCATAAATTATATCTATTTATGGAGCTCTTTTATTTTTAATATTAATAAAGATAAACAACTACTATTTTAACACAAATTATTCATAAATCATAAATCACAATATATAGCCTATAGGAAGAGATAGTACAGCCACCCTATGCACTGTAGTGTATTTGATAGTAAGTGAGTAGTTCCTTCTAAAATATAAATAAGTAACTGTTTCCACAGCATCTAGAGCCTATAGACAGTTCATTATCAAGCTTTCACTTAAATATTAAGTATATATTTTCTTAGAATTTAAAATTAATATCTACTCATGGTTATATAGCCAAGATTTATAAATACAAATAATAATATTATATTTAGAGGGTATTGGTAAACCCACACAAGCAATTTGGTAAAAAGATCTAAGCCCTTACATGTTTTTATTAAACAATTATGTGTTTTTTCCATAAATTGGTAAAAACATATAAGGGGTTCCCTGGGCCCATTTTAAGTTAATATGAAAAGAAAAACATGTACTGGTCCAAAACATGCCAAAACCCCCCAAAATGAGGTTTTTTCCACAAAAAACCCCCTTAACCCAATTGTTTCATTTTCTTAACATCCCCCACAACAAAAAAATACCAAACACCCAAATAATCCACATTATCCCCCCAAAAAACATTTTCTTTGAAAAACAGAATTAAAAACAAAATTTTGCAAAGCTTTCCACAATTTTTTTCCTAAATAATGCATTTTACTCCAAAAAAACCTGCCTCAAAGGCTCTAAAATTACCTTTTTTACCCTCCCTCTACTATTAATCTTGAATTAAAACCACTTCATTTCACCTTTTCAAACTTTCTTTTCCTTTTCACACCTCTTATCCCTTCTTTCTCACATTTTGAAAGGTTCTTTCCTCATTCCAAATCCCCAAAAATCCCCTTTTTTTGAATTTATAGATCCCTTTCACCATATAATTCTTCAACCCCGCAGTTAAGGTGAAGTTAAGACCATTGAGATTCTTTCAAAGCATGTGCATAATGTTTTCAGGGAACAGGGGTATGCTGTGTCAAGATTGAGGTCCAATATGACCTAAAACCAAATTGAAATAGGTTGTGACAGGTCTGGGACCCAAAATCCCCACAAAACCACCTCCAAAACATTCACTTCAAGAAAGCTTGACTGTCCATTTAGAATTTATGCCAGAAAATATGCCAAGAGTACCACTTGGACTCTCAAAGTCAAAAAACCTGAACAAAGCCATAATTCCACTGAAAATATCATGGAACATCATGCTTTCAGAAAATTAAATGAGAAAGAAACATCCCAAATAGCTCAAATTTCTGAATCACTGCTCATTCCAGGGCGAATTCAGGCCCAATTATGAATCCATAGGGAGTCTTACAGGCCTTTAATCCTTCAAGACATTTACAACAAAGTCAAGAAAATCAAGAAAGACAAATTGCAAAGCAGAAGACCCATTGATTCTCATTGAAACCCTCAAAGAAGAAAATCTTGTGTGGTCCTCTGCAAGAGATGCTGAGGGACACATTACCCCCTTGTTTTTAACTAACCCCCTTGCCATAAAACTCCTTCATGCTCTTCCTCATGTTATTCTTATGGATTGTACTTATAAAACAAATAAGTAAAAAATCACCCTTTTTAATATTTTTGGATTCAGCTCAACTAATAAGACCTTTTCTGGGAATTTTTGTTTGATGAAGAATGAAACTGGACCCTAATATACTTGGGAATTGAATAAATACATAGAAAAAGCTCTAAAAAACACAAATATTTTTTCCCCTCCAGTCATTTTCATTGACAGGGATTTGGCATTGAGGAGTTCTCTTAATAATCTTCTCCCAGACTCAAAAATGATGTTATGCATTTGGCACATCAATAAAGATGTATCTGCCCATTGCATGAAGAAAATTGGTCATGGAACTGATTTTGAAACTTTTATGGACCTTTGGAATCAAATCATATGCTTATATATTTCATTTTTATTCTTATTATTGTTTTTATTAATGACTTTGGAACACATTTCTCAGGTTATTTATTCATCCACTGAAAAGTCTTTCAAAGATAACTGAAAGAAGCTTCAAAATCAAGTCAAAAATCCTGAAGTGTTTCAATATTTGGAAAAAACCTGGCTTCCTCTAAAGGAGAATTATGTGCCATCTTGGACCAACTACCATTTCCACCTGGGTGTGGGCTCCACCTCAAGAGTTGAATTTTCCCATGCAATGGTTAAAATTTGGATCCGAATTCTCACTGGTACTCCCCTGGAGGTAGTTAGGGCTCTTCACATGGCTTTCAAGAATCAATTAATTGAAATAATAAACAAAATATCCAAAGAAATGATTGTCCATGTCAAGAAAATTCTTCTGCACATATTTTCTCTCAATCAAAAGGTGTCTCATTATTCCCTTCAGATGTCCTGTGAAAATTTCAAAACTGAATTTCCACCCCTTGTAAAATGCACCAACAAATAAAACAATTATCAAGGAATTCCTTGAAGCACAAGAACCAACAGGCATTTTCCAAGCACCAAAGGATTCAGATATCAGAATTCCATCCTCATTGGCATTTGTATTACCTGTGAGAATTCTTTGATCTGAAAATTCTCAGTTTTCTTTCTTATTAGCTGATTTTCTTTGTCATATTCTTCCCAGAATGGTCATCAAGATGATGATCAAAGTGTTGAGAAAGACAGAAAGTCTGAAGACAAGAGAATATTTTAAAACATTGGGGAAGAACTTTTTCAAAGACCAATGGCCAAAACAACCCCAATTAATCAGAATTTTCAAGATGTTTTGACTGGAAAAGTCCCTTTTGATCAAACTCCCAAGAGTCAAGAGGATGATCAAAATGATTAAGACCCACTAGAATGAAAACATATCCATGGAGGACCTCAAAGAGCCAAAAATAAGAATAAAAATAAAAGTAAAGGAGATCCCTCATTATTTGAATACATTGAAAGTCAATCCAAGGGAACAGGAAGACCCCCATAAAAAGTGACCAGCACAACAACATCAAGATCACAGTAAATTGCACCCTAACAAATTATGGAAGTGGATTCATATTAAGATTCTCAATACTCTGAGGCCTCATTATCAAAATAAATAGCTTCATCAGATTCACTAATTTGAGAAACTGACTTGCATGAATATGGAAAATAAGGAGTCACCCTAGGAAGGTCCAGAAGATTGCCCAAGAGTAGCAGAAACTCACAAAGAAAGTCACACAAGCCTGAAACAACTTTGATAATATATGATGGAATTGACTGGAACTGTGAGAATTTCCAAGGAAATTATCCTACAAGTGATGAATGCTCCAAGCTCTTTGTGAGTTTTTGATTCATTTTAATGTATACTTATTTTGTTTATTTGAATATTTATCAGTTTTCTTTGACTTATCTCTATTAGGTACCTGGCTCAGAATACTTGCCAAAGTTTATATTGAAATACATTTTTAAGACCATAAATGTCCAGGGTAATGGAAACTGTGGCTACAGAACAGTATCCTATTACATCTACAAGACTTGATATCAATGGGCTGATTTCAGAGGTGAATTGGCTGAAGAAATTCAAAAAAATCAAGACTTTTATGAATCCATGAACAATTTTACTTCCTCAGTAGTCTCCTATTTGGACAGAATCAAGTGGTATGAAGATGTTGGCCAGGCTTCAAAGAGAAAGTGGATGTTCATGCCTGATATGGGGGACCCAATTTCAAATAAGTATCAAATACCAGTGTTCTTTTATTCAAAAGTCTAATCTTTCTTTTTTCCCTTTATTTCTGTCCTCCAGATAACAATACACCCATTTTAATATGTTTCTTGAATAGCTGTTCTTATTTTGTTCCATTGGATATCATCATTCATAAAGCTTATCCAGTCCCCCCCATTACTGTTAATTGGGAATTTCATTCCCAAACACAAGCCCTGGGGTTGGAATATAAATTTAAGAAACACAGGATGTTATATTTGTCAAATCTTCCTCCTAACCTCAGAAAAAACCTACTATTTTGGAGGTTGAATCAGATTGATTGATTTTTATGTATACAATTTATGCCAATTATCCCCCTCCTCTGTCCTATTTATTTCTTAAATCCCACCCCAGTCTCATTGTTTATCCAACATGTGGAACTTTTGTACTTAAAAATAGTCAAATTACAAACATGAAAAAAAAATCTTGGAAAAAAACACACCTTTTTGGGCTTTCACTTTTCCCACCAAAATTATGGGCTTCTAGTTTTTGATTTTCAATATTAAACCCTTCATTTTTAAAAAACTGAAGGAAATTAACAAGTGGGAAAATCTTGAAGGAATTTTCCAAAAAATATGCCATTTTTCCAAATTGGCAAAATTAGAGAAATTTGGCAAAAAAAAATTGAAAAATTTGGGGATCTTGACATCCCATTTTAGAAAAATTATTTCAAGAAAATAAAAAATCCTCAAAACTGAGCCTGAGAATTTTTTTTCAAAAGAATAGGTCACTTACGTTTTTTTGCTAAAATATTACGTGGGTTTACTAACACCCTATTGAAAAACCCCTTCAATATCCAGACATTAATGAATTTGAATTGTGAAGAATATAAGATTATACCTATTTGAGATATTAAAAAACTTGAATAAACTGATATTTTGAATATTTTTCTTTGAAAAGAATCTAAATTGAGATATCTAGTATCAAGTATGAATTTTCGAAAATCTGGTCAACATTTAGCTATTTAAAATTAACTTTTTTTTGACTTTTAAAGATAGGTGTTATTTCCATTTTATTCAAATATCCTACAGCTATATTAATCAATAGATATTATTTTGGGATTTTACCTTTATATATTTTTTCTGACAGATTTCATTTCTACTAAGGCTATCATAATAAGAAGAGATTTTCTAAATATTTCAAATAGAACATAACAATTATATTTGATAAATTGAAATTGGATTCATTATTTCAAGCTGTGCTTAATATTAATTGAATTTAGAAGTATAGAATATTTGTAACATAGTTCTCCAGTCAATGTATAGTCTAAAATTTCATTCCTCCTTGAATTCTCTTTTAAAATTTACAATTCTACAAGATGCTTCTAGTTTTTTAATTTAAGATAACTCAATATCTTGGTTCAAAAAATACTTATGCCCCAAAAACTCAGGGACTTTTAAATAGAAGTGATTGTGGTAAATTATGATATTATATTGCCTTATATAAATAAAAAGACTTATTTCTATCAAGACATACTTTTTGACCGAAAATATATACAATTTGATTAATTGTCTTTAAAAATGACATATTTGTTGATTGAGTATGCTGATAAACTTTAAGTAATTATTTCTGAGTGATTGTATGTTTAAGATTCAAGAGAATCTTTGATAGCTAATCTCAGAGATATTTTGAGGTCAAAACAATATCAAGCTATGAAAATGGACTGGGAAGTATATTTTTAAGCTTCAAATAAATGTATTTCTCAAAAAAACAAAAATATCTATATTTCTCCAGATTTTCTCTAATAATAATGATTTAAAGAATGTAGTTTGCGAATAATTCTGATGGTGTTCAAAATGACTCATTTGTTGCATATTTTTTGAGTTAATATTTATCCAATTACTTAATTTTTTACTCTTTTGAATACCCCTGTATCTTAGGTGAATAAAATATTTTGTGTCTTAGAAAATTTATATCCATTTATTTATTGGAAAATTTTGGTTTTAAGAGTGAGTAATAAATATCATAGCCTAACTGTAATCCAAATCTTCAATTTCGTGTCTCTTATTAATATTTTTCTTTAATCTCCTTCAAATAAAATACAATAATTCTTAATAGTTTAAACGTGGGTGTGATTTTATTGAGTTTATCAAGAGTTTTTCATTATTTTCAAATTGAGATTACACTTTGGAGCCTATACTTTCTAGATAAAATTACAAATTATATTGCATTTATCTTGGTTAATAATTTCTAATCAAGAGTTTAGAAATTAAAATATTCTCACAGACATAGTGAATTTTTGTTTTGGATATCATCTGAGCTTTATCTTTTAATCTGTGTTCCTTAAATGAAAAATCACCTGTTAAGTTATATATATTTGCATATAAATACTGTCTAAAATTTTATTAGGACATTGATTGTTGAGGTATTAAATAATCTTAAATTGAAAGAAATTTGAAGACATATACAATAAAACTCATTAGTAACTCTTGCTTAATTAAAAATGATATTTAGAGTTAGTCTTCTATTTAAATATTAATATTAGAATCAATATTAAAATAGAAGCTTTCCAAATTAATTTGAAAGTATTTTAACATAGGAATTTATCATTTTTTGAAATTTTTAGCTTCAAGTTTGAGTGTTTAGATTATTAAGAATATAATCTTATCAAGAGAAATTCTTTTACATAGGAAAATTAGAGTAGATACTTTTTGAATAAGAGTCCTTCTTGATAACCTGATTTTTAGATTTCTGAAATATATACCCACTCAATAAGAGAAGAATATAGAAAATTATGGATATAGAAGGAAAAAAACAGCACATGTTTTCCTTTTCAATGAAAAAATGATTTAAAAAATATAAATTATTATCTTTCAAACAGATTGTTTGTGAGATTAATCCTACCTTTGATATTATATAATTGAAATATCAAATTAATAAATCTATAGAACAGTTTGGGTGCACCCCAAAAGAGTCATGAAATAAAACTGTAAACAAGTGTTCTAAAAATAGATATGCAATCTTATATAGGAGTAGAAGACCTAGAGGATGTATGAATTATTGTGATTGAATAAGTAGTTGAATAGATTTGAGATTCTGATTCATCTGGAGCTATTTAATAAATAAGACTATAGTGAATTAAGGATTTTGTTCCAGTTTTTCAGCTTTCAGAGTCATTTGAAGTAAAAGAGCTTAAAGTTCAAGAAAAATACAAATTGTGACAGTTTTATAAAATCAATAAGCGCTTATGGTTTTGAAAATATTCAGATGAACACATCAGGATTGAGGATTTAGTGATATATTATCTCATTTTGTTAAAGGAATTGAAATATATCCTAATATAAGCTATCCTGTTACTCATGGTAAGCCACAAGAGATCCTTTGTACAGGTGTAAAAAACATTTTGCCTCCTTTTTTTCCCAAAGCTTACTGTTATTTACAATCTTGATGAATAAGTCACATCTAAATTAAATGATAGTTTTCTTTTTTATTTTACCTTTCAAAAGAGTTTTTCATGATAAAATATCATCAAAGTAAATTCTGTATCAGAATACGGGTGCACATACGGGATTTTGTTGGTGTAAAGGATAATTATGAATACACCTAATGATATGCAGCTGTCATTTTTTTGGAGAAGTTCCTGATATCTATTTTTTGTTTCTAAATAAGACAAAGGCATAACAGAACAAGATGAAAATGACAGGCTCCTGCACCAAATCTATGATCAAGAAGCAAGTGAAATCTCACTATTAAATAAAATAAGGAAGTAATTATGCAAGAGAAAATATAAATGATAATTTTCTGTATTGAAGGGGTAAAAAGAATTTAAACCTTAAATAAAATAACTATATCAGAGGAAGATTTTTCCCAATTTTTCAGTCTGAAAGAAACATAAATTGAAAGATTTTAATAATTTTTGTACTTGTAGTTTAATAGGTCTTTCAAAAATTATATATGAAACTCTTCATATTATCAATATTAATAAATAGAGCTGTGAATTTTAACTATATTATAATTAAAGCTTTTAATGATTAGCTAAAAGATTATAGAAGCTAGGAGTAATTTTATAATAGAATAAATTGATTGTCAAGAACTACCAGTAATTGTCTACTGGAATCAATTAGAGGAGGAATATTTCAATATATCCTCCTTTCAAGATAGTAGGAAGCTATATTTTATCAGAAAATTAAGAGTAGCTCCTGAAGGAGACTAAAAGAGAAAAAAAAGCTCCAATATCTATAATAACAAACCCTCAATCATATTTTAACTAAGTCCAAGTGGATTGATAAGATAAATATTATTACAAAAACACAATATAAGGTCTTATAAATTTCTCGAACCTCAAAAAAACATCAGATTTGATTTTTGTAAAAGATTTTAAATTCTTAAGAAGTAATGAGAAACACAAGGAAATGACAAGAGCTCGCTTGCTGGTCAGTTCCAAGAATCTGTCACCTCCAATTGACAAGAGGTGAGGAAAAAAGGAGACGGATCTGGGTCGCGAGTGAGTTTTTAAGTTACAACTAGACAGCTGCGGCGCGTCATTGCACCGCAGCATAGGTTTTGTATTTATGATTCTATTTTTTCTATAAGGATATTTTTGGACACCGCGTTGCAACGGTGTCCTACAACTTAACACCCTCCCCAAAAGATTTAACTGTCACCCATGATCCCCAGGAAGGGTAGCGCTTGACAGAGAGTTGTTTTGTTAGCGCATCGGCCTGCATGTCTGTCATTTTTACCCAGGTGATTTTGATGTCGTGCTTGCAAATTGTGTTGTTCACGAAAAAAATGCCCTATCAAGGTATTGCATGCGCTTCCGCGAGTGATTGTTGATTGAAACCTGGACCACTGCTTGATTGTTGCAAAAAATCATTTTGTCGAATTTGCCAGTAAGCTGTGTGAGTTGGTTTATCACCTGTACCAAATGTTGGGTTGAATCCAATAGTGCCACATACTCCGCCGCACAGGTGAATAGAGCCACCACCGTCTGGCGCTTGGAACTCCAGTGAGTTGGAGCATCACCCAGTTTAAGGATGAAACCGGATTGTGAGTGCTCCAGATCTCCACCCCACCACGCATCGCTCCATAAGCTGAGGGCAAGCATTGCTGGGCATAGCCGTATTCCATGAGTACGCGTCTTGAAGAGATAACCTACCATGTGATCCAACAGGAGCCAGTGTTTGGCCGTTGGTTTCATTGAGTGTCAGGCAAGATAGTTGATGGAAAAAGCCAGGTCAGGCCTAGAGCTTCTGACAAGGTATGCCAAAGAACCGACCACAGATAAATATGGAATTGGGTCCATTGTTTCCGTGCTGTCCATAGTAGATCCCGCTGGCAGTACTGGCAACAGGGCGTCGCGTCATATGATTTGTTGTGGGTAAGCTTCCAGGATGCTGTCAGTCAAATGTCCCTGCATTATGGTTACTTCACCTTCACCAAAATCACAGTTAAGACCCACTATGTGTTTTAATTGATCAGACCATTTGATATCCAGCTTCTCACATAGCGCAGCCTTGAATCTTGAAATAGCGTCTGGCAAGTTAGACGTTATGACCCTGTCATCAACATGGATCCATATTGCGATCACCTCCTGGTCATTCTGGAAGATATAAAGTGACTGATCTACTTCCATTCCTGCAAAGCCCAGATAGAAACATCCACCAACACCTGCCCACCTGCTTCATGCCATACAGTGCTTTTTTTAATTGCACTACCTTCCCTTGGAGGTGTGGCAAGAAAACGGTGGGAGGCACTAGTAGAACCATTTCCTCCAGTGGGCTATATAGGTAGGCCCCACTAACGCCGAATGAGGTGACCTGCCAGCAATTCAGACACGCTGTCGCCAAGATCAGATGGAGCGAAATAAGCAATGCAGTTGGGGCATACATTTCCATGCAGTCCACCCCAGGTCCCTGGCGATCACCGTGGGCCACCATACGTGCTTTGAATCTTTGCACTGTACCATCAGAATGACGCTTGATATCAAAAACCCACCGGTGGCCGATCAGTGCCATACCGGGTGTCTTGTCGATAACTTCCCAAACATCCCTCTGCTTCATCTGATCCAGTTCTGCCAGGCACGCCTCTTGCCAGTCATTTTGATGGGGACCCCCAAGAGCTTGACCTAGGTGTTCTGGTATGGTGATGTCTTTAGCCAGCGGCAACAAAGAAATTGCTTTGTTTTTGTCTGCCATGTACTTTTTGGTTGGTACCTCTCTGAGGGACATTACATTCAGGATGTGAGGTAAGGTTCCCTTTTTCACTTGACCTGCCAATACCCTCTCCGGTTGGAATTGCGTAAAGATCATGCTCGCCAATTGGATCAGTTTGTTGGTCTCTGAGTCCCATAACAACCATCCCCCCATCATCAGTGGTTTCAATAACTTACACCGTATTCCCCTAGGTGCCAGCCTATGCGCCTGATGGGTTGCTGGAAAGTGTACAATAGCCTCCGCTCCAAAAGGGTAGAGGGCTGTTATTGCCGGTGCCCAGCCAAACAATTTCTGGTATGGTAAGGAATCAGCACATCGCGAGTTTGGTATGCGATTATGAATGTAGCATGCTGAGGCGTACACGTAGTGCCAAAAACGGATAGGCATACCGCTTTGGGTTATCATCGCTTGTTCCATATCACCCAGCGTCCAGTTCAGCCGCTCTGCTTCTCCGTTCTCCTGTGGGGAGCACAGTAACAAGGGAAAAACACTTACCCCCATCCAAGAGAGGGAGCCAGCAAAAGTTGAAGAGGTGAATTCCCTTGCATTGTCAGTACACAGTGCCTTTGGTGTTAAGCGCAGTCGGACCTGTAGCTGAGTAATACAGTTGATGATTGCCTGGGGAGCCTCGGACCTTGACTTGAGTGGGTACACAATGCTATAGGTAGAGGTGTGGTCTTGGATAGTCAGGATGTAGCAGAAACCCTGTGCATCGGTATTGAAAGGACGCATGATGTTGGAAACCAATAGGTCAAGTGGTTTCTCCTTTGGGATGTCAGCTTGGGCCCTTGCCAGCCAATGTGTGCTCTTTGCTCTTGCACAAACTTCACAAAAAAAAGGTTGCCATTGCTTAGTATCGAGCGCCAGTACATGTTGCTTAAGGAATGAGATGACCACTTTATCACAGGCATGTCCCAGTTGCTCATGCCACTTGCGCAAGCTTAAACTCGTGGAAGATAGGAGATAAATTGGATTCATTTCAATCAGACAAGATGAAGGTGTCACAGCTGCGGAAACATTTGTCCCTTCCTTCTGAACAAAATTCAGCCACCAGCAATCATTTAAAAAGGTGGTGGTGACAACGACATGGTTTACAAGCAGGGATAGCTTCAAATTGCTAAGCAATGGCATGACACCGGCTCTACACAGGCGTCCGATGGATAAGATAGTTCCCCATATTTTATTTGAGAGCGGCACATCTCGAATAATGACGCTGCCACCCCGAACGGGAATATTAAGGGTTGTCATCTGGGATATGGTAATGGAAGAGTTGGTGTTGGCAAAGAAAATACGGAATGGAGGTATATCTTGCAGCACAGTGGCAAAGTGAGTGAAGCCAGATAGGTGAATAGACGCACCGGTATCAATCAGTACCTTGCCATCAGCATTCTGCTCAACAAATTGCGCTTGCAACACCTTCTCCCGGTGGTAGTGGGAGGTTGACAGTCAGGAGTGGTTGGCCTCATGGAGCCAAAGTTTTCCGGCAAGCAAGGGTGCCTGTTCGGATTTGCAAAGCCGCTGGTGTGAGGGCAGTCAGCTTGCCAGTGGCCAGTCCGGCCACAGTGGAAACATGCACCACCAAATCTCTCAACTAGATGATCGGGAGGGCGGCATACTTTGCTATTCAAACTTATTTGCCGTCCACGGTAAGGCAATTTTGGCCAGGGGTATACTGGAGTCAATTCCAGTGGGTCTGACATGTGGTATACAAAAGGCAGTTGGGTTTGTGTAAGGTGTGGATATGAAACTTAGATTAAAAATCAAGTACTTTTCCTGTCCTCAAAATTTGTATAAGGTAAAAATTCAATTAAAAATAGTAAAGGATATTATTTTTAAGAGAAAACATGCCAATTTTATTGTTTATGACTTTATTAGTATAAAACAATGATATTATAAGAATTTATTGTTTTACCAACAATAAAAATTTATCCAAAAAATACTCTACAAGAGATATTTTAAGGCTAAAAAAGAAATTTCTTCAAGAGCAATTTCAATTGGAATTAATTGAGCAAAGAACTGCAAGCAATTAGTTAAAGAACAAAGTCTTTAAAAAGAATATTAAAGAGAAAACATGCTCAAAAGTGACCAGAGTGAATTTGGAAACAAAGTGACAAAGTTAACAGTGATGAAAGATGCTTTAATTCACTTTTGGGGTGGTTCAGGGGTAAAAATGATTATAAGAGTTACAAACAATGATAAAAATGATTTTTTCACGTGGTTAAAAGGTTTAAAATGATTTAATAAAGGTGGTTGGAATCTCTTATTGATTGGTTTAACAATGTTTAAACTAATTATAAAAGGAAAAGATTCTAACATGAAGAGAAAAGTGGGGCAAAGAAGACATTCTTTTATAGCCATCAATTCTCTTACTTCAAAAGTAAAATTTACTCTTGTCAGTCGTGAAAAAAGTCTGACAACAGAAAAGCCACATATGGCATCATTGAACCCTGGTTTAGACCAAAAAGGGCTGGTTTAAGCCATTTTAGACCCTTAAATCAGCCATTACTATAGCAATACCAGGCCTAGAGCCTTCAAAACACGTAAGAATGTGTGTCAGAGGCATAGAAACCAGTTAAAACTGTTTTTACTATGATTTTTTTATCTTAAGGGTAGTTTTACCCTCTTGGCAACAGCTAAAACTACCCCAGTTGGTATCAAAACCTCATCATCAATTGAGTCTACAGACCCTGTAACTCAATTCCAGGCCAAAAGTGATTAACTTTTGCGTGAATTTTGACATCCCACGCCTGTCAGCAAGGATTTTGGGGGTCTAGCTCCCCCTTAGAGCTGGAGTTCCTTTTCCCCCCCAATTTTAATCTTTCCAATTTATTTTCCTTTAATTCCTCATCATGTATTATACTTATAATTTAAATATGTAATTCAATTCAATTGTACAGTACAATACAGTAATAATTGACACCTCATATGTAAATCAAAGTTCACTTATGTAATACACGCGCACATTTTGACATTTCAATTGAATTCAATTGAAAATACTTCAATTCCTCATAACTTCTAAACTAAACACAACACCTCAATTTTAACACAAAATTTGATGGTTAACACCACATGTGGTGTGAATTAAATGAAGGTTTTGAGGATTTTCAACCTTTGTATTGAAAATACTAAAAACTTAATTTAAGCTTATTTAGAGTTGAGTTACAAGAATTTCACTCAGAGGTGACCCCACCTGATTTTTTATGAGGAATCCAATGGTGAAATAATTTTTATGTGTTTATTTATTGGATAAAAAGTTATAGTAATTTTTATTTAACTTTTTTCCAAATTTATTTATTTTTTCACAATTTTGTTAAAATTTCATTTTTACTTAATTTTTTCAAGTATAAATGTAATTTTATACTTACAAAATTTAATGTATTTTTATTTTTAAATTGTAATTAATTTTTCATTTTTAATATAATTTTATATTTATATTTTGTTTTTTATTATAATAATATAAAGAAATTTATTTTATTTATATTAATATGTTATTTTTGTATTTGTGGTCTTTTGGGTATATGAAATTACCTCTAAGGCTCACATTCCCTCCCTCTAAAAAAGAATATTACTTTGTAATATTGGTATTTCTAGTGTGTCTGAATCTCCTGAGGAGTTTGGTAGCTTCTTCTAACCATTCATCTTCACAAGTTGGGTCACTGTACCTAACAAGGTATTCCCTTACTTTCTTGGTTCTTAATTTCCTTTCTTTAAGAACTTTGGTAATTTTCTTAGTACCAGATGTCTCAATAGGAGGTATAACTTGGGGAACCTTATTCTTCAAGGGAAATTTCTCAGCATCACTAGATTTATATGGCTTTATCAAGCTTACTGGAAATGTAGGGTGCTTATTGCTAAGTTCTTCAGATAACTCTACTTCAACAGCATTTTCTCCATGGAGGGCCTTAATCACAAAAGGTACTGCAAAGGAGTCTTTCAACTTTTTACATCCTTTGATGTTATTGAAGTTATTGGTGGATACAAGAACTAGGTCCCCCACTTTGAAATCTGGAGTTGCATGTGATTTATCCCATTTGTCTTTAGCATATGCAAAAGAGTCCTCCATGCATCTTACTGCATGCTTTCTAGCTTTGTCTAGCATTCCTTTGAAGCTAGCAGCTGTGGGATGTATTTCAATTAAGTCTTTCCTCAAGGAATCTTGGGGTAGCTTGGGGTTCCATCCTTTTTCTAGAATAGCAGGAGTCTGATTGGTACTGGCATGGATTGATGTTTTATATGCTAATTCTAGTGCTAGCAACAGAGTACACCAATCATGGATAAATCCATCACAATCTTTGAATTCAAGGCCATATTCACAAATTCTTCTCACCATGTCCTCTAAGATTTGGATCATCCTTTCAGCCAGGCCATCAGTTTGTGGGTGGTAGGCTGTAGAGAAAGATAGTTTAGTGCCAAATAGTTGGTGAAGATTTGTCCATAGTGCTGAAGTAAATTTGGGATCTCTATCACTGATGATATTTGTAAATATGCCAGTCCATGACACTACTCTATTCCATATAAGAAGAGCTGTATCCATGGCTGTATCATCTTTGTGACATTGTAAAAAGATTGGAGTTTTACTGAATCTGTCCGCAATTACTAGGCAAGAATTATAGCTTCTGTCACCTCCTGGTGGTAGGCCAGTTACCCAATCCATATGGACAATTTCCCAAGGTCTGTTTGGTTCTTGGATTTTGATCATATTTCCAAGTCTTTTGCCAGTGGACTTATTTGCCTTTTGGCATCTGTCACAGGTTTTGCAATACTCTGCAACATCTTTCTGCCACATTGGCCACCATATGCAGGTCTTTACTTTCTCTCTTGTTCTGTCTTCAGACAGATGTCCTGAAAAGGGACTATCATGGCATTCTTTCAGTACAAGATTGATTGTTTACCTGTCTACAACTGCCATGACACATGTGTGCTTGGCTCTGTGGTAAATTATACCATCCAGTAGTTGAAATCTTCCTTCATCATAAGATTTTCTCCATACTTCATCCAAGGCATGTATTAGAGAGTTGTCTTTACAGTCTTTGTTAAGTAATTGGAATAAGATGCTACAATTCTTATCTTGAGTGTAACTACTTCTGACTTCTTCAAAGAAGGTGGTGTTCAAGTCTGTAACACTTATTCCTTCTATTGGAATTTGTGGTGAAGCTTCTTCTGGCACATAAGCAGGATTATCAATATTATTTGGTAATGGCCATCTGCTTAGTCCATCTGCATTCTTATGAATATTCCCATCCTTATGAACAATAGTCATATTGCCTCTGTATTCTTGTATGGCTATTTGCCATCTGAGCATGTGTCTGTTGGGTTTTTTCATGTTCAAAAGTGATTTGACAGCTGTACAATCTGTTATCACTTCAAAAACACATCCCTCTAAGAAGTAGTTCAATTTCTCCAAGGCCCAGACAAGGCATAGACATTCCATCTGACTTGCTTCATATCTGGCTTCAGTTGGTTTGATTTGCCTGGATATGAAACATATGGGTCCTTCTACAGGTTTATCATTTATGATCTGAACTTGGTGAAGTGCAGCACCCAGTCCATCCCCTGATGCATCAATATACAGTTTGAAAGGCAATTTAAAGTCTGGCATCAGTAAGAGTGGAGCAGTGGTCAATGCTTCTCTTGGAGACTCAAAAGCTTTGACTCTGTCAACAGTCATTTCAAATACTGTGTCTTTGTCACACAGCTTATAAAGTGGTCTTGCTATGGATGCAAAATCTTTAATGTGTTGCCTGTAATATCCTGCAAAACCTAAGAATGACTGAATTTCTTTCTTATTCTGAGGCATGGGTTTTAACAATACTGCTGCAACTTTGTTTTTGTCAATCCCAAGGGACAAACCAGATACAACATGTCCTAGTGCTTTAAGTTCTTTAAGTCCAAAATGAAATTTCTTCAAGGAGATTTTCATGTTTACTGATTGAATTTTTGTCAAAACTCTTGATAATCTGTACATGTGCTCCTCCCAAGTCTTGGAACAGATAATAATGTCATCTATGTAAATGATTAACCATCCCTCTGAGAGTTCTTCAGGGAATATTTCATTCATCATTCTTTGGAAGTGTGAAGATGAATTTTTGATACCAAAGGGCATCCTTAAGTATTCATACACTCCACAATGAGCAATAATTCTCAAGTATTTTCTTGCTCTTGGTGTTACCACATTCTGATGGAATCCTTTAAGGGCATCCATAGTGGTTATATACACTGCTTGAGATATTTGAGTAAGGGCAATTTGGATTTTTGGTATTGGGTATCTGTCTGGAACAGTGTAAGTGTTCAGAGCTCTAAAGTCCCCAACCATTCTGGATTTTTCATTATGCCACGCCACTATGACTGGTGTAGTTATTTCTACTTCTTCATTGTGGCCTATTTTTTTTATTACACCAAGGTCCAGAAGTTCTTTGATATGAATTTCTAGAGCTTCTCTTGATTTTGGACTTGCTGGATAAGCAGGCCTTCTTAAGAGTGGTGGATAAGGTCTCTCAATGTTAAGAATGATGTCAACTTCATGACCAATAATTGCTCCTAGAGGTTCTTTGTCTGTAGAAAATGATCCTCTGTGGTCATACAAAAGGGAAGAAAGTTCATTTTCTTGTTTATCAGTAAGATGAAGGCTTATTTCAGCCTCATTTAACTGTTCAGACTTGAATTTTTCTAACTGTAAGTTGACTGGTGATACTTTGTTTACTGTAATTTGTTTTTTAAATGGTAAAAAGGCAAATTTTTGGCGCTTATTGTCTCCAATAGTAAAGTATCTGTCTTTTTTATTATGTAAATCCATCCCATACATGATTAAATAGTCATTTCCAAATATGAAATGGGTACTAGAGCAATTTTCCATAACAACAAATTCAACTGTGATTCTTAAATTCCCATTTATGTGTGGGAATATGACATTGGTCTCAAAGATTCCTAATGCTTTCATTGGATTACTTGCACTGTTGAATTTTATTCCATAAATTGGTAACAATTGGTCTTCAAAATTTGGTACACAAGTCTTAAGAAAAGATTTTCCAACACAAGAGCAGAAGGCTCCTGGGTCAAGCAAAAGTTTGGTGGGCTTGTTGTCAATCACCACTTCTGTTATACAGGAGTTACCAGCTGTATAACCTTTCCCTCTGTTTGGTTTTATCTTCATAAGTTGTGCATCTTGAACTTTTGATAAATCAACTTGACCATTGCTCAATTGTGGCAAGTGGGAATATGATTCCATGATGTCAAAAGTGGCATTGATATTTTCTATATCTTTTGAAGATTCAGAAAATATGGATGACTTATCATCCGAATTGTCTTCAGTTATGTCTTCTTTTTCAACATCTGCTTCTTTTTCAATGTCAATTTCATTGATTTCCCCCCTTTTTGGACATGTATTGGCTAAATGGGTGGTGCTTTGGCAAATATGGCACTTTCTGACTGTATCTGCAGATTTATATTTAATATTACTAGAATTTTCTTTGGGGTTTTTGTCCACAGAATCTTTCCAAGGTGTATTGAACCTTGTTTTGAGATTCATCCTACTAGAACCAATTTTGGTTCTGGTGGTTACTTCTTCTATTATATTGATAATATCCTCTGCTGAAGATTGTTCAGTAGTCCTGCTTTTGACAGCATGCTCTAAGCACCTCCACATTGTCTCAGAATTTTCCTATGGATCATAAATTCTGACATGTCAGGATATAATGCTGTTAATCTGTCCTTTTGTTGGCAAAACCATGGTAAAGCTTTGTCTTTATCAGCATTAAATTTGGCAGATTCAAAGGCTGTTTCAACTTTAAACCTCCAAGCATCATTTGCCCATTTGTTGATGATTTGGGTTTTCCACCAAGTCCAACTCTGGTGTCCATGTGCTTGTCTTATTTTGATGTACCATCTGTGAGCTGATCTGGTAAATAAGGTGTTAAACCTGGCTGTTACCAATCTGTCTGGTAATTAAAAATCCTCTTTGATCATGTCAATACCTCTAATGAATTCCATATGGTCATACTCTCCTTCACCACTGAAGTGAGGCCATTCTTTAAATTTTGGAACTTTTTTCAAGAGTGCTTGGCCCATTGATGGTTCCAAGTTATGAAAAGAAGTGGATAATTCATTTTTTAATTGTGAATTATCAGGATCCAATACTTGTGGATTTGGAGTTCTTGTGCCCTCATTTTGATTTAGAGGTGTAGACATTCTTGGTAAGGTGTTCAGTATTTGTTCAATGTCATTCATTTTACTGTTGCTACACCTTTGGGAATTTCTGTATTCATGTTGGAAGCTTTGTATTAAATTTATTACTTCAATTTTATACATGTCTTCCTTATGTGTCAGTTCTTGCCATAACTCTGTATGTCTTGTATTATCAGCAGTGACTTGATTCAATTTCATTGATAATTTTGATACTTCTTCTTGTGAAGCATCAAAACACTTTTTCAAGGCAATGGTATATGTCTTTACTTCAGTAAATGAATTTGAAATGTCATCAAGGACTTTCTTGTTATCTGTCTTGATAATATTTATGGCTTGTTTAATTCTTGTTTCAATTATGCCATCAATATTGAATTTAGAATATTTATCTGTTAATTCTTTAATAATGGAAGATTGTTCATTTATTTTATTGTTAGAAGAATGATCATTATTGGAATTTTTAATTTTTCTTAAAACTTTTTCAAAAACACATAAGTGTTTCATTAATTTGGCACAGACTCAGGTTGTTTGTTTTGATGTTGTTACAAATGGTTTCATTTTTATCAGAAAGATGTTCTTTCACGTCATTTATAGCATCATACAGCTCTGGGATGGAATCAAATATATCAGAAATCATTTCTGGAATCTTAATCTGGCTTCCTCCTTCTTCTGTAATTCCATCATGGTTCTGGCCATCTGAAATACATTTTCCATGGCATCCTGTAGCCTTGGCTGTAAGGTTTTGGGGCTGGTGCCTTCCCTTTGCCCTTGTTTGGAGCTTGTGGCTTCTTTTTCACATTGGAATTGCTGCTGCTGGCCACTGGGGCTGTTTTTGGCACTGGTTTGCGTGGTGGAGGGTTGTTTTTCCTCCATTATAGTGTCAACAGCATCATGTTTTTCTTCTCCATCAATGGATGCCATCCATTGAGCAATTTTCAAGTGTTGGGATAGCCCAGGAGTTTTCTTACTGTCAGGTAAGCATTCATGCAATTCTTCCACAGGTCTGCAAGGATCTGGTACTCCTTGAATTGAAGTGCATTGTTGTATGCACTGTGGCTGGCTTTGTATATGTCCACAGAGGCTTGTTGTGGCGGTGTCAGCTCTTTTTGAAGGTATAATGGTATTATCAGCTTCAGAATGACCCAATTTAGTTGTTTGGAAGTCATCAACTGACCCTTTTCCTTCTGTACCTGATTGGCCTCTGCCATAATCACGTCTTTTACCTTTTTGGGAGCTTCTTGAGGGGTTGTAGCTGGCTCCTGACCTGGTTGAAGGCATAATTATGGTTTAAAAGAGCTTAAAATAGTATTTTTACGTCAAAAAACTTATTATTGGCCAAATTCTTAGCTTTATGGAGAGTATTACTTATGTCCAAGTTAATCAATTCAGAAGATATTGGTTCAGGTTGATTATTTTGAGTCACAATAACAGTACTATTATGGTCTGAATTAATAGTGCTTGCAGGAACAATGCTGGTGACTGTTGAGCCTGTTTCAATGTTTTCTTGTCTTACCACGTTGTCAGAAACTAAAATTAATGAAAAAGCCAATTAATTAAGTAAAAAAAGGTTATTTCAAAAAAGAAATAAAAATATAAGCCTCACTTATAATATGAAAAAAATTATTTTTTATGGATTTTTTTGAATTATAAGTATTTTTTATATGTTTTTAAATTCTTCAATATAAGAAAAAAGATTTAAAAAGAGTAAAAAAATATTTCACAGGTAAAATATCATGGCTGGGCCCCCAAATGTAAGGTGTGGATATGAAACTTAGATTAAAAATCAAGTACTTTTCCTGCCCTCAAAATTTGTATAAGGTAAAAATTCAATTAAAAATAGTAAAGGATATTATTTTTAAGAGAAAACACGCCAATCTTATTGTTTATAAATTTATTAGTATAAGACAATGATATTATAAAATTTATTGTTTTACCAACAATAAAAATTTATCCAAAAAATACTCTACAAGAGATATTTTAAGGCTACTGAAGAAATTTCTTCAAGAGCAATTTCAATTGGAATTAATTGAGCAAAAACTGGAAGCAATTAATTAAAGAACAAAGTCTTTAAGAAGAATATTAAAGAGAAAACATGCCCAAAAGTGACCAGAGTGAATTTGGACACAAAGTGACAAAGTTAACAGTGATGAAGGATGCTTTAATTCACTTTTGGGGTGGTTCAGGGGTAAAAATGATTATAAGAGTTACAAACAATGATTATAATGATTTTTTCACGTGGTTAAAAGGTTTAAAATGATTTAATAAAGGTGGTTGGAATCTCTTATTGATTGGTTTAACAATGTTTAAACTAATTATAAAAGGAAAAGATTCTAACATGAAGAGAAAAGTGGGGCAAAGAAGACATTCTTTTATAGCCATCAATTCTCTTACTCCAAAAGTAAAATTTACTCTTGTCAGTCGTGAAAACAGTCTGACAACAGAAAAGCCAATTATGGCATCATTGAACCCTGGTTTAGACCAAAAAGGGCTGGTTTAAGCCATTTTTAGTCATTTTTAGCCATTTTAGACCCTTAAATCAGCCATTACTATAGCAATACCAGGCCTAGAGCCTTAAAAGCACCTCAGAATGTGTGTCAGAGGCGTAGAAACCAGTTAAAACTGTTTTTACTATGATTTTTTTATCTTAAGGGTAGTTTTACCCTCTTGGCAACAGCTAAAACTACCCCAGTTGGTATCAAAACCTCATCATCAATTGAGTCCACAGACCCTGTAACTCAATTCCAGGCCAAAAGTGATGAACTTTTGCGTGAATTTTGACATCCCACGCCTGTCAGCAAGGATTTTGGGGGTCTAGCTCCCCCTTAGAGCTGGAGTTCCTTTTCCCCCCCAATTTTAATCTTTCCAATTTATTTTCCTTTAATTCCTCATCATGTATTATACTTATAATTTACATATGTAATTCAATTCAATTGTACAGTACAATACAGTAATAATTGAAACCTCATATGTAAATCAAAGTTCACTTATGTAATACACGCGCAAATTTTGACATTTCAATTGAATTCAATTGAAAATACTTCAATTCCTCATAACTTCTAAGCTAAACACAACACCTCAATTTTAACACAAAATTTGATGGTTAACACCACATGTGGTGTGAATTAAATTAAGGTTTTGAGGATTTTCAACTTTTTTATTGAAAATACTAAAAACTTAATTTAAGCTTATTTAGAGTTGAGTTACAAGAATTTCACTCAGAGGTGACCCCACCTGATTTTTTATGAGGAATCCAATGGTGAAATGATTTTTATGTGTTTTTTTATTGGATAAAAAGTTATAATAATTTTTATTTAACTTTTTTCCAAATTTATTTATTTTTTCACAATTTTGTTAAAATTTCATTTTTACTTAATTTTTTCAAGTATAAATGTAATTTTATACTTACAAAATTTAATGTATTTTTATTTTTAAATTGTAATTAATTTTTTATTTTTAATATAATTTTATATTTATATCTTTATTTTTATTTTAATAATATAAATAAATTTATTTTATTTATATTAATATGTTATTTTTGTATTTGTGGTCTTTTGGGTATATGAAATTACCTCTAAGGCTCACAGTTTGGGTCGTGTCTGGTCTGACATGGGACACGTTCAGTATTACTTGACCCACAAAAGTCAAAGACAGTTTCTCCTTGCCTTTTGAGAGGATAGCTGTGGTGATAATTTGGTTAAAAGCGGCTTGATCGAGAGTAGCCGGTGCGTGACACACAGCTTGAGCTAGTAAGCCCTCAAGTTCCTCAGCTTCAATACCCAGATTTTTGAACAGAGCGAAGCTACGACACAGCGTTAGAACAATCATGTTGTTTGGTTTTGGCATGTTGGAGCCATTTTTGACCAGAGTGTTGAGAAGGTCACACACAACTTTGAGCTTTTGAAAAAAATTACCAGGGCAGCATCGCATTTTCACAGCGTCAAAAAATTCTTTTGCAGTCACACGCGAAGGCATGATCCCGATGCATAGTGCAAAACCAGCTGGAAGGGTGGTGTTGATAAAGTGAGAAATCGCCCTATTTTCCTGGGGCGTTTGGTTGTCGACGGACATATTGGAGTTGAAAGCAATACAGAGTACCCGGTTAAGAGAGGCCACCCACTCCGGGAAATTTGTGCCATCACTTCAGAGAGGTTTGAAGCAATCGGCCGCTTGGTAAGGCTCCTGCATAAAACGCTTGTATGCGGAGGAGGTTAGCCAAGCTGTCAAATGATAAGGAGAAGAAGCTGGCAGTGGTGAGAATAGTGCCATGTGCAGATATTGCATCTCAGCAGCATCAGAGGTGCGCGTTGATTTGAGAGACATGACTTCTGCTTTTAAAGAGTTTAGTAAGGAATACCCCTCCTCGTTGGAGAGATGTTTGTCGTCTGTGTCATTGTCTGCAGCCTTTGAACGGGTTGAAACCAACATCTTGAAGGCGGCCTATTGCTGGAGCTCGGTAGAAACAAGGCTTTTAACCTAATGAGAAACACAAGGAAATGACAAGAGCTTGCTTGCCGGTCAGTTCCAAAAATCCGTCACCTCCAATTGACAAGAGGTGAGGAAAAAAGGAGACGGATTTGGGCCGCAAGCGAGCTTTTAAGTTACAACTAGACAGCTGCGGCGCGTCATCGCATTGCAGCATAGGTTTTGTATTTACGGTTCTATTTTTTCTATAAGGATATTTTTGGACACTGCGTCGCGATGGTGTCCTACAACTTAACAAGAAGGATTTGATAACTATCCTGACAGATTAAGTTAAAGATAGATGTTGACTGGAGCCTCTTTTGTGGCTTCCAGTCTAAAAGTATTAGTATTTAATAAACTAAAATAAGTGGAATTCTATTGAATTTAATTAATATACGCGTCACTAGTTCTAAAATTATGTAATATTGTAATTTGTGCTTCAACAGTGGAAATAAATTGTAAAAGTGAATTGAATCACTTTGAAAGTGAGAGCGCTAATATTTCTAAAATAAAATGTAAGTAATACAAATTGTAAAAATATATTTGGGTAAGATCTCTTAGAATTAATCCTCTTTAAATCTTGTAATTAAATTTTCTAAATGAAATCAATATGTATTGATTTTGTTTAAATCAAGGAAGGTTTGTTATAGTAACAAGAACAAGGATAAAAACGGAATAAATGAAATAATGGGAATAAATACTATTAAAAAAGGATTTATTAGTCATAGCAACAATACTTAATTAATCCTATGATGAAATTAATCAGACTGTTTGAAATTTATACAAAAAATAAAATGAAATGAGATAAAATTTTAAAGAAAGTAATTGGAGTCTGTATAGGAAGTAGAAGCTTACATGCTTTGAGGCTCACAATAGAACTACCCAGATTTTGATAATAACTGACTGATTTGAGGAAAAAACTTGGTAAAATTCTCCTTGAAATAATTCCAATATACTCAAAAATCCTATGGGAAATAAATTACCTCATTTTTAATCTATAATATAATATTTCTTTGTCACATGGTTTTATAATAATTACCAGATTATGAAATTTTAAAAGGCTTCCAAAAATTCTGTTTTTTAGAAATGATATATTTACCACTGTGAATTAGTTTTATTTAAAATTTGAAATCGGACTAAGAATCATTTCAATTTTATTTGCAATTAAATCACAGGTTGTATTTTATTTAGGTTTTGAATATCCTTACTTTTACATGAAAATTTTCAAAAATAGACTTTAAATGTCACTTTGAGCCAAGCTTGTAAGATCATAAGTATTTTTGGCTTCAGTAAAGTAGAATATCTTCCTCTTCCAAAGCCTCAGAGTCAATCATAAGTAGGTTTATTGCTAATAAAATTTTGAGGTTTGTATCAGTTTTTAAGTCATGAAAGCCTGTAAGTAAGATTTAATCCTATTTTGACGTGGTATTTAAATGATAACACTCCTAAAATAATTTTCATTGAATAATTTTGGTATATACACGAAAATAATTGAGATTTAAAATGGTTAAAGGAGTCCAAGGTTCTCATTAACTCCTTGATATGTCAAAATATTAGCTTTATTGCTATCTTCAAAATGAATAGATTGGTTTTACAATTGGTAAATAAGATTCAAAAATGCATTTATTAGCTGATTCAACTATTAAATACCTTGGTTCACTACTTGGGGACTGGAAAAACCTTAGAGACCTCTGAACTGGGGTACCTTGGCTCTCTTCACTGGAATTTGTTCCACTTGATGACATTCAATTTAAATGATTCATTCTTGTCCTGATTGAAAAATAAATTATAGGTATATAAAAGCTGTATTTAGCAAACAATTGATCTTTTAAGCTACAAAAATGTATTACACTAATAAGAATACTTATTTAACATGAGCTTATTGAATTCTATTCTTTCTTCATTAGAAGATGAAAAATAAAGATTTAAACATTTCTTTAATGTGGTATTGATTATGAGGTGCAAATATATTTCCCAGTCTTACAGCTCATATAGTACTACTTAACTTGTACACCTTATGGGGATAATATTGGTGGAAGTTTGAGAAAAATCAAGATTTTACCTTGAATTCATGAGATTTCTTACTTAAGAAAGGTATCCAACCTTCTCTTTGTTAAAAAGGATGTGTTCTTAGTATGAAAATTACTTGTTCGCCTTAAATTGTTGTAAAGATATTTTGTGATAAATTGTGTCCTATTGCATATTCAAGGCATACCTCAAGGATCATGGGGTCAATCTGTCTGTAACAATTGAAAAATACAATTTATTATCACAGAGAATCACACTAAACATGAGAGTACAAAATTTAAAATCTGAAGGCAAATAAAAAACAAATTGAATATCCTGCAATTTAATATATTAATGGATTAAAGTAATAGCTATTAGATGGATTTTATAAAATGTGGATAAATATCCACTATATTTGTTTTTCAGAGCTTCTAGATTACCAAAAATGATGATCAATTCCTTTATAATATTCAAATAGAATTATTGAAGAAATAATTTTTATATTCAAAATGAAAACAGATACATAAGCCACATCTTTTGTAATATTGAATGAAAGGAAAAGCCAAAGCTTATATAGGAGTAAAATTTCATATATCATTACCTCAAAGAAGCTCTTCATTTTATCTTGCAGTTTCAATAAATGAAAATAAGAATATTTTTCACAGAAAGGAATGATATTTTGATTCAACTCTTCAATTCTCATCCAAAATAGATATCATTAGACGAATGTATTTTTTCCATAAATCTGTCCCAAATCAAGAAACAAAATCAAAATTGCTTTAATTTATTCCATGAGAAATTAATTTTATCCTAGTTATAAAATTTACTTTGTTTTTAACTGAAATATCAAGAAATCTTCATTGATGGAAGTGGTCTCAAGCTTATAAAGCCTAAGATAAAATACAAAGCAGTGAAGGGAAAGCTTCAAAATTTAAGGTGTTTTCTCATTTGTACTTCACTGGAACTTATATTGCAGAGTTTCATAAGAGAATTGAAGTAAAAATATTCAAAAATCCAAGAATCCCTTGCTTAGAGCCCAATTTCATATGAGTTATATAATTTCCAATGAGATGAAAATTTAATTAGTTTTGGTTTATGTGAGAAACCCCATGATTAGAGTCAGAATTTGAGGTGTGTATATAAAACTTAAATCAAAAATTAAGTATCTTTCATTTCCTCAAAATTTGAGTAAGGCAGAATTATTAAGGTGTAGTAATTTTAAGATTTTCCCAATAAGAAAATAAACAAATTATCATTTTTAGCTATATTGGTATAGAATATATTACTGTTTTAATTTATTTCTGTACAAAAAATAATAATTTGCAGGAAATACTAAAGGACACAAAACAAATTTCTTAAAGAGAAATTTCAATTGGAATTAATCTATCAGGGAGATGAAATAAATTAATAAAATAATAGTTTCTTCAAAAAATACATTAAAGAGAAATAATTTATGAAATTGGTCAGAGTGAATTTTGAAACAAATTGAAAACATTTACAGTAATAAAAGATTCTTTAAGTCACTTTTGGGGTGGTTCAAGGATAAAAAGCTGATAAAAAGTTACAAAAAATTATCATAATTATTTTTTCAAATGTTGAGAAGTGGTGGTTGGAAATTTTTATTCATTGTTTTGAAAATTTTGAAAGTAGATATAAAAGGAAAAGATTACAACATTAAAAAAAGATGGGGAAAAGAAGAAATTCTTTTGAAGCCTCCATTTTTCTTCCTCAAAAAATGTGTTTTTCTCTTACTATTAATGATTTACACATTGGAAAAATAGAATCCAATTATGAAATCATTTAACAATTTTCTGATCCAAAAAAGAGCTGATTTTAGATATTTTTTGCTCTTTTTATCCATTTTTGGTCCTATAAGCCAACTATTACTATTTTAATGGTTAGATTTTAGCTATAAAAAACTTCATAAAGTGTATTAATACCCTTTCAAAATGACTAAATCTTTTTTTGAGACTTACTTTATGTAAATGGTTGTTTTTAACTCTTTGTAACAGTCAAAATTGCTTTTGTTGGTATCCAAAAATCATCATCAATTGACTCACAGACCTTGTGACTGAATTCAAGGCCAAAAGTAATACTCTTATCATAAATTTTGAACTGCCAAGCTTGGTATAAAGGAATTTGGGGAATCTGGAACCCTTGGAGCCATTATTCCTTTTCCCCCTCAAAAAAAGATCTTTTCAATTTTCTCATTTCAATTTCTTCACATGTACTATACTTCAAGATTTAAACATGTAATTTAGTGAAACAATTACAGTACAAAACTGTAATTATTTATTCCTCATATGTAAATTAAAGCTAGCTTATGTAACATATGAGCACACTTTTACAAATGAAGTAAAAATATATCAATCTTTGATGACTTCTCAGCTAAATATCACACTTAATTTTTAACAAAAATTATGATAGTTGACACTACATGTGGTTTTAATAAAGCTAAAGTTAAATCAATCTTGAGATTTTTATACTGTAAACTCACAAATCTTAATTTGAGCTAAAGGATATTTTCCCAGAGGTAACCCAAGGTACTTTTGAATCGGGAATCCAATGGTAAAATAAACTTCTTTTATTGAGTAAGAAAAAATTTCCAATGAATTTTATACATTTTTCTTCCAAAAATATTTTTTGATATTCTTAATAAGCTTTCATTCTTCTTAATTTTTGGAATAAATTTTATAGTTTTAACTTTTTCTTCATTTCATCAAGTTTTTTGAATTTTACTCATTTATTTTAGGGTGTTGGTAAACACACGTAAGCCCTTACATTTTTTTACCAATTTATGGCCAAAACACGTAAGTGACCTCATTTTATCAAAACAATTCTTGCGGATCAGTTTTGAGGGGTTTTTTAACTTTTTTTTTCATATCTTTCCCAACATGGGATGTAAACATCCACAAATTTTTTCATATTTTTTTTGCCAATTTGACAAAATGGCATATTTTTTTGAAAAATTAATTTAAAATATTTCCACTCATGAATTTCCTTCATTTTTCTTTGAATTGAAGGGGACAATCAGGAGAATAAAGAACCAGAAGCCCATAATTTTGAGAATTCCTTTTGGTGGGACAAGTGAAGGCGCAAAAAGTGTTTTTTTCAGATGTTTTTTCCCATCTTTGTAATATGACTATTTTTAAAAAATTGAAGTAAAAACTTCCAACTTATGAATTTCCTTCAATTTTTTTAAAAAATGAAGGGTTCAATCTGGACAACAAAGAACCAGAAGCCTATGAATTAGGGGAATTTTTTTGGTGGGACAACAAGTGAAGGTGCAATAGGTGTTTTTTTTTCTTGTTTGTAATATGACTATTTTTAAGTACAAGAGTGCCACATATTTTATAAAAAAGGGGGCTGAGGTGGGATTTAAGCAAAAAATAGGACTGAGGAGGGGGTTAATTGGCATAAACTGTATATACAAAAATCAATCAATCTGAATAAAAGTCCAAAATATTTGGTCTTTTCTGACGGGGGGAGGAAGATTGGACAAATATAACATCTTGTGTTTCTTAAATTTATTAGCCCACCCCAGGGCTTGTGGCTGGGCATGAAATTTCCAATTCACAGTAATGGGGGGGGGACTAGATAAACTTTAGAAATGATTTTATCCAAAGGAACAAAATGAGAACAGCTATCCAAGAAGCAGATTGAAATGGGGAGATTATCCTTTTGAGGACATAAATAAGGGAAAAAAGGAAAATATTGGACTGTGGAATAAAGGAAAACTGGTCTTTGATACTTATTTGCAATTGGATCCCCCATGTCAGGCATGGACATCCACTTGCTTTTTGGAGCCTGGCCAACATCTTCATACCATTCAATCCTTTTCAAATAATAGGATACTGAGGGAATTAAAGTGTTCATGACTTCATAAAGGTCTTGATTTTGTTGAATTTATTCAGCCAAGTCACCTCTGACAGCAGCTCATTGATCTTTAGTCTTGTAAATCTAGTGGGATACTGTTCTGTAGCCACAGTTCCCATCACCCTGGACATTGATGGCCTTGAAGGTGCATTTCAATATAAACTTGGGCAAGTCTTCTGAGCCAGGTATCTCATAAGATAAGGTCAAAAGATGAATAAATATCAAAATAAACAAGATAAATATACATTAAAAAGAATGAGAATGTGAGCCTTGAGGTATATTTTACATACCCAAATAGGCCACAATTATCTTAAAAAGAAATTTTGAATTATGCAAAACTCATAAGTCATGCATATATCCAAAATTCATCATTTTCAATTTCAGAAAAGATGAATAACTTTTTATTGAGTAAGTAAATCCATGGATTTAAGACCAGATTTGGATTCTACACAAAAATTCACCTAGGGTAGACCCATAGAGTGAATAAGCTCAATTTAAGTATTTGAGGTGGTAAAATGGAAAATACTTCAATACCACATCATCAATACCACATAAAAGATCCGTGAAAATTTTTGTTTTTCTTAATTTCACGCCAAAATAATGGGAAAGTGAGAAATCCCATGTTACATATACACTAAGAATAGTGTTATGCATGTTTTGAGCACTTAATATCATAGTATTCTTACATGGACTTTTGGTACACCCATAGTGGATATCTCACTTTAAGCTTAAATTACTATTTTGACGTAAAAATTAGGCAAGGGGGACAAAAGACATCAAAGAGAGCCAGGGTACCCAACTTCTGAGGCCTCAGAGGCGTGGATAGCTCCAGAGCATGGATCCATGGCTCATCTTGGCCCAATTGGTAAACTAAAACTCTTTGGGAACTTGGTTACCAAGTTACACCTACTGTAATCACAAGAAAATAGCAAATAACCTGCTATTTTGACGTGCCAAGGAGGTAATGAGCTACTTAGACTCCTGTAACCACGTCAATTCTTGATGACTTTCCATTACTAGACCCTAAAAGAGTAATTAAAACCCTTTTGGGACTCATATTCATTGATTTACCTCATAGCAACCAGCAAAATACTGCTATTTGCAATTCTACGTAGAAATGAGGTAAAAACTTCAAAAATTCATTAAAAATACAATTCTTAATTAATCTTTCTGAAACTTTCAGGACCAATGAAGAACTGTATTATCTATGGTACAACCAAAAAGAATTTCAGTTTCATTTATAAAATTAAAAGTTTTACTTACAGTCCATTTTTGACCATTCTACGTGAAACACTGAATCTTCAAAAATTCACAGTAATTACAACCTGTGATGAAATTGGCAATAACATTGATGACTTTGAGAAATCAATGATTATTTTAGAATAAAAGAAGATTTACAGATGTTACTCCTTTTATTCTTAACCATATTGGGGTTGGTAGTCACGTAAAAGCATCAATTAAGTAATTATGATAATCTTACGTGACAACAGATGATGCAATCATTAATCCAAAAGGGTTTATTGTTTTCTCACTCACTGGTCTTTCAGTTTGCTCCATGGCACGCCTATGTGAGCTGTTGTTGACTTAAAAGAAGCCTATTCTTGCTGTTTTTTCCGTATCATCATCTTATCAATTTATTAAATCATTATTACCAACAAGTAAGTATTAGTTAAAGCTATTCTTAAGTATTTTAAATCTTTCCAAATCATCCAGAAAGACGTGAAATCCTAGAATACAACTATATATTGTTGTAATACTGTTATAAATCCTTTTGATCCCTTAAATCCACAATTCCACGTCAAATTTCTCTACTTTTATCTATCAATAAGTTCTTTGGAGTATTAGTGAGTCATTTATCTTTAATTCTTAAAGTTTTTCTCTAGTAATAGTTTTCTTCAAGAATTATCTTTATAATTATTCTTGTAAAAGATAATTATATATTAAAATAATTTCATTATTTTAATAAAGAAGTTTTTATTATTAAATTCTTCTTGTAATTGATTCTTGTAGACAGTTACTGCTCACAGTTATAATCACTAGTAGTGTATAACACATGAAAGAAATAATTTTATAATTATTTAATTGTGGTTATAAGAATTTTTTATTATTATATTTCATAAGAACAGACATAGTACTGTTGATTAATAGTAATATTATCATCAGTTTCATAGTCACATCTTACAGAGAAACTCACAAAAATCTTGGAGCATTCATCACTTGTGTGATAATTGCTTTGACAATGCTCACAGGTCAAGTCAATTTCATCATATATCTTGAAACTGGTGGCAGGCTTGTGTGATTTTTTTGTGAGGTTTTTCTTCCAATTGCCAATCTTCTGGACCTTCTAAGGGAAACTTCTTATTTATTTAATTCAGTTGCTGAGGGTAGTGAATCTGATGAACTGATTGATTTTGATAATGAGTCCTCAGAATCTTCAAAATTTTCAGATGAGTCCACTTCCATCATTGGAGAGGGGACATTTGACTGTGATCTTGATGTTGTTGTACTGGTCACTTTTGATGGGGGTCTTTCTCTTCTCTTGGATTGACTTTCAATAATTTCAAATATTTATGGTTCTCTTTTGTTTGTATTTTGATTTTTATTCTTGGATCCTTGAGGTCTTCCACAGATTTTCTTGCATTCCAGTGGGTCTTCATAATATTGATCATCCTCTTTACTCTTGGGAAGTTGATCAAATGGGACTTTCCCAGTCAAAAAATCTTGAAAATGTTTAAGAATTGGGGTGATTTCTGCCATTGGTCTTTGAAAAAGGTCTTCCCCAATATCTTCAAATATTTTCTTGGCTTAATTCTTCCTTTCTTTTTCAACCCTTTGATCATCACCTTGAAAAAAAGTCTGACAAAAATATGACAAAGAAAATTAGCTAATAAGGGAAAAAGTGAGAATTTCAAGTTAAAGAACCCTCACAGGCAAATTCAAATGCCACTGAGGATGGAAGTCTGATATATCAAGCCTTAGGAACCTGGAAAATGCCTTTTGGGTCTTATTCTTGCAAGGAATTCCTTTATAATTTCTGTATTTTTTGGTGCATTTTTCATTGGGAGGAAATTTGGTTTTGAAATTCTCAAAGGCAATCTGAAGAGCATGATGAGACACTTTGGCATTGAAAGCACAGATGTGTGGAGGAAAATTCTTGACATGTACAATCATTTCTTTGGATATTCTGTTGATGATTTCAATAAATTTTTTTCTGAATGCCATGTGGAGAGCCCTGAATACCTCCAGGAGAGTACCAGTTGACTTTTAGAGCCAAGGTTAACCATGGAATTGGAACCTTCAACTCTGGAGGTGGAGCCCACACCTTGGTGGCAATGGTGGTTGGTCTAGGCTGGCACATAATACTCCTTTAGAGGAAGCCAGGTATTTTCCAAATATTGCAAGAATTCAGGATTTTTGACTTGATTTTTAAGCTTCTTCCAGTTGTCTTTGAAAGAGTTTTCAGTGTATGAATAAATAACCTGAGAAATGAATCCCAAAGTCATTAATAAAAACAACAATAAGAGAAAAAGTGAAAGATAAAAGTATATTACTTGATTCCAAAGGCCCATAAAATTTTTAAAATTATTTCCATGACCAATTTTATTCATGAAATGAGAAGATACATCTTTATTGATGTGCCAAATGCATAACATGACTTTGGAGTCTGGGAAAAGCTTCTTAAGATAGTTTTTCAAGGCCAGATCCCTGTCAATAACAATGACTGAAGGGGGAACAAGATTGTTGTTGTTGAGGACCTTTTCTATGTCTTGATTTAATTCCAAAGTATATAAGGGTTCAGTTTCATTCTTAATAAGACAAAACTCCCCATAAAAGGTCTTATTGGTTGAGCTGAATCCAACAACATGAAAAAGGGGCATTTTGTACTTATTGGTTTTATAAGTGCAATCCATAAGAATGACATGAGGAAATCCATGAAGGAGTTTTATAGCAAGGGGGTGAGTGAAAAACAATGAGGTAATTTGTCCCTCAGCATCCCTTTCAGAGGACCAAACAAAATTTTCTTCTTTGAGGGTGTCAATAAGAGCATCAATGGGCCTTCTTCCTTGCAGTTTGTCTTTCTTGACTTTATTGACTTGGTTTTAAATGTCTTGAAGGATTACAGGCCTGTCAGACTCCCTCTGGCTTAATAATTGGGCCTGAATTTGCCTTGGAATGAGCAGTGATCCAGACATTTGAAAAATTTGGGATCTTTCTTGCTCATTGAGTTTCCTGAAAGCAGGATGTGCCATGATATTTTCAGTGGCATCATGGCTATGTTCAGGATTTTTGACTTTAAGAGTCCAAGTGGTACTCTCGGAATATTTTCTGGCATAAAGTATAAAAGGAATGTCAAGCTTTATTGAGGTGAATGTTTTGGAGGGGCTTTTGTTGGCATTTGGGGTCCCAGACCTGTCACAACCTATTTCAATTTGGTTGTGGGTCATATTGGACCTCAAGGTGGACACAGCATACCCCTGAGACCTGGAAACATTATGCACATGCTTCCAAAGAAGCTCAAGGGTCTGAAATTTACCTTCAGTGAGGGATTGCACCATTTTTGAGTGAAAAAGATGTATAAGTTTGAAAAAAGGGGGAATTTGGGGATTTGGAATGGGGTAAGAACCTTTCAAAAGGTGAAAAAGAAGTGAAAAAAGTTATAAAAAATTAAAAGATGTGGTTAAGAGTGAAGGAAAGTGATTTAATTGTGGGATTAATGGATGAGGGAAGGTAAAAAATTGGAAATTTAGAGGCTTGAAAGCAGTTTGTTGTGGTGGAAAATGCAGTCTTTGGGGGAAAAAAGAAAGAAAAGTGTGAAAAGCTTTGAAAACTTGCTTTGTTAATTCTGTTTTTTTTAAAAAAAAATTGTTTGGGGTGGGGATAATGTGGATTATTTGGGGGGGGGGCAGGGCAAAAAAATCTGAGGCAATTGGGAGTTAGAGGGGTTTTGGGGTGAAAAACCCTTTTTGGGACATGTTTTGGCCCAATACAGGCATTTTATGTTTTATTTTTGATTAAAAATGGGCCCAGGGCACCCCTTATGTATTTTTACCAAAACCTTACATTTTTTTACCAATTCATGGCCAAAACACGTAAGTTTTTAGTAAAAACACATAAGCTCTTATGTGTTTTTACCAATACCCTTATTTTACTTTATAAGTTCAATTTTATTATAGGAATGATGGATTTTATTTCAATTTACTTTTGTTTTTTGTGTTATTTTGGATATATAAAGATAGTTTCAAGGTTCACACAGAGTGGCATGCATCCTTCAGTATTAGTCTTTATTTTTACTTTGCATGCCCTTTATTCAATCCATTAAAAAAGAAACAAAACACTCAAATATAAAATAAAATAAATTTTATCATCAATACTACTCATATAAGATATATGGTCTGGAACTATAAAAATAATTGTTTCAGGGATTCATATTTTCTTTCACACCAATTCTCTTCATAATAATACAAACTTTACTCAAGCTGAGATGAACTATATCTCATAAAAGTACTGTTTTATTCATAAATAATTCTTTAAAGTAATGAGATGGTTAAATATTCTGAATTCTAAAATTCATTAAATTTTGGGATTATCTCCATTGATGGAGCTTTTTTATAAATAAATAATTTTAGAAGCATAAGTGGAGATGTTCTTTTTTTCACAAAGTCGATAAATTAGGAATCTACTTAGGAATAATTCACTGAAAGATCTAAATATATATTGGAGGTGAACCTATCCGTAGTTAGTTACTTCAATAAATTGACATGTTATTGAATATATTCAAACCTAAGGCCCAAATTATCCCGAAAAAATATATCACATTTCTCTTGGAAATGATTCTTGAGCTTCCAATACATCAAAGTAGCTAATTTCTGGGAAATAGACATATCTCATTAGATTTATTTATATCTGAATAAGATTTACTCTTTGAGAGAAATAACATATTATATTTATTCATTACCCTAAGAGTAATATTGAAGAATAAGCCTATACCTATATGAGTTAAGGTAAAATATTCAAGTGATCATTCCAATATTTGGAATTTGATGGTAAATTTATCTCATAGCTGCTATGGTATTTAAGTAGAAATTAATTAAAAGATCATCTATTATGATATAATTAGATTTAAACTCTACTATGAGTGATATCTAAGAAATAGGGGGTTTCATCTTTTTGAAATTATGAATCAATATAATACAGAATATAAAAGAAAATGGCATATTGGAAAAAATCAATTTCTTTACTAATTCCCATTTTAATTAAAATAAATGGCTTTATAAAGAAAATTCGCTTTGGTTTATTTTCCTTTATCTCTAAAATCAACAACAAATTGTTTGGAAAAATTATCTAGTCATAAAAACTTCAAGAATCGTGGTATTTATTCAATAATAAAGATCAATTGAATGAATATGGATAATAAAGAGAAATTATTTCTTCCTTCATCAAAAATTTTAGTTTTTCAATGGAGCTATTTTCCAAAAACTTGACTCAATATTAATGATTTCAAATTTCAAATTTTTTAATTATTGAATATATATTTGAATACTGTTTGGGAATGAGTGAGAAATCTGAATTTAAAACTGTGTCTTTAATTATAGCTAGGAAAATATACTTTAATGGATAAATTAGAAGTAAGTAAGAAAACAATATAAATATCTAATATTATATATTCAAGTATTTGAGACCACTTTGAAATATACAATGAATATTAAAAATTTGATGTTACAATTTTTAACATAGAGAATATAAAGGGAATTCCTTGTTCAGATGAAAATCTTGAAAAGATTAAAATATCGATAGTGTGGTTCATGGTTAATATGGCTACAAGATATATGTAACTAAATATACAACGTCTGATAATAAAGATTTTGGATTATTAAGGCAATATCAAGCTCAAGGAAACTTCAAAGATTAATTTAAGTAATATTTCATTAATTAAAAAGCATTTATCTGAATATTTTTATTATTTAAAATATTGAAATTCAATATATCAGCCAACATTGATGCTTAAAAGACAACATTGAAAGCACATGTGAAAATTACTTGAAATATGGTTGAAATTCCACATGGATAGCTAAAAAAATAGCTCATATAAAATATATATAATTAAAGAGGGAAGAATAGCAAGAAAATTATTTAGATTATTAAGGTGGAAATCATTAAATATCAATTGCAATTAAACAAAAAGTGCTCTTTTATCCAAAAAAAAAAATAAAAGATTGAGCTCAGAAGATTTAATTTGAATTCCTTCCCCCATCTTTTAATTATTTATCATAATATCTCACAAAAGTAGAGTCACTTTCATAAACATTCATTGATAATTATTCATTTCGGAAAGAATTAAATACAGTAAAAAAGACAAATAATATGCAGATATGGAGTTGAAAATATTAAAAAAGGTGGGGCAAAGGGAAAGAAGGCTTTAATTAAAAAATAAATGAGGTTTAAATAAGATTCAAATTGTAGCTAAAGATGTGAAAGAGAGAATTAATTGGATATAGAAGAAAATAAATTACACGATAGAATGGAATTAAGTAAAGAAAAAGCTACACAGACTGAGCTGGAAAAGAAGAAATAATTGAAATAATTTGTGCTCAGGGATAAACAATGGTTAGTTGAAACAGCCATTACAGCATTGAAATACTCATAGCTGATCTCTGGAATTTATGAAATATCATACTTGGCAGCCTAACACTAAGTTTATGTGCCTTCAGAATGAAAATATATTTTAATTTTATCATAAATTCAATTTTTTTAATTTTTACAAAAGAGTCACCCAGTATATCAATTATTGAAATTAATTAGAATTTCCATCTAAATTTCATAGTATCATTTACTTGTATTTCGGTTTGTAGTTGTATGGGAAATGAAATAAAAGGTTTTTTTGTGTGATTATGAGGAAGCTATAGACATCTTTGAGTGGATAAACCCGAGTTTCCAAAATATGAAAAAAAGTTTACCAAGTTAATTTTGTCATTTCTGGTTCAAAATTGATTTTTGTGAAAAAATCTTATTAACATTTGTTTCTCTCTCTAAAAACTACTATTAATTAAATTGGTGACACTTGTTTTATAATAACTTTAGACATCTTAAATAAAAGAAATCTTTGATCATTTTTGAATTAGTATTTTATGCAAGAAGTTTTTACCTTTAAAATATTTTTGATAAGTTCTTCTGCATCTTATATTATTCCTCTTGATAAATTATATTTATCTCTTCATGTTATCTCATTTGATAGAGGTCTGGTGTAGCTCTTTGATACTTATATAGTTATTATTTTCAATTTTATTAAAATTAAAGGCTAAATTGGATAAATTTTATTGTCTTATTATTGAGTTTCACCTTGAATTTTATTATTATCAGAATTATCACCAAGATTTAAAATGACATGACATGAAGCTCTTTCTAAAACACTAAAAGATCAAATTTGGATCAATCTCTTTATTAAATTTATGTATTCTTTGTTTCTGAATTTACTATAAGATATATACAAGTCCTAAAATGGTATTTTCAAATCTTTGCTACCTGATATACAATTTTATATTGAAATTATAATTGATTTTGAGACAAAAATATGTAATGATAGACACAAATAAAAATTTCCTGAAATTAGGACCCCAAAGAGGAGAATACCTAAAATAGCTAATGAAATTCCCTGGAAGCCCTTGAGGAGGGCTCAAATCCAATTTTAAAATTTCATCTATTATTCAAAATCTCTGTAAAGTCAAACTTTAAATGGGGGATAATCTAGAATGCATATATTAGGCTTAATTTAATATTGAAAATGGCTTAATACTTGATATTCTAATTGAGAAATGTTGAGATTTGGCCGTCATGATGTCACAACAACCAAATATCTTTCTGGAAAAACATCACTGTAGATAGTTATCCATTCTGCGTGCACACCATGCGCCGCAGTTGTCTAGTTGTAATTTATAAGCCGCTTGCTGGATGCTGCAAGGTCCCTTTTCCCACCACTCATCATTGGAGGTGACAGATTAGAAACTGACTGGCAAGCGAGCTTTTCTATACCTGGCCCTTATTTATTAGGTTGAAAGCCTTCCTCTACCGAGCTCCAGAGATAGGCCTCCTTCAAGATGTCAATTTCAACCCATTCAAAGAAAGCTGCAGATGACGACACTGATACAAAACCTCTCTCCAACAAGGAGGTTTACTCACTTTTGAAATTGCTAAAATCAGAGGTTCTATCACTTAAATTGGCATGCAGCTCAGATGCAGCTGAAGTCCAATCTCTGTGCATGCAACTGTTGTCCCCACCACTGCCAGGTGCCTCATTTCAACCACTTTTGCGCATAAGCACCCCAGCCTACAACCGCTTTATGCAAGAACCCTACCATGCCACCAATCATTTTGGCAAACTACAGGGGGATGGTTCCAACTTCCCTGAATGGGTTGCATTTCTGAACCGCGTCCTCTGTGTTGCTTTTAGCTCTGAGGCGTCCGTCAAGGATTCTCCCTCTCTCCTTGACAGAGAATCACGCGATCTCACACTTCATTGATGCATCTATTCCCCATGACTTCACGCTCTGCATTGGCATCATCCCTTTGCATGCAACTGCAAAGGAATTCCTTGACGCTATCAAGGCGTGCTGCTGTCCGGGAAGCCATTTTCATAAGCTCAAAGTTGTCCAAGAGCTTCTCCAGATGCTCATGGCCAACCATTCCAATACCAGTATTGTCCTCTTGCTGTGCCGTACTTTCGCCATGTTCAAGAAGTTGGGCATCAAGGCCGACAAGCTCGAAGGATTACTTGCACAGGCAACGTGCTGCGCCCCACCCACTCTTGATCATACTGCTTTCAACCAACTGATCATGCAGCCATCTTGTCAAAGGGGGATGACAAGCCATCCTTGATGTTCATAGGTCAAGTGATCATCAACGCTTCATAGCAAGGTGACAAGCAAGTGTGGGAATTGTCTCCTTTCATCTATTGCCTCTCCGACCCATCAGAACCACTGGCGTCTTACCTCAGGCCTTGCTCACCTTATAATCCACGACCATTGCCTTCATTAAGTGAGGTGCGCCAACCACCAAATCTGGCACCTCATGTTTTCATTGCGGGAGGGCCGGTCACTGGCATGCAGACTGCCCACACACCAAGGGTGTGGCCAACCCTAATCCGCAACCACTGTTACCTACACCTTTTTGACCAATGAGGCCAGCTACTCCTGACCAACGCTCCCAACAGGGATTGGGGTCACACTACCATTGTGAGTGTGTGTCACAGGTGCAATTCGTAGAGCGGGACGCATCCAACAAGGTTTTAATTGATACGGGTGCGTCCATTCAACTCTCTGGCGCCGTGTGTTTTGCAACCTTCATATGCAGCGTCTCCCCTTTTCACATTTTCTTTGCCAATTCTAACTCTTCCTTTCTCATCTCACAAATGACAACCCTTAAGCTGCCCGTCAGCGGGGGCTTGGTCCTAGTGCACAATGTGGTGTTTTCCAACAAAATCTTGGGGACCATTTTATCTGCTGGCCGTTTGTGTACAGCAGGGGTTGTACCTTTTTTTGATGATTTGGATCTGTTGCTATTTGTCTGAGGTTTTCTTGTAACCACCACTTTCAATAACAATTGTTGGTGGCTGGACGTCTTGGCTGAAGAAGGGACCAAAGGTTCAGTGGCTGTGTCCCCTTCCTGTGTTTTGCCTAAAATTGAAATGCATCCAATATCCAAACCAACTCCTATGAGCTCAATCCTGCATGAGTGGCATGAGCGCCTTGGCCATTCTTGTGATAAGATGGTCATCTCTTTTCTGAAGCAACATGTTCCTAACTTTGACACCAAACACTGGCAGCCTTTTTAGTGTGAGGTGTGTGCCACTGCAAAGAGCATTCATCGGCTTGCAAGGGGGCGAACTGATATTCCAAAACACAACCCCCTTGATATCCTGATTTGCAATATTATGGGCCCATTTGTCGGTGACACGCAAGGCTTTGGCTATCTGCTGATGGTCTGAGACCATGTTTCCACTTACAGCGTGGTCTACCCTCTGAAAGCTTTCTCTGACGCCCCTGATGCAGTGTTGGATGTGATTCGGCAGTTCCAAGTTCGGCTCTGGGGACAGACAATGCAAAATAATTTACTTCGGCATCTTTTTTTTTGTCACTTTCAAAGCTGGGTATTGGTTTCTTCCCTTCATTACCCTACTTGCCTCAGGAGAACGGTGAAGCAGAGTGCCTCAACCAAACCTTAGGAGACATGGCATGGGCAATGATGGTAGAAAGAAAGATGCCTGATTGTTTTTGGCGTTTTGCGTATGCCTCAGCTTGTTTCCTACACAATTGTCTACCAAGATCCTGATGCCTGCATTCCTTGCCACATCAGGTTTTGTTTGGTCAAACTCTGTCAATTTCAACACTATACCCATTTGGGGCGGAGGCAATTGTCCATGTCCCTGCCGTTCAGCAGAGTCACAAGCTGTCACCTAGGGGTTTAGCTTGTTGCTTGCTTAAACCACTAATGCTGGGTGGCTGGTTGATATGGGACCCGGTAGGGGATAGGCAGATCCAATCCACAAGCATCGTTTTTCTATGTTTTCAATCATCAAACAACACCCCCACTGGCTGTGTAAAAGGCTCGCTCTCTCACATTGTCAACACGGAAAGGCTGGGTCAGGTGCCAACAGAATGCTATTTCAAGAATGAGCTTAAGGCAATTGACACCCTCCCAGTAAGCAAAGATGTTGTGATTCCTGAGCACCTTGGTCAGGCGTTGTCTGGCCCGCTGCAACATAAATGGAAAAGGGAATGCAAAGCTGAATTAGAGCAAATGACACTGAGAGATGTATGGGAGGCTGTGGACAAAGGAAAAATGATGAAGACAATCGGACACCGCTGGGTATTCAATATCAAACACCATGCTGACGGGACCATTGAAAAATTTAAGGCTTTCTTTGTGGCCCAAGGTGATTTCCAGAGACCTGGAGTGGACTGCACCAAGACATATGTGCCAACTGCTTCTCTCATGTCTCTCAGACTTGTCTTGGCTGATGCCATGTGCAGCAACTGGACTCTGTCATCTTTTGACATCAGCGGAGCCTACTTATACAGTCCGGTCAAGGAGACAGTTTTCATTGAGCCCCCCACTTTCTTCTGCCCGCAACTCAAAGGGAAAGTACTATGACTCAAGAAGGCTCTGTATGGCATGAGGCAGGAAGGCAGGTGCTGGTGTATTTTCCTGTCGGACATCCTGACTCAGATGGGTTTTGCTGCAATGGAAGCTGACCAGTCATTGTATATATTGCGTAGTGGTGGGGATACCATCACCATCTGGATACATGTTGACAACGGATTTGTCGCCTTGAATTTGCCAAATGCTGTGTCAGATTTCAAGCGCCAACTCTGTGCAGAGGTGGATATCAAGTGGCACGACACTATTTGTCATATTGTGGGCCTGGAATGCAAGTTTGGTGAAGGTGAAGTAGCCATCATGCAGAGGCGTCTGACAAAGAGCCTCCTTGACGTTTACCCTTGGCGTATTGTGAAGAGCGACTGCCCACTCCCGGTGTTGCCTCTGACAGACATGGCTGTGGAGGGTGAGACACTGGATGCAACCCCTTTTCAATCGGTCATAGGTTCACTTGCATACCTCGTTGGCAGATCTCGCCCTGACCTTGCTTTTGCAGTAAACTATCTGGCTCAACACTTGATGGCCCCGATGAAAGTCCACTGGTGTATTCTGGACCATGTGGTAGGCTATCTGCTCAAGACTCAGCATCACAAACTAATAATGCGGCCAGGGAAGGTGTCACTGAATCTCTGGAGCGACGCCGGTTGGGGAGGTGACCTTGAGCAATCACAAACCGGTTTCATGCTCAAACTTGGCAACGCTCCCATACTTTGGAGCTCAAAGCGGCAGGAAGTTGTAGCACTCTAAACCTGTGTGGCAGAATATTTGGCTCTATCCGACTCTACTCAGCACCTTGTCCAGGAAATCTCTCAACTCACTCACCTTGCCCAGGGTTTTGACAAGACAATATTTTGTGATAATCAGGCTGTGGTTCAAGTTTTGATCAACAACCTCTCAAGAAAACAGATGCGATATCTTGATTGGGCTTTCTTTTTCGTCAAAGACGTGATAAGGAATAATGATATTGAAGTCAATTGGGTACCCACTGCAAAGATGCAGGCTGACGCACTGACAAAACACCTTTCTGGGTTGACGCTCTAGCAGTCTATCCCTTTTCTGTGTGTGGATGGGTAACAGTTAGAGTTTTTAGAGGGGGTGTTGAGATTTGGCCGTCACAATGTTGCAACAACCAAATATTTTTCTAGAAAAACATCACTGTAGATAGTTATCCACGCTGCATGTGCACCATGAACTGCAGTTGTCTAGTTGTAATTTATAAGCCGCTTTCTGGATGCTGCAAGGTCCCTTTTCCCACCACTCATCATTGGAGGTGACAGATTAGAAACTGACCAGAAAGCGAGCTTTGCTATACCTGGCCCTTATTTATTAAGAAATTAACAATAATGTGGAAAAAAACTTCCTCAGATCCCAGTGCCGAAATGGCTTGATTAAATCAAATACATTAATGGATACTATTACTGTATGTACATGATGGGTTTCGTAGAAATTAAAATTGGCTTCCAAAAATTATTAATATGCTCTTTAAGCTTAACTCAATGAGATTTATAGTAACTCTAGATCACCATAATTAATTTATTAATTATTTTTTCAAAATAATTGATAGAATAATTGAGTATTGATTTTTTCTGAGAGCTTTTAGGAAGGAAATATTCACTTTTATGTCTTTTATCACATTAAAACCATCATTTTCTACTTCCATAAGCCTTTTACGTCCTCATCAAAGTTCAGGAAAATTACACCTATCGTAGAATATGATATCAGCCTATATAGTTATTTGATAGCTAGATAAATTTGAAAGAAGTTATATAAACATAATTTAAATAAAAAACCAACCCCAAATAATGAATTCAAAAAAATTGAATATTAAATATTAACAAGTCACAATATAATAAGAGAATGAAAAATAATTCTCTGAAGGGTATATTAATTTAAAATAAACTAAATAGTAATCAAAATCTAAACCAATACAGTTCCTGATAGCTAATATTACCCAGAAAAAAATAATATCTACAAGATTAAATTATTCATTTGGCTCAAAAAAAAAGAGCTTTCATGTCAAGATTTTAAAAAAGATAAAAAAGCTCACACTCAAAAATATATTATCAGATTGAACCATAAATGGTATTGTTTCTTAATACAAATAAAGCGGTAGTTTATCTGATACTTAAATGTGAAAGGAACAAATTTTACTTTTAATTAAATCAAAAAAAGATGATTAATGGTACCACATAATCCAATTTCTTCCTTCATTAAACAATAAACTCAAAAATTCTCAGAACATGAGGATATTTAGAAGAAACAAATGATAGATTAATTCAACCCCCCTAATTAAAGTAAAACTGAATGCTTCAACAATAAATGGATGTACTCAAATATTCATAGGAAATGATTATATAAAGAGTTATTATTTAATAATAAGAAAAAGATTAATCAAATGAAGGCTCATTATTATACTTATTTCAGTTATTATTTTACTCTGAATTACACTTTTTAACCCATTTCAACTGTTTTGAAGGAGAAAGCAATATATTGTATTTTACTCAAATAAAAATTCAAATAAGCTTAACCGAAATATTTTTAGTAATAAAAGGTCTCTGGAAAATCTCTGATATTATTCAGAAAGAAATCATTGTACCAAGACAAACTAAAAACAGGCGAATTAAGTTTTTTGTCATCTATGGTGTCGAAAAGCCAGATTATATAAGATGTTGGTAGCTAATATCTGAGTTTATCTACTAAATAAGAACACAAATTTTTCAAAAAAGACGAATAAAAGAAGAATAAAAACATATAGAAGGGAAATAATAATGTAGATATCTTCTTGATAGTTGTTATTCTCAATTGATGTTTAATAAGGAATCCAATACTCAAGAGTTTTTCTTCTCAAATAATATTATTACTATTTCACTTGTCAATCTTTTATTATGATTGAATGATATAGTATAATTTTTCAAATAGTAGTATGTTTGAATGATTATTCAATGCACAGATTCTTGATATTCACAATATTTAAATTTCTGCATGAGAAATAAGGAATAAAAACATGAAACAACTCAGTAACTATTAATATTCACACATGATATTTCTATAAAGATATCTTGATTATCATAATAAATGGTTTGTTATAAATTACAGATAATTTTTGGAAACACCAAAATATGTACTTTAATATTCCTGGTAATTTGAGGTGTGAATATTAAACTTTCATCAATTATAAACTAATTTTCCTATCCTCAAAATTTTTATAGGGTAAAATTATCTTAAAATACTAATTCAAGCAGTTAAAAAAAACTCACCAAAATCATTATTTTTAATCTTATTAGAATAAAAGAATTATGTTATGAAAAAAGATTTTCTCAAAAAATCTTTTACAAGAGATATTAAAGGATACAAAATATATTTCTTCAAGAGAAATTTCAATTGGAATCCATTGAGAAAAGAACTGTGAGAAATTAATAATAATAAAGAGTCTCCAAAATTAATATTAAAGGGAAAGAAAATAAAAAAGTGACATGGATCATTTTGAAATGAATTTAAAAGTGTGGATTTAGAAACAAATTTACAAGCTTAATGGTGATAAAATATTCTTTTGTTCACTTTGGGGGAGCTAAATGGTAAAAGGATTGTTATTATTTTTCAAAATGTTTTAAAGTTTTGAAGTGAATTGAGGTGGTTGTTTGAATATTTCATTAATTTTTGAACCACTTTGAAGCTAATTTTCTAAGGAAAGACTCTAAAATGAAGATAAAAATGAAATATTTTTCTATTAAACTATTTATAATATTATTATTGATGAAGAGTACTATGAATTTTATTATGTGATATAATGGATAAACTAATTATGGCCAAAAACAAATAATTGATTGATTGATTAATTGAACCTTCTGATTATTATAAACTACTAGTTATTATAGCAGTAACCAGTAATCTTCTATTAGAATCAATTACAATATTATTTAATAAAAAAACTTCTTATTAGAATAATACAAAATTACTTCAATAAATTATTATCTTTTCAAGAATAATTATTGCAAATTCTTGAAGAAAACTACAAAGCTTGAATAAAATCCATAAAGAATTGAAAAAATAACTCGCTATTATTTCAAATAGACCTTTTAGGGATTTGAAAAGGTGCTTTTATTGTCTATTTGTAAATTTAGGGCATAAAAAGCTGATTAAAACCATTAATACAGAAAATATAGCTAAAATACTATTGGTAATAGTAATATTTTTTGATTTAAAATATTTCTGGATGATTGTGGAAGATCAAAATTCTTCATTAATGATTGATAAATAATTCTTATTGATGGAATGATGGATTTTAGGATTTAACTGAATGATGATGATTATTATTTAAAAAAGAAATATTAGGCTGCTTTAAGTCTAAAGAAGCTGACATAGATTCTCAATATATTTAAATTAAGTAACAATTAGTGCGAAAAAAATCAATGAATTTGTATTAACTATTATATCACTTGCTGTAATGTAAAATTATCAAAATTATGTAATTATGTGATTATATGTGGCTACCACCCCTTTACAGTCAATGAATAATGAATTTATCTCAGTAAATCTTCTTTCAGTTAAAGAGGAACTTTACTTTCCAAAAAATTATAAATTTTATTGGAAATTCCATTACAGGTTATATTTTATGTGAATTTTTGAAGATTCAGTATTTCACATAGAATAATGAACATTGTACTGTAAGTTAAACTTTAAATACAAATTATGAAGTCATAATTACTCTTGTATTTAGCGTGTTATATTATTTTCTAAATTTTAACTGAAATATTCGGGAAGATTAACTAGGATTTTTATTTTTAATAAATTTTTCAAATTCTACCTCATTTCCTCTGTAATGCAAGAAATTGGTATATTGGAAGCTGGTTTCCATCAGGTAATTCCATGTATAATAGTACAAAAAGAATTTCAATTACTCTTCTTTGTTCTTATAAATGGTAAATTATTAAGAATGGTGATGTTTACAATAGTCAAAGCTTCTTATTACCTCATTCTCACAGCAAAATCACAGCTTATTTCCTATTTTCTCAGTATTTAATGAGACTTAGCCTTAGAAACAATGTTCCCAAAAGGTCTTGGTTGAATTATCAATTCAATACAATCCCTTAATACAATATTGTGTACTGGATTACCTCAGAAGCCTCGGAAATTGCGGTACCCAGGCTTTCCTTGATATCATATGTCCCCCTTAGCTATTCTTATGTACTTAAATTAATGTATTTTCTTACTCAAAAAAAGTTATCCATATGTTTTATGGAAATGATGAACCTTAAGTGTTCACATTATTTATGGGTTTTTCATATTTGAAAGCCTATTTTATATTCGTTTGTGGCCTATTTGGATATTTAATACATATCTCAAGGATCAAAGAAAAGATGGAGAAAAGAAAAAATGCTTTTATAGCCCCTATTTTTCTCCCTCAAGAAAAAAAATTTCGTCTCACCAGTTTTTGAAAGGACATTGTGGGATACCCTTTTGTGGGGGATGAATGATAAATTTTCTGGAAGGTGAAATTACATGAAAAAGCTTTGAAATTACTTTATTACTTGTAACACTTTCTCAGATTTCATGTAAGAATAATCTGAGCTTACCTCCATTTAAGGCTTAATTATCTTTAATTGAGTTCCAAAATCACTTTAATTATTTTTTATTGTGGCTGAATAAGACATTTTTACTCAAAAAACATTGATCAGAATTTCATTTTATTTATAAAAATAATTTTTTGAAAGCTTAAATTAATTTGAGAATAGCAAAACACTCAGAGATCTGGATTAATTTAAAAGAACTAATAAGCTTATTATATTTATGATAACTGCTATTGATAATAATAATAGTAAGATGGAATGCTATTATTATTATTACTATTTTATTATAATAATATTTTTGAGGTTTGTGAATATTAGGATAAAACCTGATAATATTATAGTTTGGGGATGACCCCACTACTATTGATAATAAATACTATATGCATGATAATAGCCTCAAGATAGTCAAAGATGAAAAGTTATAAGCTAATACAGACCAAATTTAAACTTTTTTTTTAGCTATTGAATCAATTCAGATAAATCTACTGAGATAATATGGGAATATTCAATGAAATAAATTAATCAAGTAAGTTGTATTAACTGCTAACCAGTATTATTAGATTAGTGACTCAGACAGATTCTAATTAGCTTGGCCACTGAGCAATTAGGGGGATACTGTTAACTTCTATATGGGAATAATACTTTCGATGTGGAGATGAGGAATTTCTTTTAAAGAGGAGGAAATGCCTCTATTTATACCTTTTGGGGCCTCCCGGGGGGCTCCAAAATGGGGGAATTAGAGCTTTTCCTTATTTCCATCTGATGAACAGTTTGTGTTTTGGAAACTTCCAAAACTAACTTTAAAGGTATCAATTGTGTTTAAAAGGTTTTTAAACCTATATTTGAAATGCTAAATTTTGCTCAAAAAACTTAAGTTTAGTCAAAAAAATATGGTTTCTCCAGGATTCTCTGAGCTTCATGAATAATTTTATCCTTATATATAGAGATATTCCTAATTTGGAAATAATCTGAAAAATTTTGTGTGGAATTTATGAGCTTCAATTTCATTATTTCATACACATTTTCGCAGTTTCCTCATTTTGTAATTTCTTGAATCTAGTTGAGTAAATTTTTTGAGCTTGAATTTGATGAGTTTATCTTCATGCGTTGATAGTTTCCTAATTCGGAAATTCTGTGCCCTTATTTCCTTCCTGATTTGATTTTAAGCTGGATCCATTTTCTATATGCATATAAATAATGTTTCCACTTGTAATAAAAACTTCCTCTTTGATTTGTAATAATTTAGAGCTTCGTCATTGTTTCCCCTTTTAGCCAGAAAAAATATGTACACATCAAGTATATCTACATATTTATTTCTGTAATTCATAGTTTTCCTCTCCTTTGAAATGTAATTTTAAAAAACTTCTAAGAATCTTAATTGTATGAAATATAATATGAAATGGGATTCCATATTCTGTTTTTAATGTTCTAACTCCAAGATTCAATAATGTAGATTACACAAAAAATAAAAATGAAACTGAGCCCATCAAGAATCAATATTCAGAATTTGATACCTTAATTTACCCATAAGTAGTCTATAAGATTTAATTAATAGTAAGCTGGAATTTTCTTGCTTTACCATATGACCAATATGTTTCTAAATCTCTGCTATATTGTTTTACACATCTTCACTGTAACTCTAACCCCTTTACTGTAGTATTTTTACAACCCAAATTAAATAACACCAGAAATAATATAAAATTCAAATTCAGTAGAGTAGCCAATACTTCCTACATATCTTTTTATGTGAAGAATGGGAATCTGGATGTAATAGCATATTATCAGCCTTTAAACACCCTTCATTAAATAAATAAATTTTTGCATTAGTTTTAAGTAGGCTTACTTTGTCTGTATTAATTATTTAGGGCCATATTTAATTTCATCAATGGTCATAATCTATGTAAAGTCCTTTTACTTTGGAGATTAAGCAAAGCTGATATAGGCATACCGCAAAATTGGAAACATAAAAGCTAATTCTGGAATCATTGTACCCTTTTTTGGATCAAAATAGGGCTTGTTATAGCTATTTTAGTCCTGGAAGTAAGCCATTAATAAATTGAAAAACTTAATAATGGGCTTAAGTACCCTTTTAAAACAGTCTAAACATCTTTGGTGAAGCATATCTTATTTTAAGGGTAGTCTTACCAACTTTGTAACAGTTAAGACTGATCTGGTTGATAACAAAAATGTTTTGAGAAATTGAGTCATAGACCCTGTGACTCAATTACTGGCCAACATTGATTAAAATTTGCATTATTTTTGAGATCCCACACCTGTTAGCAAGGAACTTTGGGGAGCCTGGGACCCTTGACGCCATTATTCCTTTTGCCCCTCAAAATTTAATATTTCCAATTTATATTTATATAGTTCATTCACATTCATTACATTAAAATTTTACATATTTAATTCAATTGAGAACTTAAATTACACAGATGTAATTCTTAATCTCTAATCTTTGAATTTTCTTTCAAGTTTTTTTTATTTGATTAATTTTCTTTCTATTATAATAAACTCAATATACCATCAGTCATTTAATAGTTCTTATTATTACTTTTGCTTTTCAAGTATCCACATGATTGTCACTACTACATCTTGGATAAAGATGCCATATCACCATGGTCAACAATGAACTATATTCTTAATTTATAAGAATTTTTCGAAATATAAATCCCATTTACAAATGGAAAAGTGCAATTCTTGTGCCATATTTCTAAAGCAAACAAAACCTCATCATTCAATGGACCATATTAAGGACTATTTCCAATAAATTCCTCTCATTAAAAAAACAGAATGCTTACAAGATGTTTTCAATAACCCACATTGGCCTGTCTCAGAAAACAAATATGATCATAATATAGAATCTACTATGATGAGAAGTTTTTCCAAGACCCCCTAAATTAAGATCAATATTCCATCTGAAAGGAATCATTCACAAGCCTCCTCACTATCCTATTTTTGGTCAATTTAAAAAAAAGACTCAACATATTCATGAGAGCTTTATCAAATCTATCATTACTTTAAATATGTAATTTCAATTTTTCAAGAATGCATTTTCTCAACATGACCAAGGAGAGCTGGTTTTCTCTCCATTTACAATTTCAAACCGGCCTGAAATTACCGAAGCTCTTTTAACATAACTATATGCCAATTGGCCAATCAAAATAACCTCACACTCTCCCTTGATAGTTGGACCGAACTTTTAGGAAATGATTTTATTACAAGGGAAATATTCAAAAGCTCCATTTATATATTATAACTTAAAAGGATGTTTCATACCTCTGAAAATATAGTTGCTTCCTTCCAAAAAACATTAACTCTGTGCAAATAGCTGCAATGGTAACGGGTTCACCAGTATTGATGCTTGAATTTCAAGTAAGTTTCTTTTTGATTTATGTTTGATATATTATTTTGAACAAGATTAATATCTTTTAGGAAATTATCCAAAAGGAATACTCTTAAATCCAAAAGATGTTTTGCATACTTCACTTTCTCAAGTTAGTTTTTAAAAAAATAACCAGCCACCCTTTAATTGTGGACTAAGTCAAGAACAACTGAACCATAGTTAACTTTTTTGGGTCATTGAGTTTCTGGAGTGAAAAGCTGCACCTTTGGGCGGAGGAAACAAAAATAAACAGGTTTTATCAACATTCTGAAAAACCCAATTGTATTTAATGGCCAAAGTATTAGAAAACTTTGAAGAAGGGTGTTCACAATTGATGCTGAGCCTATTGTTTCAAGGCAAGATGGATTTATAGACACATTGTTCCACTTTGATCTGTGAGCAATGCAATGGCCATGATGGAGTTGGTGGGAGTCTGAGCATTAACACATTTCATGATGATGGAAAATGAGTTCCTGCTCAAGTTTCTTTGAAAAACAGAAAATATTCAGATTTGTTTCTATTTGCTTGTGCACTATGTCTTTTTATATAATTTGTCGCCACATGCGCCATGGCGCCCCTGTGCGCGCTCCTTTTTGAGCGTCGCCAACCAGCCTAGCTCCAAGAAATACTCATCCACTCGGCTGGGATCATCATCACGCCATGTCCAAAACTAAGGAGAAAACTGCAAAGACGACCTCAGCAACGCCTTCTTCCAGCACCAAGAATCCGTCATCGATCTCAATATTGGAAGCTCAGGGTCTCGGTGTCAGCAAGCTCAAAAGCCAACTTCGTCAAGCTAAACGTTTGATCATAAAGCCGAATATAAATCCTGATTTGCTCCAGAAAACAAAACAAAAGATCCTTGAACTTGAGGCTGCTCTTGCAACATGCCCGACTAAAGAAAAAGAAAGAAATAATGCTGTCAAGTATCATCGAATCAAATTCTTTGGTAATCTAACGAATTTTCATTCCCACTTGATATTTAAGATAGCGTCAACTTCACTGGGTCTGATGCTACAGCCTGTATTTTCAGATCGCAAAAAAATAACCCGCCGTCTGAATCAAGTGCTGCGTCGTGTTGAAAAAGCCAAGGAAAATGATAAAAATCCTCAGAGTATTCATCAACTCCAAGAAGATGCTCGACGCTTGCGTGTAGACCTAAATTACTTGCTGGTAAGCTATCGTAACATAGCTTCATTCTGCGTTGATGGCATTTTAATAAGTTTGTTGACCCTTCTGCAGCATTACCCCAAACACCTCAAATATGTCTCCCTCTTTCCAGGTGGAGAATACAAACCTCATATAGCCTCATTGATTTCACTTGAAAACGTGCCCACTAGCAAAGATCCAGATGCGTTGAGGAATTACGTAAGGGCTTATATTTGGCAACATATGGAGTCAGGAGCGTTAAGTATAACCCCGGAGGTAACTGAAGAGCGCCCAAGCAAACAAGACGAAGACGCTGGAGATGGCACAAATCATTCCTTAAAAAATGACGAGGACGAAATCGAGGAACCTGATGAATTTTTTGCTGAAAGTCATACAATTTGAAGGAAATTGTTTGTCATTGGAATACAGCCGATCAAAATGATGTAAAAGATTGTATAAGGAATGAAAGAGACTAAATAATGTTTCTCTTCAAGACACGAAAAGTGAGTCCGCTTTGTTGGAACACATACAATGTATCATTTTCCTGTTCCATTATGCCGAAACCAATCGCGCTTCTACTCAGTTTTTTTTAGACTCTCTCAAAGCAACATCGGGCCCATTGACGGTTTCGTGCATTCATACCTCGAGGACGGATAGTAAACCGGTTGTCAAATCCCATTGGAGCCTCTTATATAAATAAAGAACCATAAAAAGGAGCAGGCAAACTGAACAAAATTAACCAGATAAATTAACCACACAAAGTCACATTTGTCATAGATTAATTCACAAGTTAAGTTTAGGCATCAAAGAAAGTCCACTAAGCATGAATTAGTATTTCTTTGCCACGTTCAGCTTCATAAGGCTGTTTTGCATCATTATGCAACACCTTTGGAGCTTATCATTAATTTCAATTACTTGACCAACTATGGAAATACTAGCAACATTATTTAGTGGTTTATCTCCCAAAAAGTTCCTTTATTATCTAAAGAAATATTGATAGAAATAAACGCAAACGAATCAGACGATCAAACTTGACACTGATATTGTTCATCTAAAATGAACCCAGTGACAAACATAAATGATGATTACAAAGGTGGGCGACGTGGCCACTCAAAATAAAGTTTTGGCGATTAAGCATCGTAGAATTCAAGAGATCAACCGCCAAAAAAGCGGAAATTGATTTGATTCTAGACAGCGCTCACCTATCCATTGGTGTTTAATTCGAAATTGAAAAGTAAACCTTGTTTAACAGAAACGGTTGTGAAAAGTGTTGGCTTTGGTGGAGTTTGCTAGCTTTGTTTAGAGAACTTTTACAATAAGTTTGCTGATGTGATCAAAGGTCTCCTTAGTTTTTTTTAAAAAATTATATTATTTGCTCCTCTTTAGCTATCTCAAACCAACAATGGTCACAAGGCTTCATCCATAAAGTAATTTAAATTGTAATAAAAGTGTGAGATTGACAACTCACCAATATATATCATAAATAAAGCATTCCTTAAGTTTTAGCTCTATTCTTTCCTAAACAACTAAAAGAAGCATGTCATTTTTTTATATGCCGGGTTCAATTTTCTTAACACAAGAAAGGTTGAATTTATTGATTTTGAAATGATTTTTTTTTTCAAATAATCAAAATAAAAGATTTCTAGATATTTTTTTAAGAAAATAGAATAATAATTATATCAGTTTGCAGTTTATATTAAGATTATAAATCTTGAAAAAGTTATAAGAAAATACTTTTTTTTGTTGGAAGTCTGAATGTTGAATAAATTAAATTGATTAAAATTATATAATATTATATAATAAAGTAAAGTTATGATTCATATTATTATTATTATTATTATTATTATTATTATTATTATTATTATTATTATTATTATTATTATTATTATTATTATTATTATTATTATTATTATTATTATTATTATTATTATTATTATTATGAATTGGCATTTTTTGATGATTTTTTCTTTGATTATTTTTCTCATATTGAACTAAACTGCCCAAATTTTTTTCTTACCAAATACCAAATTTATTTTTTGAGATTTTGAAAACACTAAATTTCAAATGGCATTGTGTTTTGAAGCCCAAAAAAACAAAATGTTCTGTTTGAAACACAATCCTTTATTATAGATTAAAATTTTAATTTTTAACTATCAATCTAATCAACTGAATTATGAATTATAAACTTCATACAACCAAATCAACATCTTATTTTAGTATGCCTTGGAATTTAGAGCAACAAAAAGTTTTATTAACTTTAGTTGAAGCCTGATATGCATATGCTATGGTATTTGAGAGGTATGACAAGGTTTAAGAAAAAAAATTTAATACTTGAGTACTTTAATCAAAAAGAAATTCTGAAGCAAAGTCAAGATCAAAATCTCCCAAATATTTACCAACCAAATGAGTTAAAAAACCTACCATCTTTGAAACTTCAGAGATTATATCAAACAGCTGATTCTAGCTTTTAGGGCCTAATAAAGCTCATAAGTAATGATTTGACATCAGAATAAAATCAGAACAGGTAATTTTTAGACTAAGTAGTGATTGAAATGTCTCTTCAATTATGTGAGGTTGTCTACAAAACTCTTAATATTAAAGATTATGATTAAGAGTACTATGACTGTTCTCAAAATGAAGATATGTTATGATTAAATACTATAAGCACACATATCAACATAATTACTGTTAATAGTAGTTAATTCAATATTGATAGAAAATTACATATAAAGAAGTAATATTACTAAGAATTTTAATATTATAAATTATAAGAATTATATAGATAAAATATAATTATTGTACTATTATTATAAGTCACTGACAATTATAATAATAGGAATATAAATTCTCTTCCAGAGACAGCTATATTTGGTTTAAATAGATAGAACCAAGCTACAAATGAAATAAAGTATTATATATAAATAAATTATCATACACAAATGTTTAATAATAATTATAACAATAATTCCATGAAAAACAGATTATTGATAAAAAAGTTACTTATAAGCCACTAACCAATAATAGCAATCCAAAACAGGTCTGAAGCAATTATAAAGTAAAAAATTATTAAAAATACACCAAAATAAAAAATTTAGGTATTCCTGGAATATTTGTGGATTTTGCAAAATATCTTCAAACAAAATTTTCCAAAAAAAAATATTGAGGATTATAAGAATATAATCAAACTCTAAGATTTTCATTATTTCTTTACAGAAATTATAATGAAGAAAAAACAAATTATTAGAATATAGGATTTTAGTAATAAATCATTATGTTTTGGAAGATTGGATTGTACTTATTTATGGGAAAAAATCAGTAATGAAATGGCTCCTTTTTTGCTTTAAGATACCTCCTCTGTGATTAAAGATGCTATCAGAAGGTGTGTAAAGTGACCCAAAGGATGTATTTTGAAACTGCCTGCACAGATGAAAAGCACAAACTAAATTCCTGATCAGTTTTGTTTTTTTATTGATTTTTTGTTTTGTTTTATAGTTTTTGATATTTTTTTAAATTTTTTCTCTTATATACTTTTGATAATTTCTATATTTTTTTAACTTATTGATTTCCATTTTAATTCAAAAAAAAAACAACAAATTTCTCAATATTAATAATTTATTAATAGTATTATGTTTTTCAAATTTACCACTAATTCTATAAAAAATATCTCTTAATATGTTTATTTATCATTTTAATTATTTTGATTATAAAAATAATATGTTAACCACTCTTAATTAAATCATTATAAGACTTAGTAAGATATCTGACAATTCATAAAACCTCATGAGAAGCCATAACCTTATATCACTGCTAAAAAAACTTTATTCTTCTAAACATCAAAGGTAAAATTCTGATTTTAGCTGCAAATTTTAAGATTATGGTAAATAGAACAAAAATAATTTGTAAATTTTCAACTTTAGAACTATTTGACTGATGGGATTTGATAAGCTTATGATTATTTATATTGAGCAGGTAGATAGTTTTGATTAAGATAACTTACAAAAATCTTTGAGAGCTTACTTGAATTATCTTAATAATTACAATTTAAAAAAGCTGCATAATATCTAAATTTCCACATCACAATTATACAAGATTTGTTTTAAGAAAAACAGTTGGTGTTAAGCTTCGAAATAAAATTCATTGGATAAAGAAAACAAGGGTCTGTGAAACCCTGTATTATTATTATTTTGGGAAACGAGTATCAAAATATATTCTTTGGGTCAATTTACTAATTGAGATTGAGCATTAAGTTAGAAACTCTCAATTTTTCATTAAAATTTAAATGGCAGGTGTTATTATTGACTCCAAGAATGTTTAAGCTTAATTTTTGCTTATTCTATTTAGTTTTAATATATAAATAAATTACTAAATTCAAATTCAATACTATGAATATCTTAAAAAGAAAACTTAAAGCCAAAATGTCATCATTAATATTTTCAATTAATTTTTACAGTAATATTAATTTTCTTTAAGAAAAATAAGATAGGGACTTTCAAGGATAAATGCCAAAGAAGCTCAATAGTAAAAGATACTTAGTTTTTGACTTATAAAAAGATAAAATTAATATTTTATCTGTGTGATAATTGGAATCAAATGTATTGAGAAATATATTTTCCATGATTTTTTGAAGTTATTTCTTTTTCCGTTTAAAAACAGAAATATGCCCCAAACCTTAAATTTTTATAAGGTTTTGATTATTTTATTTTTCAACCTTAGTTAAGATTAATGAATATTTGAGATTGTTTAAGATATTTCTTACAAGCATTTATGAAGGGATATACCCTTTGATAGCTTTTAATTCCTGTCCAAATGGAGGATCAACCCTTACAAACTTTAATATTCAATCAATGTCTAATATTAAATCTTAGATAAGGTTGGAAATAATAAAATAAAGGAAGAGAACCTTATTTAAAGTCTTTTGGATCCCCAAAGCTTGGTATCCTGGAAAACTTTTCCTTTTTTCCCTTTGTCCCCCCTTTTGTTTGAATTTAGCCAATTTATTTATCTAAAGCCGTACAATGGATTTTAAGTAATTTTCATTGAGTCCACACAGGATTTAAATTCTGTAAGAAAAATTAATAGAAAATTGAGAACTAAAAAAAAAACCTTAATCATCATGAAAAAAGTGGCTACACCTGAAAGAAGGTGTTGCATTTGGAATTTGACATTAGAGATAGACTGGATTCATGTTGGACATAGGTAACAATCCGAATTTAGAATAGAATTTTTGAAGAAATTTAAGCCACAGATTATCTATTTATTTGTCTCAATATAAATTTTTGGTGAGGCTTTTCAAAACTCAATAATTCAACGATATATGATTAAAAGAATTATTCTTATATTCCCTCTGTTGACTTATTTTTGATAAAGTTTTATCATTTCATTTACAAAAGATTCAACCTCTGAGAATTTTGTGATATATTTCTCAATATATATTTAAGTTTAAAAATGACCTTTCCTTCAAGCTAGCTTATGGGAGCCCAAAAAAAATATTATTCAAATTGGAACTTTTTTTTATTTTTTCATTGATGAGGCTATCATAAATGATAAAATGTCTAGGGGAATTCGGATTTTTTGAACATATAAATATCATGAAAAATATACCATACCATTTAATTTCTTTCCTTTATGAAAAAATATATTTTGTGATAAAGTATATACCTTCTTTTTCCTATCTTTTTAAATTCAAATTTTGATTAAAATTGGGACAAGCTGAGGGTCTTTATGGTACAAAGTAATTTTAAGGAGAGGAAAATCAAAATTTGGTATATTCTGAAATGATATAACCCCTATTTTGGAGGAACATAAACTGATCTAAAATACATCATTCCACTTATATATTGATGAAATAAATATTCAAAGTAGAATATTGGGTTTTAGATTTAGAATTGGAAGCCTTTTTATTATACTATTCCATGGTTTAAGCTAAAAATATTCTGATATTCATATCAAAAAACATGGATTAAGAAAATCATTTTAAATCTTCATAAAAATAGAACCTAATACCAATTTAGCTTCAGTTTGTACATTTTTGTGGGGAAATAATTAATTCTGAAGTCATCATCTTGATATAATGTTCTGCTAGAATATGTGCAAAACTAATATTATTTGAATTGTTATTTTGAGCAAATTAATAGAAGAGGTGTATCAAGAAATTAAATGAAGCTGAAAGAATGCAATTTTTTTTTCAAAATCTTAGGAAAGTTAGTCCTCATGTGTCAATATGGCCAATCATTGTTTTAATTGATTCTTCAATTATTCAAAAGAATTTCATCAAGAAAGATTTCTAAATCATCTTTTTTGATTGTGTTCACTTTATTGTATAGCGCTTGAAAGCTTAAGTCAAATAAAATAAATATGTAAGCAATTTGTCATAGTTAAAATATATAGAGAGCTCTCCATGCAAGAAAAAATCTAAAATTTCAGATGAACTCAAAAATTTGATAAATTTTCTCATTTTGAAATTGCTTTTAAAATTTATATATACTAAATAATTGAAAAATAAGATTATCAGGAGTAATTAAGAAAAGAGTTTTTCAATTTCTCTACATTGAAGTTTCCTCAAAAATATGAAGGTCACCTTTTTATTATATTATCAATAATTGATTCCAAGCAGATAAATGAATTCAATATCCAAAGAAAATAATGGGAAACTAAATATGAAGCTTTTTCAAGTACTTTCAAAATATTATATGAGCGCATATCTTGTTTTCCTGTGGTATTTCTCCTTAAAAATAGTTAAGGTATTGATTTAATTCATATTGCAAAATTTTAGTCCAAAGAAATAAGGTGGAGCCTTTGGGGAATTGAGCTTGAAGTGGAAATTATTTTATTTCAGAGCCATGTCCATTCAGAATAAAAAATGGTCTGAATAATCCCTCAAGTGTTGGGTTTCAGTATCAAAAATTTCTCAAGATATTCACTCATCCAATCTTAATTTTTGATAGAAACTTTTGAAAGGTGTATTTTCGGGAATTTTCAAAATAATATTTCAATTTTTTCTACAAATGATGATCCAATTATTCAAAAAAATAATGAATCATATTTTTGATCAAGAAAGATAGGGAAAAAATATGCAAATTTATCTTTTTTAAAGTCAGGTCAAAATACCCTTATCCTTGAAAAAGTAAAGCAGTATAATAAATCTTAATATTGACAATATTTTAAGATGTTTTCAGGAAAACACAAATTCATAATTGTTTAAATGATCCTATGGTATAGTAAAAGATAGATTTCAGATATTAAGTGAACTGGCCCTTCATTCTTGGAATAATTTAAATAATTCCCATTATTGATTAGTTCTATCAGCATGCAACAGTGAATTCACAATCTCTTATTTTTCTTGCCAACCTTTTTTTAGAACATAAATTCTCTTAAATTTGATTGTTGAAAGAAAAAAAGAAACACAAATCCCACACAGAATATCTCAGAAGAATGTTCTTTAGAAAATATTTCAAATAGAATGGCAGAATGTTCTCAAAAAAAAGAAGGATACATTTTCTTATAAAATGGGTGCTGAATTTGTTATTATTATTAGTAAAATAAAGCTTCTTTTTGTATATTTTATGGATAAATGAAATAGGAAGAACTTTATTTCTTCTAGTCTAAATAAATAAATAAATAAATAAATAAATAAATAGATATATTTCAATTTTTGGAGTGCTTTTACCAATTGTTTCTGGTGATGTGTTATGTTAATTATTTTACAACTTTTTGTTTTTTTATGGTTTTTTTTTCAATTTTCTGAAGTTCCTTTGTTAAATTTTTTATTTCCTTTAATTTCAATTTTATGTTTTTGGTTTTCAATTGAAATTAAAGTAGCAGAATGTTTAAGGACTGCTACTCTAACATTAATTACAAGTCTCTAATTTTTTACAGTACAGGCCCTGTATAGTAGTTGTCTTTGTATTTTTTCCTTCCAGGTTAAGTGGCTGTAATACATAAATACCATTACCTGTCTTGTGAATTAATAAAAAATACTTTCAAACAAGCAAGAGTGAGGCATTTTCTCCCTAGAAAAGAGAATTTTTGGCCTTAATAATAAAAATTGATGAAATTGATTGAGGACAAAAAAGAATAATAAAATTAAATAAAAGAAAAAGAGAATGTAAATTTCAGAAATACAACTCAAAAAATAATATATATATATATATATATATTATATTTTTTTAAAATAATTATATTCAAAGGAGTTTCAAATCCTTCATCTTTTCCTTCTGAATTCACAGAGATTAAGCCCTATGTGAAACAAGAATATTCAAAAATTGAGTTTCTTCAGAAGAGGATTTAGTTTAAAACAGCTGTTTTTAATATCTTTAAGCTATTTTTTGAAGGAGAAAAAAGAATTGATATTGTTATAAAGTAATAATAAGTCATAAATATATGAAGATAAAAGATATATTAATTTTTAAAGCTTTCTTTGAGATATTTTGGCCTTCAAAAAAATTTTAAATGTTGAAATTTAAATTATATTCTTACATTGAAATTTTTATCAAATAGAATATTCTCTTCAAGATTCAAATATGAATGGAAAACGTTTTCCTATTATATGATGTATAGCTAGTCCACCCCATTAAAAAAGGGAAAAAATCTTTGAAATTATCTAATATTCCAGTGGCTTGGAATAATTTGGAACACTACCAAACAATTGAATCCTGGGTTCAACCCATTTCAAAGGCAGGGTACAAGCTCAGTCTTGGATGGGTTCAATCTAATTTTAAAATAAAATACCTTCTGTCAGGTGTAGCCATTTTCCTCATGGTGAATATCAACAAAGTTCTTCTAAGTTTATTTAGAATTAAATTGTAGCTAAAATTGATAATTTAAAATATTGAATAAGTGTTATTTATGATTCAAAAATCTTCTAATAAAAGAAAAAATATCCAATTTTGGGTATACAACTATATGATTTCACCTCAGGTTCTCTTTAGTGTATAACCCAAAAATGAAATAATAATTACAGCTTTGTTTATCCAGAATATAGCTAGAGTAAGTTTTAATTATTTTTTGACTTAAAATCATTTGAAAAGTAAGTTATTTATTGAATAAAATGTTTGAAACATTATTTATGGCACTATGGGTATGTCATACATACCTCACAGGCTCACACATTTATAGAATTAGTTAGATATTTGGCATTGGTGAGTGTACAGTTATAATCCATACACAAAGGATTATTAAAGAACTTTGGAATAATTGATATAATTAAATCACATGGACTAAGATTGATTAAAAAAAGGAATTATTTCAAGAAAACAAATCAGAAAGGTTTTCAGGCTTAATTAGCTTTATTCATACAATATTGAATACAATATTTCAAAATACACCAAATGATGCAGAAATATATTTTTATTCAAAGCATAATCCTGTGATCTAAATTATGTCACTTATGAAGATATAGCTATCCAATGAGAAAATCATATTTATATAAAAATTCAATTTTAGCTCACATAGTCTGTGAGGTGAATAAATATGTTTGGTACTTAAATGATGTTCTTCCCATTTCAGTAAATTACTAAAGATCATATCAAAATATGAATATTGATAGGAAAAAAGAGCAATTATTCCCCAAATAACAATACTTACTGGAAGATTAACAATCTTCATTCTAAAGTTCTATTTCCTTTCATAAAGGCAAAAATAAAAAATAAATTAATTATTAAAAGCTCAAATTATGTCTGGGAAAATGATAGATTCTGATTGAGAATGAAATTGGAATTATTAAGGGTTTTTAGTACTTCTTACAAAATAATTTTCTGTCAAATAGAGGATTCAAAAGTTATCTAGAGTTGTTTGGATTGACTAATGAGATTAATTACTATACATAATCCATTGGAGAAGATTGGTGATAAATGACTACAATTTGGTGATGATGAATACCAACAAGGGCTAAAAATATTTCCTGAAGGATCTGGTTATGGGCTGTTACAAAGATTTAGAGCAAAGATAAATCAAAGAATACTTTATTGATAAAAAATACATTTCAAATTGTTCAGTTAATTGATTGATTGATTAATGAGGTCTTTTTGTACAAATACACTCAAAATAGAATTTTAGTTAATTAAATTAAATTTCATATTTATTCAATTCAGGTTATTTTTCAAAAAAAGAATAAGAAGTTTTTTCAAAAAAATCCTTCCATTTGTGTGAAAAAGACCAAAAAAATTGGTTTAATAGTTTTTGTCATTTTCCCCTTTTTTATTTTTTTGCAAGTTTAATTGATCCTCTTTTAGATATTAATTGAAAAAAGGGAAAAAGACTCTTATTTTGATCTTGTTTAAGATTTTTCAAATTTTTGGTATTATCTTTTTTTTAATTTTATAAGCCAAAAATAATAACCAAAAATTATTTTTTTTTCCTTTCATATTTGTTGCATTTATTTTTATTTTTAACATAAATTTTTAACATTGGCAAAAATTATTTCTTTTAAGAAAAGTCAACAAATTATTCCCTTTTTATGATTTTGAGAATTTTCTTTTTATTTTTTCATTAATTTTCTCAAGAAAAAAATAGCTAAACATTTTTGATCATATTAAGTTTTTTATTGTTTTTAATCCTTTTTTTTTGAAAAAAGTATAGTTTTTGTATTGAACTCATTTGACAGAAAAGACCAAACTTATTTTTGATTCCTTATGAGCTTTGCTAGAAAGGCACTTGAAGATTTTTTCATACACACTGAATGAAGTATGTATGTGGCAAATTATGGTGTGTTTCCATAAAATGAATACACTTCTGACACACTGTATGAATTTCTCTTGGGGTGCAGGTCAAAAGAAATCCCTATTGCAACATGAAAAAATAAGTTTACAGTAATTATTTTGATTTTTTTTAAAATTAAACTTAAATTTATAGAGCAATTTCTTATTTAAATTATTCTTTTAATATTAGTTTTGAATTAAGCTGAATAGTCATTGAGATAGTAAATGAAGTATTTCGAAAAATTCCTTCTAGAATTTTGAGTACTTGAAAAGAAATCATTATGGTGTTTTTTTAACTATTATAATGGAAATTTTGATACTTTAAGCTACCCCCAAGAATGAATTAGAAAATTCTCCTTCATAATTAGGGAAAATTTCTATTTCATTAAGCTTATATATATTGAATATTCATCGATTTAAGGAATTTGTTTTTGTGAATATTAAGGTAATTCAATTTCTTAAATAAATTAATATAAAAAAAGAGAAAAATTGACTCCTGCAATATCACTTTTTTTGCTTTTGTTTTTATTTTCATTTTTAGTTTCATGTGTCACAACCACAAAGATTGACCCTTCTCCATGGGTGTTGCGGCAATCTCAACCTGGAACCAGGTTGGGGCCGATTGGCCACACTGTATCTTTTATGGCCAATTGGTCCCCTCTGGTGCTCTATGGCCATTTGGCCATATCCTGCCATCATTGGTCTCCTTGGCCAATTTCCATATCACCAACCCCCCAGGCCTTTATCTTTGATTTTGGGCCTGGGGGGTTCTTTTGTCTTCTAGGGGCCTCCAGCCCCCTAGCCATCATCTTCCATTTTTGGCCTACCCCTTTCATTAGGGGGGTTTAGGCCTAAATGGCATTTTTGGGCCATTTAGGCCACCCACGGCTTCTACGGCCCGTGGGCCATAATTCACGGTCCACGGTCCGCAGTCCATAGGCCAATTAGGCCCCTTTTGGCCTAATCCAATGAGGCCAAAAGGGGCAACCATCTAGCCCCCAAGGCCAGGTGGGTCCCAAACCACAATTGGACCCACCTGAGCCAATTTTGGCCATCAATCCCTTGGACACTAAAATGGCCATAGAACCTGTAGGACCCAATTTTGGCCATGGCCCACCATGGCCCCTGGCAACCACCAGACACCACCAGACCAGCTCAGCAAGCACTCCCCCCAACTTAAGGGGAATTCTTTCCATTCCTCCATGCACCCCATACTCAAGGTTTCAGGAGTGGTGCATATATGTTATTATATACCATTATGCACCATTTTTGCTCATCAATTCAATGGTGACGTTTTCAGGACCATTTTCCACCTTTCGAAATAAAGGTCCCAAAATCCAAAACCCATTTTGAAGGAGGATTCTTTAACTCATCAGTCTGGCAATCCATGGCAGCAATCAGAAGACCATTCAAGGATCCCAATCACCTGGCCCTGCAGGAGTTGGGTTGGCAATTTCATTCAATATTATTCCAAGGGCATTCTCAGAGGTTATACAGTCTTTCAATAAGCTGTGAAGGCATAAAGTATTTCAATACTCCTTGGACCACTCAATTGGTCCATACAGGCATCAATCAAGCAACCTGTATGTCCTTGGCCCAATTGAGCCAATTCAATCACACAGTTCATTTTCAAGATGTCCAGAACTGTATTGGCCCAATTCAGACAATACAGCCGGTGATCCACCTTCCAGGATCAGTTTTTCAGTTTTTCACATATACTGGCCACCTTTCAGCACCTGGGGACTTTTTCCCCAGTTAATTAATATATTGGATTTATTATTATCTTTATTTTCTTTTACATTATTCAAGTTAATACTGATAATCTTAAGTCAGTCATTCAGCACCCTTTCTCTTTTTCTTCCTTGCCTGTCAGTGGATATTGGTGGTCATATCCTTTACTAATTCCATTTCCTTTTCTGGCTGGTTGAAACAGTGAATTGAGGATTCACTTGGTTGGATTCTTTATTATCTCTGGCCTTTGGCTTCTTATCTTTTCTTTTTATCTTTGGCATACTTGTCTTTTCCATTCTTCTTCCTTAAAGAAATCAATCTTTATTATTCTTCTTATCTTTTGGAGCCCTCCAAGTGAGCTCTTGATTCCTGAGTGCCAGGCCCTCTTGCTCCCATAAGAGCCCCTGTGACATTATATTAATTAACTCATAATTTCTTTCATTCTATTCACTCATTCATTCATTGAAATTATGACTCTTTAACGTTTATGAACTTTATGATTCTTTGTCATCTCTCAATTTTCATTCATTCATTCTTCATTCTGACAATTGAAAGCTGACCCAATTTTATTTTTTTTCATCTTTTTAAATCTTAATCTCAATCATCAATCTCATTTTATATTTAATTCAGGCGTCTTATCATTTTGATTTTTAGATTATTCATCAGATTATTCAGACACGTTCTTCATATCAGGATTCAATTTGATTTTATTCCTCAAGAATTTTGATGTTCAGGAAGAATTCACTTGATAATTGATTTGATTGACTTATTTGATATAATTGACATTGACTTCAAGAAAAATGACTGACCTCAAGATTTTCATTGATTTTGCTGAATTTCACATCAAGAATTGACATAAATTGATTTTGACTCAAGAATTCATTTGACTGATTGATTTCATCTGCAAGATTTGATTTTTATTGATTTTGATTGATTGATTTTATTAACTTCAAGATTTTCATTGATATTGATTTTGACTTCAAGACTCATTTGATTTTGGTTGATTGACGTACCTGAAGATTTTAATTGATTCATTGATTTCCTCAAGATTTGATTGTTGATTCTGTACTTCAATAAAACTTTGTTTTTATTCATTTATTTTAATTTTTTTATTCCTGAAATCATGCTCATTGAACATTAACCTCCTGCAAGACAAACCAGATCTCAGGCCAGAGCTCAAGCTGCTCTTACTCCAACTCCAAGAGTTCCTCTTGATGGCACCCCAGCAGTTCCTCAACTGAGGGCCCAATTGGATAGAGGACCCCGCATGGAAGGAAGGAAGAGGGCCAAGAAGATCAATTTCATTGTCAGGAGTGGTTGGCGGCTTTCCAGGATTTTCAAGAATGAGTCTCAAGGTTAAAGGTGAAGATGATGATGATGAGGAGGAGAATTCTGTGGAAGAGGAAGAGTCTGATGGTACTGAAGGTGTTCCTGCTCCTGTGGGGGCATCCCAAAGTACTGGAAGACCAACTCTAGCCCAATCTGATCAGCCTGTCTCTCATCAATCTGAACCATCTTTATTGGCCATTATGAAGCAGATGACTCAAATTATGGCCAATCTTCAAGCAGCTTCTTTTTCTGGATCATCAAGACCACCCGCCTTCGAGACTCCATCTATGAAGGCATCAGAATGCTTTGATGGGACTCAGCCCTTCAAAGTCAGAAGCTTCCTTCAGTCATGCCAATTAATTTTTCATAATGATCTGGCAAACTTCTCTCAAGACAGAAAGAAGGTTCTTTATGCCACTTCATTTCTCATTGGCAGGGCTGCAAAATGGATTGAGCCTTATCTTTCCAATCTCACCAATCAAGACTCCAATTACCTTCTCAACTATTGGCATTTATTTGAATCTCAACTCTTCACTCTATCTGGTGACCTGAATTAAGTCAGAAAAGCTGAAGAAGAATTAGATTCACTAAGAATGAAGGAAGGTGGCCATGTTTCACTATAAATAGCCAATTTCAGAAGTTTGGTTTTGAGAACTGGAGATTGGGGTGAAAGGGCTCTCATTCACCATTTCAGGAAGGGATTGCCATACAGGATATTGGATCAATTGGCCTCCCATCCTTCAAGAATTGATCCTCTTCAAGACTTAATGGACGTTACCCTGGAACTTGATACCAGGTACCATGAAAGGCAAAAGGAGTAGAATCACTATCAAGAGAAGAAGCCTGAAGCCCCAAGATCAAGTACTTCTCATCCTCAAAATTCTTCAAGTTCAAGTCATAAGAAGAAGAAGAATTTTCAGAAGAGGGACAAGCCCCATTCTTCTTTGTTGAATAAGGACTTCAAGATCATGAGCTCTGAAAAATAAAGAAGAATAAAAGAGGGTCTTTGTACCTATTGTGGTGGGAAGCATAGTCTTGAGTCCTGTATCAAAAGGCCTCAAAACAAGCTTACCCAACCGTCAGGCCAATTTCCCAGCCAGGGAAAATCCTGAGTGGAGACCATGTTGTGTTCAATGGTCCTCACAGTTTTCCTTCCAGAGCACAATTGTGCATTCTGAATACTTGTGTCAAGAATTCTTTAAATCTTTTTGTTTTTTCTTCTCTTTCTGATGTTTTTTACAGTATTCTCATTGATTCTGGTGCTACACACTCATTTATTGCAAAGCAGTTTGTTCACAAGTACTCATTGACTATGTCAGAACTTCCAGAGAAGATTCCTCTTATCATTGTGGACTCCTCTGAGTCCCCTTACCTATTTGTGAATCACCATACTAAATATATGATTGAGCTCCCTTCCTTCCCAAGCTTTGAATGGGACTTTTTAGGCATTGATACTCCCAAGGGAGAAGACCTCATATTGGGCTTTGACTTTCTAAATCACTTTAATCCTTCTATTGATTGGAGGCAAGGGCTGATCACCTTTAATGCTGATCATAAGGACTATTGTGATCCTTCTAAATCTTTCTGTAATGACCTTTATTCTGCCAAATCATGTGCAGCTCTGGTTGGTGATTCTAGAACACCATCATTTCCATCTTCTGTCCATATTCCTTCCATAAATTCCCCTCAGTCATTACCATTATCTGGAGATGAAGTCTTCAAAGTGATTCAAGATGTTGGAGAAGATAATTCTGTATCTTCACTTCATCTCTTTTTTGGGAATATGGACCTTCCTCCTTCATCTTATCATGACTCCCTGGAGGAGTTGTGGGATGAAGAGGAAGAGCCAGAAGAAGTACAAACCATGATGAAGGTTGTTCCTTCTGTCTATCACCAATACTTGGATGTATTCTCCAAGGTGAAAGCAGAAAAACCTCCTCCTCACTGCGCCTGTGATCATCATATTGAGCTGGAGGGGTCTCTACCTCCAATTGGGGTGATCTACTCTTTATTCAAACAAGAGTCAGATACACTCAGGGCCTACATTTCAGAGAATGTAGAGAAAGGTTTCATCCGGCCAAGCTCCTCTTCAACAGGAACACCTGTCCTCTTTGTCAAAAAGAAAGATGGTGGCCTCCGTTTGTGTGTTGATTACCACAAACTCAATGCTCTTACTAGGAAGAACAAGTATCCTGTTTCTCCTATGGATCAGATTCTCAATGTTTTCAATGGTTCTTCTATCTTCTCCAAGATTGATTTGTGTGGTGCATATAACCTGCTCAGAATCAAGGAGGGTGATGAACATTTGAAATGCTTCAGAACTAAATATGGCAGCTTTGAGTACTTGGTTATGCCATTTGGGCTCACCAATGCTCCTGCTTCTTTTCAGAATATTGTCAATGATATCTTTCAAAATCTTCTAAATGTTTATGTTGTGGTCTATTTGGATGACATTATGGTCTTTTCCAAATCTGAGGAAGAATATGTCACTCATGTGTCCACTGTTCTTTCCAGACTTAGAGCCAATAATCCTTTTGCTAAGGCTTCCAAGTGCCTATTTCATGTTTCTAGTGTAGAATATCTTGGTTATGTTTTTTCTTCTGAAGGCCTCAAGATGGACCAAGCGAAAGTCCAGCAGATTCTCAATTGGCCGCCTCCAAGAAACCTCAAAGCTCTTGAATCCTTCCTTGGCTTTGCCAGTTTCTACCGCCGTTTCATCAAGAATTATTCAAAGAAGATCAGTTCACTCACCAGTTTCCTTAAGAAAGATTCCTGTTTCACCCTCAATGAGAAAGCTCTTAGTCAGTTTCATCAACTCAAAGAGGCTTTCACCACCGCTCCAATCCTTCTCTACCCACCATTGTAGAGACCGATGCATCCAATTATGCCTTGGGTGCTGTACGGAGTCAGGTCTCTGACTCAGGAAAACATCACATTTCATTCAACAGCTGCAAGCGTATCCCAGCAGAGCTCAACTATGAGATTCATGACAAGGAACTCCTTGGCATAGCCTGGGATCTCAAGTGCTGGAGGGCTTTTCTCCTGTCTCTTTCTTCCCCTTTTGAGGTTCTCACCACTCACTCTTCCCCCAATACTTCATGTCATCAAAAGTACTTACTCGCCCTCAAGCCCGTTGGGCAGAATTCCTTTCTGAATTTCATTTCTCAATCACTTACCGCCCTGGTGGCCTAGCTACTCTTCCGGATGCCTTATCACGTCGGGACGCCGTCTATCCGGAGAGGGGGGAGGATTTCATCAACAAGAATCCAATGAATTTTCAACAACTCATTAAGCAAGATGAAGTTCAACCCTCAAGGTGGAATCTTTTCCAAATTTGATTTACTCAATTCAGAAGGAATTATGGCAAGATTCGCAGTACAGAAGTATTCTTCAATAATTGGGCAAAGGTAAATCCATTCAGGATTATTCTCTTGATTCCTCTTCTCAACTTCTTCTCTTCAAAGATCGGGGGGTGGTCCCAAATGACCCCACAATTCAACTCAGCATTCTTCAAAAGCGTCATGACTCTCCTCTAGCTGGACACCCTGGCGAAGAGAAGACTCTCAAACTTGTCAAGCAGGATTTCCACTGGTCCGGCATGACTCAATTAATCAAGGATTATGTCTCATCCTGTCAACAGTGTTCAAGAAACAAGAATATCCATCATTAGAAGTTTGGACTCCTCAAACCTCTTCCAATTCCACATGGTCCTTGGATTTGTCTTTCAATGGACTTTATCACTCAACTGCCACTGTCCAACTCATTTGACTCAATCCTTGTCATAGTGGACAGATTCTCAAAAATGGCAGTTTTTATTCCAACAATGTCTTCAATCACTTCACTAGATTTTGCCCATTTATTCATCAAGAATATCTTTTCAAAGCATGGCCTTCCTTCAAGCATTGTCAGTGATAGAGGTCCTCTCTTTGTTTCTTCCTTTTGGACCAATCTTTGTCAGCAGCTCAAGATTTCAAGAGATCTGTCAACTGCTTACCATCCAGAAAGTGATGGACAGACACAGAGGGTAAATCAGATACTAGAACAGTATCTTTGGTTGTATGTCAGCTATCATCAAGATGATTGAAACACCTGGCCCCCTCTGTCTAAATTTGCCTACAATAATTCTGATCACTCTTCAACCAAGCAATCCCCGTTTTTCATTGTTTATGGAAGAGATCCTCATTTTGACTCAGTTCACATCACTCAAGATACTCCTGCTGGAAAGTTATCAACAAAAATCCAATCAGTACAGCAAGATGTCAAGAGAGAACTTGAAGTTTCCATAAACTGGTTTAAGAGGTATGCAGATAAAAGTAGAGCAAGTCCACCTGTTTTCAATCCTGGTGACATGGTATGGATTTCTTCCAAGAACATCAAATCAACCAGACCCACCAAAAAACTGTCTGAAAGATGGTTGGGTCCTTTTCCAATCTTTAAGAAAGTCAGTATTCATGCTTACCACCTCAATGGAAATCCATCCACCCAGTCTTCCATATTTCCCTTCTGGAACCAGTAAAGACATCAACAATCCCAAATCAGCATCAAGAGCCTCCTCCTCCAATCACCATTGAAGAAGAAGAGGAATGAGAAGTCTCTCAAGTACTGGATTCAAAGCTCAAGAGGAGAAAATTATGGTATCTGGTGGAATGGAAAGGTTTCAGTCAAGACCCAGAGAGATCCACTTGGGAACCAGCCGAAAACCTCAAGAATTGTCCTGATCTTGTAAAAGATTTCCATTCTTTGTATCCTGACAAGCCAGGACCCAATTCTTCAAAAGCTTGATCTTTTATGGTGCTTGATGGGGAGAGGAATTACCAAAAGTAAGTCCCACTCCTGGTATGCACCTTTAGGGGTATTCTACTCTTTTCTGTTGTAAGCATCACCTTGGCCACTCTGTGAGCACTTTGAAATTTGGACACAGATCTTCTGGCCTGGCTTTCAACATCAATTCCAATTTATGGCCATTTCCACTTGGGGCAAATGGACCAATCCTTTCATATTTTCCTTCACAAGTTATTATATGTTCAACACATTCTTTTATCAAGATTTTTCTTATTTATGGCACTGGCAGGATTGGTAACTACCAAAAGTAGATTCCTCTCCTGGTGTGCACTTCCCTGAGGGGTCTACAATCTTTCAAAACATCACCTTGGCCACTGTGTGAGCACCTGGAATCAAATTCTGTTATCCAGGTCCTTGGCTACTTTCAAAATCAACTGTCAAAATCCGTGATGAAGATTGGACTCCCCCTCAACATTCATTTTTTCTTTTTATTTTCTTTTCTCTCTTTATATTTGTTTCTTTTACTTTTTTATTTTTTATATTTTCTTAATTTTCTTTTCTCATAACTCTTAATTCCAAAATCTTTATGCCAAATCATGTCTTCAACATTTTCAAAACCAAATGTCAAGAGAAGACCAAGTCAACCTCAGCTCATATGCCAACACTTTTATCAGTTCAAAAATTTTCTTTTCAAGATTCAAATACCTCTGGAATCCCTATGTCCAATCCGTCTCAATAGCCTCAACAGGCTTCTACCTTATCTTGGTGCGCAGGAGCTCACCATTCAAGGTAGGAAGGTACTGTCACAACCATGAAGATTGACCATCCTCCATGGGTGTTGCAGCAATCCTAACCTGGAACCAAGTTGGTGCCAATTGGCCACACCATATCCTTTATGGCCAATTGGTCCCCTCTGGTTCTCTATGGTCATTTCTGGCCACCAAACATCATTTACGGCCTCAGGCCATATCCTGCCATCATTGGCCTCCTTGGCCAATTTCCATATCACCAACCCCCAGGCCTTTATCTTTGATTTTGGGCCTACCCCTTTCATTAGGGGGGTTTAGGCCTAAATGGCATTTTTGGGCCATTTAGGCCCCCCACGGCTTCTACAGCCTGTGGGCCATAATTCACGGTCCACGGTCCGCAGTCCATAGGCCAAAAGGGGCCAAAGGTGGAAACCATCTAGCTACCAAGGCCAGGTGGGTCCCAAACCACAATTGGACCCACCTGAGCCAATTTTGGCCATCAATCCCTTGGACACTAAAATGGCCATAGAACCCGTAGGACCCAATTTTGGCCATGGCCCACCATGGCCTCTGGGAGCTACCAGAAGCCACCAGACCAGCTAAGCAAGCACTCCCCTCAACTTAAGGGGAATTATTTCCATTCCTCCATGCACCCCGTACTCAAGGTTGCAGGAGTGGTGCACATATGGTATTATATACCATTATGCACCATTTTTGCTCAGCAATTCAATGGTGACGCTTTCAGGACCATTTTCCACCTTTTGAAATAAAGGTCCCAAAATCCAACGCCCATTTTGAAGGAGGATTCTTTAATTCATCAGTCTGGCAATCCATGGCGGCAATCAGAAAACCATTCAAGGATCCCAATCACCTGTCCCTGCAGGAGTTGGGTTGGCGATTTCATTCAGGATTATTCCAAGTGCATTCTCAGAGGTTATACAGTCTTTCAATCAGTTGTCAAGGCATCAAGTATTTCAATACTCCTTGGACCACTCAATTGGTCCATACAGGCGTCAATCAAGCAACCTGTATATCCTTGGCCCAATTGAGCCAATTCAATCTTCCACTGTGGGAATTCAATCACACAGTTCATTTTCAAGATGTCCAGAACTGTATTGGCTCAATTCAGACAATACAGCTGGTGATCCACCTTCCAGGATCAGTCTTTCAGTTTTTCACATATACTGGCCACCTTTCAGCACCTGGGGACTTTTTCCCCAGTTAATTAATATATTGGATTTATTATTATCTTTATTTTCTTTTAAATTATTCAAGTTAATACTGATAATCTTAAGTCAGTCATTCAGCACCCTTTCTCTTTTTCTTCCTTGCCTGTCAGTGGATATTGGTGGTCATATCCTTTACTAATTCCATTTCCTTTTCTGGCAGGTTGAAACAGTGAATTGAGGATCCACTTGGTTGGCTTCTTGGCCTTTGGCTTCTTATCTTTTCTTTTTATCTTTGGCATACTTGTCTTTTCCATTCTTCTTCCTTAAAGAAATCAATCTTTATTATTCTTCTTATCTTTTGGAGACCTCCAAGTGAGTTCTTGATTCCTGAGTGCCAGGCCCTCTTGCTTCCATAAGAGCCCCTGTGACATCATGCTTCTAATTTTTTTTCTGTATATTTATTATTATTATTATTATACTAAAAAATCTTTGAAAAAAAACATACTAATTGTGGTAGGTTTTTCCCTTACAATGATTATTTATTTATCAATTCAAATCCTAGAAATAATAGTAATAACTTGGGCAAATTCTGGGTTGAAAAATTGAAAATGGGCTACCTCTCAAGATAGCCCTTGAGTAGAATCAATAAACAGAATAAATTTTTTATCAAACTCTGTTCTTGCGAAAATTATGAAATTTTACTTTGGCAATTTTGGAACCAAATGTTTTTTTTGCTTTTTTGTATATTGTTAATGGGCAAAATAGCAATAAAATTTCCATTTTGGCCATAAAACAACTTTTAAGGCCAAAATGGAAATTCAGTGTGTCCAGTAATAGAATTTTCTGGGTGAATTATGGGAAAAAGGCACCCTAAGAGCCCCAGCGTGTACCTGGAAATTCTCCAGGATGTATCTAGCCACAACCTTTTTTTTTATTTTTTTTATTTTTTTTATTTTTTTTATTTTTTTTATTTTTTTTATTTTTTTTATTTTTTTTATTTTTTTTATTTTTTTTATTTTTTTTATTTTTTTTATTTTTTTTATTTTTTTTATTTTTTTTATTTTTTTTATTTTTTTTATTTTTTTTATTTTTTTTATTTTTTTTATTTTTTTTATTTTTTTTATTTTTTTTATTTTTTTTATTTTTTTTATTTTTTTTTATTTTTTTTATTTTTTTTATTTTTTTTATTTTTTTTATTTTTTTTATTTTTTTTATTTTTTTTATTTTTTTTATTTTTTTTATTTTTTTTATTTTTTTTATTTTTTCTATCTTTTTAGCTTTTCCCAACAAAAATCAATTTTTTAAAGATTTGTTTTTTTGAAAGAAATGAGTAACTAATTTCTTTTTTTTCTACTGTTTTTTTTGTTACCTTTTCTGTCATTATTACAAAAACCTGAGTTTCTTCTAGCAATTATTTTTTTTTCAAAGAGAAGAAGCTACTAATTTGTCCTTTTGTGTTATTTTAATTTTCCTTCATATTTTTTCAATTTTTTTGTGATTACAAAGTAGAGGTATTTCTTTAACTTTGATTTTATATAAAAAAACTTTCTTTTTATAAAATTTCAATTTTTTCCCTTTCAGTTGAAAAATAATATTCTTTTTTTTCTTGAAAAAAAAACTACTTTTTTCTACTTTTGAGTTTTCTTAGCTATCTTTAAAAGAAGTATTTTTTTTGATGCTATATTTTATTATTATAAAAAAATAGAAAGAAATACTTGAATTTTTGATTATCTTATTATTTGTTTCAGAGAAATCCTTGCTTTTAGAAATGAATCCTACCCGCTATTCATGGGTAACTTATAATAATGTCGTTTCTGATTATTCCAACACCTTTTTTGCTTTATTTTGTAAATATATCGTGGTTTATTCAAGTGAAAAATCTAAACAAGAGTGGAATAGGCTTCAAAACAAACACTAAAAATCAAATCTATGTTCTCTCTATTATTAGAGTAATTATGGGTAAAACTTAATTTTATTATAGGAAAGCTCTATGCCTATCCCTGGTCTCATAAGATCTTTGAATGCTTAATATAGTTAGCAATTGCGTCTTATGAGTGTTTCCAAACATGGAATGAGAGAGTTTTATTTCAGAGCATCACAATATTTTTTTGTACTTTATTTCTGGAAACAATTATGATTATCAGACAAACCATCCAAATTTGAAAAATAATGATGAAAATAATGATAAATATTGTCATAGATAATATTCTCCCCGAACTATAGTAGCTAAGAATTATTAAAGTAAACAATGACTATTTTAAGATTATGCTATTCCTGCTTTGCTACAAAAAATCCTCTTTCTCAACAATAATTCAATTCTTAAAAAATTTGGCTTTTGAATAAACACTTTCCATCTCTAAAAATAGGAATATTATTTCTATTTTTGATTTGATCCCTTTTCAAACCATTCTAGATAATGAATACAGGAAATAGGATCCCTTATCAACTACCTTATTTGAAGAGGTATACTATTTTTAATTTTTCACAATTGAAAAAGGGTTCTTTTATGGTAAATATATCCTTTTTGATGGAAAAAATAAGTGATTAAGAATCAAGATTTTGGATTTTATGGAACTAAAAGCAGAATAATGAAAAAAGTGATTATTGAAAATCTTATGAACCCAGATTAATAATTACTGGAAAAAATCTTCTCAAAAACTTTCAACATCAATCAGCAGGATTTTCTAAACATGAAAAAGAAAATATTAGGAAAAATCAACCCAATTATCTTTCTAGTACTGAATTAGATTATATGGCTCGATGAAATTTTTCTTAATATCTTACCTTTGAAAAAACAGGATTCTCAAATAAGACACATTAATGATAAAATTCAACGACAGTCTCTGTTCGATGGTGAAGAAAATTGAATAATTATAGTGATAATATAAATAAAATCAAATCAATAAATTAGAAAAGGGAAATATATTTTTCCCAAAAGATTGTTCTGAAATTGATTTCTCCCAATGGAATAGTATTTGTCATATTTTTATGTGAGAAAAAGATTTCACTTATTGAACTGAAAAATCTCCTGATACTAAAAATTATCTTATACTGGGAATATATACTCAAATAAGAAAGAAACTTGCTACATTTTTCCACTCAGAGAAAATTAATACCAAGAGTGTTTTACATATATATATTGGCTATATTGATCTTCTACTTTATTTGAACTACACTCAATTTATATTATATATAGAGCTAAGTACTGATAATTTTGAAAAATGATAATTTATTTAATCACATAAAATTTAATAAATCAATTGTTAAAGCATTCATAAATCACTCAAAGGTACTCGAAAACTAAATTAATATCGGAAGATTATAAAAAAACTGGCATGAAATTATTAAGTAAAAAAATCCTTCAAGATACCAACTATTAATTCAATGAAGTATAATCTTTATCTCTAAAGAAGATAAATTTGACTGTAAAATTTAAATTATTGAATTAGTTTTCTTTTTTTCATTCCGTGATTCAATTTTAAATTTTGATTTCCTTCACTTTCCTCCATATCATTTTATACATTGAGTTTTCTTTCTTCAAATTTTAATTCTTCATATTTTCCTCCCATATAAAAAACTCTCCTTTTTCTTAATTATTTCTCCTCCCATGAGGAATTTTATTTCAGATTTTTCATCTTCCCACTTAAATTTTCCAAACTATAGCTTTCAAGAATCACTATTAATACATTCTAACTAGAAATATACAGAACTCAGCTTCAAATATGATATTATTAGATTTAACTGAAATGAAAAAACTTCTTTCTGTGAATTGAATATTGATTCATATGAGGATATTAAGTTCAATGAAATTTTCTTATTTGAACTACTTTTTTTATGTAATATTATAATTTATTGATATTTAACATAATAGTTTATGGCATCAAAATATCCCTTTTCTGAGAAAGCCAAAATTCCCTTGTCTATAGTGATCTTGTCATCTTCATAAATCATTACCATTGGATAAATATGTGAAGTAATAAAATTTCCTATTCCTCCCCCTTAATAATTATTTTTAAGATACATAATAATTATATGCAGAATTTTATGAATTATAAATCCTCAAATTTTCATAATTGAAGTCTCCTCTCTATTCCAAAACCAATTTAATCAATTGTTTAAGTTATTTTGTTATTGAAATTGAGTATATTCGTGGTAATTTAAAAAGTAAATAATTATTAGAGCTCCTAAATACAGATTTAAATATTGAGGATAAAAACTATATGAGATAATAAGCACATAAATTGATATTTAGGAAAGACTCATTGTGTTCAATAATTCAATCTATCTCGAAATAAGGAAAATTAAAAATCTTCATTGGTGTTATATTTTGTTTTTTGAAAAGAGTTCATTAATTTGTAGGTAACATGGGAAAATTATTCCAAACTTGTGAAAGATTGTCTAAATATCTTTCTCACAATATTAAGAAATAATAACAGCTCCAGTTGTGTTTTCATAATTCTTGGAAGCTATGTGTTATTTTTTATAATTTCTCCATTGGTATTGCAATTTTTTTGGTGTGAGATTAAATATATTTTTCAATTTTCTGTTAGCATAATTAGCAATCAGCTAAAACTCTTTCTCTTTGGATAATGGGTGCCATGGTGGGATTCACAGTTTTGAAATTCTGTGAAGCCTGCACCCCTTTCTTTTCTTGTCTGATAGAGTAATATAAAATTTCATTCCTAATAATTCCGAATCATTTTGATATGAGCTCCAAAATAAGATGAATGTATTTGATGGTGGGCTTGTCGGAAATGTATATTAAACATAATTCCCCAAAATTTCTCTTTATATAGAGAATGGTTAGATATGAACTTGAAACGATAAAATAGTATAAAGAATCCAAAAATAGTAATATTCAACCAATAAAATTTACCTATAGACTTAATAAATAGAGCAAAAAATGATTGAAGAACTATAGCGAAAATCAAAAACAAGTAAAATAATCTGATTTATAGTAAGTTTTATAGCTTTTTTTCAGGTTAGCTATTGTTTGGGATAACAATATTGTGGATTAAATATAGCTGCAATGCAAATTTGGGATAACTTTTGATAACTTGAGGATGATGATAAAGCTGAAAAAAAATATGAGGTAACACTTATTTATAGAATATTTATATCAATAAGACTATTATGAGTTTATCATTCTAGTACTAGTAAGAAATTGTTTCTAGGGGATCTTAAGTACTTTTAGTACGATAAGCCTAAATTTCTGATTTATGATTTAGTGAGTTCTGATATAAGGTAGACCACTGTTACCTAATCTTACGTATAAAATACACTAGGATGATGTGTGATGGGTGAGAGGAGGTTCCTTATAAAAAATAGGTTGAAATTTAGTAGGTCAACTTCACATTCATGCTGGGGAAAAATCTGAGAAAGAGGGTAAGAGGTCCTCTATTTATAGAATTTAGGACTTCCATAGGCCCCCCCAAAAAGGGTAAATTGAAGCTTTTCCAAGTATTGAATTTGAACTTTAATCATAAAATCTGTATTTTGAAATAATTTTTGGTGTTGTTGCGTCGTGTGAGCTGTATTTTGATTAAGATATTGAAATATTTTGGAAAATTTCCTCTGTCTCCATGGAAATCAATTAAATTGAACTCGAGGTGATCTTGAATCAATTTAGCTTCTATATTACTCATCTGCCTATGATTACTAATAAATTAAATTTCTTGATCAGAAAAACTGAATAAATTACCAATTAATCCTTGTATTCTTCCTGATTATGTGATATATTCATTTTCAATATGAAAATAGCTTCTTCATGTGTCTCTACTTACCTATTTGAAGCCATCATTTTAAGTCCTTAAATATTCATTTATTAATATTAACTTGTGTCTTAGAACAATATAATGATAATCCTGATCTTCCTTGTCAATTTCAGCTCATTTACTAAGCTACCCCATACCTAAATAGTGAAATAGAGCCTGAAAGCAAGAGTACCAAGGTAATATTCAAAAGAAATGGGTCATAAATAAACTATAAAAGAAATTTCATGTAATTGGAATATTCTCATTTTATACTTTGAGCTATTCGTTATGAATTATTGATGATTTATTTCACTTTTTATTTTACATATAAAGACACAGTTGCATTCATTCATGACCGATAATAAATCCAATTAATACAAATTAACCTGTCCTTTTGATTTGAATATTATGATACTATAGATCCACAATAGAATAATATGTCATGCATCATAATAAAATTTCAGAAAATTTGTGATTCAGTATTATTCTAATACCCATTTGAAATCATTTTTCTCAAAAAAATTAGGATTAAATTAAATACAAAGAAATTTGAAATTTTATCAGCATTTTGGGAAATACGGTTCTTGATCCTTTGTATCATTGAATGATCCAGTGGGGTTTCACAAAATGAAGGCCAGTGTTTTATCCACTCATAAGCTCTTATAGCTTGGGCTTGATGTTAGATATACCTATACCCCCATTCTGTGGAATACTGGTAAATGAGCCTTAATAAAAACGTTTTTTCAAATTGAAAAAACTCAATTTATGTGCTACTAATCCAATAAAGTGTAGCTATGGCACACTATTCACCAGAAATATTTGAAGAAGAGCCAAAAAATTCCTTGAAGTTATTTCTTTTGCATTTAAGACAATTTATTTTGGTGAGATAGATTTCTGAGGTAAGCCTCACCGAATTTTAAACATGAGAGCTAGAGTATTTAACTGATAAAACATGTATATTTTGGGAAGCTTTATTCAATTCATTATTTGATAAGTAAGTTTTAGAGGGGGAACCAAAATTTTAAAAGCTTTTAATTTATAGAATAATCCTGAAACCAAGTTTACTAAGGTGCAATAGATTTTCCTACGAGTATACTAAAAAATATCACTGAAGGGCTCAAAAATAGATATTGGAGATTTTGCACCGGGGCGAATCTCGTGTCAATCGTCGGCAATTGACTTCACGTCAAGCAAACGTCAAGCAGGATAAAAGTCGAGCTCACGTCAAGCAAAAATCAAGCGAACGTCGAGCACACGTCACACTCTGGTCTTACACCAAATCCTGTGACATCCAATAATATTGGTTCCCCTGTGCCTTCAACTCAGATTCCTCACCACCTGATCATCCCACAACCGTCCGATGATTGGTAAAAATTACACCAGACCCGCCTGTTTGCACACACACACATCAAAGATGTCCTTCAGCCAGTCTTGATGTAGGCGGGGGGTTTGACTTCACCAGGTCATCCATGAAGTGTGCGTGTGCATGCGTGGGGGCGGGTGGGTTTGCGTGTGCATTGGCGTGTGCGGGTGCACATGCGGGTGTGGGTACGCAAAAGCCGATTCCGCTTCCAACATGATGATGGCGCAGTTAGAAATTTTGGATGCTGTGAAGGGTGAGTGTGTGGGTCATTTGATCATTGGACTTGGCTTATTCACACTGTACCCAATGTCAAAATAGTAAGTTCTTTGTGGCAATGGGAAATAATGGGCTTTGCTTGTCACAATGGCATGTCTCTGTCACTAAATTTTGAGGCAGTTATTTCACTCGCAAAATTGCTAATGAATCTGAGAGATTTGCATTTCTGTAAACTAAATTTCATGAAATAACGGCTTTATCATTACAAGCAGTCCACATGACAGAACTTTGTTATCATACAATCCACAGTTACCTTCTATTTCTTCTTCTGATATAATCAAGTGTCCATCATCAAAACCAACAGCTTTATAAATATTGAGATACGGCCAATCTGGTAGGAAATTCACATCAATCTTCAAAGGTTTTAAAATCAGAAAGTTATTGTTCAGTATGCTAGATGGCTCAGAGACTTTGAAAATGCTATCAATAATACCAAATTGTCGTGAGTTGCCCCTCAGAAAACATATCACACTGTTGCTGATATTTTTGGATTCAGTTGAAAATATATTGTTCCCAATATTAATGTTTGAAACTGGAAAATACCAAGGTGAGACAATCCTTGAAGTGGGAGGACTTGTGGATTGCACGGTAGTGTCTAAGCTGATCCAATCAACTATTTCCCTTGTTGCATGAAAAGTCTGTAAGTACTCAACCAGGCAATCATAATTTTGTTGGTCATGGCGGGATGGCTTGTTATATTTATGGTGATTGAACACGGCAGGTGGCTGTGATTCAAAAAGCTGTTTTATTTCACATGGCACAGATGGGGATTTCAGGAGAACGGAAAGGTTGGAACATCGACAGATATGTTGAAGTAAGGTTTTATCTATATCATCTATTCAGAGTTGCAAAAAGTTAGTCTTATTCAGTTCAGGTGTTTAATCAATGTGAATATATTGATCTTATTAATTGACGTACATATCTTGTTATTTGTTGGCATCTTTGCAAATACTCCAATCAAGCGCTCATAACCCCATGTGGCTGAGGCTTGTGCTGGGCCCCAACGTTGGAAGAGTTTGGGAATATGATTAGCAAAATGATGATTTGGTTTACTTTTCTGTTTTGGGAACAGGTGTTGATTGGAAAGGCGGAATTTTTTCCAATGTTCAGCAAATGCAGTCGCATCATCTATTGAAACAGTCCAGCTTGTGGCAATGTTGATAGCACTAATCAAATGGAATGTATTCTTGGCTAGTTCATTTGCAAGTTCTTCTGACTGACCCATTTTTCTTTGAGTGTTGGCAGATTGGTGTGCATCTAATGACATCTGTTGACTGAGCATTAGAAATGGAATATAGACCTTATATAAGAGAGCCCATTCAGCGGCTTTTAAGCTACCATGAGAGGGGGAACCCATTTTGCGGGGAACTCTTGTCCATGATGAGGGAATTATGGTCTCAGATATGATTTGTCGGAGATGCTCAAGAGCCTCACCCTTGATCTGGTGATCACTCAGTGCAGTGATATCCAATTCAGAGGGGATTTCAGAAGTGGGGATGTAATCGGCATCAAATGAAGGAATCTCCACAGAACCACTAGATGGATGTTCTGTGTTAGGGGTGGGCATTGGGAAGTAGTTTTTTCGGGTGGAAGTAGTGGGGAGTGGCTCATTTATTATTTTTGCTGCGTCTCTTCTCAGGGAGCGGGCCTCTCTCAATGTGATTTTATCAAGAGAGCTGTTGGAGGTCTTGGAATCTGAGTCTGAACTGTTGGTGTCATTGGATTTCCTGCGGGACCTGAAGTAAATTTTTGATTTCGCCTCTGGAATGCACAATTTAAAAGTTGCATTATCCTTCAAAATTCCAAGTATTAAATTATGCATTATGTCAAGATTAACCATTCTGGTTGCATCCCAATATGGAAGGTCTTCCAAAATTGAATATCGCACTCCATACTCAGAGAAAATTGCTTGTCTTTGTTGTGGGGTTGCCCGAAGCCATTTGGCAATGGTTGATTTATGACTTTGGTATGAGCGCGTGTAGTGAAATTGAGGACCAATTTCTTCAATTTGAGCTTTGTGAATGGTGCAAAAATTACAGAAGTGGTTTCCTGAATGGGAAATAAATCCATTAACCTTGCGCATGGCAACCACATCCGCAATGGCTGTGAGGATGGCAACACGGATAAAGGATCCTGATGGACCTGTTGAGGTGGGTGCAAAATGGTAACCTTGCCATAGCTCTTTGAGCTCGTTGATGAGTGGCATTAATAAATAATTCAATTGAAGCGCAGTTGGCTCCTTCGGACCAGGGATGATTCCTGCAACATAGACATTCTCGGGCTTCAATCTTTCACTTGGGGGGAGATTAAGACAAATAAGCATGATAGGTCCAATGCTAGCCAACCGGGTTGACTTTCCATGTGCATTAAACCAGTCCACATATATGGAGAAGGCCAATGCACCAGGAATGGGGGGTCATGGATATTTCTAGTGCCAGTGAAGCGTCTCCAGACCAATCCATCCCAGACGTCATGTTTTGGGGAATCTTCGGGAGTTTGGGATTGTTGATGTTGATGCAGAATGTCCATAATTCCAGCCCGCTGGAGAAATCTGGCAAGCCAATTTTTGAATGGTTGATAAATGAAATGTTTTGTTGGTATAAATTTTTGCTTCATGTTGGTTGTGTTTTGGGTATGGGGTTCAGATGAATAGATGAATTTGCCTAATGATTGTGTGCAAGGGGGATCATGATCATTTGGGTCATTATGGCGTTGACAGTGGGGTTGGTCAGTTGTGACTGATTCAGTAAGGCCATTAAGAGAGAAACATTGAGGACAACATATATAGTTTTGAATCACTGGCTCCAATTGGAGATGTTCAAATATGGTACTCAGATCTTGAGGTATATGGAATGCAGGAGCGGGGGGACCAGCTGAGCTTGAGATACTGGACTTGATCAGCAGGTTCAGGGCGGGGTTGAGTATGCGTGAAGCCCTGCGGGGTAAATTATACCTTAATGATAGAATGGCAGATATTATCATTCCTAGGTCTTGTGGGGGAAGGGTTTGACTGCCACTATATGGTTTCTGTGCAGTTGAATTGAGACCCGCTGGAGTTGGGAAAGTGCTTTGGGTCAAACGTGAATAATCAGCTGGGAAGATTTGATCCAATAGAATTTGTGGGCACCCAGATCCTGATGCAGAAGTAGGGATGTTTGGAAGAGATTTGGGTGCAATGGTTGATTTGAGCTTTTTAATGTGCTGTTTATATTGGAAAGGTGTGAAGGCAACTCCTTGCCTATCACCCTCAGGGGAAGAGTGTGTTTGAGTTGAGCAGTGTTGACACATGCATATACGCATTGAGGAATATGGCTGGGTTGTCATTGTTGCAGGAATTGGGAGTACGGTTGGTTTGTGTATAAATATCTATGGTTGATGTGAAAGTGTTTAGGAGTGTTATTAATTGGAAATAAAATTCAGTGATTATTTATGAAGGGGGAGATGATTTGAGCCAGCTGAGGAATTTATCCCATTTTTAATGGAGCATGAGCTGCAGTGGATAAAGTTTAACATGTCTCATCTGGATGGTGGAATTGGTTAGGCGTTTAATTGGGTAAAATGCCATGCTTCTCAATGCTCATACATATTCTAGTTTATTTACACATTGTGATAGTGCGGGTTTGACCATTGAGGGGGTTCCATTAGTGAAGTGTTACCATTTAATTGAGGGGATTAACATTTAATCCATGTACGCTGGCACGCCATCGTACATGGTTTAAACCTTATTACAGACATAACTATATAACTCTATTACATAAGGGGGTGGAGTGCAGCTAAAGTCTTGGTATTTGGTTTGAGTGCTGCGGGCTTTGAATCAGTTGGAATGTGATTTGGATTGTCTTGCCTTTCGTGAAAAGGTGATGTCTCTTTTGTGGGTAAATCCTTCATGAATATACCCCTTTACAGATGTACAATGTTGTGGAATTTCAATGCATATATTGGCAGTTTGGATAATTCACAAAATGTGACAATGGGGAGGCGGAAATGTTACCAAATATGATTACCTATGGATGATGGGTCCCCTTTCAGATCAAGGAAATATCACATTATATGCTGGTAGGCCGTGCAGGGTGGTTTCCGACAAAAGCGGAGGAGCTCAAGAGGAGGCAGGGAGGATTCTCCTCAAGAGAGTCTTATCCGACTTCCACACAACACTTAGTTCCAACTATTCATAGAATTTCTCTATTCTAAATTTGAAAAGATTTCATCTCATATCACTCTATTTTATCATAATACTGAGGTGTTTTATCTAGTTAAAAATATTAGTGTACTTTTTCGGCCCTTATGTCATCTTTCAAGTCACATAAATCCCGTTCAGGTTCTGTTCATGACTCAAATAGTGAATCTAGCATAGAATATGTTCAAACACAGTCACCATTGAGTCCCAACATTCCTCTCACAACCCCTATTGCATCCTCAATGAATGTATCAGGTCTTAACATTGATGTGGGCAATCCAAAGGCTCCAACTTCAAGCACTTGGTCAATCCCAAATATTTCCGTCACTCCAATTCCCCCGAATCCCACTAATACACAAATTCATGTGTCTCAGGGGCCAGAAGGCACACCTCAAATCTCCTCACACGCTAATCCCCAATCAAAATTTCCACGTGAGTTCCTCCTTAATCCCGGTCGGAATCCAGTCGCATCCCAGGATCCCTTTGGCCAAAGTAAACAGCCAACCCTCAATATTCCATCAGGATCTCAGGTTCATGTGGGTGATGAAAGGCGCGTGGATGGGGGGCGACGAAAAAGACCTTTGGAAAATGTATCTTGGAGCGGTCTGTCGGAGGGAAATCCAGTATTGACGCTTCATCAAAGTAAGTCATTTGAATTTTGGAGTAGAAACTTATTCACAATTTGATATGTTTGTTTCATGGGTTAGATATGGCACCTAAAGGCAATTCAGTCCGATCTCAGGAGCCAATTGAAGATCGTGAGGATGATCAGTCTTCATTAATGTTTTGATGTGTTAACTGATGATTTGCATGGCAGGGGATGAACTTTATGCGTCTTCACCTCTGGTCCATAAAGAGAAAGTCACTGGACGTCATCATCCATATGCCTCCAAACCAAGAACGGGTCATGCCAGTACATCAAGAGAAACAATGGTGGATGATGAGGATGAGAACATGTCTCCGACTCAAAGTGAAAGAAATGATGAACCAAGGAGGGACAATTTCACAGCGCATGAGCAAGGCACTCAATCAAATAGTGAGTTCACCCATCCTCAGCTGGGCCTCGCCCAGAGTATGCTTGAACAATCCGAGGTCAGACAGCAAAGGAACCAGGCCCGCAAAGCTCACAATGTGTTGAAACGTGCAAGCCAGAAGGAGCAACAAAAATGGCTGAAGGCAGAACTTCCAGAGAATGTCCATGGAATGAGATCAGCAGTACACGCACATTGCCTGTTCCTACTCAAAGTTAGGGATAAGGATTTTTCCTCACTACCAGCACCACCCAGCACAGAAGAGCGTGAAATTGCAATTCAAGTGGCTGGTCATCTTGGTTATGTCCCCGAGGATGTTTTCAATGAGCCATCAACACAGGTTCAGTCTCAGGGTTTCCAAAGCTACTGCGAAAATGAGCTCCACAAGCTAGGACTAAAGCAATTCACTTGGGACTGGGAGAGCTCATGGCAACATCCGTTCAACGAGCTGATGTCTATGGTGTTTTACCGTACATTCCGTCTTGCACTTGTCAGCACTGAGTATCATCACTACTGTTGGAACAAGGATCATAACAACTATGGGGTCGTGGCGGCTTTAATGGAGCGATATTTCACTTATTTGAAAAGAGAATGGAAGTCTATTCAAAAGGATGCCGAGTATTTGGTAAAAAAGAAAGAGAATCAAAAGCTCGCAAAGATTCCTCAAAGAGTTAGTTACTGTATCTCTTCTTCATTGTGGACCAAGTCTGATGATGATCTACTTGATTATGTGCAGACCTGTGAGCACCGTCGTCAATGGTGTGATACGGCTAAATTTCCCATCCTAGCATCACAATTCAATGACCCTCGAGTATGCTCAGATACTGAGGAGGTACTGGAAAATGGCCGTCAAGTTTACCAGAAAGTGGGATTACGCTGGCGCTCCCAGTTATTTAATGATTTGGTATTGAAAATGGATAGAGACATAGAGTTTTGTAATTGGATTAAAAAAAAGGGTAAAAAAACTATTGATAGATTGCCAGAATTACGATCAACAGATGATGGTGATATTCCGGAAGGCCTATCATTTCAGGTATTTGATCAAGATTGGCTCAAAGGCTGTAGTAAGATGCAGACTAGCGCCCTCAAGATACTTGACATGCCAGTTATTAGGCCTAATGGTGATGCTCTGCAATAACTTAGTAATTTGTCACGGTATAGCACTGTGACAAATTAAAATTTTGTGAATTATTTGTGCAGGTGTAATAAAATCTGATTATTATCTCTTAAGGATGCAACAACTTGCTAAATATGTTAGAATATAGACAATATGAATTGAAATGTATCACCGTCTCCCTTGCAATAATACTCTATTGCTCATTTTCATTGAGGAAATATTGAAGAAGTTCGATCCAGCTCATGGTGTTCATAATTGTGGACCTGTGACAGAGTCAACAGGAGTTATCAACTTTGTCAATCACAAATTATATAATATCAGTAAGGCTCACGCAGTTAATGATTTTTTCTTTTCTTGGACCTATTGGTGATTGGAATATGGCATTCCCATAAGGAAGGATTTCAGAATAGTAATACAATCAAGTGAAAGATGAGCTTGAAAGGTACCTTCCGCATGTTGACCTCAACTGAATGAGGAGTGATATAGTGGATGACCTGTACAGGTCGTTGTTGGCCAATACGATGTAGACGATCAACAGCCTGAGCCTCAATGGCTGGGTTCCAATTGGGCTCCTGGAAATGTGGATGTCAGGGTCCAAAAATCAGGGGAGAATTTTGGGGGGCCCCTCACCATTAAATAGACTATATTAGCACAAGTTATATTGAGGCCAGTTCCAGCCGCGGCAATGGATGCAATGAGTACTTCACATTCAGGATTATTGAAGAAATTCTCAAGCGCCTTGTCCTGCGCTCGTGGTGTAATTGTTCCATCAATTCGTGCTGAAAGGATAGAGTGATGGGCAAGAGCAATACCAATTCTACAATATAAAAAAGTCAGATGGAGTCAATTGGTAATGGATGCATATTAGAATTAATGCACAAATCTAGAAATTGGGTCCATTGGGTATAAACCACCGATTTCGTTGGACCACACCTTGTTTGTTTGTTCTTCATTAAGCTTTGTAGGAGGTGTGCAATTTTACTACTCATCATGCATGTTTCCACATCCACAATAGTTCGTGTGATTCTTGGGGAGTTATCCTGAGTGCTCCTGCCCTCGGGGTCTTCCAACTCCGCCTCCGCAATTGTGTTAAGCATGATGTGATGGTTACAACATATTCGCAGCTTATTAATATTTCTGAAAAACTCTCCTGGTCCTTTGCTTTTGGATGATAGGAATTCTTCATATAATGTGGAATATTCTTGCTGCATGGTCGGGTTGAGTGGGAGCAGCTCATAATGATGGCTAATAGTGGGGAGGGATTCGAGATGTGTGGTTTTGGTGCGGCACAAACTTAAATGCCGCAATGCCAAATGCAAAATATCATTGCAACCTTTTGAAAGACTACTCAGGATGAATGGTGACCAGTTATCTTGATCGGCGCTCTGGGGTTGAGTGATGAATGATATTATGCCCAAAAGGTCATAAATGGTGTTGTGAATAGGTGTGCCCGTTAAACATATTCGACGGGATGAAAGGAGGCTATTAATGGCACGGTGAGTGGCAGTGTATTGAGAGCGAATATAGCTATAAGAGGGGGCAAGGGTTATTGGATATAAAAGGTAATTTGAATCGTTTAAGCTCAGACACTCACTGTGCTTCATCCAAAATTATACGATGCCAATTGATTTGAAAAATGAATGATGTAGAGGGATTGGTTTGCTTAAATTCTTGGGTGATAGTATTGTAAGAAGTGATGATGATATCATATTTTAAAATGTCGGCTTGGGATAATGAGTGACGAGTGGGACCATGGTAGATTTTGGCATGCAGTGCTCCAGCCTGAGCATGCTTGGATATTTCTGATTGCCAGTTGGTAATTAAGCGAGGGGGGCAGATGATCATGGTGGGCGTGGAGCGATGGGGGTTTGCAATCATCCGCTCCTTGGAGGTACCAATTAGAGCAATGGCCTGAATGGTTTTACCTAATCCCATATCATCCGCAAGCAGTCCTCCAAGAGGGGTATTGGTCAAAAGGGATTCAAATGAGCTAACGACCTTGTTTGTAATGATGTGCCTGGCATTAAAAGTGGATCCTGGGGGTGAGGTTGCCCAAAGGTTACGGGCTGATTGGCCATTGGGGATTTCTTGATCCCAGAGAAAAGCTAGTCCGGTCTTTTGATGAGGGAGGAGGGGGGTTTGAATAATGGAATGGGGCGGGGTCATCATGGGGAGGTCTGATCCACTGGGTAATTGTATCAGTTTTTGCTTGGAAATCAATGTTGAAACAGCAGGATATGAAGCAGGCGTCGAGTTTGAAGCGGGAAAGGTCGGAGTAAAGAGTTGACATTGACAATGAGTAGTACAGTCATATTCTTTGGGCATTTTAAGCTTGAAATCTTGTGTTCAAAAGCTTTCCATTATGAATAGAATGTTTGGATACCATGTGAAGAACATCAATGCTAGATTGGGTTTCTGAGATGAGGAGGGATCATTGGCATCAGTCATAAATACTCCCTCAACAAATAATATTTGAGTAGGATTGGATTGGCAATTTTCAATCCATGCCCCACCAGGACCACAGTGCATGAACGTTTTTGGTGCCCCAAGGAATGGTATCAACGTTTGGGAAAGGGTTCCCGGGAGAGAGCCAATAGCATGCTGGTGATTGGGGAGATATACGAATATGTTGTGTTGATTGTGCCATAGGATAATCCAAGAACCTAAGTGGGAATTCTCAGGATTTAAGGTTATATCACTATTTATTTGAATACGAATATTAATCATCCCAATGCAAAGTGGCTGTGAAGGGGTTGACATGATAGCTATTTTAAATTATTTGGGGATAGTCGGAAATTATATGATTGGGAAGGGTTAGCTAAACGGAATGAAGACTGATAAGCGCAGGTGGGGAGCTTATATGAGAGGCAGCAATGGGGTCAAGGGGGGATGGCCTGTGGTTACGTGCATGGTCTTGATGGGGGTGGGCGTCTTGGTCTGATAATTTTCATATCCGATTTGGGGCATATATCAAGGCAAGGTGGCCAAATTGTGGGTGCACCATTATGACTGCTGGATCTGCAGCGAGTTACGAAACCTTTGGTGGAACAAGGTTGACATTAGCATATCCAAAATTGGGTGGGTTGGAGCAACTTATTGTGGAGGGCATATTAGAGGCATGCAGTCATGTTCGCTGGTGTGACAGCGAACGTGACTGCATATCTTCCCCAGGTTAATTGTCGCACAGGGACCTACTGGGCAATGTTGGCCGTTTCAAAGGGCAATCTCACTGTGGGGATGTTTGTGTGTGGGCGGGTGAGATATGTTCGGTGGCATGCCACCAAACATGACTTTGGTTTTGCCTGAAGTTTTTTGCTGACTGATGCCTACTGGGCTTCCAGGGTGGAATGTGTGGGATGATCAAAGGGGGCGCCAGCCGTGAGCCGTGATCCACATATACATTCACCCCTATGGCGTTTGAGGCGAGTACTAATCCACCGAGATTGGCATCCGGGTCTTTGCCTCACGCGCGTACAGAACTCCAGAGGAAAGAGGCCACACGCCCAAGGGATTTTTTGGCTGCAAGCCACCTGCCACAACTTGCGTGGGGCGTGTGAGAACGTGAAGAAAATGACCCGTGGTGGGAGATACCCACGCAAACATGACCAGCCTCAGCAATCATAGGCTGGGATTCTTATTCTAATGTGGATGAGGCTGAAGCAAATCCACACTGATTGGCCTCAGGTTTCCACGCGCAAGCGGGTGAGCGTCTGCAGTCAAGCTGACAACCCGACCAAGAAAATAGGCAGCTGGAAGACTGGCAGTAAAATGTCTTCCAGGCATGTGAAAGCTGCCTGCGTATGACCCATCGGGGGTGCGTAAGAAAGCGTGTGGCTGCCCGACAATGAACAAGCGGGCCAGTCATTGTTTGCCCCAACAATGGCACCGGAGTGAATCAACTCTTTGTGTATGACCCAAATAATAAGTCATCCCATTATGACCCACTTACATTAACTTGCATTACATGCGCATCTGTGCCGTAGTTAGGCAGAGCTGTCCAGCAAGGTGCATCAAAGGGATGCAGTTGAGATATATGACTCGATGGCTTGACGTGATTGCACGTTACATTGTTGAACAGCTTTTGCTCTGCCCTGCAGCATACTTTTACAAAGGTGTACTGCATACTACCGTGTCGACTGTACTGTACCGATCAGGAAGGTGTAATACTACTTGAGCCTGCATGCATATAGCAAATGTGCATGCACCTTCCGATCATTTGCATTTACATAGCTCATGTGCCACATGCTCAGCATTGCGTTTCACCCGATTTGCACACGCAAGCTGACCATGTCATGGTCAAAAGCACTGTGTGAAAGTGCTCAGTAAAGCCATGGAATGAACTAATTCTGCAATAGCTCACTGGAAGGCTCAGTTTGGAGCACTTCACCAAAGCGTGTGAAATGCTGCACCTGGGTGAAATGTCATCCGATGCTGTGCCAAATGCTCAGAGTGCGCGCATACAAAAACGACTGAGCAATGGCTCAGCATGGTGCATTTGATATTGTTATATCTATAGTTCAATCACTGTGCAATTCCAATATTCAGCCACTGAGCATTTCAATTATGACCCGAAAGCAAACCTGAGCAATGGGTCAAGGAAAGCTCACGCTGTATTCACTTGTCTTACAGCCCCCCCCTTTGTTCACATACTATTACCAGGCCATATGGCCGGTAATCTCGCCGCGGTCACTTGTGACCAAATGCACCGGGTGCTTTTCTGCATGGGTCACTTGTGCATTGCACCCACAATGCACATTCAACATGGGCCTCACGACCACCCTCCTGGGTGATCGGGTGGCTATTTAAGGAAAAAAAAGGGATTTGACTCAGCTTGACAATTCAATAAATTGCAATACTCAGCGGTGCATTTGATATTGTTATATCAATTGTTCAATTACTGTGCAATTAAAATGTTCAGCCACTGAGCCTTTCAATTATGACCCGAAAGCAAACCTGAGCAATGGGTTGAGGCAAGCTCACGCTGTATTCACTTGTCTTACAGCCCCCCCCTTTGTTCGAATACTATCACCAGGCCATAAGGCCGGTGATCTTGCCGCGGTCACTTGTGACCAAATGCACCAGGTGCTTTTCTGCATGGGTCACTTGTGCATTGCACCCACAATGCACATTCAACAAGGGCCTCACGACCACCCTCCTGGGTGATTGGGTGGCTATTTAAGCAAACAAAGGGGATTTGACTCAGCTTGACAATTCAATAAATTGCAATACTCAGCCAGACCCCCATTGTTCTTCTGCCTCACGCAAGCATTTCACTTCCCAGTTGCAGCATTCGCTGAGACTCAGCTTCAATTTTGCCCACACGGTGCTGAAACTGCTGAGATCGTCTCAGCTTCACCATGGTATAAAAGACCATCTTCACACGACACGCACTTCACTTTCTCTCTCACCCGCTCCACTTCGTTCAACCTCACCCGCGTTTGTCCTTCTTGTGCGTATTCCCCCTCGTCTTCCTGCCTTTCCAGTCTTTTCTTTCGCACTCGACTAACCCCACTCCCCTTCCTGCTCGCTTTTTGTTTTTCCTGCTAATACTTTCAGAACCCCACTTCTATCGACTTTGTACGTTTTCTCCAATTAAACTTTTGTCAACATTATGATCCAATATTAATAATTCCCTTTCTTCACGACTCTCTTCTAGACTTTTAAAAACCTCCTACTAGCGCTTTTTTAATTTGAATTCCGTTTTAAAATTATAAATCATCGTATGTCTTCCTTTTCTTTCTTGATTGCTTACTTTCTATTCAGTTACTAACCTGCTTTGTTTTGTTTTTAGATGTCATGCACGTTATGCACCAAGCGGGGTATCCCCTGCATTCGTTCCTCGACGACGACCGACGCTTGTGATGCTTGCCGACAAGCACACAAGAAATGTTCGTTCGTCGTCCGCCCCTTCCGACCCCGCGGCCAGAGGAGTTCCCGCCCAAGACGCCCTCGCCAGGACTCCTTTGTGGCCGATGATGATGAAACGATTTCCGAGCGTGAGTGGACCCCGGGACCCCAAACAGGCCAGCGGGAACGATTCAGGACAATTAGCCCAGTCCCCTCAAGCATCGATTTGTCCACCCCCCCTCCTAGGCCACCATCCGATGGTCACTTCACTCCTCGACCTGAGCGAAGTGATTATCCGGCCGATGAAGGATGGCGATGGAAAGAGGACATTTGAGCTTGGGCTGATCGTCACCATGTCTTGTCACCGATGGGATTCAAACGCCAAAGTAAGTTTTCTTTCTCCTCCTTATCTCATTTATCTTCACGCAATAATACTCACTTTTTTCCATTACTCATAGAACCAAACCCCCCGAATCCCCCCCGACAAGACTCTCCCGTTCCTACTTTGCCTCGCGAGCAAACCCCGCGGCAACCCACTCCAGGCCCGAGTGGCACCCGATGGTCTGAGGACTTATTCTGCGGTAAGCAGCCAACTTTCTCTTTTCTCATTTTCACTTTCGCATCAAGTTAACTGACTCTTCCTCATTTTGTAGAAGCCTCCCAGCACGATGAGCCACCTATTCCTGGCCCGAGTCCATCCTCCGAACCACCTGAGGACATTGCGACTCGTGAGCCTCAACCTGAGGTGGCTCCTACGCAATCAACAGAGGAACCTTTTGGTAAGTCCCTATTTCCCTTTTTTAACTCAACTCAACTTTTCCTCACCCCTCCTTTGACCATCTCCAGCTCGTCCCGCAACTCCCCGCTCCATTATCATCATCGACGATACGCCAGTGGGATCCCCCCCTCCCCCTCCCCTTCCACCTTCTTCTTCACCCACTCCCCCACCTTCCCCTCCTACCCCGGTTCCTTCCCCGGATATCCCTCCCATTGACGCCGAGAACCCAACCGCCTCCTCCCCCCCGGTGCCAAGCTCCTCTCATTCCTACGATGACGCTCGCCAGGAATTCACCGACCTGCGCCCGATACTAATGATTCCTCGAGCGATCGTCCATGAATCGATCAACCGAATCTTGTTGGAGCATCGTTGGTTGCTCCACATGATTCCTTTAGTGGATGCAGCTCATCGAAATGAGATGCACCGGGAATTCCGGGAGGAACCAAACTCCCTCCTTGGCGAGGCGATAGAGGCTTATCCAATGGAGGACATCACCGGGATAGTCTCCAAATTCTTAGAAAAATAAAATCCACAAAAAAATCATATTCTTTCCTCTTTTTACCTTTTGTAATACACTCCTTTAGATAAATTATTTGTATTCAATGAAAGATATTTTCAATTTCTCTTGCGTTCTTTGTTCACGTGAATTTATTATAATTCCTCAATGATTCATATTTACTATTGGGTGAGAATAATTTTTGTAAGTGCCCCACCAAAAGTTTGAGTTAGTATTTGTATGTGAGAAAATCTTTTGCCAAAAATGCGCCAATAGTCACCATTCCTGCCTCCTATATTTTCTTCCTCCATTGTTTAGAGCCATATCAAATCTTAACTGTAAAAAAGCGGGAGGTTCCGGCATGTGAGCAATCCACTCCAGATTTATAAGAAATTGCCGTTCCCATGGTCACACGCTATTAATCTTAGTCATGTATTGAATTGTTTAAATTGTCGGGAACCTTCACAAGCATAACGATTGGCGTGTGAGCTGTCGGGAGCCTGAAAAGGCGTAAGGATTGGCGTGTGAGCTGTCGGGAGCCTGCACAGGTGAAAGGATTGGCGTGTGAATTGTCGGGAGCCTGCAAAGGTGTAAGAAATTGTCAGCATTGCTGGCATCCTTCACAAGCCTAAGGATTGGCGTGTGAGCTGTCGGGAGGCAGCACAGGCGTAAGGATTGGCGTGTGAATTTTCGGGAGCCTGCACAGGCGTAACAAATTGTCAGCATTGTTGGCAACCTTCACAAGCCTAAGGATTGGCGTGTGAGCTGTCGGGAGCCTGCACAGGTGTAAGGATTGGTGTGTGAGCTTTCGGGAACCTGCACAGGCGTAAGGATTGGCGTGTGAGTTGTTGGGAACCTGCACAGGCATAAGGATTGGCATGTGAAGCGTTGGCACCCCGCATAGGCGTAAGGAACTTTTAGCATTGTCGGAACCTGCACAAGCATAAGGATTCGCGTGTGAAGCGTTGGGATCCTGGACAAGAGCAACAAACCTGGCATATGTACGATGGAATGCCTCCGTACATAATCCACTTCACCCCTTTTTCATGTGAGACACCCCATCTCCCGCACTCGAAACCATCCAATCCTGGTGTATATTGTCCTCTGCCTTACCCCACCATTATCTACCAATCACGCTACTATTCCGACTGCCTCACTCTTTTAATTGGGCTGAGATTGTATTACCATCCCTGATTTGATAGGCCGCTCCCTCGCCAATCTCATAATAGCCGTGGCTTTTTTGGCACATTGTTTTTGCCAACCTCCTTGAGCATTGTGCGGACATACCCACTAGTGTCGTGCTTTCGTTGTCCTGTGCTGGATCAGTATAATGAAGAAATGTACTGCTGGCCCACACTACCTGAATGAGCCCATGACAATCGGATAGATCAATCCAAAAATGCTCATTTGGGAAAATCAATTTCCCCCCTGTACACCGCTTTGATGCATCTCTTTGAATTTGGCCGGTCTCCTTATCAGCTTGAAACCACCATCCCGAAGCATACAGCGATGCATCCTTATCAACATGAGGTGCGTTTTTGAATCCATTCATGGTGAAAGTGAGTGCCGAAGCAAACTCACATGCACCCTGATTTGTGGGATTATTGCCTTCATACTTGACTTGATCAAAAGAGGGAACCCTCAATGAGCTGTAGCAATTTTGAATCTTCTGAAATAAATTATCCCCAACATATCGTAAGGATTGACCTAGAATGCGACCCACCGAGCTAAGATTGGCCCCTCGGTCCCGCCATTCATCTTTTGCATTTTCAATTTTTCCAGCACTACCATACAGACCAAATTGTTCATTCTTCATGGTGCATTTGCACCACCCAATTGCGAACATAAATCCCTCCAGTAATGCTCCATTTGTTGCAATAGGGTCAGTGAACCTCTTTTCGCGAAATAAGAATTGTGATAATTCATCCCATTGATTGACCTCGACTTCACTCATTGTTGTGAATGGTCCGAATTCAACAAGGGCAATGAGTAATCCGGTTGAAGAGAAAATTGCCACACGGCCAAAGTGAATGCGTTTGATCTGATTGACATCCACCACCCTCCGAATTTCACTTGGGGTGATATTTGCTGATACTGGCATTGATATTTGTGCTGTTGGGCGAGAGGAGGAAAAAAACCTATTCATTCGGGTGGTTTTGCGCTCATTTGTCTTTTGGGATCTGCTACTATTACCGAGTGGTTGTGGGATCACTATGTGTTGAAGCACACAAGATATCAGATACTGCCAAGGAGCTTTCTTCGGCACACATCCTTTGACTTCCCTGTTGGAGCCCACAGGACATTGGCACAATCTGAACCGACTAAAGCCAATGTTCTTCTGTGGGGCCCAATGAGGGTGCCACATAAATGTGGAAGCATATATATATATCTATATATATACACTGAGATTAAGCGAGAAACTCACACTTTCCTTCCTAAGCCCAACGCTTTCTCGCGAGTTCCCTTCTACGCTCTTTTCCTTTTTTCGTGAATGGCATGCTTGCAGCAGAAAATGAAATGAAACCAAATGATTACTGATTTATTAATACCACCTAAATTGAATTGCGGACGATGAATCTTTTTTAATTGCGGCTAAAAAGAAAGATCACACCTGACCTTTGCGAATTCGCGATCTCAAATACCTGAACCTAAAAATTGCAGTGGATAGTGCATTATTCAATTTTACATATTGATGTTCCCATGCAATCACTTTCCAATCTAACCATTTGGAATATTGCAAGCACACGCAAATGCAATATGCATCCTGCTGCGGATCCCTAGTTATCCCAGTCCTCTTGAAAGACACAGTAACATTTTGCCTATTATGGGCTGGCGGGAAGTGATAAACGCGACTTCCCGCAATGCCCCCGAGTGTGCTACTCGCGGGCACAAAGCCTGACTCAGCTTGCATCTTGGCGGAGTCTTTGAAATGATGTACGGAGGCATGCCACCGTACAATTACTATTGGTACTCAGACTGTGGCATCCGGCAGTAGAAGGATAGGAAGTCATGATTATTAAATTCATAAATCACTTTGCAAAATCAAATTACAATCTATCTAGTACAAAGCTAATCTAAAACGGGTCAATCCTGGTTGTGAGTTTAGCTGACCTGGGTACCGTCAAGGTGACCTCATCACTTGAACCAAGACCGCGTTTTGCCACCCAGGCATCACCAAAGTCTCATACTAAGCATCGTGCAAATTCAAATCTAAGAGGTACAGTGGGGTTAAAAGACTCTGATGAGAAGAAACTTTTATTCAGTAAATTACATATATACTTATTAGTACGTAGCCACACTGGCTCCACTAGATTTTTACCCTCTGAAAGTTTTGCGGAAATGTCAATTAGTGATAAAGCCCCTTTAACTGAGCTTGTTCTCCAGTCATCTGAGCATACCATCAAACCACGAACCCCCGCCGCACAGAATGCCGCTAATATACCATAGCAAATTCGATTTATTCCAAGATTCTTGTGACACGCCAAAAGATCTTTGATGGCCTCATTTTTTTTTGAGTTCGTGAGTTTGCCTTTGATGCCATTAACTTTGACCTTTGTATGTGCACGTACCATGTTGTACGCAATCATCAAATGGATAACTGTATCCATTAGATCCTCCAGGTTCTTGTGCGGCTTTGTGGATATCTCATTGTCAGCGCCGCCACCTTCAATACTGAGTTGGGTTGCACGTTGCTTCGTTTACTCAAGCAGGAGGCAAGGTATTCAACTGCTCCCCGTTCGAGTCCAAGAGGATCGGTCGAATTTGATGTTGGTGCAACATACGGTTTGGGTGCAATCACATTGTATGAGACTAAACTAATGGATTCAAACATAACATTTGCCCAAAAATGTTTAACTTGATTGGCGGGGTAAAGAAGGCTCTGACCCATTTTGAAGAAGGAGTGTTCAGATTTGGGGAGATTATCTGGAGGTTTAGCTGATTCCTTCATCAATTTGAGATTCCAAATGTTGTAATCAAAAAACGCTTCTGTTTTGGTTGGCTTAAAAAAATCTAACCCTGTATATTGCAATTTATATCACCAGTCAACAGCCAATAATCAAGTATCATGCACAAAGATAAAAAGAACTCACCTGCCATCTCAAGGTCCTGCAGCCAAGCCGACATTTTAAGATCTTGGTTACTGATCACCTTAATACCAACGGGCAGGAATGTATGAGCATCCTTGGTTGGTAAATTGTCCCATCTATTTTTGTAAATCCTATTGATATTATCAAGCCCCCTTTTCCATGATTGTTGAGAAATATTGGAATGATAATTCAAAATGCCTGCAAACTCTTCCATGCGGGATAAACATATTCCTTGAGAATTCGCAGCGGATGACACTTTGGGCTCAGCGTCGGGAATTATATCAGTCATATCTTGTCCCATTGTATCATGTTTAATTGTTTCCCTTTCTTGAGGGGCTTGAATATTCTGAGGAGAGGCGGGAGGGGTTGCATCATGCATTGTTTCATTGGGTATCGGGGGGCTTTCAGTATGTGGAGCTTCATCATGGATTGTTTCATTGAGTATGGGGGGGGTTCAGTATGCGGAGGTTCATTATCAATATGGTCCACTTCAACATTGATCATTTCATCACCTTGATCCTGGGAATTCTTTGCGGCTTCAAAGGTACGGCGTTTTTTGTTGGTTTTTTTGGTCGCATGTATATTTGGTCTTTTTCCTAATCCTTTGCCTGGAAATCCAATTACGACTCGAGATCCTTCAGGTAGAGATTCTCCCACCTCCACACCTGCCCATATATTGTAAGAAGCTATTTTTATCAATTTTGTTTTGAATTAGTAATGGACTTACGGTTCAAATCCATTTTGAGGAGGCTCATGGCTTCAGCAATCTTTTGACGCACATAATCAGGAATTTTACTATCATTTTGAATTTTTTCGAGCCTTGGGATTGTTTGAGCAATGTTGGAGACAAATTGTTCCTTGGATATAATTTCCACCTCCCCACTGAAAATTACATCATCTTGCCCATCATCTTCTGTCGGTGCACAAGGTTCAACAGTCTTTTCCTTCTCATAACTTTTAAAATTCGGTTTCTGAGAGCTTGGTGGTTGACCTGAAATAAAGGCTATGACACAATATCAGGTTTTGAGAGATTAGAAATACTCAAGATGGATGTATACTCACATTCTGGAAGAGCTGGTGGATCTTGATTATCTTCATGTGACTGGCTCTCTGCTTCAATGCCTAATTCACGACTACTGGCCATATCAGAGATTTCACTTCCACTCTCTGGGGCTGAAGTTGGTCGTTCATTAAATTCCGTTGAATTTCCCGGGGTTTGGGCCATCGCGGAGGTAGTTTAGTAAGCAAATAGATGGTGACAAGTTGATTGATAACTTGTTTGAAAATTTTGAATAAAAAGATCCAAATTGAAGAAAATAGGTGGAAGTAAAATAATCGCATTTGCAAAATGCGATTTGGCGGGAAATTGAAGGAGGCGATGTTTTGCAAATTATTTCATATCATGCAAATGAAATCACTTCCCTGTGAGACATTGAATAAAGTTGACTAGTGAGAAACCTACTAAAGTCAACTTTTGAACTATTCAATGCTCATGAGGTAAGGACTAAGCAAAGTGTTCCATTTGAATGATATGAAATAAAATGGTTTTGTCAGCGAAAAAGGAGACACAATTCTTGTCTTAAATAGTCCACTTATTAGGTTTTAATTTGCGAGTCTCATGATTTAAACCCTAACCACAACATTGTGAATATACTGACCAATTTCCCCTGAGGTCCTGTTGGCAGAGAAGGCCACTCAGCATATTTCGGCGATGGCATCCATTGTGTACGCCAACAAGCCACCGTACACACTATGGATGTAGTACAGAAGCTTAAGGATGGTAAGCGGCGTTGGGGCATGTCGGGAGGGCACTTCATGAGCGTAAGGATGGTGAGCATTGTCGGGAGCATGCCGGGAGGGCACTGCGCGAGCGTAAGGATCGTAAGCAGTGTCGGGAGCATGTCGGGAGGGCACTCCGCGAGCATAAGGATCGTAAGCAGTGTCGGGAGTATGTCGGGAGGGCACTCCGCGAGCATAAGGATCGTAAGCAGTGTCGGGAGCATGTCGGGAGGGCACTCCGCGAGCATAAGGATCGTAAGCAGTGTCGGTAGCATGTCGGGAGGGCACTCCGCGAGCATAAGGATTGTAAGCAGTGTCGGGAGGGCACTCCGCAAGCAGTGTCGGGAGTATGTCGGGAGGGCACTCCGCGAGCATAAGGATTGTAAGCAGTGTCGGGAGGGCACTCCGTGAGCATAAGGATCGTAAGCAGTGTCGGGAGCATGTCGGGAGGGCACTTCATGAGCGTAAGGATGGTGAGCAGTGTCGGGAGCATGGCGGGAGGGCACTCCGTGAGCATAAGGATCGTAATCAGTGTCGGGAGCATGTCGGGAGGGCACTGCGCGAGCATAAGGATCGTAAGCAGTGTCGGGAGCATGTCAGGAGGGCACTGCGTGAGCATGTCGGGAGGGCACTGCGCGAGCATAAGGATCGTAAGCAGTGTCGGGAGCATGTCAGGAGGGCACTGCGTGAGCATAAGGATCGTAAGCAGTGTCGGGAGAATGTCGGGAGGGCACTGCGCGAGCGTAAGGATTGTAACCAGTGTCGGGAGCATGTCGGGAGGGCACTACACAAGCGTAAGGATGGTAAGGGTGGGGGTGTGAAAGTGTAAGGAGTGGTGAGGACGGAGATGGGGGGCAGGCAGTGTCAGAGTCTCATCTGGAGGGTGGTGTGGGCGCGTAAGCATGCTAAGCGTTGGGGAGGCGGAAGCTATTAGGCAAAATTACCCAAACGTTGAGAATAGTGTTGAAACGGGTTTGGGCTTTGAGTGACATTCTCATGTGACACATGTGACGATTGACGTTGTCTTGACGCTGACGTGACGTGACCCACTAAATCCAGTGACTATAAAGTGACACTAACGAGACTGAAGCAAGATTTTATACTGACCGCGGTGCGACGTGAAGTCAATCGCCGACGATTGACGCAAGATTCGCCCTGGTGTTGGAATTAAATATAAAAATGCATCTGTAGAAATATCTACCAGATCTACTGAATATTCAGAAAACTAGTATTATAGTGTTAGAATATGAGTGTATCATAGCTTATAGGTAATATTCAAGTATGAAAATATATGTTGATAAGATATACTGATAAAAAGGTATGATATTCCCTGAAGGTGAGAATATATGAAATAAGGGCGGACTAAGTGATATAAGGGTAAAATATAATAGGCGAAGTGTAGATATTGATGATATAATGATATTCTATGGAAATAAAGCTTTTTAGATTATACATTGGGAGTATCATCACAAGATATCGAGGAGAAATATGAATATATGATAGTAATAAATATAGGGTATTGGTAAAAACACGTAAGAGCTTACGTGTTTTTACTAAAAACTTATGTGTTTTTACCATCAATTGGTAAAAACACGTAATTTTATGGTAAAAACACATAAGGGATGGTTTTTAAATGAAATATGGCTATTTATGGCATTTATGATGCCATTTATGCCATTTGTGGCATTAAAAATTCCATTTATGGCATTAACAGTGCCATTAATGGAATTATCAATGAAATATTTCTGATGCCATTAATGCCATTTATGGGATCAACAATGCCATAAATGGCATTAACAATGCCATAACAAATGGCATTAACAGTGCAATTAATGGCATTAACAGTGCCATAAATGGCATTAACAATGCCATAAATGGCATTAACAATGCCATAACAAATGGCATTAACAGTGCCATAAATGGCATTAACAATGCCATAAATGGAATTAACAATTCCATAAATGGCATTAACAATTCCATAACAAATGGAATTAACAATTCCATAACAAATGGAATTAACAGTGCCATAAATGGCATTAACAGTGCCATAACAAATGGCATTAACAGTGCCATTAATGGCATTAACAATGCCATAAATGGCATTAACAATGCCATAAATGGCATTAACAATGCCATAAATGGCATTAACAATGCCATAAATGGCATTAACAATGCCATAAATGGCATTAACAATGCCATAAAAAATGGCATTAACAGTGCCATAACAAATGGCATTAACAGTGCCATTAATGGCATTAACAATGCCATAAATGGCATTAACAATGCCATAAATGGCATTAACAATGCCATAACAAATGGCATTAACAGTGCCAAAAATGGCATTAACAGTGCCAAAAATGGCATTAACAATGCCATACCAAATGGCATTAACAGTGCCATAAATGGCATTAACAGTGCCATAAATGGCATTAACAGTGCTATTAATGGCATTAACAGTGCCATTAATGGCATTATCAATGAGATATTATTGATGCCATTAATGCCATTTATGGCATCAACAATGCCATTTGTGGCATCAAAAATGCAAAATTTCTGATGCCATTAATGCCATAAATGGCATTAATAATGCCACAAATGGCATTAATAATGCCACATTAACAATGCCATTAATGGCGTTACTAATACCATGAATGGCATTATCAATGCAATAAATGGCATAATGCCATTTATGTAACACCATAAATGGCATTGTTAATTCCATTTATGTAATGCCACAAATGGAATTTTTGATTCCATAAATGGCATTTTCGATGCCATTTATGTTATAGTTAAGGCCATTAATTCCATTTTTAAGGCCAATGTTAAGGCCATTAATGCCACTTATGGCATTTTCAAGGCCATTAAATTCAATTTATGGCATTTCTGTAATGCCATTTATGCCAATTTTCTGGCCATAAATGGCATCTGTATGTCATTCTTGATGCCATTTATGGCATTATTATGTCATTAGTGATGCCATTTATGGCACTTTTGATGTGATAAATGGCACTGTTAATGCCAAAAATCAAACTTTAACTTCCACTCATCATAAATTAAATTTTGAATTCAATTTATGTCATAAATGGCATTTTCAATTCAACTACAAACATGAACAAAAAAACATAAAAAAAGATGGACTTTTTGGGCCTACAAATGTTCTTGCAAAAAAAATACCAAAATGTTGGGCTTCTGGTTTATTCTTCTCAACATTCTCACCTTCATTTTAAAAAAAAAATTATTGAAATTCATAAGTGGGAACATTGTTAATGAATTTTTTCAAAAAAATGGGCCATTTTACCAAATTTCCCAAAATAGAAAAATTGGGCAAAAAAAAAAAATGAAAAAATTTGGGGACCTTCACATCCCATGTCGGAAAGAATATGGCAAAAAAAAATGTTAAAAATTCTCAAAGATGAGCCTGAGGAATTTTTATCAAAAAATTAGGTTACTTATGTGTTTTTACCATAAAATTACGTGTTTTGGCCATAATTTGGTAAAAACACATAAGGGCTTACGTGTTTTTACTAAAAGCTTACGTGTGTTTACCAACACCCTAAATATAGGGTGTTGGTGAACACACATAGGCACTTATGTTTTTTACCAATTTATGGCCAAAACATGTAAGTGACCTATCTTTTTACAAGAATTCCTCCAGCTTAGTTGTGAAGATTTTCCTAATTATTTTTCAATATTTTTTCCAACATGGGATGTTTAAATCCCCATTTTTTTCAATTTTTTTGCTAATTTTTTTCAATTTGGCCAATTTGGAAAAATGGCCTGTTTTTTTCAAAAATTCATGAAGAATTTCCACAATAATAAATCACCATTATTTTCTTTTAAGATAAAGGGGAGAATCTTGAGACTCCAAATCCAGAAGCCCATAATTTTGGGATTTATTCTGGGTGGGACAAGTGAAAGCGCAAAAACCTTTGTTTTTTTTCAATATTACTTCTTCATGTTTGTAAAATGACTATTTATAAGTACAAAAGTTCCTTTTTTTTGATAAAAAAAAGAGGCTGAGGTGGTAATTAAGAAATAAAGATTACTGAGGAGGGGGATATCTTGCATAAAATGTAAGTACATAAAGATTTGATCCACATCAACCTCTAAAATAGTTGGTTTTTTCTGCCTTGGAAGAAATATTGGAAAAATATAATGTCCTACCTTTCTTGAATTTATCTGCCCACCCCAGGGCTTGTGTTTTGGAATGAAGTTTCCAATTCACAGCAGTGGGGGGGAGGGTAAACTTTAGAAATGTTCATATCAAAAGGAACAAAACAAGAACAGCTATCCAAGAACCAGATTAAAATATAAAAATGGGTTTATTGTCATTTTGAGGAAAGAAAGAGAAATATTGGACTGTGGAATAAAAGGAAAATGGTCTGTGATACTTATTTACAATTGGATCCCCCATATCAGGCATGGACATCCACTTTTTCTTTGGAGCATGGCCAATGTTTTAGTACCATTCACTTCTGTCCAAATAAGAGAATAATGAGGGTACCAAAGCATTCATGGATTAATAAAGTTTCTGATTATTTTGAATCTCTTCAACTAAGTCACCTCTGAAATCATCCCATTGATCTCAAGTCTTGTAATGGTAATGGGATACCATTCTGTAGCCAAAGTTTCCATCACCCTGGAAATTGATGGGCTTGAAGGTTAATTTAAAAATATATTTTGGAAAGTATTCTGAGCCAGTTACATAATGAAAATGGGTCAAAAATGAACAAATATTTAAATAAACAAAAAATACTATATTAAAATGAGTCAAAAACTCACAAAGAGCTTTGATAATGAATCAATTTTGTGACAATTTCTTTGGAAATGCTCACAGGTTGGGTCAATTTTATGATATATTCTCAAAGCTTTTGCAGGCTTGTGGGACTTTCTTTCTGAGTTTCTGCTACTCTTGGCCAAATTTCTGGACCTTCAGAGGGTGACTCCTGATTTTCTGTATTAATTCAATTCAGTTGCTGAAGTTAGTGAATATTATCAAGTGATCAATTTGGATAAAGAGGCCTCAGAGTATTCAGAATCTTAAAATCAATAAACTTGAATAATTTGAGGGGGGGCTATTGACTGTGAGGTTGAAATGTTTATGCTGGTCACTTTTGATGGGGGTCCTCCTCTTGTCTTGTATTAACTCGAAATGATTTCAAATCTTGAGGGATCTCTTATATTTTTATTTTCATTTTTAGGGTATTGGTAAAAACACGTAAGAGCTTACGCGTTTTTACTAAAAACTTACATGTTTTCACCATCAATAGGTAAAAACACGTAAGGGGTGGTTTTTAAATGAAATATGGCTATTTATGGCAGTTCTGATGCCATTAATGTCATTTATGGAATTAGAAATACCATTTATGGCATCAACAGTGCCATTAATGACATTATCAATGCACTATTTTGGATGCCATTTATGGCATCAACAATGCGATTTGTGGCATTAACAATGCTATTTATGGCACTAACAGTGCCATTAATGGCATTATCAATGCAATATTTCTGATGCCATTAATTCCATTTGTGGCATTAACAAGGCAATATTTCTGATGCCATTAATGCCATAAATGGAATTATTAATTCCATAAATGGCATTGATAATGCCACATTAACAATGCCATTAATGGTATTGCATAAATGACATTAATAATGCCACATTATAAATGCCATTAATGGTATTAAATTCAATTTATGGAATTGTTGTAATGCAATTTAGGCCAATTTTCTGGCCATAAATGGCATCTGTATGTCATTCTTGATGCCATTTATGGAATTATTATGTCATTTGTGATGCCATTTATGGCACTTTTGATGTCATAGATTGCACTGTTAATTCCTAAAATGAAATTTTACCTTCCACTCATCATAAATTAAATTTTGAATTCAATTTATGTCATAAATGGCATTTTTAATTTAAATACAAACATGAACAAAAAACGTCAAGAAACAAGGACTTTTTGGGCCTACAAATGTCCTGGAAAAAAATATCCCAAAATGTTGGGCTTCTAGTTTTTCATTTCCAAGATTTTTCCCTTTATTTTTTTAAAAAAATATGGAAATTCATAAGTGGGAACATATTTAATGAATTTTTTTGAAAAAATAGGCCATTTTGCCAAATTGGCCAAAATGGAGAAATTGGGGAAAAAAAAATTGAAAAAATTTGAGGACCTTCAAATCCCATGTCGGAAAAAATATGGCAAAAAGAAATTATAGAACTTCTCAAAACTGAGCCTGAGAAATTTTTATCAAAAAAATAAGTTACTTATGTGTTTTTACCATAAACTTATGTGCTTTGGCCATAAATTGGTAAAAACACATAAGGCCTTACGTGTTTTTACTAAAAGCTTATGTGTGTTGACCAACAAATTTTTATTTTTTCTTTTATTTTTTGCTCCTTGAGGGCTTCCACGGATAATTTTGCATTATAGTGGGTCTTCATAATATTCTTGACCCTCTTGACTCCTGGGAATTTGATTAAAAGGGACTTTTCCAGTCAAAACATCTTAAACGTTCTGAAGAATGGATGTTATTTCTGCCATTGGTCTTTGAAAAAGATCTTCCCCAACATCTTGAAGTATTATTTTTTCTTCATTAATTCTTTCTTTCCCAACACTTTGATCATCACCTTGATAGCCAGTCTGAGAAGAATATGAAAAAGAAAATCAGTTAATGTAAAAAACAACTAAGAAATTGAATATGAAAAAAATTCTCACAGGTAAATTCAAATGGAACTGGGGATGGAAGTCTGATGATTGGCACCTTTGGAACTTCAAAAATTCCTACTGGGTATTGTGCTTGAAAGATATGCCTTGATAATTGCTATATTTTTTGGTTCATTTTTCATTGGGGGGAAATTTGGTTTTGAAATTTTCAAAAGCTATCTGAAGGGCATAATGAGACACCTTGGAATTAAGAGAACAGATGTGTCAAGTGAAATTCTTGACATCAAAAATAATTCCTTTGAAGATTCTGTTGATGATTTCAATTAATTGTTTATTGAAATCCATGTGTAGGGCCCTAACAACCTCAAGGAGAGTACCAGTAGACTCTTGGAGCCAAATTTTAATCATGACATGGGCCCCTTAAGCTCTTGAGGTGGACTCCATACCCAGGTGACAATGGTAGTTAGTCCAGGCCAGGATATAATACTCCTTTAGAAGAAGCCAGGTTTCTTCCAAATATTGAAACACTTCAGGATTTTTGACTTGATCTTGAAGCTTCTTCCAATGATCTCTAAAAGAACTTTCAGTTAATGAATAAATTGCCTGAGAAATTAGTCCCAAAGTCATTAATGATCACAATAAGAAGAACAAAAGTGAAAGATAAAAGTAATTTACTTGATTCCAAAGGCCCATGAAATTTTCAAAATCAGTTCCATGACCAATATTCTTCATAAATTGAGAAGATAAATGTCTATTGATGTGCCAAATTCATTAAATGACTTTTGAGTGTGGGAAGAGATTCTTAAGAGAATGCTTCAAGGCAAAATCCCTGTCAATAAAAATAGCTGGAGGGGGGCCAATATTGGTGTTTTTGAGAGCTTTTTATATGTATTGATTCAATTCCCCAGTATATCAGGGTTCAGCTTCATACTTCATCAAACAAAAAGCCTCAGAAAAGGTCTTATTTGTTGATCTGAATCCAACAATATTAAAAGGGGGAATCTTGTACTTATTGGTTTTATAAGTACAATAAATAAGAATCACATGAGGAAAGCCATGAAGAAGCTTTATGGCAAGGGGGTGAGACAAAAACAAGGAGGCAATGTGTCCATCAGTATCCCTTGCAAAAGACTACACAAAGGTTTCCTCTTTGAGGGTGTGAATAAGAGCATCAATGGGCCTTCTGATTTTCAGTTTGTCTTTCTTGATTTTATTTACTTGGTTAAAAGTGTCTTGAAGGATTACAGGCCTGTCAGACCCCTCTGTCTGAATAATTGGGCCTGAATTTTCCTTGGAATTAGCAGTGATTCAGACATCTGAGAAATTTGGGAATATTTTCTTGCATAAAGTATGAATGCACAGTCAATATTTCTTGAAGTGACTATTTTGAAGGAATTATTGTGGGAATTAGTGGTCCCACACCTCTTACAACCTTTTTCAATTTGGTTGTGGGTCATATTGGACCTCAAGGTGGACACAGAATAGCCCTGTGCCTTGGAAACATTATTCACATGCTTCCAAAGAAGCTCACAGGTATGACATTCACTTTCAGTTTGGGGTTGAAGCATTATTTAGTGAAAAAGCTGTATAAATTTAAAAAAGGGGGAATTAAGAGATTTGGAATGAGGCAAGCACCTTTTGAAATATGAAAAAGAAGGGATAGAAGGTGTAAAAAGACAAACAAAGTGGGTAAAAGTGAAAATAATTGGCTGAAGAATGAGATGAATAGATGAGGGAAGGTAAAAGTCTGGAATTTTAGAGGCTTGGAGGCTTGTTCTTTTGGAGGAAAACACAGTCTTTGGGGAAAAAATAGAGTGTGTAGAGTATTGGATTTTTTTTGCAAGGCTGTTTTTTTAAAAAAAACCTTTTTTTTTGGGGGGGCACCTGAAGAAAATTGTGAAAAAAATGGACAAGGGGGTGTTTTTGGGGTGTTTTGACAGGTCTTTGACCTATAAAAGCTTTTTTGTGTTTTATTTTCATTTAAAATTGGACTAAGGAGCCCCTTATGTGTTTTTACTAATTTATGGCAAAAAAATGTAAGTTTTTAGTGAAAACATCTCAGGACTTACATTTTTTACCAGTTTGCTTACATGGTTTCACCAACACCCTATATATATAATGATATTAATTTTAACTCTTTTAAGTATTTTCATGGCTGATAATTTCAAAATAAACTATTTTACTTTAGCTTATAAAGGTATAGAATATTAACATTATAATCTGTTTATCACTTTTCTTGAGATATTATTAATAAGATGAGTTTATAGCTAACACTACTATGATAACTTTACCATTTACTCAGTATCAAGATATTAAATTGGTAATTTGAATTAATTCATCTGATGAGATATTTGAGTACTGTGTTTTGATATAACATATTGAGATTTTCCTTTTGATCCATTGATATATATTTCTAGAATCTCCAACTTGAGAAGGGCTGTCTTATCCCTAGAAATGAGGGTATAAATATCATTATATTTGGGAAAAAGTGTCATTATTATGGTGAAATGAGTTAGAGAGGAGCTTTATTAATATTATTTACCATGAGAAAAATGACTGCACCTGAAAGTAGGTTTTGCCTTTGGAAATTAGCTTGGACCCAATTTGGACTGACATTGGACCCTTTGTATAAACTAGGTTAGAACTAGGAGTTTAATGCTTGGCAGTATACCAAGTTATTCCACGGCACTGGAATATTACAGAATTCCCAAGATGTTCTTTCTTTGTTTAATTTAATATAGTAAACATAAATTATATTGTATGGAAATAATTTCCATATATATTTTCATCCAAAACACAATATTCTTTGTGATTATGAATTGAATTCACAAATCCAATTCAACATTAAAAATTTCTATCCTTTTTATGGAAAGAAGAAATTGAATTCAGTTTTGAAAATGAATCAAACCTTTATCTTTATTTATTTATGCCTTATCATGACTTTAAAACAGTATTATTTCTTATTTCTTCCTCAAAAGGTTGCTTAATGAGATAAAAATCAGTTTTTTTCCATTTGAGAATTCTCTGAATAAAATGGATTGTTGGATGTTTATTCCTCTTAAATAGTTAAGCTTGAGTAACTTCAGGTGAAACAAATAAGAGATTTCTCATTTCTTTCAATGAAATAATTTCTAACAAATATGATTTATTTTCTTCTTCATTGATTAAATCTCCTTTAATTTAAGTAGTAGTTTGTTTTTTTCCCTTTTCTGATTACTTTGTATCATAAGTAATTTTTTTAACTTTTATTCTAAAGGATAATTTGTTTTTCAAGAGAAATTTATTGACCCTTTCTTGCTCTGAGGTATGGTGACATGGGTAACCGAGAATTACTGGGCTGTATGAAATAAAGCTCTTTCTCCTGGAAGAAATATTAAAGTAAAAAGAAAATTACAGTAAAGGCCCTGTAATGGCTTCTATTGTAAAATTGCCAGCGATAATCGACCAATTTACAGTAGTGGCCCTTACAGGTCCTGCACTGTAGCGTATTTGACATGTGTGAATGAAGTTACAGTAGCAGGCCTTACAAGGCCTCTTCCTGTGAATTTGATTGAAAACCAAAACATCAAATTAAGCTAAAACCACTGAATCAAATAAAAGATAAAATAAAAAATAAACTAAAAATAAAACATGAAAAAAATAATTAATAAAATAGTGAAAATAGCATATCAAAATGAAACATGGATAAAAAACTGTGAAAAGCTGAAATAAAAACAATAAAAAATATGTTTTTGAGTGGCAGAAAGATGCTTTTTGCTACTTAATTCATTCAAAAAATACAAAAAAAATGATTATAATAATAAAAAGAAGTGCAGAAAACCTTTAATTAATTTTGGATTCATTATTTGTTTGAGTTAGTTCCATAATTTAATTCAAATTATTAATTGAAATAAGCTTTTGAAAATATTTCTTCCAGATTTTGTGTTTCTGTTCATAAATCCAAAATTAAAATTAAAGGATATTCAAATTAAAAAGAAATTTGGGAAAGAAAAATAGGAGTATATGCTTTCAATATAGTTATGCTATTAATAATGAAAAATTGCGATGTTTTGTTTTTTTTCAAGAAAGAAGGACCAGTTATCTCCCAAATTAAGAGCTATCTGCCCATATAGCATAGGATTTGGTTAAAAAATCTCAAAAACCTTTATTTCCCTGTAATATTTCTCAAATAATTTCAATATTGATATTAATAGTATTCCTTCAAATTTGTGAGAGTAAAGAGAATTTTTTATTTGAATTTAAAGACTATATAATTGCAAATTTCTATCAAATTTCCATTTTTCAACGCGCATGATTATTGATTTATTTTGATAATAAATCCACTTTTCATAGAATATGTTTTTATATGGGCTGAAAAATTTGTGGGAGGATCATATTCACAGATTCCCATCAAAAATATGATAAACTGGGTGAATTACTTGGAAAAACTTTGATAATGAAAATTAAACACTTGAAAAATTCTTCAGATCATATTTTGATCCTTATTTGACATGGCTTTGCAGATGTATATGTGTTCCTTAAATCTTGGTTCCAATATCTTCAAGCTTATTTATGTGGCTTCCTTCTTTGAAATATAATTTTCATCAATAATGCAGCCCTTTAATTGAGAATAAATACCAAAAATGAACTCTCATATCATATTGTAAAAACACTATAAGATTTTCATATATAAACCTTTTGACTACACCTTGTAGAAAGCTGATTATAATTAATTTAAAATTCTGTTAGGATTTTGAAATTTAGTAAACTAATTTTAGCTTTACAAACATCTCAAAAGATCTATAATTAAATTTTGAGAAATAAATTTGTTGAAAGAATTTATTTATACCAACAATTTGTCCTTTCTATCATCTAGGGTTTCCATCATTTTAAATAAACTAAAAAAATAATTTCATTTACTCATAGATATTAAGCTCTTAATTATTCTTAATGGCTATTTATTTGTAATTTGTTTTAAGTCAAAGAAGTAATAAGAGTCTATAGAGGTGTTCTTTATGGCTCTGAGGAAATTTTAATTTAGAGAAACTAGAAAATTTTATTCTGAATAGTTTTATAATCTGAGTTTCTTGTTGTGTATTAATGACAAAGTAAGAAAGATAATTTGAGATACTTAAGGTTATCTAAAAATCAAGTTCAGATAAAACTTTGAGTTTTCCAGTACATGGAGAGCTCTTGATACATCCTAATAATGTAAAATTGGATTCAGTATGAAGAAAATTGAATTCAAAATGTAAAAATCCCATATAATTAATAAAAAATAATAGAAGAATTAGTTAAATAGCAAACTATCATGATTTTTTTTAAAATAATCAAAAAATCTTCAGCCACATTTATAGATGAAGATTACCTTTCCAGGAATTGCACATAAGTACTTATATTGATTGAGCTTTCTTTTATAGGTTGATTCAGATCTTGCCCTAATTTACTCAAAATAAAAACTTGAATGATCCTAGTTCTTTACATATTGAAGGAATCCACTAGATCAAGATGGTAAAAGTAGAATTAATAAATTCTCCACAATACTATAACAAGTGAAGCTGAATTGGTATCAAGAAAGATAAATATTGTAAGGTTTGACTATGAAACAATAAGTAAAAATTACTAATATTTTACTTATTGTACTATGAATGTCCTTATAAATGAAATAAATAAGATAAAAATAATTATATTATTAAATAAATATAATAACATTATTTATATTATAAAATATAATATAATAAAGTAAATATATTAATATAAAATAATTAATATATTGAATGGAACTTTATTATTGTTACAAAAAAACAATAAAGGCGTAAAAAATTGTTTTTTATTAATAAAAAACAATTAATAACAATAATATTACCAATATTAAAGTTATAAATTAATATAAACACTATCTATATTAATTAAAGAATTATTAAAAGAATAATAAAGAGAAAATAACCTACTTTTAATACTTAATATAATATTTTTGAGATATTTTACGCCAAAAATGTAAATACAACTTATCCAAACTGTATTTACAATAAAAATGGAGAAAATTACAAATATTCTTGATTTTTATGTGGAAATGAGATTTTAGAGAGATCTTTAACAAAAACAATTAAATAAATGATTCAATCACATCAAAATTTATGATTATAATAAGATGATCTTTGGTCTTTAATAATATAAAAGTTTTATATATAAAGAATAAAGATATTACCTTTTTAATTGTATTGATTTAATGTTTTTGATGCGTCTGAGGGGAAAACAGAGTAAAAAGAGCTCCATTTATAGTAGGTACCTCCCTCTTAGAGTCCAAAAAGCCTCTAGTAGACGTGTACTGATCATATCCACTGGAATTGATCAATATTTTAAGGTTTGGTGATGATTACATCATTATTACGCCATTATTTAGAGTTATCACTATAACTCTAAGTTTAATGACGTCAAAGGCTTGGCAGAACCCCAAATTTTGTGGATTTTATTAGTTTTAATCATAAACTAACAGTATTCACTAATTGTATCACTCATATGACTGTTAAACTTAATTTAAAGTTACAGTGAGTGATCATAAATGATCAAATTAAGCTCAAACTTTGATCGTTAATAACTTTTAAGATTTACACGCTACAGCAATTCAGAGAGTGAATTCTAATAGCTTGTCATAACATCATTATGCTTCCAAGAGCATTTCATTACATCCTCAAAACCCTTTTTTTGATGATTTTTCTTGTAACTCATCTTTTCTGTCAAAATTTAATATTTTAAACTTCAAACCATGATTTCAAGGGGTTATACCTTGAATATTATAATAAATAATACATCATTCTTCACGAATGAACTAGGAGAATCCAACTGTGTGCTTTTTTTTAAGTTTGGACCACTTTCACAACAAAGTGGTCAACAGCTCTGTTGATTTTAGTCAATAATCCCATATAGTTTTTAACCTTGTTTATAACTTGTGAAATAAACTTCATTTCTGTATTCCTACAGTAATTACGTGATGACTTTATCTTTGGTTCATCACTCTATCATTCATATTTCAAACGATATTAGCTAAAATCCTTGAATATATGCGTTGACCAAAAAAGTGCATATATTCAGCTTAATTCCTTAAGTATTGACTTTGGAGCTTCGCTTCTTAATTGTTTTATATGTGTATCTTTATGGAGAATCCAATGGGACCATTTATTTCACATTTTGTTTCATTGGTCTTTGAAATAAATAGGGATTTGTGTTCTTTATAAGGTATTATTACTTATAACTTATTAAATATTGAGTTTACAGATATGCCATGAAAATGATATATGTGTATCTTACTATGGGGAATCCAATGGTATAATTTATTTCACATGTTTATTCATTGGGGTTCAAGTTAAACCAAGTTTTATGCCAATTTATGGTATTTTTGTAGCTTTAAGATAATTATTTTTAATGTATAATTATTTTGAATATTTCTTGTGACCTTTTTTGAGTATGTGGTCATATCTCAAAGGTTCACATTCCCTACCACCAAAAAAGATTGTACCACAATCTGATATGTGTAATTAGGGTATCATCCACTGTCCTACCTCTTCAATAGATTTTGTTAGTCTTGAAGCTCAATAATGCTTAACTTTGCTATTTTCCAGGTTTTCTTTCATGTCTTAACCTTCTTAGTAGTTTATCAGCATTTTTTATATCTTTCTCAAGTAGCCATTCATCTTCTTGGGTTGAATTTCTATACCTTACAAGGTATTCTCTTTCTTTTTTGTTTCTTGTCCTTCTTTCTTTAAGGACTTTTACTATTTTCTTTTCTTCTCCTTCTTCCAAGGGGGAAATTTCAAGTTGGGGTTTATTTCTTAGTGGAAATAACTCCTTGTCACTTGAGCTTTAAGGCTTTATCAGACTTACAGGGAAAGTTGGGTGTTTGTTCATTAGTTCACCTGTGAGTTCCAATTGCACAGCATTGGGTCCATGAAGTGCTTTTATCATAAATGGTCCTGCAAAAATATATTTTAATTTCTTTGGGCCCTTTATGTTATTGAAATTAAGGGTTGATACTAGGACCAAGTCTCCTATTTTAAAATCAGGTGGCTTATGAATTTTATTACATCTTTCTTTTGCATATTTGAAAGAATCTTGCATACATCTGTTTGCATGGTGTCTTGCCTTGTCAAGCATTATCTTAAAACTGCTTGCTGTTTGATGTATATCCACTAAGTCCTTTTTGAGGGTATCATAAGGAAGTCTTGGATTCCAACCTTTTTCTAGCATTGCTGGTGTTTTTCCAGTAGAAGAATGGATTGATTTTTTATATACCAGTTCATGAGCTGGTATTAGTGTACACCAATGATGGGTAAAACCATCAGAATCTTTGAATTCTAGCCCATAAGCACAGAATCTTCTGATCATGTCCTCTAAGGTCTGTATCATTCTTTCTGCTAAACCATCATTTTGAGGATGGTAAGCTGTTGAGAATGATAACTTTGTCCCAAACAAGTTATGGGGATTTGTCCATAATGCTGAAGTGAACTTTGGGTCTCTGTCACTTATAATGTTCTGGAATAAGCCTGTATGGCTAATAACTTTATTCCATATCATTATGGCTGTGTCCATAGCTGTGTCATTTTTATGACATGGTAGGAACATGGGAGTTTTGCTATACCTGTCAACCAGTACTAGGCATGCATTATAGCTTCTGTCTCCTCCTGGAGGTAATGCTGTTACCCAATCCATATGAACTATTTCCCAAGGGGATTTTGGTTCTTGGATTTGGATCATCATTCCAAATTTCTTTCCTGTGGCTCTGTTGGATTTTTGACATCTGTCACAGGTTTGGCAGTATTATATAACATCTTTCTTCCAATTTGGCCACCAAGAGCAGGTTTTCACCCTCTCTAGTGTTCTGTCTTCTGAAAGGTGTCCAGCTGCAACACTATCATGACACTCATGTAAAATAGTGTTTATCAGGGTTCTATCTGTTAAGGCCATAACACATGTGTGTTTTGTTCTATGGTAAAGGATTCCATCAAGGAGGTGGAATCTTCCTTCATCATATGCCTTTTTCCATGTTTCATCTAGTTTTGATGAAAGTGATGGGTCTTTCCAGTCTTTCATTGGGAGTTGGCTTAAGATATGGAAGTTATTGTCTATCTTATAGCTTTCTTTAACTTGGTTAAAGAATTCTGTGCCAATGTCTGTAACACATATTCCTTCTATATGGCGTTCTTCCTGTGGTACCCATGCTGGATGGTCAGGGGTATTTGCTAGAGCCCATCTGCTAATACCATCTGCATTTTTATGAATATTACCAGATTTATGAACAATAGTCATATTTCCTCTATATTCTTGGATAGCCATTTTCCATCTCAGCATATGTCTATTTCGAGTTTTCATATTTAATAGAGATTTTACAGCCTTACAGTCTGTAATCACATCAAATACTGTTCCATCCAAGTAATAATTTAATTTTTCTAAAGCCCACACTAAGCAGAGGCATTCCATTTGGCTTGCTCCATATCTTGCTTCTGTTGGCTTTATCTGTCTTAAATAAAACAAATTGGTCCTTCCACTGGTTTATCATTGATAATTTGTGTCTGGTGTAGTGCAGCACCCAGTCCTTCTCCACAAGCATCAATGTAAAGTTTTAAGGGTAGTTTACAATCTGGCATTAGAAGAAATGGGGCATTTGTTAAGGAATTTTTCAATTCTTCATATGCCTTGACTCTTTCTTCTGTCATTTCATAGACTGTTTGTTGGTCACATGGCTTGTACAAGGATTTAGCAATTTTTGCAAAGTCCTTTATATGCTGTCTATAGTAACCAGCAAATCCTAAAAATGATTGCATTTCTTTTTTGGTTTGAGGCATTGGCTTAAGTAGTACTGCTGCTACTTTCTTCTTGTCTATGCCTAGACTAAGTCCAGATACAACATGTCCTAGTTCTTTTAATTCACTGTATGCAAAATGACACTTTTTCAAGGAAATTTTCATATTCACTTGGACTATTTTTTGTATTACCCTTTCTAGTCTTGTAAGGTGATTTTCCCAAGTTTCTGAGCAAACTATGATATCATCAATATAGATAATTAACCATCCTTCTGATAATTTTTCAGGAAATATGGTATGCATCATTCTTTGATAATGGGAAGGTGCATTTTTTATGCCAAATGACATTCTTAAGTATTCAAAAATTCCACAGTGAACTATTATCCTCAGTAGTTTTTTTGGAATTGTCTGTTAAGACATTTTGATGAAAGCCTTTTAAGGCATCCATGGCTGTAATGAACTTAGCTTGTGACAATTGTGTCAATGTCTCATGGATTCTGGGTATTGGATACCTGTCTGGAATGGTATAGGTGTTCAGGGCTCTGAAGTCTCCTACCATCCTTGATTTTCCATTGTGCCAAGTTATAATGACAGGTATAGTGACTTCTACCTGTTCATTATGTCCTACCTTTCTTAACACTCCAAGGTCCATTAATTCTTTAATGTGTACCTCCAGGGCTTCTCTAGCCCTTGGACTAGCTGGGTAAGCAGGTCTCCTTAGTAAAGGTGGGTAAGTTTTTTCCACATTAAGAATTATATCCACTTCATGCCCAACTATGGCACCTAGTGGTTCTTTGTCTGTTGCAAAGGCATTTTTGTACTTGAATGAGAGGTTAATTAATTTTTCTTTCATTTTTCCTGTTAGTTATTGATTTAATTCTGCCTCTTTGAGTTGTTCAAATATAAAAAGTTCCTTTTCTGGAATTTTTTCTTCATTCTTAATAACTGTGATTTGTTTTTTGTTATTTAAGAAGCCAAACCTTTGTCTTTTGTTGTCTCCTATGGTAAAATATCTATCGTTTTGGTTAGAGATATCTATACCATAAATTAAGAAGTAATCATTTCCAAGTATGAAGTGATTACTAGTACAGTTGTCCATTACTACAAACTCTACTTTAATTCTGACACATTGTGAGGGATGAGGAAAAATTAGTGTTAAATCAATTATTCCAAGGGGCTTCATGCTCTCACTTGCACTACTAAATTTGACACCTTGTATTGGCATAAGGTTTTCTTGCCAGTCTGGGACAATGGTTTTTAAAGAATTTTTACCAACACAGGTGCAATATGCTCCTGTATCTAAGTTAACTTTTCCTTCTTGGTTATCAACCATAACAATACTTATACTTGATTTTCCAGCTGTATATCCCATTCCTTTTGCAGGTTTGGTTCTGTATATTTGTTAGGTTTGTGTCAGATGTTCCAACTTGTGGTAAGTTTGAGTTAACATCCAGTACTTCATAAATTATATCAATATTATTAATTTGTGCATTAATTATGTTGATTTCATCACTTTCAGAGCTTTCTGATTCTTATGTCTCTTTTTCAGAGTCAGATTCCTCCTCTTTATCATTGTGGTTTTCTGTTTCCACAATTTCATTAATCTTTGCCTTTTTGAGGCAATTATTGGCTAAATGTCCAATACCTCCACATTTATGGAATGTTCTTTGCTCATTATTGTTGGATGTATTGGGCTTGAAAGATTCTTTTGATTCATCTTTTTTGATAAATGGTTTATTCGGACTTTTAACGTCAAATTTCTTCTAAGTCCTGCCAATTTTTTCTCTTGTCACTATGTCTTCTAGTGCATTGATGAAATCTTCTGTGGAGCATGGTTCTATACACCTGCTTCTTAGGGAATGTTCTAGCTCTCCCCCACATTTTTTAAGTATTTTCATGTGCACCATTTTCTGTGACATTTCTGGGTACAATGCATTCAGTCTTTCAACTTGTTTTAAGAACCAAGTTAAAGGTCTGTCTTTGTCTGGGTCAAAGAAAGAATTTTCAAATGCGTTTTCTATCTTGTACCTCCAGGCATCATTAGCCCACTTGGTGATTAATTCTTGTTTCCACCAAGACCGGGTATTTTTGCCATTTGTTTGCCTTATGCCATAATACCATCTTTTTGCAGATTTTTCAAACAATGAATGTAATATTGCAGTGATTAATTCATCTGGTGTGGCATAATCTTCTTGCAGCATGTCAATTGTTTTGATAAATGACATGTGGTCATATTCACCTTCTCCTGTGAATGTTGGCCATTCTTTCAATTGAGGTTCTTCCTTCATTAAGACTTGGTTATTGTCTTGGTGACTCAAGTCTGTTATGAATGGGTTTGTTAATTCCTCTTTAGGTTTAACAGGGCTTCTTATGTGAGAAAATGGTGTTGATAACTTTGGCATATTTAAGTTAGCCTCATTAATTTTATCCATTTTTTCAGTAATAAGCCTTATTTCACTTTGAATGTCATCTTTCAGATGCATTCTTGCTTCATCACTTTTTTCCACATGGTCCAAAAGTAATTTTTGGTCTGATGAAGTCTTTTCTTCAAATTTTTCTACAGAAATGCTTAATTTGTTTAATTTTTCTGTAAGATTATCAATACTTACGTCATAATTGATTTTCAAAGTTCTTTCTTTGATATCACTTATGTATTTGTACAACTCTTGTTGTCCTTGTATTAATTTCTGAGTATTGTCAATTAATACTTTTGGTTTATTATTTTCAATCATAAATTTTATGTTATCAATTTCTTTCTTATTTTGTACAACAAGTTGTGTAAAAGATGATAAGCTATTATTTATTTCTTGGAAAGATAATAAACTATTTTGAATGTCTTTAAGAGATAAAATACTATTTTTAAGCTCTGTTGAAGTATTTACAACATCAGGAGACAAGGTTACTTCTTTGGGAAATGGGTTTGTCTCATTCTTTGTTCCTCTTTGTCTTTGAATTCCATCAAAGTTCTGGCCATGTTGAAGACATTGTCCATGGCATCTTTTTTGGATTTTGGGGATCCTGTAGCTTGGGGAATATGGTTTTCTACAATTCTTTTTCTTGTTCTTCTTCCCTTCTTGGGGAAGTGGGTTGACTTGGGGCTTGCTGGTAGAAGCTACTGGGGCTTCTTCCTTGGTTGCCTCCTTCTTTGTGGCATGGTACTCCTTGATCTTTTTGATTTGAGGTTTGCATGATAGTGGATTCTATCCATTGGAGTATCTCACTATTTCCTCCTCTTTGAGGAGCTTTTTCAGGATGTGCCAGGAGTTCATCACTCCTTGGTGTATTTGGGGAAACATTTCCCAATCTTTGTCCTTGTACACTGTGTAGTACTGTTTGTACTGGCTCATGTAAATGTCTATTTGAGCCTTTGGAATGTGATTTGTACCTGTTTGAGTCACTCATACTTAGTTCCAATTCAGGTTCAGATATCATGGGCATTTCTGGGACTTGCCTTTGGGATAAGGCACTTCCTTGTGTGGATTCTGTTCCACTAGGGATATTGCCCTTCCTTTTCCCTTTTGAGGAATCAATTCTACCTCTGATTCCAGCTCCATCTGATTGGATGGAGTATTGGGAGCCTCTTCTGGTAGTCATATTATAAGATAAATAAGAAATAAGAGGATTTCAGAACAGGAATTCTTCATATGGCAATTTATAAATGAGTTACTCACCTTCAGAGTCCTGAATAGTGGGTCCTGGAAAGTCCAATTTCTTGGATTTCTTTTTCTTAGTGATTATTGGTGTTGGAGAACTTTGGCAAGTTTCTTCCACCAATCTTTCAACAGTGGTTTGGTTGTCCTCTGTTGGATTTCTTCAAACACTAAAAAAGACAAATAAATATAAGTCTTTTATATAAAAGTGTTATTTTTGGTAAGATATGGCAATTTTCCACATAAAAATTGCTTTTATATCTTTTTTTTTTATTAAACAAAATGAAAATAATTAAAGAAATGAAATTAAAATGAATAAAATAACTTTTTTTATTGGTTTTTAATGTTTTTATTTTTAAAGAATAAAAGTAAATGAATATGATTCTTTTATAAAATTATTTTTAATTTAAAAAATATCTTTTTTAATCACTATAGTCACTCAAAGAAAGTTTTTGCAAGTCCAAGGATGTGAAAAACCACGTGTAAGACAGTACAATTGCTTTCCAAATGCCTCAATAGCTTTTAAAATCAATAAATACAAAATTATTATATAATGTTATGATTATAAGTATAATTTATTATTGGATAAGCCCAATTAGAATATTTTTAAAGGTCTTTTAGAGTAAATATCATGGTCAGGCCCCCAAATGTAAGGATTAACTATGAAACAATAAGTAAAAATTACTAATATTTTACTTATCGTACTATTAATGTCCTTATAAATGAAATAAATGAGATAAAAATAATTATAATAATAAAGAATTATTATAATTATGACGTAAAAATAATTATATTATTAAATAAATATAATAATATTATTTATATTATAAAATATAATATAATAAAATAAATATATTCATATAAAATAATTAATATATTTAATGGAACTTTATTATTGTTACAAACAAACAGTAAAGGCGTAAAGAATTGTTTTCTATTAATAGAAAACAATTAATAACAATAATATTACCAATATTAAAGTTATAAATTAATATAAATACTATTTATATTAATTAAAGAATTATTAAAAGAATAATAAAGAGGAAATTATTATAATAAGAGAAAATAACCTAATTTTAATACTTAATATAATAATTTTGAGATATTTTATTCCAAAAAATGTAAATACAACTTATCCAAATTGTATTTACAATAAAATTTAAGAGAAATTACAAATTTTCTTGGTTTTATGTGGAATTGAGGTTTTTAAGAGAAATTTAAACAAAACAATTAAATAATTTCAATAATCACGTCAAAGATGAATATTGTTATAAGATTATCTTTGGTCTCTAGTAATATAAAAGTTTTATATATGAAGAATAAAGAAATTACCTTTTTATTTAATGATTTAATGTTTTGTAAGCGTCTGAGGGGGAAATAGAGTAAAAAGAGCTCTATTTCTATTAAATTCCTTCCTCCTAGAGTCCAACAGGCTTCTAGTAGACGTGCACTGATCATATCCACTGGAATTGATCAGTATTTTAAGGTTTGGTGATGATTACATCATGATCAAACCATATTATCACATTATTATGCCATTATTTAGAGTTATCACTATAACTCTAAGTTTGATGACCTCAAGGCTTGGAAGAACCCCAAAATTCATTGACTTTATTAGTTTTAATCATAAAATAAAAGTATTCACCAATTTTATCACTAATGTGACTGTTAAACGTAACTTAAGGTTACAGTGAGTGATCATAAATGATCAAATTAAGCTCAAACTTTGATCCTTAATAACTTTTGAGATTCACACGCTACAGCAATTCAGAGAGTGAATTATAATAGCTTGGCATAACTTTATCATTCTGCCAAGAGGATTTCATTAAATCATAAAAACTCTATTTTTGATGATTTTTCTTGTAACTCAACTTTTCTGTTGATATTTAATATTTTAAACTTCAAACCATGATTTCAAGGTGTTATACCTTGAATATTATAATAAAAATACATCATTCTTCACGAATGAGCTAGTAGAATCCAACGTTCTACTTTTTTTCAAGTTTGGAGCACTTTCACAACAAAGTGGTCAACAGTTCTATTGATTTTAATCAATAATCCCTTACAGGTTTTAACCTTGTTTATAACTTGTCAAATAAAGTTCATTTCTGTATTCCTACAGTAATTAGATGATGACTTTCTTCTTGGTTCATCACTCTATCATGCATATTTCAAAAGATATTAGCTAAAATCCTTGAATATATGTGTTGACCAAAAAAGTGCATATATTCAGCTTAAATCCTTAAGTATTGACTTTAGAGATTAGCTTCTTAATTGTTTTATGTGTGGAGGTTTATGGAGAATCTAATGGTACCATTTATTTCACATGCTGTTTCATTGGTATTTGAAATAATTAAGGACTTTATGTTTTTTATAAGGTATTATTACTTATAACTCATTAAATATTGACTTTACAGATATGCCATGAAAATGGTATATGTGTATTTTACCATGGGGAATCCAATGGTATAATTTATTTCACATGTTTATTCATTGGGGATTCAATTAAACCAGGCTTTATGCAAATTTATGGCATTTTTGTAGTTTTAAGGTAATTAGTTTTAATGTATAATTATTTTAAATATTTCTTGTGACCTTTTTGGGTATGTGGTCATATCTCAAAGGTTCAGAATTACACTGAAACTTATGATTGTGTAAATATGCACCAAATTCTGAATCAAGATTACTTCTCAAATGCCTATGGCATTCCTAGAAATCCTATCTTTGTTCCATTTAAGTTATAACAGTCTTGTCATATTCCTTTTTGTCTGACTTATCATATTTTATACTATCAATTTTTTTTCAATCCTATTGTTTGTTTTTAATTTCTCAATTTTCCCATTTTACCAATGTTTAGGTTTCTCTTGTAATTTCTTTTGTTGCCTTTTTTATCATTATTTCTCAATTTTTCCTCCTTTTTTTACTTTATTTAGAATTCTTTTCAAGTCTTAAGTTTATTTCATAATTTTCAGAAAAGAATGTATTTTTTTTGAACTCAGCTTTTAACTTTTTATTGATTTCATTTTAGTTTTATTTTTTGCTTGAATTTTATTTCAACTTTATTTATATTTTGAATAAATTCTGTTTTAACTTTTTTCAATTTTTTTGGTTTTTTTTTTTGGTTTTTGCATTTTATTTATTTTTATTTTTTTTCATTTTTTTGAAATATTTTTTTTATCTTAATTGTTATTATCCTTTTGATTTTTTTTAGTTTAATTTGATTTCTTTTTTTAAGGGTCTGGGGTGGAAAAACACTGGAGTAAGTGCAATAGCAACTTTCTGTTTGTGCTAAGATTATTGTGAAGAAATAATGAAATATACAGTGGAATTCAAAAATACAAAAAAGTCTAATAATGAAAGTTCAAAAAATTTAAAAAAACAATAAAAGAAATGGAAACATAAACACACAAAAAATCAAAATGAAAAAATAAATGATAAAAATAATAAAACATCATAAAAAAATTCAAATAAATAAAAATAATGATTAAAAAGGAACAAAATATTCAAAAGAAACTCAAATGAAGAGGAAAAAAATGTAAAATTAAACAAAATTTTTTTTTTTCTATTTTAAATGAAAATCATTTTTGATTCTCATTTGTGGTTTTGATTTTTCTTTTAAAAATATTGAAAAAAAAAAACTTGAAAAAATGAAATATAGTGAAATTGAAATTACAGGAGGTATGTCAATGAGCCCAAAGATGATGGAGGTAAAACAAAAAACATGGGAACTTTCAAAATCAAATGCTTCAGTTTTTTTGAGCTTAAGTTTAGAGAATATTACAAAAAATAACTGTGACCAATGATGAGGTATTCTCAACACATTTGAGAAAATCAACAAATATTTAGGAGCAAACTTTCATGAGGAACACATTACAACATTTCAAGAGTTACAAAACTCCATAAGAAACAAAGTTTCAATTGAGGAATAACTTCAATAATGAAACATTTTCATCATGTCAAAAGGAGCTCAGAAACATGTACTAAGCTTGTTGAGCTATAGAAAAATATGTCTTCCTAACAAATATCTTTCATAATAAAACAAATGCTGCAGATATTGAAGAATAAATCATTTTTTATTAATGCAAATTGATAGCTGAACTCTACATTTTTAACTCCAAGAGCTCATGTAAATAATACATTCAAAATAAATATGATATATAAGTAATGAGAAGGAAAAATATTTTTTATTTATCATCACATAATATAAAGATGTGGAAATCCCTCTCAAAAATTAAGAAAACTATTTCTTAAGATATAAATTCCAACTGTGTGGTGGATGATTTTAATTTAAGATATATCCTTTCCTTAGAAATAATCTTTTATGTATTGAAGGTTTGCTTTGAGAAAGGTTGTGCATAAAAACTTTGAGATTGTTTGAACATGTGAAATGAGTACATTATTTCAAGTAGAAAAGGAAATGGAATAACAATGAAATTAATTAACATATTTATTAAAAATTAGTGTCTTTCCTAGTTGAGAATAACATATACTTGAGAATTTTTATATCAGTGAGAAGTGTATTTTTCATGCAAGAGAAAACAAATAAATATCATGAAAAATCCATAATCTTCTATTTCAATTGAGTAAAATTCCAAATTACCAAACCTGTGGCTGAAAGTATCTGAAAAAATATTTCAAGATTAGAACCAAGGTTAAGACCCAGGATGAAAGCAGGTTGGACCTGGGTTGGACTTGCTACCCCCACCAGTGAGGATAGCTTCTTTTTTCATGGTGAGTGATACTGAATAATTAACATAGATAATGAATATGAAATGCAAGTGAACCCATTAGGATATATGACTGATCTTGTGGTTTTTTGATAGGATTAATAAGTTTTTTTTCAAGGAAATGGCTGGTGATGTTCCATCATTGGCCAGTTAGTTATTCCAAAAACTACCATGGTGATAGATGCTGTTATGATTTCCCTAGAATCAAAGAATTAACTAGAAGATTCCATAGCCTAATTCCTGAAACCTAATCAAAATATACACCGCATGTAGACAAATATTTAAGACTTTCCTTCAACCAAAGAGTTATTCCTTTAGGGGAGATTCTTTTCGTCTTCCAATTTTTACTCAGGTTTTTAATAATAATTTATTTTTCAGGTATGATCTTTCACTAGTAGGGGAGATCAAACAAATATCATAAATGTTTAATTGTCATGGTGATATTTAAAAATCATTGTAATATAAAATCATACCTTTGTTCATTTCTTTTGTAATTTAAAATTATTTACTAGAAATGATACGAAAGCTACGCCCTAGAGCATGACGGCTTGATGCCTTCGCCGGAATTTCTTCATTTGAAAGCCTGGTGTTGTTGAGCCTGTGGCGCACTTACTCAATGACGGCGGCCCAAGCTCCTTATGGCACGTATAAAAGCCACACTAAACATGCAGCTTCCGCCTCAAAACATAATCAACCTAAAATACTGTACATTAGATCTTGTATAGATTTTTTTTGCAAAGAGGCTATTTAAGAAGCAGCTTTCTTTGTCTTGGTGGACTCACTTGAACCTGCACAGCGAAACATTATTAGACCAAGTTTCCAAAAAATGACTTCAAAAACTTTTTCCTTAAATTTCTCTGCATTCTTCTTTGCTTTGTGTTTTAGCCTTTTTTCGGACTCGATGGCTCTTAGCGCAGAATGTAACACGTCGTTCACGATTCCTCGAGCTGAAAATAAGGAGTGGTATTCCAGTGAGTGTTCGCCATTTGATTGACCCTAAACACACCACCCTGCTCCCTTCAGCCGAGCTCATTATACCTTCTCCTCTGTGTGTGGTGATTGCCTTATTAGCTTGCATGTTCCTCAATCCGAATGTTGACGAAGTCAAATATCACTGCACACCCGGGTCTTGCACTATGGGTGCTTTTTCCAATTGCCTCGGAACAAGAAGATCACGGCAAGGGGACCCTCCAAAGTTAGCGAGCCCCGTTAGCCCTGACGGTATTCTGAGCTATGCAGTACTTGACTATGGCGAAAAAGTTTGTAAGTAAATATATCTATTTATCATTGTAAGCACTTTGTCCCGTTTGCTAAGGGCAAGCTTCAATTGTGCAGTGGCCTACAAAAGACCTTTACCCATACCAGGCCAGCTCGCCAACTTTCTTCCCTTGCTTTGTATTAAAACACAAAATGCTAGTACGTGGTTTTCTGTTGCAGCTACTCCAAATTAGCCTGCCAAGATAACGGATGTGCTGACGTCTGCTTGTTCCTTTCAGAGTGCGGAGAATGTTGGCTACCCAATAAGAGTAAACCTCATGCAACCTAGTCATTAACGACCTCAGAACACACGCCGCAACGTTTCCTATTATTCACTCCGGGTGCTTCACTTTTATTCTCATCCGACCCAAACGCATGATTATGTTTCCTCCGAATGCTAGCACGCTTCGTTACCCAATTCCAAAATGTGATTAATCTCAATATCCTGATCTCACTGATTTTAAGGCATGTATTTAGAGTTGCATCAGTGCCATTGCAATCTATCATTTTACAAGGCATTCTGAGACTGGCTTCAAGCTGTTCCAGCTACTCGGGACATTTGTCAGGCTCAATATGTGCAGGAAGCTTAAGGAATGTTCGTTGTTAGAATCACTCCCATTAAGCTGTCGGAGAATTGGCCGAAAAGAGCTAAGATTAACCATTGTCATCTCTAGCTCAAATATGACTAAATATCTAATTATAATCCAATGAAAAGACCTGCCATGGATTCTTCACCAAAGGAAATCCATTCGTATTAACTAGTGTATATATAAACAACCTCCCTTTTCTTCATTTTCTTTCCTCATACTTGTTAGAATGCAGAACTAAAGGTGCATTTCATTAGACTTTTACTATAGATAAAAATATAACAAGAGATATTAAATACCTAAAGGTGGATGACAAGTATGTAAATAAGAATAATACAAGGACAAGATTGATACAACTGTGATCAACAAACACTAGCAAAATAGAAGTATTAGTTTGTAGTTCAAACAATGACAATCAACTAAATAGTTAATCGTACCTATAATCAGCTTATAGACTTTGTAAGTAAAAGAGTAAAAGAGAGAGATGAAGTAGAAAGAATGAGAAAGGAGTGAATAGAGGAAAAGAAAAGAGGATAATGAAATGTAAGAGAAAAAAAGATTTTAAGGAGAGAGAAGAAAGTAGTATTGATCTGGGATGATTTCCAATAGGAGGATTTACTCCTGGTGTGGGTTTAAAAGGTAGTTGATGAAGATTATGCACATAGAGATGTGCATGAATCTTTGGTAATTAGTTTGAGGTTTGTGCGTGCAAAAGCGTAAATAGTGTCGATCACTTTTTTAGATGGATATTTCATTATTTCTGACATCCCCCCTCGCTTTCAGCCGCAAAACCTTCAAACTACTAAGAGCCTTACCCAGAGTAACCCGCAAAACCGATTTCATAAGGAAGTCAGCCAACATTTCACCTGTTGGAGTGTAGACAAGTCGAGTCTTTGAGCTTCCAATTGCTTCACTTACAAAATGAAGTTGAATATCCACATGCTTCATTCTTTTGCCATTAATGCCACTATTACCACTGGCTGCGTCAATGCAGCCTTGATTATCCTCATGAATCAGAATTGCTGTATCCCCACTACATAGAGACGCTTCTTTGCACCATTGACTCATCCACATAAGCTCAGAAGTCAAATCACACAAGGATTTATACTCTGCCTCAGAAGTTGATAGTGACACCATTGGTTGTAGTCTTCCAGATAACCAGACAGCCACTAAACGTCGCAAGGAACCCAGTAATTGACCTCTGAGTATCAGGACAATTTCCCCAGTTGGTGTCACTATACACAACGATTCCGGAGTTGTTGCCTTTGTAATAAGTCAAGGCTAGGTGCTGAGTTCCCCTTAGATAACGGAGTACGTGAAGGAAAGCTTTCCAGTGATTCATCCCAGGCCGCTCAAGAGACTGAGACAGTGAGCTAACAGCATAGGAGAGTTCAGGCCTGGTGGCAGTGCTAAGATAGTTGATACTACCAATTGCACTTTGGTAGCTTACACCAAGAGCGTTAAAAGAGGAAAGTTCTTCCTCACTTGCTGAGGACAGATGTTGATTTGGAATTAGTGGAGTGCAGACAGGGCAACAATCTTCCATACCATAGAGGTCCAGAAGGGACTCGCAGAAGTGTTTTTGGTCGAGCAAAATGAGGTCATCTTCATGAGTTACCTTTACCCCAAGCATGAGATCAGCAACACCTATAACCTTGATGTTGAATTCCATTGAGACTTCAGCCTTGAAAGGTTCAACATCTTTACCAAATATGGCTATGTCGTCAACATGGACCTAAAGCCACAAAGGTGAATCCCCTGATCAATAGAACACACAGGGAAAAAAGTTGACACTGTTAGCCACCCTTGTAGACAATCATACCAGGCAAGAGGGGCCTGCTTGAGACCATAGATAGCCTTCTTCAATTTTAGGCAAAATTTACTTTGGTCTTGATTGAGTCCCTGAGGAATGGATAGGTAAACACACTCCGCCAATGACGCATTTAAGAATGCACTATTGATGTCGATTTGATGAAACAAAGGTCATTTCTTGCAGCAAATGCAATAAGAGTACGAAGTGAATTCAACTGCCCAGTTGGAGAATAATTTTTTTCAAAGTCAATACCAGTGGTCTGTGTGAATCCTTGAGCAGAAAGCCTTGCCTTATGCTCTGTGATATTGCTGAGGTTATCCCTTTTTATCTTGAACACCCAGGTTGTCCTGACGAGCTTAAAAGACGGATCCAGTTCCACAATATCCCACACTTTCAGGGTGCTTATTGAATCAAGCTCTTTTGCATTGGCTTCAAGCCAGACTTCTTTGGAAGCTGAATTGATAGCCATTTCAAAGGTCCGTGGAGCAACTTCTACTGAAGTAAGGAGAGCTCCAGCTCTGCTAGAATAGGGTAAGATATTGGACTGGTTGATGGTAGAGGATATGAGCGTTGGATGCCTGGGCCCAATGACACGAAGTCTAGGACAAATAACTGACTGAAGTTCTTCCGCAGTGTCCCCTGGAAGGATGGAGGGGACTTCATCTACCCCTTCCTCCTCCTGATTGAGATAAGTGCAATCATTGTTGACTTGATGTAATTCTTCAACTGCCTCCCGAATCCCGACATTGGTTTGAATCTCATCAATGCTGATATCGCTGCCTTCCTCATCTCTGACAAAAGGTATTACAAGAGGGCTTGTACTAGAAAATCGATTTGGGGAGCTATGGTAGATGGACTCATCAAAGAGAACATGCTTTGAGATGAGTACCTTACCATTGCTAATCCTCATGACACGATATGAAGACATGTCATTTTTGTACCCAAGAAAGAAACCTTTACATCCCGATTCACCAATCTTCCATTCTCTGAAGCTGTGATGAATAAGGACCACTGCCTGACACCCAAAAACTCTGAGTTTCTTAATTTGAGGCAATTTTCCAGTCCAGAGTGCATAAGGCAATTTATTGTGTCTTGAAGGGGTCGGAATAAGATTGCACAGCAATCTTTCAGTATTTATTGCATCTTTCCAGAACTGTTTTGGAAGGCCACATCCATTGAGAAGACACTTGGACTTGTTCAATATGGTTTGGTTGGCCCTCTTGGAAAAACCATTGTGCTGAGGGGTGTATGATGGTGAAAAAGTGTGAATGAATCCAGAATCCAAGGCCAGGCGTTTGAACCTTTCATTGAGGAATTCACCACCGCAATCGGACACCAGATTTTTGATTCTCCATTAATTTCTTGACGTTAAGAAAACATTCAAAAGCCTCATACTTGTGCTTTAGCATTCAGGTGAACTTAAAGGAGGTAAATTGGTCAACGATTGTTAGGAAATAGTGGGACCTGGAGATAGAGGCTGGTGAAATTGGACCAACAAGGTCAATATGAACACAGTCAAGTAAGTGGCTTACATGTTCAAATTGATCCTTGAATGGTAGCTGATGTATTTTATTTAGGTCGCAGGTGTGACAAGGAAGATTATGTGAAGGAAGTCCCATTGCACAAACTGGCACCTTTCCTGGATGACTGAGTCTCTTGTGCCACAGGTCATCGACAACGGTGGTAACTAGGGACTTCGGTAGGGTGAATTATACTTTCATTAAATTGTTGATAATTTTACCATGAAGGAAAGTCTTTTCACTTGTTGTAAGATCGAAACTGTCCGAGTTCTTGGTAATTGTGATCTGATTACCACAGAGCTGTAGGAGGCTGATCAGATTACATTTAAGTTTAGGAACATACAGGCACTCCGACAAGCTGAGAGGTTTGTTGTTAACAATAATCAAGACAGATCCTATCCCTTAGGCAGAAAGCTGACTTGTTGGATCACCAGTCGAAATGTGGATACTGGATGTCTCAGATAATGAAGTGAAGACTTCCTTTGAATGGAACATATGATGAGTTGCTCCACTGTAAGGTTTGACTATGAAACAATAAGTAAAAATTACTAATATTTTACTTATTGTACTATGAATGTCCTTATAAATGAAATAAATAAGATAAAAATAATTATGATAATAAATAATTATTATAATTATGGCCTAAAAATAATTATATTATTAAAGAAATATAATAATATTATTTATATTATAAAATATAATATAATATAATAAATATATTAAGATAAAATAATTAATATATTTAATGGCACTTCATTATTGTTACAAACAAACAATAAAGGCGTAAAAAATTGTTTTTTATTAATAAAAAACAATTAATAACAATAATATTACCAATATTAAAGCTATAAATTAATATAAATGATATTTATATTAATTAAAGAGTTATTAAAAGAATAATAAAGAGAAAATTATTATAATAAGAGAAAATAACCTACTTTTAATACTTAATATAATAATTTTGAGATATTTTACGCCAAAAAATGTAAATACAATTTATCCAAATTGTATTTACCATAAAAAATAGAGAAAATTACAAATATTCTTGATTTTTACGTGGAAATGAGATTTTAGAGAGATTTTTAACAAGAAAATTAAATAAATGATTTAATCACGTCAAAATTGATGATTATAATAAGATGATCTTTGGTCTTTAATAATATAAAAGTTTTATATATAAAGAATAAAGATATTACCTTTTTAATTGTATTAATGTAATGTTTTTGATGCGTCTGAGGGGAAAACAGGGTAAAAAGAGCTCCATTTATAGTAAATACCTCCCTCCTAGAGTCCAACAGGGAATCTTATTTTTTTGATGTCTATTACTATTGAAAATGCTATTATTAATCACAGTTTTTACACCAATATCAGATAAAGTTTCAGTTTAAACCATGAAATTTTAGAATTAAAAAGTCCCAATTGGAAAACTAAAGCCCAATATTTCAATTTAAACAGTCATATTTTCCCACTATAAGAGTGAAAACCTCCTCAAAAGCAGTTTTGTGCTGAAATAGGGATGTTATTGCTTCAATATATGCTAAATACTTTTGGGACCTCCTTAAAATTACTTTGTCCCATAAGTATTGACAGCTTATCTCAATTTTAGTCAGAAATTGCCCTTAAAATAGATAAAATATAAGGCATATAATTTCTCACAAAATACAGCTTTAAGAATAGAAAGAATTTCAATGGTAGGGTATAATTATATATATTTGCAGAAAATACCACAGCCATTTTCTCATCAATGAAAAGGTTCATTGAAAGTTCCAGGGCTCCAAATTCAATATTATTCATTTTTGGGTTCCCAAAAGATATATTGACAGAAGCTTCATATTGAAGCTTCAATATATATGTAAAATTACATAAGGAAGACCCCAAATATTCAATTTTTTTTAATGAAATTGTAAAAGGAATAAATAAAATTATAACAAAGGCAAAATAAAAGAAAATTAATGATGTTTTTATGATTCTTGAGCTGTGACAAGCCTTAACAAACGCTGATGTTTATTAAACTGAATGCAGACTTTGTGGCTCTCATATAAGGCTTGAATTTCTTCTAAAACTTCTATTTTTAAATACAGCTTCCATCCTATCTCCTACCTGCATTCCATCTATCTACAATGTCAAATTCTAAATGCAACACCTGCTGTCAGGTGTAGCCAATTTGCTCATGGTGATTGGGGCTCTTCATAGAGAATTATTAAGACAAGGGAATTAGATAAAGTTTCTACCTTGAGATATTTTAGTTGATGAGTGTTTTTGAAATTATGAAATTTTGAAATATTATTTAATAATTGAACATTTTATCATTTTAATTAAAAAAATTGAGCTGTTTTTGTTGGTGGATAGTTTGGTGAGGGAATAAATGAATAAAGGTATCACACCATCTTTTGAAAATTTATACTTATTCAAGCTAAATTTTACATTTATCATGAAAATACTTTGGAGAAATAATTTGGTAATAATTATTGGAGTGATTTCATTTGATACCAATACAGAACCATTTTTTTGGTAAATTTCCTAATTTTTGAATAATTATGCAATATGAAGTATGTTTTCTGATGAAGGTTGTTTTGAATGGTGTTGTTTGACTTTATAATTGCATTATTCTTGATTTTTAATGATGAAATATAATCAGGATAGATCTGGTGTTATTTTGCAGGTGAAGTGATTTAGCACAGGTATTGTGCCACTTCTTGGTATTATGACTCATTTGAAAGTAAGTATTCTGTCAATTTTTAAAGTTCTTTTAAGCCTCTATGAAATTTTCATGAATGAGATCTATCAGAGCTCATAAAAATCCTCCTTATGCATAAAATGAATTTGTCTTGATACAGTCCAGCTCATTTTATTACATTAAATCAACTTTGGTGACTTTAATTCTGACTAATTTGAGGTTTTCTGGTAGTTTCAGGGTAGTTTCACATTTGAATCAATCCCTTTAATATTAATTTTTGTTTTTATTTTTTTCATTGTAGTAATATATGTAATTGAGTACTTTCAAAAGGATATGTAAAATAATTAGCCAAGGTTCACTATCAGAAAACCCACATGCATCTGCTATCAGGAACTCCTTCTTAAGCTTAGGTTATACCAAGGTAAGAGTGAACTTGATGTTTAAGTCCAAAGGAAATATGAATAAAGGTTATTTCTAAGGTCTAATTTAATACTTAACCTATGTTGTATCAAGATTTTGTGTAAATTAGAACCAGTATTTCCCAGAAAAATGATTTATAAGCCTTTAAGCCCCAGCTTCTAGCTACAAGAATTCAATGTATTGAATAAAATTGAGTGAATATTGACAGGAAAACTTTGGAAGAGGACCACAAAATTATTCATAAATTTAAGCCTTGAGGTATACTTTACATACCCAAATAGGCCACAATTAATAGTGAAATAATTTTTTAACTATGCATAACCCATAAGTCATGCATATATCCAAAATTAATCATTTTTGATTCAAGAAGAGATGAATGACCTTTCTATGACAAATTAAATCCATGGATTTAAGGCCAGATTTGGATTCCACACCAAGATTAACCTAGGGTAGCTCCATTGAGTGAATAATATTAAATTGAATCTATGAGGTGGTAATATGGCAAATATTTCACTACCACATCATCAATACCACATAAAAGAATTGTGAAACCTCTTGTTTTTCTCGATTTCACGCCAAAATAATGGGAATGTGAGAAATCCCATGTTAAATCTCCACTAAAATTAGTGTTATGAATATTTGTGGCACTTAAAAATACAGTATTATTACATACAGGTTTGGTACACCCATAGAAGCCTAAATTACTATTTTTGATGTGAAAATAGCTAAGGGGGACAAAAGACATCAAAGAGAGCGAGGGTACCCAGCTTCTGAGGCCTCTGAGGCATGGAAAGATCCAAAGCTGGGATCAATGGCTGATAATGGCTTAATTAGTATACTCGAACCTTTCAGGAACTTGGTTACCAAGCTAAATTCCCATTAGATCATAAGAAAATTGCAAACAAGCTGCTATTTTGACATGACAAGGAGGTAAAGAGAAACTCTGACTCCTGTGATAATGTAAATTATTAATTATTTTCCATGGATAAACCTTGAGAGTGTAATCAAAACTCTTTTTTGACTAGTAGCCATTCATTTACCTCATGGCAACCAGCTATATGGTACTATTTGCAATTCTATGTAGAAATAAGGTAAAAAATTCAAAAATTAATTCAAAATAAAATTATTAATTAATATCTCTGAACACTTCAGGCCAAATGAATAATAGTATGATCCATAAAGAAACAAAAATTAATTATGACTTCATAATTAAAATTAAAAGTGTTACTTACAGTCCATTTTTATTGATTACATGTGAAACACTGAATCTTCAAAAATTCACAAAAAATACAACCTGTGATAAAGTTTCAAATAACATTGATAGCTTTGAGAAATTAATTTTAATTTTGAAATAGAGTAATATTTACACTTCTTACTCCTTTTGTTCTTCACAATGAATGGATTAGTAGTCAAATAAATGACTCAATGAAGTAATTCTTTTAATCTTACATGAGAACAGATGATGCAATAAATGAGTCAAAAAAGGATAATTATTTTACAACTAACTTGGTTTTCAGTTTGCTCCATGAAAACCTCTGTTAGTTGTTGTTGACTTAAAAGAAGCCTCCTCTTTCTGTTTTTTCCAAATCATCTTATTAATCAAGCTTACCTTTAGTACCAACAAGTAAATATTAGTTAATTATTTTCTTACTTGTTTTAAATATTTCTAAATAAATAAGAAAGATGTGGAATCATGGAAATATACCATTTTAAAGAGTATTTTTGTATTATTTATTTAAAGTAATTTTGATTATTTAAATCCACAATTTATCTGTCAAATCCCTCTACCAATCATTTTAAAGGTATTATTAGAGTATTAGTGAGTAATTTATTTGAATTATTAAAGTTTTTCTCTAGTAAAAGTTTTCTTCAAGAATTATATTTAAAATTATTCTAGCAAAAGATAATTATATATCAAAATAATTTTATTATTAAATACTTCTTGTAATTTATTCCTGTAGAAAATTACTGCTTACTGTTATAATCACTAGTAGTTTATAGCAAGTAAAAGAGATAATTAAGTAATTAATTATTTAATTGTGGTTATACTAAATTTATATATTATATTTCATGAGAAAGTTCATAGTACTGTTGATTAATAGTAATATTATCAGAAGTTTCATAGACACATATTACATCTGGGGGCCTGGCTGTGATTTCAACCAGAGCTTTGGCTTTAGTCATATTATAGACTTCATTTCTTGTTTCTGAAAACTGCAATACCTACAAAAATCCTACATTTGGGGGCCTGGCCATATTTTTGAACCTTATACCCTCTATTATTTTTTTAAGCTTTGAAATATATTAATTTTTAATTTTTTTTTTCAATTTGGAGTTAAAATTATTTCTATTTTTTGAATTGTCTCATAAATATTTCTTCATTCAGGAACTTGGATTAAATTTATGCTGTTTTACATGTGGCTTTTTCACAACAAAAACTCATAAAATTCATTTTTGAGTTACTAAAAATGAGTTTCTTATTCAAAATCTTAAATTTTGGTCGTTTTTCTTTAAAAAGGACAATTTTCTTTTAATATAAAAAAAGAATAAGCTTCTAAAAATTTTCAAAAAACCTTCAAAGTATAAAAAATAATTTCCTTTTATCAAATTTTTTTCCTGGTGTCTTTAATAAAAAACATTGCATCTGGTAATAAGCTAAGTAAGAGATAAATTAGTAGTCCAGAATCTTCAGAAGAAGAACTGAAGAAAGTATTGAAGTATAAATTGACAAAAGAGGCACTTTATTCAAAGCAGAAATATCCAAAAAACCACCAAAAGGTATGTGTTTTCTGTCTTTATTCTTTATTTTCTCGTAAATTGACATGAAAATGGTGCATACCAGAAATGAAAGCAACTAATAAGTCCAACCAGAGGGATATGGACAAGAAAGTGGTGAGACCATGAAGATATCTGGAAGACCTTCCTAAAGAAAGGCAAATTTGGACGATGCCAGAGTTGCCACCAATTCCCCAAGGTCTGTATCAACAACCTTTGACATCAACTCTGAGCCTGAACTTATGCAAGGTAATGTTTTAAGTCTTGAACCACTTCCAAGTGGCAGGACTAGAGATATATCAGTCCCAGTAAAAAAATGGTACAGAGAAGCCAAAGAAGAGGAGTGGGAAATTTGTCCAAGGCTTTGGTAGGGGGCCATGAACTCAAGAGCTTTCTGGGTCAAGAGAAGACCATGAAACTCTTAGGACAATAGAGTCCCTTGTCTTGAAAGGACAAGGTCAAAAAGAGAAAGAACTTTTTGAAGAACCAAATTCTTTTATCCATGGACCAGAAGAAAAATTTAGAAATAATGCCCAGCATTGGAGAAAGAAGAACCAGTAGCGTCAAAAAGCCCCAAGCCAATTCCAGAACAGCCCAAAGGACCTCAGAAGAAACAGAGAGGTTCCAGGAACAATCAAGGCAAGGGAAAGGAAAGGCCAATTAACACAGACATTACCCACAAGGGTAAAGATCTCCCAAATTGGAACCTTCAGCTGTGGAAAGTGTGTTCAATATGGGAAGAAGCCTTATGGAATTCACAGCAAAGGAACAGAAAACAATGAAAAGAAAGTTTCCACGAAAGTAATAGATAAAATCAGATATAATGAGTCCATTATGGATGTAAAATTTAATAAAATTGAAACAGAATTTAAGAAATTAGCATCCAATGTCAAGAACTTAAGAAAAAATGACAGAACCTTTACTGAATGGTGTAAAGTTACAAATGATAGACTTGAGTCAATTTCAAACACATGTGAAAGAATTGAGAGTAAATGTAAATCAAAAATTGATAGATTAGATAATATTTCAATTAATAAAATTAATAACCAACTTAAAACTCTTAAAGAGAATATCTTGGAAATGATTGATGATACCAATCTTGTTGCCACATATTTGTAAAGAAGTGAAATTGAAAGGCAGAAATTGAATAATAGTATAATTTCACATGTGGATAAAATTCACATATTATCATACATTCTATACCTTCAGCTGAAGAAAAAGTCTCTGTGAAAGAAAGTTTGACCCCTTTTCTAGGAGAAAATTTAATCTCTGCAAGAGATATTCCCAAACTAGAAGAATGACTGATATTATCTGGTGAAGGTTAATATAACCCTATTGAACACATTAGAACAATTGATAGGTTTCAGGGGGATTTTCATATACCTGATGAAATGATAGGGGAAAAATTACACTCTTTGGATTCCAGAAATGCAAAGAAATGGTATGAGAATATGAGACAAGAACATGGTAGACATGATTGGCTTTGGTAGAAATCTGAGATAATCACCAAATGGGCCAATAATTATTGGAGATTGAAAATAGAAAATGATTTTGAGAGTGCCATTTTTAACTCAGACAAGGATAAACCACTTACTTGGTTCCTCAAACAGAAAGACAGATTATCTGCTTTACACCCATATATGTCTTACTCAATGATTAATATTAAAATATTAAGAAAATGTAGAGGAGAACTAGAACATGTTATAAAGGGCAGATTTTCAGAACCCTGTTCAACAGAGGACTAAATTAATGCAATGGAAGATGTCATTACTAGGACAAGAATTGGTAAAAAATGTACTAGAAACCCTATGGAGTCCAAAATAGTCCCAAGGACTTGTAAAGAAGGTAGAAGACCTGAAAGACCTGTCTCAAAGTGTCATAGATGTGGAAGAACCTCAAATTCAGCCAACACTTTTACCAAAAATGATAAAATAAATGAAGTTCAAGTCATTGAAGAGGTTCAGTATGATGAAGAGAAAGAAGAATCTGACCAAGATTCTGAAATCTCTGAGGACAAACCAGCAGAAGACTATCCTATTGAAACATTACAGCTTTCTTTGAAGTTACTGAAGTCCATACTAACTTTACATAATATAGTGAAGACTGCTACAACATTATCAATATCCAAGAAGCCAGAATGTGTAAGACTGAACCTGCTAGAGGCAAAGGTTACACTTATGGAGCATCTTGTATCAAATCAATCCTTATGAATGATGTTGAGGCCAAAGTAAATTTGGACACAGGAGGATTTTGCACTTGTGTAGGCAAAGAATAACTTCAAATCATACTCCCTGAATCAGAAAAAACATCTATTACCAATAGAAGATTTTCAGTTTAGTAGTGCCAGTAATAATATGTACCCATTGGGAATATTGGACACTAATCTGGTATTCTCACACCCTGGAGGAAGTATGAGAATGAAGACAGAGATAGTAGTAATGGAAAGTTTTACATCCCAAAATATCATTCCTAGAAATGTTTACTTGAATATATATGGTACTGACATCAATAACCATAAACACAGATATTTTAAAATTGGAGAAAAAAAGACAAAAATTTGCTTTTTCCAATATGCCCAAAGAAATATCAGTTGCATCTTCAAACAAAGATACATATAAGGAAGAATTTGTGACAGATGAGCTTCATGAAGTACAGGTTAATCCAACATTATCATTGTAAATGAGGCAAGAGATTGTTGATGTGCTATACACATATAAGAATGTGTTTCCTTCAGATAATAAACCATTAGGAACTATTAGAGGGAATGAATTTGATATTACACTTCATATTGAGAGACCATACCCTCCAGTACTTAGAAGACCAGCTTACCCAGAAAGCCCCAGAGCTAGAGAAGCCTTGGGAAATCAGATCAAAGAGTTGATACAACTTGGAATACTAATAAAAGTAGGCCATAATGAGGAAGTCAAAGTGAAAACTCCTGTTATTATTGATTGGAGTAATTATAAATAAAGGATTGCTGGAAATTTTGAAGCTCTGAATACCTAAATAGTTCCAGATAGGTATCTAATTCCTAGAAACCAAAAAAATTTACCTAATTTTCCAAATCCAGATACATAACCTCCTTGGATTCATTGAAAGGCTTTCATCAGAATTTTTTGATTCCCAAAGCCAAAAAATTACTTAGAATTATTGCTCACTTTTGCATTTATGAGTATATTGAGATTCCATTTGGTACTGAAAACACTCCATTTAATTATCAAAGAATGACAAAAACCATCTTCCCCACAGAATTATCTGAAGGACGGCTTATTATTTGTATGTATGATATAATTATATATTCAGACTCATTGTCTTTGCACCTTGAAAGACTTGAAAGAGTACTTGACAAAGCTGCAGGAGTGAATATTAAGAGTTCACTCAAGAAATGCAATTATGACTTTGAAGAACTTAAAGCATTGGGACATATTGTTTCTGGTTTAAGCTTAGGTATTGAAAAAAATAAAGTAGAAGCAAAGTTATTTAAGCCAATAACCCAGAATAAAAAAGGAATGATGTCTTTTCTTGAATTTTCCAGTTTTTAAATGAAAAAACTGAAAGGTTTTTTGATTCTATCCAAGTCACTCTATAAAATCTATGATCAACAGAAAGTATCTGAGATGATAAAGGAAAGAACTAAAGCCTATGAGAAGAGAAGGACAGCTCTTACAGGGGAACCATTACTCCTTATGCCAGACTAGAATATACCTTTTAAATTTTACATTGATGCATGTGGAGATGGATTAGTGGAAGCCCTACATCAAGTTCAAATTATTGATGACAAATCCACAGAAGGACTAGTCTGTTATATCTCAAGACAAATCAAACTAACAGAGGCCAGATATGGTGCAAGAAGAATTAAATGCTTATTTTTGGCATGGGGCCTTGGGAAACTACACTATAATCTTTATGGAAGTGTTTTTGAAATGATAACTGACTTTAATGCAGTAAAATCACTTATTAACATGTAAAACACCCAACAGCCACATGTTGAGATGGAAAATAGCCATTAAGGAATATAGATGTAACATGACTATAGTTCATAAAGAAAGGAATATACATAAGAATGCCTATTTAATTAGCAGGTGGGCATCAGCCAATACTCCTGATAGCCCAGCTTATGTGCCTTTGGAAGCAGAAACACAAATTTAAATCAAAGGCATTAACGTAATTGATTTTGGGACTGAATTTTTGAAAAAGTCAGAGATTCTTATAAACAGGACAAGAATTGCCATATCTTGACATCCTTGTTAAACAAAGAACTTGAAGACACCACTTTATTTAATTCCCTGGATGAAGTATGGAAATATTTGTAATCTGAAGGAAGATTTCACTTGTTTGATGGCATAATTTATCACAGAACCAAATATTATTGTGTAATGACATTGTGCAGTAGATTGCTTATCAATACCATTATTCATGAATGTCATGATAGCATCTACTCTGGACACCTGTCAGAAGACCTGTGAGCCTTGAGGTATATTTTACATACCCAAATAGGCCACAATTATCCTTAAAATAAATTCTGAACTATGCATAACCCATATGTCATTCATATATTCAAAATTCATCATTTTTGATTTCAGAAAAGATGAATACCTTTCTATTGAGTAAGTAAATCCATGGATTTAAGGCCAGATTTGGATTCTACACAAAATTTTACCTAGGGTAGCTCCATAGAGTGAATAAGCCCAAATCAACTCTTTGATGTGGTAATATGGAAAATAATTCAATACCACATAAAAGATCTGTGAAAATTTTTGTTTTTCTTAATTTCACGCCAAAATAATGGGAATGTGAGAAATCCCATGTTACATATACACTAAGAATAGTGTTATGCATGTTTTGAGAACTTAATATCATGGTATTCTTACATGGACCTTTGGTACACCCATAGTGGATATCTCACTTTAAGCTTAAATTCCTATTTTGACGTGAAAAATAAGCAAGGGGACAAAAGACATCAAAGAGAGCCAGGGTACCCAGCTTCTGAGGCCTCTAAGGTGTGGAAAGCTCTAAAGCTTGGATCCATGGCTGACCTTGGCCCAATTAGTCTACTAAAACCTTTTGGGAACTTGGTTACCAAGTCAAAACTTCATTATATCATAAGAAAATTGCAAATAAGCTGCTATTTTGACATGCCAAGGAGGTAAAGAGCAACTTAGACTCCTGTAACTATGTCAACTCCTAATCATTTTCCATTAATAAACCCTAAAATAGTAATTAAAACCCTTTTTGGACTAGTATCCATTGATTTACCTCTTAGGAACCAGCCATATAGTGCTATTTGCAATTCTATGTAGAAATGAGGTAAAAACTTCAAAAATTCATCAAAAATACAATTCTTAATGAACCTTTCTGAACCTTTCAGGACCAATTGAGAGCTGTATAATTCATATAAGAACCAAAAGGAATCATACTTTTCTAGGTAAAATTCAAAGTTTTACTTAAAAAGTCCATTTTTGATGATTCCACATGAAACACCAAATCTTCAAAAATCCACAGAAAATACACTCTGTGATGAAATTTCCATTACCATTGATAACTTTGAGAAATTAATGTTTATTTTGAAATAAAAGAAGATTTACAGTTGTTACTCCTTTTATTCTTAACCATATTTGGATTGGTAGTCACATAAAAATTTCAATCAAGTAATTATGATATTCTTACAGGACAACAGATGATGCAATCAATAATAAAAAAAGTTTTATTGTTTTCTCACTCACTGGTTTTTTATTTTGCTCCATGGAACACCTCTGTGAGCTGTTTTAGACTTCAAAAAGGCCTGCTCTTGCTGTTTTTTCCAAATCATCACATTATTCAAAGATACCTTTATTACCAACAAGTAAGTATTAGTTAAAATCTTTTCTTAAGTGTTTTAATCTTTAAGAATCAATCAGAGGGACTTGAAATCATAGAAATCAATCATACATTGCTGTAATACTGTTAAAAATTCAATTTGATCCATTGAATCACAATTGGCCGTCAAATTTCTCTGCTATTATCTTTGATAAGTTCTTTGGAGTATTAGTGAGTAATTTATCTTAATTCTTAAATTTTTTCTCTAGTGATTCTTTTCTTCAAGAATTATATTTAGAATTATTCTTGCAAAGGATAATTATATATTAAAGTAATTTTATTATTTCAATAAAGAAGTCTATTATTAAATACTTGTAATTGATTCTAGTAGACAATTACTGCTTACTGTTACAATCACTAGGAGTGTATAATAAGCAAAAGAAATAAATGATTAATTAATTATTTAATTGTGGTTGTAATAGTTTTTATTATTATATTTCATAAGAGCAGTCATAGTACTGTGATTAATAGTAATATTATCATCAGTTTCATAGTCACATCTTACAAGACCCAACACTTGAAAAAATGAAAAAGTGTGCATGATGGCGATCTTGGAGAAAAGAGAAAATTTAATACTGCAATACCTGTGACAGATTCCAAAACACAAACAGGAGTACAGGAAAGAAATTCGGAATTCTGATCCATATTCAAGAAACAAAATCCCCTTGGGAAGTTGTCCACATTGATCAGGTCACAGCACTTCCTCCAAGTGATTACAGAAGTTAAAATGCCCTTTGAGTCATTGTAGACAAATACAGCAAAACTCCTGTATTCTTACCATTTCATAAAGATGACACTGCTAAGGATACACATCTTCTTCCATGGAATGGAGTTATTTAAGAATATCATAAGTGACAGAGACCCCAAGTTCAAATCTGCACTTTGAACCAATCTTCATACATTGTTTGGGACCAAGTTATCATTTTATACAGCATATTACTGTAAGGTTTGACTATGAAACAATAAGTAAAAATTACTAATTTATTACTTATTGTACTCTGAATGTCCTTATAATTAAAATAAATAAGATTAAAATAATAATAATAATAAAGAAATATTATTATTATGGCATAAAAATATTATATTATTAAATAAATATAATAATATAATTTAATATTATATGAAATTATAATATTATAAATAATATATTAATATAAAATAATTAATATATTATAAAGCTCTTTATTATTGTTACCAACAAATAATAAAGGCGTAAAAAATTGTTTTTTATTAATAAAAAACAATTAATAACAATAATATTAGTAATATTAAAGTTATGAATTAATATAAATACTATTTATATTAATTAAAGAATTATTAAGAGAGTAATAATAGAGAAATTATTATAATAAGAGAAAATAACCTACTTTTAACACTTAATATAATAATTTTGAAGTATTTTACGCCCAAAAATATAAACACAACCTTTTCAAATTGTATTTACAATAAAAATAAAGAAAATTACAAATTATTCTGGATTTTTACGTGGAAATAAGTTATTAGAGAGATTTTTTAACAAAAACAATTAAATAAATGATTTAATCACGTCAAAATAGATGATTATAGCAAGGTGGTCTTTGGTCTTTAATAATATAACAGTTTTATATATAAAGAATAAAGAAATTACCTTTGATTTAATTGATTTAATGTTTTTGATGCGTCTGAGGGGAAAATAGAGTAAAAAGAGCTCTATTTATAGTAAATACCTCCCTCCTAGAGTCCAACAGGCTTCTAGTAGACGTTTACTGATCATATCCACTGGAATTGATCAATATTTTAAGGTTTGAGGGTGATTACATCATGATCAAACCATATTACATCATTATTACACCATTATTTAGAGTTATCACTATAACTCTAAGTTTGATGACATCAGAGGCTTGGCAGAACCCCAAATTTCGTGGATTTTATTAGTTTTAATCATAAACTAATAGTATTCACCAATTTTATCACTCTTAAGACTGTTAAACATAATTTAAGGTTACAGTATGTGATGATAACAGCTCAATTTAAGCTCAAACTTTGATCCTCAATAACTTTTAAGGTTTTCACGCTACAGCAATTCAGAGAGTGAATTCTGATAGCCTGACATAACCTTATTATGCTGCCAAGAGCTTTTCATTACATCATCAAAACTCTAATTTTGATGATTTTTCTTGTAACTCATCTTTTCTGTCGAAATTCAATATTTTAAACTTCAAACCTTGATTTCAGGGGGTTATACCCTGAATTTAATAATAAAAATTACGTCATTCTTCTCGAATAAACTAGTAGAATCCAACTGTATACTTTTTTTTAAGTTTGGACTACTTTCACAACAAAGTGGTCAACAGCTCTGTTGATTTTTATCAATATTTCCTCATAAGTCTTAACCTTGTTTATAATTTGCAAAATAAAGTTCATATCTGTGTTCTTACAGTAATTACGTGGTAACTTTATTTTTGGTTCATCATTCTAGCATGTATAGTTTAGAAGATATTAGCTATGATCCCTGAATATATGCGTTGACCAAAAAAGTGCATATATTCAGGATAATTCCTTAAGTATTGATTTTGGGAATTAGCTTATTAATTGTTTTATATGTGGATTTTTGTGGGGAATCTACTGGTACAATTAATTTTACATGTTGTTTCATTAGTTTCTGAGATAAATAAGGTTTTATGGTTTTTATAAGGTATTATACCTTATAATTCCTTAAATATTGACTTTACAGATATGCCATAAAAATGGTATATGTGTATTTTTCCATGGGGAATCCAATGGTATAATTTGTTTTACATGTTGATTCATTGGTTTTTAAGTTAAACCAATTTTAGTACCAATTTATGGTATTTTTTGTACATTTGAGTAATTATTTTTAGTGTATAATTATTCTAATTAATTTTAATATAATTATATTAAAGGTAAAATTATTCTGAGTCTTTTTTGTGACCTTATTGGGTATGTGGTCATATCTCAAAGGCTCACATTCCCTACCACCAAAAAAGATTGTACCACAATCTGATATGTGTGATTAGGGTATCATCCACTGTCCTACCTCTTCAATAGACTTTGTTAGTCTTGAAGCTCAATAATGCTTAAATTTTTTTTATTTTTCAGGTTTTCTTTCATGTCTGAACCTTCTTAGTAATTTATCAGCATTTGTTATATCTTTCTCAAGTAGCCATTCATCTTCTTGAGTTGAATTTCTATACCTTACAAGGTATTCCCTTTCTTTTTTGTTTCTTGTCCTTCTTTCTTTAAGGACTTTTACTATTTTCTTTTCCTCTCCTTCCTCCAAGGGGGGAATTTCAAGTGGGGGTTTATTTCTTAGTGGAAATAACTCCTTGTCACTTGAACTGTAAGGTTTTATCAGACTTACAGGGAAAGTTGGGTGTTTGTTCATTAGTTCACCTGTGAGTTCTAATTGCACAGCATTGGGTCCATGGAGTGCTTTTATCATAAATGGTCCTGCAAAGAAATCTTTCAATTTCTTTGGGCCTTTTATGTTATTGAAATTAAGGGTTGATACTAAAACCAAGTCTCCTATTTTGAAATCAGGTGGTTTATGACTTTTATCCCATCTTTCTTTTGCATATTTAAAAGAATCTTGCATGCATCTGTTTGCATGGTGTCTTGCTTTGTCAAGCATTATCTTGAAACTGCTTGCTGTTGGATGTATATCCACTAAGTCCTTTTTGAGGGTGTCATAAGGAAGTCTTGGATTCCAACCTTTCTCTAGCATTGCTGGTGTTTTGCCAGTAGAAGAATGGATTGATGTCTTATATGCCAGTTCAAGTGCTGGTATTAGTGTACACCAATCATGGGTAAAACCATCAGAATCTTTGAATTCTAGCCCATAAGCACAGAATCTTCTGATCATATCCTCTAGGGTCTGTATCATTCTTTCTGCTAGACCATCAGTTTGAGGATGATAAGCTGTTGAGAATGATAATTTTGTCCCAAACAAGTTATGGAGATTTGTCCATAATGCTGAAGTGAACTTTGGGTCTCTGTCACTTATAATATTTTGGAATAAGCCTGTGTGGCTAATGACTTTATTCCATATCATTATGGCTGTATCCATAGCTGTGTCATCTTTATGACATGGTAAAAACATGGGAGTTTTACTGTACCTGTCAACTAATACTAGGCATGCATTATAACTCCTGTCTCCTCCTGGAGGTAAGGCTGTTACCCAATCCATATGAACTATTTCCCATGGGGATTTTGGTTCTTGGATTTGGATCATCATTCCAAATTTCTTTCCTGTGGCTCTGTTGGCTTTTTGACATCTGTCACAGGTTTGGCAGTACTCTGCAACATCTTTCTTCCAATTTGGCCACCAAGAGCAGGTTTTCACCCTCTCTAGTGTCCTATCTTCTGAGAGATGTCCAGATGCAACACTATCATGACACTCATGTAAAATAGTGTTTATTAGTGTTCTGTCTGTTAAGGCCATAACACATGTGTGTTTTGTTCTATGGTAAAGGATTCCATCAAGGAGGTGAAATCTTCCTTCATCATATGCCTTTTTCCATATTTCATCTAGTTTTGATGAAAGTGATGGATCTTTGCAGTCTTTCATTAGAAGTTGGCTTAAGATATGGCAATTTTTGTCTGTCTTATACCCTTCTTTAACTTGGTTAAAGAATTCTGTGCCAATGTCTGTAACACATATTCCTTCTATATGGTGCTCCTCTTGTGGTACCCATGCTGGATTGTCAGGGGTATTTGCTAGAGCCCATCTACTAAGACCATCTGCATTTTTATGAATATTCCCAGATTTATGAACAATAGTCATATTTCCTCTATATTCTTGGATAGCAATTTGCCATCTCAGCATATGTCTATTTGGAGTCTTCATATTTAATAGTGATTTCACAGCATTACAGTCTGTGATTACATCAAATACTGTGCCATCCAAATAATAATGCAGTTTTTCTAAAGCCCATACTAGGCATAAGCATTCCATTTGGCTTGCTCCATACCTTGCTTCTGTTGGCTTTATCTGCCTTGAAATGAAACAAATTGGTCCTTCCACTGGTTTGTCATTGATAATTTGTGTTTGGTGAAGTGCAGCACCTAGTCCTTCTCCACAAGCATCAATGTACAGTTTGAAGGGTAGTTTCCAATCTGGCATCAGAAGAAATGGGGCATTTGTTAAGGAATTTTTCAATTCTTCATATGCCTTGACTCTTTCTTCTGTCATCTCATAGACTGTTTGTTGGTCACATAGCTTATACAAGGATTTAGCAATCTTTGCAAAGTCCTTTATATGCTGTCTATAGTAACCAGCAAATCCTAGAAATGATTGCATTTCTTTTTTGGTTTGAGGCATTGGCTTAAGTAGTACTGCTGCTACTTTATTTTTGTCTATGCCTAGACTAAGGCCAGATACTACATGTCCTAGTGCTTTTAATTCACTGTATGCAAAATGACATTTTTTCAAAGAAATTTTCATATTTACTTGGACTATTGTGTGTAATACCCTTTCTAGTCTTGTAAGGTGATTTTCCCAAGTTTCTGAGCAAACTATGATATCATCAATATAGATAATCAACCATCCTTCTGATAATTCTTCAGGGAATATGGTATTCATCATTCTTTGATAATGGGAAGGTGCATTTTTTATTCCAAATGGCATTCTTAAGTATTCAAAAATTCCACAATGGACTATTATTCTTAGTAGTTTCTTGGCATTGTCTGTTAAGACATTTTGATGAAAACCCTTCAGAGCATCCATAGCTGTGATGAACTTAGCTTGTGACAATTGGGTTAATGTCTCATGGATTCTGGGTATTGGATATCTGTCTGGAATTGTATAGGTATTCAGGGCTCTGAAGTCTCCTACCATCCTTGATTTTCCATTATGCCAAGTTATAATGACAGGTGTAGTAACTTCTACTTGTTCATTATGTCCAACCTTTCTTAATACTCCAAGGTCCATTAATTCTTTAATGTGCACTTCTAAGGCTTCTCTAGCTCTTGGACTGGCTGGATAAGCAGGTCTTCTTAATAAAGGTGGGTAAGGTTTTTCTACATTAAGAATTATATCCACTTCATGTCCAATTATGGCACCTAGTGGCTCTTTGTCAGTTGCAAAGGCATTTTTATACTTAAATAAGAGATCAATCAATTTTTCTTTCATTTTTTCTGTTAATTCTTGATTGAATTCTGCCTCTATGAGTTGTTTAGATATAAAAAGTTCTTTTTCTGGAATTTTTTCTTCATTCTTAATAACTGTGATTTGTTTTTTGTTATTTAAGAATCCAAACTTTTGTCTTTTGTTATCTCCTATGGTAAAATATCTATCCTTTTGGTTGGAGATATCTATACCATAGATTGATAAGTAGTCATTCCCAAGTATGAAATGATTACTAGTACAGTTGTCCATTACTACAAACTCTACTTTAATTCTGACACATTGTGAGGGATGAGGACAAATTAGTGTTAAATCAATTATTCCAAGGGGCTTCATGCTCTCACTTGCACTACTGAATTTGACACCTTGTATTGGCATAAGTTTTTCTTGCCAGTCTGGGACAATGGTTTTTAAATAAATTTTGCCAACACAAGTGCAATATGCTCCTGTATCCAAGTTAACCTTTCCTTCTTGGTTATCAACCATAACAATACTAATACTTGATTTTCCAGCTGTATATCCCATTCCTCTTGCAGGTTTGGTTCTATACATTTTGGCATCTTGTATGTTTTTCAGATTTGTGTCAGATGTTCCAACTTGTGGCAAGTTTGAGTTAACATCCAGTACTTCATAAATTATATCAATATTATTAATTTGTGCATTAATTATATTGATTTCATCACTTTCAGAGCTTTCTGACTCTTCTGTCTCTTTTTCAGAGTCTGATTCCTCTTCTTTGTCATTGTGGTTTTCTGTTTCCACTACTTCGTTAATCTTTGCTTTTTTAAGGCAATTATTGGCTAAGTGTCCAATACCTCCACATTTATGGCATTTTCTTTGCTCATTATTGTTGGATGTATTGGGCTTAAAGGATTCTTTTGATTTATCTTTTTTGATAAATGGTTTATTTGGGCTTTTAATGTCCAATTTTTTCCAAGTCCTGCCAATTTTTGTTCTTGTCACTATATCTTCTAGTGCATTTATATACTCTTCTGTGGAGCATGGTTCTATGCACCTGCTTCTTAGGGCATGTTCTAGTTCCCCTCCACATTTTTTAAGTATTTTCATATGCACCATCTTCTGTGACATTTCTGGGTACAGTGCATTAAGCCTTTCAACTTGTTTTAAGAACCAAGTTAAAGGTTTATCTTTCTCAGGGTCAAAGAAAGAGTTTTCAAATGCATTTTCTATCTTATACCTCCAGGCATCATTTGCCCACTTGGTGATTATTTCTTGTTTCCACCAAGACCAGGTATTTTTACCATTTGTTTGTCTTATGCCATAATACCATCTTTTTGCAGATTTCTCAAACAATGAATGTAATCTTGCAGTGATTAATTCATCTGGTATGGCATAGTCTTCTTGTAACATGTCAATTGTTTTAATAAATGACATGTGGTCATATTCAACTTCTCCTCTGAATGTTGGCCATTCCTTCAATTGAGGTGCTTCCTTCATTAAGACTTGGTTATTGTCTTGATGACTCAAGTCGGTTATGAAAGGATTTGACAATTCCTCTTTTGTTTTAACAGGGCTTCTTATATGAGAAAATGGTGTTGATAACTTTGGCATGTTTAAATTAGCCTCATTAATTTTATCCATTTTTTCTGTAATAAGCCTTATTTCACTTTGAATATCATCTTTCAGATGCATTCTTGCTTCATCACTTTTTTCCACATGGTCCAAAAGTAATTTTTGGTGTGATGAAGTCTTTTCTTCAAATTTTTCTACAGAAATACTTAATTTATTTAATTTTTCTGTAAGATTATCAGTACTCACATCATAATTCATTGTCAAAGTCTTGTCTTTGATATATTTTATGTATTTATACAATTCTTGTTGTCCTTGTATTAATTTTTGAGTATTGTCAATTAAATTCTTTGGTTTATTATTTTCAACAATAAACTTAATGTTGTAAATTTCTTTTTTGTTTTGCACAACAATTTTTGTTAAAGAAGATAAATTGTTATTTATTTCTTGTAGTGATAATAAACTATTTTTAATTTCTTTTAGAGGTAATATACTATTTTTAATTTCTGTTAAAGTATTTACAACATCTTTGGACAAGGTTATTTCTTTGGGAAATGAGGTTGTCTCATTCTTTGCTCTTCCTTGTCCTTGAATTCCATCAAGGTTCTGGCCATGTTGAAAACATTGTCCATGGCATCCTTTTGGATTCTTGGGATTCTGTAGCTTGGGGAATATGGTTTCCTCCAATGTTTTTTCTTGTTCTTCTTCCCTTCTTGGGGAAGTGGGTTGGCTTGAGGCTTGCTGGTAGAAGCTACTGGGGCTTCTTCCTTGGTTGCCTCCCTCTTTTTGGCATGATAATCCTTGATTTTTTTGATTTGAGGTTTGGATGACAGTGGATTCCATCCATTGGAGTATTTCACTATCTCCTCCTCTTTGAGGAACTTTTTCAGGATGTGCCAGGAGTTCATCACTCCTTGGTGTATTTGAGGCAGCATTTCCCAGTCTTTGTCCTTGTACACTGTGCAATACTGCTTGTACTGGCTCATGTAGATGTCTATTTGAGCCCTCTGAATGTGATTTGTACCTGTTTGAGTTACTCATACTTAGTTCCAATTCAGGCTCAGATATCATGGGCATTTCTGGGACTTGCCTTTGGGATAAGGCACTTCCTTGTGTGGATTCTGTTCCACTGGGGATATTGCCCTTTCTTTTCCCTTTTGAGGGATCAATTCTACTTCTGAGTCCAGCTCCATCTGATTGGATGGAGTATTGGGAACCTCTTCTGGTAGTCATAATTAAAGAATAAGAAAAAATAAAAGTATTTTAGAATAAAATTCTTTTATGGCAATTTAAAAAGAGGTGCTCACCTTCAGAGTCTTGAATGGTGGGCCCTGGAAAGTCTAATTTCTTAGCTTTCTTTCTTTTGGTGATAACTGGTGTTGGAGAACTTTGACAAGCTTCTTCCACCAATCTCTCAAAAGTAGCTTGGTTGTCTTCTGTTGGGTTATCTTCAAACACTAAAAAAGACAAATAAATATAAGTCTTTTTATAATAAGTGTTATTTTTGGCAAGATATGGCAATTTTCCACGTAGAAATTGCTTTTATATCTTTGAAAAATTGAAATAAATAAAGAAATGAATAAAAATGAATAAAAATAACTTTTTTATTGGTTTTTAATATTTTTTAATATTTTTTATATATTTTTTTATTTTTATTTTTCAAAGAATAAAATAAAAAATGAATATCATCCTTATAAAATTAAATTATAATAAAAATTATTTTTAATTTATAAAATATCTCTTTTAATCACTAGAGTCACTCAAAGAAAGTTCTTGCAAGTCTAAGGATGTGAAAAACCACGTGTAAGACAGTACAATTGCTTTCCAAATGCCTCAATAGCTTTTAAAATCAATAAAATATAAAATTATTATATAATTTTTATGATTATAAATATAATTTATTATTGGATAAACCCAAATAGAATCTTTTTAAAGGTCTTTTAAGTAAATATCATGGCCAGGCCCCCAAATGTAAGGTTTGACTATGAAACAATAAGTAAAAATTACTAATTTATTACTTATTGTACTCTGAATGTCCTTATAATTAAAATAAATAAGACTAAAATAATAATAATAATAAAGAAATATTATTATTATGGCGTAAAAATATTATATTATTAAATAAATATAATAATATAATTTAATATTATATGAAATTATAATATTATAAATAATATATTAATATAAAATAATTAATATATTATAAAGCTCTTTATTATTGTTACCAACAAATAATAAAGGCGTAAAAAATTGTTTTTTATTAATAAAAAACAATTAATAACAATAATATTACTAATATTAAAGTTATGAATTAATATAAATACTATTTATATTAATTAAAGAATTATTAAGAGAGTAATAATAGAGAAATTATTATAATAAGAGAAAATAACCTACTTTTAACACTTAATATAATAATTTTGAAGTATTTTACGCCAAAAAATATAAATACAACCTTTTCAAATTGTATTTACAATAAAAATAAAGAAAATTACAAATTATTCTGGATTTTTACGTGGAAATGAGTTATTAGAGAGATTTTTTAACAAAAACAATTAAATAAATGATTTAATCACGTCAAAATAGATGATTATAGCAAGGTGGTCTTTGGTCTTTAATAATATAACAGTTTTATATATAAAGAATAAAGAAATTACCTTTGATTTAATTGATTTAATGTTTTTGATGCGTCTGAGGGGAAAATAGAGTAAAAAGAGCTCTATTTATAGTAAATACCTCCCTCCTAGAGTCCAACAGGCTTCTAGTAGACGTGTACTGATCATATCCACTGGAATTGATCAATATTTTAAGGTTTGAGGGTGATTACATCATGATCAAACCATATTACATCATTATTACACCATTATTTAGAGTTATCACTATAACTCTAAGTTTGATGACATCAGAGGCTTGGCAGAACCCCAAATTTCGTGGATTTTATTAGTTTTAATCATAAACTAATAGTATTCACCAATTTTATCACTCTTAAGACTGTTAAACATAATTTAAGGTTACAGTATGTGATCATAACAGCTCAATTTAAGCTCAAACTTTGATCCTCAATAACTTTTAAGGTTTTCACGCTACAGCAATCCAGAGAGTGAATTCTGATAGCCTGACATAACCCTATTATGCTGCCAAGAGCTTTTCATTACATCATCAAAACTCTAATTTTGATGATTTTTCTTGTAACTCATCTTTTCTGTCGAAATTCAATATTTTAAACTTCAAACCTTGATTTCAGGGGGTTATACCCTGAATTTAATAATACAAATTACGTCATTCTTCTCTAATAAACTAGTAGAATCCAACTGTATACTTATTTTTAAGTTTGGACTACTTTCACAACAAAGTGGTCAACAGCTCTGTTGATTTTTATCAATATTTCCTCATAAGTCTTAACCTTGTTTATAATTTGCAAAATAAAGTTCATATCTGTGTTCTTACAGTAATTACGTGGTACCTTTATTTTTGGTTCATCATTCTAGCATGTATAGTTTAGAAGATATTAGCTATGATCCCTGAATATATGCGTTGACCAAAAAAGTGCATATATTCAGGATAATTCCTTAAGTATTGATTTTGGGAATTAGCTTATTAATTGTTTTATATGTGGATTTCTGTGGGGAATCCACTGGTACACTTCATTTCACATGCTGTTTCATTAGTTTCTGAGATAAATAAGGTTTTATGGTTTTTATAAGGTATTATACCTTATAATTCCTTAAATATTGACTTTACAGATATGCCATAAAAATGGTATATGTGTATTTTTCCATGGGGAATTCAATGGTATAATTTGTTTTACATGTTGATTCATTGGTTTTTAAGTTAAACCAATTTTAGTACCAATTTATGGTATTTTTTGTATATTTGAGTAATTATTTTTAGTGTATAATTATTCTAATTAATTTTAATATAATTATATTAAAGGTAAAATTATTCTGAGTCTTTTTTGTGACCTTATTGGGTATGTGGTCATATCTCAAAGGCTCACAATTACCCTCAAGCTGATGGGCTATAAGAGAAAATGATTCAAACTTTAGAGGAAATGATAAGGAGATTCTGAGCCTATGGATTATAGCTCAAAACCTCAGATGGCTTTAAGCACAATTGGTGCACTCTAATACCATCAGTTCATTCTTCCATTAGTCAAACTCCTTCTATGTTAGAAAAAGGATGGAATCCACAACTCCCAGAGAACAAACTGAGGAAATACTTAATTGACATCCATCCTATAGCCTCCAGATTCAAGATCATACTTGATAAGGTGAAACACCATGCAAAACGAAGCATGAAAGATGCTTTTGACTATGAAAAACAGAAGTGGGACAAGAGTCATAAAGTAGTAGACTTCAAAGTAGGGGACATAGTTCTAGTTTCAACATTTAATTTTAACAATATAAAAGGCCAAAGGAAACTTAAAGACTATTATGTGGGAGCTTTTGTTATTGTCGCCTCACATATAACCAATTCAGTTCAAGTGGAACTGAGAGGTGAATTAGGAAATAAAAATCCCACCTTCCCAGTCAGCTTGATAAAACCTCATAAACCAGATGATAAAGAATTGTTTCCTTTAAGAAACCCAACTCTTTTAAATGTACCACAAGTGGAACAGAAGAAAGACAAAAAGATAAAGAAAGGCATTAAAGAAAAGAGACTTCGGGGGTAAAAATAAAATAGAATATCTTTTCAGATATACAAATCTAGTACATGAATATGAATGGCTGGGAGAATCAGATATTCCTGGCTCAGATAAGCTTTTGAGAAGATTTAGACATGAAAAAAGGCCACAATCCTGAATATTTCTAGAGATTTGCTTTAAATTACACTCTCTGAGTAATATAAAAAGGCTGGAATGTGAACATTAACCCCCTCTGGGGCCTTTTATTTATTACTATCATTAATAAAACTTTAGTAAAATTATATTTTTTGGTGGGGGGGAATGTAAGTCTTGAAGTATATTTGACATACCCAAATAGGCCACAATCAATACTCAAACAAAGTTTGAACTATGCATAACCCATAAGTCATGCACATATCAAAAATTCATCATTTTTGATTTAAGAAGAGATGAATATATTTTCTGTGAGTAAGTAAATCCATGGAGTTAAGGCCAGATTTGGATTCCACACCAAAACCTACCTGGGGTAACTCCATTGAGTGAATAAGCTTAAATTTAATCTATGAGGGGGTAATATGGAAAAGACTTCAATACCACATAAAATAATTGCAAAACCTTTTGTTTTTCTTGATTTTATGCCAAAATAATGGGAATGTGAGGAATCCCATCTTACATATGCCTAAAATCAGTGTTATTCATGCTTGTGGCACTTAAAAATACAGTATTCTTACATACAGCTTTTGTAAACCCCTAGTGGATATCAGTCTTTAAGCCCAAATTTGTATTTTTGATGTGAAAATAGCTAAGGGGGACAAAAGACATCAAAAAGAGCCAGGGTAGTCAGCTTCTGAGGCCTCTGAGGTGTAAAAAGCTCTAAAGCTTGTATCCATGGCCAATAATGGCCCAATTAGTATATCAAAACCTTTTGGGAACTTGGTTACCAAGTTAAATTCCCATTAACTCATAAGAAAATTGCAAATAAGCTGCTATTTTGACATGAAAAGGAGGTAAAGAGCAACTATTACTCTTACAGCCATGTGAATTCTTGATTACTTTCCATTTGTAAACGTTAAAAGTGCAATAAAACTGCTTTTGTACTAGTATCCATTTATTTACCTCATGGCAACCAGCTATATGGTACTATTTCCAATTCTATGTAGAAATAAGGTAAAAAATTCAAAAATTTATTAGAAATACAACTATAAATGAATATTTCTGAAATATTCAGTTCCAATGAAGAATGGTGTGATCCATAAAAAACAACAAATAATTATGACTATATAATTAAAATTGAAAGTGTTACTTACAGTCCATTTTTGCTGATTCCACATGAAACACTGAATCTTCAAAAATTCACAGAAATAAAATCTGGGATAAAATTTTCAATAACATTGATATCTTTGAAAGATTAATTTTCATTTTTAAATAAAAGAAGATTTACAGTTGTTACTCCTTTTATTCTTAATGATAAATGGGTTAGTAGTCACATAAATGACTTAATTGATTAATTATGATAATCCTATGTGACAAAAGCTGAGGGAATCAATAATCCAAAAATGATAATTCTTTTCTCACTCACTGGGATTTCAGTTCTCTCCATAAAAAGTCTCTGTGAGCTGTTTCTGACTTAAAAGAGCCCTCCTCTTGCTGTTTTTTCCAAATCATTTTATTAATCAATCATACCTTTAGTACCAACAAGTAAGTATTATTTAATTCTTTTCTTAAGTGTTTTAAATATTTCCAAATCAATAATAAAGACTTTAAATCATAAAGATATACTATTTACAATAGTATTCAGATATTATATGGCTGTATTATTGCTATACAGAAATTTTGATTCTTTTAATCCACAATTCATCCATCAAATCTCTCTACAAATTCTTTTTGAGGTATTATTGGAGCATCAGTAATTTATTTATTTAAATTATTAAATTTGTTCTCTAGTAATATTATTCTTGAACAATGATCTTTATAATTATTCTTGCAAAAGATAGTTATATATTAAAATAAGGGTATTGGTAAAAACACGTAAGCAAATTGGTAAAAACACGTAAGAGCTTACGTGTTTTTACCATATATTGGTAAAAACACGTAATTTTATGGTAAAAACACGTAAGGGATGGTTTTTAAATGAAATATGGCTATTTATGGCATTTATGATGCCATTAATGCCATTTGTGGCATTAAAAATGCCATTTGTGGCATTAAAAATTCTATTTATGGCATTAACAGTGCCATTAATGGCATTATCAATGTTAATGCCATAAATGGCATTAACAATGCCATAAATGACATTAACAGTGCCATCAATGGCAGTAACAATTCCATTCATGGCAGTAACAATTCCATTTATGGCAGTAACAATGCCATTTATGGCAGTAACAATGCCATTTATGGTAGTAACAATGCCATTAATTGCATTAACAGGGCCATTAATGGCATTAACAATGGCATTAACAGTGCCATAAGTGGCATTAGCAGTGTCATAAAGGGCATTAACAGTGCCATTAATGGCATTAACAATGCCATTAATGGAATTAACAATGCCATTAATGGCATTAACAGTGCCATAAGTGGCATTAGCAGTGTCATGAATGGCATTATCAATGAAATATTATTGATGCCATTAATGCCATTTGTGGCATCAAAAATGCAACATTTCTGATGCCATTAATGCCATAAATGGCATTAATAATGCCACATTAACAATGCCATTAATGGCATTACTAATTCCATGAATGGCATTATCAATTCAATAAATGGCATAATGCCATTTATGTAACACCATAAATGGCATTGTTAATTCCATTTATGTAATGCCACAAATGGAATTTTTGATTCCATAAATGGCATTTTTGATGCCATTTATGTTATAGTTAAGGCCATTAATTCCATTTTTAAGGCCAATGTTAAGGCCATTAATGCCATTTTTAAGGCCATTTATGGCATTTTTAAATGCATAAATGGCATTGTCAAGGCCATTAAATTCAATTTGTGGCATTGCTTTAATGCTATTCATGCCAATTTTCTGGCCATAAATGGCATCTGTATGTCATTCTTGATGCCATTTATGGCATTATTATGTCATTAGTGATGCCATTTATGGCACTTTTGATGTGATAAATGGCACTGTTAATGCCAAAAATCAAACTTTAACCTCCACCCATCATAAATTACATTTTGAATTCAATTTATGTCATAAATGGCATTTTCAATTTAATTAAAAATATGAACAAAAAAACATCAAAAAACATGGACTTTTTGGGCCTACAAATGTTCTTTCAAAAAAAATACCAAAATTTTGGGCTTCTGGTTTATTATTCTCAACATTCTCACCTTAATTTTAAAAAAAAAATTATTCAAATCCATAAGTGGGAACATTTTCAATGAATTTTTTCAAAAAAATGGGCCATTTTACCAAATTGCCCAAAATAGAAAAATTGGGCAAAAAAAAAAAATTTGAAAAAATTTGGGGACCTTCACATCCCATGTCGGAAAAAATATGGCAAAAAAAAATGTTAAAAATTCTCAAAAATGAGCCTGAGGAATTTTTATAAAAAAATTAGGTTACTTACGTGTTTTTACCATAAAATTACGTGTTTTGGCCATAATTTGGTAAAAACACGTAAGTTTATGGTAAAAACGCGTAAGGGCTTACGTGTGTTTACCAACACCCTAAAATAATTGTATTATTAAATACTTCTTGTAATTTATTCTTGTAGACAATTACTGCTTACTATTATAATAAAGAGTAGTGTATAATAAGTAAAAGGGATAATTAGGAAATTCATTTTCAATTTTGCTTATAATCAATTGATTTATCATAATTCATAAGAGCAGTCATAGTACTGTTGATTAATAGCAATATTATAAATAGCTTTATAGACACATCTTACAATAAAGCTATACTTTTAATGTCTTAAAATTGATGTTTAACTGTGAAATATTGAATATTATTTCATTGTTACACAAAGGTAATTTGAATATCAAGATGTTTGTAAGATATATACTGATAATACTTTGAAAAAGTATATTATTTTATTCTGTATTGTGTTTTCATGTTAAATCTTTTTGTTTTGAAGAAATTATAAAACCAGAAATTTTCACAATATTGTAAATTTAATAAAAAATGGTATACATTTTTGAATCAGGGATTTAAATACCCAATCTTAATATTATGAAATTGAGAAGTATAATAAGAAGATATACTACTTGAGGAATAATTTTCTCAAAGAGCTTTTACAAAAACTTAAATCAATTTCAAGCTGGAAGATACCAAGCATTTGGAAAACAATAAATTGGTGTGAGATAAAATGATGCAGTAACTGGAAGGGGAATGTGCAGGAAAACAGGGTTGTGTTTCCATTTATGCTTTTAAAAGTTTCTCTTCTTTTGTATCAGAATACTCTGAACTTCACTTTTTGAAAAACAATCAAATATCCTAGCTCAATCTAAAAATCAATTTATTTATTAATTTTGGATATTTTGACAAGTGTATTCAAATCACACTATAAGAATTATCCTTATACAACACAAAACACCTATTTGACCTTATAATATGATAAAAGCTGATACAAAAATAGAAATACAGCTCAGTGATAAGAAACACTACCACAACAATAGAGAAATGTAAGCTGGAGACACTATATTGATAATAATACTAAAAAATGATTCAATATCCTGTTTTTCAATATTTGCTATATATAATGAGGTATTGAATATAATACAACTAGGAAAACCCCGATTTTGAATAATATAATATTGTTAATAAAAGCATGGAAGCTTTGATGTGCTATTACTAATTTATGGCTAAAACATGTAAGTGACCTGATTTCTGTAAAAGAATTTCTCATGCCTAGTTTTAAGGAATTTCTTCCTTTTTTCCCAATTTTTTCTATTGTGGGATGTTAAGATCCCCAAATTATTTCATAATTTTTCTTCTGAATTTCCCTGAATGAACAAATTTGAAAGAATGGCCAATTTTTCCAAAAATTGCTTAAAACACTTCTCACTTATTGATCTCCTGAATTTTATTTTTAAAATGAAGGAGTAAATCTTGAGAATAAAAAGACAGAAGTCCATTTCTTTGGGTGGGACAGGTACAGGCACAAAATGTGTCTTTTTATATTTTTTGGTTCATGTTTGTAAGTACAAAAGCTCCATATTTTTGATAAAAAAAGGGACTAAGGTGGGGGTAAAGCAATAAGTTATACTGAGAAGGGGGAGGAATGGGATAAGCTTTATATACAAAAACAAATAGTAATTCACATCTAAATCAACCTCTAAAATAGTGGGGGGGTTTCTGAAAGGGGGAGGAAAGATTGCACAACAATGGAATTATGCACATTTTAAGCTTATCTTCCAATCCCATGGGTTGTGGTTGAGCATGAAATTCCCAATTAAAGGTAATGGGGGAGACAGGGGAAGCCTTAGAAATTGTGAAATCTAAGGGAAAAAATGATAACAGTTATCCAAAAAAACAAATCAAAATGGGTTTATTGTAATTAGGAGGACATAAATAAGGGAAAAAGCGGAAAAATTTGACTGTGGATGAAAAGAAAATGGGTCTTTGATACTTATTTGCAATTGGATCCCCATTAACAGGAGTAGAAATCTACTTTATTTTTGGAGCCTGGACAACATCTTCATAACACTATATTCTTTCCAAACAAGAGCTCACTGGGGGTATCAAAGTATTAATGGCTTGTTATGGGTCTTTATTATTTTGAATTTCTTTACAAAAGTCACCACTGACATCTGTAAGATGTGTCTATAGAACTCTTGACAATATTACTATCAATTAAGAGCATTATTACTGTTCTTATGAAATATAATAAATGAATTTATTGTAAGGACAAATAAATAAGCAATTTCTTCTCTATTTACTTTACTATTCATACATTACCAGTGATTGTAACAGTTAGAAGTAGCTGTCTGATAGAATGAATTACAGGAGTTATTATTAATAAAACTTATTTCAATCAATAATTATTAATAATTATTGAAGAAAAATAAAATAAACTTAGAGAAAAAACTTCCAAAATTAAGCAAACACTCACTAATACTTCAAAAATACCTTGAAAAGAATTAGTAGGCTTATTTTGATAGATTATTTGCCAATTTAAGGTATAAATAATTGATTCAAAGCATTACTACAGATATTAATAGCTACATACTATTGAGAACAGTATTATTATTTGATGTAATGTATTTCTGATTGATTTTGAAAGTTTGAAATTCCTAAGAGTGATTTTAACTAATGCTTACTTGTTGGTATTAACTAAAAAGCTGACTAATTGGATGTTTATTAGAACCAACAGAAAGAGTAGGCCTCTTTCAAGTATACAAAAGCTCACAGGGGCTTTCCGTGGAGCAAAATTAAAAACAGTTAGTGAGAAAACGTTTAACTTAATTTTTTCAATCATTACGTCACTTGTAGTCAGGTGAGATTATCATAATTACTTAGTTAAGTAAATTTATATGACTAACACCCATTTATGGTTAAGGAAAAAAGGAGATACAAATTTAAATATTATTTCAGCTCAAAATAACCATAATTTTCTCAAAGTGATTAATTTTATTGAAAATCTAATTGTGGGTTGTATTTTCTGTGAATTTTTGAAGATTAAGTGTTTCACATTGAATCATCAAAAATGGACTGTAAGTAAAACATTTTATTTTAATTATAAAGTAATAACTCTTTTTTTGGTTTGGATTATCTCTTTCTCCATTTTTGATTAGATTTTCAGAATTATTAATTGAAAGTTGTATTCCTAATGAATTTCTGAAGATTTTACCTTATTTCTACATAGAAAAGCAAATAGTATACTTACAGAAAGTTGCTATGAGATAAATTTATGGGTACTAGTCCAAAAAGAGTTTAAATTACTATTTTTGAGCTGATCCATGGAAAATCATTAAGAATTCATATGGTTACAGGAGTCTAAGTTGCTCTCTTATTTGCAATTTTCTTATGATTTAATGAGATTTCAACTTGGTAACTAGGTTACCAAAAGGTTTTAGTATACTAATTGGACCATGAGCAGCCATGTATCCAAGCTTTGGAGCTATCCACGCCTCAGAGGCCACAGAATTTGGGTACCCTGGCTCTCTTTGATTTCTTTTCTCCCTCTTAGCTATTTTCACATTAAAAATAGTAATTGAGGCTTCAAGACTGATACCCACTATGCATCTATCAAAGATTTGTGTAGTAATACAGTAATTGTAAGTGAAAACAACATTAATAAAGATCTTTTTAGTGAGTATTTAACACAGGATCTCTCACATTCCGATTATTCTGGTATGAAATCAACAATTTGTTTTTCACAATTCTTTTTTGGTGTTGAAGTATTTTCCATATTACCACCCCATTGATTTAATTAAAGACTATTCAACCTATGGAGTTGACCTAGGAAACGTTTTGTGTAGAATTCAAATCTTGCCATAAATCTATGTATTTACTTAGAAAAAAGGTTATTAATTTTTTTAAATAAAAAGGGATGAATTTTGGATATAGGTATGACTTATTGGTTATGAATAGTTCAAAATCTATTTGAATATGTAAAATATACTTCAAGGCTCACAAAATAAGTCCATTCATCTTGCATCTTTTAGATGTAATGGGATACTGTTCCATAAACACAGCTTCCACCATCCTTGATATTAATGGGCTTGAAGGTGAATTGAAAGATGAATTTTGGAAGTTATTCTGAGCTGGGTGCATACTAAAAATGAGTCAAAAAGATTAATCAAGAGTAAAAGAGCCAAAAAAATATATATCAAAGGAAAAAAAATCAAAAAAAGCTTTGCGCATTCATCACTTGTGTTATAATTGCTTTGGAAATTGTCACTGGTTAAGTCAATTGAATCGCAATTACTAAGAGTTTATTCAGGCTTTTGGGCCTTTTTTTGAGATTCTACTGCTCTTGTCTAATCTTGAGTGAATAAATGAAGTAATGTGCCCCTCCATATCCCTTGCAGAGGATCACAAAAAATCATTGTTTTTGAGGGTGTCAATTAGAGCCTCAATGAACCTTCTGGCTTGAAGTCTGTCTTTATTGATTTTCTTGACTTGGCTATAGCTATCTTTGAATATTACAGGCCTGTAAGGCTCCCTCTGGAGGAATAATTGGGCGTGAAATTTCCTTGGAATGAGCAGTTATTAAGACATCTGAAAGCTTGGGGATGCTTCTTACTCATTGAAAATCTGAAAGCAGCATGTGCCATAATATTTTCAGTGGCATGATGACTGTTCAGTATTTTTGACTTTAGAGTCCAAGAGGTACTCTTGGAATATTGTCTTGCATAAAGTCTAAAAGGAAATTCTAATTCTCTAGATAAAACTGTTTTAGATGAGTAATTGTGAGAAGCTGGGTCCCAGACCTGTCAAAACATACTTCAATTTCATTGTGGGTAACATTGGGTCTCAGGGTAGACACAGAATACCCTTTTGCACTGGAAAAGCTATAACAGTTCTTCCAAAGAAACTGAAGGATCTAAAAGTCACTTTCAGTGGGGGCTTGAGAAATGTTTATGAAACATTTGAGGAATCATTTAAGAAAATGTGAAAAAAGGGGGATTTTTGGGGTTTATTTAATGAGGGAAGAGATTTTCAAATTGCTAACAATAGGGGCCAAAAGATATGAAACTTCAACAAAATGGGAAAAATCTATGATTAATTGAAGAGGGAAAAGGAAAAAAATGAAATTTGGGTTAGTGATGAAGTAAAAAAGAGGTTAAAAAGGTTTGAGAAGCAGGTGTTCTTTTCAGAAAAAGAAGTTTTGGAAAGAATTGAAGGATTTGGTATGGAATGGTTCTTTTGAAAAAGAAAATTTGTTTTTGGGTGGGAAATATTTGAGATTAGTTGTGTGTTTTTATTTGGTGGAGATGTGAAGAAAAGTTTGAAAAGAAATGGGTCAAGGGTTTTTCTGGGGGGAGATTTGGCAGGGTTTTTCCCAATAAAGCTTTCTCCTTTTGTCTTTTGAATTGAAAGGGGGAACAGGGAGTCCCTTATGTGTTTTTACGAAAATCTTACATTTACCAATTACCTAACATAATGAAATATTGAAGTATTTACTTTCTTCTATTTTATTAATAAAATAGGATTACTATGTTCTTGAAAACTGGAATTTTTTCAGATTTAGTAATAAAATTAATTATATGTAATAAAGTAGTTTTTTAAGTAAACAAAGTGATTTACCTTGAAGCTATGCTAGCTTCCAATAAGGGAAAATTCTTCATACAATCATATTCTTATAGGAAGTTATTGTTAAAATATTTGGTTTGATATTTCTAATTTTAATAATTGATAATTGTTTTATCTCTGATTAAATTGAAAATTACTACTTTATGATAGTTCAAATGGTGATTTATGAATTGAATACACTTTCAAAATGTATGGTAAGAGAAAAAAATTGCTTGAGCTGATATTAATTGATCAATTGATTCTACTTCCAGATTTATTGAGAGATTTTCATGAGAATAAGGGGAGAAAACAAACACAGAGGCCCTCTATTTATAGATTTTGTGCTCTCCAGTGAGATTGTTTAAAAATGTGGACTTTAAATGTTTTTTCATTCCTTTTTCTGGGCTAAATTATTAATGGAAGTACTTCTGAAGTGATCAAATTCCGGGAAACACTTGCATCATTTTCTTGGTCAATTATTTCATTTACCAGGTTGATAATGAAAGGAGACTTAGGGGTAAAAATCAAAGAGAATATCTTGTCAGATATAGAAATCCAGTACATGAAGATGAATGGCTGGCAGAATCAGATAAACCCTTGAGAATATTTAGAAATAAAAGAAGGCCACAAGATTGAATATGTCTATAAATTTTCTTTGAATTAATTTATATGATTAATTTAAAGAGGTTGGACAGTGGACATTAACCCTCTTTGGGGCCTAATTCTTCTTAAAATCATTAATAAAATTGTATAACAATTTTTTGGGTGGGAGGTAATGTGAGCCTTGAGGTATATTTTACATACCCAAATAGGCCACAATTATCTTCAAAAATAAATTCTGGACTATGCATAACCCATAAATCATGTATATATTCAAAATTCATCATTTTTGATTTCAGAAAAGATGAATAACCTTTTTGTGAGTAAGTAAGTCCATTGATTCAAGCCCAGATTTGGATTCTACAAAGAAATTAATCTACATTAGCTCCATAGAGTGAATAAGCTTAAACTAACTCTATGAGGTGGTAATATGGAAAATACTTCAATACCACATGAAAGAATTTTGAAATAATTGTGAAAACTTTTGTTTTTCTCAATTCCATGCCAAAATAATGGGAATGTGGGAAATCCCCTGTTACATATACACTAAGAGTAGTGTTATTCATGTTTGTGGCACTTAATATTATGGTATTCTTACATACAGTTTTGATACACCCATAGTGGATATCAGTCTTGTAGCCTGAATTTCTATTTTTGATGTGAAAATAGCTAAGGGGGACAAAAGACATCAAAGAGAGCCTGGGTACCCAGCTTCTGAGGCCTCTGAGGCCTGGATAGCTCTAAATCTTGGATCCATGGCTGATCATGGTCCAATTAGTATACTAAAGCTTTGTGGGAACCTAGTTACCAAGTTAAAATCTCATTAAATCATAAGAAAATTGCAAATAAGCCATCATTTTGATATGACAGAGAGGTAAAGAGAAGCTTAGACTCCTGTAAACATGTCAATTATTAATGATTTGCCATGGATAAACCTTAAAAGATTATTCCAAACCCTTTTTGGACTAGTATCCATTGATTTACCTCATAGCAACTTGCCATACTGTGATATTTGCAATTCTATGTAGAAGTAAGGTGAAAACTTGCAAATTCATTTGAAATACAAGTATTAATTAATCATTCTGAAAATTTCACTACCAATGGAGAATGGTATTACACATAAATGAACCAAAAATAATTATGCTTTCATAAGTAAAATTAAAAGTTTTACTTACAGTCCATTTTTGATGATTTCATGTGAAATACTGAATCTTCAAGAATTCACAGAAAATACAACCTGCAATGGAATTTCCAATAAGATTGATAGCTTTGAAAAATTAATGTTTTTTCTGAATTAAAAGCAGATTTATGGTTTTTACTCCTTTTATTCTTAACCATAAATGGGTTGGTAGTCACGTAAAAGTATTAATTAAGTAATTATGATAATCTTATGTGATAACAGATGATGAAATAAATGATCCAAAAAGGATTATTGTTTTCTTACCCACTTATTTTTCAGTTTTCTCCATGGTATGCCTCTGTGAGCTGCCTTTGACTTCAAAGAGGCCTCCTCTTGCTGTTTTTTCCAAATTCTCTTATTATCCATTTATATCTTTGTTACCAACAAGTAAGTATTAGTTAGCCTTTTCTTAAGTGTTTTAATTATTTCAGACTCAATCAAGAAAGATGTAAAATAATAGAAATCAACTTTATATTGTTGTAATACTGTTATGAATCATTGATGATCCCATAAATCCACAATATATCTGCCCAAATCTCTCTACCATATTCTTTCCAAGGTTCATTGAATATTAGTGAGTGATTTATTATTAATTCTCAATGTTTTTCTCTGGTATTTGTTTTCTTCAGGAATTATATTTATAGCTATTCTGGTAAAATATAATTATACATTAGAAAACTTTTATTATTTTAATAAAGAAGTTTTATCATTTAAATAATTATTGTAATTGATTTTTGTAGACAATTACTGCTTACTGTTATATACACTAGTAGTGTATAACAAGTAAAAGAAATAATTAATTAATTACTTATCTAAATTGTGGTTATAATAATTTCATTATTATATTTAATAAGAAAAGTCACAGTATTGTTGATTAATAGTGATATTCTCAATAATTTCATAGACACATCCTACATTTGGGGGCCTGGCCATGTTTTTTGAGCCTTGCACCCTCAATCAATATATTTTTAAGCTCCAAAATATATTAATTCAATAATTTTCTTTTTTCAATTTGGAGTTGAATTTATTTTTATTTTTGAAATTTTGTTTAAAATCTTTTTCATTGAGCAATTTGGTTTGATTTTATACTGTTTTTACACATGGCTTTTTCACATCCAACAAGCTTATAAAATTGTTCTTTGAGTTACTCTGAATTGGTTTTGAGTGAAAATCTCCAATTTTGTTTTTCTTCTTTAGAAAGAATCATCTTTTAATACTAAAAAATATAAGTTTATAAATAATCTTAAAAATATTTTAAAAAGTACAAAAATAATAATAATTTTCTTTTCTCAATTTCTCTGTCTAGTGTCTTTAATCAAGTATAGTGCAGCTGGTAATAAGCTCAGTAAAAGATATATCACTATTCCAGAATCTTCAGAAGCAGAATATGAAGAGATAATTGCAGTGCAAATTTGCAAAAGAGACACTTTATTTAGAGAAGAACAAGCCAAACAACCACCAAAAGGTGTGTGTTTTCTGTCTTTATCTTTTATTTTTCTCTTAAATTGATGTGAAAATGGTGAATACCAGAAATGGAAGCAACTATTCAGTCCAGCCAGATGGATCTGGACAAAGAAGAGGCAAGACAAGGGCCAGATCTGGAAATTCTTCCTCAAGAAAGACATGTCTGGAGGATTCCAGAGCTTCCCCCCATTCCCGAAGCTCTGAACCTAAAAACTTTTATGTGAACTCTGAGACTGAACTGATTAAAGGTAATATTTTAAGGGAGGAACCATTTCCAAGCTGCAGCCATAGGAATATATCAGTCCCAGTACAAAAACTGGTACAGAGAAGCCAAGTAAGAGGAGTGGGAAATATGCCCAAGCCTTTGGTAGGGGGCCATGAACTCCTACTTACACATCAAGCGCTTCTTGGGTCAGTAGAAGACCATAGAACTCTTAGGAGAGTGGAGCCCATTGTATTGCAAAGAAAAGTTCAAAAAGATGAAGAATTGGTTTAAAAACCAAAGTCCTTTATCCATAGACCAGAAGAAGGATTCAGAAATGACCCCAGCCTTGGAGAAAGAAGTCCCAGTGGCATCTACCAGCTACAAACCAGCTCCAGAACTGCCCAAAGGACCTCAGGAGAAACAGAAAGGTCCCAAGAAGCATCAGGGAAAGGGCAAAGCCAAAGCCAATTGGCACAGACCTTACCCACAAGAATACAGGCTCCCCAAATTGGAACCTTTAGTAATGGAAAGTGTTTTTAATATTACCAGAACTCTTATGGAACTCACAGACAAAGTGCAGGAAAGGATTAACAGAACTTTTCCAAACAAATGATAGATGAAATAAAATTTGTTAAATCTATTGTTTATGGAGAAGTTGGTGAATTTGATGCAAAGATAAATAGAATAACATGAGATGTCTATTAGCTGAAAAATAATGACAGAATTTATGCTGATTGGCATAAATTAACAACTGCAAGACTTGAATTGACTTTCAATAAATGTGACAGAATTTAGAGTAAATATCAAGTCCAAGATGATGGAATGGAAGATCTTTCCATTCCAAACATTAATAACCAGCTTAAAATTTCAAAATATCATGTTTTGGAAATAGTTGATAATACCAATATTTTTTCCATGCACTTAGTCAGAAGTGACAGTGAGAGGAAGAAATTAAATGATGAGATAATTGCACATGTGGAGCAAATTAATAAGAATTATGAACCAAATTCACATATTCCTAGACATTCCACACTTTTTACTGAAGAGAAACCTTCTGTGAAAGGAATTTTGACCCCTTTTCTAGGAGAAAATGCAATATCTGCAAATGATATTCCCAAATTAGAAGAGTGGCCAACATTCTCTGGTGAAGGTTAATATAAAAATATTGAGTTCATCATAAAAATTCATATGTTTAAGGGAGATTTTCATATACCTGATGAAATTATAGTGGGTAAATTGCACTCTTTGTTTACCAGAACTGCAAAGAGATGGTATTACAAAATGAGACAAGAACATGGAAGACATGATTGGTCCTGGTTAAAATCTGAAATAATCATCAAATGGGCCAATTATTCTTGGAGGTTTAAAATGGAAAATGCTTTTGAAAGTTCCATTTTCAACTCATAAAAGGATAAATCACTTATTTGGTTCCTCAAACAGAAAGACAGATTATCTGCTTTACACCCAGATATATCTTACTCAATGATTAATATTAAAATATTAAGAAAATGTGGAGGAGAACTAGAACATTCTATCAAGTGTAGATATGTAGAGCACTGTTCAACAGAAGACTACATTAATGCCATGGAAGATATCATTACTAGGAAAATAATTGGTAAAACCTGGATTAGAAACCCTATGGAATCCAAAATGATCCCACAGATTTCCAGAGAAGATAAGAAACCTGTCTTGAAGTGTCATAAATATGGAAGCAACTCACATATAGCTAGTACTTTCATTAAAAAGACCAAAATCAATGCATTCAAATCATTGAAGATTTTCAGTGTGCTGAAGAGAAAGAAGAATCTGACCAAGGTTCTGCAATCTCTGAAGACACACCAGTAGAGGACTATTCTATTGAGAAAATTAAAGCATTTTTTAAGTCACTGAAGTCCATATTCACTTGCCACAGTATAGTTAATATTGATATAACCTGATTTATATACAGGATGCTAGAATATGGAAGACTAAACCTTCTAGAGGCAAAGGATACACTGCTGAAGCATCTTGAATCACATCAGCTATAATGAAAGATGTTGAATCCAAATTAAATTTGGACACAGAGGCATTTTTCACTTTTATAGGCAAAGACTATCTCCAAATCATAATCCCTGAATGGAAGAACCATCTATTACCAATAGAAGGTGTGCAACTTAGTAGTGCCAGTAATAAGATGTACCCTTTGGGAATACTAGATGATAATCTTGTATTTCCACACCCTGCAGGAAGTGTAATAATGAAAACAGAGATAGTATTAATGGTTAATTTTACATCTCAACATATCATTCTTGGAAATGATTATTTGAATATTCATGGTTTGGACATCAATAACCATAAGGGCAGATATTCTATAATTGGAGAAAACTCAAGACAAAGCTTTTTTTTCAATATGCACAAACAAATATCAATAGTATCTTCAAATAAAGATACTCATAAGGAGGAATTTATGAATAATCAACTAAATGAAGCACAGATTAATCAATTAATATGAACCAAAATGAGACATGAGCTTGTGGATGTGTTGTACACATATAAAAATGCATTTGGCTCAGATAATGAACCATTAGACACTATCAAAGGACATGAATTTGATATTACTCTTAATATTGACAGACCATACCCTCCAGTACTTAGAAGACCAGCTTACCCAGCAAGCCCCAGAGCTAGATAAGCCTTGGAAAAACATATCCAAGAGTTGATACAACTTGGTGTACTAAGAAAAGTAGGCTATGATGAGGAGGTTTAAGTGAAAACTCCTGTTATTATTGCTTGGCACAATGATAAATCAAGGATGGTTGGATATTCCAGAGCATTGAATACCTAAACAGTTTCAGATAGGTATCCAATTCCTAGAATACAAGAGACTTTAACCCAGTTGTCTAAAGCTAAGTATATAACATCAATAGATGCATTACAGGGCTTTCATAAGAATGTTTCAATGCCCAAAGCCAAGAAGTTACTTAGAATTATCACCCACTGTGGTATTCATGAGTCTCTTAGAATCCCATTTGGTATTAAAAATGCTCCATCTCATTATTGAAGAAAGATGAATACCATCTTCCCCACAGAATTATCTAAAGGATGGCTCATTGTTTATATTAATGATATAGCTATATTTTCATACTCATTGTCTTTTCACGGTGAAAGACTTTAAAGAGTACTTGACAAAGCTGCAGGAGCTAATATGAAGATTTCACTCAAGAGGTGCAACTTTGGCTTTGAATAACTTTAAGCTCTAGGACATATTGTTTCTGGTTTAAGCTTGGGTATTGATAAGAATAAAGTAGAAGCAGTATTTCTTAAGCCAATACCCCAGAATAAGGAATAAATGATGTCTTTTTGTGGATTTTCCAGTTATTACAGGAAACATATGAAACATTTTGAAATTCTAGCCAAGTCACTCTATAGAATCTGTGATCAAAAGACAGTGTTTGAGATGACACAAGAAGGAATTAAAGCTTATGAGAAGATAAGGAAAGCTCTTAAAGAGGAACCTTTACTTCTAATTACAGACTCAAATAAACATTTCAAGTTGTACATTGATGCATGTGGAGATGGATTGGGAGCAGCCCTACATCAAGTCCAAATAATTTATGACAAACCTACAGAAGGACCAATTTGCTATATCTCAAGGCAAATTAAACTAACAGAAGCTGGATGGGGTGCTTATGTTTGGTATGGTCACTTGAGAAACTACATTATTATCTTGTTGGCAGTGTTTTTGAAGTGATAGCTGACTGTAATGCGGTGAAATCACTCCTTAACATGAAGATACCTAACAGACATATGTTGAGATGGCAAATAGCAATCCAAGAATATAGAGGAAACATTAATATAGTCCATAAAGCAGGGAATATTAATAATAATTCTGATGGACTTAGTAGGTGGGCTCTAGCCAATACTACTGATAACCCAGCTTATGTTCCTTTGGAAGCAGAACCACAAACTCTAATTGAAGGCATTAACATAACTGATATTGGGACTTAATTCTTTGAGGAAGTCAGACAATCTTATAAGCAGGAAAAGAATTGCCATATATTGACATCCTTACTAGATAAAGACCGCAAAGATACAGATTTGGATAGTTCATTAGATGAAGTATGGAAAACTTCCTGTTCTGAAGGAATATTTCACTTGTTAGAAGGCATAATCTACCACAGGACCAAACATTCCTGTGTAATTACATTATGAAGTAGATTACTTATCAATACAAATCTTCATTAATTTCATGATAGTATCTACTATGGACACATTTCAGAAAAAAGAACACTTGAAAAAGTGAAAAACTGTGCATGGTGGCTAACTGGAGAAAAGAAACCATTGAATATTGCCACACCTGTGACAGATGCCAAAAAACAAACAGGAGTACAGGCAAGAAACTTGGACTTATGATTCATATTCAAGAACCCAAATGCCTTTGGGAATTTTTTCACATGGATTGGGTCACATAACTCCCTCCAAGTAGTGACAGGAGTTATAATCCTTGTTTAGTAATTGTAGACAGATATAGCAAAACAGCCATATTCTTACCATGTCATAAAGATGAAACTTCTATGGATACAGCTGTTCTTCTATGGAATAGAGTTATTTCTCATAAAGGGTTATTTAAGAATATCATAAGTGACAGATATCCCAAATTCACATATTCACTTTGGACCAATCTTCATAGATTGTTTGAGACCAAGTTATCACTTTCAACAGCATATCACCCTCAAACTGATGGTCTGGAAGAAAGAGTGATTCAAAATTTAGAGGACATGATCATGAGATTCTGTGCTTATTGATTATAATTCAAAGGTTCAGATGGCTTTACCCATGACTGGTGCACTCTAATACCAGAATCGGAATTAGAATATAAGACAACAGTCCATTATTCCACAGGTGAGACTCCTTCTATGTTAGAAAAGAGATGTAATCCAAGGCTCCCAGAAGACACACTGAGGAAAGACCTAATTGACATCCATCCTACATCTTCTAGCTTCAAAACAATGCTTGATAAAGTGAAAACCCACTCAAGACAAAGCAAGGATGATGCTTTTGAATATGCAAAACAGAAGTGGGACAAGAGTCATAAAGTACCAGACTTCAAAGTAGGGTACTTACTTCTAGTTTCAACCTTGAATTTTAATAATATCAAAGGCCCAAAGAAACTCCAAGATTCTTATGTAGGACCTTTTTTTATTGCTGCCTTGCATGGAACCAATGCAGTTCAAGTGGAATTGAGTGGTGAATTAGAAAACAAACACCCCACTTTTCCAGTCAGCTTGATAAAATCTCATTAAACAGCTGAAAAAGAATTGTTTCCCTTAAGGAACTAAACTCCTTTCACTGTACCATCAGTGGAACAAAGTGAAGACAAAAAGATAAAGAGAGTCATTCAAGAAAGGAGACTTAGGGGTAAAAATCAAAGAGAAGATCTTGTCAGATATAGAAATCCAGTACATGAAGATGAATGGCTGGAAGAATCTGATAAACTCTTGAGAATATTTAGACATGAAAGAAGGCCACAAGCCTGAATATGTCTATAAATGTGCTTTAAATTACTTGATCTGAGTAATGTAAAGAGGTTGGACAGTGGAAATTAACCCCCTTTGGGGCCTTTTTTCTTCTTTATACCATTGATAAAAGTTTAGTACAATTTTAATTTTTGGTGGGAGGGAATGTGAGCCTTGAGGTATATTCTACATACCCAAATAGGCCACAATCATCTTCAAAAATAAATCCTGAAATATGCATAACCCATAAGTCATGCATATATTCAAAATTTATCATTTTTGATTTCAGAGAAGATGAATAACCTTTTTGTGAGTAAGTAGGTTCATGAATTCAAGGCCAGATTTGGATTCTACACAGAGATTCATCTAAGGTAGCTCCATATAGTGAATAATCTTAAACTAACTCTATGAGGTGGTAATATGGAAAATACTTCAATACCACATGAAAGAATTGTGAAAATTTATGTTTTTCACAATTTCACACTAAAATAATGGGAATGTGAGAAATACCATGTTAAATATACACTAAGAATAGTGCTATTCATGTGTGTGGCACTTCTTATTATGGTATTCTTGAATACAGCTTTGATACACCCATAGTGGATATCAGTCTTGAAGCCTGAATTTCTATTTTTGATGTGAAAATAGCTAAGGGGTACAAAAGACATTAAAGAGAGCCAGGGTACCCACGTTATGAGGCCTCTGAGGCGTGGATAGCTCTAAAGCTTGGATCCATGGCTGATCATGGTCCAATTAGTATACCAAAGCCTTTTTGGAACCTAGTTACCAAGTTAAAATCTCATTAAAACATAAGAAAATCACAAATCAGCCATCATTTTGATGTGACAGAGAGGTAAGGAGCAGCTTAGACTCCTTTAACCATGTCAATTGTTAATTATTTTCCATGGATAAACCTTAAAAGATTAATTAAAACCCTTTTTGGACTAGTATCCATTGATTTACCTCATAGCAAATTGCCATACTGTGATATTTGCAATTTTACGTAGAAGTGAGGTATAAACTTGCAAATTCATTTAAAATACAATTATTGATTAATCATTCTGAAACTTTCACAAATAATTGGGAATGGTATTACCCATAAAGAAACAAGAAATTATTAAGGTTTCATAAGTAAAATCACAATTTTTACTTACAGTCCATTTGTGATGATTTCACATGAAATACTGAATCTTCAAAAATTCACAGAAAATGCAACCTGCGATGAAATTTCCAATAAAATTGATAACTTTGTAAAATTGATTTTTATTTTGAAATAAAATGAGATTTACAGTTTTCACTCCTTTTATTCTTAACCATAAATGGGATGGTAGTCACGTAAAAGCCTTAATTTAGTAATTATGATAATCTTATGTGACAAAAAATGATGCAATAAATAATCCAAAAAGGATTATTGTTTTCTTACTCACTGGGATTTCCATTTTCTCCATAAAACATCTCTGTGAGCTGTCTTTGACTTAAAAGAGGCCTCCTATTGCTGTTTTTTCCAGTTATCTTATTATCCATTTATATCTTTGTTACCAACAAGTAAGTATTAGTTAAAATTTTCTTAGGTATTTCAATTATTTCAGACTCATTCAAGAAAGAAATTAAATCATAGAAATCAACCATATATTGTTTTAATACTTCTATGAATCATTTTCGATCCCATAAATCTACAATATATCCACCCAAATCTCTCTACCATATTCTTGCCAAGGTTCATTGACTATTAGTGAGTGATTTATTATTAATTCTTAAAGTTTTTCTCTAGTATTTGTTTTCTTCAGGAATTATATTTATAATTATTCTGGTAAAATATAAATATATTAAAATGATTTTATTATTTTAATAAAGAAGTTTTATCATTTAAATACTTCTTGTAATTGATTCTTGTAGACAATTACTTCTTACTGCTATATTCACTAGTAGTGTATAACAAGTAAAAGAAATAAATAAATAATTAATTATTTAAATTGTGGTTATAATAATTTTATTACTATATTTGATAATAACACTCATAGTATTGTTGATTAATAGTAATATTCTCAACAATTTTATGGACACATCTTACATCATGTGGAAGAGAGACTGTGATATAGATTCTAAGTTCATAGCTGAGGCTAAAGAGTACAACAAATAGAGGTATGACAAAACACACATGGAACCAGACTTCAAAGAAGGGGAACAAGTGTTAGTATCTACACTAAACTCTAATAAGCTCATTGATAGGGAAAAATCCAGTGGAGGCTGGACTTACAGAGGAATTCTCTTAGAAATATCCATTATTCCCAGTGAGTTTGGTGAACCCCTACTTCCATAAAGGAGAGAATAAGTTCCCCTCCAGGAACAAGACCTACACCCCACAAGACATACTGGAGGTGGAAGAATCCCCTGTCCCTGTGAGAAAGATAATCAAGCCCAGGAAGATCAGACTGAATGGTAAAGACAATAGACAATATTTGGTCAGATTCAAGAACCAAACAGCAGATAAGCATAAAAGGTTGGCAGAAGATGCCATACCAGATGGTAACCTTCACCTGAGAAGATTCAGAGACTCTAGGAGGGCTGAAAAGTCTCATTGATGATGAGCCTTTTTTTAATGGAGGGTATATCAGCCTGTGACTCAAAACCAGATCACAAGCATGACTGCCAAATACCATAAACCAATGGTTGAGAAAAATACCACCAAAACAAAGAGCTGAGCCAAATCAGCTCAAAAGGTATCAAGAAAAAGAGGAAACTCACCTTTTTCCAAATATACAAGTCCCATCATCATAGGAAAAACAAAAACAATGTTATTCCTGCTCAAAGAAGTTTCTGAGTGTAAGATGTGACTATGAAACTGATGATAATATTACTATTAATCAACAGTACTATGTATGTTCTGATGAAATATAATAATAAAATACTATTATAGCCACAATTAAATAATTAAAGGATTATTTCTTTCATGTGTTAAGCACTACTAGTGATTTGAACAGTGAGCAGTAATTGTCTACAAGAATCAATTACAAGAAGAATTTAATAATAAAAACTTCTTTTATTAAAATAATAAAATTATTTTAATATATAATTATCTTTTGCAAGAATAATTATAAAGAGAATTCTTGAAGAAAACTAATTTTAGAGAAAAACTTTAAGAATTAAAGATAAATGACTCACTTATACTCAAAAGAACTTATTGAAAGATATAAGTAGAGAAATTTGACATAGAATTGTGGATTTAAGGGATCAAAATGATTTATAGCAGGATTACAACAATATATAGTTGGATTCTATGATTCTAAGTCTTTCTGATTGATTCTGAAAGAATTAAAATACTTAAGAAGAGCTTAACTAATACTTACTTGTTGGTAACAATGATATAAATGGATAATAAGATGATTTTTGAAAAAAACAGCAAGAGGAGGCCTCTTTTAAGTCTAAGACAGCTCACAGAGGCGTTCCATAGAGAAAACTGAAAAAAAAGTGAGTGAGAAAACAATAAACCCTTTTGGATTATTAATTGCATCATCTGTTGTCACGTAAGATTATCATAATTACTTAATTTGATGCTTTTACGTGACTACCAACCCCAATATGGTTAATAATAAAAGGAGTAACATCTGTAAATCTTCTTTTATTCCAAAATAATCATTGATTTCTCAAAGTTATCAATTTTGTTGGCAATTTCATCACAGGGTGTAATTACTGTGAATTTTTGAACATTCAGTGTTTCACGTAGAATAGTCAGAAATGGACTGTAGGTAAAACTTTTAATTTTACTAGTAAAACTATAATTCTTTTTGCTTGTACCATAGATATTACATTTCTCAATTGGTCCTGAAAGATTCAGAGAGATTCATTAACAATTGTATTTTTAATGAGTTTTTGAAGTTCTTACCTCATTTCTACGTAGAATTTCAAATATCGGTGTTTAGCTGGTTGCTATGAGGTAAATCAAAAAGGGATTTAATTACTCTTTTAGGGTCTATCCATGGAAATTAATTAAGAATTGACATGGTTACAGGGGTCTAAGTAGCTCTTTACCTCCTTGGCACGTCAAAATAGCAGGTTATTTGCTATTTTCTTATGATTTACTGTAGTTGTAACATGGTAACCAAGTTCCCAAAGTGTTTTAGTTTACTAATTGGGCCAATATCAGCCATTGATCCAAGCTTTGGAGCTGTCCATGCCTCTGAGGCCTCAGAAGTTGGGTACCCTGGCTCTCTTTGATGTCTTTTGTCCCCTTGCTTATTTTTCACGTCAAAATAGGAATTTAAGCTTCAAGTGAGATATCCACTATGGGTGTACCAAAAGTCCATGTAAGAATACCATGATATTAAGTTCCCAAAACATGCATAACACTATTCTTAGTGTATATGTAACATGGGATTTCTCACATTTGCATTATTTTGGCGTGAAATTAAGAAAAACAAAAATTTTCACAGATATTTTATGTGGTATTGAAGTATTTTCCATATTACCACATCAAAGAGTTGATTTGGGCTTATTCACTCTATGGAGCTACCCTAGGTGAATTTTTGTGTAGAATCCAAATCTGGCCTTAAATCCATGGATTTACTTACTCAATAAAAAGGTATTCATCTTTTCTGAAATCAAAAATGATGAATTCTGGATATATGCATGACGTATGAGTTATGCATAATTCAGAATTTATTTTCAAGATAATTGTGGCCTAATTGTGTGTGTGAAATATACCTCAAGGCTCACACTGAGAATAAAACTTAAGTTTCACCTCTCATCTGAAATTCAGAGTAACAGGCTTAACCCCAGAAAATGGGTATTCAAATTGAAGCTCCAGCCCAGGGTTATCCAATGGTACTAGCCAAATTGAGCTAGCACCAAGACTACAGAAGTTATGGCTAAAATAAGGTCAAATAAGGGTTAATAAAATATTCACCTCTAATCTAACTTCTACAGTTTTAGTGTGAGATACCTAAAGTAGGGTCATTTTGGAAAGAGTAAAATTATGGATATCTGATGGTGCCATCCATTTCCCCGTATCTCATTTAGAAGAAAAGTTATGGGGTAAACAAGTTCCATACAGATTTTGAGAAAATCATATACCTGGAGAATGAGATTTGAACATGGCATACCTTTGCCATATTTATTATTCCCCATAGTAAATGAGGTACCATTGCTTAGATCCCATCCTGGACTACACCATGAACCAACTTTGAGCTCAATATCTCCAAAACTGACAAAGTTATAGCAGTTTTAAGGTTAAACTATCACAGATTGGCCAATACACCTTTACTGTGGGATACTATCCCATAGCTATTATTATGAGTTGTAAAACAGACAAAGAAGATTGTTTATACTTCAATACCAAATAGTTCATTCAATAATGGGGTCCAATACAGGATCTGTACATCCTTCTATGTGTCATACATGTCAGAAGAGAGCTGTGTGGTCCCCAGATGAAAGTTTTCACCATGTATTTGAGAAAACAGCCCAGATGTGGTTTAAAAACCACATCTTATCCCAACACAGAGTATACAGGTCTTGTGCAACCCACAAGACAGTACTCTGAAGTGAAAAATCTTTACTTCCTCTATGTGCATGGTATAGAGGACCTTTCCACCCTAATTCAGGATAAAAGGAGGCCTTTTCTCTGCCATAAAAGGAATCCCAATCCTGCTCTTGAATTCTTGCATAGTACAAAAGTCAAAGAAGGTGATAATCTTGGAAAATAATCATGTATACCTTAATATTAGTGTATTTTAGCTCTTATTACAGTAACCCAACTGGTAAGACTGCACCCAGGGCTTTCAACAGAACTCACCACCACTATTTCCATAGTAAAGCCCTTATACCCTCAATTGAAAACCTTTTTTAATCTCAATAATCCATGTCACAGTCAGATTTAAAGTTGTAAATACATTTATTACCACTTCATCATAGACTCAGCCTGACATTTTTACCAATAGAATGTCTTTTTTGAAGTTCTGATTGTTTGTTTGTTATCAGAGTCATGCATTTGGTACAATGATCTCTGAAAATATGTGTGTTGCAAAAAATGAATTTATTCAATTAATGTGAGAAGTTGCCCCCTAAAAATAAACAAAGCTGTGAGATTGAGGTACCAAATTTTTTGAGCACAATTAATACCTCCCTATAAGCATTAAATTCAAAATAAATTGTTTAAGTGATATTATTCATTCCAAATTTTTATTAAAAAACATAAATATTTGAAAACAAACATTGACCACTTCTCAATATTCTATGTATTTTAGAATTGAATTTAACTTTTGTGGGGCCCATTGACTAAATTACAAAAATCTCAAAAAAAATGATTCCTTTAATATGAATTTACTTTTACATTTGATATTCATACAATATTTTTTTGTGAAACAGATAATAAGGAAATTCAAATCAAAATGATTTAAATAGAAATCATTTATCAAATATTCTAAGTGCCAAAATTAAAATCTAAGCAAAAGTTCTGCACATTAGCATAATAGGAATGAGAATTGTGTTGCATGATTAATCAATTGGGATCCCAATCAGGCAAGTCCTCCTAATCAAAAGGAAGCTCCCATTTATCTCCAACATTAAGGAGGAAGTTATGAAACACTGCACAGCTATAAATCCACTTATTAATTTAAATCATATTCCTCCTCTTATAGCAAGCCAAGTGTACGTTTTTGAGAGAACCCCAGCATCCTTTCATAATTCCAATACAACTTTTGATTCAAACCCTTGAATTTGCAATGTAATAATCAAATTTCCTATTACAAATATGTTACATTTCTGGCCCTTTGAAGCAGGGTATGCAATTATTTCCTGAGGGATAAGCAGAATATTCCAATAAATATTGGTCTAATTTCTTATGATTAGTTCTTTCAATTCATTTACATTCCAAAAATTGAAGGAGGAGACTGACCTGCACCAAAAAATTCATTTGGTTGTGTATAAAATCCCATCTTCTGATACAATGTGCTATCAGCACATGAACCTGGCCAGCCACAAAACAGCGCAATAATTCTCTTCTGATGATTGCAAACTATTTGGGAATTCAATGAGTAACAACTCTGGCAATCAAAGAAGACCTCCCCATCTAATCCAGGACATTAATATATAGGAAATGTTGTACCATCCAAGAATCCGATACAACCAGGGAACCCTTCACCAGCCGTGTATGAAGAAATTTCTTCACATTCCTCATGATTGGGCCACTGTAAGTAATTACCACCAATTTGAAAAATTGCCTCAATTATATGGCATGAGGCCATCACTACACCACCTCAACTAATACAGTACAATCTTGCTAAGTGTCCCACAGATGCCCTGGTGCCATTCATTTCAAGCCACTCACAAGTCAGTGCTACTTGTTGGCATATATTCAGTTGTGAACAAGTATTGTTGTTTTGAAAGATGTTGCTATTCTTGATCAGATTGTAGATTCCCAAAAAACCTTGCCAGGTTGTGCGAAGCACCTGTTGCGAATTCTCTGGACTCAATGACAATAAATTTACCAGGCTGTACTCCTCATGAGAAAGGTCATTGATCCAACTACTCATATAACTAATAAATAAATTTGTTAGGGTTCCACATCAATACTAAGGAGGAATTATTACTCACCAACTATTAATAACTCTTCGCAAAAGATTGCCTACATCATCTGCTTCACTAAACACCCATAACTTCATCATCTTCAGACAAAATTGAACCAATTGAAGGCCATTCGGGAAAAACCAGCATGTCCAACCATTGATCCATTTATTCATCTTCCCAAAGATGTTGTCAGTTTTGCAATTCGCCATTCCAGTTTTTTCATGATGATTATTTAAGCATCAAGTTTGACCACAAAGCCTTTTTGAGTGCTTAACAAAATAAAGCCTTTGTTAGCTAGCAGAACCCTAGATACAAAACAATTATTAATTTATTGAAGAGCAACAAGGAGCATTCCAAGCTTTTGAATAGACTGTTACCTTTTTCAATTCGTATTAAATCTGTTTTATCTGACCAATTACCCAATGATTTTTTCTTCGTTGAAATTCCTTTACTCTTCTTTTGCTGAAATTCAGATAATCATGCCAAATTGAGATTGTTTTGGAGCTTTCAAGAAGGTTATGTCGAAAAATAAAAAATCCGATTTGAAAAGATGACCTTTTATGTTTTGTTTTTGAAATTTATTTATTTATTTGCAGGTGTCAAATGGAAATAAAAAAAGAAACTGTTTAAAAATTTGAAGGCAAATGAAAATTTTATTTGAAAACATTTAAAGATTTGAATCAAAATGATTTTTTTTTTTGAAAAAATCAACTTGAAGTGATTGGTGACATTTTAAAAATTTTTAAAAAAAAAATTAAATTCGAAATTGATTTTTATTGAAAAAATAGCAAAATTGAAAAGAGACGGTTTAAAAAAGTTAAAAATTAATAATTTCAAAATTGGATTTTAAAAAAGATCGTTTAAAATTTCATTTAAAAGAAATCGGGGGATAGGCCTATATGGGTATGGCAGATATGTAAATCCAAACCGCCTGAAAAAGAAATCAGGTAGGCGGATTTCCTGATATCATAAAACAAAATCACGATAGGATTGAATAGATTGAGAGTATGAGGAAAGAAAATGAAGAAAAGGGAGGTTGTTTATATATACACTAGTTAATGCGAATGGATTTCCTTTGGTGAAGAATCCATGGCAGGTCTTTTCATTGGATTATAATTAGATATTTAGTCATATTTGAGCTAGAGATGACAATGGTTAATCTTAGCTCTTTTCGGCCAATTCTCCGACAGCTTAATGGGAGTGATTCTAACAACGAACATTCCTTAAGCTTCCTGCACATATTGAGCCTGACAAATGTCCCGAGTAGCTGGAACAGCTTGAAGCCAGTCTCAGAATGCCTTGTAAAATGATAGATTGCAATGGCACTGATGCAACTCTAAATACATGCCTTAAAATCAGTGAGATCAGGATATTGAGATTAATCACATTTTGGAATTGGGTAACGAAGCGTGCTAGCATTCGGAGGAAACATAATCATGCGTTTGGGTCGGATGAGAATAAAAGTGAAGCACCTTGAGTGAATAAAAGGAAACGTTGCGGCGTGTGTTCTGAGGTCGTTAATGACTAGGTTGCATGAGGTTTACTCTTATTGGGTAGCCAACATTCTCCGCACTCTGAAAGGAACAAGCAGACGTCAGCACATCCGTTATCTTGGCAGGCTAATTTGGAGTAGCTGCAACAGAAAACCACGTACTAGCATTTTGTGTTTTAATACAAAGCAAGGGAAGAAAGTTGGCGAGCTGGCCTGGTATGGGTAAAGGTCTTTTGTAGGCCACTGCACAATTGAAGCTTGCCCTTAGCAAACGGGACAAAGTGCTTACAATGATAAATAGATATATTTACTTACAAACTTTTGCGACATCGTCAAATAGTACATAGCTCAGAATGCCGTCAGGGCCAGCGGGGCTCGCTAACTCTAGAGGGCCCCCTTGCCGTGATCTTCTTGTTCCGAGGCAATTGGAAAAGGCACCCATAGTGCAAGACCCGGGTGTGCAGTGATATTTCACTTCGTCAACATTCGGATTGCGGAACATGCAAGCTAATGAGGCAATCACCACACACAGAGGAGAAGCTATAATGAGCTCGGCTGAAGGGAGCAGGGTGATGTGTTTAGGGTCAATCAAATGGCGAACACTCACTGGAATACCACTCCTTCTTTTCAGCTCGAGGAATCGTGAACGACGTGTTACATTCTGCGCTAAGAGCCATCGAGTCCGAAAAAAGGCTAAAACACAAAGCAAAGAAGAATGCAGAGAAATTTAAGGAAAAAGTTTTTGAAGTCATTTTTTGGAAACTTGGTCTGATAATGTTTCGCAGTGCAGGTTCAAGTGAGTCCACCAAGACAAAGAAAGCTGCTTCTTGAATAGCCTCTTTGCAAAAAAATCTATACAGGATCTAATGTATTTTAGGTTGATTATGTTTTGAGGCGGAAGCTGCATGTTTAGTGTGGCTTTTATACGTGCCATAAGGAGCTTGGGCCGTCGTCATTGAGTAAGTGCAACACAGGCTCAACAGCACCAGGCTTTCAAATGAAGAAATTCCGGCGAAGGCATCAAGCCGTCATGCTCTAGGGCGTAGCTTTATTATTACTTTAAATATTTTTTTTACTAATATTACTCTATTATCGTAATTACAGGTATATTAAATATAACTATTTAATTAATTTATTTTGATCTCCCCTATGGGTTGCGTACCTGTAGTTACGATAAAAATATGTAAATCGATTAGTAAAAAATATAAGTGAAGGAATTGATAAAAGATCTCCCCTGAGGAGATTTATTATCAATTCTCGATTCAAGTTTAAATACAAATAAAACATGTTATGCATGTTTGTTTCTATAATCTACTAGGTTTCGGATTCAATATAAGCATAGTCTATTCTGTATCATAATGATACAACACTCCCCTCCATAACATGTTTTAACACCAGCACATAATAGAATCAGTCACATTTTTTAGAGATATATAACCCAGACTCTTGGTCATGATATCAGCTAACTGATCCCTGGTTGAGACCCAGTCTAGCATCATTTTGCCTTTTACGATATATTCATTTATCAGGTTGAATTCTCGGATTAAATGGCAGGTCTGTTTATGGCTAACAGTGTCAGTTGCTATTCCTATTGCAGTTTTGTTGTCAGAAAGCAGGATTGGGGTTGGATTTTGTAAAATAGGAGAGAACAGGTGAGAGATCCATAAGCATTCTTTAGCGGCAAAAGATAAAGCCAAATATTTGGCTTGAGCGGTGGAGGTCGCAACTGTCGCTTGGCGTTTTGATTGCCAAGCGATAGGACTCGTCCCATGAAAAATGATGTAACCATGGGTGGATCTGCTGGCTTCACCCCCCCAGTTGGCATCCACATAGCAATGGATTAATGGTTCTGATGATTTGGAGATAAGAATTCCTTTACTAGGAGTGAACCGAAGATAACCTATGAGGTGTCGAAGAGCATTCCAGTGATCAATGCCAGGGCCCATAGAGAATCTAGCAAGGTAATTGACAGCGTAGGAAATGTCGGGCCAAGAGCCTTGAGCAATGTACAGCAGTATCCCTATCCTCCGTAAGTATTCTTTGTCCATCACACCATGGCTTGGCGATTCAAGTGAGCATTTTACCGGTAAGGGTGAGCGAGCAGTGATATTGCTAGCGTCAATATCCAGAAACTTCCGAATAAGATCTGGTTGGTGGAATTTGAAACCTTCAGCCAAGGGAGTGATGGAGATTCCTACCAGGTTGCTGACATTTTCATCCCATTTAATGCGAAGCGCCTTATCCAGTTTCAAAGAGAGAGACTTTATCAGTTCCTCCGATGAGGCAGTTAGTGCTCCATCATCGACATGGATCCACAACATTGCCTGTCCCAATTCAGAATCCAAATGATATGTACTAGTGTCTTCTTGATTAATGCTGAAACCACTATCCTTAAGGATATGCTGCAAGTGCAGCCACCAACATCTAGCCGCTTGCTTTGTCCCATACAAAGCCTTCCTGAGCTTCAAAACGGAATGAGTCGGCAAATTCATGCCTTGGGGCGGCCACACATAAACCGGTTTATCAATGGGACTAGTGAGAAATGCGACTTTAACATCAAAGGTTTTCACCACCCATCCTTTATTAATAGCCAGCGGCAATAAAAGCCTCAAGGATGTAAAGGTAGGGGTCAGAGCAAATGTTTCTTCAAAGTTGATCCCTTCTATTTGACAAAATCCATGGGCAACCAATCTAGCTTTGAAACGGAGTGGCTTCAACTTTTTAGTGAAGACCCATTTAGTACTTAAAATACTTTCATGTGGAACCTCCTTTAGAGCGTTCCTTATATTCGATATTTCAAAAACCCGCTGTTCGTCCATACTTTCAAGTTCTTCCCCAATGGCAGTGCACCAATCATCACTTTCTGCAGATTTAATTGCTTCATTGTAATTGATAGGAGCAGCAGTCACTGGGTCATATACAATGTTTGCCAAATTGATTATTTGGTCCTGCTGTTTGATTTTCTTGATCATGGAGTCCTCGAAAACATGACTTACCTGTATCGATAAGGCAGAGGATGTTAGTGAGCAAGTATCCTTGAAGAAGCTCCGTTCGTCAAACTTCACACTCGCACCCTTGATGACTTTCTGTCGGTCAGGTACCCAAAAAAGCCAACCCTTTGAGTCAGGTGCTTCACCAAGATGGTACCCTACAATAGCCTGCTCCAAAAGGTCCTTTTTAAACAGATGATCATGTATGTAACCTCTCGCCCCAAAAACACGCAAGGGGAGCAAAGATGGCCGCTTCTTCGCAATTAGCTCATAGGGAGTGAGCATATCATCAGAATGGAGGGTACGGTTAAAAATCCATGTGGCATGTCGAAAAGCATAAGGCCACAGACCTTTGGGCAGGCATGATTCAATCAGCATCGTCCTAGCCATCTCCGAAATGGAGCGATTTGTCCGCTCAACCTTCCCATTCTGATGATGTTCATATGGGATCGAGGTTTCATGAATAATACCATGGTCATTAAGAAAAGTAGATAAAGCAATATTCTTGAACTCGGAGCCATTGTCAGTTCGTAAACGCTTGATTTTGATTCCAGTAACGTTCATGAATTTAATCATCCATAACTGCAATTGGTGTTTAGCATCAGCCTTATCTGCAAGGGGTATTGCCGCCACAAGCCTGGAGAAATGATCCTGAACAACCAACACATATTTCTTTAAGTCAAGGCTAGGAGGGAGAGGACCAATCAGATCAGCAATAATAGCATCACCAGGTTGAGAGATTATTTGACGGGAGGGAGATTGAAACGGTTGGTGTTCACTTTTAGAGAGGGAGCCGGGATGACATATTTTAATGTCATTTAATAATAAAGAAGGAAGACCATCAACGGCATTGAATTTCAGCAAACATTTAATGTTTCGGATAGACAAATGGCCCAAACGCTGGTGCCATAGATAGCTAGCATCAGAATTCCCATTGGTTGGGCGAGTAAGAAAATTAACAGGTGGGGGAAGAGTATCAGGTGCATATAGGGGTTCAATAGATATTTCAGGAGAGTTAGAGACATGAATGGGAAGAAACCATTGACCTTTTCGATAGAATGACGAGAAAAAGATGTTGTTTTGACGAAAGGAAAAATTTTTAGACAAGAAAGAAACATGTATTCCCTGTGATAGCATTTGTCCAATAGAAAGGATAATACCATCAATGACTTTGCAGTATAACACATCCCGGACATGCAGGATACCAGAAGGTGTGTTTAATCGGAGCTCTCCAATTCCTTCTACACAAAATTGATGTGAGGAGGCGACAGATAAATTCATGTCAGCAGGCCAAAAGTTATCAAGGAGGGAAATGTTGCCTACAACCGAATGAGTAGCACCAGAGTCCAACAATGCCTCAGTATTCTCAAACATCGGAATAACACCAATGGCAGCAACTGAAGCAGATCACTGAGAGGATTGAGCTCGAGCCATGGCACCTTTCCGCCGCATTGGGCAGTCAGGTGCCCAGTGACCAGCCTCACCACAATGAAAACATGGATTTTTTGATGTCAACCATTTCTTCTTCCAATCATCAGAGCGTGATGCAATAGGAGAAGGCGAATTTATTGGTCGAGAGGGTGTATGAGGGGAAGGGCAATATTTACCCTTATCCGGTAGGGATTTGGAGGCGTCAATTCGAGCAAGTTGAGATGACTCATCAATGGGCGAAAATGAAGATTGAGAAGACATCTGGCGGACAATATCCAGGATGTCTTCTGGTTGAATGGAAATCGAAGGATTTACAGCCATCCAGGTGTCAAGGGCGGATGTGATTTGATGTCATAGATGGGGTAGGGAGAAAAATAAAGATAGCGTAATGATCTTGTTACTGTCAATGGTTCCGATTTGATTTTCAATAGCTTCTACTGCTTCACCAAGGCGCAAGGCGTGTTGAGTGATATCAGAGGAGTGATTGGAGGGATTAAGAATTATACTAGCATGTTGAATGATAGAGGACCAAGATGCTTGATTGAATCGGTTTTTTATTGCTTGGTGAACGTTCCTTGCATTAGGCATAAATAATTGTGATGTAATGGAATCGAATAATGCGCGTTCAACACTATGCCGAATAAACGCCAATGCAATTAAGTTTCGTCAATAATCAGAGTCCCAAGAAGGTTCATCAAAATAAGTTGTGTCTCCAATGAAAACAGTAGCCCAAGCTTCTAACATATTTTGAGACCAGGTATTGAAGTTCTCACCAGTGACCAAAAGTTTTGGTTGGATTTTCTCGGCAATTGTGACAAACCGGTTGATCAAGCCAGCCTGCTTGTCGGCCTTGGTCACAGCATCACTTTTGTCGTGAAGTTTCAAATTGGAAATATTAGGAATATCTGCTGGAGGATCGCCCATGGTAGATTGATAAAGTTTTCCGGAACGAGTAGTTTAAGCCAGTGTTTGGGTGCAGAAGGAATATGGGGGAAGAAATGATAACGATAAAAAAAAATTTCAAATATTCGACGCTGCTGGCAGACAAAGGCCCATAACCTATTATTACTTTAAATATTTTTTTTACTAATATTACTCTATTATTGTAATTACAGGTATATTAAATATAACTATTTAATTAATTTATTTTGATCTCCCCTATGGGTTGCGTACCTGTAGTTATGATAAAAATATGTAAATCAATTAGTAAAAAATATAAGTGAAAGAATTGATAAAAGATCTCCCCTATGGGTTGGGTACCTGTAGTTACAATAAAAATATGTAAATCGATTAGTAAAAAATATAAGTGAAGGAATTGATAAAAGATCTCCCCTGAGGAGATTTATTATCAATTCTTGATTCAAGTTTAAATACAAATAAAACATGTTATGCATGTTTGTTTGTATAATCTACTAGGTTTTGGATTCAATATAAGCATAGTCTATTCTGTATCATAATGATACAACAAGCTTTTGTATCACTTCTAGTAAATAATTTTGAATTACAAAAGAAATAAACAAAGGTATGATTTTTAAATATCACCATGACAATTTATGATATTTTTTTTGATCTCCCCTATTAGTGAAAGCTCATACCTGAAAAATAAATTATTATTAAAAATCTGAGTAAAAATTGGAATACAAAAAGAATCTCCCCTAAAGGAATAACTCTTTGGTTGAAGGAAAGTCTTAAATATTTGTCTACATGCGGTGTATATTTTGATTAGGTTTCAGGAATGAGGTTATGGAATCTTCTAATTAATTCTTTGATTCTAGGGATATCATAACAGCATCTATCATCGTGGTAGTTTTTGGAATAACTAACTGGCCAATGATGGAACATCACCAGCCATTTCCTTGAAAAAAAACATATTAATCCTATCAAAAAACCACAAGATCAGTCATATATCCTAATGGGTTCACTTGCATTTCATATTCATTATCTATGTTAATTATTCAGTATCACTCACCATGAAAAAAGAAGCTATCCTCACTGGTGGGGGCAGCAAGTCCAACTCAGGTCCAACCTGCTTTCAACCTGGGTCTTAACCTTGGTTCTAATCTTGAAATATTTTTTCAGATACTTTCAGCCACAGGTTTGGTCATTTGGAATTTCACTCAATTGAAATAGAAGATTATGTATTTTTCATGATATTTATTTGTTTTCTCTTGCATTACAAATACACTTATCACTGATATAAAAATTCTCAAGTATATGTTATTCTCAACTAGGAAAGACACCAATTTTTAATAAATATGTTAATTAATTTCATTGTTATTCCATTTCCTTTTCTACTTGAAATAATGTACTCATTTCACATGTTCAAACAATCTCAAAGTTTTTATGCACAACCTTTCTCGAAGAGAACCTTCAATGCATAAAAGATTATTTCTAAGGAAAGGATATATCTTAAATTAAAATCATCCACCACACAGTTGGCATTTATATCTTAAGAAATAGTTTTCTTAATTTTTGAGAGGGATTTCCACATATTTATATTATGTGATGATAAAGAAAAAATATTTTTCCTTCTCATTACTTATATATTATATTTATTTGGAATGTATTATTTACACAAGCTCTTGGAGTTAAAAATGTAGAGTTCAGCTATCAATTTGCATTAATAAAAAATGATTTATTCTTCAATATCTGCAGCATTCCTTTGATTATGAAAGATATTTGTTAGGAAGACATATTTTTCTATAGCTCAACAAGCTTAGTACATGCTTCTGAGCTCCTTTTGATGTGATGAAAATGTTTCATTATTGAAGTTATTCCTCAATTGAGACTTTGTTTCTTATGGAGTTTTGTAACTCTTGAAATGTTGTAATGTGTTCCTCATGAAAGTTTGCTCCTAAATATTTGTTGATTTGCTCAAATTTGTTGGGAAAAACTCATCATTGGTCACAGTGATTTTTTGGAATATTATCTAAATTTAAGCTCAAAAAAACTGAAGCATTCAATTTTTACAGCTCCCATGTTTTTGTTTTACCTCCATCATCTTTGGGCCCATTGACATACCTCCTGTAATTTCAATTTCACTATATTTCATTTTTTCAAGTTTTTTTTTCAAATTTTCAAAAGAAAAATAAAAAAACACAAATGAGAATTAAAAATGATTTTCATTCGAAATAGAAAAAAAATATTTTGTTTAATTTTCAATTTTTTCCTCTTCATTTGAGTTTTTTTTGAATCTTTTGTTCCTTTTTAATCAATATTTTTATTTATTTGAATTTTTTTTAATTATGTTTCATTATTTTTATCATTTTAATTTTTTGTTTATTTATGTTTCCATTTCTTTTATTGTTTTTTTAATTTTTTTAATTTTCATTATTTGACTTTTTTGTATTTTTGAACTCCACTGTATATGTCATTATTTGCTCATAATGATCTTAGTTCAAACAGAAAGTTACTATTAAACTTACTCCAGTGTATTTCCACCCCAGACCCTTGAAAAAAAGAAATCAAATTGAAGTAAAAAAATAAAAAGGATAATAACAATTAAGATAAAAAAAATATTTCAAAAAAATGAAAAAAAAAACAAATTAAATAAAATGCAAAAACCAAAAAAAAAAAACAAAAAAAATTGAAAAAAGTTAAAACAGAATTTATTCAAAATTTAAATAAAGTTGAAATGAAATTCAAACAAAAGAAAAAACTAGAATGAAATCAATAAAAAGTTAAAAGCCAAGTTCAACAAAAGATATTTTTTTCTCAAAATTATGAAATAAACTTAAAACTTGAAAATAATTTTGAATAAAGTAAAAAAAGGAGGAAAAATTGGGAAATAAGGATAAAAAAACCCAACAAAAAAATTACATGAGAAACACAAACATTGGTAAAATGGGAAAATTTCAAAATTCAAAGCAAACAATAGGATTGAGAAAAAGGGATAGTATAAAATATGATAAGTCAGACAAAGATGAATATGATAAGACTGTTATACCTTAAATGGAATAAAGATAGGATTTCTAGGAATGCCATAGACATTTGAGAAGTCATCTTGATTCAGAATTTGGTACATATGTACACAATCATAAATTTCAGTATAATAAGTCCATGTGGATCAAAAAATGGTTAAGCTAATATTGATTAAAAGATTTATAGCCATTTTTAAATTGAATTCAAACACCTTGACAAAGCCTTTATGGCCAAGGTAGTCCTTATTTTCACAATATTTGGTTATCTGATAGAGAATATTCCTATAAAGTGATTTAAAACCTGTCTTGTGTAGCTTATTCAAATTAATATCCCCCAATATACTCCAAGCTATATCATAATTGAGAAACAAACAGAAATATTGAATTTTTAAGTATTCACATATCCAATATTTTTCTGACTCAATTCTAACAATGGCCTAACCTAGCTAGCAGAGGTAGATTGGAAAAATGTTTGAGCATAATTTGAAATAAGCTGAACCTAAGTTGGATCTCTTTATCAACGAAAGTCCCAATCCCTCCAAAGAGGGTCCATTAAGGATTTTTAGAAATTTTCCACTTATTAATGGATCATTATTTATAAAAAGAAAGAGAATTCCAGACAACTTAGGGATGTGTTGAGAATGCTCCAATGAAATATAAAGTGAAATTCTGATTTAAATTTAATCAGAAATCTTAACAATTTATAATAAGTGTATTCATTAATAAAAAGCTCTTTTTATCGAATTATTAATTCTTACATAGGGATACTTATTGCTATATTCCTTTCGCGAAATTCAAAAGATAAGGAGAAATAAAAATTATTTCCATAAAATTTACAGAAAGATTTTTCAATTACACAATATAAGATTGATAATCTCATAATTATTTTTTTTAATGATTAACAGAAAATGAGTTTGGAAATTGAAATAAATAAATTTTTCAGCTTTTTCTCATAATTAAAAATAATGAAAAATAGCCATTAATCATTACCATCAGATATTTTTTTGTTTTTAAATCTCTTTAAACCTAAAATTTCTACAATTAAAACCTATTTTTAAATCAAATTAGCCGTTTGAATCTATTGAAAAATAATTTAGTGTAAAAGCATATCAGAAAAGCAAAAACCCACCTTTTGAGCTTCAACTGTTGCAACTTGGAAGTATTTATAGCATATTTTCTTAATTAATGAAGAGAATTTTATTTAATTTTGATAATTTTCTTACTTCTATTAATAATTAATGAGCTCATAGCTTATGAAAAGGAATTCAACCAGAATTTAGTACCAACTTCCATAGTCAAAATATATGGTAAATATATCAATTAACTCAGCTTAAAATTTTTGAAAGGAATTTGTCCCTTTCAGTAATTCTTGAAAAAACCAATAAGAAATATCTAACTCAAAAAGTCTCTTGAAAGTACCTTCTCAGTGACTTATAATAATTTTGATTAGTAGCTTTTCCAGGGCTCAATTATTCTTCTTAGCTGTATGTATATAGAAAGAAATCCTTTTGACCATATTTTTCAGTTTGAAAAGGCCAGAAGAAGATTTAATTGAAAGCTTTCCACTGAAAACCACATTTGAATGGTATTGGTACTCTAAAACATTTTGGGAAATGAATTCTTGGAAGTATAGTATTTTATATATTTCAAGGTCATGAAGGACATATTATGCCCCTGTGGTATTCTATACCGGTTCTAACAAGGTTCAAATCCACAATATCAAAGCTAAATATTCAATAAAAAAACAATATACAAAGAAAAGAAAGATGGAAAGTGAAAAATAAAATAGAAAAGCTTCAAAGAAAAATAAAAAGAGAATTTTATCAGGATAGCAAAAAAACGTTTTCTACTTGAATCTAAATCAAACTTTACCTATACTCACATATTTCCTCAATCCCATAACATAAAGAATTCTCTAGATATCATGGATTAAATAATAATAAAAATAATATACACTCTATACTAGGTACAAGAATATGCTTGAAAATAATCCAGCTTGTTTAAATATTCGATATGAATAAAAATGTGTAAGATTACATAAGTGATACCATTTCTCTTACAACATAATGTGTTACATTTCTTGACATAAAGCACTTACATATAAGTTAACATAGTGTTACATTACTCAATCCCCACTCAAACTCCCATAACCAAAAATTACAGGTATTATTTACAAATTAAATTTTACATAGAAAAATAGTCAACTAAATACAGCTCAAGGAAGTGTAGAAGAAAAATCAGGTTAGTAAAGATAAGAATACAGTCTCAAAAAATGGTGCAATCAACCAAGCATATGGTGCAATACCCTGATCAAATGACACCATTCCAAATTTAACCACTAGAAAAAATGTCTCAAGGATGTGCATAAGAAGTGTAAGGTTTGACTATGAAACAATGAGTAAAAATTACTAATATTTTACTTATTGTACTATGAATGTCCTTATGAATAAATAAGATAAAAATAATTATAATAATAAAGAATTATTATAATTATGGCGTAAAAATAATTATATTATTACTAAAATATAATAATATAATTTATACTATAAAATATAATATAATAAAGTAAATATATTAATATAAAATAATTAATATATTTAATAGCACTTTATTATTGTTACAAACAAATAATAAAGGCGTAAAAAATTGTTTTTTATTAATAAAAAACAATTAATTACAATAATATTACCAATATTAAAGTTATAAATTAATATAAATACTATTTATATTAATTAAAGAATTATTAAAAGAATAATATAGAGAAAATTATTAATATAAGAGAAAATAACCTACTTTTAACACTTAATATAATAATTTTGAGATATTTTACCCCAAATAATGTAAATACAACTTATACAAATTGTATTTACAATAAAAAATAGAGAAATTACAAATATTCTTGATTTTTTACGTGGAAATGAGTTTTAGAGAGATTTTTAACAAAAACAATTAAAAAAATGATTTAATCACGTCAAAATTGATGATTATAATAAATATGAACTTTGCTCTTTAATAATATAAAAGTTTTATATATAAAGAATAAAGAGATTACCTTTTGTTTGTATTGATTTAATGTTTTTGATGCGTCTGAGGGGAAAAAAGAGTTAAATGAGCTCTATTTATAGTAAATAACTCCCACCTAGAGTTCAAAAGGCTTCTAGTAGACGTTTACTGATCATATCCACTGGAATTGATCAATATTTTAAGGTTTGGTGATGATTACATCATTATTACGCCATTATTTAGAGTTATCACTATAACTTTAAGTTAGATGATGTCAAAGGCTTGGCAGAATCCCAAATTTCGTGGATTTTATTAGTTTTAATCATTAGCTAATAGTATTCACCAATTCTATCACCTATATGACTGTTAAGCTTAATTTAAGGTTACAGTGAGTGATCATAAATGATCAAATTAAGCTCAAACTTTGATCCTTAATAACATTTGAGATTGACACGCTAAAGCAATTCAGAGAGTGAATTCTGATAGCTTGGCATAATCCTATTATGCTTTCAAGAGCATTTCATTACATCATTAAAACTCTATTTTTGATGATTTTTCTTGTAACTCATCTTTTCTGTCGAAATTTAATATTTTAAACTTCAAACTATGATTTCAAGGGGTTATACCTTGAATATTATAATAAAAAATACATAATTCTTCACAAATGAACTAGTAGAATCCAACTGTCTACTTTCTTTTAATTTTGGACCACTTTCACAACAAAGTGGTCAACAGCTCTATTGATTTTAATCAATAATTCCCTACAGGTTTTAACCTTGTTTATAGCTTGTGAAAGAAGCTTCATATCTGTATTCCTACAGTAATTACGTGATGACTTTACTTTTGGTTCATAACTCTATCATGAATAATTCAAGAGATATTAGCTAAAATCCTTGAATATATGCGTTGACCAAAAAAGTGCATATATTCAGGTTAATTCCTTAAGTATTGGTTTGGAAGCTTAGCTTATTAACTGTTTTATGTGTGGATGTTTTTCTGGAAAATCCAATGGTACCATTTATTTCACATGTTGTCTCATTGGCGTTTGAAATAAATAAGGATTTATGTCTTTTATAAGGTATTATTACTTATAACTTATTAAATATTGACTTTACAGATATGCCATAAAAATGGTATATGTGTATTTCACCATGGGGAATCCAATAATGTAATTTATTTCACATGTTTATTCATTTTTTTTTAAGTTAAACCAATTTTTATACCAATTTATGGTATTTTTGTAGTTTTAAGGTACTTATTTTTAGTGTATAATCATATTAAATATTTCTTGTGACCTTTTTGGGTATGTGGTCATATCTCAAAGGTTCAAATTCCCTACCACCAAAAAAGATTGTACCACAATCTGATATGTGTAATTAGGGTATCATGCACTGTCCTACCTCTTCAATAGACTTTGTTAGTCTTGAAGCTCAATAATGCTTAACTTTTCTATTTTTCAGGTTTTCTTTCATGTATAAACCTTCTTAGTAGCTCATAAGAATTTGTTATATCTTTCTCAAGTAGCCATTAATCTTCTTGAGTTGAATTTCTATACCTTACAAGGTATTCCCTTTCTTTTTTGTTTCTTGTCCTTCTTTCTTTAAGGACTTTTACTATTTTCTTTTCCTCTCCTTCTTCCAAGGGGGGAATTTCAAGTGGGGGTTTATTTCTTGGTGGAAATAACTCCTTGTCACTTGAACTGTAAGGTCTTATCAGACTTACAGGGAAAGCTGGGTGTTTGTTCATTAGTTCACCTGTGAGTTCCAATTGCACAGCATTGGGTCCATGAAGTGCTTTTATCATAAATGGTCCTGCAAAGGAATCTTTCAATTTCTTTGGACATTTTATGTTATTGAAGTTAAGGTTTAATACTAGGACCAAGTCTCCTATTTTGAAGTCAGGTGGCTTATGACTTTTATCCCATCTTTCTTTTGCATATTTGAAAGAATCTTGCATACATCTGTTTGCATGGTGTCTTGCTTTGTCAAGCATTATTTTAAAGCTGCTTGCTGTTGGATGTATATCCACTAAGTCCTTTTTGAGGGTGTCATAAGGAAGTCTTGGATTCCAACCTTTTTCTAGCATTGCTGATGTTTTTCCAGTAGAAGAATGGATTGATGTTTTATATGCCAGTTCAAGAGCTGGTATTAGTGTGCACCAATCATGGGTAAAACCATTAGAATCTTTGAATTCTAGCCCATAAGCACAGAATCTTCTGATCATGTCCTCTAAGGTCTGTATCATTCTTTCTGCTAAGCCATCAGTTTGAGGATGGTAAGCTGTTGAGAATGATAACTTTGTCCCAAACAAGTTATGGAGATTTGTCCATAATGCTGAAGTGAACTTTGGGTCTCTGTCACTTATGATATTCTGGAATAAGCCTGTATGGCTAATAACTTTATTCCATATCATTATGGCTGTGTCCATAGCTGTGTCATTTTTATGACATGGTAGGAACATGGGATTTTTGCTATACCTGTCAACCAATACTAAGCATGCATTATAGCTTCTGTCTCCTCCTGGAGGTAATGCTGCTACCCAATCCATATGAACTATTTCCCAAGGGGATTTTGGTTCTTGGATTTGGATCATCATTCCAAATTTCTTTCCTGTGGCTCTGTTGGCTTTTTGACATCTGTCACAGGTTTGGCAGTATTCTATAACATCTTTCTTCCAATTTGGCCACCAAGAGCAGGTTTTCACCCTCTCTAGTGTCCTGTCTTCTGAAAGGTGTCCAGCTGCAACACTATCATGACACTCATGTAAAATAGTGTTTATCAGGGTTCTATCTGTTAAGGCCATAACACATGTGTGTTTTGTTCTATGGTAAAGGATTCCATCAAGGAGGTGGAATCTTCCTTCATCATGTGCCTTTTTCCATGTTTCATCTAGTTTTGATGAAAGTGATGGGTCTTTGCAGTCTTTCATTAAAAGTTGGCTTAAGATATGGCAATTTTTGTCCATCTTATAGCTTTCTTTAACTTGGTTAAAGAATTCTGTTCCAATGTCTGTAACACATATTCCTTCTATATGGTGTTCTTCTTGTGGTACCCATGCTGGATTGTCAGGGGTATTTGCTAGAGCCCATCTGCTAAGACCATCTACATTTTTATGAATATTTCCAGATGTATGAACAATAGTCATATTTCCTCTATATTCTTGGATAGCAATTTGCCATCTCAGCATATGTCTATTTGGGGTTTTCATATTTAATAGAAATTTTACAGCATTACAGTCTGTAATCACATCAAATACTGTTCCATCCAAATAGTAATGTAATTTTTTTAAAGCCCACACTAAGCAGAGGCATTCCATTTGCCTTGCTCCATATCTTGCTTCTGTTGGCTTTATCTGTCTTGAAATAAAACAAATTGGTCCTTCCACTGGTTTATCATTGATAATTTGTGTCTGGTGTAGTGCAGCACCCAGTCCTTCTCCACAAGCATCAATGTAAAGTTTGAAGGGTAGTTTCCAATCTGGCATTAGAAGAAATGGGGCATTTGTTAAGGAATTTTCAATTATTCATATGCCTTGACTCTTTCTTCTGTCATTTCATAGACTGTTTGTTGGTCACATAGCTTATACAAGGATTTAGCAATTTTTGCAAAGTCCTTTATATGCTGTCTATAGTAACCAGCAAATCCTAGAAATGATTGCATTTCTTTTTTGGTTTGGAGAATTGGTTTAAGTAGTACTGATGCTACTTTATTCTTGTCTATGCCTAGACTAAGTCCAGATACAACATGTCCTAGTGCTTTTAATTCACTGTATGAAAAATGACACTTTTTCAAGGAAATTTTCATATTCACTTGGACTATTTTTTGTAGTACCCTTTCTAGTCTTGTAAGGTGACTTTCGCAAGTTTCTGAGCAAACTATGATATCATCAATATAGATGATTAACCATCCTTCTGATAATTCTTCAGGAAATATGGTATTCATCATTCTTTGATAATGGGAAGGTGCATTTTTTATGCCAAATGGCATTCTTAAGTATTCAAAAATTCCACAGTGGACTATTATCCTCAGTAGTGTTTTGGCATTTTCTGTTAAGGCTTTTTGATGAAAACCCTTTAAGGCATCCATGGCTGTGATGAACATAGCTTGTGTCAATTGTGTCAATGTCTCATGGATTTTGGGTATTGGATACCTGTCTGGAATTGTTTAGGTGTTCAGGGCTCTGAAGTCTCCTACCATCCTTGACTTTCCATTATGCCAAGTTATAATGACAGGTGTAGTGACTTCTACCTGTTCATTATGTCCTAGCTTTCTTAATACTCCAAGGTCCATTAATTCTTTAATCTGTACCTCTAAGGCTTCTCTAGCCCTTGGACTAGCTGGGTAAGCAGGTCTTCTTAGTAGAGGTGGGTAAGGTTTTTCCACATTAAAAATTATATCCACTTCATGTCCAATTATGGCACCTAGTGGCTCTTTGTCAGTTGCAAAGGCATTTTTATACTTAAATAAGAGGTCAATCAGTTTTTCTTTCATTTTTTCTGTTAATTCTTGATTGAATTCTGCCTCTTTAAGTTGTTCAGATATAAAAAGTTCCTTTTCTGGAATTTTTTCTTCCTTCTTAATAACTGTGATTTGTTTTTTGTTATTTAAGAATCCAAAATTTTGTCTTTTGCTGTCTCCTATGGTAAAATATCTATCCTTTTGGTTGGAGATATCTATACCATAAATTGATAAGTAGTCATCCCCAAGTATGAAGTGATTACTAGTACAGTTGTCCATTACTACAAACTCTACTTTGATTCTGACACATTGTGAGGGATGAGGAAAAATTAGTGTTAAATCAATTATTCCAAGGGGCTTCATGCTCTCACTTGCACTACTAAATTTGACACCTTGTATTGGCATAAGTTTTTCTTGCCAGTATGGGATAATGGTTTTTAAATAACTTTTACCAACACAGGTGCAATATGCTCCTGTATCTAAGTTAACTTTTCCTTCTTGGTTATCAACCATAGCAATACTTATACTTGATTTTCCAACTGTATATCCCATTCCTCTTTCAGGTTTGGTCCTATACATTTTGGCATCTTGTATGTTTGTCAGGTTTGTGTCAGATGTCCCAACTTGTGGTAAGTTTGAGTTAACATCCAGTACTTGATGAATTATATCAATATTTTTAATTTGTGCATTAATTATATTGATTTCATCACTTTCAGAGCTTTCTGACTCTTCTGTCTCTTTTTCAGAGTCAGATTCCTCTCCTTTGTCATTGTGGTTTTCTGCTTCCACAATTTCATTAATCTTTGCCTTTTTAAGGCAATTATTGGCTAAGTGTCCAATACCTCCACATTTATGGCATTTTATTTGCTCATTATTGCTGGATGTATTGGGTTTGAAGGATTCTTTTGATTTATCTTTTTTGATAAATGGTTTATTTGGGCTTTTGATGTCCAATTTCTTCCAATTACTGCCAATTTTTGTTCTTGTCACTATGTCTTCTAGTGCATTAATATACTCTTCTGTGGAGCATGGTTATATACACCTGTTTCTTAGGGAATGTTCTAGCTCTCCTCCACATTTCTTGAGTATTTTCATATGCACCATTTTTTGTGACATTTCTGGGTACAATGCATTAAGTCTTTCAGCTTGTTTTAAGAACCAAGCTAAGGGTTTGTCTTTGTCTGGGTCAAAGAAAAAATTTTCAAATGCATTTTCTATTTTGCACCTCCAGGCATCATTAGCCCACTTGGTGATTATTTCTTGTTTCCACCAAGACCAGGTATTTTTGCCATTTGTTTGTCTTATGCCATAATACCATCTTTTTGCAGATTTTTCAAACAATGAATGTAATCTTGCAGTAATTAATTCATCTGGTATGGCATAATCTTCTTGTAGCATGTCAATTGTTTTGATAAATGACATATGGTCATATTCACCTTCTCCTGTGAATGTTGGCCATTATTTCAATTGAGGTGCTTCCTTCATTAAGACTTGGTTATTGTCTTGGTGACTCAAGTCTGTTATGTATGGATTTGTTAATTCCTCTTTTGGTTTAACAGGGCTTCTTATGTGAGAAAATCGTGTTGATAACTTTGGCATATTTAAATTAGCCTCATTAATCTTATCCATTTTTTCAGTAATAAGCCTTTTTCACTTTGAATGTAATCTTTCAGATGCATTCTTGCTTCATCACTCTTTTCCACATGGTCCAGAAGTAACTTTTGGTGTGATGAAGTCTTTTCTTCAAATTTTTCTACAGAAATACTTAATTTGTTTAATTTTTCTGTAAAATTGTCAATACGCACGTCATAATTGATTGTCAAAGTTTTTTCTTTGATATCACTTATGCATTTATACAACTCTTGTTGTCCTTGTATTAATTTCTGAGTATTTTTAATTAATACTTTTGGTTTATTATTTTCAATCATAAATTTTATGTTATCAATTTCTTTCTTATTTTGTACAACACGTCTTGTTAAAGATGATAAACTGCTATTTATTTCTTGGAAAGATAATAAACTATTTTTAATGTCTTTAAGGGGTAAGATACTATTTTTAAGCTCTGTTAAAGTATTTACAGCATCAGGAGACAAAGTTATTTCTTTGGGAAATGGGGTTGTCTCATTCTTTGTTCCTCTTTGTCTTTGAATTCCTTCAAAGTTCTGGCCATGTTGAAGACATTGTCCATGGCATCTTTTTGGATCTTGGGGATCCTGTAGCTTGGGGAATATGGTTTCCTCCAATTCTTTTCTTGTTCTTTTTCCCTTCTTGGGGAAGTGGGTTGACTTGGGGCTTGCTGGTAGAAGCTACTGGGGCTTCTTCCTTGGTTGCCTTCTTCTTTTTGGCATGATACTCCTTGATCTTTTTGATTTGAGGTTTGGATGATAGTGGATTCCATCCGTTGGAGTATCTCACTATTTCCTCCTCTTTGAGGAACTTTTTCAGGATGTGCCAGGAGTTCATACCTCCTTGGTGTATTTGAGGCAACATTTCCCAATCTTTGTCCTTGTACACTGTGTAGTACTGTTTGTATTGGCTCATGTAAATGTCTATTTGAGCCCTCTAAATGTGATTTGTACCTGTTTGAGTAACTCATACTTAGTTTCAATTTAGGTTCAGATATCATGGGCATTTCAGGGACTTGCCTTTGGGATACGGCACTTCCTTGTGTGGATTTTGTTCTACTGGGGATATTGCCCTTCCTTTTCCCTTTTGAGGAATCAATTCTACCTCTGAGTCCAGCTCCATCTGATTGGATGGAGTATTGGGAGCCTCTTCTGGTAGTCATATTATAAGAAAAATAAGAAATAAGAAGATTTCAGAACAGGAATTTTCTTATGGCAAATTATAAATGAGGTACTCACCTTCAGAGTCCTGAATGGTGGGTCCTGGAAAGTCCAATTTCTTGGCTTTCTTTCTTTTGGAAATTATTGGTGTTGGAGAACTTTGAAAAGTTTCTTCCACCAATCTTTCAACAGTGGTTTGATTGTCCTCTGTTGGGTTGTCTTCAAACACCACAAAAGACAAATAAATATAAGTCTTTTTATATAAAAGTGTTATTTTTGGTAAGATATGGCAATTTTCCACGTAAAAATTGCTTTTATATCTTTTTTTTATGGAAAAAAAATGAAAATAATCAAAGAAATGAAATTAAAATGAATAAAAAACTTTTTTATTGGTTTTGAATATTTTTATTATTTTTTTTTATGTTTTTATTTTTAAAGAATAAAATAAAAATGAATATGATTCTTTTTATAAAATTAATTTATAATATAAAATTATTTTTAATTTATGAAATATCTTTTTTAATCACTAGAGTGACTCAAAGAAAGTTTTTGCAAGTCTAAGGATAAGAAAAACCATGTGTAAGACAGTACAATTGCTTTCCAAATGCCTCAATAGCTTTTAAAATCAATAAATATAAAATTATTATATAATTTTATGATTATAAGCATAATTTATTATTGGATAAGCCCAATTAGAATCTTTTTAAAGGTCTTTTAGAGTAAATATCATGGCCAGGCCCCCAAATGTAAGGTTTGACTATGAAACAATAAGTAAAAATTACTAATATTTTACTTATTGTACTATGAATGTCCTTATGAATAAATAAGATAAAAATAATTATAATAATAAAGAATTATTATAATTATGGCATAAAAATAAATATATTATTAATAAAATATAATAATATAATTTATATTATAAAATATAATATAATAAAATAAATATATTAATATATTTAATAGCACTTTATTATTGTTACAAACAAATAATAAAGGCATAAAGAATTGTTTTTTATTAATAAAAAATAATTAATAACAATAATATTACCAATATTAAAGCTATAAATTAATATAAATACTATTTATATTAATTAAAGAATTATTAAAAGAATAATATAGAGAAAATTATTAATATAAGAGAAAATAACCTACTTTTAACACTTAATATAATAATTTTGAGATATTTTACCCCAAATAATGTAAATACAACTTATGAAAATTGTATTTACAATAAAAAATAGAGAAATTACAAATATTCTTGATTTTTTACGTGGAAATGAGTTTCAGAGAGATTTTTTACAAAAACAATTAAAAAAATGATTTAATCACGTCAAAATTGATGATTATAATAAGGATGAACTTTGCTCTTTAATAATATAAAAGTTTTATATATAAAGAATAAAGATATTACCTTTTGTTTGTATTGATTTAATGTTTTTGATGCGTATGAGGGGAAAACAGAGTAAAAAGGGCTCTATTTATAGTAAATACCTCCCTCCTAGAGTCCAACAGGCTTCTAGTAGACGTTTACTGATCATATACACTGGAATTGATCAATATTTTAAGGTTTGGTGATGATTACATCATGATCAAACCTCATTACATCATTATTACGCCATTATTTAGAGTTATCACTATAACTTTGTGTTAGATGACGTCAAAGGCTTGGAAGAACCCCAAATTTCGTGGATTTTATTAGTTTTAATCATAAACTAATAGTATTCAACAATATTATCACTTATATGACTGTTAAACTTAATTTAAGGTTACAGTGAGTGATCATAAATGATAAAATTAAGCTCAAACTTTGATCCTTAATAACTTTTAAGATTCAAAAGCTACAGCAATTGAGAGAGTGATATCTGATAGCTTGGCATAACCTTATTATGCTTCCAAGAGCATTTCATTACATCATCAAAACTCTATTTTTGATGATTTTTCTTGTAACTCATCTTTTCTGTTGAAATTTAATATCTTGAACTTCAAACTATGATTTCAAGGGGTTATACCTTGAATATTATAATAAAAAATACATCATTCTTCACGAATGAACTAGTAGAATCCAACTGTCCACTTCTTTCTAAGTTTGGACCACTTTCACATCAAAGTGGTCAACAGCTCTATTGATTTTAATCAATAATTCCCTACAGGTTTTAACCTTGTTTATAACTTGTGAAATAAGCTTCATATCTGTATTCCTACAGTAATTACGTGATGACTTTATTTTTGGTTCATCACTCTATCATGCATAATTAAATAGATATTAGCTAAAATCCTTGAATATATGCATTGACCAAAAAAGTGCATATATTGAGGTTAACTCCTTAAGTATTGGTTTTTAAGCGTAGCTTATTAATTGTTTTATGTGTGGACTTTTATGGAGGATTCAATGGTACCATTTATTTCACATGTTGTTTCATTGGGTTTGAAATAAATAAGGATTTGTGTCTTTTATAAGGTATTATTACTTATAACTTATTAAATATTGACTTTACAGATATTCCATAAAAATGGTGCATGTGTATTTCACCATGGGGAATACAATGGTGTAATTTATTTCACATGTTTATTCATTGGTTTTTAATTTAAACCAAGTTTTATACCAATTTATGGTATTTTTGTAGCTTTAATGTATAATTATATTAAATATTTCTTGTGACCTTTTTGGGTATGTGGTCATATCTCAAAGGTTCAAAATAACAATAAAGTTTATTTAAAACATCAGTATAGTTTAAAAGGTATGGTGAAATCAACCAAACATATGGTGCAATATCTGTATCAAATGACACCAATCCAAATTTGACCACTAGCAAAAATGTCTCAAGGCTGTGCACTGACAATAATAAGCTTCAGAATGGTGCAATCAACCAATCATATGGTGCAATATCTTGATCAAATTACACCATTTTCAATTTACCCACCAACAAAAGTGTCTCAAGGTGGAATTTTTTATGAGTCCTTTTTTTTGGAAGGCTTCATGGAGGGCCCAAAAGGTATAAATACAGGGCCTCTATCCCTGTTTCTCCCCCCATGATTTTGATTCAGACAATAATATTGAGGATCAATCTATCCCTTCTCTAGTAAGATAATCTAGGATTATATTGAAAAAGATCAGTAGTAAGGCTCGGTATCTTATAGTATTATTTATTTATGATTAGTTAATAAAAGACATTCCTAATATTAAAGAAAGAGGTTAATATTATTTAATAGTCTTACCATTATAGTAGTAGTGTTGAAGTAGTGTTTGAAGATATTATCATTAGTGATCTTATCAAATTTATCAATAACTCCTATTTATAGAAGGGATATAGTCTTACCCTGATAATCAATATCATAACCCTTGTAGATATATTGGATTATATTTATATTGATCCCAGTATCATTATATTACTATTACATTATTTATATATTACCTTTATATTAACCAGAACCACCCTTATAAAATTATCTTACCCTTAGATTATTATAGCTATATTGATATTATTATTAAATCACCTTTAAAAGGACTAATTATCGATCAAAATTATTAATACTGATAGCGATCTTAAAAAATAATGTTTAAATATCTCAAGTATTGAAAGAAAGAATCCTAGAAGAATTAATTCAAAATAATTATATAATCAATAACAAGAGTTTAATCAAACCTCAATTATTAAACAAACATTAACTATTAATATTATCATCATAGTGATCTTTTATTGAAATACTGATAGAGACTGATGAAGAAAATTTTCTAATTTAAAAGCCACAAAAATAAATAATTGATATGTGATCTCATCAATAAGGTATCTTTTTCAGTATATTTAGAGGGGCAGCTAATACACCTTAGAGCCCATGATTATTGGCTAATTCTGAAATTCAAAACAGACTAACCAATAATTTTCCCCTCAAGTTACTGCTTATTTTTTATCCCACAACAAAAGGAGTTCCCACATCTGGTATCCCAACAGTGACATTTCAATCTCAAGTATCATTAATAAGATCACACTATCAATCTTAAAGTTCAAATCTTTAAAATCATAAAAAATCATCAAAATTCCAACAAAAAGAAAATAATATAAAATTATCATTGTTTTAGATCACAATCATCATGGAGAAATGATGCTAATCATAGAATTCTCTAACCTTGGAGGAGGAATTGGAAAAAAGAGAAGTCTATAATTGAAGAATTAGGTAAGGAATAAAGTGAAAAAGATGATTTTTCCTATTTAGAAAACAATGAAGAATTTCAGGAGAAGAGGTTAGAATTACAGAAGGCTATGGGAAGAGCTGCAAAAAGACATGGAAAGTAGACAAAGAAAAGTCAATTCACACCTTAAACTTCTGGGGATACAACTATTGAAAGAATGATCAGACCCCAGAAACCACTACCATCACCAACCCCAAAGACATTTGCAACATCCACACAAGGAACATTTCCAAGAGCTGAAAAATTTTCAAAAAGGTTACATATTACAACACCAACTCAGCAACCTGAAAGAGTTACAATACCCAAAATAAAGATTGTTAAAATAAAGTCAAAGTACAATAACCTCAACTTTGATGGAAGTTATGTTGAGAATTTTATGAAGAGAGCTGAAAAGATAGCATCAATTGAAGGAGCCAATGAAAGGGATTTGGCCATGTAAATAGCATTATGGAGTGAAGATAAGGATATCAGATATGAAATTCAAGTAATTCCAGGATATGAAATGGAGGATTGGGATCAATCTAACAACAATATTTAATCAAAGTCAACAGGAAGGAGGAGTCAAGAGTTTGTCCCAATACAAAAAGTTTATTGGGGAATATGAAATAATTTCAAAATATCTGCTTAAGTATGGGTATATTAAGAAAGAAAATGATTATAATAAGGATGTATTTTATTCTTCATCACTAGAAATTAGAATTAGTGTTACTAAAGAAATGATTAAGGACAGGACCATGGTTCAAGAAATAGATGGAGGATATATCTTACCTGAAATGAATATTCTAAGAAATTATGTTGAGGTAGAATTGGAGGCAGAAGTAGTTATTAAAGAGAAATCACTATTTTTGAAGTAAGATTAAATTAAAAGCAGAAAAATAATTAGATTTGAAGATTAAAGCTGGGTGGAGGTTATCAAGAAAATGAAGGATATTACCAAAAAATGAATAAGCCACCAGCTCAAGAGGCCCATTTCAATGAAGAACCAAAAGAAATGAAACCAATGAAGGATGGTTCAAATCAACTGAAAGAACTATCAGAGGCTGTGAATTCACCAAAGATGGTCTGGAAGGATAAACCAAACACACAAGGGTCAGGATTAGCACCACATGCACAACCATTCAGACCAAGAAATCTGCAGCCACCTTTACCTTCAAATTATCAACCTTATGTGCCAGCACAGCTTTATCCAAGACCACCCTTAAAGTGTTATTACTGCTTTGAAAATGATCATTCTTTGACAAGATGAAGCTACCTGGCAAAAGATTTGGAAAAGAGAATTGTCAATAGGCAAGGAATAAATTTCCTTTAACCTAATTTCCAAAGAGTACCCTCAGGCTGAACCAAATATCCAAAGGATTTAGTCAGGGAATTTAATAAGGATCAAAGAGAAATACAAAAAAAGATAATTAAAAATCCTCTATAAAGACCAGAATATCCAAAGATAGTTGATCCAAAGAATGAAGGAAAAGAAGTTTCAATTTCTCAAGTAAAATACTGGGGTAATTGGGAACCACCAATAGTATCTTAACCCACTGAGATTTTGGAAACACATGCAGCTCTTAGACAGACAAAGCAAAGATTGCCTAAGTAAGAAAGCCAAAATAAAGAAGATTCTCAAAGTAGAAAACCCATACTACCAGGAACCTATTATGGGGATGAGGCTGAAGAAGAGATGGAGATAATTGTTCAAACCAAATATAAAGATAAACATAATACAAGAAATGAAACATTTGAAGGAACTTAAAGTACAGAAAAAGAGAATGTTGAAGAGGAAAGTGACAAGTTAAATAAAAACATGGTTCATCACAAAACTAAAAAGAAAGAAATAATAAAGGATAAGAAAGAATCAAAACCAAAATTAGCAATTGAAAATGTGATAAAGAAGATCTTGGAACAGAAAATGCAAGGCATGGATATGAAAATTTGCTTAAAAATCAAGTACTTTTCCAATCCTCAAAGTTTTCATAAGTTAAAATGTGATTAAACATGTTAAAATTTAAGATTTTTAAGAGAAAAACCCTAAATTTATTGTTTTTAATTTTATAAGTATAAAATAAAAATAATATAAAGATTTATTGTTTTACCAACAATATAAACATATCCAAACATACTCTACAAGAGATATTTCAGGCTACCAAATAAATTTCTTCAAGAGAAACTCCAATTGAAATTAATTGAGCAAAGAACTGCAGGAAATTAATATGAGAGAAGAGTCTTTAAAGGAAATATCAAAGAGAAAACATGCCTAAAAGTGACCAGAGTGAATTTGGAAACAAAGTGACAAAGCTAACAGTGATGAAAGATGTTTTAATTCACTTATGGGGTGGTTCAAGGGTAAACATGATTCTAAAAGTTACAAACAATTATAATGATTTTTTCATCAGGTTGAAAGATTGAACATTATTTAAAAAGGTTGGTTGGAATACTTTATTGATTGGTTTAACAGTGCTTAAATTAATCATAAAAGGAAAAGATTCTATCATGAATAGAAAAGTGGGGAAAAGAAGAAATTATTTTATAGCCACTAATTTTCTTACTCCAGAAGTAGAGTTTACTCTTGTCAGTAATTGGAACCACTCTGATAACAGAGAAGTTAATTATGCCATTATTAAACCCTGGTTTAGACCAAAAAAGGGCTGGTTTTAGCCAATTTAGACCCTAAACTCCGCCATTGCTATAGTAATACCTGGTTTCAAGCCTTCAAAACATGTAAGAATGGGTGTAAGAGATGTCAAAGCCAGATAAAACTGTTTTTACCAGGATTGTTCTAACTTAAGGGTAGTTTTACCCTCTTGGAAACAGTTAAAACTGACCTGGTTCGTATCAAAACCTAATCATCAATTGAATCACAGACCCTGTGACTCGATTCCAGGCCAAAAGTGGTGAAATTTTGCATGAATGTTCACAACTCATGCCTGTCCAAAATGAATTTGGGGGAGTATGGCACCCTTGGAGCCAATATTCCTTCCCCCCTGACTTAATCTTTCTGATTCATTTTTTCATTAATTCCTCATCATGTATTAAACTTGTAATTTACATATGTAATTCAATTGAGTTTTTACAGTAAATAACTGTAATAATTGATACCTCATATGTAAGTCCCAGCTCACTTATGTAACACACATGCACATTTTGACATTTCAATTGAAAATACTTTAATTCCTCATAAATTCTAAATTACACACTACACCTTAATTTTAACACAAATACTTATTGTTAACACCACATGTGGTGTAAATTAAATCAATGTTTTGATGAGTTTTAAGTTTCATACAGAAAATACTAAAAACTGAATTTAAGCTTATTTAGAGTTGAGTTACAGAAATTTTACCCAGAGGTGACCCCACCTTCTTCTTTATAATGAATCCAATGGTGAAATGATTCTCATATGATTATCTATTGGATGAAAAGCTATCATAGTTTCTATTTAACATTTTTCCAAGAATAGTTTTGTTGAAAATTCATTTTTACTTAATTTTTTCAAGTAAAAGGTGTTTTCATGATTTTAAATTTCAAAGTAATTTTATTTTTGAATTATCATTAAAATTTTAATTTTATATATAAATTTTATAATTATATTGTAGCTCTTCTTTTTATAATATGAATAATTTTTGCTTATTTATAATTATATCATTTTTACTCTTTGTGGTCTTTTTGGTATATAAAAATATCTCTAAGGCTCACAGAAAATTAACTTAACCTTAGAAGAAATATTATCAGATTCCACAAACTGCATTCAAAGTCTGTAAGTAATTTCTCTTCAAGAAAAGGAACCCATTAAATCAGCTAACACTTTGGACATTAAAGAAGATATTTTTTCTATAAAGATTGAAGACTTTGAAAAACCAATACTTCATTATGCCTGTCCACTTGGGTTTATGCAGGTATTTGTTGGAAAAGAAAAGAATATCAAGTAATGGCACTGGTTGATACAGGGTCAGAACTCAACATAATTGCTAAATATTCAGCAATAAAAGCATAACTTCTAAACAGGAAGCGCAAAATTAATCTCAGAGGAATTGGAGGACATACAACATCATTAATTGGATTAGCTGAATTAACACAAGTACTTTTACCAAGGGAGAAGTAAATACAGCTCTTGGAAGGCCCTTGTTGGCAGACAATAACACTAGACTGGAGTTTTCACAGAAACAAGGTGAAATATTTACCTACCAAGAAGAAAATGGTAGAGAATTATGTATGCCAATGTGCAAACCCCACATGCTAGGATGGCAAACAAGACCACCAAGAGGAATGGAGCTTTTTTCAATTGGAAAAATAAAGGATTGGTTTAGCAAAGTAAAATTTAAACAAGCTGAAGATAAATATAAAGAAAAAAAAGTCTTTTCAACTCAAGTAAAAAAGATTATCAAAAAGTGAATTCTATGGAATGTAATTTAGTTAAAAGATTATCCATAATGAATAGGGGAATAGAGAATGAACCTCAGGAGGAAGTGGAAGGATACCAAGAGGTAGAAACACAAGATCAAGAACAAGGACCATCCACAGAAGCACTATCAATCCAAATCAAACCAGACAAGCCAAAGTCATTAGCCTGGTATTTAGACAAGGCAATAAAAGAAAACAAGGAATGGGATATCTTTGATCCCAAAAAGTGGGAGGAATGGATCAACAGAACTTTACAACTTTTAAGTGAATATTATTATTATATAAAGAAAAACCATTCAAGCAAACAACTTAAGCTTAAGCCCATTACCTGACTTCTGGAAAATTTATGATGAACCTGAAAACAACAAGAGGTGTTTATGGAAAAAAGATGAAAAATCAAATTGGTATATGGAGGAAGTGAATGAAAAGGAGAAAAAGGAGAAAAAAATGATGTATAAACCAATCAACAACAATGGTATTTTATATCAGGTTTTGGTTAATGGCTTGGAAACCATAGAGGGACCACCAATACATAGTAGAAAAAATCTGTTTGACATATTTTCCAAGCAAAAATTTCCACAAGATATTGATATTGAAATCAAATCAGAAATGAGCAATGATCAATATCATGAAGACTCATTGGAAGGTCTTAGAAATAAAATTATTGAATGTTTCAAAGATGAAAAATCTATAAAGGAATACAATAATAGAGAATCATCTAATGAAACTGATTAATTCCAAATATCTGAAATTTATCAACATTCTCCAAAGAAGAAAATAAAACACAATAATTCTTTTGAAAATATTTTGGAAGCCTACATAAATTATGGCTCTTTGAAAAGAATAAAACCAAAATTATATTTAGATTCAAATCCAGAAGAATATTTGATAGAAGTTGAAGTCTCACCATTGCAAAAGGATCTAATGAGAACTATGCTTTCAGAATTGATAAAGACAAGGAAATAGACTTGGATAAACAAATTTTCTTAAAGTATAATGATGAAATGTCACACTGGAAACTTCTAACACGTAAAGAAGAACCAGATATAATAATCTGTCCATACATCAAATTCAAAGATATATACTTTGAGGATCCATCAAGAATGAAAGGAGGAAAGTTTCTGAAGAATCTTCCAGGATATGACCTTTCTAAATTAGACTCCATGGAGCTCTTGAATAAGGAAGGAATTAAGGGAAATTTGGAAAAAAATATTGGTAGGAATTATTTTCTTTTGATGAACCAACAAGGAAAGCTCTTTATCATTATAGAATTTGGCCACAAGAAGACTTCAATTTGAATAATATAGAGCTTCTTGGTTGAAAGCTTTACTGGGAAGAGTATGAATACCTCTTCATACACAAAGAAGGAGAATTCATAAGAAATTGGAAAGGTAAAAACTTAGAATAAATGAAGAAAGGAAGGAAACTACTAGGAGAAATAGCCAAAGATGAATGTGTGAATCAAAGTCCTCAGAAAAAAGGGAAGATAGGTTTCATAAATGGAATATATTCCTTCTGCACATATAAAAAAAGTAAAAAGAAAAATTAAGAATTAAAATAATAATAATATTATTATGAATGAAGATTTGGGTATTCAAGAGTTTCAACTGTGAAATTATCATAAGGCTATGTATATATCAAAAAATGGGGGTGGGGGTCTGTTTCTTATTTCACCTCTAATAGTTCAGGTTTTTGGGATAAAATCCTTGGGAGTTTCAATATCAACTGATATTTATAATTGCTATCAATATTATCAGTTATAAAATCTATTAAAAAAATAAGAATAAAAAAAGTTAGAAAGATCATAGTCCTTAATAAAATTAGCAAGCAGTTCAATATTCCAAATCTTAGGTGTTATGGGGATGAATTGTTGGATAATAAAGAAATTTTGGATAAAAGCCAATTAAATAAGCAATATGAAGAAGAATATCAAGGATTTCATCCATAAAGTCACTAATCAATATAAGAAAAGAAAAGAAAAAATTGGAAGAAATAGGGTTGTTATTGGAGGAACTTAGTGTTTTGGATGAAAAATTATCTTATTACAAAAATTACTTACTATCAATAAGAAATGTAAAGCTGAAGTAAATTCTAAAAGCCTCAACATCACATCATTCAAAAACAAAGAAGAGAAGAAAATTAGTAATATTTAATTTAAATAATCAATTCCGGTATTTTTGGTAGTGACTTCCTGCTTTATCAAAGAAGACCTAAATTTTTCTCACATTATCACTTGAAATTTCACTTGATTCAATTTTTCTATTATAATTATTCATTGTTTTTTTCAACATCAAAAACCATTAGAAACATTTTGATCATCTTTTACCTTTCAAAACCATTATGTCTAAAATTGATTAAGCCAACAATACCCTCTGGACCTATTGGCCAGACTCAGAAACAAATGAGGAAAGCCAAGATCTATGGATTAGTCATACTTTTCAAGTATTTAACAATGAAAACCAAAGATGGGGCTTACCATTAATTGAAAAGTTTGAAATACAAAATTATCACATCATTCCATTCATTGAATTTGAGAATATTTTTGAAAATGAAGAATTACCTCAAGGCCAAATTGAAGATACATAGTACTGGCTACCTGGATCAAGACTTACAAAGCTTGAGCTCATTTATATATTGAATTATGATGGAATAATGGGAAATATTGGTAATTATTATTGGAATGAAAAATTTCATATGGAAGAATATTTAAGGAAAAGCTTATATTGGGGTACAACAAAATCTCAAAGATGGTTTTTCCTTGAATAATATCAAGTTGATGGTAAAAACCTTAAGCTGAGAGGGGATTTCTATATTATTGAAAAGGAATTTGAATTTTATTTAAAGGATAAAGCTTTACAGCTAATAATTATAATTAAGAATCATAAGTTCTGTTTGAGCAAAGAAGAATGGAATAATTTATGGCAAGAAATTGTCATCAGTAAAATTGACATGAAAAGAAATAAGAATCAATATTATTTTAAGATAATCATTATTCAGATAATTAAAAGCCCAGAATGGCCTTAAACTGCAATCAAAATATTAATTTACTCTTTATCTTCTTATATTATGATTCATAGCATCAAAGAAGAAGATATTAAAAAATGAAAGTACCAAGGATACATGATTGGCCCAGCATGGCCTTAAACTGAAATCAAAATATTAATTTACTCTTTATCTTCTTATATTGTTATTTGTAGCATAAAAGAAGAAGATATTATAAAATGAAAGGACCACTGATACATGATTGGCTCAGCATGGCCTTAAACTGGAAGTTTAATTTGTGAATTGCCTGTAACATTATCAAAAAAATAAATTAAGATAAGTGTAAAAGAAAATTAGCAAAAAAAACCTATTCATAATCAACAAATCAATTAGAAAAATCTATATATAACTAATTAATCAAGAAAAATTAAGAATTGCTATGGAATTTAGGAGGGAAGGTTGTGGTAAAAAATATCTTGACTTAGTAGGAAAAAAGTTACAAAAGAAGCCTCTGGTTATCAAATTTATCTAGACAGAATTTCTTAGTTTTTATTTCAGTAATTTTATAATTAGTTTCTTATATTTAGAAAATAGAGGTGGTTAAATATTTTTTTATACCACCCAAGGAACAAGTGGCTATAGGTTTTGGGGAGAGTGGGACTTCAATAATTCAGCATCAGTTTAGAAATTATTTGATCAATGAAAATTAATTCAATTAGTTGAATTGAATACATGAATTAAAATACTATTCAATTACAATCTATTGGAACATGTTTTTGATTAATGAAGTACTTAGAGGATTCTTGAACTCTCAACTTATAAATAACTATCTTCATAAAGTCAAAATTGCTCATCATTGCACTTCTTCAAGGGAAGATTGTTGATTGTTGAAAAATTAAAGAATCATTTAAAAATAAAGCTTAGCAAGATAATCTGAAAAAGAAGATGGAATAAGTATTATGATATAATGGAACAAATGCAAGAGTTATTTGATAAAATTACCAATACAAAACTAAAGCTTAAATGATTACCAGAACTATCAAATTTAGAAAACAGTAGTTTTCTATTCTTCAAAACCCCCAAGAAAAAAAAACATTTTTCAAGTAATAATAATAATAATAATAATAATAATAATCCTTCAATATTTATTTTCACCACAAGTGGTGTGGGATGAAATAAGGCAGTACCTTGAGGGGGAAATTATTGGTAAATTTGTTTTGAATTTCAGAATTGTCCAATAAACATGGGTGCTAAGTTGTATTAGCTGCCCCTCTAAGTAATACTGAATAGTAAGACTATGTAGAATGACAAAAATAAAATAAGATTTGTGGTTTTAACAAATAGAGAAGACTTATCATTAGTCTCTATATCAGACCTATTAATAATTTATACCCAAAACTCTGATGTAACACTATAATAAAATAAAGACTACTACTTGATTTTATGTTAATAAGACTAATAAATATTTTTCTTTGATTATGATGATCCTTTTTTGATATGAATACTAATAATAAGACTATGGTATTTAATTCAAATAAATTTTATTCAATAAGTATTTTTTATACTATGTTTATATCACTACTAAGATGCTTCTGAGCAAGGCTACTGAGCTTTTAAATATGGTTAAACTACTATTCTTCACTAATACTGTGAGCCTGTGAGGTATGTATAACATACCCATAAGGCCACAAATGATTTTATAAACAGTTAAGTTTGTCTTAAACAGACGTTTTAGTTGAAATTAAAATAAAAAATAACAAAAAATAAGTATGACTTTTTTTTGATGAACAAAGTTATAAATATTATGTCATTTTTGGATTCTACACCAAAAATGACCTAGGGTACATCCATAAGGTGTTATACCCAAAAAAACTTATTTCTTGTGTTATTAGAAGATTTAAGAATCTCACAGTACTAATGTAACTTTTTTAACATTTTTTTAAAATTGTTAAATTTAAGCTTAAATAAGCTTAAATTTAAAGTTGCATAAGGTTAATGCAAACTTACCAAAATTTTAGTTAAAATTGAGGTGTGGTGTATATTTACTGAATTGGCTAAGGATCTGCCATACAGAATGTAAATCCTGCGTGAGCTCAATTTAAAAGGGTTTAAAGCCATGGTATGGCTTTAAATAAATAAAAGGGAAAAATCCACGCAAAAAGGTGGGACAAAGGAAAAAGACCAAATAGAGTTGGGGTACCCAGCTTTTTGGATCTGCAATGATTCAACTAAGGTTGTCCACCTGTATTGGAGGATTTTCAACCTTATTTAAGCTTTAAGATTAGACTTTGATCCAACCTTAAGGTTTAAACTGGTTTTATCCCAATTTGGACAGGAATTTCAAGCTGCCAAAGGGTCAATCCCAATATGCAGGCTTGAAATCAAGGTTTTAAGAACTGTCAAAGCTTAATCAAGCTTAAAACTTTAAAGTTACAAGCATCAAAACCTTATCAAAAGCTAAGGTTTGGTGTGTATTGCTATTTTACGTGGAAAAATAGCAATAAATTCAAAAATTCATTAAAAATCCAAATCTTAATGGATTTGCTTGAAAATTTCACACAGCTTAGAATTTAATATTATCTATATATAAATTAAATTTCAAGTATCTTTTATAAATAAATTTGCTGGGTAATGAGCCTGGAAATTTACTCTTTTAATTAAGCTCAAAGAAAATTATGATTTCTTTAAAAATTAATTAAAAATTGAGTTTGAGAGATTTCTGCTTGAAACTCTGATTTTAAGTTGTTCATGTGATTGACTTTAATATAAATAAGTTTATTTATATTGAAAACCTAAAAATAATTAGTTTAAATGAGGATTAAAGCTACATGGAGTTAAGAATAACACTGGTAGCTTTAAATTGGAATTAAAAACAAGTTGCCTTAAGTTAAGAACTTTGTTTTTAAGTATGGTTTTTCAGTTTTGACTTGAGCACGCTCTCTATATTCATTATGAATCATGAGAGCTTCTCTGAAGATATAAAAAGAGTCTTTTCATCTCTGTTTTTGTCCATTATCATTCATCAATCCAATCATATTAGAAATTTTAACAGGTAAAGTTTTATTATTTATAAAATCTTATTATTAAAGTAATTCTTAAGTTATTTTATTCTTTATTAAGCTGTAAATTAAAGAATTGAAATCATAGAATTCAGATTATTGTTGTAATCATCAATAATATATTTTATATTATAAAATTATCATCTTAAATATCTTTTAAAATCCACAAATTCCTCTTAAAAACTCTTTAATCATAATTTTTATTATAAAAAGTTTTTTTATCTTTAAAATTATTGATTTTAGGCGTGTTTTTAATTTATAATTATTATTTAATATAATAACTGTTGTTGTTTGACTTATTGTATTAAATAAATATTATAAGTAAGTTTTCTCTAAAGTTCTATATCTTTTTTATCTAGTATTAGTTTTTTTATATAGAATTTTTATTCTATAAGAATTATTTCTGCACAGTGTGTGTTATAATTCTTCTATAAATAATATTTATATCATTTATAAGTGGTTAATATTTATATTTCCGCGTGTAATTGTCTCATTAAGAGCTTTACAATTCTTATTGTTATAACTGTCAGTGACTATAACAATAATAGAATAATTATAATTCATTATAATTATTATTATTTTTTTATTATTATATTTTTATAATAATAATTAAACTTATTTTTTTATATAATTATTCTTAATAATTATATTTAAATTTGTGGTTATAATATTTTGTTATATTATATATTTCTACTGAGGACAGTCATAGTACTCTTGATTTTGCTACTATTATCAGGAGTTTCATAGACAAAACTTACATTTGGGGGCCTGGCCGCGATTTTAAACCAATTTTTGGGACATAAATCATATTCTAGACCTTATTTTACTATTTTTTGATGTAAAATTGCCATATTTGTCTTAATATTGGCTTTTTTTGGACTTATTCCTTATAAATAGTCTTTATAATATTAATAAAGTTATTTTTTTCTGAAGAATATTAATTGAAACAATATACTATTTAGTGACTTGGAATAAATTTCTTTTGTGTAACTAGTGGCTTTTTCACATCACAGACTTGAAATTTATTCTTTGAGTTATTCTAGTATAAAGTGAATAATAATACAATTTTGATTAATTAACTTGTTAATTGCATAATTATTATTTCTTTAAAGAAAATAATAAATCAAATAAAAAATATTCAAAAATAAAAATGTTTACTAAAAACATTTTTCTTCTTTTATCTTAGACATTTTTCTTTATTTTTGACGTAATTTGCCATAAAATTACATTAAAACAACTTTATTTAATAAGCTGAGTTTATAAGTTATTTTTATTATTTGATAAAATAACTTATATTTTTAATTCTCTCTAGTGTCTTCCATCAGAGAAAATTCTTCAGACTCTGAAACCTCAGAGTCCAGTATTGAAATTCAAACCAGCCCACCACCAAGGGGTTTGATAACCAAAGAGCCCTTTAAAGGTCCTGCAGGTGAATTCAATTCAATTTTACTCTATTTTTTATTAAAATTGACGTGAAATGACTCCTACTAGAAGTGGAAGTAACTTCTCCATCCAATCAAATGGATCTGGACCAGGACATTCCAGCCACAAATCCAAAAGGCAAGAACATCTTCCCAGAGGAGAGGCACAAATGGAGGATGCCAGAACTTCCACCAGTTTCCAAATGTTAGCCAGCACCTTTGAACCTCTTATTGAGAGTACAGAAGCTGACATAACTGCTATTGCTGTTAGACCTGCACCATTTCCAACAGGCAGCTGTGGAAACTTATCAATCTCAATGGAAGAACTGGTTCTTGGCATAAAAACAACAATAGTGGGAACTTCTCCCAAGTCTTTGGATAGGCACCATGAACTCTTATCTTCAAGTGAAGAAGTTCATGGGACCAGAAAAGACAGAAGACCTTCTGATGGGTTGGACACCCATGTCTATCAAAGGACAAGTCCAACAGATAAAAGCTTGGTTGAAAAACCAAAGCATGTTATCAGAGGATCAGACAAAGAAGTTGGCCCAAGGAAAGGAAACCAGCACAGTGGAAGCTCCCCAAGCATCCACCAGCAAAACTCCGCCTCAACAAGTGCCAAACAAGCCCAAGCAAGCCCCAAAAACCAACCAGAAGGGCAAGAAAAAGGCAAAGCCCAAGTGGAACAAGCCTTACCCTCAGAATTACAGAATCCCAAAGAAGGAAAAGACAGCCATGGAAAATGTGTTCAATATGGCAAGAACCTTGATGGAATTCAAAAACAAGGAGGAGGAAAGATTGAACCAATTTTTCCGAAAGAAATAGATCTTGTAAAACTTTTAACTCACTTTGAATCTTGTAATAAAGAAATTATGGCAAAATTTAAAACATTTGATTATGTCCAACAGAAGTTGGGTAATGAGATATTAAAAGTGAAAGAACAAGAAAAGACTATTATTGGCCTTGAAAATGTTAATAAAGACAATATTGTGTCTTTGACGCAAATTTGTGAAAGACTTGAGTCTAAAGTTACCTTACTCAATCATCCAGATGAGAACTCAATTTCTTTTATAACTGGACAGTTAAGAGAATTGAAAATACAAGTTCAAAACTTGGAAAATTCTACTGGTCACAATGCAGCTCTTTTTCAAGAACAATTGGAAAAAAGTGATAAAGCAAGACTTGAATTGAAAGAAGACATTCAATCAAGTATGAATAATATATCACTAAAAAATGAATTGCCAAGGCAATCCACACCAATTCTTGACAGAAATGTTCTTAACTTGAATAATGATTTACATCATACAATTTCAAGTCATGATGTGGAAACTGCTTGCAATTTTAAGGACATTCCAAGATTAGAGGAATGGCCAACCTTCAGTTGTGAAGGAGAATATAATCATATGGAATTTATGAAAACAATTGATATGTTTAAAGAAGACTTTAACATACCAGATGAATACATAAGTGCCAGATTACACTCATTATTTACCAAATCAGAAAAGAAATGGTACTATAAGATCAGACAAGACCATGGTAAACATTTTTGGCCTTGGTGGAAAGAACAAATTATTTCCAAATGGGAAAATGATTACTGGAGATTTAGAATGGAAAATTCTTTTGAAGAAGCCATTCTTAATATTGAAAGGGACAGGCCCAAGACTTGGTTTCTTAAACAGAAGGACAGGTTAACTGCCCTTTATCCTGATATGTCTGAAACAATGGTACATAAAAGGATATTAAGAAAATGTGGTGGTGACCTTGAGCATGCTATAAGAAGCAGATGTATTGAGCCTTGCTCTACAGAAGATTATATCAATGCTATGGAGGACATCACTACTAGAACAAAAATTGGAAGAAATTGGTCCAAATCCCCAATGGAAAATAACACTAATGGGAAGCCAATTTCAAAGCCAAATAAGCCACAAGAAAGACTTCCTTTGAAATTTCACAAATGTGGAAGCACATCTCATTTAGCAAACACTTTCCCAAACAAGACAAAAATCAATGAGATAAATGTTGAAAAAGTGGAAGACACAAAAGAAACAACTGATGTATGTTTACATGAAAGTGATTCTAAGCCTTCAGAAGAAGAAGTACCAGAGGAGCTTGGTATAGAAAACATCAGGTATAAAAATCCATAACATGAAGATGTATGGATTGTAAAAAGCAAAATACCTGATTCCCAAAAGTTCCTTACAGAATTCATACATGAGAGAAGACCAATTTCTCAATGAAAAGTTTGAATTATGTGCTTTACATACTTATAAAAGTATAAGTAGAGAGGTTGGACAGTGGATTATACCCCCCCAAAATAACTTGGGGGTATACTACAAAAGAAAAATTGTAGTAAATTTTTTTTGGTGGTAGGGAATGTGAGCCTGTGAGGTATGTATAACATACCCATAAGGCCACAAATGATTTCAAAAACAGTTAATTTTGTGTTAAACAGACTTTTTAGTTGAAATTAACATAAAAAATAACAAAAAATAAGTATAACTTCTTTTGGATGAACAAAGTTATAAATATTATGTCATTTTTGAAATCTACACCAAAAATGACCTAGGGTAAATTCATAAGGTGTTATACCCAAAAACACTTATTTCTTGTGTTATTAGAAGATTCAAGAATCTCACATTACTAATGTAACATTTTTAACATTTTTTTGAAATTGTTAAATTTAAGCTTAAATAAGCTTAAATTTAAAGTTGCATAAGGTTAATGCAAACTTACCAAAATTTTAGTTAAAATTGAGGTGTGGTGTATATTTACTGAATTGGCTAAGGATCTGCCATACAGAATGTAAATCCTGCGTGAGCTCAATTTAAAAGGGTTTAAAGCCATGGTATGGCTTTAAATAAATAAAAGGACAAAATCCACGCAAAAAGGCGGGACAAAGGAAAAAGACCAAATAGAGCTGGGGTACCCAGCTTTCTGGATCTGCAATGATTCAATTAAGGTTGTCCACCTGTATTGGAGGATTTTCAACCTTATTTAAACTATAAGATTATACTTTGATCCAACCTTAACATTTAAACTGGTTTTATCCCAATTTGGACAGGAATTTCAAGCTGCCAAAGGGTAAATCCCAATATGCAGGCTTGAAATCAAGGTTTTAAGAACTGTCAAAGCTTAATCAAGCTTAAAAACCTTAAATAAGCTTAAAACTTTAAAGTTACAAGCATCAAAACCTTATCAAAAGCTAAGGTTTGGTGTGTATTGCTATTTTACGTGGAAAAATAGCAATAACTTCAAAAATTCATTAAAAATCCAATTCTTAATGGATTTGCTTGAAAATTTCACACAGCTTAGAATTTAATATTATCTATATATAAATTAAATTTTAAGTATCTTTTGTACATAAATTTTCTGGGTAATTAGCCTGGAAATTTACTCTTTTAATTAAGCTCAAAGAAAATTATGATTTCTTTAAAAATTAATTAAAAATTGAGTTTAAGAGATTTCTGCTTGAAACTCTATTTTTAAGTTGTTCATGTGATGAACTTTAATATAAATAAGTTTATCTATATTGAAAACTTAAAAATAATTAGTTTAAATGAGGATTAAAGCTACATGGAGTTAAGAATAACACTGGTAACTTTAAATTGGAATTAAAAACAAGTTGCCTTAAGTTAAGAACTTTGTTTTTAAGTATGGTTTTTCAGTTTTGACTTGAGCACGCCCTCTATATTCATTATGAATCATGAGAGCTTCTCTGAAGACATAAAAAGAGTCTTTTCATCACTGTTTTTGTCCATTATCATTCATCAATCCAAACATATTAGAAATTTAAACAGGTAAAGTTTTATTATTTATAAAATCTTATTATTAAAGTAACTCTTAAGTTATTTCATTCTTTATTGAATTGTGAATTAAAGAATTGAGATCATAGAATTCAGATTATTGTTGTAATCATCAATAATATATTTTATATTATAAAATTATCATCTTAAATATCTTTTAAAATCCACAAATTCCTCTTAAAAACTCTTTAATCATAATTTTTATTATAAAAAGTTGTTTTATCTTTGAAATTATTGATTTTAGGCGTGTTTTTAACTTATAATTATTATTTAATATAATAACTGTTGTTGTTTGACTTATTGTATTAAATAAATATTATAAGTAAGTTTTCTCTAAAGTTCTATATCTTTTTACCTAGTATTAGTTCTTTTATATAGAATTTTTATTCTATAAGAATTATTTCTGCACAGTGTGTGTTATAATTCTTTTATAAATAATATTTATATTATTTATAAGTGGTTAATATTTATATTTTCATGTGTAATTGTCTCATTAAGAGCTTTACAATTCTTATTGTTATAATTGTCAGTGACTATGACAATAATAGAATAATTATAATTCATTATAATTATTGTAATTATTTTATTATTATATTTTTATAATAATAATTAAATTTATTTTTTTATATAATTATTTTTAATAATTATATTTAAATTTGTGGTTATAATATTTTGTTATATTATATATTTCTACTGAGGACAGTCATAGTACTCTTGATTTTGCTACTATTATCAAGAGTTTCATAGACAAACCTTACAAATACCAAGCTTCTGAGAAAGGTTACTGAGCTCTTCACTATGTTTAAACTACTACTACTCTAGATATCCTGCTAGTTCAGGGATGGTTTTGATCCTCAATCATGGGAACTTTCCCATTGTTTTTGGAAAATGAGGGAGAGAAGACCTCTATTTATACCTTTTGGGCCTCCATAGAGCTTCTCAAAACAGGGGACCTAGAAAAATCATAGTTGGGATGTTTTAGCTGGTGAGAAATGTAGCTTTGTTGTCTTTGTTACGTGCTTTCTGAGAGAATTTTTCTCGTGGTGTTTTTTCTTATCAAAATCCTGTGATGTCATTGAGATAATTTGGCTGGTGAGAATTCTTTCTTATCAAAATCATGTGATGTAATTGAAGTAATTTGGTTGGTGAGAGTTTTTCCTTATCAAAATCATGTGATGTAATTGAGATAATTTGGCTGGTGATAGTTTATTTTTTCCAAGAAAGTGGAGAAAATACAGCTTCTGATAATTGAGATTTCTTCTAGTCATATGATATCTGTGAGAGAAGCGAGCTGGTGAGAATTTTCTTTGAATGGAGAAAGTGGGGAACATACAGTTTGTTGTTATTGAGTGAACTGCCATCAGATTTGAAATAAGTGGGGAAATTGGTATTTTCTAGTTCCAGAGTTATGACATTTGGTTTCCTTCTTGGAATTTATTTCCTAATTCCTATTTCCATCTCCAAAGTTATTCCCTCATTCCTATTTTCATTTCCAGAGCTATCCCCTAGTTCCTATTTTCATTCTGGAGTAATTCCTTAATTCCTATTTTCATTCCAGAGTAATTACATAATTCCTATTTACATTTCCAGAGTTATTCCGCATTTTCACTTTCTTCTTGGGAGTTATTCCCTAATTCCAATTTTTACTCCAGAGTAATTCTATAATTCCTATTTTCATTTCCAGAGTTATTCCACAATTTGATTTTCTTCTTAGGAGTTATTCCTCAGTTCTCCCTGAGTTATTCCCTAATTCCTATTTTGTCTTTGAAACTCCAATAGTTTTGTTCCACAGTTGTATTTTGATCTCTGGAATAATTCTTCATTTTTTTTATTTGTCAGAGCTATTCAGGGATTCTTCTATAATTTCTCCCAAGTTTCTCAATGTTTTCCAATTCCTTCTCCAAAATTCCACAATTTTATTCCTGTCTCTGGAGTTATTCCACATTTTCATTTTCTTGCCCCTGAATTATTCTGCATTTTTTATTATCATATTTGGTAAGCTTGAAACTGATATAGTTGGTATGGAATACCACAGCAGACCAGAAAAAAAAGCTCATCAGTTGGGTGCAGTATCAATCCTTAAGAGAGATTATAAAGAAACTTATCTTAGTACTCTAGAGCGTAATCCTTCGGGAAGCCAAAGGGAAATTATTGAGCTAAACTACTCAATACACATACATTCTACAAACATACACAAAGCATGCACACACACATAGCACATACATGGAATCCAACTCACAAGGAAGGGTAACCAGTGTTTTAATTAAATTTTTTATCTTTCTTTTAATTTTCCATTTTGGAATTTTTTTGAATTTTTCTACCTTTTTGTTTTTTTTAAAAAATAGCCACCCCCTTTCTTTCAAAAACAAAATAACATCAGGAAAAGAAAAGAAAAGCAATTAATTTTGAAGAAATAATGTATCACATAAATATAAGACTATAATGAATAATATAAATTTATAACAGTATAAGTATCATAATATCATAATATTAGAAATAAAATAATATCAACATAGAACTAATATCATAATGCTATAGTATTGTAAAATTAGAAACTATAATACCAAAAGCACATATTATAGTAGCATATCATAATTATATAATTAAAACTAATAATAATATGGATATCACCCTCAATAATATAATAATAAAGAATATATTATTGAGTAAAATTTAGATATTAAAATAAATCATGGCCTTAATATATATATGATATACACATAAATAGAAATATATAAAGCCAACTGGACAGGTTGAAATTATATAAATTTATCTTTGCATGAATTTCATTTGAGATATGCAGAAATTATATATTCAAATAAATGCACAAAAAAGTAGTTAAATAAGTCATATATAAATATAGAAGAGAATCAGGCATTCTGAATTCTTCAAATACATAAAATAATACAGCACAGCTAAAAATGACGGCATCATATGAAGAAAAACTGTTTGAGAATGATTATAAAAACTTTTTTTATAGTAAAATAAAAAAAATCACATTTTACCAAAATATTTACATGCATTAATTATTCAATTAGATTTTAACTCAACTTTACTTAATAGTTAATTCATAACATGATTTTTATTGTCAATTTATTGAATCATATCAAGATATATCACATAACATTTTTTTAAGGTTTGCACAGCTTCAGCTCAAGCACATCATATATCCAACTAAATGACATCATTTTAGCCTTTTCATTAATCACATGATTTTTTTAATTGAACTATAATTATTAACATAACCTTATTTTAGCTTTTTTAATTGCATTATTGTTTCAATTAAGCAATAGATCATTTTTGCAGAGCTTCTTGTATAGCATCATAGTTAGAGTTCACACAGCTTACATCTGAACAGCAGGAATCCAATCACATAATGTGTCAAATTAAATGAAATTATTTTGAATTTTTACATTCATCACATGATTCTCTTTGATAAGATTATTTGGATTCAAATCACATGATGAAAAAGTAAATCATCTCAATAAATTCTATCTCAAATTTATTACACAGTATTAGCAGAAAACAATTTACCCATTATAGAGCTAATACATCCTAGTAATTGAGTACTATATCACATCATTAAGAGGGGTTTAAGCAATTTTCTTCATCCCTCTCACTCAATATTTGACTATTACTTACCAAAAAACTACTCAGAAATCCAAAAATGATGAAAACTTCACTATTTCATAATTATTAATAATAAATTGAGTAAATTCTATATTAGATAAAGAAGTTATCATTTTTATATTAAAATAAGCTCATTAATAACATAGTAATAGTTAAATATGAAAATTTACTACGTCCTATTTTAATCAAAAATTTAAATCAATAGAAACAGTTAAATTTGAATTTATGAAAATCTAATTAATGAGTACAAACTAATCAAGAAAAAAAATAGAATTTTTTCAATTTATGATTCAGATGGTATTAACAATTTTGCTTCAATTATACTATTAAAAAGATAAACTTAGATTACATATAGAAGCCCCAAACCTATCAAAATGACATCACCAAGACTTGAGTTTTGATAAAAGCTAACAGTATAATATAGAGCTATTCAAAAAATGATAAGAAATAAATTGGATCTAAATATAAATTAATAACAAAGCCCTATTGAGTGGATTAAATTAATTGGAATTAAATTAAGCTTTAAACCACAATTAATTCTTCACCCTGAACCTTCATCAATGGAAAATCTTACGATTTAATTACTGAATTAAAAAAAATTCAAATAAATGATAGCAAATTTCTAAAATATCATTAATAATTAATTAACCACTTCACTTACATCCTAATATTGAAAAAAGAAATCTCATATAAATATAGAAGCTTTTTATATATTGAAACAATTAAAGCGATTTATTAATTTTTGATTGAAAAAATATATAAAGAAGTTCAATTACACAAGTTCAATCAGTGCATAACTCATTAATTAAATATAAAATTAGACCTTAATTGATAATTGAATAAATATTGAGCTTATTGAATTATTTATAATTAAATTAAACTTCAAGCCACAATTTGTTTTACACCCTGAACCTTACTCAATAGGAAACTTGAAATTAAGTTATCAAGTTTACAACAATTGAAAAAGATAATATCACCATGTTAATATATCATTTAGATATTATTTAGAAACTTTCTTTAGCCTTAGTAGTCAAAATAACACTTTCAATTACATACAAGAACCTTAAATACATTAAAAATAAAGAATAAAGAAATCAATTTGAAAATTTTATTCAATAGAAGCATTGATTTATTATTGAAAATACTGTGATAAAATGAACTGAATTTTTAATTAATAGAAAGAATATATTTTTTCAATTGAGTAAATTTAAATTTACAAGCCACCTATTCTACTCACACTTGAGCTCTCTGAATCACTTAAAACAAACTAAATTAAAGCCATCAGCAATAAAATAATCATAAACAATGATGTTGCTAATTTAACATATAATTAAAAATACTTTTAGAAGCTTTCTTGAAGCTTAATTAGTAATAATAACTTTAAGATTCACTTTAGAGAGGTATTTTATATACAAAATAGTATTTTTTTTAGCTTGAAATTTGATTAAAAATGATAATCAATTTTTGTATTTTATTTATTTTGAGTTGCATTTTATGGATTTTTTTGTAAAGATATTTATTTCAGCTGAATGAGAAGAAGAAAAAACTGAAAATTTATCCCTTTGAGTTTGAGTTTGAAAATACATAGATTATGTTAGTTTCTTTGAAAAAAAAGATATATATAGGTCTTATAAAAAGTATCATTTATATAGCTCATTACCCTTGGATATTGGATAGAAATACATATATAAATTAACCACACAATGAATCAGTTTTCATATAAAATATGTAATAAATTAGGGTCCTCTATGACCTAAAGGTGGAAATTTCCTTTTTCAATTTAATTGATTATTATAAAGATATATTTATGACTATATCATTATAAATAGAATAATGATATTTTAAAATTTATTAAATTATCTGTTTATGCTTGCTATATTTCTTATCAAATAGTTTTTAGATTGAAAGTGGAATCTTCAAGTCAATTATTGGTCCTTTATGACCCTAAACTGGAAAATAAAATCAAAATTTCTTTCTATTCATTTTAAAATGATATTATTATCAAAATTATAAGTCCACCAAGACTATAAACTGAAATTTTATTTTATTATCATTTTTTGCTCAATAAATATCAAAAGTCAACCAAGAGTATAAACTGGGACTTTTTATTTATCATTTTTAAATAAATGAATGTTCAATCATCCAAGTCCACCATGACCTCGAACTGTAAATAATATAATATTACTACTAAAAAAATAAATCTATGGAAAAGTAAAAAATATAAACAAACATGAAGAGAAACATCAAATATATATATAATCAATATAAATAAAAAAGAAACAATAAAGATTAGAAATATGCCTCTCATTATTAATATTATTATTAAAAAAATCTCATTCAGAAAAGAAAGGCTTTAATTTTCTTCCTGTTCTAGGTGGCACTTGGATAAATGGTCTATATGTACTTAAAAAATACATATACACTGAGAAGCCAAGTTCAGACCTGGTTTCATGAGGGGAAATAACTCTGAGTTAATTGGATTTATAGGCTTTTAGACTTCCAATATTTATTTTCAGGGCACTGCAGAAATTAAATCCTCTTCTTATTAGGAGCAAGACTCAAATTAATAATAATAATAATAATAAAGCTAAAAATTCAAAATTAATCAATAAAATATAACAATAATAAAATTCAAAATACGAATAAACTAGAGAAACAAACTACAGAAATTTAAATGGAGAGGGGGTCTTATCCCACAGCTGAAGATTGATATTACAAGTATAAAGAAGAAAGATGAATGAAAAATATATCTTAATAGTGTCTTGGAGGCTCAATAATTATATTATCAATTTTCATAAGAATGATTGAAAGATTTTAAATATAGAATATTTTCTTTTTGAATCTCATCATCAAAAAAGAAATCCTGAAGGCATATTCAACTCTAAAATTATGAGAATTTCTTTCAATAAATGAAATTGGAAATTTAATCAATGCATGAAAGGAGTAGCAGAATTTTGAGTGCTTGTGTGACTTACACATTCAGGGGTGGAACACCTGAGGGCTTATGATATATTTATTTATTTTTGTCCATGAAAATAGTAGTGGTATCAAAGAAATAAACTGAAGAAAGAAGAGGTCAGATTTGAAATGGTTCAAATAAAATCCTCAATTATATGTGATAAATTGACCAATAAATGAAATATTGAAGAAAGAAGGAAGGATCTTTAGATTTTAAAAACTCAAGAAGAATTGTTAATTATTACAAAAATATGAAATAAATATCTATCAACCCAAACATTTTATGAATCATTAATCCTCAAGGTAGCTCAAGTTGATATTAGTAGAAGAAATATTTCAACCTTAAAAAAACTGCCCTTGGATCAAGTCAAATTGAAAACCAGGAGGTACTCAGCATTACAGGAAATTGCTCCCTTGTGAATACATGGAGAAGGGATTTATTTTTCCTTGTATGACATAAAAAGGCAGGATTTTGTATACCTCATATACAGGGTCTGCACACCTGAGTTGTAGGGTCCTGTATGACATAAAACTGCAACCTCAATTATATGTACAGAAAAGATAAAAGAACAGAAGATTTATTTAATTTACTAAATTATTGAAAAGAATAAAAGAAATAAAGAAAACAGAAGAACTGATATTATATTAATTTTAACATAACCAGTTGAGATAATAATAATAATATAGAGAAAACAGAATAATTTCAGTGGTAATACAAAATGAATTCCAAAAATAGTGCAGAAAAATATTAATCAGTACTCAAGAAGGTTAAACCAGTTAATGAGCCTATTCCACAAGAAATGAATCCTCCTTTGGGAAGGCCACCATTATTAAGAGACCCTTATAATAAACCACTATCACCAAAACCGCCTAAATTTATGGTCACATCAAAAATAACAAAAGAAAGATTTGAATTGATTAATTTTGGACCATCTGAATGGTTTTCAGAAGAAGAAATAAGTCTTCTGATGAGTTTCATAGTTTCAAGAGAAAAAGAAATTGAATCCAGTGCAGAGTAAAGGGGTTTACTGAAACATTCATATGGAAAACCCTACAAAATACAAGTAATACCACATACATCTTGGCAAAAGAAGCCAATACCAATACCAAAGTGCATATTACCCCAGTTTATTGAATTGGTAAGGGAAAGGATTAGAAAAGGATTATATGAGCAGTCTACCTCTAGCTATACAACTCCAGTATTTCATGTTGCAAAGTCAAATGGAAAACTCAGAATTTTATATGTCTTACAGGATCTTAATAAGGTAACAATTAAAAATGCAGGATTACAATCACATATTAAAGAATTTGTAGATGTCTTTTCAGGAAGAGCTTGTTATGGACTTGGTGATATAATGGAAGGATATTATGAGAGAGAATTAGAAATTTCTAAAAGACCCCTAACCACATTTTAAACACAGCTTGGAAGGATAAAGCTTACAGGAATATCATAAGGAGAAACAAATTCTGTAGCATTTCATCAAGCCCAAATGACTTGGATACTTCAAGAAGGAATACTAGAGAATGTAGGAATTTCAATTGATGATGGAGGGATAAAAGGTCCAAGCTCAGCCTATAATAATGAAGCTTTACAAGAAAATAATTTGATAGGAACATTAATTTGGGAATATAAAGTCAAATTAGAGAGAATATGATTCAGAATTGAAAAGGTAGGGCTTACCATATCAGACATCAAACTTACATTTTGTGTGCCAGCATTGGAAATATTAGGGCATGTAGTTTCTTTCAATGGAGAAAATATTTCAAAGACAAAGATTAATAAAATACAAATCTGGCCAAAACCACTTGAGAAAAATGAAGGAAGAGGAATTTTGGGAGTTCATGCATATGTTAAAATGTTCATTCAAAGTTTTTCTCAGGTTGCATTACCACTAAGAAGATCAACAAGAGATGATTTAGAATGGGAATGGAATGCTAAATGTGATGAAGCATTTGAAAAGTTAAGAAAAATTGTAGGGGAGGAAATAAAACTAAAAAATTTGGATAATCAAAAGGAAGAAGGGAAAATTTAATTAACAGTGGACTCAAGCTATATGGATGAAGGAGAAGTACTTACTCAAGTAGAAAAAGACAGAACAGTTCTTCATGAATCAATAACATTCTCAATACTGAAATCAAAGTACTCACAGCTAAAGCTGGAGCTATGTGGAGTGGCCAAAATGCTCAAGAAACTCCAAACAGTACTTTGGGGACAGCATTTTGAGCTACAAGTAGATGCAAAAGCCTTAATTGAAAGAATAAACTCACCCTGTTTGCCAAATTTCCCAATTACCAGATGGGTTGCATTTATTCAATTGTTTTCTTTTTACTTAGCTCATAAGCCAGGGAAGACCTTTAAAATTCTAGATGGACTATCAAGAAGACCTCAGTCAGAAGATAAAGCAAAAGAAGAATCTGATTTTGATGAAGAAGAATAATGAATGAAACCACACCCAGGTGTTGGAGTAAAACATAATAATATAATGAAATTGGCAGGAATAGACCTTCCATCAAAGCAAGAAGGATTTTGGAAAAGAATGGTTGAATAATTAAATAAATTGAAAAGGCCCTCTACTAGTAAAGAGGAGGACTTAAAAAAAATTGAAAGGAAGTCATCAGATTTCTTCTTGGAGGAAGGCCAATTCAAAAGAAGAAGTAAACCAAACCAAATCCACAAGTGGTTGTTTCAAGTCAGAATTCTGAAAGAAAAATATCAAAATCATTACATAAAGAAATAGGACACAGAGGGGAAAATGAAACATACAGAAGAGTTAAAGAAAGATTTTGGTGGGAAGGAATGAAGAAAATAGTCAAAAAATGGGTCAAATCCTGTAAATATTATCAAAATAGAAGTCATTATCACCAAAAAGAGGGAGGAAGAATCTCATTCACCTCAACACTATTTGAAAGAGTCAGTATGGATGCAGTGAATGTCAAAGAAGGAATATAGAAGGGTTTAGTAGTGGCCAGGGATGAATTTACAGGATGGTCAGAGACAATTGGTTTAGCAAAGCTTACAGCAAAGTCAATATCAGAATGGCTCACTTCTGAATGGATTTGCAGGTATGGAGCCTCAAAGGAGGTCACAGTAGATAGAGGGCCTGAGTTTGGAAAGTAATTATAAGATGAAGTAAAAAAATCAGGTCAAAATAGAAGTTTAACAACACCCTACTACCCTGAGTCACAAGGAATGGTAGAAAGGGGGCATAAACAATTGAAGGATTAATTGGTCAATATTTATGGTGAAAATGTTCAAAATGGAAGGAATACTTACCTTTTATTACATTGGCTGACAGAATATCAACCAAACAAGCAACAGGTTGCTCCCCATTTGAGCTTCAATTTGGTCAAGAGGCAGTACTACCAATAGACATTGAAGCAAAAAATGTACTTAGCAACTGAATGGCACAAAGTCCAATAAACAGAAGACTTATTGGAAGAAAAATCTGAACAGCTATCAGGATAAGAAGACATGAGAAAACAGGAAAAAGAAAAATTAAAAAAAGGCCAGGGAGGATTCAGTAAGATATTGGAACAGGAAACTAGCCCATAAAACAAGAAAGCCACTTCATCCAGGTAAAATTGCTCTTGTATACAATAAAGAGTTAGGGTTACAATGGGGATTATTGTTCAAGAATAGATGGGTTGAACCCTTTAGAGTTTTGAGAAAAAATAAAAAATTGTCCATATGAGCTAGAAGAATTAGATGATAAAACGGTAGAAAGAAGGTTTTAAGAAAGTCAAATAAAAAAAGCTCTATCCAAGAGGAGAAGAGTTGGACTCACAGGAAGAAGAGGAAGAATGAGAAGAGAATGTTGAAGATGACTCTCAATATCAAGATGAAGAGTACTTTGATGTATAAAAATCTTTTTATTCAAAAACTGGGGGCATATTTGATTGTTGTTTTTTCAAAAAAAGGGGATGATCACATTGAAGTCTGGGGACAGAATTAAATGGAAAAGGGGATGTGCTCTTCCAAACCTGTTCTCCCAAGGTTCAAATCAACAATATCAAAGCTAAAAATCTAATCAAGAAGAAATAATATATATATACAAAGAAAATTAAGATAAAAAGTGAAAAATAAAAATAAAAAGTTGAAAAGAAAGGAGAAGAGAATCTTATCAGGATGAGAAAAAAAGTATTCTACTTAAATCTACATGAAGTCTTACCTATAGTAACATATTTCTGCAATCCCACAACATAAATGATTCTCTGGATATCATGTATTAAAGAAAAATGAAGATAATATTCACTCTATACTAGGTACAAGAATATGCTTAAAAGTAATGCAGCTTGTTTAAATATTCAATATGAATAAGCATGTGTAATATTAAATAAGTGAGACTATTATTCTTACAACATAATGTGTTGCATTTCTTGACATAAAACAACACTTACATATAAGTTAACATGCTGTTACATTACTAAATCCCCACTTGAACTCCCATAACCAAAAATTACAGGAATCATTCACAAATTTAATTTTACATAGAGAAATAATTAACTGAATAAAGCTCAAGGCTGTGCAGAAGAGAAATAAGGTTACTAGAGATAAGAATACAGTTTGAAAAGAGGTGCAATCAACCAAACATATGGTGCAATATCTGTATCAAATGACATCATTCCAAATTGAACCACAAGAAAGATTCTCTCAAGGCTGTGCATAATAAGAATAAAGTTTAGTTGAAATATAAGTATAATTCAAAAAAATATTGTGCAATCAACCAAACATATGGTGCAATATCCTGATCAAATGACACCATTCCAAATTCAACCACTAGAAAAATTTCTTGAGGCTGTGCACTGACAATAATAAGGTTCATAATGGTGAATTGAACCAAAAATTTGGTGAAATATCCTGATAAGATTATATCATTTCAATTAAACCACCAAAAAATTCTCTCAAGGCTGTGAAGAATAAGAAAAACATTTATTTAAAATATTAGTATAATTCAAAAGAATTATGGTGCAATCAACCAAGCATATGGTGCAATATCCTGTTCAAATGAAACAATTCCAAATTTAGCCACTAGCAAGAATGTCTCAAGGCTGTGTACTGACAATAATAGAGTTTACAATGGTGCAATATATTGATAAAATGACACCATTTTCAATTTACCCACCAGCAAAATTGTCTCAATGTGGAATTTTTTCCAAGTCCCTTTTTTTGGAAGGCTCTATGGATGTCCAAAAAGGTATAAATAAAGGCCCTCTCTCCCTGTTTTTCCCCCATGCTTCTGATTAATACAATAATGTTTAGGATCAATCTTTCCCTTCTCTAGTAGGATAATATAGTATTATATTGAAAGGATAAGTAGCAAGGCTCAGTATCTTATAGAATTATTCATGATTAATTAATGAAAAATATTGATAGTATTAATATAAGAGTTTAATATTATTTAATAGTCTTACCACTATATTAGTATTGTTGAAGTAGTGTTTGTAGATATTATCATTAGTGATCTTATCAAATTTATCAATAACTCCTATTTATAGAAGGGATATAATCTTACCCTGAGAATCAATATCATAACCCTTGTAGATATATTGGATTATATTTATATTGATCGTAATAATATTATATTACTATTATATTATTTATATATTACCCTTATATTAACCAGAATAACCCTTATAAAATTATCTTACCATTAAATTATTATATTTCTATTCATATTATTATTAAATTACCTTCAAAAGTCTTAATGAGCTATCAAACTATCATTTATATTAAGAGTGATCTGAAGAAATAGTCTTTAAATATCTCAAGTATTGGAAGAAGGAATCCCAGAAGAATTAATTAAAAAAATTATAAAATCATCAAAAAAAGTTAAGAAAAACTGAATTATTCAACAAATATTAATTATTAACATTATTATAATAGTTATATTTTGATGACAGACTGATAGAGACTTCTGAATGAAATTCTCTAATTGAAAATACACAGCACTAAATAATTGATTTGTGATATCATCAAGAGGGTATCTTTTTTCATATACTTGGGGGGGCAGCTAATACACCTTAGCACCCATGGTATTGGATAATTCTGAAATTCAAAACAGACTAACCAATAATTTACACCAGAAGGTACTGCCTATCATTTATCCCATGAAACAAGGAGTTCCAACACCACAAATTTTTGAAAGCTATGAGATGGATGAGCTATTTTAAATAAATGAATTTTACCATGATCTTTAGTTCACTCTAAAGATATGAATAAAATTGAAGCCATTGTGTTCAAATGAGAACAATTAATAAAATTTCAATCAAATATCGATTATTCCCCTTCTTTCTCTTTTTGTGATTAGTCTTATTGAAAGATAAATCTTGAGGAGGCCTGGAAGAATGGGATCCAGTAACTGGAGGCTTATTCCCTGAATGACTACCCTTTTCCTTCTGCCTTTCATGGTACCTTGTATCTAACTCCAAAGTAATGTCCATGAGTTCTTGAAGAGTATCAAAGTTGCTAGGGTGAAAAGCCAACTGTTCCAGAGGTCTTGAGGCTAATCCCCTTCTATCAACATGAAGATAAGCCCTTCCCCCAATCTTTGAGCTCTTGAAATTAAGCTTCTAACGTCAGAAATTTACAAGGTTACATGACCACTTTCCTGCATCCTGAGATTATCAAACTCTTGTTCAGTTTTCCTAGATTCATTGGGGTCACCAAACAGAGTGAAGAACTCTTTTTTAGACAACTGCCAGTTACTAAGGAGATAGTATGGGTATTCATTGGAGCTATTTGATATATATGGTTCAATCCATTTTCCAGCTCTACCAGTGAGTAAAGAACCTTCTTCCTGTCAGAGAAGAATCTTTCTGGGTCATTATGAAAAATTAACTGACAGGATTGAATATATCCTCTTGATCTATGGGTTTGATTACCATGAAGAGAACCTGGTACCTTCATTGATGGAGTCTTGAATGCTGGGGCTCTTGAATGGTCCCTGGGGGAAACTGCTTTAGTGAGCTGTCCAATGAATTGAGTCATCTTCTCCATAATCTTGAGAAAATTTGGTTCAGCTTGAGAGACAATAGTTTGATTAAAAAGGGCTATATTTGAAGATTAAGAAGCCTCAGGAGCACCTTCCAAGGAATCCTCCACTTCAGTTTCCTAAGACTCTTCCTCTTCCACAGACTCCTCCCCCTTTTAATCTTCAGCTTCCCCTAATCTGCTTCTATTCCCTTGAGAAATGCTTGGATAGCCACCCAACAACCCAGAGAATGATCTTGATCTTCTTGAAATCATACCTCCTCTTCTTCAGGGTGCTTCTCCTTCCATTGGTGGTCCTCTGTCCAAATTTGCACTCAGTTGATGAACTGATGGTGTGCAGTCAATAGGAGCCCTTGCTGTAGGAGTGAGAGCAGCTTTATTTTTTTGAGATCTTGTATTCTTTGCTGGAGGGCTATTCAGAACTGGAATTATTTGAGAATAAATAAAATAAGAACTTGATGATGCTTTGAGAATAAAAGTAGGGCTAGACCAAATCAAATCAAATGAGAGTCTTGAGGAATCAATAAAAATATTGAAGAACTTCAAATATATGTCAATCAATAAATCAATCAATTAAATTCAAGTCAATTCAAAATCAGAATAAATTAGGTCTTGAGGAATTCAATCAATCAGTAAATTCAATATCTTGAGGAATCAAATAAATTAATCAATCAAATCAGATCTTGAGGATTAATAAGATATCTTGAGAAATTGAAGTCAAGTAAATCAAATCAATAAAATCTTGAAGTGAAAATGAATGTACTGAGATTCCCAATCACAAAATAACCAATCGATTAAAACCTGAAAGACCTGAATTAAGACAAAAGAGAATTAAGATTTGATGAAGAATTAAGAATGGGATGAAAAGGTAAGAAGAATCAAGAAATAAAAGAAAGAAGAGTCAATTTTCATATCAATGAAATGAATGAGATTAAAATTGATGAGAACTCACAAGGTCATGAAAAAATAATAACTTCATAAAGAGATTATAATTGATGAATTAGAGAAATTAATTTTAAAAGAATGAAAAGAAAGAAGAAATTGTGAGTTAATTAATATCATGTCACAGGGGCTCTTTGAAGTGAAGAGGGCCTGGCACTCAGTAAACTGGGACTCACATATGGAAGGCTCAAGGATTTGATAAGAGTGAGTACACTTAATAGTGTAAATAAAAAAAGATTTTTAATAATATAAATATAAGGAAATCAGCAAAAAATAAAATAGCAGTAAGAATAAAAGAGCCAACAACAAAAAAGTCCAAGTCCACTGTTTCAACCTGTCAGAAAGAAAGAGAAGGGTTAATAAGGATATGGCCACCCCAGCTCTACTGAACAGGTGATGAATATATTCAGAGACTAACTTAATATCAATAAATATAATAACAAACAATAAGAGTAAGAATATCCATTAAATAATAAATCAACTATATTAATTAACTGGGGAGAAAGTCTCCAGAGGGAGGAAGAGAGGCTGGTATATGTGAGAATCCACCAGCCCTTATCCAAAGAGTGAATTTTCTTGAGAGGAATCTTGATTTGAGTTGATTTGGATAATACAACCCCTTTATGGATTTAAAGTGTCTTTACAAGAGGTGTGGTGGAGTTGGGTGATTATACAGTTTCAGTATTGAGAACTCAAACTAGATTTGGAATATCCAGTCTGTAAAAGTATTGACAGGCTGTATTGATGAACCAAGCTGTATGCATATTTATGCAAGAAGATTTTCTGAAACTGATTTCTGATATACAAACTGGATTTGCTGGTTTCATGAGTTTGAGTGGGTTTAAGGTTGAATACCCTTACCCCTCATAGTGGCTGTGACAACTAAATTTCTACAGGAACAAATCAGATTGCTTTCTTAAATATCTCCCTTATAAGATATTTTAGTATTTAAATTTCTGAGTAATTGATAGCATACTTATTCTTTCATTCTCATTTCATGATATCTCCTTTAAACCTATTTCTCTATATTTTCTAATACTTTGGAGGGCCTCAACTGGTGAGATTATCTAAGAAAATTAAATCATAATTACTAAAATATCCTTAAAGAAATTGAACCACCATCAATTAACCAATCCAAAATTCTATCACAAACCACCATCCAATACACCAATTCATCACTAACTATTACCAATCTCCCATTTCAAAACAAGGCGCCAGCCATTCACTCCACCACCATTAATAAGTCACCAAATATAAGACAAAGGTATAATCAATTAAAATATATTATTTGAATAAATCCAAATAAATATAGATTTATTGGTAAGAAAATTTACAATTTATTAAAAATTGAATTGAAATTAAGTTTTGAAAGAAATTATATTATTTTATTATATTTTTAAGTGGACCATAGCTAATAAATCCAATTTATTACTATAAATTATAGAAAATAATGGATTCAATTTTTCTCATTTTAATCATTTTTATTCTTTGATTCTAAGTCTAAAATAAGTGAATTAATTTTTCTTCTCTTTTAATACACATAAAATTCCAAGGATAAATTTTTTTATTGTAGTTTCTTATCATTTCAATTCAATTTTGGATTTCATTTAAATGATTATCAAAAACGTATCTTTGAATTTGTATTTCTTATATCTATTTCTAGACTCTAGGGGTGCATGTTTTTTCCTACTATTCAATTGATAAGATTAATCATGTCATTCTCATTCCCATATTTAATCTATTTATTAAGCTACAAGGATCTCCTGCTTTATTCACTCCTAGTGCTTCTATCATTTGAAATAAATTATCTGAATCATCTAAATATTTAATGGTTACAGCACCTTTTTTAGTCTATCATCATACCTATGTTAGTAAATAATCAAGTTCTTGATGATGATAGTAGTTGTTTCAGTAATTTATCTTAGTCATATATTAACGGAGATATCTATATTCTAAATGATCATAAATAAACATTCTTGGAAGCATATAGAAGAATAATCAAATGAAGAGGAAAAGGGAATTGGATCAATACAATCAGAGTATCAAAAATCCAAATAGTTTTGTGGAAACTCTTGGGTCGTATTCCTCTAACCAAGAGTGAAAGGTTGTACCCCTTCTAAAATAATGATCAAACTCTTCCTTTGGTAATTCAAAACAATTATTTAATTGAGTTAGTAGCTCTTCTATCACATGGTACCAGCTTCAAAGTCTTGAAAGAGAGCTACTTGATAATTCATGAAATACGATAATCTGTAGTAAAAAATTAAGCTGAAAACTTCCAAGGGGATACATAGCTGACTCAAATATTTTCCTTGATGAAATTGGGTGAGTAATCACTTCTTGGTGATTAAATATCAATAAATTAATTCTCAGTATGATCTTGCTGCTTTTCATGCTTGTGATTATAAATTTTGTAAGATACAATGATAGAAGAATTGTAATATACTATTTTATAAAGCATTTGAGTTTATTTCAAAACCTCAAATTTCTCTATTACAAAAGAAGGTTGAAGATGACTTTATAAATAGGATTAATGGTTTCTGTAAAGGGAATTGTTTTAGGGAAATATAATTTGAAATAATGTTGAATTATGCTCATATAGCTCAAAGGAATCCTTTTCCATCAGTAATTCCCACTGAGCTTGGCTACTAGGAAGAATTCAAAAATGTATATAACTGAGAATAGCCAATGAGAAAATATTAATACCAAAATTTACTGGACTACTTCCCAGGTGGCAGATAAATAGTTCATGCTCTCATTATGTGATATGCATGGGGAGAGAGCCCCTATACTCACAGGTTTTGAAATTCCAAGGGGCCCTGAATGAAAAATCTATTTTTTTCCCTCAGTTCCTCTTTATTTAATTTCCTCTTTTCATTTAAATAATATTTTTAGTAAAGATTTACCCTTATTGTTTGATGTAATTTGATATTTGAGGTTATTTTTAATATTAATAGCCCCTTTTTTGCATTAGTTTATTTTTTGAGCCAACTATTACATAATATTCTTTAATTTTCTTTAATATGCTGGTTTATTTTGTTTTTGTAGGGATATTTTTCTGCACTGTATTTTTTCCAATAGTCTTATTTTGATTAGTTAATTGTCACATGATATCCTTGTATTTTTTTCTCCATATTTATTTTTAGTTCATTTCTGGTCTTTATCTCCCTTCTTCACAACATTTCTTGTTTTCAAATGGTCAAGTTCATCGGAATGGTGATCAAGTAATGGTTTTTTATCTTTCTTCCCAAAGGAAATTTTTTGCTTTATTAGTCAGGTGAGGTTTTTTATTGAGTTGGATTTTTAGTTAAGGAAGGTGTTGATGCCTTTCAGACTATTAAATGAAAGATTTGAGTAGGCTTATTAGCTCATGCATAATCTGAGTATTTGAACTGAATGGAATTATGTATTATGTGAGATTTATGTTCTAGATGTTTTTCTCATTTCATAGATGAGTATTTACAGAGTCTTTACATCCTATTTTTTAATTATGATATATAATTTAGTCTTCAAATTCAAGAACATTGTTGTATTTTCATTATTTTAAGGTTTGTTGTTTTAAGCTTGAGATCTAGTATGTGGGTTGTAAATTTTTTATTAAAGTTAGAGTTAATTTAAGATTATTTGTGCTTTCATTTTAAGTGAATTATTTCTGAAAGTCGCTTACTTCAAGAAATATATCATTAATTATTGGATTTTATTATATTCTAAGAATATTCCATAGTAAAATTTTGGTTTAGTTTTAAATTTTTCATGAATATTTTTTGAAATATCTATTTCTTTCATTATTTTTGAAAATCATTAAATCTTATGATATTTTTTCAAAATTTTCTCTAACCTTTCTAAAAATTTCCAAGATTCTCCTCCAGCCAGATTGTAAACTTTGGAAATCTTTGCACTTCAGATCCAACAATTGGCCTGAAGAACTACCAGGTTAGGATATATTCATCAACAATTGAGACAGGGAGGTTTTCCTGGTAGATTAATGTTTGCTTCTACATATGAGAATTTACTTCTTTCCTAATTATTCTGATAAATTTAAGAAAGAATATGTCCGAAAATCTGGTTAAACGCTTGACTTTGGGATATATATGTAGATTAAATTCCTTGAGAAAAAATTGATGTACTCATTGTTGTATTTCTTGATAATTTTACATGTCTCCCAAAAAGGTGTGTTCCTTTCCTTTCTGATAAAGCTTTGTAGTTGCGACAATATAGCTTTAATGGGTAGAATGATATGTAGACATCCTTCTTCATCCTCAAAATGGTTTTCTATGTACCTTACAATCAATGATCTAGAAATTTGAATCTGGAAAAGGAAATGCATGGAATACCACAGTACCCTATCATACCAAAAATAAAAAAGAGAAAGATATTCATGTTCAATATTAGGAAATTTCAATTATCAAATATTTGATTATATCATGTTTCAGCCTTTCCAGAGCACAAGCACAAAATTCGGAAGTACCATAAACACAGCTCATAAGAAGGAGTAAAGTACACACCTTTAACCTTTATCAAACCAAATCAAGGTACAATAAGGAAATAAAAAAAAAAAGAATAACCTAACAAAGTTAGTCTCTACATGTCAAAATATTAAGGAGGAAAAATTTTCCTTTCAGAAAGTATTAGTCTTATGACCGAAAACTAAGAATTAGCCAAGTTATTGAGATTTTGGAGTCTTGATGAGCATAACCCTAAATCTTCACCTGCTTCTAAAATTTGGAGTTTGGACAACCTAACCGCCAATTGGGTTCTTTTACTAAAGGTCTCAATGAGGGCTATTTCATGGTACTATTTAAAAGACTGTAGCACCATTGGCTCAGAAGTTACCACAAAAGTAATATTTGTCAAACCTAGAAAAATGATACCATTTTTACACCTCTCATTTAACTTCCAAAGCTTTCATTGGTTACCTATCAAGTAGAACCTTTTATGCATGTGCTTCAGTAGTGCTAAATAAATATTTAACTTTGACTTCTTTATCTTACACAGATCAAAATTTATTGGTACTTCTATCTCAAGAGAAGAAAAATGGTATTTTACAGAGAATTAAAAATATTTGGAACCTTTACAAATTTGACATAATTGATCCAAAGTGGCCCATAGGTATCGAAATCCTCTAGAGCTTACTTTTGATTATAATTTGAGCCACTTTTGAGCTTTTAATCTTCAAAACTGACAAAGATACTGAGGATTTACTTACATAATCCCACACCATATGTGACTGCGGGATACCACCCAAACAATTGAATCATGAAGTGACAAAGCTTCAAAAATTCTTTTTATATATTTATTATTCATAATGTGGATAATTAATTACCTAACCTCCCTGTATAGGGAAGTACTGTGGGATACTCTCCCATATAATTGAATTATGAGTCATCAAAGCTATTGAAAAAATGATTAAGGTTTCATTACTCATAACCTGACTGATCATAGGACCCCAGAAATGTAATATACAGCCTTTGACGCATAACAGCCACCAGAAAAGTCTGGAAGTTCTGTGGAAGATATTTGTCACCCTTTAATCAGTAAAAATGGAGACTTATGGTCCCAAAACCACATTTAAGATCCTTTCAAGGATTTATTGAACCTGCGGGACCACAAGTAAGCAAAATGAGTGAAAATCTTCACTCTTTGGTCATTCACAATAGTGGATTACCTCTCACTACTCTGTACTAGAATAAAAAGAGTGCTTTTCCTCATCAAAGAAAAGAAATCATCTTGTTTTTATTGTAATTTTTATGCAGTAATACTTTCAAAAACATAAGTAACCTTAGAATAAGCCAGATATTATTATAGTATTAACTATTGTAGTGATCACTATAGTAATTCAACTTATAATCAGTGCAATAAGGGTTTTCAGTATACTTATCACCGCTATATAATTATAGTAGAGACCTTTTAGTTTACTTTTGAATATTGATTTAATGTCACACTCATAACTATAGCCTTTTTATTACAACATCATAGAGTCATCCTGACATTATGGCTGCTTATGCTTACTTCAGTAGCTTTCCAGTCCTTATATATCATGTTTCTTCCTTGGGAAATGAAGGAGAAATATTACACAGTATTCAGAAGAATATAATCTTAATTAAAAATTGAGCTCATCATAGGAAAGAGATTCTAACAATAAATCCCTGATTGATTGAATAATTAGAATTTTTGGATTCGGCCAAGCTTCTTATTATGTGAAATCAGAAGCGTTTTATGCAATAAAATATGCATTGGAATTTGGAAAACTACAAATATATAATTGAATTTGGAATCAGCTGAAAGATTATTTCTATTTACCCACTACCAAATTAGATAATTGTTAAAAATATATGAAAGCTAAAGTGAAATTATAAGAAATCCCATTGGTGTATAGCTCTATAGATGAACTGAATTTTTGAAAATAGAATGAAAAATATCTAAAAAATTAAAAAATGTTTTCATGAATAGATATATAGACCAAAATAAGCCACATCAAGATGAAAGATAATCCAGCCTATTGATCTTATGTAGTCTTTAAATAAATAGATAAAGGTGATCTACAACTTGTTCCCCTCCTTCACAACAAGCTTTTCATATACTCTTATTTCAAGAACTAAAGCTTTTTATCTGACTTCTCAAAGAAACCAGGGGCTTTTTGAGTAATTTGGAACCCCCCATTAGAACCATTTGAAATCAAAAACAACAAATTTAAATTGATGAAAATACGTCAATTCTCATTTTGAATATTTTTTAAGTAACTGGGAAGAAAATTATTTCTTGAAACAATCTTTCTGAATTATTAAAAATAAATTACAAAACGAAATTTTTATTAAGCAATCTGAGAGAAAAAATATCGATAAAGAATAAGAAAGAAAAGTTTTAATAGGCTCTACTAGTGAGTTTTTTGTTAGTTTGCTATACTTTCTGAGATTTTCTTCCAATATTTTTGTTTAAAATAATTTTATATTTTCTTATGAATCAAACTCTTCAATTTAGGAAAAACATAAATCAGTTCTTATTTGCAGGAATTTTCAGATATTCGAATGTCATGAGGCACAGAGTGGGAAAGAAATTATCTCATGATTTCTAGCATAGAAATATTTCTGTTTCCTTTAACTCCGGAGGTTTGCAAAATTATATTTGAATTTTATCTCCTAAGGTTCACCCCCAATGAAAGCTTATTAGTAAATCTTTTTTAATAAAGATGAAGTGAATTCCGAAACGGTATTTACCACACTAAAACTGGAGGAATGATATTTGTTTGTTTTCTTGAAATATCATATGAATTCTGTCAGATAAAGTACCAAATACTTTGAGAGTGGAATCATGTGTTACTAATTATTTTTTCTTGAATTCGGGATAAATTATTTATGCACAAATTACCAGGGTCTTTCTCAGGAGGATTTATATTTTTTTACAAATTTTTTTATCAATTCTTTGGCTGCTGTTTCAATTTGCTGTACATCATACTTCTTGTATTCCTAAAAAAATTGATCACACCTTAGTTTTTGGGAGCCATTTGACAATAGTTATCAAGGAAAGAGAGTTAGTGCTTACCTGAGATATTTTTTATCAATATCACATGAATATTCAAGGGGTCATTGATTTTTTGGGTATCTTGAAGAGCTTACAAGGAGGTTTCATTCATAAATAATTTTTAAAGAGTTAGCCATTTTTGTTCCTTTTGTAGTTTAAGGGTTACGAGCCAATATTACTCAATAAATCTGGTACCTCAAAATTTATAGTAGGAATTCTTGAATCTTATTTCAGAATTCAGCATATTTTATGTGGAGCTCAACTGAGCTCACAGATGCAATAGTAGCATCTTTGGTTTTGTGGGATTTGCTTCATCATACACAAGGCTTAATTTGTTTATGGTTAAAATATCAGGAAAGCTGACTAGGAATGGAAAGTAACAGATCATAGTGTAATTTGATGCCATCTGGTGGGTCAATTGTATTAGTAAGTTGCATTTTCTTTAAAGTATATATTGGCTCTTTAGCTCCAAGTGGAATAGTGGAATGAGAAATATCTTTCAGTCTATCTTTCACAGAAAGATGGACTGTACAAGACACGAAGCCAATTAGTTGAGTTTTTGCACAAACATATGGTGTTAGATTTATGACCTCCTGTGCCCTCAAATGATTGAGAAATGTAGTTTCTATGGTTAGTAGAACAATCCTCCAAATTATATTAATTATTTTATTTGAAACTGACTTACTACACTTGAAATTTTGTAAATAAATGTCAAGTAACAAATTGAGATCAAATGAAAATGGATTTATTCCTATTTCTATTAATCCCAGAAAAATGAAGGTAAGCTTTCATTTTGTGTTGACATAGCTTACATTTACATCCAGGTGTGTAGACTTATTAGGAATGGTCTACAAATCAGTTTAAGATTACAGCTTATGTTTATTCTCAGAGATTCTCTTGAAAGTGGTCTCTTGGAACAAAAGAGCTCTTCATGAGATGAGAAGACAAAAACATTTCTAATCCTGATGTGGGCCTTGAGGTATATTTTACATACCCAAATAGGCCACAATTATCTTAAAAAGAAATTTTGAATTATACATAACTCATAAATCATTCATATATTCAAAATTCATCATTTTTGATTTCAGAAAAGATGAATAACTTTTTATTGAGTAAGTAAATCCATGGATTTGAGGCCAGATTTGGATTCTACACAAAAATTCACCTAGGGTAGCTCCATAGAGTGAATAAGCTCAAATTAACTCTTTGAGGTGGTAATATGGAAAATACTTCAACACCACATCATTAATACCACATAAAAGATCCATGAAAATTTTTGTTTTTCTTGATTTTATGCCAAACTAATGGGAAAGTGAGAAATCCCATGTTACATATACACTAAGAATAGTAGTATACATGTTTTGAGCACTTAATATTATGGTATTCTTACATGCACGTTTGGTACACCCACAGTGGATATCTCACTTTAAGCTTAAATTTCTATTTTGACGTGAAAAATAAGTAAGGGGGACAAAAGACATCAAAGAGAGCCAGGGTACCCAACTTCTGAGGCCTCAGAGGCGTGGACAGCTCTAAAGCTTGGATACATGGCTGATCTTAGACTAATTGGTAAACCAAAACCTTTTGGGAACTTGGTTACCATGTCACAACTACTGTAAATCTTAAGAAAATAGCAAATAACCTGCTATTTTGACGTGCCAAGGAGGTAAAAAGCTACTTAGGCTCCTGTAACCACGTCAATTCTCAATGACTTTCCATGGATAAGCCCCAAAAGAGTAATTAAAACCCTTTTTGGACTTGTATCCATTGATTTACCTCATAGCAACCAGTCAAACACTGATATTTGCAATTCTACGTAGAAATGAGGTAAAAACTTCAAAAATTCATTAAAAATACAATTCTTAATGAATCTTTCTGAAGCTTTCAGGACCAATTGAGAACTGTATTATTTATGGTAAAACCAAAAAAGAATTACAGTTTTACTAGTAAAATTAAAAGTTTTACTTACAGTCCATTTTTGGTTATTCTACGTGAAACACTGAATCTTCAAAAATTCACAGTAAATACAACCTGTGATGAAATTGTCAATAACATTGATAACTTTGGGAAATCAATGATTAATTTGGAATAAAAGAATATTTACAAATTTTACTCCTTTTATTCTTAACCATATTGGGGTTGGTAGTCACGTAAAAGCATCAATTAAGCAATTATGATAATTTTACGTGACAACAGATGATGTAAGTACTAATCCAAAAGGGTTTAATGCTTTCTCACTCACTGGTTTTTCAGTTTGCTCCATGGCACGCCTCTGTGAGCTGTTGTTGACTTAAAAGAGGCCTTCTCTTGCTGTTTTTTCCGTATCATCATCTTATTATCATTTTATATCATTGTTACCAACAAGTAAGTATTAGTTAAACTATTCTTAAGTGTTTTAAATCTTTCAAAATCAATCAGAAAGAAGTGAAATCATAGAATCCAACTATATATTGTTGTAATCCTGCTATAAATCATTTTGATCTCTTAAAAATCCACAATTCTACGTCAAATTTCTCTACTTTTATGTATCAATAAGTTCTTTGGAGTATTAGTGAGTCATTTACCTTTAATTCTTAAAGTTTTTTTCTAGTAATAGTTTTATTCAAGGATTAGATTTATAATTATTCTTGCAAAAGATAATTATATATTAAAATAATTTATTATTTTAATAAAAGAAGTTTTTATTATTAAATTCTTCTTGTAATTGATTCTTGTAGACAATTACTTGCTCACTGTTAAAATCACTAGTAGTGCTTAACACGTGAAAGAAATAATTCTTTAATTATTTAATTGTGGTTATAATAATATTTTATTATTATATTTCACAAGAACAGACATAGTACTGTTGATTAATAGTAATATTATCATCAGTTTCATAGTCACATCTTACATTTGGGGGCCTGGCTGTGTTTTTTGAACCTTGTACCCTTAATTCATATATTTTTAAGCTCTAAAATATATTAATTTAATATTTTTTTTCTTCAATTTAAAGAAAAATTATTTTTATTTTTGAAATTGTCTTAAAATCTTTTTTCATTGAGGAATTTGGTTTAATTTTGTACTGTTTTTACACGTGGCTTTTTCACATCCAAAAACTTATAAAATTATTCTTTGAGTTACTCTGACTTAATTTTTTTTATTCAAATTCTTAAATTTTAAATACTTTTTCTTTGAAAAGAATCTATTTTTTAATATCAAAAAAATAATAATAAAACTTATAAAAAATCTTTTAAAAATATCTTAAATCATAAAAATAATTTCTTTTATCATATTTTCTCTTTAAGTGTCTTTAATCAAATACTGTGCAGCTGGCAACAGACTCAGTAAAAGATACATCAATAGTCCTGAATCTTCAGAAGCAGAATCTGAAGAAATTATTGAGGTGCAAATTGCTAAAAGAGGCACCTTATTTAACTCAGAAAAAGCTAAATTACCACCAAAAGGTGTGTATTTTATCTTATATTTTCACTTTTTATCTTTAAATTGACGTGAAAATGGTGCATACCAGAAATGGAAGCAACTATTCGGCCCAACCAGATGAATGTGAACAAGGAAGAGGCAAGACCAAATCCAGAAGTGCCAAGTCTTCCTCAAGAAAGACACATTTGGAGGATGCCAGAGTTTCCCCCCATTCCCCAAGGTCTGTACCCACAGATTTTGACGTGAATTCTGAGCCTGAACTGATTCATGATAATATTTCCAGGGCTGAACCATTTTCAAGTGGCAGAAATAGGAATATATCAATGCCAATACAAAAATTGGTTCAGAGCAGCCAAAGAAGAGGAGTGGGAAATATGCCCAAGCCTTTGGCAGGGGACCTTGAACTCCTACTTACACATCAAGAGATTTCTGGGTCAGGAGAAGACCATAGAACTCTTAGGAGGGTGGAGCCCCCTGTCTTGCAAAGACAAGGTCAAAAAGATAAAGAATTGGTTGAAGAACCAAAGTCTTTTATCCATAGACCAGAAGAAAGAGTTGGAAATGACTCCAGCTTTGGAGACAGAGGTACCAGTGGCATCTACCAGCTCCAAACCAGCTCCAGAAGTGTCCAAGGACAATCCCAAGGGACCTCAGAAGAAGCAGAAAGGTCCCAAGAACCATCAAGGCAAAGGCAAAGGCAAAGCCAATTGGCACAGACCTTACCCACAAGGATACAGGATCCCCAAATTAGAGCCTTCAGCCGTGGACAGTGTCTTCAATATGGCCAGGACTCTGATGGAATTCACAGCCAAGGAGCAGGAAAGGATGAACAGAAACTTTCCACGCAAATAATTGGTGTACAGACTAGTATTAATGTAGAAATTGGTAAACTTGATAGAAAGTTAACTAAATTTGCATCAGATATAGTTGAATTTAAGAAAAATGACAAAACTTAAATTGAATTGCACCAAGTGTGTGAGCCTTTGAGATATGACCACATACCCAATAAGGTCACAAAAAAGACTCAGAATAATTATAACTTTAATATAATTATATTAAAATTACTTAGAATAAATATACATTAAGAATAATTACTTAAATATACAAAAAATACCATAAATTGGTATAAAAATTGGTTTAACTTAAAAACCAATGAATCAACATGTAAAATAAATTATACAATTGGATTCCACATGGAAAAATACACATATACCACTTTTATGGCATATCTGTAAAGTCAATATTTAAGGAATTATAAGGTATAATACCTTATAAAAACCATAAAAACTTATTTATCTCAAGAACTAATGAAACAACATGTGAAATAAACTGTACCAGTGGATTCCCCATGAAAATCCACACATAAAACAATTAATAAGCTAATTTCCAATGTTAATACTTAAGGAATTATCCTGAATATATGCACTTTTTTGGTCAACGCATATATTCAAGGATCATAGCTAATATCTTCTAAACTATACATGATAGAATGATGAACCAAAAATGAAGTTACCACGTAATTACTGTAAGAACACAGATATGAACTTTATTTTACTAATTATAAACAAGGTTAAAACCTATGATGAATTATTGATAAAAATCAACAGAGCTGTTGACCACTTTGTTGTGAAAGTGTTCCAAACTTTAAAAAAGTATACAGTTGGACTCTCCTAGTTCATTCGTGAAGAATGATGTAATTTTTATTATTAAATTCAGGGCATAACCCCCTGAAATCAAGGTTTGAAGTTTAAAATATTAAATTTTGACAGAAAAGATGAGTTACAAGAAAAATCATCAAAATTAGAGTTTTGATGATGTAATAAAAAGCTCTTGGCAGCATAATAAGGTTATGCCAGGCTATCAGAATTCACTCTCTGAATTGCTGTAGCGTGTAAATATTAAAAGCTATTGAGGATCAAAGTTTGAGCTTAATTTGAGCAGTTATGATCACATACTGTAACCTTAATTTAAGTTTAACAATCTTAAGAGTGATAAAATTGGTGAATACTATTAGCTTATGATTAAAACTAATAAAATCCACGAAATTTGGGGTTCTGCCAAGCCTCTGATGTCATCAAACTTAGAGTTATAGTGATAACTCTAAATAATGGTGTAGTAATGATGTAATATGGTTTGATCATGATGTAATCACCCCCAAACCTTAAAATATTGATCAATTCCAGTGGATATGATCAGTACACGTCTACTAGAAGCCTACTGGACTCTAGGAGGGCGGTATTTACTATAAATAGAGCTCTCTTTACTCTATTTTCCCCTCAGACGCATCAAAAACATTAAATCAATTAAATAAAAGGTAATTTCTTTCTTCTTTATATATAAAACTCTTATATTATTAAAGACCAAAGACCATCTTAATATTAATCACTATTTTTACGTGATTAAATCAATTCTTTAATTGTTTTTGTTATAAATCTCTCTATAAACTCATTTCCACGTAAAATCAAGAAATTTGGTAATTTTCTTTATTTTTTATTGTAAATACAATTTGAAAAAGTTGTATTATATTCTTTTGGCGTAAAATATCTCAAAATTATTATTTTAAGTGTTAAAAGTAGGTTATTTCATCTTATTATAATAATTTCTCTCTTATTATTACTCTTAATAATTCTTGATTAATATAAATAGTATTTATATTAATATATAACTTTAATATTAGTAATATTATTGTTATTAATTGTTTTTTATTTATAAAAAACAGTTTTTTACGCCTTTATTATTTATTGGTAACAATAATAAAGAGCTTTATAATATATTAACTATTTTATATTAATATATTATTTATAATATTATAATTTCATATAATATTAATTTATATTATTATATTTATTTAATAATATAATATTTTTACGCCATAATAATAATATTTCTTTATTATTATTATTATTTTAATCTTATTTATTTTAATTATAAGGACATTCAGAGTACAATAAGTAATAAATTAGTAATTTTTACTTATTGTTTCATAGTCAAACCTTACATTTGGGGGCCTGGCTGTGATATTTACTTAAAATACCTTTAAAAAGATTCTATTTGGGTTTATCCAATAATAAATTATATTTATAATCATAAAATTATGTCATAATTTTATATTTTATTGATTTTAAAAGCTATTGAGGCATTTGGAAAGCAATTGTACTGTCTTACACGTGGTTTTTCACATCCTTAGACTTGCAAGAACTTTCTTTGAGTGACTCTAGTGATTAAAAGAGATATTATATAAATTAAAAATAATTTTTATTATAATTTAATTTTATAAGAATCATATTCATTTTTTATTTTATTCTTTAAAAAAATAAAAATAAAAAAATATATAAAAAATATTAAAAACCAATATAAAAGTCATTTTTATTCATTTTTATTCATTTCTTTATTTATTTCAATTTTTAAAAGATATAAAAGCAATTTCTACGTGGAAAATTGCCATATCTTGCCAAAAATAACACTTATTATAAAAAGACTTATATTTATTTGTCTTTTTTAGTGTTTGAAGATAACCCAACAGAAGACAACCAAGCTACTGTTGAGAGATTGGTGGAAGAAACTTGTCAAAGTTCTCCTACACCAGTTATCACCAAAAGAAAGAAAGCTAAGAAATTAGACTTTCCAGGGCCCACCATTCAAGACTCTGAAGGTGAGCACCACTTTTAAAATTGCCATAAAAGAATTTTATTCTAAAATACTTTTTTTTTTTCTTATTCTTTAAATTATGACTACCAGAAGAGGTTCCCAATACTCCATCCAATCAGATGGAGCTGGACTCAGAGGTAGAATTGATCCCTCAAAAGGGAAAAGAAAGGGCAATGTCCCCAGTGGAACAGAATCCACACAAGGAAGTGCCTTATCCCAAAGGCAAGTCCCAGAAATGCCCATTATATCTGAGACTGAATTGGAACTAAGTATGAGTAACTCAAATAGGTACAAATCACATTCAGAGGGCTCAAATAGACATCTACATGAGCCATTACAAGCAGTATTACACAGTATACAAGGACAAAGACTGGGAAATGCTGCCTCAAATACACCAAGGAGTGATGAACTCCTGGCACATCCTGAAAAAGTTTCTCAAAGAGGAGGAGATAGTGAAATACTCCAATGGATGGAATCCACTGTCATCCAAACCTCAAATCAAAAAGATCAAGGATTATCATGCCAAAAAGAGGGAGGCAACCAAGGAAGAAGCCCCAGTAGCTTCTACCAGCAAGCCTCAAGCCAACCCACTTCCCCAAGAAGGGAAGAAGAACAAGAAAAAACATTGGAGGAAACCATATTCCCCAAGCTACAGAATCCCAAGAATCCAAAAGGATGCCATGGACAATGTTTTCAACATGGCCAGAACCTTGATGGAATTCAAGGACAAGGAAGAGCAAAGAATGAGACAACCTCATTTCCCAAAGAAATAACCTTGTCAAAAGATGTTGTAAATACTTTAACAGAAATTAAGAACAGTATATTACCTCTAAAAGAAATTAAAGATAGTTTATTGTCACTACAAGAAATAAATAACAATTTATCTTCTTTGACAAAAATTGTTGTGCAAAACAAGAAAGAAATTGACAACATTAAGTTTATTGTTGAAAATAATAAACCAAAAAATTTAATTGACAATACTCAAAAATTAATACAAGGACAACAAGAATTGTATAAATACATAAAAGATATCAAAGACAAGACTTTGACAATCAATTATGATGTGAGTATTGACAATCTTACAGAAAAATTAAATAAATTAAGTATTTCTGTAGAGAAATTTGAAGAGAAAACTTCATCACACCAAAAGTTACTTTTGGACCATGTGGAAAAAAGTGATGAAGCAAGAATGCATCTGAAAGATGATATTCAAAGTGAAATAAGGCTTATTACAGAAAAAATGGATAAAATTAATGAGGCTAATTTAAATATGCCAAAGTTATCAACACCATTTTCTCATATAAGAAGCCCTGTTAAAACAAAAGAGGAATTGTCAAATTCTTTCATAACAGACTTGAGTCACCAAGACAATAACCAAGTCTTAATGAAGGAAGCACCTCAATTGAAGGAATGGCCAACATTCACAGGAGAAGGTGAATATGACCACATGTCATTTATTAAAACAATTGACATGTTACAAGAAGACTATGCCATACCAGATGAATTAATCACTGCAAGATTACATTCATTGTTTGAGAAATCTGCAAAAAGATGGTATTATGGCATAAGACAAACAAATGGTAAAAATACCTGGTCTTGGTGGAAACAAGAAATAATCACCAAGTGGGCAAATGATGCCTGGAGGTATAAGATAGAAAATGCATTTGAAAACTCTTTCTTTGACCCAGAGAAAGATAAACCTTTAACTTGGCTCTTAAAACAAGTTGAAAGGCTTAATGCACTGTACCCAGAAATGTCACAGAAAATGGTGCATATGAAAATACTTAAAAAATGTGGAGGGGAACTAGAACATGCCCTAAGAAGCAGGTGTATAGAGCCATGCTCCACAGAAGAGTATATAAATGCACTAGAGGATATAGTGACAAGAACAAAAATTGGCAGGACTTGGAAAAAATTGGACATTAAAAGCCCAAATAAACCATTTATCAAAAAAGATAAGTCAAAAGAATCCTTTAAGCCCAATACATCCAACAATAATGAGCAAAGAAAATGCCATAAATGTGGAGGTATTGGACACTTAGCCAATAATTGCCTTAAAAAATCAAAGATTAATGAAATTGTGGAAACAGAAAACCACAATGACAAAGAAGAGGAATCTGACTCTGAAAAAGAGACAGAAGAGTCAGAAAGCTCTGAAAGTGATGAAATCAATATAATTAATGCACAAATTAATAATATTGATATAATTTATGAAGTACTGGATGTTAATTCAAACTTGCCACAAGTTGGAACATCTGACACAAATCTGACAAACATACAAGATGCCAAAATGTATAGAACCAAACCTGCAAGAGGAATGGGATATACAGCTTGAAAATCAAGTATTAGTATTGTTATGGTTGATAACCAAGAAGGAAAGGTTAACTTGGATACAGGAGCATATTGCACTTGTGTTGGAAAAAGTTATTTAAAAACCATTGTCCCAGACTGGCAAGAAAAACTTATGCCAATACAAGGTGTCAAATTTAGTAGTGCAAGTGAGAGCATGAAGCCCCTTGGAATAATTGATTTAACACTAATTTTTCCTCATCCTTCACAATGTGTCAGAATTAAAGTAGAGTTTGTAGTAATGGACAACTGTACCAGTAATCATTTCATACTTGGGTATGACTACTTATCAATCTATGGTATAGATATCTCCAACCAAAAGGATAGATATTTTACCATAGGAGACAGCAAAAGACAAAATTTTGGATTCTTAAATAACAAAAAACAAATAACAGTTATTAAGAATGAAGAAAAAATTCCAGAAAAAGAACTTTTTATATCTGAACAACTCAAAGAGGCAGAATTCAATCAAGAATTAACAGAAAAAAGGAAAGAAAAATTGATTGACCTCTTATTTAAGTATAAAAATGCCTTTGCAACTGACAAACAGCCACTAGGTGCCATAATTGGACATGAAGTGGATATAATTCTTAATGTAGAAAAACCTTACCCACCTTTATTAAGAAGACCTGCTTATCCAGCCAGTCCAAGAGCTAGAGAAGCCTTAGAGGTGCACATTAAAGAATTAATGGACCTAGGAGTATTAAGAAAGGTTGGACATAATGAACAAGTAGAAGTTACTACACCTGTCATTATAACTTGGCATAATGGAAAATCAAGGATGGTAGGAGACTTCAGAGCCCTGAATACCTATACCATTCCAGACAGATATCCAATACCCAGAATCCATGAGACATTAACCCAATTGTCACAAGCTAAGTTCATCACAGCTATGGATGCTCTTAAGGGTTTTAATCAAAATGTCTTAACAGAAAATGCCAAGAAACTACTAAGAATAATAGTCCATTGTGGAATTTTTGAATACTTAAGAATGCCATTTGGAATAAAAAATGCACCTTCCCATCATCAAAGAATGATGAATACCATATTCCCTGAAGAATTATCAGAAGGATGGTTGATTATCTATATTGATGATATCATAGTTTGCTCAGAAACTTGGGAAAATCACCTTACAAGACTAGAAAGGGTACTACAAAAAATAGTCCAAGTGAATATGAAAATTTCCTTGAAAAAGTGTCATTTTGCATACAGTGAATTAAAAGCACTAGGACATGTAGTATCTGGCCTTAGTCTAGGAATAGACAAAAATAAAGTAGCAGCAGTCCTACTTAAACCAATGCCTCAAACCAAAAAGGAAATGCAATCATTTCTAGGATTTGCTGGTTACTATAGACAGCATACAAAGGACTTTGCAAAGATTGCTAAATCCTTGTATAAGCTATGTGACCAACAAACAGTCTATGAGATGACAGAAGAAAGAGTCAAGGCATATGAAGAATTGAAGAATTCCTTAACAAATGCCCCATTTCTTCTAATGCCAGATTGGAAACTGCCCTTCAAACTGTATATTGATGCTTGTGGAGAAGGATTAGGTGCTGCACTTCACCAAACACAAATTATCAATGATAAGCCAGTGGAAGGACCAATTTGTTTCATTTCAAGGCAAATAAAGCCAACAGAAGCAAGGTATGGAGCAAGCCAAATGGAATGCTTATGCTTAGTGTGGGCTTTAAAAAAACTACATTATTATTTAGATGGCACAGTATTTGATGTAATCACAGACTGTAATGCTGTGAAATCACTATTAAATATGAAGACTCCAAATAGACATATGCTGAGATGGCAAATTGCTATCCAAGAATATAGAGGAAATATGACTATTGTTCATAAATCTGGGAATATTCATAAAAATGCAGATGGTCTTAGCAGATGGGCTCTAGCAAATACCCCTGACAATCCAGCATGGGTACCACAAGAAGAGCACCATATAGAAGGAATATGTGTCACAGACATAGGCACAGAATTCTTTAACCAAGTTAAAGAAAGCTATAAGACAGACAAAAATTGCCATATCTTAAGCCAACTTCTAATGAAAGACTGCAAAGATCCATCACTTTCATCAAAACTAGATGAAATATGGAAAAAGGCATATGATGAAGGAAGATTTCACCTCCTTGATGGAATCCTTTACCATAGAACAAAACACACATGTATTATGGCCTTAACAGACAGAACACTAATAAACACTATTTTACATGAGTGTCATGATAGTGTTGCATCTGGACATCTCTCAGAAGATAGGACACTAGAGAGGGTGAAAACCTGCTCTTGGTGGCCAAATTGGAAGAAAGATGTTGCAGAGTACTGCCAAACCTGTGACAGATGTCAAAAAGCCAACAGAGCCACAGGAAAGAAATTTGGAATGATGATCCAAATCCAAGAACCAAAATCCCCATGGGAAATAGTTCATATGGATTGGGTAACAGCCTTACCTCCAGGAGGAGACAGGAGTTATAATGCATGCCTAGTATTAGTTGACAGGTACAGTAAAACTCCCATGTTCTTACCATGTCATAAAGATGACACAGCTATGGATACAGCCATAATGATATGGAATAAAGTCATTAGCCACACAGGCTTATTCCAAAATATTATAAGTGACAGAGACCCAAAGTTCACTTCAGCATTATGGACGAATCTCCATAACTTGTTTGGGACAAAGTTATCATTCTCAACAGCTTATCATCCTCAAACTGATGGTCTAGCAGAAAGAATGATACAGACCCTAGAGGATATGATCAGAAGATTCTGTGCTTATGGGCTAGAATTCAAAGATTCTGATGGTTTTACCCATGATTGGTGTACACTAATACAAGCACTTGAACTGGCATATAAGACATCAATCCATTCTTCTACTGGCAAAACACCAGCAATACTAGAGAAAGGTTGGAATCCAAGACTTCCCTATGATACCCTCAAAAAGGACTTAGTGGATATACATCCAACAGCAAGCAGTTTCAAGATAATGCTTGACAAAGCAAGACACCATGCAAACAGATGCATGCAAGATTCTTTTAAATATGCAAAAGAAAGATGGGATAAAAGTCATAAGCCACCTGATTTCAAAATAGGGGACTTGGTTTTAGTATCAACCCTTAATTTCAATAACATAAAAGGCCCAAAGAAATTGAAAGATTCCTTTGCAGGACCATTTATGATAAACGCACTCCATGGACCCAATGCTGTGCAATTAGAACTCACAGGTGAACTAATGAACAAGCACCCAACTTTCCCTGTAAGTCTAATAAAGCCTTACAGTTCAAGTGACAAGGAGTTATTTCCACTAAGAAATAAACCCCCACTTGAAATTTCACCCTTGGAAGAAGGAGAAGAAAAGAAAATAGTAAAAGTCCTTAAAGAAAGAAGGACAAGAAACAAAAAAGAAAGGGAATACCTTGTAAGGTATAGAAATTCAACTCAAGAAGATGAATGGCTACTTGAAAAAGATATAACAAATGCTGATAAACTACTAAGAAGGTTCAGACATGAAAGAAAGCCTGAAAAATAGAAAAGTTAAGCATTATTGAGCTTCAAGACTAACAAAGTCTAATGAAGAGGTAGGACAGTGGATGATACCCTAATCACACATATCAGATTGTGGTACAATCTTTTTTGGTGGTAGGGAATGTGAGCCTTTGAGATATGACCACATACCCAATAAGGTCACAAAAAAGACTCAGAATAATTATAACTTTAATATAATTATATTAAAATTACTTAGAATAAATATACATTAAGAATAATTACTTAAATATACAAAAAATACCATAAATTGGTATAAAAATTGGTTTAACTTAAAAACCAATGAATCAACATGTAAAATAAATTATACCATTGGATTCCCCATGGAAAAATACACATATACCACTTTTATGGCATATCTGTAAAGTCAATATTTAAGGAATTATAAGGTATAATACCTTATAAAAACCATAAAAACTTATTTATCTCAAGAACTAATGAAACAACATGTGTAATAAACTGGACCAGTGGATTCCCCATGAAAATCCACACATAAAACAATTAATAAGCTAATTTCCAATGTTAATACTTAAGGAATTATCCTGAATATATGCACTTTTTTGGTCAACGCATATATTCAAGGATCATAGCTAATATCTTCTAAACTATACATGATAGAATGATGAACCAAAAATAAAGTTACCACGTAATTACTGTAAGAACACAGATATGAACTTTATTTTACTAATTATAAACAAGGTTAAAACCTATGATGAATTATTGATAAAAATCAACAGAGCTGTTGACCACTTTGTTGTGAAAGTGTTCCAAACTTAAAAAAAGTATACAGTTGGATTCTCCTAGTTCATTCGTGAAGAATGATGTAATTTTTATTATTAAATCCAGGGCATAACCCCCTGAAATCAAGGTTTGAAGTTTAAAATATTAAATTTCGACAGAAAAGATGAGTTACAAGAAAAATCATCAAAATTAGTGTTTTGATGATGTAATGCAAAGCTCTTGACAGCATAATAAGGTTATGCCAGGCTATCAGAATTCACTCTCTGAATTGCTGTAGCGTGTAGATATTAAAAGTTATTGAGGATCAAAGTTTGAGCTTAATTTGAGCAGTTATGATCACATACTGTAACCTTAATTTAAGTTTAACAATCTTAAGAGTGATAAAATTGGTGAGTACTATTAGCTTATGATTAAAACTAATAAAATCCACGAAATTTGGGGTTCTGCCAAGCCTCTGATGTCATCAAACTTAGAGTTATAGTGATAACTCTAAATAATGGTGTAATAATGATGTAATATGGTTTGATCATGATGTAATCACCCCCAAACCTTAAAATATTGATCAATTCCAGTGGATATGATCAGTACACGTCTACTAGAAGCCTACTGGACTCTAGGAGGGAGGTATTTACTATAAATAGAGCTCTTTTTACTCTATTTTCCCCTCAGACGCATCAAAAACATTAAATCAATTAAATAAAAGGTAATTTCTTTATTCTTTATATATAAAACTCTTATATTATTAAAGACCAAAGACCATCTTAATATTAATCACTATTTTTACGTGATTAAATCAATTCTTTAATTGTTTTTGTTATAAATCTCTCTATAAACTCATTTCCACGTAAAATCAAGAAATTTGGTAATTTTCTTTATTTTTTATTGTAAATACAATTTGAAAAAGTTGTATTATATTCTTTTGGCGTAAAATATCTCAAAATTATTATTTTAAGTGTTAAAAGTAGGTTATTTCATCTTATTATAATAATTTCTCTCTTATTATTACTTTTAATAATTCTTAATTAATATAAATAGTATTTATATTAATATATAACTTTAATATTAGTAATATTATTGTTATTAATTGTTTTTTATTTATAAAAAACAGTTTTTTACGCCTTTATTATTTGTTGGTAACAATAATAAAGAGCTTTATAATATATTAATTATTTTATATTAATATATTATTTATAATATTATAATTTCATATAATATTAATTTATATTATTATATTTATTTAATAATATAATATTTTTACGCCATAATAATAATATTTCTTTATTATTATTATTATTTTAATCTTATTTATTTTAATTATAAGGACATTCAGAGTACAATAAGTAATAAATTAGTAATTTTTACTTATTGTTTCATATTCAAACCTTACAAAGTGACACATGCCAGACTTGACTCAATTACCAATTCTTGCAAAAGAATTGAAAACATGTGCCAAGTTCAGCATGATGAGATGGAAGAACTTTCCATTTTTAAGTTGAATAATCAACTTACAATTTTACAAGACCAAGTCTTAAAAATAGTTGAGAATACCAACCAATTTGCTATACACTTAGCAAAAAGTGACAGTGAAAGGCAGAAGTTAAAGAATGAAATAATTGCAAGTGTGGAACAAATTCATAAGAATCATGAACCACATATGCCAAGACATTCTACACCTTTAACTGAAGAAAAACGTTCTGTTAAAGAAAGTCTCACCCCATTCTTGGGAGAAAATGCCTACTATGCAAGAGATATTCCCAAAATAGAAGAATGGCCAACATTCTCTGGTGAAGGAGAATACAACCATATTGAATTCATCAGGACTATTGATATGTTGCAAGAAGACTTTAACATACCTGATGAAATCATAGTGGGAAAATTACACTGTCTGTTTACCAGAACTGCAAAGAAATGGTATTACAAAATGAGGATTGATCATGGTAAACATGATTGGTCTTGGTGGAAATCTGAAATGATGACAAAATGGGCCAAAAATTCTTGGAGGTTTAAAATAGAAAATGCCTTTGAAAATGCCATTTTTAACTCAGAGAAAGACAAACCACTTACTTGGTTCTTCAAACAAAAAGACAGATTATCTGCTTTACAACCAGATATGTCTGACACTATGATTAATATGAAAATATTAAGAAAGTGTGGAGGAGAATTAGAACATGCTATCAAAAGCAGATGTGTAGAACCCTGTTCAACAGAAGACTACATTAATGCTATGGAAGATATCATTGCCAGAACAAGAATTGGTAAAACTTGGTCTAAAATCCCAACAGAATCCAAGATGACCTCTAAGATTCCCAGAGAGGATAAGAGACCAGAAAAACCTGTCTTAAAGTGTCATAAATGTGGAAGCACTTCACATTTAGCCAACACTTGCACGAAAAAGACAAAAATCAATGAAGTTCAAGTCATTGAAGAAATTCAGTGTACTGAAGAGAAAGAAGAGTCTGGTCAAGATTCTTCAGTATCTGAAGATACACCAGTAGAGGACTATCCCATTGAAAGCATCACAGCTTTCTTTGAGGTCACAGAGGTCCATACCCACTTTCCACAGTACAGTGAGGATTGCTGCAACCTGACCAATATCCAAGATGCCAGAATGTGTAAAACAAAACCTGCTAGAGGAAAGGGTTATACTGCTGGAGCATCCTGTATCACATCAGTTTTGATGAGTGATATTGAAGCCAAAGTAAATTTGGATACAGGGGCATTTTGCACTTGTGTGGGCAAAGATTATTTCCAAATTATACTTCCTGGATGGAAGAACCATCTATTACCAATAGAAGGTGTACAATTTAGTAGTGTCAGTAACAATATGTACCCCTTGGGTATATTGGACACTAATCTTGTATTCCCACACCCAGCAGGAAGTGTAAGGATGAAAAATGAGATTGTTGTAATGGATAATTGCACATCTCAGCACATCATTCTTGGAAATGATTACTTGAATATCTATGGTATTGAAATCAATAACCATAAAGACAGATATTTCACAATTGGGGATAACAAAAGACAAAAATTTGCTTTTTCCAATATGCCAAAACAAATATCTGTAGTATCTTCTGTCAAAGATACTTATAAAGATGAATTTGTGTCTAATCAACTTGTTGAAGCACAGATTAATCCATCTTTGTCACCAAAAATGAGGAATGAACTTATTGACGTGTTATACACATACAATACTGCATTTGCCTCTGATAATGAACCATTAGGTGCTATAAGAGGACATGAAGTTGATATTACTCTTAATATTGACAGACCATATCCCCCAGTACTTAGAAGACCAGCTTATCCAGCCAGTCCCAGAGCTAGAGAAGCCTTGGAGAAACATATCCAAGAGTTAACTCAACTTGGTGTACTAAGGAAAGTAGGCCATAATGAGGAGGTTGAAGTGACAACACCTTTTATCATTGCTTGGCATAATGATAAGTCAAGAATGGTTGGGGATTTCAGATCATTGAATACCTACACAGTTCCAGATAGGTATCCAATCCCTAGAATCCAAGAAACCTTGACTCAATTATCCAAAGCCAAGTATATAACATCAATGGATGCATTGAAAGGCTTCCATCAAAATGTTTTGACGCCTAAAGCTAAGAAATTACTTAGAATCATCACTCACTGTGGTATTTTTGAGTATCTTAGAATGCCATTTGGCATTAAAAATGCTCCATCTCATTATCAAAGAATGATGAATAACATCTTTCCCACAGAATTGTCTGAAGGATGGCTTATCATTTATATTGATGATATTATCATATGTTCTGACTCATGGTCTTTACACCTTGAAAGACTCGCAAAAGTACTTCACAAACTTGCAGAGGTGAATATGAAAATTTCACCTAAGAAATGTGACTTTGGTTTTGAAGAACTTAAAGCATTAGGACATGTTGTTTCAGGCTTAAGCTTGGGTATTGACAAAAATAAAGTGGCAGCAGTACTACTTAAGCCAATACCCCAGAATAAAAAAGAAATGATGTCTTTCCTTGGATTTGCTAGTTACTATAGGCAACATTTAAAAGACTTTGCAATTCTAGCCAAATCACTCTATAGAATCTGTGATCAACAGACTGTATTTGAGATGACACAGGAAATAATTAAAGCTTATGAGAAGATAAAGAAAGCCCTTGCAGAAGCACCTTCACTCCTCATGCCTGACTGGAATATTCCTTTTAAGTTGTACATTGATGCATGTGGAGATGGATTAGGGGCAGCCCTACATCAAGTCCAAATTATTGATGACAAACCTACAGAAGGACCAGTTTGTTATATCTCGAGGCAAATCAAACCAACAGAAGCCAGATATGGTGCAAGCCAAATGGAGTGCTTATGTTTGGTATGGGCACTTGAGAAATTACACTATTACCTTGATGGCAGTGTTTTTGAAGTGATAACTGACTGTAATGCCGTAAAATCACTTCTTAACATGAAAACTCCCAACAGACACATGTTGAGATGGCAAATAGCCATTCAGGAATATAGGGGAAACATGACTATAGTTCATAAAGAAGGAAACATTCACAAGAATGCTGATGGACTTAGTAGATGGGCTTTAGCCAACACTCCTGATAACCCAGCTTATGTACCTTTGGAAGCTGAACCACAGATTCCAATTGAAGGAATTAACATAACTGATATTGGAACTGAATTCTTTGAGGAGGTCAGAGAATCTTATAAACAAGACAAGAATTGCCATATCTTGACTTCTTTATTAGATAAAGACTGAAAAGATACATCTTTAGTTAATGCACTTGATGAAGTTTGGAAAAATTCCTATTCTGAAGGAAGATTTTACTTGTTTGATGGAATCATTTACCACAGAACAAAACATTCTTGTGTTATGACATTGTGCAGTAGATTACTTATCAATACCATTCTTCATGAATGTCATGATAGTATCTACTCTGGACACCTGTCAGAAGACAGAACACTTGAAAAAGTGAAGAACTGTGCATGGTGGCCATCTTGGAGAAGAGAAACCATTGAATATTGCCATACCTGTGACAGATTCCAAAAAGCAAACAGGAGTACAGGCAAGAAATTTGGATTAATGATCCATATTAAAGAACCAAAATCCCCTTGGGAAGTTGTTCACATGGATTGGGTCACAGCACTTCCTCCAAGTGGTGATAGAAGTTATAATGCTTGTTTAGTCATTGTAGACAGATATAGCAAAACTCCCATATTCTTACCATGTCATAAAGATGACACTGCTATGGATACAGCTCTTCTTTTATGGAGTAGAGTTATTTCTCATACAGGATTATTTAAGAATATCATAAGTGACAGAGATCCCAAGTTCACATCTACACTTTGGACCAATCTTCATAGATTGTTTGGGACTAAGTTATCATTCTCTACAGCATATCACCCTCAAACAGATGGGCTAGCAGAGATAATGATTCAGACTTTAGAAGACATGATCAGGAGATTCTGTGCTTATGGATTAGAATTCAAAGACTCAGATGGCTTTACCCATGACTGGTGCACTCTGATACCTGCACTAGAATTGGCATACAAGACATCAGTCCATTCTTCCACAGGACAAACTCCTGCTATGTTAGAAAAAGGATGTAATCCAAGACTCCCAGCAGACACACTGAGGAAAGACTTGATTGACATTCATCCTACAGCTTCCAGCTTCAAGATAATGCTTGATAAAGTAAAACACCACACAAAACAAAGTATGGATGATGCTTTTGATTATGCAAAACAGAAGTGGGACAAGAGTCATAAAGTACCAGACTTCAAAGTAGGGGACTTAGTTTTAGTTTCAACCTTGAATTTTAATAATATCAAAGGCCCAAAGAAACTTAAAGATTCTTATGTAGGACCTTTTGTTATTGTTGCTTTACATGGAACCAATGCAGTTCAAGTGGAATTGAGTGGTGAATTGGAAAATAAACACCCCACCTTTCCAGTCAGCTTGATAAAGCCTTATCAACCAGATGACAAAGAATCGTTTCCTTTAAGAAACCCAACTCCTTTAACTGTACCACCTGTGGAACAGAATGCGGACAAAAAGATAAAGAAAGTCATTAAAGAAAGGAGACTTAGGGGTAAAAATCAAAGAGAATATCTTGTCAGATATAGAAATGCAGTACATGAAGATGAATGGATGGCAGAATCAGAAATACCTGACTCAGATAAACTCTTAAGAAGATTTAGACATGAAAGAAGGCCACAAGCCTGAATATGTCTATAAATGTGCTTTAAATTACTTGATCTGAGTAATGTAAAGAGGTTGGACAGTGGACATTAACCCCCTTTGGGGCCTTATTCTTTTATCACTAATAAAATTGTAGTACAATTTTATTTTTTGGTGGGAGGGAATGTGACCCTTGAGGTATATTTTACATACCCAAATAGGCCACAATTATCTTAAAAAGAAATTTTGAATTATACATAACTCATAAATCATGCATATATTCAAAATTCATCATTTTTGATTTCAGAAAAGATGAATAACTTTTTATTGAGTAAGTAAATCCATGGATTTAAGGCCAGATTTGGATTCTACACAAAAATTCACCTAGGGTAGCTCCATAGAGTGAATAAGCTCAAATTAACTCTTTGAGGTGGTAATATGGAAAATACTTCAACACCACATCATTAATACCACATAAAAGATCCATGAAAATTTTTGTTTTTCTTGATTTTACACCAAAATAATGGGAAAGTGAGAAATTCCATGTTACATATACACTAAGAATAGTGTTATACATGTTTTGAGAACTTAATATCATGGTATTCTTACATGCACTTTTGGTACACCCATAGTGGATATCTCACTTTAAGCTTAAATTTCTATTTTGACGTGAAAAATAAGTAAGGGGGACAAAAGACATCAAAGAGAGCCAGGGTACCCAACTTCTGAGGCCTCAGAGGCATGGACAGCTCTAAATCTTGGATAAATGGCTGATCTTAGACTAATTGGTAAACCAAAACCTTTTGGGAACTTGGTTACCATGTCACAACTACTGTAAATCTTAAGAAAATAGCAAATAACCTGCTATTTTGACGTGCCAAGGAGGTAAAAAGCTACTTAGGCTCCTGTAACCACATCAATTCTTAATGACTTTCCATGGATAAACCCCAAAGGAGTAATTAAAACCCTTTTTGGACTTGTATCCATTGATTTACCTCATAGCAACCAGTCAAACACTGATATTTGCAATTCTATGTAGAAATGAGGTAAAAACTTCAAAAATTCATTAAAAATACAATTCTTAATGAATCTTTCTGAAACCTTCAGGACCAATTGAGAGCTGTCTTATCTATGGTACAACCAAAAAGAATCACAGTTTTACTAGTAAAATTAAAATTTTTACTTACAGTCCATTTTTGGTTATTCTACGTGAAACACTGAATCTTCAAAAATTCACAGTAAATACAACCTATGATGAAATTGTCAATAGAATTTATGAATTTGGGAAATCAATGATCACTTTGGAATAAAAGAAGATTTACAAATGTTACTCCTTTTATTCTTAACCATATTGGGGTTGGTAGTCACGTAAAAGCATCAATTAAGCAATTATGATAATTTTACGTGACAACAGATGATGTAAGTACTAATCCAAAAGGGTTTAATGCTTTCTCACTCACTTGTTTTTCAGTTTGCTCCATGGCACGCCTCTGTGAGCTGTTGTTGACTTAAAAGAGGCCTTCTCTTGCTGTTTTTTCCGTATCATCATCTTATTATCATTTTATATCATTGTTACCAACAAGTAAGTATTGGTTAAACTATTCTTAAGTGTTTTAAATCTTTCAAAATCGATCAGAAAGAAGTGAAATCATAGAATCCAACTATATATTGTTGTAATCCTGCTATAAATCATTTTGATCTCTTAAAAATCCACAATTCTACGTCAAATTTCTCTACTTTTATCTATCAATAAGTTCTTTGGAGTATTAGTGAATCATTTACCTTTAATTCTTAAAGTTTTTCTCTAGTAATAGTTTTCTTCAAGGATTAGCTTTATAATTATTCTTGTAAATTCTTATTGTAATTGATTCTTGTAGACAATTACTTGCTCACTGTTAAAATCACTAGTAGTGCTTAACACGTGAAAGAAATAATTCTTTAATTATTTAATTGTGGTTATAATAATATTTTATTATTATATTTCATAAGAACAGACATAGTACTGTTGATTAATAGTAATATTATCATCAGTTTCATAGTCACATCTTACACCCGATATATTGATTATCTCTGAATTTCACAGTCTCAAAAGGGTCCCAAAATATTTCTATTCATTGATTGAGAGGGGTAATTCACTGTCACAAATTAAATATTATGATTTTTCTGTGAGAAATTCAGATGCCAATTCCTTGGTAGAAATTCCTTTAAATGGAAGAATTATGGTGAATAATAAAATTGAAAAAAATAAGAGAAAAATTATTCATTTGGAATGATTATTTTGAGCAAACTTTCTAGCATGCCACATTTAGAGTTTGAAGTTTGATTTGGTTCAGTGTTAGTGAGAGAATTTAAGATGTTTAAATGATGACTCCTTCCTTTTGTGCTTCCTTTTTGGTAATGCTTTACTCTTTTGCTTCAAAGTATTCTTTCTTAATCAACAGAACTATCTTCAATGAGCGTTTCCTTGACATCTCCAAAAAATAAACAACCCCATGTATTCATCAGAGTATTTTTAGGCTAATTTGTAAAATTCTGGGTAATTTTCTTGGTGGTTTCATTAGGGAGGAACCTATGAAATACTTAAATGAGATGATAAAGAAATTAAGTTAAAACTAATAAAATATAAATCAGAAAAATAAATCATAAGGTAGTGGTAAATAGGAATAATAATAATAAGAAAACACAATTTTGAGTGGAGTAAAATCAATAAAAATGGGAGAATAGTTGAAATGAAAGGAAAAATTAGAAGAAGAAAATGAAATTGAGTGCAATTTTGATTGGTGGTTCTCAGTAAGAATTTGGAAGCTCCATAGAATCCTATTGGGGTTTTGATTCTTTCTTTGGGATGGAAATTTCTGGAATATTTATTCAAGATCTGGACCAGGTAAGGAATAGGGACAGTCTTCATGTTGTAAAAAATATATGGGGACAACCTCTCATACAGTATAGTCTTAAAATGAATCTTCATGTATTATTTAATTTGTGGTTTTAAATTTTTTGAGAATATCTATAAGATTTTTAATTGAAAATCCATTATTAGGTACCAAAAAATAGAGGATTTTGGTACCCAGACTAAAAACGCATGTTATTAATTTGGAACATCAATAAATATGTATCTGCCCATTCCATGAATGAAATTTGACAAGGGACTGGTTTTGAAAATTCTATGGGCCTTTCCAATCAAGCAGCTTACTTTTAAATTTCCCTTTTGTTCTTATCATTGTGCTTATCAATGACTTTGGGATTTATTTCTCAGGATATTTATTCACCAAATGAAAAGTCTTTCAAAGATATCTTTCAGAAGCTTCAAAATCAAGTCAAAAATACTGAAGTATTGCAATGTTTGAAAAACCTGTCTTCCTATAAATTAGTATTATATTCCAGCCTGGACCAACTATCATTGTCACTTGAGTGTTGGCTTTACCTCAAGAGTTGAAGGCTACCATGCAATGGTTGACATTTGTCTCCAAAGGTCCACTGGTACTCTGCTAGAGGTTGTTGGGGACCTTTACATGGCTTTCAAGAAATAATTTATTGATATTATGAACAGAATATCCAATTATTTATTTTCCATTTCAGGAACTTCCCTCCACACATCTATGCTCTCAATGGTAAGGTGTATCATTATTCCCTTCAAATGGCCATTGAAAATTTCAAAACAAAATTTCCCACCCATAAATGATTCACCAGCAAATACAGAAATTATCAAGGAATACCTTGTAAGAACAAGACCCAATGGGAATTTTCCAAGTGACAATGGCTCCAGTTATCAGACTTCTATCCTAATGGTGACATTAATTTACCTGTGAGAATTATTTGATCTTCAATCTCCTAGTTTTATCTCACATTAACTGATTTTCCTTGTCATATTCTTCTCAGACTGGTTATCAAGGTGATTATCAAAATATTGAGAATGAATTAATGAATGAAGCCAAAAACAAAATTTGAAGATATTGGGAAAGTCATTTCTCAAATACTAATGGCAGAAATAACCCCAATTCTTCAGAATTTTCAAGATGTTTTTACTAGAAAAGTGCCTTTCAATGAAATTCCCAATGGCCAAAAGTATCAAGAATATTATGAAACCCCACTAGAATGCAAGAATATCTGTGGAAGACCTCAAGGAGACAAAAATAAATATAAATATAAATAAAAATAAAAAAAGAGATTGCTCAAGATTTGAGCTAATTGAAAGTCAATCCAACGGAAGAGGAAGATCCCCATAAAAACTTACCAGAACCAAAGCTTCAAGATTTCATTCAATCATCCCTTGCCTCAAATCATGGAAGTGGATTAATCTTAATATTATTAGTCCTCACTATAAAAAAATAACTTCATCATATTCACCACCTTCAGAAAGTGAATTGAATGAATATGGAACATAAGCAGTAACCCTTAGAAGTTGATAAGATTGGCAAATAGTAGAAGAAACTCACAAAGGAACTCCCACAAGCCTGAAAAAACTTTGAAGATGTATGATTCAATTCACTTAAGCTGTGAGAATTGCCAAAGATATTATTACACAATTGATGAATGCTCCAAGTTCTTTGTGAGTTTTTGATCCATTCTGATGTAGCATTTTTTTGTTTATTTTAATATTTGTTATTTTTTAGACCCATTTTTATTGGTTAGCTGGCCCAGAAGACTTGCCAAGATTTGTTTTTAAATACACCTTCAATCCCATCAATTTCCAGTGTGATGGAAACTGTGCTACAGAAAAGTACCCCATTACATTTAAAAAACCCAATATTAATGGGCTGATGTCAGAAGTGACTTGGCTGAAAAATTTCAACAAAATAAATACCTTTATGAATCCGTGAACACTTGTACCCTCAATATCCTCTTATTTGGACAGCATTGAGTGGTATGAAGATGTTGGCCAAGCTCCAAAGAGAAATTGGATGTCCATGCCTGATATGGGGGATCTAATTGCAATTAAGTATCAAAAATCAGTTTTCTTTTATTCCAAAGTGAAATCTTTCTCTTTTTTCCTCTATTTCTGTCCTCCAAATGATAATCCACCCATTTTCATCTGTTTTTTGGATAGCTGTTCTCATTTTGTTCAATTAGATATCATCATTTCTAAAGTCCATCCTGTCCCCCCCATTAATTTGAATTGGTAATTTAATGCCCAACCACCAGCCCTTGGGTGGAAAGAAAAATATAATAAACACAGGTTGCTATATTTTTTCAATATTCCTCCACCCCCCCTCAGAAAAACCCACTATTTTAGAGGTTGATTAAGATTGATTTTTTTTTGTATTTGAATTTTATTCAAAATATCCCCCTCCTCAGTCATATTTACTGCTTAAATCCCCCCTAAGTTACCTTTTTTAATTGAAAATATGGCACTTTTTTACTTAAGAATAGTAATATTACAAATAATAATATAAATATTGGGAAGAAAACACAACCTTTTGGGCCTTCGCTTGTCCCACCCAAGAAAATTCCCAAAATTATGGGCTTCTGGGTTTTAATTCTCAAGATTCTCCCCTTTATTTCAAAAAAGTATTTTAAATTCATAAGTGGGAACATTATTGAGGAATTTTCAAAAAAAATAGGCCATTTTGCCAAATTGGCCAATTTGGAGAAATTTGGCAAAAAAAAGTGAAAAAAATTGGAGATCTTGACATCCCAGGTTGGAAAAAATATGGAAAAAAAAGAAAAATCCTAAAAAAGAAGCCTCAGGAATTTATTTTTAAAAAAAATTGACCACTTTCACCATAAATTTGTAAGAACATGTCAAGGCTCATGTGCTTTTTCCAGCATCCTAAATTTAATTCCTCAAGTAATTTTGAGATAATCTGTATTGAAAAAAACTAAATAAAGCTGTATGATAAATTTTTGATTTTAAAACAGGATTTTGTAAATATAGGTTTGGATTAATCATAGTTAATATCTTCTTAATCCCATTTTCAAAATTTTGCAAAAATTCTGCTATTTCTCCTCAGAATAAATCAATTAAAATAACTAGTATTAGCTAGCTAATCCTATGTTGAGGGTAGATGCTTTTATATCCATCAATACAGTACATAAAGGATTCAATCTGCAATTTTTCAAGATATCTTTCATGGGGGGTATACCTTCACTTTTTTCCAATAAAAATATCTCAAGTCTCATCTAGAAATTATAAAACAATTTTTTGAAAAAAAGAAGTTATTGTAGAACTTTCAGTTCAATGGTAATTATTGTTTCTTTCGAAAAAAAATTCTGTCCATTGAATCTAGCGTTTCATTTTTAACCTATGATTTCTTTCTAAGTCAACTTCTAAATCATCAGGTTCAGCCGCCTTTCAAAGTTGAATTTTTCATTGAATCATTCTTGTGAGATTTGTTGTGTCAAAGGATCATCAGTTCTTGTGATTAAGGAATTTCAAAAATGAAATAACAATAATAAATTATACAATGGGTTAAGACAAAACAAAAAAATAAGCCAAAGGAGAATTTGTAATATTTTTGAGAGGCTTTTGTTCATACCAGCACAGGTAAACTCAAAAAACGCTAAAAGGTGTGAGGGTTTTGACTCTCATTTTCACAAAAAATAGCTCATGTGTAAAGTTTTGCTGGATTTTTTCTAAGTGGCCAACTGTTGGTTTTTCCAATACACACCCTTTAGCTACTTTGGTTTTGGTTCTGAGGAGCTGACCCACGGTCACAACGCAAAGAGTAGCTCGTTGTTACCTTGACATATAACTTAAAACAGATGATTTTTCAACCCAAACACATTTTCAAAATATCTTTTCCACCATCTTCAAGTGAAACTCTAAAATTTAGATAGGAATGTGAGGAAACCAGGGGGGCTTCTTTACAAGCAAAAGCTTACTAGATTGAAGCGAACTTGAGTAAAGAAAAAAATTCTGTAGACATCCTAAGAAAAGGAAAGCTTGGTAGACAGAGCCCGGGTATCAGTGCTCCATATAGCACGCATAATGGCTATAATAGAAACAAGGCGCAGATTGTGTTTCTGAAATGTATTCAAAAGGTTTTCCCAACTAGGATGTTTGACTCTTGCGAAACTGTGAGCACTCTCAAATTTTACCGCCTAATGATTAGAAGGGCTTTCCCTTGGCTTCCCGTCGAACTAAGCTTTGAGTCCCAGCGTTGCGCTTTTGGTTTGAAAAGTCGGTGAGGGTGTTGCGCTTGACTTTCCATGCTTTAACAGCATCTAGACTGGGGCCCCCTGATGCTCGTTTCATGAAAACCTAAGTTCCAAAAGGATCAGGAGTTGTATTGGATCTTAAGAGCGCATAATGCAGCGAGAAGAATACCTACGTGGTTTGGCCTCAGGTTTTGTAAAGCCTGACAACAAGCTACGAGCACGGTGAAGAAAAGAAACGCGAAAAAGAGAGGAAAAGAAGCCATGAGAGGACTTGACTGATCGATTAAGCACCTAGTGGGTCGAAGCTCGATTGAGCTTTGTCCAACAAAGCAGCCACAATTAGTGATTGATAAAGTGAGCTGAGGTTCAGGAATGGGCGCCTGTCCCAACGGGGAAAGAGCACAAAGATGAAACTGGCTCACAATTGAAAGGTATTTTTAGAAGTGCTGAGTGATGGTGTGACACTTGAAAGAGCCGAGGTGATAATGTGCAGGGAAACTTGCTCTTGGGAGTCAGACTGGAGGCTTTAAGGCTATAACGTCGCAGTTTCTCCTGTCAGTGTTTCATCGAGGGACTGAGGATGGATGCCTGGCTCTGCAGGGCACCGCTTATTTGAAATTGAGGGGGGTAAGATTTGGCTCACATGGCTACCTGGTATATGAATGTGAGGCACCCCTCTCCTTCCCACCTCCTCCTGGCTTTTTCAGTAACCTTCGCAAGGACTCAAACTTGTCTTCAACATTAATCAACATGGCTATTCTGTGCCGATTCTGGAAGTATAATTGGAAGGTGTTTCCAACCACGCCCTTCAGCGTGTGCTCCTGGGAAGATTTTATTGCCGCTGCCAGGACGTGAGCAGTCATGCAGATAAATTTCAAACATGTCTAGAAACTTATTATAATAGTAATATTTTTCTGAATCATGTCACCAAAGCATGGCGCTAGACATCCTTTTGTTAGCTTTGTTCGGGGAAAAACATGCTGCAGTGTTACAAGACACCTTGTTCTTCAGAGGGTTAATCACACTCATAAAAAGCATGTAGTGTTTTACTCTATGTCAACAAGGATAACTAGCTGCCAAGTGAACCTACGTGATGTGTGGTCCAATCAAAAGAGAGCAAGGAGATAGGGCAAAACAAGTTGGAATCAAGGGAAAATAAAACGTGGAAGTCAATCAAAAAAATCAAATGACTATTGCTTGTACTGCAGGAAGACTCTTGTGGTGTATCTCACGAAGCAAATAGCGTTGAGCTTGCCTCATGGAAACTACAGGTTGTGAAATATGTTGATTATGGAAGGAAAGGGGACTGGAACTCCTGCGCTGTCACAACATTTGACATAATTTGTCATGCTCTCCAGGTGTTTTCGTTTCCCCCTGAGACCAATGACAACTTCAGTAGGGTTTGTCCTTTTCCGACGGCGAACCCATATGAGATGCCAGAAAGCTTAACTTATCAGCCTGTTTTCGGCAGTTCTACTACTTTTCCTCTAGATCTCCTTGGTGCTCTGCTTCCTTTTCCTTTGAGATTTGTTTCCAAATTATCAGGTTAACTACAAGAAATTGGCGGCGTGTACGCCTCGATTGGGTCAAACCAGTCTCGCTATCTCATCCAGATTGTGAAGTGGACACAACGGCTGGAAGTATGTGTCAACGGGAGTATAGGAAAATTTGGTGAAAGCTTCTTCCTCTCTGGATATATTTTTTGGGATTAAAGGTACGCTTTTTGTTAAAAGTCGGAATGACGTTTGGACTACAAAATTGGTAGTGGAGGCTTACGTTTCTCAAGGAGCTTAATTAGTATAGACGCCATTATATAAATCCAAAACCTACAGCCAAAAAAAGGAAATCCATTATTACGGTATCTTCCCTAATTTGTTTTTGCGACGAGTTTTGGATTTCAAATGAGTATAAAATAACCATGAACTCGAGCGAAGCGTGCTGAGATAATTGCATCACGGACCTAAGAAAAAACTTATATACAGTGTTCTGAAAAAGAAAATCTTAACGTTTCTACTGCTTCTTACTTTTGACAAACAATTGAGAAATTTCCTTGCAAAAATGATTATCACAAAAAATGAAACTAATCTAGAATACAGTGTTTTAGAACAAAGAACAGGAGCTATGCTGACCTCATAGCTTAACAAACAAGAATTTATGAATGAATAGCTGACCTCTATTATGCAATTTCGTGAGACCAAGGTTTCAAAGAAAATTAAATCCTACATGGCTTCCAAATTTTCCCGTGAAGGAATTTGAGTTGAAGAATGACATTGTCAGGTTGTATGGTCCTTACATTTCACCAGAAAGTAAAGCCCAAACATATTTTTGTCTATAACTAGATACTATATAAAGAAACACATTTTGACCTATAAAAACTTCCCTGACTCTTCATTTGATCATAAAATTAACAAAATTTAGGGGAAATTTGCATTATTTTACAAAAAATTCCCTGATAGTCAATCATTCAAATAATTGGAATTGATAGGTATGAATAACCTATCATTAAATATTAATGTAGTTGAAACAAAACTGTGCACACCTAGTAATTTTTTATGAAATCAAATGATTCATGAAGTATGCAAAAGAAAAGTGAAAATCTATGAAATATTCCCTCTTTTTAAAAGATATTTCTGTAACATATATTGAGGGGCTTCATTCCTTTACTAATTTTGCTTTTTTTGGTTCAAAATCAGTTGATCTGATTTGAGAAATAAGTCATGAAAATTGAAGACTGATTTGATATCTGATTTCTAGTTTTGGAACTGGCTGGAACACATAGTGTGGGATTAAAATGAGGCAGTACCTGGAGGGGGAAATAACAGGTAACTAGTTTTGAATTGCTAATAACTCCTGCAACCAAGGGTGGCAAGGGTGTATTGCCTGCCCCTGCTGAAATACTGAACAAAATCTTCCTTGGAGATTACAAACCGAAAATAAAATTAGTAAGTGGCTGTACAACTGCAGAAGACAAAAATCAGCAGTCTCAGATGAGACCTATTCAATATGTAATATGAAATATAATGTCAGTGATTTTGGTTAATTTTGAGATTTTAATGAGATACTTGTGTGTAGAATTTTTACTTTTACTAAAATTGGGGTGAGTGGTTTCTTCTTGGTGATAAATTTGGTAAGATGGTCTCTTTAAGGTGTTCTGGAAATTTTGATGAGTGTTTATAAAGGTAATTTTGTCAAGGTAAAGCTATAATAGAGTAAAATAATTTGTTTTAAAGTTTTGTTATTTACTTAAGAGTGGTTAATAATAAGATGAAATTGTATTTGTTGAATTTAAGAGGTAAGATTCTTTTTGGTATTGGATGCTTAAAGGGGTAATTTAATTTAAAATATATATAAATGGTGTTAATTTTAGTGGATAAAATATTTCAATATAGGAGTAACCCTAATCTTGGGTACTGAATAATTTCCTTTTTTTAATAATGAGATTCCACTGAGCTTAGCTACTGAGTAATTTTCAACACTATACTTCCACTTAGCTTAGCTACTGGGAAAGTAAATCTACTATAATATACTGGAATACCTCCTAGGTGAGGGATGACTTACTCCTGTGCTTATAATGTGCATGGGGGGGATTTTGAAATTTGTGGGGAGAGAGCCCCTCTATTTATACCTGTTGGGAGCTCAGGGGACCCTCCATGGGAGCTGTCTTTTTGCACTTCAATTCCTCTTGATTTCATCACATGACTTTGTTTTTGGTGAGGAACTTTCTTGCATGGGTCAGGTGATTTAAGTTTGGTGATATTTTTTTCTCTGCACAGCCCCATTTATCACATTATGATGTTTTGGTGAGCTGATTATAACATGATATTCTTGGATTTTCCTTGCATGAATGAGGTGATTTCATTTTTGCTTGGGATTTTTCTTGTGCACAGCCTTTTTTCTGTCACATGATAGGCTGTTTGTGGGTGCAGTATCACATGATGACCTTTTGTTTCCTTTGCATGTCATATTTTAGGCTTTGTAGAAGTGGTTGTGTAATTTATGTGGGTGTCATGGCTGTGTTTCTTCTTTTTGAACTTCAAGATGAGGTCAGGTGATAATTTCTTGCACTTATTAGCTTACTGTTGTGTATGAGATGGTGTAATTTTTTAGTTTGACAAATTCTGTGCATAGTCATGTGGTTGAGATTTAAATAAGAGTGTGTACTGCATGCAGCCTGTTGTAACTAGTTTTGACTTGCATGAGTTGATAAGTGGTGTAAAGAATTTTGATGCTTTTTAAGGTTTCAAGTGGGGTTACTGTGGATATAAGATAAGGTACTCCTGTGGTTGTGTTGAGAATAAATTTCAGCAAATCCATGGAGTTGAGCTTTGCCTCATGTGACTTTTCTATGTTTAATGCAAGGCAGCTGTGTAATTCATGAAGGTGTCATTTTCATGCTGCATGAGTCCTGTGACTATAGAGAGGTGTAAATCTGGGTGGTGTGTGTAATTTAAAGGGTTGTACCTCATTTTTTTAACTAGTTTGCTATATGTAACTTGATTCTTACATATGCAGAATCAAATTTAATAATTTATTTAAACACATACACTTCCTTTTAGTGCCTGTGCCATGGTATTATGAATTAACTCCAGCTTCTTGCTTTAAAACTGACCTTTTGGTGTAAACTTTGACTTTAAGTCTGCCTTTGGGTTTAATTTGCTGCTTTTATAGGGTACTATGAGCTTGAGCCTGGTGAAAAAAATGGTATGGAATACCACAGTAGAAGAAACATTATTTTTTGCACCCTTTTGTGTTGATAAATTGAATTTTTTTGAATTAATTTCAAATGAAAGAAAAAACAATCCTAGAGAAGATATTTGAATAAAGTGTGCCTACACAGTGTGCTTCTGTGGTGCAAAGTTGGGCACCAATTGGTAAAAAATTCTTAGGACCAACAAAAGATGAGATCCAATTTGATGGGTCATTTTTGTGTAAGCCACAGCTCAAAAAAATGGAAAACTGGACACATTTTGAATTTGCAGATCATTCAAGGAATTAACCCCCTATTATAGATTTTTTTCTGATAAATAAACATATTGTTTCATTTAAACACTAGATTCCACATGCAGTTTTACCTTTTCTCACCACTGAGCAAAATTTGTGTGACCCAACTATAAATAAGCTAAAATTAATTTTCAATGTTATTACATTTCAAAATCTGCAAGTCATCAGTTTCAATTGATTCACACAAAATCTTATGTTAAGAATATTTCTTTTGATAATGAGGCATGATCTATAAGTTGAGGCTTATGCTCAATTGAATTTTTCACATGTGTTACAAAAATGAATTGGAAGTTGGATATGGATGTAAAATTTTGAAGGTTTTTGATTATGCAGCTCAATTAATATATAATTACTTTTGTGATTTTATAATTAAACTTAATAGGAAAATTAATAGATTAAGATATAAATTAATTTTGAATACTCAGCTTGTGGGGTAAAAGGAATCTTGGCTCAATGGATTCAGACTTCCCCTAGATCCTTGACTCCATTTATGGAGTGTCAAAAATCACATGAGAGCTAATTACTTTTCAAATCTTTCCAAATGGGTAAAACTACCCTTCATTTTGAAACAAACCTCAATAAATAAGCATTGGCTTCTTTATAGGGATTTTAAACATCTCCTGATGTGTTTCCAACCCTTGAAAATATCTTTGTCTATAAAAATAGCTTGTTTATAGGGTTAGAATAGCTAAAGCCAGTCTTTTGTAGTCTATATCAGGGTTAATTATATCATCATTATCTTTTTTTGTTCCCCATATTTTTCTCATGGCCTGTAAAATAAAATTAGACACTATAAAATAATGTCTTCATTTACCCACCTATTTTCTATTTTACAATACTTTTGATTCTATACTAGGGATTTTCTCTTTCATTTCCCTTCATAAGATTGGCCACTGTGATCTGAAGCCCCAGTGAAGTTTTACATCTTAGAAAAACCTTAGAGAGTAGTTAACACTCATTAATTATTAGAAAACCCTCACAAAAGAGGTTTTCCAATCATTCCAACCAAAATCATGTTCAGAATATCAATTAGAACTGTTTTCAACATAAAAAGAGTCAATGGTATGACTCTTGTCCACCCATCACCTCACATTCTTTCTTATCTTACATCACTAGGTGTGCTGTCATTTGTCATTGTCTCTCCAAATACATCATAAGGTACTAATACCCTATCAAGAAGATTTGTTAGATCTAATATCCATCACCATGAAGAAAAAAGCTGTCCCTGCCAGCAGGGGTAGCAGGTCCAACCTCCTTCCAACCCAAGTCTTAACCTTGGTTATAAGCTTGAAATATTTTTGCAGATAATTTCAGCCACATATTTGGTCATTAAGAATTCTACTCAATTGAAATGGAAGATAATGGATTTCTCATGACTTTTTTTGTTTTGTCATACCTTACATATCCATAATTAATTGATATAAGAGTTTCTGGAACTATAATAACTTACAACAGTGAAAACAACTCCATTAATTACAATTTGTGAAATGTTTCAAATACATTTTGGTTTCTTTTCCATTTGGAATAATTAACTCCTCATTTATCACCATTTCAAGCTATCAATTTGAAAGGTTTCTTTGAAAGAACTTCATTCTATATGTAAGATGTGTCTATAAATTTTTTGAAAATATTACTATGAATCAGCAATACTATGACTGTTCTAATGAAATATAATAATAAAATCATTATAACCACAATTCAATAATTAATTGATTAATTATTTCTTTTACTTGTTATACACTACCAGTGATTATAACAGTAAGCAGTAATTTTTTACAAGAATCAATTGTCACAGGGGCTCTAAAGGAAAACAAGAGTTGCCTGGCACTCAGAAATCAGGGAACTCACTTGGAAGACTCCAAAAGAATAAAGAAATAAAAATTTAAGAATAAATTTCTCCAAGAAATATTAAAGTTCAAAGATGAGATGAAATGAGAGAAATGAGAAGCCAAACAAGTAAGTCCTTAATAACTGTTTCAACCTGCCAAAATGAAAAATGGAGTTAGTAAGGATATGACCACAAAATATCCATTGACAGGCAAAGAAAGAAAAATAAAGAGGTTCCAAATGACTGACTTGATAATATAAGTATTCACTTAACAGAATGAAAATAAAATGAAGATACAATAAAATCAAAGTATATTAACTAACTGGGGGAAAGCCCCCAGGGTCAAAGGAGGCTGGCATATGGGAAAATGTGAGCCTTGAGGTATCTTTTACATACTTAAATAGGCCACAATTCTCACAAAAAGCAATTTTGAATTATGCATAACTCATAAGTCATGCATATATCCAAAATTCATCATTTTTGATTTCAGAAAAGATGAATAACCTGTTATTGAGTAGGTAAATCCATGGATTTAAGGCCAGATTTGGATTCTACACAAAAATTCACCTAGGGTAGCTCCATAGAATGAATAAGCTCAAATTAACTCTTTGAGGTGGTAAAATGGAAAATACTTCAATACCACATCATCAATACCACATAAAAGATCCGTGAAAATTTTTGTTTTTCTTAATTTCACGCCAAAATAATGGGAATGTGAGGAATCCCATGTTACATATACACTGAGAATAGTGTTATGCATGTTTTGAGCACTTAATATTATGGTATTCTGACATGGACTTTTGGGAAACTCATAGTGGATATCTCACTAAGCTTAAATTTCTATTTTGACGTGAAAAATAAGCAAGGGGGACAACAGACATCAAAGAGAGCCAGGGTAGCCAACTTCTGAGGCCTCAGAGGCGTGGACAGCTCCAAAGCTTGGATACATGGCTGATCTTGGCCCAATTAGTAAACTAAAACACTTTGGGAACTTGGTTACCATGTTACAACTACAGTAAATCTTAAGAAAATAGCAAATAACCTGCTATTTTGACGTGCCAAGGAGGTAAAAAGCTACTTAGACTCCTGTAACCATGTCAATTGTTAATGATTTTCCATGGATAAACCCCAGAAGAGTAATTAAAACCCTTTCTGGACTTTTATTCATTGATTTACCTCATAGCAACCAGTTAAACACTGATATTTGCAATTCTACATAGAAATGAGGTAAAAACTTCAAAGATTCATTAAAAATACAATTCTTAATTAATCTTTCTGAAACTTTCAGGACCAATGGAGAACTGTATTATATATAGTAAAACCAAAAATAACTACAGCTTTACTAGTAAAATTAAACGTTTTACGTAAAGTCCATTTTTGACTATTCTATGTGAAACACTGAATCTTCAAAAATTCACAGTAATTACAACCTGTGATGAAATTGGCAATAACATTGATAAATTTGAGAAATCAATGATTATTTTGGAATAAAAGAAGATTTACAGATGTTACTCCTTTTTTTTAACCATATTGGGGTTGGTAGTCATGTAAAAGCATCAATTAAGTGATAATCTTACATGACAACAGATGATGCAATCAATAATCCAAAAGGCTTTATTGTTTTCTCACTCACTGGTTTTTCAGTTTGCTCCATGGGACCCCTTTTTGAGCTGTTGTTGACTTAAAAGAGGCCTCTTCTTGCTGTTTTTTCCATATCATCATCTTATTATCATTTAAACCTTTATTACCAACAAGTAAGTATTAGTTATAGCTATTCTTAGGTGTTTTAAATCTTTCAGAATCAATCAGAAAGACGTGAAATCATATAATCCAACTATATATTGTTGTAATACTGTTATAAATTTATTTTGATCCTTAAAATCCACAATTCTACATCAAATCTCTCTATCTTATCTTTCAATAAGTTCTTTGGAATATTATTGAGTGATTCATTTTTAATTATTAAAGTTTTTCTCTAAAATTAGGTTTCATTCAAGAATTACCATTATAATTATTCTTTCAAAATATAATTATATATTAAAATAATTTATTATTTTGATAAAAGAAGTTTTATTATTAAAATCTTCTTGTAATTGATTCTTGTAGACAATTACTTGCTCACTGTTAAAATCACTAGTAGTGTTTAACATGTGAAAGAAATAATTCTTTAATTATTTCATTGTGGTTATAATAACATTTTGTTATTATATTTCATAAGAACAGTCATAGTACTGTTGATTACTAGTAATATTATCATCAGTTTCATAGACAAATCTTACAGAAAACATGAAAGCTTGACTCTTTCAGGCTGACAGCTGGTCTGTATTGAATCCTTGAAGCTGTATTGACTGCTTGATGAAGACTATACCTTTCCAAATTGGGAAATGAACTGGGTTGAATGAAATTTCCATGGTGTATGAATGAAAATACAGGTCTTGATGAATACAGACTGTACTGAATGAATTTGGTTTCCAAGGTGGATTGATGGAGCACTGACCCTTGGCAATTATTTTTGGAACTGCCTCTTTAATATCCTTTGAGAATAGACTTCCAGTATTCCATTGGAGGAATAGTGTGAATGAGAATAACCAATGATTGCTTGATTGTGTCATTGGTGTGTGAGATTGACACTTTTCTTTTAAGCATTGATGAATCCTCTGGATGATTTGCCTTGATGGCATTATGAAAAGTTGGAAAACCCATTTGATATTGGTGTCATTGTATTGCTGTTGAAAAAAGATTTATAATGGTGCATAACACCATTTATGGCACTTATGGTTATTGGAGGGTGTAAATGGCCAAAAGTCTTTTGGGATTGATGCCAGGAGAATATAAGTGAAAATTGGGTTTTGAGTGGCTTCAAAGGTGAAAGAGTGTTTTTGGGTGTTTTGCAAAAAATACACCTAATACAGCTTTAAAACTGTATTTGATCAAAGTGTGCAAAATGAAGAAATCTGGCAATTAAGCCCCAAATGGCCTAATATGGCCATTTGAGCATATTTCCAGTATTAAATGGGAAAATGGCAAATACAGCAAAGTGTGCAAAATGCACAAATCTGTATTTAAATATTAAAAAGCCATATACAGGATTTCGGGCTGTATTTTCCCTGTTGAATAGAAAATACAAAAGACTGTTCAAAATAAAACATGTCCAGGAATGGCCTGATGATGATGAAGGGGCCAGGTTGGTTCAAGATGATGAAATGACCATAAAGGCCAAAACAGAATGAAATGGCCATTTTGGCCAATGATTATGGATATGGCCAAATTTCTATAAATTGGATATGGCATGGATATGCCATATTGAGGTCCAAGAGGGTGAATTGCCATGGTTGTGACAGTACCACCCACATTGAAATGGTGAGCTCCTGAGCACCAATACAAGGTGAAGCCTGTTGAGGCTATTGGAAGGATGTTGAGAGAGGGATTCAAGAGTAATTACTAAGATAAAAGTTTGAAAACTGATATTAAGAAATTAACATATTACCTGGGACTTTCTTGATCTTCTTTTGACATTGGCTTCATGATTGATGTGATTAAAAATTGATTTATGATTTTGACATGAAATTTGACATGATAAAAGAAAATTTGAAAAATGAAAATACAATTAAAGTAAAAGAATGAAAATGAAAGAAATAAAATAAATAAAGAGAAATGAATTTTTTAGGAGGCTCCAATCTTGATCACCAATGTTAAAAATTGATTTGAATTGGCCAAGGACCTGGAAAAGAAGACTTGATTCCAGGTGCTCACAGAGTGGCAAAGGTGATGTTTTGAAAGATTTTAGACCCCTCAGGGAAGTGCACACCAGGAGAGGAACTTACGTTTGGTAATTACAACTACTTCCAGTGCCATAAAAAAACATTTTCTGAAAGAATGAATTGGAATTGGAAAGACTTGGAAAGAGATTGAAAAAAGGGATGGTCCCTTTTCCCAAGTGAAAATGGCCATAATTTTGGAATTGATTTTGAAAGCCAGGCCAAAGATCTGTGTCCAAAAATTGCAGAGTGCTCACAGAGTGGCCAAGGTGATGGTTACAGCAAAAAGGGTAGAATACCTTTAAAGGTGCATACCAGGAGTGGGACTTACTTTTGGTAATTCCTATCCCCCCAAGCACCATAAATAATCAAACTCTTTAAGAATTGTGTCCTGTCTTCTCAGGATATAAAGAATGAAAATCTTTGATAAGTTCAGGACAGTTCTTGAGGCTTTCAGCTGGTTCCCAAGTGGATATTTCTGGGTCTTGACTGAAACCTTTCCATTGCACCAAATACCATACTCTTCTTCTCTTGAGCTTTGAGTCCAGTATTTGACAGACTTCCCATTCCTCTTCTTTAATGATAATTGGAGGAGGAGGTCCTTGATGCCAATTTGGGATTGTTGATGTCTTTAATGTTTCCAGAAGTGAAATATGGAATACTGGGTGGATGGACTTTCATTGAGATGGTAGGAATGACTTCCAGCTTTCTCTAAGATCGGAAAAGGACCCAGCCATCTTTTGGAAAGTTTTCTGGTGGGTCTAGTTGATTTGATATTCTTGGAAAAAGCCATATCATGTCACCAGGATTGAAAACAGGTGGAGTTGCTCTACTTTTATCTGCATACCTCTTAAGCCTGTTTATGGAAACTTCAAGCTCTCTCTTGACATATTGCTGTACTGATTGGTTTTTTGTTGATAACTTTCCAGCAGGATTATCTTGAGCAATGTGAGCTGAGTCAAAATGAGGATCTCTTCCATATAAAGTGAAAAACAGTGATTGTTTTGTTGAAGAGTGGTCAGAGTTATTGTAGGAAAATTCAGCCAGAGGGAGCCAGGTGTTCCAATCATCTTGATGATAACTGACATACATCCAAAGGTACTGTTCTAGTATCTGATTTACCCTCTCTGTCTGTCCAGCAGTTTCTGGATGGTAAGCAGTTGGCAGATCTCTTGAAATCTTGAGTTGCTAACAAAGATTGGTCCAAAAGGAAGAAATAATAAGAGAACCTCTATCAATAACAATTCTTGAAGGAAAGCCATTATTTGAGAAAATATTCTTCATGAATAAATGTGCCAAATACAGTGAAGTTATTGAAGACCTTGTTGGAATAAAAACTGCCATTTTTGAGAATCTATCCACTATGACAAGGATTCAGTCAAAGTAATTGGACAATGGCAATCAAGTGATGAAATCCATTGAAAGAAAAATCCAAGGACCATTTGGAATTGGAAGAGGTTTGAGGAGTCCAATCTTCTTGTGATGGATATTTTTGTTTCTTGAACATTGTTTACAGGATGAGACATAATCCGTGATAAATTGAGTCATTCCAGACCAGTGAAAATCCCACTCGAAAAGTTTGAGAGTCTTCTCTTGGCCAAGGTGTCCAGCTAGAGGAGAGTCATGCCTCTTTTGAAGTATGCTTAGTTGAATTGTGTGGTCATTTGGAACCACCACCCAATCTTTGAACAGGAGAAGTTGGAAAGAGGAATCAACAGAATAATCTTGGACAGATCTACCTTTACCCAAATATTGAAGAATAATTCTATATTGTGAATATTTCCATAATTTCTTCTGGATTGAATCAATAAAATTTGAAAATGAATCCACCTTGAATGCAAAGAATTTTGAGGCTTGAATTCCATCTTTCTGGATTATTTTTTGATAATTCACTGGATTCTTGCTAATGAAAGCTTCCCCCCTCTCTGAGTAAGCATTGTCTCAACATGACAATGCATCTGGAAGGGTAGCCAAGTGGCCAGGGTGGTAAGTGATTGAGAAATGGAATTCAGAGAGGAATTAAGCCTGGCGGGCTTGATGGCAAATGAGAATCTTTGATGAAAGGAAATATTGAAGTGAAGAATGATTGGTGAGAACTTCAAAGGAGGAAGAAAGGTAAAGAAGGAAAGCTCTCCAGCACTTGAGAGCCCAGACTATTCCGAGGAGTTCCTTGTCATTAATCTCATAGTTGAGCTCTGCTGTAAAAAGCTTGCAAGTATCAAATGCAATGGGAGGTTTTTCTGAGTCAGTGACGTGACTCAGTACAGCACCCAAGGCATAATCGTAAGCATCAGTCTCTACAATGGTGGGTAGAGAAGGATTGGAGCAGTGGTAAAAGTCTCTTTGAGCTGATCAAGCTGTTGAAAAGCTTCCTCATTGAGGGGAAAACAGGAATCTTTCTTGAGGAAAATTGTGAGTGAACTAATCTTCTTTGAATAATTCTTGATGAAATGGCAGTAAAAGTTGGCAAAGACAAGGAATGGTTGAAGATCTTTCAGGTTTCTTGGAGGTGGAAAATTGAGAATTTGCTGGAATTTTTCTTGGTCCATCTTTAGGCCTTCACAAGAAACAATATAACCTAAATACTCTACACTAGAAACATGAAATAGGCACTTGGAGGCCTTAGCAAAAAGGTGATTGTCTCTGAGTCTGGAAAGAACAGTAGACCCATGAGTGACATGTTCTTCCTCAGATTTGGAAAAGACCATAATGTCATCCAAATAAACCACAACATAAAAATCAAGATGATCATAAAAAATATCATTTACAAGGTTTTGGAAAGAGGAAGGAGCATTGGTGAACCCAAATGGCACACCCAAATACTCAGAACTGCCATATTTAGTCCTAAAACAAGTTAAATGTTCATCACCTTCCTTGATTCTGAGCAGGTTATATGCACAATGCAAATAAATCTTGAAGAAGATAGAAGAACCATTGAAAACAGTGAGAAGCTGATTCATAGGAGGAACAGGCTACTTGTTCTTCCTAGTAAAAGCATTGAGTTTGTAGTAATCAACACACAAACAGAGGCCACCATCCTTCTTTTTGACAAAGTGGACTGGTTCTCCTGTTGAAGAGGAGCTTGGCTGGATGAAACTTTTCTCTAAATTCTCTGAAATCTAGGCCCTGAGTGTATCTGACTCTTGGTTTGATAAAGAGTAGATCACCCCAGCTGGAGGTAGAGACCCCTACAGCTCAATATGATTATCACAGGCATGGTGAGGAGGAAGTTTCTCTGATTTCACCTTGGAGAATACATCCAAGTACTGGTGATAAGAAGAAGGAATAACCTTCATAACAGTTTCTATTTCTTCTGGATCTTCCTCTTCATCCCACAACTCCTCTAGGGAGTCATGATAAGATGAAGGAAGGAGGTCCATATTCCCAAAAGAGAGATGGAGTGAAGATACAGAATTATCTTCTCCAAAATCTTGAATCTCTTTGAAGACTTCATCCCTTGAGGCTAGTAATGAATGATGGGAATTAAGGATAGGAATATGGACAGAAGATGACAATGATGATGTTCTAGAATCACCAACCAGAGCTGCACATGATTTTCCAGAAGAAAAATTATTAATAAAAGATTTAGAAGGATCATGATAGTCCTTATGATCAGAATTAAAGGTGATCAGCCCTTTCCTCAAATAAATAGATGGATTAAAATGATTAAGAAAGTCAAAGCCAAATATGAGGTCTTCTCCCTTTGGAGTATCAATGACTAAAAAGTCCCATTCAAAGCTTGGGAAGGATGGAAGCTCAACCATATATTTGGTATGGTGAGTCACAAATAAGCAAGGGAACTCAGAGGAGTCAAAAATGATAAGAGGAATCTTCTCTGGGAGTTCTGACACAGTCAAAGAATACTTGTGAAAAAACTGCTTTGCCATAAATGAGTTGGTAGCACCAGATTCAATGAGAATACTGTAAAACACATCAGAGAGAGAAGAAAAGACAAAAAATTCTTAAAGAATTCTTGAAACCAGTTTTCAGAATGCACAATTGTGCTCTGGATAGAAAACAGTGAGGACAATTTAACAAAAAATGATCTTCACTCAGGCTTTTCCCTGGTTGGAAAATTTGCCTGACAGTTGGGAAAGCTGGTTTTGAGGTCTTTTGAAACAAAACGCAATAATACGCTTCCCACCACAATAGGTACATTAAACCTCCTTGATGCTTCTTTCTTTTTCAGAATTCATCAACCTGAAATCTTTATTCAATAAAGAAGAATGGGGCTTGTCCCTCTTCTGGAAATTCTTCTTCTTTTGACTTGAGCTTGAAGAATTTTGAGGATGAGAAGAATTTGACCTTGAGGCTTCTGGCTACTTCTCTTGATTATGACTCTTTTCATTTTGCCTCTCATGGTATCTGGTATCAATCTCCAGGGTAATATCCATTAAGTCTTGAAGAGAGTCAATTCTTGAAGGATGGAAGGCCAATTGATCCAAAATCCTGGATGGCAATCCCTTCCTGAAATAATGGATGAGAGCTCTTTCACCCCAATCTCTGATTCTTGATACCAAGCTTCTAAAATAAGAAATGAATAATGATACATGTCCACCTTTGTTAATTTTTAAGGAATCCAACTCTGCTTCAGCCTTTCTGACTTCATTTGGGTCCCCAAATAAGGTTAAGAGTTGAGATTCAAAAAAAGTGCAAGAATTGAGGAGGTAGCTTGGGTTTTGATTGTTGAGATTGGAAAGATAAGGCTCAATCCATTTTGCAGCCCTTCCAATTAAGGATGAAGTGACATAAAGGACTTTCTTTCTGTCTTGAGAGAAATTTGCAAGATCATCATGAAAGATTAATTGACAAGACTGAATGAAACCTCTGACTTTGAAGGGTTGAGTCCCATCAAAGAATTTTGGTGCCTTCATAGATGGAGTCTTTAAGGCCAGTGGTCTTGATGCTTCAGAAGATGAAGCTGCTTGAAGATTGGCCATAATTTGGGTCATTTGATGCATGATTACCAATAAAGATGGTTCAGACTGATGAGAGACATTATAATTAGAATGGGCTGGGGTTGGCCCTCCAGTACCTTGGGATTCCCCCACAGGAGCAGGAACACCTTCAGCACGTTCACACTCGTCCTCTTCCACATAATTCTCCTCCTCCTCTTTACCATCTTCACCAGGACCTTTGAAGGTGGTACTTGAACATCCTGGAAAACCACCAACTACTCCTGAAAAAGAACTTGATCTTCTTGGCCCTCTTCCTTCCTGTATGGATGGTGCTGCTCCTTCCAAATGGGGCCCTCAGTTGAGGAACTGCTGGGGTGCTGTCAAGAGAAACTTTTGGAGTTACAGTGAGAACAGCTTGAGCTCTTGCCTGAAATCTTGTCTGTCTTGCAGCAGGTGAGTGTTGTATAGTTATGATTTCAGGAATGAAAATGAAATGAAATTAATAAAAATTCAAAATTTGAAGATGAAAAGCTTGAGGCAAATCAACAGGAAACTTGAAATCAAAATCAATGAATTAAAATGAAATCTTGAGGTAAATAAATCAATCAAATGTAAAAATGAAATCTTCAAGTCAATAAATCAATATGTCAAATGAATCAAAGCCAAAATCTTGCAGAAACTCAATAAATAAAATGAATTCTTGAGGCAACAATCAATTTTATGTCAAAATTCTTGATGTGAAAAAACAGAAAAACAATTAAATCTTCAGGTCAATCAATTCTCTTGAAGTCAATATCAGTTATGTAAAATCAATCAATCAAATCAAATTAAGTTAGTTCTTCTTTGAAAATCAAAATTCTTGAAGAATAAATCAATATGAATCTTGATGTGAAGAATGGTTCTGAATGAATTTTGATGAGAAATTTGAAAATCAACTTTGAAATTAAACCCCAGATTATGAATGGAATTAATTTGATGATTTGAAATAAGATTTAAAATGAGAAACAAAAAATAAAATTGGTTCAGCTTTCAATTTCAAAAATTAAGAATGAATGAGAGAAAATTGAGACATGACAATGAATCATACAGTTCATAAAAATTGAAGAGTCATAATTTTGATGAAATGATTGAATGAAATTATAAAGAAATGATGAACAGAATGAAAAGAAACTATGAGTTAATCTTTATCATGTCACAGGGGCTCTAGTGGAAAACAATAGTGGCCTGGAACTCAGAAATAAGGGATCTCACTTGAAAGACTCCAAAAGAATAAAGAAATAAAAATAAAAGAATAAATTTCTCTAAGAAACATGCAAGTAAAAAGATGAGATGCAATGAGAGAAATGAGAAGCTAAATGGCAAAAGAGTTAACCAATTAAGTCCTTAATAGCTGTTTCAACTTTCCAAGATAAAAAATTGAATTAGTAAGGATATGACTACCAAAGATCCATTGACAGGCAAAGAAAGAAAAAGAAAGAGGTTCTAAATGACTGACTTGATAATATCAGTATTCACTTAACAGAATGAAAATAAAATGAAGATAAAATAAAGTCAAAGTATATTAACTAACTGGGGGAAAGCCCCCAGGGTCAAAGGAGGCTGGTATATGTGAAAAGTTGAGAGCTTGAATCTTTCAGGCTGAAAGCTGGTCTGTATTTAATCCTTGAATCTGTATTTACTGCTTTATGAAGTGTATACCTTTCCAAATTGGGAAATGAACTGGTTTGAATGAAATTTCCATGGTGTATGGAGGAAAATACAGGTCTTGATTAATCCAGACTGTAATGAATGAATGTGGTTTTCATGGTGTATTGATGGAGCACTGACCCTTGGAAAATTGTTTTGGAGCTGACTCTTGAATATCCCTTGAAAATAAACTGCCAGTATTCCCTTGGAGGCATACTGTGAATGAGAATAACCAATGATTGCTTGATGGTGTCATTGGTATGTGAGATTGCCACTTTTCTTTTGAGCCTTGATGAATCCTCTGGATGACATTCCTTGATGACCTGATTAAAAGCTGTGATAGCCATTTGATATTGGTTCCATCGGATTTCTGGTGAAAAAAGATGCATAATGGTGTATAACACCATGTATAGCACTTTGGGTTCTTGGAGGGTGGAAATGGCCAAAGGTCGTTTAGGATTGATTCCAGGAGTATATAAGTGAAAATTGGGTTTTGAGTGGCTTCAAAGGTGAAAGAGTGTTTTGAGGTGTTTTTCCAAATGAAGCTAATACAGCTTTAAAACTGTATTTGTGAAAAATGCACAAATCTGGCAATTAAAAGGGGAAAATGGCCTAAAATGGCAAATACAGAAAAATGCGCAAATCGGTATTTAAATCTTAAAAAGCCAAATACAGGCTTTTGGGATGTATTTTCCCTGTTGACTGGAAAATACAAAAGACTTACCAAAAGCAAACATGGCCAGGAAAGGCCTTATGATGATGAAGGGGCCAGGTTGGCCCCAGATGATGAAATGACCATAAAGGCCATAAAAGAATGAAATGGCCATTTTGGCCAATGAATTTGGATATGGCTAAATTGCCATAAACTGGAGATGGCGTGGATCTGCCATATTGAGGTCCAAGAGGCTGAATCCCATGGCTGTGAAATCAATTAAAAGAAGTATTAAACAATAAAACTTCTTTATTAAAATAATTTCATTATTTTAATATAGACTTATCTTTTACAAGAAGAATTATAAATATAATTCTTGGAGAAAAAAAATAATAGAGAGAATCTTAATAATTAATTATAAGCCACTCACTAACGCTCAATGAACCTTGGAAAGAATATGGTAGCGAGATTTGATGGATAAATTGTGGATTTAAGGGATCAAAATTGATTTATAACAATATTACATAAATATATAGCTGATTTATGGGATGTCATGTCTTTCTGATTGATTCTAAAAGAATGAAACACTTAAGAAAAGATTTAACTAATACTTACTTGTTGGTAACCAAGATACAATTGGATAATACAATGATTTGGAAAAACAAAAAGAGCAATCCTATTTTAAGTCAACAACAGCTCACAGAGACCTGCCATGGAGAAAACTGAAAATCAACTGATTGAGAAAACAATAATCCTTTTTGGATTATTGTTTGCATCATCTGTTGTCATGTAAGATTATCATAATTACTTAATTAATGCTTTCACGTGAGTACCAACCCATTTATGGTTGAGAATAAAAGGAGTAATAACTGTAAATATTCTTCTATTTCAAAATTAACATTAATTTATCAAATTTATCAATGTTATTGGAAATCTCATCACAGGTTGTATTTTCTGTGAATTTTTGAATATTCAGTTTTTCTTGTGGAATCATCAAAGATGGACTGTAAGTAAGACTTTAAACTTTACCTATGAAACCATAATTCTCTGTGATTTCTCTATAACTCATACCATTTTCCATTGATACTGAAAGTTTCAGAAAGATTTATTAAGAATTGTATTTTTAATGAATTTTTGAAGTTTTTACGTCATTTCTACATAGAATAGCAAATAGCACAGTATGGGATGTTTCTATGAGGTAAATCAATGAATACTAGTCCAAAAAGGGTTTTAATTACTATTTTAAGGTTTATCCATGTAAAATCATTAAAAATTGACATGGTTACAGGAGTCTAAGTTTCTCTTTACCTCTTTGTCACATCAAAATAATGGCTTATTTGCAATTTCCTTATGATTTAATTAGATTTTGACTTGGTAAATAAGGTTGCAAAAGGCTTTAGTATACTAATCGAGCCATGATCAGCCATTGATTCAAGCTTGAGATCTATCCATGCCTTAGAAGCCTCAGAAGTTGGGTACCCTGGCCCTCTTTGATGTCTTTTGTCCCCCTTAGCTATTTTCATGTTGAAAATAGAAATTAAGGCTTCAAGACTGATATCCACTATGGGTGTATCAAAGCTTTATGTAAGAATACCATAATATTAAATGCCACAAACATGCAAAACACTATTATTAGTGTATATGTAACATGGTATTTCTCACATTCCCATTATTTTGGCATGAAATTCAGAAAAACAAAAACTTTCACAATTCTTTTATGTGGTATTGGAGTATTTTCCATATTACCACCTCATAGAGTTAATTTAAGCTTATTCAATATATGGAGCTTCCCTAGATGAATTTTTTGTGTAAAATCTAAATTAGGCCTTAAATACATGGATTTACTTACTCAAAAAAAAAGTTATACATATTTTTTGAAATCAAAAATGATGAATTTTGAATATATGCATGACTAATGGGTTATTCATAGTTCAGAATTCATCTTAAAGATACCTATGGCCTATTTGGGTATGTATAATATACCTCAAGTCTCACACTATACAAAGAAATTCATAAGTAAAAGTAAAACTTTTCCATCCAAATAAACCATTATAATATGTTTTTTCATGTCTTACATACTTCAGATACCTTTGGAAGGGTATATCAAAACATTTAAATATTCTTTTACTAAAGACATGATCAATTTTCTATTATACATTCATATCCATTATTTTTTGGAACAAATTATTTCTGAAAATATTTTTAGCTGAATTCAAACCTATTAAGATGTATAATTTGTGGTCAGAATTCTGTTTTTAAATTATTTTATTCTTCCCTTGATTTTTGGATATATTCATGTAAAGTCTATTATTGTGTATCTGAATGTTTCTTCCATTTAATAGAATTTTTTTTAATTATAAAAAGTCTTTTCCAAATTCAATGTCCTTACATGTTGAGCTTTATCATCTTTGAAGGTTAGAAAAAAATTTGATTATATGTTTGAATTATTTAATATTTTCTAATAAATTATTATATTCACACTCAATAATTTCCCTAATTTTCTATAAAAAAATGTCAGATTCTAATAGTGTTCAATTTTCAAAGTTCCCCTTTCTGTTTCATCCCTCTTAATATTTAATCTCATTTATGTATTCCCAGGAATTCCAATTTGTTTTATTAGTAAAAATCTTGTACATTTTGGCATTTCTTTTGAATTCATTTTTGTCACAAAAAACAAGGATGTCATTTTTGAAATTTCTTTCTTCTCAATTTGTGGTTTCCCTTAATTATATATTTTTGATCATTGGAATCAACAAACTCTTGGATTTTTGCCTATCATTCCCAATTTTCTAAATTTTGTCAATTTTTTCAATTTTCTTTGCCTTTTTGAAATTTTTATTCTTTATTTTTCCATTTTGTCTTCATTGTTTAAATTTTTTTGGTTTTAATTTTATTCTGTTTTCATATTTTTTCAATTCTTTTAATTTTATTTTTTAAATTTCTTTTCATTTGATTTTTTCATTTCTTATTTATTTAACTCTCATTTTTTGTCCCTTTTTTTTGTTTTTGTTTTAATTTTTTTTATCTTTTTTTATCTTTTTTTTAATTTTTTTTTGGGGGTGGCAACACTTAAAATCAGTGTTTTTATACTAATTTGGAGTGTTTCAACCCCAACAAGGAAATTAAAAAAAATCAAAAATTTAAAAGAAATTGAAGAAAAAGAAATCAATAAAAAAATAGTAAAAAAGAACCACAAAAAAAAAGATAAATATATATATATATAATTAACAAAAGACCACCAAATGAAAAAGAACTAAAAAAATTGAAAAATTGGAAAAAATTCAAAGTAAAAACAGTATTGAAAAAAAGAACTGTAATGAAAATGAAAGAATGAAAAATCAAAAAAAAAACATTAAATTAAAAAACTAAAAAAAGAACCAAAACAATGGAAAAGAGTAAAAAATTGAAAATCAAAAATACTTGAAGTTAAAATACAAACAAAATTGGAAATTCAGGCTGAATGTTATGAAAAACTAAAAATGAATCAAAATTAAATAAACATTCCCAAAAAAATACAAATATCAACAGAAGCCAAAATTTCAAAATAAGAAAAAATTACCAAAACAACAAGATGTCATCATTAAAATTTAAAAAATACCAGGGAAATGGTTTCAAAAATACATAAAAAATTCAAAAAATCATTAAGATTGGGATTACATTAGTCAAATATGGAAATAATTTCACAAGAAATTATATAAAAAGAAAGAAAATAAAAAAAGGTTCAGAAATAGTTTTGAATCACAAAAAAGACTTTGATGCAAGAATTGGTCCATATATATCACAAAAAAAATTTTTTTGATTCAAGAAATCACTGTTGATTAAAACAAATTTAATTTAAAATTGTATTGAGACTTCATGAAAATCCCTTAACATCATTTGGTGACATTGGGAAATATTTTTGAGTCAAATATGTCTCTAATTTAAACATCATTGATAAGATGATACAGGATCTTTTGGTAAATTTGTGCAGTCCAATTTATGTGTCAGTGATAGAAAGAAAGAAAAAAATATATATTCTCATATATTTTGTAATTTAGGAATGTATAAGAGAAATGAATTGTGAAATCTTTTGATATCCAAATGCCTTCCAGCTTGGTTGCAACCTGGAAAGTGATAGTGGGTTTGACAAGGTTCTGACCAAAGTTTCAATTAAGGTGCACATAAGCTTCATCTAAAACTCCAAAGAGAACACCAACTATTTCAAAAAGGTGTGCATGACCTATTTTTTCATATTTTGACCTCTTGAGGAGTTCATATTTTCAAAAATGAGAAAATATTTATCCCATTTCACACTTTATTTAATATATGATATTTAAATGACAAAGAAATATCTGATTTTCTTTGAATACAATATCTGAATGTTTTTTATCAACCCCTTTTTGCAATATAACTTATTTTGATAATATTGAAAAATACTAGATAGAGGGATTCACAGCAATATCAATGTGGCAAAGCTTGACAAGCAAGGCACTTTAAATATTCATTCCATATAGTTTCTGGGAATATGTGAGAATAAGAGGTATAGAAGCTATAATTAAGTATTTATTTCCACTGGGATGAGGCACACAATATACGTTCAAATTTTTACTTCCATTACTTTCATGATTCTTCCTCCCAATAAAAAAAACAAAAAATTGGCATATATAATTCATTAACATTGTTTTGCATTTTTAACCATTTAGTAAAATAAAATTTAAAAAACAACACTTTGTACAAGAGAAAATTATCCTTTTGTATTTATGAAATAATAATCAAGATTTAAATTATTTTATGAAGTGGAAAGCTGCTTATTCAGCTTAAAATAGTCTATTATTAGAAATATTCATAGAAATTTTTTTTTGATTAATTGATAGAGTAAAACTCATTTTCAAGAAATTGAAGACTTTCATAAATATGGGCTGAATTCATAGTTAATAAAAATAATGCTAAATCAAGGACTAGTACCAAATTGTAACATAGGAATATGCATAAATTCATATGTAAGCAAATATTTCAAATTCTGAATAAGACTAATATTTTGAAGTAATCCTTGAAGACGCTCTGGAGCAAAACTCAATTGTGATATTCTCTTTCAATATTTCTTATAGGAGCTCAAGGGGTTGTGTATTATCTCTTCTAGAAATAAGTGATTATGTTGACCTGTATAGTTATTCAAATTGTAATCTTTAATTTATTGTTGGTTTTTAAAAAGGGAAGTAAAGAATGTATTTAAAGTATAAAACTGTAAAAAACACCTAAAGGGTATTACTCCTTTGAAATATCTGGTAGGGTATCTTTGGAAGCATGACAATTTACACCTTTAAGGCTGAAGACATATATATCATGCAATAGATTTTTAAATTTTGGAATTAAATTAAATTATCAACGGAGATGAGTTTTACCATTAATTTGAGTTTATTATATAGATCAAACTGTCATCTAAGAATGTTTCTGAAAATTTGGTTCATTAATAAATTATTCATTAAAACTTATTAATTAAATGTAGAATTATTTGATGGAGTATATTGGTCTTGCACCAGAATGTCAGATTTGTGTTTGCATAATATTAAACAATCCTTTATTTGGGGCTAAAGATTGAACACACTCATTGGATGTATAAAATTGAGAATTGGATTTTTAGTTTATAATTTCTTTTCAATCTTCATATATTTCTATATCTATCAGAGATTAAATTTATTCAAGTTATATCAAATCTTTTTATGAAAATTAAAGCATAACCTTTCTGTATTTAATCTAACTTTGGCAAAAAATCTTCTAACCTTAAAGGTAGTTATGGAAAGAATGAATATTTTTTCCAAAGAGCTTTAGCAATTTGCACTAAAATCAATTAACTTTTTTGTACAGAATCAGCATATATAAAGTAATTCAATCCTAATATCATTCACTTCCTTATTGAAAAAAATAATTATAGTGAGGTTAATTAAACATTTTAATAATTATAATATCCCCCATTTCTAAAACTGTGTTCACAGTATCAGAAATAAATTTCAGGAAGGAGATTTGATTTGATTGACTTCTGTATACAAAGAGTATAGTGCTGAATAAAACTTTAAGTTAATATTTGAATAGAAGAGATTATAAGTACCTAAGTATTCCAATTGAGAATATATGTTGTGATTTCATCATTTTCTGAAAAAATAAACCAAATACAATAACCAAAAATACTATTGAATTTCAATTTGAAAATGCTGTAGGCTCTTCCAAACACATTGAATCAATTACTTTCTTAAAAAAATGAAACTTTCATATAAAAGTAGAATTTTCTGACAAGACTTTTGATATATATATCTAGAAAGTAGCTCTTATGTCACAGAGTAATTGGATTGTTAAAAAGTAATTATTATTTGATTATATTTATCATACAAAAAAACTCAAAAGGTGCTGAAGCTCTCCTATTTGAAAAAGTTATGGTAATTTTTCCTTCCATATCAGTATAAAAAAAGTTATCTTTTGAATCTGATGAGCCAAGAATAATTTTGAGACAATGTATTTGTAAAGCAGTGTCTTTGTGTGAGCCTTAAAGATATTTTCATATACCCAAAAGACCACAATAAACAAAATAAGATATAAATATAAATAAAATAAATTTATTTATATTAGCAAAATAAAGACTAAAATATAAATAAAAATTTATATATAAAAGTAAAAATTTAATTATAATTTAAAATAAAAATTACATTAAATTTTGAAATTGTGAAAATGCATTTTTACTTGAAAGAATGAATTTTTAATAAAGATTAATGAAATTAAAACATTTTTGGTAAAAATTTAAATAAAATATATTATGAATTTTCATGCAATAAATAAAGGGTGTTGGTAAACACACGTAAGCTTTTAGTAAAAACACGTAAGCCCTTACCTGTTTTTACTAAAAATGTTGGGCCCAAAAATGACAATAACAAGGCCATTTATGGAATTTTTAAGGCTATAAATGCCATTAAAAATGCCATTTATGGAATTGGTAAGGCTATAAATGACATTAATAATTCCATAAATGGCATTAATAGCCTTAAAAATGCCAGTCATGGCATTGTTAATGTCATTTATAGCCTTAAAATTTCCATAAATGGCATTGTTAATGTCATTTGTGGCCTTAACAATGCCATAAATGGCATTAATGGCCTTCAAAATACCATAAATGGCATTAACAATTCCATTGATGGAATTAATAATGCCCTTTATTGCATTTATAATTCCATAAATAGGCATATTTCATTTAAAAACCACCCCTTATGTCTTTTTAACATATAATTACGTGTTTTTACCATAAATTGGTAAAAACACGTAAGTTTTTAGTAAAAACATGTAAGGGCTTACGTGTGTTTACCAACACCCTAAATAAATTTAAGAAAATTCCTTCACCATTGGACTCCTCATAAAAAGTAAGGTGGGGTCACCTCTAGGTAAATTTCTGTAACTCAACTCTAAATAAGCTTAAATTAAGTTTTTAGTATTTTCTGTACAAAAGTTAAAAATCCTCAAAACCTTAATTTAATTCACACCAAATATGGTGTTAACCATCAATTTTTGTGTTAAAATTGAGGTGTTGTGTGTAGTTTAGAAGGTATGAGGAATTGAAGTATTTTCAATTGAAATGTCAAAATGTGCATGTGTATTACATAAGTGAACTGTAATTTACATATGAGGTATCAATTATTACAGTTGTGTACTGTGAAAACTCAATTGAATTTTATGTGTAAATTACAAGTGTATTACATGATGAGGAATTAAAGAAAAAAGAAATTGGAAAGATCAATTCTGGGGGGGAAGGAACTCTAGCTCCAAGGGGGACCCAGACCCCAAAATCCTTTCTGAAAGGCGTGGGATGTCAAAATCCATACAAAATTTCATTACTAGTGGCCTGAAATTGAGTAACAGGGTCTGTGACTCAATTGATGATGAGGTTTTGATACCAACCAGGGCAGTTTTAACTGTTGCCAAGAGGGTTAAGCTACCCTTAAGTTAAGACAATCTTATTAAAAACAGTTTTAACTTGTTTCTACCACTCTTACACACATTCTGACGTGTTTTGAAGGCTCTAGACCAGGTATTACTATAGTAATGGCTGATTTAAGGGTCTAAAAGGGCTAAAACCAGCCTTTTTTGGTCTAAGCCAGGGTTCAATGATTCCATAATTGGATTTTCTGTTTTCAGAGTATTTTCCACGACTGACACAAGTAAATTTTACTTTTGGAGTAAGAAAATTGATGGCTATAAAAGAATGTCTTCTTTGCCCCACTTTTCTCTTCTTGTTAGAATCTTTTCCTTTTATAATTAGTTTAAACACTATTAAACCAATCAATAAGAGATTCCAACCACCCTTTTTAAATCAATTTAAACCTTTTGACCATTTGAAAAAGCTATTATAATCATTGTTTGTAACTCTTATAATCATATTTACCCCTTGAACCACCCCAAAAATTAATTAAAGCATCTTTCATCACTGTTAACTTTGTCACTTTGTTTCCAAATTCACCCTGGTCACTTTTGGGTGTTTCTCCTCTTTAAATATCTTTTTAAAGACTTTGTTCTTTATTCAATTGTTTGCAGTTCTTTGCTCAATTAATTCCAATTGAAATTGCTCTTGAAGAAATTTCTTTTGTAGCCTTATATATCTCTTGTAGAGTATTTTTGGATAACTTTTTATTGTTGGTAAAACAATAAATCTTTATAATATTATTTTTTATACTTATAAAGTTAAAAGCAGTTAATTTGGTGTGTTTTCTCTTAAAAAAACTATTTCTTACTATTTTTAATTATATTTCACCTTATACAAATTTTGAGAAAAGGAAAAGTACTTGATTTTTATTCAAAGTTTCATATCCACACCTTACACTTTTATTATATGATCATGGGAAAATCTTTGGCAAAATTTAAAATATTGAAAATAGGATTCATTTCATTTTTATTTGTTGAATTACATAAGATGGAGATTGAATTCAAGTCAGGGAAAACAAGGATATATCAAAAATTTCAGTGTGAAGGGAAACATCTATTCAATAGAAGATAATAATGATGAGGAAGTTTAATAATGATGAAAATTTACAGTAATTTTGATTAATAATTTCAGTTCAGTGACTAAAATTGAAATTTTGGTAGGAGAATAGTTTTCAATAAATCATGTGAATGGAGATGGCAAAAGAGGAATCTGAGGAATAGTGATGTAAGATGTAATCTTTAGCTGAGAGTAGCCTTAGAATGGAATTTGTTTCTCTATTTTTGAATCCAAGAAATTGAGGGGAAGAACTTACTTTTAAAAATATTTTCATATAAAACACTTCAATTGAGTTAAATGTCAGAAATCTTCCAACCACAAAAATCCAGCTTAGAAGATGACCAAATGAAAATAGAAAGTTAGAACCCAGTATAAAGCAAGCTTAAAGCTGGGTTTTACCTGCTACCCCTGCCAGTGGGGATAGCTTTTTTTCATGGAGAATATTTCAAAAATATCAACTCACATTGTTTCTTATCTTAGAGAATTAGGTGTGCTGTCATCTGTGATTTTCTCTCCAATCAAATCATAAGGTACTAATAACTTATTAAGAAGTTGTTTTTATAGGTTATGGGAATAGATGCAATAATTGGTTCCGCTGCACAGAAGAATGGGATACACATTCTTTGCAAAAAACACTTTGAATGGGATGCCACCATCAGGAAATTGTTTTTATACATAGCCTTCCTAGACTATGCTGAAAGTGACTCCAATACACCATCAGAATCAACATTGGACCTCTTTCTAAAATATAAGGAGATGAAACAAAAGGATTCTGGTGTTATTTGTCAATCACTCAACACCAACAGCCATGCAAAGTTTCTCACCAATGAAAATGAAAAAAGTTCCTTAGAACTATATACTACAGTCTAATCAAAGTAAAAAATGGGCTAGAATCTGTTTTGATTTACTATTTGTCACCTGCAGGGATAATGGATTACAGAAATGTGTCAGTAATATCAGAATTCAACTCATGAATCTTAACTCAGTGCGAATTTGTGTAGGAAAACCACCAAGTCTAGTTGATATTTCGGATGAGTTATTAGCCAAAATAATCACCATAAAGCTTTCAGCAGGATATGATAACCTGAAAAGAATCATATATGACACACAACCCTTGGAGACAGTCAAAGTTGTCTCCAAAATTGATGACTACATTAGAGACATCTATTCAACCGCAAAAGAGAATGATTCAAGTCAACAGATTAAATTTGAATTTGCATACAAAGCACAGAACTTTGCCTACTGAAGCAATGGGACTCATATTCCCTTGTCCAAAAATTCTATTGAAGAATGCAGACAGCTCAAAAACAAAAACAAAAAACAAGAAGAAACACTACATAAAGAATAAAAAGAAAGCCAAATCAGCAAACAAAAACCAAGAATTGATGCTTGAAGAAAGTCACTCTTCCTCTGAGGAGAATCTTTTAGTTAGGTACTCTAAACCTTTTGTAAAAAAATGCAATTCTTGAAGTTTAAAACCTTATCTTTATACTACTGCCACAAGCCATATGGTAGGAGATATGGGAGTTTTTTTGACGTACACTAAGAAAAAAATGATTGTAAAAATTGGCCAATAGCTTACAAACACCGGTACTAGGACATGGTAATTTTCAATTTCCTTTGAACAACAATAAAATAACATTACACTATCTTCATATAACAGAATTAGTAGAGACCCTTATCAGCATGGGGAAACTCTGGGGGTTGGGTTTTACAATTCACAAAACAAAAAACCATTTATTTTCCATTAAAAAAGGCAATAGTATACTAATTAACAGAAAAGTATCTGACAATTTATTCATCCTCAACATAAAAATCTGTTGGAGTATGTTATAGCTGCTCTTAAGCATGCTTGCACACCTGCTGCACCATGATTAGGCAGGGCTAATACATAGTCAAAGCAGGCATGGCTTCTTCACTCACTGATCATCTGCAACAAGCACTTAGCTCAATTGGTAAGAGAATTGCTCATGAATGTCGACGATGAGGGTTCAAGTCCCTCAGTGCTTGGTATTCATGGATTAAGGTTGAGATACCGAAACCAACTCTGTCATGGTAGCAAGATTTAGTTGATTCAATAAACACTCTAGCTAGTGGAAGTAGTCCATTTTCCAATTGGATTACTAAATACTAAAATGACATAGCCTGTGATCAACTTTCTGTCTTCCTTGTCATTTGCATACTCTGCATCAGCCCATCTGGTCAATTCTTCCTTGATTTATTGTTGTTTGTAGACTGAACACTCATTCTTTGTTCCCTTCATATAGTGAAGCATGTGTTTCAAAGAACTCCAGTGGAATTGGTTCGGCTTAATTGAGTATTTGGAAAGCTGATTTACTGTGAACAGTACATCTGGTTGAGTATGGTGAGCTAGATAGTTAAGGCTTCCAATGGCCTGTTGAGATAGAGTTACTTTGATAACATCATCCAATAAATTACACCCTATTTCATTGAGGAAATTCCCATTACAAGGGGTCTTGACTGCCTTACAATCCTCCATTCCAAACTGTCTGAGAAGCTTAACAATCAAATCTGTTTGATTAATTTTAAGCTCATTCTTGCACCAATTTAGATTATAGCCTAAGTGTTGCACAGGCATCTTCTTGTATTTCAACTTTGGAATTTGGTTTAACTTATTGGGGAAGACAAAAATAGCATTTTCTGACTTGCTAATAATGAATCCATCATCAACATGGATGTGGAGGAGAAGAATTTTGTCACTGTTAACAAACAGAGAATTGTCTTATTGTGCACTTGCTAATCCAAGATTGCTCAAGGTTGCTGTAATTTTTGCCTTCCACATATGTGGGGCCTGCTTAGTGCTGTATAATGACTTATGGAGTTGCCAGACCCAGCTTTCTTTCCCCTTTGCCTCATAACCTTTCACCTGTTTAAGATACACTAATGCATCCATCCCACCATGAAGAAAAGCAGTTTTTATGTCCAATTGATAGGGAATATAGTTTTAATTCACAACCAATGACAACATAAACTTAAATTTTTTGTTTCTTTCAACGGAGGCCCAAGTATCATAGTAGTGCAACATATGTTCTTGATGATTTCCTAACGCAACCCACCAATTTTTGTATTGATACACTTCACCATGTTCACTTCTTTTATGGGAAAGTTTCCACATTCCTCAAATGACTTTTGCTGGTTTAGTTGGATACAGCATGAGTTCACCAGTATTATGCAAGGTTAGTGAGTGGTATTCCTCATCCATAGCCTTTTTCCATTCTGGTGCTTCAATTGGATCAATCAAAGCTTTTGAGTAAGGCACTATGTCTGCAAGCAGCAGATTATCTCTGTATTGAGTATTTCTTTTTCCTGTTATGATATTATCTTCATTAATTGAACTGGAGATGTTTCTTGGTGCTTCATTATAGTACAGCACATCCTCATAATTTTTTGAATGTTCAAGTGTGGCTGAGGTACTAACTTGTCTTGAGGTGTTTTGGGTGTTGAGTGGTTGACCTGGTGACTGAAAATCAGTTGATTGAGCTAGTGGTTTACTTGTTTTTGAACTGTTAATTCACAGCTTGATCCTTACGGATGAGACACTTCGAAATTGTAAGGTTTGTCTATGAAACTCTTGATAATAGTAGCAAAATCAAGAGTACTATGACTGTCCTCAATAGAAATATATAATATAATAAAATATTATAACCACAAATTTGAAAATAATTATTAAAAATAACTATATATACAAAAATAAATTCAATTTACTTTATAAAAATATAATAATTATAATAAAATTATAATTATTCTATTATTGTTATAGTCACTGACAGTTATAACAATAAGAATTGTAAAGCTCTTAATGAGACAATTACACATGGAAATATAAATATTAACCACTTTTAAATAATATGAATATTATTTATAAAAGAATTATAACACACACTGTGCAGAAATAATTCTTATAGAATAAAATTCTATATAAAAAAAACTAATACTAGATAGAAAAAATATAGAACTTTAGAGAAAACTTACTTATAATATTTATTTAATACAACAAGTTAAACAACAACAGTTATTATATTAAATAATGATTATAAGTTAAAAACACGTCTGAAATCAATAATTTTAAGGATAAAACAACTTTTTATGATAAAATTTAAGATTAAAGAGTTCTTAAGAGGAATTTGTGGATTTTAAAAGATATTTAAGATGAAAATTTTATAATATAAAATATATTATTGATGATTACAACAATAATCTGAATTCTATGACTTCAATTCTTTAATTTACAATTAATAAAGAATAAAATAACTTAAGAATTACTTTAATAATAAGATTTTATGAATAATAAAACTTTACCTGTTTAAATTTCTAATATGATTGGATTGATAATTGAATTATGGACAAAAACAGTGATGAAAAGACTCTTTTTATGTCTTCAGAGCAGCTCTCATGATTAATAATGAATATAGAGGGTGTGCTCAGGTCAAAACTGAAAAACCATACTTAAAAACAAAGTTCTTAACTTAAGGTAACTTGTTTTTAATTCCAATTTAAAGTTACCAGTGTTATTCTTAACTCCATGTAGCTTTAATCCTCATTTAAACTAATTATTTTAAGTTTTTAATATAAATAAACCTATTTATATTAAAGTTCATCACATGAACAACTTAAAAATAGAGTTTCAAGCAGAAATCTCTTAAACGCAATTTTTAATTAATTTTTAAAGAAATCATAATTCTCTTTGAACTTAATTAAAAGAGTAAATTTCCAGGCTAATTACCCAGGAATTTTATTTATAAGAGATACTTGAAATTTAATTTATATATAGATGATATTAAATTCTAAGCTGTGTGAAATTTCAAGCAAATCCATCAATATTTGGATTTTTAATGAATTTTTGAGGTTATTACTATTTTTCCACATAAAATAATAATACACACCAAACCTTAGCTTTTGATAAGGTTTTGATGCTTGTAACTTTAAAGTTTTAAGTTTATTTAAGGTTTTTAAGCCTGATTAAGCTTTGACAGTTCTTAAAGCCTTGATTTCAAGCCTGCATATTGGGATTTACCCTTTGGCAGCTTGAAATTCCTGTACAAATTGGGATAAAACAAGTTTAAACCTTAAGGTTGGATCAAAGTCTAATCTTAAAGTTTAAATAAGGTTTAAAATCCTCCAATACAGGTGGAAAACCTTAATTGAATCATTGCAGATCCAAAAAGTTGGGTACCCCAGCTCTATTTGGTCTTTTTCCTTTGTCCCACCTTTTTGCGTGGATTTTGCCCTTTTATTTATTTAAAGCCATACCATGGCTTTAAACCCTTTTAAATTGAGCTCACGCAGGATTTACATTATGTATGTCAAATCCTTAGCCAAGTCAGTAAATATACACCACACCTCAATTTTAACTAAAATTTTGGTAAGTTTGCATTAACCTTATGCAACTTTAAATTTAAGCTTATTTAAGCTTAAATTTAACATCTTTAAAAAAATGTTAAAAAGTTACATTAGTACTGTGAGATTCTTAAATCTTCTAATAACACAAGAAATAAGTGTTTTTGGGTATAACACCTTATGGATGTACCCTAGGTTATTTTTGGTGTAGAATCCAAAAATGACATAATATTTATAACTTTGTTTATCCAAAATAAAGTTATACTTATATTTTGTTATTTTTTATTTTAATTTCAACTAAAAAGTCTGTTTAAGACAAAATTAGCTGTTTATAAAATCATTTGTGGCCTTATGGGTATGTTATACATACCTCACAGGCTCACAGAAATACTGAAGCTAGCTGGTTCATAGATAAATCTGGATTATGGCCTGACAGTGTGTAATCACGTGACACTCTGATCTTTCCTGCTTCAAGGTTGAGGAGCTGTAAACCATAAGAGTATCTTTCAAATGTTATAACTTGCAGTACCTCTCCTCAGGGTTCAATTTTTGAGGAAGTAGTGATGATTGTTACTGTGACCTTCATTCCAAAAGAAATGAGCTTTTTAAGGTTAACCTCAGGTTCAATTAGGCAGTTTTCCTTGTTTAACATACTGAATGGCATTTTCATCTTCAAATTCTTATGCAGAAGCAAATTCAGAAGCATAGATGCATGTGCTGCAGCTTCATCCCAATAGGAGACAGCTATATTTGACTGTCCAAGAAGACCTTGTATCTTTGATAGCAATGTTTGATTGAAACTTTCTGCGACACCATTGTTCTGGGGTGACTGAGGAGGTCCTCTTTCAAGGGAGATTCCCTTACTGATAAGAAAATAAACAAGAAATTGAGAGCTGAATTCTCCACAGTTGGTGTGTAGATATGCTGGAGTGATGCCAGTTTTATTCTTGATCTCCATCAAGTATGACTTAATGTGCTCTGTATCTTGTCTCTTTGCTGAGAGCAAGTATATATGGTTTGGGATGAAATAAGGCAGTAACTTGAGGGGGAAATTATTGGTAAGTCTGTTTTGAATTTTAGAATTGTCCAATAACCATGGGTTCTAAGGTGTATTAGCTGCCCCTCTAAATAATACTGAATAGCCATCCTCCAGAGATTCACAAAATAAAATGAAATTTGTGGCTTTAACAGATAGAGAATACTTATCAGCAGTCTCTAAATCAGACCTATCAATAACACTACAGTAAAAACCCTGATTTAAAACTGAAATTTCTAATAAAATAAAGACTAAGATTTTTTGTTATTTAGATAAAGCTAATTATAATCTATTTTTTTCTGGTTTTCTGTTATTTCAATAAGACTAAGAAGAATATTTTTTTTTCTTGAATGTTGATTATAATTATTTTTATATTAATACTAATAATAAGACTAATGGATTTGATTTTTCAATAATGTCCTTTAATACTGAGTTTATATCACTACTACTTTTCTTTCAATAATCCTAATCTTCTCAGCAAGGCTACTAAGCTTTTCACTATGGTTATACTACTATTCTGCGACAATACTAAGCTACTGGGCTTTTTACGACTAAAAACACTACTACTACTCTAGATATCCTGCTAGTTCAGGGATGGTTGTGATTCTGGATAGTGGGAGCTTGTTCCATGATGATGGGAAAAATGAGGGAGATAGGGCACCTATTTATAGCTTTTGGGCCTCCATAGAGCTTCTCAAAACAGGGTAATTGAAAAAAACTTTAGTTGAGAGTTTTTAGCTGGTGAGACGTGTAGTTTTGGTGTAGCAACATGTTTTCTGAGAGAATTATGCTGGTGGTACTTTTTTTTATCAAAATCATGTGATGTATTTGAGATAATTTGGCTGGTAAGATTTTCTTTTTGCCAAGAAAGTGTACAAAATACAGCTCCTGAAAATTGAACTTTCTTCTAGTCATATGATATATATGAGAAAATTATGCTTGTGTTTCTGTTTCTTATTAAAATCATGTGATGTATTTGAGATAATTTTACTGGTGACATTTTCATTTTTGGTGACTTTGTTACGTGTTTTCTGAGAGAATCATGCTGGTGGTGCTTTTTCTTATCAAAATCATGTGATGTATTTGAGATAATTTGGCTGGTGAGATTTTCCTTTTTCCAAGAAAATGGCGAAAATACAGCTCCTGACAATTGAACTTTCTTCTAGTCATATGATATATATTAGAAAATCATGCTAATGTTTCTGTTTCTTATCAAACCATGTGATTTCTTTGAGATGATTTGGCAGGTGAGATTTTCTTTTTTCAAGAGTCATGTGATGTCATTGAGATAATATGGCTGGTGATGTTTTCTTGAAGGTGGGGAAAGTATTTTTGTTTCTATTGGTTATGTATGTTCTGAGAGAATTATTCTGGTGGTTTTATTTTAGTATTGTATCATTTCATACAGAGATTGCATCATTTCTATCACGTTTTATGAATGTCATTATTACCAAGAAAACAATTGTTCTTGGAAAATATATTGTAATTTTATGCATAGCCTTGAGGTATTTCTTCTTTCAATTGAATCAAGGTGGGGAAAATACAGCTCTGATGCTGTGGTCCATTTTCATATACCTTTATTTATATTAATTCCTTTTAATTTCATAATTTGTCATTGATGATGCAATAAGGTGGATAAACCCTTTGATAATATATTGTTTTGATAAGAACTTGAGGCTGTATATTGTATATTTCTGTTTGAAACCTGTAGCTGTAATGTGTAAGTATGTCTTGTGTAATTTGTTTTATTATCAATTTTTTTATTTTGTTTAATTGGTAAGTTTGAAACTGATACTAATGGTATGAAATACCACAACAGTTAAGATTACTGAAATCATCAATAAGAAAAAGAACATACTTATGTCCCTTGCAAGTTTGTGGATTAATCTGCAAGGTATCCATATTAATTTTGAAAAAGGTGCATAAGCACAAGGAAAGACTTGTGAATGAGGACAATTTACGATCTTAGCTTGATTACATACTGGACAGTCTGAGGAATGAGTAAAGTGTCCATTTATCTTTTGCTCTTTTAACAGTGCTTCAATATACAAGTTGGAGGGATGTCCAAGTCTCAAATTCCAATCCATAAAAACAGCTGGAAGATAATATATTTATTTTGAAGTTGAGGGTAATCTGGAGACAAACAGGTCTCCTTGTCAATGAAATGTGTCAACAATTTGGTTGTTGTCTTTGCTTAAAAATGGATTGTCTTTTGAGATCAGCTTCATTCCATGATCACATAATTGTGATACAGACTGGAGGTTTACCGGACCGTTAGGAACATAATAAACTGGGTAAATTTTGATGCCCTTGAATAGTAGAGTTGCCTGATGATTGACTTTAACAGGATTTGAGAAGTTGTTGATGTGTTTGTTGATTGGAGTGGAATTTTCTAACAGTGTTAAGTCATTTACAACAGTTCTTCCAGCTCCAGAGTCAAGGTATATCAGTTCTTGATGATTTTTGCCAATCATTGCATTGACTTCTTCAAATACGAATTCATTGGAGTCTGACCCTAATGGTCGGATGAGTTCTTTTGATTCTGATGCTGCATTGACTGATGTTGCATGTGCAGTATGCTGAAGTTTTTATAAAAGCTTCTCAATTATTTCAATACTTCTGTTTTTGTCTTGTTCTTGATTGGTTTTCTTCACTGTTCCTTGATTGTTATTCTTTCCTTTCCTTTTTCTTTGGGCCCTGTCTTCTTGCGTCCTCCTTCTGATTTGATTTTTCTTTGGTTTTTGATGACTCAGCCTGTGTATTTTTGTCAAACAACAGTACCTGGTCATGAGAATATTCCCAACGGGTGTGTTCAATTGACACTCTATCAGCTATAGTGCTAAGCTCAAAGGTTTTTATGTCATACAGTGTCTGGCACAAACTACTCAATTCTTTATCATTGTCCAGGCTTCAAAGAAAGAATTCTGCAGCCATACTGGATGAAAAATTCATACTTATAGAAGAGTCAACTGAGATAGACAAATAACTGGCGTGGATCTTGTGGAATTCATCAATATGTTTTTCTAAAGATGTTCCAAGTTTGTACCTCAAGTTCACAAGCCTGTGAAGTGTTCAACAGATGACAACCACTGAGTGTTTTCCAAAGCAGTTTCCTAGTCTGACCCAGAAGTTGTAAAAGGAGGATTCGTTGTTTAAGAGAACACCTTCAATCTCAGTGCTAACGCTAGACCACAACAGAGTAAGTGCTCCACCATTTCTTTTTTTAAACTTGCTGGTATTTCTCACATCTTTGGTTGGTGGATCTAGTAAATTGTCCATGCCTTTACTGATAAGTTAGTTTGCAAATTGACAGCTCCATTGTACCCAGTTGGTACGTGTGAGTTTTGTCATTTTTGCCTTGTTCACCTCCTCATCTGAGGAGGAATCCTTGATATCTATTGGGACCTCTGGCATTTTCCTAGATGTGAAGGTATTCTGACTCTGTTTTTAGAATTATTATAAGCAATTACACAACTAACTCTTGCTACCATACAATGAGTAGTTGTTAATCAATCTTATAATTGCTATGATAATCAGAAAGCCAGTAATTAATAATACTAGAACAAACAGTAAGTAAAGTATTTCAGTTATTACAATCAAATATATAAGGAAATGTACCTATAGGAATCATTCTATATATGTAATTCTAATAATCAACTAAGTGGCTTGATACCTCTATTATTCCTACTACTCTGAATCAATGAGTAAAAGTTAGTCGATTAAGCTAGCTAAAGAACAAATCAACTCTACTATAACTATACTCCTCCAGAACCAAATGTGCAAGTATTAGTGTAATAGAGATAAGAAAATAACTATAAGAATATATGACAACTTGATCGTACTTCATGACTTGTCAAGTAAATACATGAGCTCTATTCATATCATTGACAGACCCAATGATTAGTCGCTCTTATTAAATACCTCATCAGTTACATGGTTGAGTCTAAGATTGATTGTATATATTTAGTCTAAAAGTATCACTCAAAGAGTGATCTCATAGATTAGTAAATCGGTCATATCTAGCCAAGATGATTCTCTTCTACTTTCAGAAGAAGATACTGAATTTCTTGTCATATCACTCTTCTTGGAATTTATGGCTACTAAGAAAGCCACTATATTTCCTGAAGCAACTTTCACGATACTGGTTTTTAGAAATCACCAATTTTTCAATCAATTAATCTACTTCCAAGAAAGGCAGACCCTTGCATGTTTCTCTCTGATCATCCTCAGTGGGCGTGTTTTGTGCACATCCATGTCAATGACTCTAGAATTCAATGATGTGGAAAAATTCAAGAAGCTAATAATGCAAAGTTTTGAGATATAATACCTTTGTCCAGCTACTTTTGTCCTGAGAATCAAATTAACACAAAATAGAACCACCAAGAAAATGTTTCTATCATAAGCCTCATACATCAAGGATCTGCTTGACAAACACAACATGAAAAACTGTAAGCTATTAGCCACACCAATGGTATCCAGTTCAATACTCACAATGGCTTATGATAATAATTATCAAAAGTTTCTGTTGCTGAAGAAAAATTACCAACAAGCTATTGGTAAAATCAGTTATCTCCAAGTATTAACATGGGCTGATCTGGTGTTTTCCACTTCCTAGATTTTCAAGTTTCTAGAAAAATCAGTTCATACTAAGTGGATTGCATTTAAGCACTTGCTACAATACCTTTTTGAAACCAAAGACCTTTACCTTTGTCTAGGGGGAAAAAGTGTCTCTCTCTGCACTTACAGTGATTCTGATTATGCTAACCGTATTTACCCTTGCTGGTCAGTCACAGTTTATATGACAATGATGGGTAATAGTTGTATTGATTGGAAAATTAAAAAGGAAAGTAAAGTCTCTACTTCTTCCTGTGAAGAAGAATAAAAAGTGAAATATGAAGGAATAAAAGATCTTCTATGGTCAGCAAGACTACTTGAAGATCTCAAAATACCAGTACCACGACTACTACAGCTTTTTGGAGATAACCAGGGAGAAATTTCCTTAGCAAACAGCCTGCAAGTTAATGATAGATAAAAAAATTTAAATTTTATTCTACATTGGAGTCAAGAGAAAGTAACAAATGACACTCTGAAAATGAATTATTTTGCAGCTCAAAACATGCCAGCTGATGGCCTGGCTGGCGCACCTGATTTTTTTAAAAAAGTATAGGCTTAATTAATGCAATGAGTGAGGGGGTTCTTAGAAAAACCTTAGAGAGTAGTGAAAGCTAATTACTAATTAGAAAACCCTCACGAAGGAGGTGTTCCAATTACCCCAACTGACATAATGTTGGGAATAGTAATTGGAGCTGTTGTCAAAATAAAAAGAGCCAATGGGATGACTCTTGTCCACCCATTGAATCACATTCTTTATTATCTTAAACCACTAGGTGTGCTTTCATTTGTCATTGTCTCTCCAAAAACATCATAAGATACTAATACCTTATTGAGCAGGTTAGTTAGATCTAATATCCATATTGCAATAATATTGACTCACATTATTTCTTATCTTACACCACTAGGTGTTCTGTCATTTGTCATTGTCTCTCAAAATACATAATAAGGTACTAATACCAAATTAAGCAGTTTTTCTGTCATTTGTTGTTGTCTCTCCAAATACATCATAAGGTACTAATACCTTATTGAGCAGTTGCTTTTATATTACAGTGAGTAATTTCTAAATTCTTCCTGCTGTTGCCACTCAATACAGCGGCTTCTTGTTTCAAACGAAATTGGCTGAAGTAGTCCCGAAATGAGGTCAAACACTACTGTGGTAACACCTTGGGTTCTCTGTATTAGTAATGAAGATTAATCTTTATAGCTATTTCACTGATTCATTAAATACTTCAAGCACCAATTTTGAATCATTTTAAACAAATAAACCACATGAGAAATGATCACAATAGTTTTTTGTGACTTTAATGATCATTTTGACCCCTGAACCACCCCAAAAAGTAAAGTAGAGCATCTTTCATCACTCTAAAATTCAAGCTCAGGTTATATATTCACTCTGATAATTTTTGGAGATTTTTCCTCTTCAAGGATCCTTTTTGCAACTCTTTGCTCATATGAATTTCTTCCATTCCTTTTCTAAATCAAACCTGCAAGAACTGTTCTCTAAGAAATATTTTTTTGTATATAATATCTCTTTTGGTGTATTTTTGGATTAAAAATTATTATTTCTAAGCTGATTGATACTTATGATATTTTTTATACTACTAAAGCTGTATAAAAGATATTTAGAGCTAACTTAATTCAAATTTGTCAAAATCTATCTTTTTGATTAGTTTTGAGATATAAAAATTTGGAGAACAGTGAAATTAATTTCTTCAAAATCAAAGTTTCAGATCTGCAACTTATAGTGATACTTATCTCTCACCTCTCAAAAATTCCTAAAAATGAGATAACAAGAAAAATTAAATTAGATTTTTTGTCTTCCCAGAGGAATTAGCATATTTTATTTCTCAGACAATCAAAACTAACTTTCAGATACTGAATTATCTTTTCTGGGGAGAATTTTTTCTTTTAAAGGTATTTCAGCCAAGTCAAATCTCCAATTAAAAAATTTTCATTTTAAGATTTGGCAAAGCTTTCTTTCGTGCATGCATTACTCTATTATTATAATAGTATAATATATTGATAAATAATATAATTTACAACTTTAGACCTATTCTTTGTGATTTATAAAGTATGAATTTTTGGGAATACTTTCTATGAAAAATATCATAAAAATTCCAAAAAAGAATATACATAAGATTTACAAAACATATAGCCAGGCTTCTTGATATTCATTTTGAATAATTCAGACTCTTATTGGAGATCTTACTATAAACATACTTACAAGACTTAATATTAATATTAATTCTCCCCCTTCATGATAATGGCTCAAAATGAGAATTCTTCAATACCTGAGGCTCATACAGAATCTGATTATCTCTCAATTAAGGAATTAAAATTGATAAATAAAATAAACAAAGTATTCTAAGTAATTGGAAATTCAATTAAACCATTTCTCTTTATGTTTTTTCCAGATTATATTGAGACCCTCCAAAGGCCTTTATAATCATTAGCAGCTGATTTTACATAATCGACAAACTATTCTATGTAAATTATATCATAACCCACAAAAACATAGAATCAAAATAGTATTTTCTGAGTTAAAGTCCCCCTCAATATAGAACTTTCATTTTGGAGTATAATGATATTTTTTTAATGATGCTAAAGCAGTAAGATGTAGTATAGTAAGTCTCAACTCCCAACTGTTGACAACGCCATATAATAAAGTGCTTTTTGAAATTTAGAAAAGGAGGAATTCTAATCCAAATGAATTCTGATATCTTCAGATAGATTTTAAGAAAAGTATCAAGTAAATTTTCTAAACCTCATCCAAACAGGTTTCAGAAAAATACCCATTGAGGCTTCCTAGTGGTATTCCTTTAGCATTTCTTTCCTCTACTAAGATAAAAAATTAACTGGAAGAAAATTATGGTGGGTGTATAAAAGCTATTTTCCCCCACATTTCATTTTTCTATAGCTGATATTCTTATTTATTGATCATGTGATAGCCTTTGATTCATTTTCCTTTGAAAAAGGTGGACCTTAGTTGGATGATGAAATTGAGAAACTTTAGAAATCAAAAAAATTGAATTATATTATTTGTGATTTACAAGCCACTTGTACTATGGAAGAAAGCTTTTAATTTCAATAAATATATTTTTCAGTAAATAGAAAATTCATCACAAATGTTATTTTGTGAGATTCATATATTGATTCATGATTAAATTACTTTAGCATCAAAATTATGACACATTGGCCTTCTGAAGACCTATTTTCTTTTGACGTGAATACCATCTCTTAATAAGGAAATTGTCTTTGTGTTAAAACATATCTCCCGTTCCTATCAATAGCTTCTAATAATTTAAAGCATAGTGAAAGATGTAAGGTGCTTCCAGAAGACAACCTTCCTCATCAATGATATTGAATTATTCAGTACATGGTTTCCCTCAAATTAGTGAAGTCTCATGCTAAGATTGGAAGAAGGACCACAAATCGTATAGAGAAATATTTTCGAATATTTTACTTTGTTAATTCAGTTAATCCACATGTACTATGATCAAAATAATATTAATAATTGAAAACCCCCAAGGAATCCCTTTTATCATCAAAAAACTTCTGAAAACTTTAAGTACAGTATTTGATTCTCAGATAGGAATAGTTTTTTCTGCTATAATTGAATAAAGAATGTTATATAAAGTAGAATGGATAATAAACTGAAAAACAAAGTGCATCTCACAGGAATTGATTTAAAAGCTGATAAATAATATACAGAATAACCTATCTTTTTATAATGGGCTATGATAGTTTACCTGCAAGAATATTATGAATATTCTTCAACTCTATTAATCTACTTTATATTGGTTAAAAGTCGGCACAGGTTAAAAATAATCCTCAAATGTCAAAAAAACATTGATAATTATTCTAAAGCCAAATTTCTATAAATCTTCAACTAGCATGTAGCAGAAGAAAATGGTTGAATATTTTCATTTCAATTTTTTTTATAAATACTTTTAGAGATAAATTTCAAGTGGATTTATAGGTCTAATAACATAATCTGTTCAGATATTTTTCAAGAAATGTATCGGATCTCAAACAAATAAATACAAATATTCTGGAAGTAAATTATTCCTAATTATGGATTTAAGCATATGGCTTGATAAATATTATCTATTCTGAGTTTCAAGAAGTCCTAACTTTATATATCATAAAAAGAATTGTTTAACAGATCATATCTCAACTTTTAAGTTTCAAACTGAAAGACCCTTTAAAATTTTCGTCTACATTTTAAGTACCCATTATTTTCCCCGTCTTTACATTCTTTTAAAAAATCACAAGCAGATGTATTTTCTTCAATTGAAAAATGGTAGGTGTCCAGATTCCTAACACAATTTTCACTTCCCTGGGAGTCCAATAAATCAAGAATTATGGGGACAAATACCTTTCTGAGATGATTCATGAAAGCCCTTCCCCCCGATCCCAAATTAATGAAATTGATATTCTGAAATTTCAAATTTACAAGTATCCATTCCCTTCTTCTTTGATAAGTAGAGAATCTAATAATTTCTCATATTTTCTGACTTCATTGGTGTATCTGAACAAGATGAAGAGTTAAGCTTCAAGTATGAGTCAATTGTTGAGAAGTTAATATGGGTTAATATTTGGGAGTTTAGAAAATTATATTCAAGTCCATTTTCCATTTCTGAAAGTGAGAAACAAAGTTGTATCGAAAAACAATTTCCTATCTGATGAGAAATTTTGTTAGACTCATGTCAAATTTTCTGTAAAGATTAGAGGAATAATATCAATTTTTTTAGTCCCATTGAGGAAGTCTTTTTCCCCATAGATAGGCTCTTGAGGCTTTATAGGATTAATACACTTTCACAATGCCCATAAATTGGGCCCTCCTTTGTAAGGTTTCTCAAAAATCTGGGTCATACTTCTGAAGTAAAAGCTTGTTAGACTCTTCTAGATATTTCTTCAAGGAAACTTTGTTTTCCCTTATTGAGAATAAGAAGCTTAAGTAAAATCAGACTCTTTTTTTTCTGAAGGCTTCTCCTTCTCCTGCGCACCATCTGTAACAGACCTTTGAAATGCCAAAATAATCCCCAATAGTTCCTGAGAATGATATTGTTTATCTTGAAACTCTTCCTTCCTTTTTATATTTTGAATTATAGATATGAAGCTTTGATTTTTTCTCAAGTACTTTTTATTTCCTCAAAGGTTTTATAAGGTAAAATTATTTAAACATAGTGATTTTTGAACAAAAAACAACAAAATTATTGATCTTAAATATATTAGTAAAAGATAATAACATTTGAAATGCTTATTTTTTTAAAAAATAAAAATTAATGAAAAAATTCTTCAAATGAGATTTTGAAGTCTACAAAATCATTTCTACAATAATGATTATTTTTGGATAATTGAGAAAAATACTGGAGCTAATTCATATGATGACAAAGTCTCCAAAAATAAATCTAAAGAAAAAATTCTCAAATATTACCAGATTGAATATATCAAAAAATTAATAGAGGTTATTTCAATTAAAGAGTATTGGACTCAATTATTGGGGTGGAAAAGGTCTAAACTTATTATAATAATATCAAGAATTGATTATTATAATTTTTGGAATCATTTAAAGGATTGAAGTAATATAAGGATGGTGTCTTTATTCTTTATTTATTAGTTTTAGGGTAGCTAATCTAATGATAAAATTAAAAATATTGTAACATAAAAAGGTAAGATGAGAAAAATAAGGAATGATTTTGATGCCTCAATTTTACCTTCCAAAAATATGAAATATTCTCTAACTAGTATTCGGAAATACAGAAGCAAAATAATACTTAGCTATTTCATGTTTGGCCCTTTTTTGGAGCCAAACGGCTGGTTTTGGTTAAAAGTGACTATTTTTAGCCATTCTAGCCCTATAAAAAGGAATTTTCTAAAGTAAAAATGTATTTTTAAACTCCTAATAAATGTAAAAGTGTGGTTGAAGTAACTTTAGATAAGTGAAAGCTGTTTTAGTAATGGGCTTTTAACCTAAGGGTAGATCAACTCACTTGTAAACAGCTAAAACTGATCTAGCTTGTATTGAAGCCCCCTGATCAATTTGTTCAAGGACCTTGTGAGTAATATCTAGTCCAAGATTAATAATATTTTTCATTTATTTTGAAATTGAATTTCTATATTGACAATCTTTGGGGAATTCTGAAGTCCATTAAGCCAAGATTTCTCTCCCCTCAAGATCAATATTTGAAATTTATTCTTTCCTTATCTTATCAAATTTCCATGGTAAGCTCATACAAAAACTGTAATTAAATTGATTTTGTAATCAAAAGTATTTTGAAGCTTATATACCCTATAGTTAAATTAAATCTCATTTGTATAGCACACATTCACAGTTCAATTTAACATGATTAAGTTCCTCATAGCTCTTGAATTACACACCACACCATATTCTTAGCCTAAAATATCCTTTTAACACCACATGTAGGATTACTTAAAGAAAATTGTGAGTATTTGAAGATTTTCTTACTATAATTCCTTGAAAAATAATTTCAAACTATTCAAATTCGACTTACAGAAACTTCACAGTGTTGACCCAGGGTAAGTTTTTATAGGGGATTCAATTTTGAAATGAAATTCACTTTTTAATCAACAAGAGAAAGACTCAGAATATTAATACTTATTTTCAATAAAACACATTTCAGCTATAAGATTGATACTTTTTTATGAAATTTTCTGAGAATACAACTCTCCGATCAATATTCTGATTTGAAAAATAATAAATCATCTTAATATGAGCTATGTTTTTGTGGTTTCTGGATTCTTGAAATCTATATCTAAGGCTCACAAGCATAAGTCAATTTATATAATTATTAAAACAGATATTGCCCCGCGGACTGTGGTTGATTACTTTAAAAAATGAAGTTATTTTGAATACAGGTATAAAACTACATCCACAAGCTATATAATTCAGATATTAATTAATGAAGAATAAAACTGGTTAATTACAAGCCATATATATCATTAATTGGAGTCTCAAGATATATATCGAAGGGCAAGTTTTTCAATAATTGATGGAATCGATTGAAAATATTGTCTTTTAAATTCTTTTAATATGACTATCAAGCACCCAAATTTCCTCCCCTCCAAATTTTCTATTATAATTAACATTTTAATGATAGATTCATTTTTTCCGCATAAATTTGAATCCAATATCACTCATTTACCTCATGATAGATAATATTATTCATAGAATACTTTCTTTCAAAATTTCATAGGAAAATTGAAAGCTGAACCTCATATCAGAAGGACTAATCAATTTATATTCCAGCTTTTTTCTCATTTAAAATATTTATCAGCTTTTAAATATTCCTTTGAGCTAAATTATCCTTAAAACCTAAATCAATACTTTTTTTGAGAAATTATTTATCCTTAAATATGAAATTACTTTGAATTATTTCACAAGAAATCTCTCAAGCAACGTCTGTTGAATATAATATTTTCTCAGTAAAATGTTGACAGTACTATTTAGCTTTCTTCCTTCAAAACACTTTATAATATGATGGAGGAACTTCAATTGAAAATTTCTACTAGAAAGGAACTATATATATATATATATATCATTGAGCCTATATAAAGCTTTCTAGATTCTATAAATATAAAAGATAAAGTGAATATAAATTCTTTCAAAAATTTCCAATATTTTCTAAGGGTGATTCTCTGAGATTAATCAACACTTCCTACAATGTTTTATTAATTATCATGTGAGTTTTTTAAAAATATGTGTTTTTAAAATCATTACCTCAACTGCTTCCTCCTTCCTGTCTGTGAGTTAGGTTAATAAAAAAATCCCTTAGAGGAATTTAAGGAAGTTTTTCAGCTCACAAAGCCATACACTGTTTCCATTTCCACAAAATCAAAATATTACTGAACAAGAAAAGAGGTACCAAATCCACGTTCCTGCCTATTTTAAAAAATATCCAAATTGATTATCTTGAAGCCTCTTTCAAAAAACTTTCCATTTTCCTTTATTATTTACTTTTTTTGCATCTTCATTCTTTTATAGAGCCCCTCCCAGATATCTAGCATTTTGAAACATTAATTCATAGCTTTGAAAACTTTGTCCAAATATCATTTATTTTAAAGGTCTATAATTATCACATAAATGGAATGATTTATTTTGTAATTTTTAAAAATATTATTATCACATATCCTCTTTCAAATACATCTCAGAATATTTATAAACTGCTAATACACGCTGCTTAATTTTTTCACTGAGAAGGTTTATTTCAGACAATTTTCAATAACAAAAGATATTTTATTTGATTGAATTGAAAAATTTCTTTCTTATTCTATAAAATAATTCATGATTTTATTTTTATTTTATCATCTCCTGTGTTCTAATTAAGATTTGATACAAACACAATTACCCCTTCTATAAGGCTAAAAGGCTATTATGTCAGAGCAACCATGGGTGAATTCAAAAAAATAAAGTTTTTAGCTTGATAAAATATGTCTTACATCTCAATTAAAAAGTTCAACACATTATTTTAATGATGGGAGGATTAGGAAATTCACCTTCTTAATGTATATCCAAAAGGGTGGACTCGGTGTCAATACATCTAATGGACAGGCTCACTGGGGTTTTACATGCCTTTTAAATGAAATTGATTGTATTTCAAATTATAGGATGTATTCAAAATACACAATGATGAAAATATATTTTCAAGACAAATCAATGGAAATTAATGATACATGAGAGTTCAAATTATTCTAATTTTACTTGTGGCTCTCCCCTCTTTTATATGGAGGGAGCCTTCTACAGTTCATACTTTTTACTTTTGAGTCCTTTATTTGTATCATGATAATGACACTAAGAGTCTTTTTTGATTAAAATAGATTATTATAGTGTCTCAATATAAGGATCCCACTTTAACTATCATACATGATTAACGTGAATGAATTATATCTATGAATTTTTGTGTGAGCCTGTGAGAAATTTATGACATAACCATAAGGCCACAAATAATGTTTTATACAGTTGATTTAGTCTTAAACAGACTTATAAAGTAAATTCAAAATAAAAAATAACAAAAACTAATTATATATTTATTTTTGATAAACAAAGCTATAAATATTATTTCATTTTTTTATTCTACACCAAAAAGAACCTAGGGTAGACCATTAATATTTTATACCCAAAAATGGCTATTTCTTATGCTATTGGAAGATTTAAGAATCTCACATTAAAATTTCATGATTTAATTTTTTTCAAATTGTTAAATTCAAGCTTAAATAAGCATAAATTTGAAGTTTAATGAGTTTTATGCAGACTTACCAAAAATTTGGTTAAAATTTAGGTGTTGTGTATTTTTATGAAATGGGCTAAGGATTTATCATACAGGATGAAAATCTTGCAAGGGCTCAATTTAAATTTATTCAGAGACATAGTATGGCTTTAAATAAATAAAAGGGAAAGCTCCATGCAGAAAGGTGGGATAAAGGAAAAAAGCCAAATAAAGCCAGCATACCCAACTTTTGGGATCTGCAAGCATTCAATTAAGGTTTTCCACCTGTATTGGAGGATTTTCAACCTGATTTATTTTTATTCTACATGGAAAAATAGAAATAACTTCAAGAATTCATTGAAAATCCAATTCTTCATTGATTTGCTTGAGAATTTCACACAGATTACAATACATTTTGATCTATGTATACTTTGAATTTTAAATATCTCTTTTAAAAAGCATTAATTTGCAATTGGCCTTGAAATTGAATTTTCTAATTATTCTTAAAGAAAATTAATTAAAAATACAGTTCAAGAGATTCTCACTTGAAACTTTATTTTCAAGTTTTTAATTTTCTGAAAGTTAATATAAATAAACTTCTGTTCTATTTAAGCTTGAAATAATTAACCTAACAGAGGATTAAAGCTACTCGGAGTTAAGAATAACACTGATGACCTTAAATTGGAATGAAATATAAGTTACCATAAGTTAAGAACCTTATCTTTAAGAATGGTTTTTCAGTTTTAAACTTAGCACACTCTCTATATCCATTATTAATTCTGAGAGCTGCTTTGAAGGCATAAAAAGAGCCTCCAAATAACTGTCTTTGTCCATAATCATCATTCAATCAATTAGAAATTTTAAACAGGGGATATTTTATTCAATATAAAATCTTATATTATTCAAGTAACTCTTAAGATATTTCTCTATTTATAGATTATGAATAAAGGATTGAAATTATAGACTTTAGATTATATTTTTTTAATAACCAAAAATATATTCTATTATATAAAATTGTTCTTTTAAAATATCTTTTAAAACCACAAATTTGCTCTAAAAAGTCTCAGATCTTATTTTATCATGAATAAGTTTTTTCATCCCTTTAAGATATTTATTTTTGGTATATTTTCAACTTATAAAAATTATTTAATACTATAACTTTTGTTTTTTGACTTATTGTATTAAATAGATATTATGAGTAAGTTTTTGCTGAATTTCTATATATTTTTTATCTAGTGTTAGTGTTTTTATATATAATTTCTCTAAAATATTTCTCTCTGAACAGTGTGTGTTATGTTTCTTTTATAAATACTATCTATATTATTTATAATATGATAAATATTATTTTTTTCACATATAATTGTTTCATTAAGAGCTTTTGTATTTCCTATTATTATAACTGTCAGTGACTATAATAATAATATAATAAATATAATTTATTATAATTATTAAGACTATTTTATTATCAAATTATTTTATAATTATTAATTCTTTTTTTATATGATTATTTTCAATAATTATATTAGTTTGCAGATATAATATTTTATTATATTATGTTTTCTATTGAGGACAGTCATAGTACTCTTGATATTTGTTACCATTATCAAGAGTTTCATAGACAACCCTTACAGTTTTTCTTCTGCTACCAATAACTATTCTAATTATAAAATTTTCAATATATTCAGACAAAATATCCAGAAAATTCTTTGTGAATTATGTGTAAAAAATCTTACAAGTTCTGGGGAACCTTACTTGGCTTCAAAGCACATGAGGCTTATCAATTCCAATTCAAACAATTTTAAAACAAATCTCAATATTTCTCTGATTTCCAGACATATCTTGTGGTATTCAATACTTTTTCTTTAAACTCAAATCTCAAGAATTTTAATTAAGAACAAATAAAACAGTTCAGTTAGAAAGATAAAACTCACTATACACCCATATTTACCCCATTCACACTTCACAAAAGATTCATATCCCAAGAAAGGAAGGGAATGAAGTAGACTTCTACAAAAAATTTCAGCTTTTTAATCTAAATAGTAATGAAGACATAAATTATTTTGCAATAAATGGAACATATAGAAATTAATACACAAAAAAGGAACTATTGAGCCCACTCTGTAAGAGTGTGGCTTGAAATATGATAAGAATAATCATAGAAAATAGAGGTTTTTTATATGCATAGAACCAAAAGTTATGTAGATTCAAAATCCCTGCCCATAAAACTATGCGCACAAAGATAGTTTTATGTAAGTATGTTTTTCCTTGATTGAATTTGAGCTTCAATGAAAATGTGGGATATATTATCATCTAAAATCTTACATTATTGACCTTTCTTTCCTTTGGGATTTGTGGAAAGATTTTCTTTCATTTTTTTAAATTCAAATCAACATTTCTAGCTTACTTATAATAAGTCTTTTTAAGAGGGAAAATATTCATAATATTTAAATGGAAATAGCTCTAACAAAATTATTTGAAGCACTCAATCATAATTAATATATTCGAAACTAAACACAAAAATGTGAAATAAAGGAATGATTTTTAATCTCAAATTATTGGAGTAAATAGCAGCTACCTACCATGTGTTCTTTCTGAAAATGTGAAAATGTGACTAGCTTCTTGTTTTTTAAAGTCTTTAAGTATAAATCTCATGATAAAGTAATAGTTCTGAATATTTTGGATGGTTCTGAAATACTTTCATACTAACCCACCCTAAATCCCTTTGATTTGATTAAAAATCATGGAGAAAAGTTATAAATTCATATGAATAGCATAAATATTCTTAAATATGACTACTTCTTTGCATACCTCTTTCAATAGAACTTTGATGTTAATATTTGACACAAGTAAAGTAAAAATTGGATATGAAGTGTTCTGAAAAAAACTAAACTAAGATATGTTTAGAAAGCTACAAAGGCAAACAAAAAAGCATTATCTACAGCTATCTATCACGACACTTGCCTCAAGGTAGGACAATATAAGATAAATTCAATCCATGAAAAAGGGAGATTGAAGACAAAATTCAAAAAAATAAGCAAAAATAAACAAAAATAAATGAAAATAAACAAAAATAAATGAAAATAAACAAAAATAAACAAAAATAAACAAAAATAAACAAAAATAAACAAAAATAAACAAAAATAAACAAAAATAAACAAAAATAAACAAAAATAAACAAAAATAAACAAAAATAAACAAAAATAAACAAAAATAAACAAAAATAAACAAAAATAAACAAAAATAAACAAAAATAAACAAAAATAAACAAAAATAAATCAAAAATAAACAAAAATAAACAAAAATAAACAAAAATAAACAAAAATAAACAAAAATAAACAAAAATAAAAATAAACAAAAATAAACAAAAATAAACAAAAATAAACAAAAATAAACAAAAATAAACAAAATAAACAAAAATAAACAAAAATAAACAAAAATAAACAAAAATAAACAAAAATAAACAAAAATAAACAAAAATAAACAAAAATAAACAAAAATAAACAAAAAAAAACAAAAATAAACAAAAATAAACAAAAATAAACAAAAATAAACAAAAATAAACAAAAATAAACAAAAATAAACAAAAATAAACAAAAATAAACAAAAATAAACAAAAATAAACAAAAATAAACAAAAATAAACAAAAATAAACAAAAATAAACAAAAATAAACAAAAATAAACAAAAATAAACAAAAATAAACAAAAATAAACAAAAATAAACAAAAATAAACAAAAATAAACAAAAATAAACAAAAATAAACAAAAATAAACAAAAATAAACAAAAATAAACAAAAATAAACAAAAATAAACAAAAATAAACAAAAATAAACAAAAATAAACAAAAATAAACAAAAATAAACAAAAATAAACAAAAATAAACAAAAATAAACAAAAATAAACAAAAATAAACAAAAATAAACAAAAATAAACAAAAATAAACAAAAATAAACAAAAATAAACAAAAATAAACAAAAATAAACAAAAATAAACAAAAATAAACAAAAATAAACAAAAATAAACAAAAATAAACAAAAATAAACAAAAATAAACAAAAATAAACAAAAATAAACAAAAATAAACAAAAATAAACAAAAATAAACAAAAATAAACAAAAATAAACAAAAATAAACAAAAATAAACAAAAATAAACAAAAATAAACAAAAATAAACAAAAATAAACAAAAATAAACAAAAATAAACAAAAATAAACAAAAATAAACAAAAATAAACAAAAATAAACAAAAATAAACAAAAATAAACAAAAATAAACAAAAATAAACAAAAATAAACAAAAATAAACAAAAATAAACAAAAATAAACAAAAATAAACAAAAATAAACAAAAATAAACAAAAATAAACAAAAATAAACAAAAATAAACAAAAATAAACAAAAATAAACAAAAATAAACAAAAATAAACAAAAATAAACAAAAATAAACAAAAATAAACAAAAATAAACAAAAATAAACAAAAATAAACAAAAATAAACAAAAATAAACAAAAATAAACAAAAATAAACAAAAATAAACAAAAATAAACAAAAATAAACAAAAATAAACAAAAATAAACAAAAATAAACAAAAATAAACAAAAATAAACAAAAATAAACAAAAATAAACAAAAATAAACAAAAATAAACAAAAATAAACAAAAATAAACAAAAATAAACAAAAATAAACAAAAATAAACAAAAATAAACAAAAATAAACAAAAATAAACAAAAATAAACAAAAATAAACAAAAATAAACAAAAATAAACAAAAATAAACAAAAATAAACAAAAATAAACAAAAATAAACAAAAATAAACAAAAATAAACAAAAATAAACAAAAATAAACAAAAATAAACAAAAATAAACAAAAATAAACAAAAATAAACAAAAATAAACAAAAATAAACAAAAATAAACAAAAATAAACAAAAATAAACAAAAATAAACAAAAATAAACAAAAATAAACAAAAATAAACAAAAATAAACAAAAATAAACAAAAATAAACAAAAATAAACAAAAATAAACAAAAATAAACAAAAATAAACAAAAATAAACAAAAATAAACAAAAATAAACAAAAATAAACAAAAATAAACAAAAATAAACAAAAATAAACAAAAATAAACAAAAATAAACAAAAATAAACAAAAATAAACAAAAATAAACAAAAATAAACAAAAATAAACAAAAATAAACAAAAATAAACAAAAATAAACAAAAATAAACAAAAATAAACAAAAATAAACAAAAATAAACAAAAATAAACAAAAATAAACAAAAATAAACAAAAATAAACAAAAATAAACAAAAATAAACAAAAATAAACAAAAATAAACAAAAATAAACAAAAATAAACAAAAATAAACAAAAATAAACAAAAATAAACAAAAATAAACAAAAATAAACAAAAATAAACAAAAATAAACAAAAATAAACAAAAATAAACAAAAATAAACAAAAATAAACAAAAATAAACAAAAATAAACAAAAATAAACAAAAATAAACAAAAATAAACAAAAATAAACAAAAATAAACAAAAATAAACAAAAATAAACAAAAATAAACAAAAATAAACAAAAATAAACAAAAATAAACAAAAATAAACAAAAATAAACAAAAATAAACAAAAATAAACAAAAATAAACAAAAATAAACAAAAATAAACAAAAATAAACAAAAATAAACAAAAATAAACAAAAATAAACAAAAATAAACAAAAATAAACAAAAATAAACAAAAATAAACAAAAATAAACAAAAATAAACAAAAATAAACAAAAATAAACAAAAATAAACAAAAATAAACAAAAATAAACAAAAATAAACAAAAATAAACAAAAATAAACAAAAATAAACAAAAATAAACAAAAATAAACAAAAATAAACAAAAATAAACAAAAATAAACAAAAATAAACAAAAATAAACAAAAATAAACAAAAATAAACAAAAATAAACAAAAATAAACAAAAATAAACAAAAATAAACAAAAATAAACAAAAATAAACAAAAATAAACAAAAATAAACAAAAATAAACAAAAATAAACAAAAATAAACAAAAATAAACAAAAATAAACAAAAATAAACAAAAATAAACAAAAATAAACAAAAATAAACAAAAATAAACAAAAATAAACAAAAATAAACAAAAATAAACAAAAATAAACAAAAATAAACAAAAATAAACAAAAATAAACAAAAATAAACAAAAATAAACAAAAATAAACAAAAATAAACAAAAATAAACAAAAATAAACAAAAATAAACAAAAATAAACAAAAATAAACAAAAATAAACAAAAATAAACAAAAATAAACAAAAATAAACAAAAATAAACAAAAATAAACAAAAATAAACAAAAATAAACAAAAATAAACAAAAATAAACAAAAATAAACAAAAATAAACAAAAATAAACAAAAATAAACAAAAATAAACAAAAATAAACAAAAATAAACAAAAATAAACAAAAATAAACAAAAATAAACAAAAATAAACAAAAATAAACAAAAATAAACAAAAATAAACAAAAATAAACAAAAATAAACAAAAATAAACAAAAATAAACAAAAATAAACAAAAATAAACAAAAATAAACAAAAATAAACAAAAATAAACAAAAATAAACAAAAATAAACAAAAATAAACAAAAATAAACAAAAATAAACAAAAATAAACAAAAATAAACAAAAATAAACAAAAATAAACAAAAATAAACAAAAATAAACAAAAATAAACAAAAATAAACAAAAATAAACAAAAATAAACAAAAATAAACAAAAATAAACAAAAATAAACAAACAAACAAAAATAAACAAAAATAAACAAAAATAAACAAAAATAAACAAAAATAAACAAAAATAAACAAAAATAAACAAAAATAAACAAAAATAAACAAAAATAAACAAAAATAAACAAAAATAAACAAAAATAAACAAAAATAAACAAAAATAAACAAAAATAAACAAAAATAAACAGCTGGGGGACAAAGGAAGTAGAAGATGTTCATAATGAAGCGCTCCACTGAAATCAAGTTCATGTGAAAAGAATGATCTCCATAAAGGTTTTCTATACATAAATCTGGGAAGAGTATAAAATGAAATTAAATTTAAGAAATAGATCTCCCTTTGGGCTCCCAGGGGGCCCAAAAATATAGACGGAGAGCCTCTCTCTTATAAATGCATCATTTTTTCTTAATTGAGCTAAAGTTGAATGTTATACATTAATAAATCCCTTTATTGAGAGATATCATCTCATACCATCGTAAATTTTATTTCTCAGTATTCAAGATAATTGGTATTACATGATTTATAGAGAGCCAGTAGCCAAGCTTAAAGGTCTCATATCATGTAATAATTATTTCTATATTGAAAAAAGAAACATATATCAATAATTTGAATTTTCTTACCCTTTTTAGAACCGAGTAGTTTTGACCTCCAAGGAATATTCATTCTGTATTTCAGAATTGGGATTCAATCTAATTTTCAAAATTAGCTTAAGAAGTTCTTAGAAATTGAAATTTAGTTTCCTGTTAATTTCCACACCAGATCATACCTGATCAAATCCCACACAATAAATCAATAATTTCTTACTTTAAGATATAAAGCCACATGATAATTTGAATTTGATATCCAAACAATTAGACATTATGCAGCTTTAAGTGTTCAGGTAATCTACTCCCGTATTTAATATCTTGAAAAATATATAATAATCATTTATATGAAAAGTATTCCGAGATCCCAAATCTTCCATGAACCAAATAGTGCAGCTTATTTCAACTATTATGGAAAATAAACCAAGTTGGAACCTCCAGACAAACCACTTCACTTCTTGAAAAATAACATATTGGCTTAATTAAAACATCTTAAATTAAGTTTTAAAAGCTCAAAGAAAAGAGAAGAACATTTTTATCCTACATTAAATTTACCTATATATCTTTAATTTATTATTATCACAATATTGATAATGATTTCCAGAAAAAAAAGATATATTTTGACTGAGTATTTTTGTTTTATTCAAAAGAAATCTTCATTTATAAGCTTGTTTTTGTGAATATCATTGTGTCTGAAATCCCTGTTTACAATACTATCTTCATTAAATGTACCATCTTTAATTTGGAGAAAAAATCTCAATTCACAAGATTATTAACATCAGGAAAAAATAAAATCAGCCGATATTATGAAATTTATTGAAATAACTTTTAAAAGTCAATTTACAGGTAATAAAAATTTCTATAAATCTCAGAATATATATAGCTTTAGGTGGAAAACTCCTAAAAGAGTCTTTAATTAACATGAAACACACTAATCAATTCTGATAAATATGTGTTCCATAAGAAGTATCCCCCTCAAATTTGAGGTTTCAAAGATAAATTGCAAGAATAAATAAGCAAGAATGGACTTGATATATACAAGTATCTAACTCAATACTAATAAAAGAAAAAGGCAACAGTTATCTTTAAATCAATTTGAACTTCCATTAAAGGAATAAATATCCTTTGAGTAAAAGGAATAATATATAAGATATAATTTATATTTGTATAAAAGAAAAATTAAGTGTAGATTTCATATCTAGGTTAAAAAAGGAATCTTATATTAATCATCTTGTAGTGAAAACTTCCGGTCCACACTTCAATGGGAATCGGATTTTCCAACTATTCAAAAGGAGCTATATCCATTAAGCAAGGTAAGCTAAAAATAATTTAGTGTATGGAGTTATTGTTTTTTTAATTTAATTAATGAAAACATAACTTATTATTGGTTTTTATTAAATTATAAGACTAAAGCGGAGAGGCTTCTACAGAATATTTTATATAAGAGGTTCCAAACCGTAGAAATTCTAATAATTTAGAGGTATCATGGTACAATAATTTCAAATTAAAATGAAAATTTGTTTCTCTTTTTTTATCTATAATCTAAATAATTTTTTTTATAGTTTTCTCTTCCAAATACTTATTTATAATATAGTTTGGAACCTGTAAGTCTTTTTAATAACAATAGAACTGATGATATAACTCGTACATTAGATGAAGATAGATTTAAAATTAAGTACCAAAGTGGCCTGTGTGTGCTCAACTTAAGCTTCACACAAATAGAGGATATTGTTTTTTATAACAAGAAATTAATTTGAAAAATTTAAAAGGTAATTTTAAAAAAAGATTTTTGAATGATGATTTCATTTAATTTCAATTTGAAGTTTGTCTTTTCCTCAAATTTCGCTCTTGAATCAAACCTTATTCTTGAAATTAATTATTTTATTAAATTTATTCCCAGAATTTAAATAGCATTCTGGGAATTGATACACTGGCTTATTCAATGTTGAGGATTTTTTAAAGTAATTAGTCTTTATTACTTATCATAATTAAATAGTAGCTCTCCTTTGAAAACCTTGTAAAATAGAAGTAAAAATAAATATTTATTACATAAAGGCTTTTTATATTCATTATATATATGATTAATTTTAGCTATTAGTAATTCTCTTTTCCAAATATTTCATCTAATTACATACTGAATTTCTCCTAAGTTTAAACTCTATATTTATACTATAAATATAACTATAACACTTTGGCTTTATATATCATCTATAAAGAAGAGTTGACTTATACTCCCATTCTCATTCATGGAATTCAAGTTTGTCATATTTCTTATTTCAAAATATTTTCCTGTGCTAAATTTCAATTTTGCACATAGATCTATAAGTCCCCTAAAACAATTAAAATCTACTGTATTTACTTTATTACTCTCTCTATCTCTCTAAAAACTATATATGGTATGTTTAATTAGCAGTTATTCTTTCTTTGATTATTATAATATTAATAGCAATAATTTATAAAAAGGTATATTTAACTCATGATATATAGGATATCAATTTGGGTTTCCTATTAAGTTAGTTTTTAAAGCCAAAAAAATCATCTTTTTTCTCTTTTTGATTTATGAATATTCATTTTTGATCTTATGAAGTTTTGTTATTTACTTGAGCTAAAAAAAATAACCCAGCTTTTCAAATGGTAAAATGGTGGAAACCCTTTGGAAAGGGAAATATTTTCAAGTTATAGTATATTATCCAAGTAAATAACTTTTTTGTATATTTAAGCAAGGATATAATTATATAAGTAAATATATAGATATAAATTACCTTTCTATTTTCCATTCTTTGATAATAATATCCTATTACGAAAAAATATCATATACTTTCTCAAGTAGCATGAAAAAACTAATTTTTTATAATTTTGTATTCCTGAGAAATAATCTAATTTCCAAAAAGGCTTACACCATTTTCTTTTTTGGAAAATTAAAAAAATATTTCATATTTTATAAATAAGTTCCTAAAAATAAATATAAAGAAGCTATTTGTAAATTTCTGAATCCCATTCAAAATGGCTATAATTCAATGAATTTCAAGCTCAAACTATCTTTGACAGGGGGATTAATTGTGTATCTCAGAGAATATAGCATTAAATAGACTTGATTAAATAGAAATAAATATTTAATTATTAATGATAAATGTAATTTAAACAGAGAGAACTTTTTTCTCCTTTTTTTAAAATAGAACGCTATAAAATTAAATTAATAGATATACTTACAGTAGATTAAATTTATAATACTTAAGAAATTCTGGATTTAAAAAACAACACTCAAGATATATTGCCTTATTATCATGGATATTTCTTCAAATATTATTCTATATATGTATTTTAATTCGAGTGACTTGAATGCTATCAATAAGAGAAATAATTTATTATTATACACAGACTTTTACTAAATAATTTTTCAAATCTACGTTAAAACTAAATTTCTTCAACGAAATTATTTTAAATATTTACTCCACACGAATACCACCGCATTTGAAGAAATTAATATCTTTCGAATGGTCCTCAAAATATTTTTGAAAGATTTGAGCTTTAAATCTGAAATTGGATTTCTTTTTGGAAAATTAAGGTTTAAATTGAAAATTTTATTCCATTTTTGCAATCCTAACTTAAGAAGCAAAAATGAAAATTTTTATTGAATAAAATTTCACAATTCTATATTTTTTAAATTTGAAATTTGAAATATTGTAATTAAAATATTAAGTAATAATAAAATATTCATAATTTTAATTTAGAAAACTTGAATCTAATTTTTATATACATTTCCCAATACATCCCTAAATTTCACTTTATGATAAGTCCTATGAATTGATATTTCTTTTCCATAAACCAATCCAATTTCATTCTATTGATTTAAATTCTTAGGCTATTAAGTATTATTTCTTTAAAAAGATGGAAAATTAATCCAAGTTAATCTTATATTAAATATCATGATAAAGAATTAAAATGTAGATTGATTTATATGAAATTTCAAAAAAACTAACATAATTAAGCTTCAATATATGACTAAAAGGAGAAATTAATATCAATATGGTTTTATTAGCTGTAAAATTTCGTTAAATAAAGTAGAAATTTCTTAAACAACCATGACAGTATTTTTTGATTTTTCAATCATAGCTCTCATAAATGTTCACTCTATAATTAAATATATGATCACTATTTCTACATTTCTATTAATTCAATTTGATTTTCCTGAAATTATTTCAATTTTTTAAATTTTTTTAGAAGAAAACAACATTTTTCACAAGTTATTTAGTCCGATTTTTGAGGGAATATAAACTGAAAAGTAGTGGGAATTTTCAGTGCTATTACAAATCAGAAATTCAGGAGTTAAAATTTCTTCCACAAAAGTGATTGTGATTTGATTTATAAGATCAAGGAGTTCCCTATCCGAATCTATCGATTTTTTCTCAGAAGCATATCACATTTTGATTGAATTGACCTCTCTCCAATGGAAAGAAGAAATCAAAAATTCCTGGCTAATTAATAAGCTTATTGTATTGCACTTAATAATAATTTATTAGAAAAATAAATCTTTTATATTCTATAATATCCTCATTTTTGCAATTTTCAGTATAGTATTAGCTTCAAAAGCCATGGAACTCTGATACCCTTATTAGTTTCTCTCAATGGTTTCTGGGATATTTTTTCAGAAAGGTATTAAAAAAGATGAAAAACATCAAGAAGTAAATGATACTAAGAAAATAAAACTAATGGGAGAATATTATTTGAATTTTAAAGGTATTCATTAATAAAAATATCATATTACTCTAGCTTTATATATCAATCAAATACGTCATATGCTAAGAAATCTCCAATACAAAACTTTGAATGAAAAAAATCTTCAGTTTGGTTGAAATAAATAAAGGAAAGGTAAAAAATGCTTGGTATTTTTTTTTAATGCATCTAGCTATGATTCAACTGATATATAATTTAGTTAAATGTAATCAAACAGAAATTCAAATTACCTGAAGCTTTTTGAAGTTGAAATTTATGAAATTTCTGAGCTCTTATATGTCCTTCTTGAAATATTTACTCTTTTTTATGATTAAATGTCATCCAACTTGTTTGAAAACACTAATTGGTGCCATCTCATTAATAAAAACAAAGAATACTCAAGGTCTCCACGGCGACATCGCCGTTTTGGGGCGCGCTTTGTGCGCATTTTGTTGGTCCGGAGGCCATACCGCCTGTCAGCTTGCAAGACTCTAGTTTTTTTCTGGTTTGCCATCCCCCATGTCTTACTTTGTTGGTTTCCACCACCATAAAAGACAGCAAATTAGCCATGCACACATCCGCTCACTCATTCAAACGCCCACAGATAGTTAAATATTAAAATCACCACTATGAATCTTGATGCTGACATTTTCCGCAAAGGAGACTGAGTTGAGTCACTGTATTTCTAATCATGCATTGTGAATCTGACGAAAAAACTAAAAAGACTTCTCGCACAACATGCCTGAGAGTCAGAGAGCATTGGATGAAGATGCATATTACCGCACTGCGAAGAGGAGACCATTAAAGGGAGTCTTGACCCTTTCGATGGCAGGGGGAACCACTTTCCACCAGCGGAGGGCTTTCCCCTCGGAAGACATGGGGAAGCGGCACGAGAAAGTTGAGGCAACATTTTCTTAAACGTCCTCCGACACTCACCCCCAACGCATCCCTCACATACCTGCCCCAACAGTGAGTCGAACACTGGACCTTTTGCTAGCACATACTAGGCAAACGCGCTACCACTACGCCACTGGGGCACATCAATGATTGGGTCATTTGGCTCCTCAAAATTCTGGCGAACGATCGATATCAATGGGGACATTGTTGAATACGTTTCAAAAGAAAAAGTGATAGGGTTTTTTTCGATTTTTAATAAGAAGCTTAAAATGTCCTAGCTTTGATGACGATTGAATGATATGGAAAGGAAGAGAGAATATGACCATCAAGTCCTTCATTCAATAAAAAATAAAAGTTAATATGTTGGGGAAGTCCAACCCAGCTTACTCTAAGCTGTGCTTAAAAGTGTAAGATCTTTTTCATTGCATTAATATGATGAAAACCAAACAGAAATTAATTAAAGGTTAAAGAGTTTTAAATACCTGAAGTGATCAATAACTCAAGTAAACTACAATACTTTACTTTTATGCCTGATCGGGATATCATATAGGAACTTGTATAAGAAGGAATAAGTATTCCAAAACAATGAGATTATTTTTTTTAGTAATCAATATGAAATTATACCTTGAGTTCTAGCAGTTATGAAATATAGGGTAATTGAAATATAATGATATGGAAAAGAATCAAGTAAAGTAAAGAAGTAGCTAATAACAGAATGAAAAAAAATAATGTCAAGAGTATTAATAATCTAGTGAGGAGGTGAGGGTGTTTTATTATTATAGAAAGTATAGCTGGTTGTGTCGTATAGACCTGGATGAAAGGATCAGGGAAAGTCCTGAAAGTTGAGATTCGCGCTGAGTTGCGCAGCACTTTCTGAGGAACAGAAACAAATATAATTACAATTTTTCCAATAATAGTAGCCAATTATGTTTTAAAAAAAGCTATTGTGCTGGTTGTAAATAGTCCTGAAAAGAGTTTTTCTTGCAATAGTTTTGAATTTTGAAATGAATAAGTCTGTTGAAAGACTCTAAAATATCACCTCAAGTCTCAGCTTCTTTTGAGGAGAAGGATGAGATATAGCTTAAAATACAATTAAATTCCCTTTGAGCCTCATTTATTGTTGGTTTTGATATTAAGGTCTATTCACGAACAAACTATTATTTCTCTTTAGTAAATGGGTCTTGTTCGTCATATATTTAAGCAGTAGTTAGGTAATATACCTCATTCTGTTTGGCTAGGCTGACCAACTTTCCAATCAAAGTTTTGTTTCTCTGGGCGATTAGGCCTATATTTTCTAATCGCACATTTTCTTATTCAAGAGATTCTTCAGACTTTATGATTCATCATCAGTTGTTTGAGGTGAGTGATGGAGGATATTTATGAGTCCAGAAATTTAATGTTGTTGCATTGCTGGAGTGATTGTATTCCATGAAATTTCCGCGAAATAAAAAAATCTTTATTTAACTGAACAGATTTATATTCTAAATAACATTGGCATTGATGTTTGTTTTGTAATATCAAATATAAATTGAAGGAAAAAATTTCAATAATAGGGATTGAAATACTAGTTTATTGCGGAATCAAGTGGCTGGCATGAGAAGTAAGGTTCGGGATGAGGAAGATCAGGTCAATGTGAGATAGAGGTTCTGTTTGGGGCTTTTTGACATTGAATTTATAAAGAATTAAAGAAATTTATGGTCCTTTTCATTCAGCTCATTACCCCAAGTTCCAATCCATTTTTTAAATATTTCCTCAGTCATCCATGCCGGACCATTATGGTAATACTGGTGGCCCACATGTAATATATATCTTTTGTTTAAAAATGTGAGTTTTTGTATCTTAAAATATAAAGTAGCAGGAGATTTTCAGTTCCAGTTGAGTTTAAGTTCATCATAAATTTCATTCAAGTATTGTTTGGTTTCGGTCAATTTTTTTTGTATAACCTGAACCTTTATCAGGCAGAATCCTAAAATGAAAAAACATGAGTAATGGTAAATAAAATGCTAGTTGTGACATCGTGCAAAGACGTTGAGTCTCATCAATATCAAGTATCTCATTTGGCTTTTAATTTTATAAAATAGGCCCTAATAAATAAATATTATTCATTATTATAGTCTATGAAGTCCCCAACACTAATTTTCCCTCATATTTTTGGGGGTTTTACCATTCTTGAAGGCTTCCGGAAGTCCATTTTACAGACTAAAATTTTTTTAGCTAGAGGCCCCAAAAATAAAAGAAAAATATTTTTTTTTTGAATTAATAAAATAGAAAGCCATATAGAAGCATCATTTTCAAAGGCCTTTTGCATTCATTATGTGATAATATAATCAAATTCAACATGTTGGAAATGTACACAAATTTAAAAACTTTTGAAGGGCTTTTTCATGCCTCTCCATGTAGTTTTTTTTTTCATTAAGACCTTCTGAGATTTTTAGCTCTACAGACTCTAAGCTGGAATAGATATTTTTAAAACTAAAATCAGTATCCTTTTTATTCTTTCTATTTTCTTAGTTCCAATAAAGGATCTCAATCTTCTGTGAAAATTAACAATCATTAAAAATCATTATTTTTTCTCTTTATTTAAGTATCCTTTATCTGTTCTTTTTATTTTGTCCAATAGAATCCCTTCATCCTGACCCACCATTTGGTTTAGGTCTTCAGTTTCATTATAGATTATAATAATAAGATCATTTTAATTCTTTCTATATTGAATAAGCTTTAAGATTATTATATTTTATTATGCCAAGTTTTCTTAATCATCGAAAATCTTAGCCTAATCTCTGGTAAGTGCATCTAAATCTTTCTCTTTTTAAGAAATTCTATTTTTTATTTGAAGATGCATCAAAGACTGAAAGGCTGGCCTCAAGCTTAATTAGTTAAATTTAATATATCATTTCTTCAACAAAAGTAGGAAGATAAAATTATTAATAAAAATAATAATATTGCCACTGCATTTTTGAAAGATTGGATTTTGGGTTTGTGTTTTATGTTTAATGAATGTATTGGGGTAAGGTGTAAGTTTGAAAAATCTGGAATTAAAGAGAAAAAATTCATGCATAAAATGACGTACTTCTAGAGGAAAAGTGGGATTTTGTGGACAGAAATCCTATTTGTCATTAAATTGGGTAGTCTATAAATCTTTGGGTAAATTTAAGCAAACACCAAGTTGGTTTACTGAAATCCCTATGTTTTTAGCCAAGTAATACTGAAATTTCTTCAAAAATTATTTTCTAAAAAATTGATATTTTGGGGTTGAAATAAATTTTTTTATCAGAAAAAATATTGAATTTTGAATTGTCTAAGCTTAAGTCAAAGCTCTGGATGTATTTTAAGTATATGCAAGTTCAAATTTTAATCACTGAATCTTTTAATATCAAATCATTTTTAGTTAGATAGCTATGAGATTGTCTAGATTTTATCCTACTTATCACACTCGTTATTTCATCGCAAGTGTTTTTTCAATTTCACATCAAATACAGAGATAAAGACAGTTTTATATTGATTTTTTGGTTTTGGTTTGTTTTCGATGTTTGAGGGTTATAAGAATTAACTTCTCACTGCAATGTTTTTGGACCTATCTCTTAGCAATAAGAAATAATTAATAGCTCAATTTTAACACAGACAGAAATTTATTAAAAATCTTGCTAATGCATGGTATCAGGAAGAGCTTATGAAGAAGAGAATGATAGATTTTACAGAATCCCCGCCAGCGTTTCTAAAGGCAAATTTCATTTAGCTCTGTCGCTATAAGAGGACCTTGGGTTGCCAGATCTGGAAAACCTCTAGCTCCTGCGACACTCATCAATAGGTGCGAAACTTGTGTTTGAAACGTCCAAACAATCACTCAACCACCCCTACTCAATTAGAAAGAAAACACTGTTTCTGTGAAAGTAACAATTTGCCTCCCCAGATACCTACGCTACAATTTTGCATTGCATATCAAGAAGACATCTTACAGAATTGGGGAGCTATCTATGAGCTATAGCTCTCCATGTTTAGCAACACTGGTGGAGATTCTCTTAAGGTACTAGGATCTCCCACCTTTCTCAACATTATGCTCCATATTATCACCCAGAGCTTTTAATGAGAATATCATGTGGGATCTAGTCTTAAACAAGGCTCAAATATATAGATATATTCAATAAAATTACTCAATAAAGGTTACTTGTAGATGGATAAAGCTATAATAAATTCACATAGTTTCAAAAATAAAAATTAATTTGCATTTTAAGATGTATATTTGAAGAAGTATGTCTATACTTATGAAAGGAGGATTCACTAAGGTACAAAAAGTGATGAAAGACCATTATCTTTTCAGAAATAATAAAATGAAGAAACAGTTTCCTTTTTTGAAACACTATAAAGGCTGGGCCCCAATGTGAATGGAGGCTCTTTGAAAGAATTCTCAAGGATCTTGAAAGTGAGAAAGGCTTGTCATTAACTTATTCAGGAAAGAAACATTTGATTTCATTAACCCAGACCAGGTGTAACAATATATCTTATGTAATATAAAAGGAAGATCTTAAAAGGTTCAGGGTTCAGTAATGGAACCCAAATATCTTCATATAAAAAGACATTTTTATATGAAAAACTCTTTTTAGCATAAAAGTTATTCAATAAATGTGCAATCATTTTTTGATTGTTACAATAAAATGATTTCTGAAATTTCTTGTTCTCCATTTATTGCCATCATTAAATAGTTCAAAAGTTTATTTGAGTTTATTTCTTCTTCTATGAAAGCTAATTAGTGAGTAAATCACTTGAGTACTTTTTGATATTGTTATGAAGCAATATATTAACTTATCTAGCGCATTATATATTGAAATAATCTATTTATTCTTTTAATTATAATACTTTCAGCCACACATATATTTAATAGTGTCCAAGATCAATGAAAATAGGAAATCTAGCTGTTTTTTGGCAAAATTTACTGTGATGAATGAGTATACAATAGTCGTTTTGAATGGAATATGTGCCTCACTCAAATTTCTATTCTTACACCTTGATGGCCAAGCACATATGAAGAATATCTTTAATTGGTTACAGGCATGTTCTATCTCATACAAAAAACCCAATTAGATTCAATGACTCTTAGGATGTAGTTCCATCGGAGAGCTCTGGGTAAAATCAAAGCAACAAGAGAAAATTGGCATTTGTACTTCACTCATATCTTAAAAATAGACTTAGAGGTAATAGGATATGTACGTGTAGTCTCAAAATTATGCAGAAAATGTGATTTAAATAAATTAGGAAAGCTAAATAATACATATCATTCTAAATTTATAGAAAATTAGAAAAAAAATTCTTATGGCTACTGTCACCGAGGGATGTAGCTTTAGTAAAATACACACCATTTTGATAGTCACTTAATAAATGAAAATGTAGAAATAAATTAATCAATTCAAAAAGATACAGTAAGTAATCTCAATATACGGTCTTTAGAAACCCCTAGTTAGCTAATCTATCTGGATTAAGCTTTGGGTAAAATAAGATTCAAAAGAACTTTGATTTCAGAATATCTAGTACCATCCTAAATCTAACAGTTCACTTATTAAATTATTATCTTTGAATGACATCCTCCTTTTTTTATTTGAAAAGCTAGTTCAGATGAATAACTACTAGCTTAAATGGTAGCTTATATCTTTAATTAAAATTAATTTTCATTTTTGAAAATTCAAATTCTCTGAATAAATCTTCTTCCTCAAAAGCAGTGATTTAAAATTATTTCCAAATCCTTTGAAATTCATAAAAATTATTTTCTGATTCCTTAATAATTTCGGAAAAATACTCTTGGAAATTTTTAGATTCTTGAGAATTATTATCAATTTTTTTCAAGGTGATAATATCTTTTAAGACTATTAGTTTGAAAATGGAATAACTCAAATATTCCTTTTCCTTTTTCTTATTTTTTAGGTAGTGCACTAGGTGAACTGGAAAATTGAGCTTGATATTACTTTAACTTATGCATTTGAACTTGTAATTCCTTGGGTTGATAATTATTAATACATTAAAACTTGTTGGATTATTTTGTAATCCGATACACCAATGAGGATATAGGACTATAGATCTTATTCAGATCAAACTTTCAAGGTAAAAATCAAGAAATAGTAATTTTGGGAGTCTTGCAGAAAAAATACCAAATTTTTTTTTGTTCCTTTTCATTATGAAAAAATTACATAAGATATTATTTATTCTCTAAGAATAAATGTTTATCCAAAAAATACTTTACAAGAAATATTTCAGGCTATAGAAAATTTCCAAAAGATTAATTTGAAATCGGTGAATTTAATAAGCTCAAAATATTAATATTATAAAAGAGTCTATAGGAAACTATAATTCAAGGGAAATATTTCATATTCCAACCATATTGAGCTCATAATCTGAGGGAGAAGTTCAAAGTGATGAAATATTCTTGCATTTTTTTTGAGTAATGCAAGGGTTGAACTGATTATAAGAATTGAAAATTATTATTAAAATCATTTTTGGAGTGCATTAGAGGCTAAAATAATATAAAAGTGATTTTATAATATTTTATTTATTGATTTCAGATTAACTAAGCTAATTATGAAATTACAAAGAATTTAGAATCAAGAGAAAATATGGGGAAAGGAAGAAAAAAATCATTTCTTCAAATTTTATTTTATGAAGTTGAAAACTGAGCTCATAGTGTGTTATTATTATTCTTTAATGGATAGAAAAAGTATGGAATCAATCAATTCTTTTGAGTATAAGAAGAGCGGAATTTTTTCTATGTTTAGCCTATTATATATACTGTTTTTGAGGGTTGAAAGGACATAATAATGTTTTAGAAATTTCTCTAAATAACTTAGGACTTTCTTTTTACTTAGTGATAGCTTTCCCCTCTTAGAATTCAGTAAGACTTCTCCGATTTCCAAAGAACTAATGAGTGAACTGAGTCACAGACCGTTGATCTAGATACAGGGAAAATTTGATATGCCTTTGAATAAAATTTGAAGCTTCAAACTTATAGCTGGTATTTTTAGGGGGATTCTGGAACCATTTTCTCCAAGATTCTTTTCTCCTAAATCTTAATTTCTCCAATTAATTTTTAACTTCATTTTTCTTGTTGTGATACAATATTAATACCACAACTGGAGTTCAATTGAATTTAGTGACAAAAAATATTCAAATATTCAAACCTCATCTTCAGAGTAAAGTCAATTTATGTAATTCATTTCTAGGATTTGATTTAAAATTATTCAATCCTTAATAGCTTATAAGCTACATGTAAATGATAGTCACTCATTAAGAAAGGATAATTAACATTACATTAAATTTGAATAAATCGAAAATTTGGAGCATTTTTAGATTTTTATACTGAAAATTGTGACATATGAAATGAGGATTATGGAAAGTTGAGTGAAAGAGATTTTAACTAAAAGTGACCCAATTGTTTTTATAAGAACTTAAATCACTATTAGTATAATAGATTAACCTTCCTACCAATTATTCCAGTGAACTATTGGCTTTAAACTAGGCCTAATTCAGTTTTTAAGGGTTGACAGAGCTTAGTTTTCATTTGGAAGATTTTTTAAAAAATGACACATCTTTAAGCCATGCATATGGAATGGAATTGAATAAATTGGAGATGGCTAAAAATGTTGAAAAATTGTTTACCATGTTTTATACCTTATCAATTTCCTTCTCTCTGAATATTATAGCTCAAATATCAGCCTGTGAAGCTCAAAAGAGAGAGTAGAAAGCAAAAAAACAGATATACCACAATAAAGATTTTCAAAACATGAAACCCAGTGTAAAAAACCCACCCCATAATGGTCTAAAGCATAAAAAGAGTGGAAAGGTCTCCACAAATTAAACAATAAAAATCATTCAAATAGGAAAAGGACAGACAAAATCTCAATAATCTGGGGTGTTAACAAAAGTCCACTTCTCATCTAGCTCATTCATATTCAATGAAATCCCTATAAAAAATTTCATGATTGTTTAATCTCGCAGTAGTAGCTATAAAATGGTTAGGGTTACTCAATGGTAAAACTCACCCTTCAAAAGATAGCTGTAAGAAACTCTCATCTTGAAGAAAACCTTCCAAGAATAGGACAGTGTTTTTACAGACCCCATGATAGGTACTACTATTTTGAAGAGCTTTATTTACCTTTTAATTATAGATATTTACACTATCTTTATCTTCAATATTCACAGATAAGTCTTGGCTGGAAGTTTTAACATTATAATAACAGGTCACAGCAGAAATACATCCCACTTTAGCTTCTATATACCTAATAAGAGCCATAGATTGAGGCATACCTCATTAAGTATCTGATAAAGCCATTCAATTCTATCTCATTTAAACCTTTATATCTTTAAATTTGGCTAAGATATCTGGGCAAGAAGTTTCTCTAACTCCAATACAGAGTTACTGTAAATGGAAGATCTTTCCAGCCCCTTTAGCCTCTGTAATGGAGTAGAAGGGAAGATGTACACAATATATAATTAAGGAGCTTATTCAGGCCTTTGATTATGTATACTTAGTTTATCTGTATCTCAAGATCCCGTGGAGATTTCCAAGCCATAGAGAGGTGTACAAGATCTGTACCAGCTTGTACACCCTCTATGAGTCTATTAGAGGTCCACAAGAGCCTGAAAAATTCTACTGAGCTAAATAATTTACTCATAGAATAGTTCTGTACATATTCAGGAATACAATAATGGTCCCAAGACTGCTGATGAGTCCCTTTGAAAATTATTCCACCCTTTATTGGTCATTATTGACATATTTGTGGTTCCAGACCCACAAACCAGGCTAAACCCAGCCTTTGATAGGTCTCACTACCACAAGCGGTCCCTATGGAGTGAAAATTTCTATTACTAGAGACACCAAAAGCTCATATTTGCTTATCAGTCACCATAGGGTATAAAAGGGAACTTTTCTTGATTGAAAATATCCCTCATTTTCTCAGAATAAAATTTTACATAGCTTAACTCTTTAAAATAGGATACAATGTTAAAATTTAAATACTTATAGCTATAAAATTAGCTATTTTAGTACTTATCATAGCTAATAAATTGATAAATACTGCACTTTTGACTCTAAACAGAGTCAATAATCACCAATTCTCTAGAGGATTATATTGTACTATTAAAATCTTTTTTACATGTCACACTCAGAGATATAAGTTATTACAAGCTATATCATAGAGTCAGCCTTACATCCAATTAATTTCCATATATAATTGAAGTACCCAAAAAAATTCAAGAATAAGTAAAATTACAGAACCATACCTTCAAATATCTGGGGGATAAGCCATACAAAATATATCAGAGTTTTAAAAAATAACTCATTTTCAAAAGATTTATTTGAAGCTATAAATAATCAAGTGTAATGAAATAACTAAAATCTAATAGTAAACTATACTTGATTCATTTCAAGTATGTTGGAAATATATTTTTAAGATTTAGACTATATTTAACAGTTTCTACGTGGAAGGTAATCTATTACCATTTCAAAATTTTATCTCAGAAAAACGGATATGCAAGGAAACTTTTTCTGTTGCTTAACATGAAATTATTTCCAAAATGATAATTTGAAAAGAAAAGACATTTTACAAATAATTGAGAATGATGTATTTTCAACATACTGAAACTAAATTTTGTGCATTAGTTGGAAATATCTCAGAACTTGATCATTTATTAAATAAAAAATTTATTTTTATTTTTTCTTCAAAATGGAAGTTTAATATGCAAGGATCTCGATCACTCAAACTTGACTGAAATTTTATTCTCCAAAGCTTAGAGATATTTGGTTTTTAAATTTCAGGATGCTTTAGCTATAGTTTTGCGAGGACAATCAAGCCCCAATTGACACTCTTGAAAACTAGCATTATGCTTAAGTATTTTAAACTAATTTCCAATTAAATATTAATTATTGCGCAAATTTTCGATGAAAAATCATATAAGATATTCTTCCATTTTTTCAGGACAATGAAAAAAGGTTTTTTTTTCAAACTTAACCTGAAGTATATATATAAAAATATTATGGTTTAAAAATGGAAAAAATTCAGCTCATAAAAAATCAAAATGGAACACATTCTTAATACATAAAAAATCATTTTCAAAATAGAAATTTACATTATGTTGAAAAAACTCAACTAATATGAAAGTATTTGAAAATGAAAAATATCAAGTTTTTTTGGAAAGGATACTTCAAGAGCTAATTATATCTCTTTCTCTTCTAAGTTTGAAACAATTGATCCTTTACTAATAATTGGAAATTTGATTGTTTTAAGAACTTAATATAAAATACCCTTAAATTACCTGAATTTTAATTCTGAAGAAATATTATTATATTTTCCCACCTTTCAAAGCTTTTGAAATTAAAGAAATTCCATTCTCATAAGACATATGATGGGTTTTGATAACTCTTACTTTCAAATAAAATGTGTAGCTACCTTCTCTAAATGAGCTGTTACAAATCCTACTTACAAGGAGAAATTCATTTCTTTAAATAGAAATTTTAAACTCCAATTTCTAATCTCAGAATCATCAATTTGATTAGTTTCAAATTTATCTATTTATAATGGAAGTTACAGAAAAAAGGACAAAAGTTCTTGAAAAAAGATATTTTTTAACAAGCTCGTTTTAAGACTTGATGTATAAGGAATTTCTTTGAGAAATAAACTTATTCAAGATATAAATTCCAGAAATAAGTGTGAGATGATTTGAATAAGGGAACATAAATGGCTCAATTAACGCGTGTAACTATCAGGTACTTTACTAATAGAATGATTTTATATCCTTTGTAACTTTAAGTTCAAAAAATCCCAATTAAGAAAATCTCATGGAATGAAATTTATTGCGCTAATAGAGCTTGGTATAGCTTACAAAAGAAAATTTTATCAATAATTTGTCCAACCTGAATGGGAATAAAAGAAGCTTGGCGTTTAGGATATATAGATATATATATATATGATTAAATACCAAATTCATGTAGTTTATTTCAGGAACATCTTTTTTGAAAGGAAATTCTATATTCAAAATAATTTCATCTTCCATTAGGAAAGAGAGGCAAGGCTTTAAATTTTAATCAATAAATGGTATTTGTGAAAATTATTTATAAAATATTATATATTTGTTACCAAAATTCTTATTATATAAATATAGCTATGTGGCTTGTAGCTTAAACCCCCTTTCAAAATACATAAAACTCCCTCTTGAGACTCAGGATGATTATTTTTATGTATATTAAGTGCAATTTCAATATATTTTCCATCTTGACCCATATATTCCAAGAATTTGGAAAATTGTCAGTTTTTCATAGAGATTTTTCCTTTTTATTCAATTGACTCATAACCATGGATTTCACTTCAAAAATTACCCATAATTAAGGTTAGATAAATTTTAGTATCATTAATAATCTACAAAAAAATAGATATTTAAGAAACTTATAAATTTCCAGTAGATTTGGGTGACATGATACCATGAAAGCTTCGTATTTCATGTCAGACTTAGATGAAACTAAGTTAAAAACACCCTTTAAAACTAGTAATTCTTTGTTTTCAATAGCTTTCTCATGATTTTCTACAAATATTCAGATTTAATTAAAGGTAATTGTATAATTTATTTTAGCTATTGAAAAATTTTAAAAAATTTTTGAGTTGTCCAGAAAAACTGAAACCCCCAAAAAATATATTGATTTGAAATTTACAAATGATAAAAATAAAGAAAATATTAAAATAAAATGACAAAAAGTAAGGGTTTTTATTATTTTTTTTCTCTATTTGTTCTTTTTTTGCATTTTTTTAGAAGATCTTTAATCTATTCTTATATCGATTTCCTTTTTTTTGAAAAAAGAAGCTTTTGAACTTTTCTATTTTTTTGAAGGAACTCTTTAAAACCATTAGAAAATAAAGATAAATTATGATTGAGGATTAAATTCTGAAGATGTTTACTTTTCAATTTTATCATATTTAATGTCTTTTTCTATTTTTTACTAAGAAAAATGTTCATTTTTTTCTTTGTGAAAACCCAGTTTTCAGACTTTGTTTTGGGGAATACTTTCCTAATTTTCTTGAGCTATGAAATTCTCTTTAACTGAAAATATTTTTTTTGAAAAATTGAAACCTTTCATTTTGAAAAAAGATAATTTCTAGTTAAAACTATTTTTTACAAGAGAAAATTTCTTCAAAAATCAAAAATTCAACAGAAAAAATGAATTTCAGATGAAAAATCACATGGCTTAAAAAGTCAATATAAATATGAGAAATAAACTGAAATTCAATTCCAAAAAAAGGAATAAAGAGAAGAAAAATTATCAGAAATATCTTCTTCAAAAAAAACTGTAATAAAATGAAATAATTGGAAGATTTTTTCCAAAAAAAAACCTTGCAAATAGAATTTAAAGAAAAAAAGTTGAGAAGATCAATGAAAACAACAGAATTAAAAACTAAGCAGAAAAGAATTGAAATAAAATACCTTTATAAGAGAAAGAGCACCTAAAAAATGAAGCTTATGATTAAAAGCCACAAAAAAAAGAAAAAACTCAAATACAATAAGTCAAAAGAAACAAATGGCAATACACATAGGAAAACATGAAATGAAAAGGTTTGAAACCAAATTCAAATTAGATAAGGAAGGAAATAATTTTTAGAATTCTTTTCTGCTTTGATTTTGATAAGGGATGTCAGAAATATGAAATTAAAAAATTACTTATCTTCAATTTATTCGACATCAAATACCACGTTTGATTTTTGTGATTTTACAAATTCCACTTCCAGATGTGTGTGATTTCAAATTTTCAAAAACGTATATTTTTGAGGAAAATCATATAAAATTACAAATTACAAAGCTTGAATTCATTTTACAGAAAATGCCACGTTTGATTTTTGTAATTTTGAAAATTCCATCTCCAGATGTGTGTAATTTCAAATTTTCAGAAACCTATATTTTTGAGGAAAATCTCCCATTTAAACACCTCAAATACCACCTTTATATTTTCAAATCCTCTATTTTTGATTAAACATCCTGAAAAATAAATTTAAATCTTCATAAAAGAGTTCCAGATTGCAAAATACATAGGTCTTATATGAAATTTCAATCACAATTAATTCTAAAATCCTTTTACTGAAAAACCACACAATATTCAAGCCTATAGTTCTTACTCAATCTATCAAGATTCTCAAATAAAAAAACACCATCAGGAATACCTTTAATTAAATAATCGAAGGTATTTAATATATCACATGTTCTGGACTCTGATTCTGGTACTGATCTAGAAGATAACATATCACTTCTACACCACCTAAGAGCCCAAAGATACCTTAGGTCCAAGAAATGAATTGTTTGAATTATGAATATGCATCAGGAGATTTTTTCAGCCTACCAAATCACAGAATCAAACCTCTTCTCTTCCCTACTCATTAATCCTTCTAAAGATTCTTGTTAATTATCCAAGATAATGAGTTCTATCAGAACTAATCCAAATATAAATAAACATAGCGATATATACAATTTAAACTGGAGTTATCCCACTCAATATAAAATGGAAATGGGGCTTCTTTCAAAAAATTGGGTATGATATTGGGATTAATTCATGGGTCGATCACATTATATACTCAGTGTATAATCAAAGTCTTAATCAATTATCTGAAATATTATATCTCCGGCAAATATTTACAAAGAAGAAAGGAAATATCTGAGGTTATGAAAACGGAGTATTTTCAGGATGTATTGTTTTCATAGATGGGAGTCAGACCTCCTTGTTTCAAAGGCCTCAAAGAGATAGGGAGGCTTAGTTTTACCAAAAGAAAGGGTGTGTTTTTGGATTAAAATGGGGATATCTTTAAGCTGATATAAGTGAAATAAAGGTATTAAATTTCCATTCAATTGGTTTGAGAAATCAATCAGCTTCTTGTAGAAATGAATATTTGATGGCAGGTTCGCTTCATGACTCTAGCACATATCAACGTATGAAAATATCAAAAACACCTAGAAGTTTTCACTCAAGAAATAAGTATATTATAGCTTATTATGTATATGCAAATTTAAAACTGATTGTACCATAATAGAAAGAATCAACCTCCCAGTCTGAATAAAATCAAATTTTCAATCTGTTCTTAGCTACATAATGAGTGCAAATTACAAATGAAATTGTTTTAGTGAAAGGATGATAGGAATTATCAAGCAATATGAGAAATGAAATTCATTATCAAAAGGAGGTGAAATAACTTGTACAAAAGGTTGTGAAATGTATTGGTGAAAGTTGTTGATCAATTGACTTCTATGAAAAAGATGAAACATTAATTTTTGATTGGTTTGATAATATATTAAACTTCCATTTTATATTTTCAATTATTTTTTTGCATATGCTCAGCATTAATAGCACCGAACCCGCATTAGAAGAAGTGCATAAATAATAAGTATTTATAGCTTTATTTTTCTGGATTATTTTTTTATCTTGTTTTCTTCCTCAATTTGTTGATTAATTAAATTTGAGAATTTTTACCAATGTTGAATAACTTTCAATTAATTTGAAAGGAGTAACAAAAAATAGCTATCTCTTTATTGTTGATTAATTTTTGTGGAGGTTTTTTGGTTTCATTAATAATGGCTGAGGTTTTCCAAAGAATATCTATAATGCCTTCTTTTTTTGTAAAAGTTGAAGTTGAAACTGAACTTAGAGTAGCTTAAACCATGTCACGAAAGCTTAAACTGTGTTGGGATCAGTTAAAATTAATGCTTATTGATAAATGTAAAAATAGCAAAAAATCCTTGAATTAAGGTCATTTTTTATCAGTATCAGCCTTGTTTTGGAATTAATCATAAGCTATAATGACATTGAAGAAGAAATAGAAATAATTTCTGTGTTTCATTTCGATTGAAATTGACCGAAGATTGGTAATTGGGCTTCTTGCATGAATTTTTGGTTATCTTTGAGTGAAATTTTTGGAGGAGTGTTTGATTCTTAATTATGTAGGTTAATTGAAATATTGAAACTTCAACCACTCCAAATTTTTATTAAAAACCTCAACTTTAGTTAGCCCTGGCTTCCCTCCATAGATACAAGCTGGCTTTCAAGAATAAGAATTCTGATTAAAACCAATACCCCTCATCATTCCTCCAATCTTGTTGTCATGAATAGTGATTTTTTCCTAATGATAGAAATTATATTGAATCTTATTATGAGTTTTAAGTCTTATTAAATATAGTAGTGAAATATTTGAAAGTAGATATCTCATAGATAAGTATAAAAGGATATGTTGTTTTATTCTTATTGATAGAAGAATATTGCTGGGTGAAGGATTTTGGGTAGGGAGTTTGAGCCAGGATGCACTTGAATCCTTCTTTTTTAGAAATCCAAATTCAGAAAAAAACTGTAATTAATAAGGCCAAGATTGGATTTAGTTTGATTTTGGTAGCCAATAATTTGTCTTCTTTTTCTAGTGATGCATCTTTTATTGGTGAAGAAGTTAGAAAGATTACTGGAAGATGATCAATCATCTTTTAAATCAATTTGATAATTACTTTGAGTCCCAAAAGTATTAATATCACAGAATTTAAAGGAGATTTATTGAGGATGGAAGGATGATAAATTTGATAAAACTGATTCATCCTTGGGGTCAATGCAATAATTAGGCTATATAAGCCTTAGAGTATGTTTTAAATACCCAAACAGTCCACAAATAGCTTCTAGATACCTTTTGAAATATGAAAAACCCATAATTCATGTGCATATAAAAAATTAATCATTCTTCACAAAATAAAATGAGTAGCTTCTGTCTGAATAGGTAAATACATGGATTCAAGGCCTTATTTGTATTTTACACAAAAATTCACCTTGGTCCCTCCATGAGTTAAATAAGCTGAAATTAACTCTATGAGGTGTCAATACGGAAAATAATTTAACACCTAATCATAAACAACACATATAAGATGTGTGTAAATATTTGTTTTTGGAATTTTGATGCTAAAAAAAAAGAATTAGGACAAATCCTGTGTTACATTTATGATAAATTTAGTATTTTTAAGGCTTATTGAGCTTGAAATTACTCAATTTCAGGTAAATATTTGCTAACCCCATAGTGAATATTAATCCTTATTCCTAAGCTACTATTTTCAATGTATAAATAGATAACAGGAACAAAAGATGTCAAAGAGATCCAGGATAGCCCAATTTCTGAAGCCTCTGTTCAATAGCCAGTCCCAGAGCCTATATAAATAGCTTATTGCTACTTAATTATCTAATTAAGACCTCTTTGGCACTCTGTTACTAAGGCTAAGTTCCATTAAATCATGAGAAAATAGAAAATAAGGTGATATTCTGATGTGATAAGAAGGTAATAAGAAGCTATGAATCCTATAACTATGTCAATTATCAACTATTTTTGCTTTTATAGCTAAAAAAAGTAACTCAAATCATTTTGATACTAGTATCCATGGAATTAACTCATGGCAACCAGCTGTAAGTATAATATTTACTTGCATCACATGCATAATGAGGGAAAACTTAAAAGATTAATTAAAAATGAAGTTCTAAATGGATCTCTCTGAATCTTCAAGGCCTAATGTAAAGAGATATAATTCACACTAAAACCAAAAATAATTATTACTTCATAATTCAAGTTAAAATTTTTACTCACAGTCCATTTTTGATTATTCTGCATGAAAAAATGAATCTACAAAAACCACATAAAATACAACATGTGATTTGATCTTCAATGGACTCCATAAATTTGGGAGTAAATTTGAAAGAAAAGAATATATAATCAAGTAAGTTCATAATTTTGTAACCATAAATGGGTTGGTATCCATACAAAATCTCTATTGGTTTCTAAATCTTTTTTTTCTCAGCTATATTAATGTAATAACTCTTAAAACTGTTATATAATTGAAAGAAGCCTCCCATTTCTGTTTTTCCAATATTAATCGTTATCATTCACTTAGGTCTTTAAAGCTTTAATATCATGAGGAAGTATTAGTTATTAAATAATTATTGAGAATTTGTTTTCTTCAAAACTAACAATAAAAGAATAAAATCCAATGATATCACTATTTAAGATAGTATTTTAGCTATAATTGTTTTATTACTTCTTTATATAAGCTTTTAATTCTTTAAATCCAAAGATAATCCATCTAACCCCTTTCCAAATATTTGCAATTTATTTTTGGAGTTCTGGTAAGTTACTTATTAAATTGCTTAGTTTTTTTCAAGAACTCATAGCAATTACTCTTGAAAAAGATAATCATTAATTAAAATGATTTAAGAAGTTTTCTTGTAGCTTACTCTAGCTTAGAATTACAATTTACTTTTAGAATCACTATTAGTGTATAACAAGTAAATGAAATCATTAAGAAATTATTTATTTATTTTTTTCTTAATAAACTCATTCTATTATATTTCATAATAACAGTCATAGTAATATTATCAAGAGCTTTATATACAAATGTTACACATAAAGTCTTGAAACTCCTCATATCACATTAATTTAAAGTTATTGAAGGGGAGGAATGAATATGGGATGAAATTTCATACAGGGAGGGAACTAAATGGTTTTATTTCTTGCAAGGGTAAATGATGATAATACTACTTACAGCCCAATTTATTTTTCCACCCTTAGAATCATTTAAAAAAAGGAATGGACTAGAAATATTTAAAAAAAATCCAAATCACTCTTATGAGAAATAAACCAAGCATTGGATGTTGATTAAAAAAAGAAAATAAGAGAAATTTGGTTTTTTAAAAAGTAATATAAGTAGTATCAGGTAAATAAAAATAAAAAGTGAAAAACAAAATTTCCAAAAAATCCAATTGATATAACATAAAAAAATGAATTTGAAAATATAATTTTACTATTCTGAATCAAGAAGCATATTAACTGTATTTCAATTTCAAATTTATTTAAAATTTATTCCAAAATGCTTCAGTAGTTTTATAATCAATTTATTTTCAATGGGTGGAGGGAGACCAGGGGGTGATTCTTGTGGTTATGATGTAATTGAGTTAAATTGTAGTGATTAATGGTGGATGGTTGGTGAGATGTTCAAAGTTTTAGAAAAATATTTGATATAATTTTGAAAAGGGAAATAATAAAAATACATGTATTAATTACAAACCAAAAAAAAAATATTTACAGCAACAAGAAGATTCAAAACCATTTCTTTTGTAATTTGAATTAATATTTCATTTTTGTGAGGAGATGTTGAAAAATAAAATTCAATTTGAAAGAGAATTGGATGAGAATAGTTGAAGCCAGGATAGAGAAATCAAATTGAACTGAAATTAAAAATTTGAATTTGGTTTCTTTTAAAAAATTTGAATGATCTGTTTTTTTGGATCTTTGTTGAATTTTCTTTTTTAAAATTTGGGTAAACATTTTCAAAAATTCTAAGTGAAAGTTAAAATAATTCACTCTTTGATTTTATTTATGAAGAAATCAATCAAAAATGAATTCAAAATCAATAATAAATCAGCCAAAAATTACCTTTCAATTTACATATTACAAATGCACTTGAATTGAAAAAGACATCATCAAATCAATTTTTATTTCTAGTTTTGGTGCTTTTTACCTTCAAAAAAATGATTTTTTTTTGGAAATTTTTGTTTCAATGAAAATTTGATTTCAAAGTCAACAGAAAATTTAAGAAAAATGATAAAAGATTCTTTATTCTTGTGATGCAAAAAAGATGGACTTTAATGAGAAGTAGATTAAATTTCCAAATGTTTTTTATTTTTATTGGTCCCCATACTGTCCCAAATCTGGAAATCAAGACTCACTTTGAAAAAAAAATACCATAAGTTAAACAAAGGACTACAAGATACAATTATAAAAATGAAAAATATGTGTTTTATAATACAAAAATCTATAAATACTGCAGAAAAAAAAGAATTTATTATCAAAAATGAAACACTTTTTGTTTCACCTATATCAAAATTGAAGGAATAATCTTTTCCAAATAAGTAATGGTATCTGATTAATTCAATTCTGAAATGTTCAAATCCGATTTATAATGCATTTCTATCCCTCTTAATTGTTCCTTTTTCCTTTTTTGAAATAACAAATTTCTGCTGTAACTGTAATTTCTCCTCTTAAAATTTCCTGTTTAAAAATTTCTCTCCCACAAATGGAATTTAAATTTTTTAAAAATATATTTCTGTTCAGTTTTCATCATGCATTTATTATATTATCTTGGTCCTTACACTTCTTATTAACTATTATAGAAATGAATTGTAAGTCTCCTCACAGCCTATGATAGTTTTATATTAGTATTCTTGAATAAAGATACAATTTATTCGAAGATAGAAATATTTTTTGATGATTTTCCAATATTTATTGATACATTGGAGAAAATAAATTATAAGTCCTCCTGCGGGACCCACTTTCCTGATTCAGATTGAAGCTTGAGCCCACTTTTTTTTGTGATTACCAGGGCTTTAACCACTGTGGTGTAATATGAAGAATACACCGTCAGCCACACAAACATTTTTCATATATTATATAAAAGTATCACCTCATATACTTTAGTATTGATCACAATATTAAGATTCTATGTTTAAGTAGGATTTTCATCCTGGAGCCAAGTAATTCAACTATGAGAGAAAACATTTCTGTTTTAATTTGGAAATTCTACTTCATGATATATATTTTTCCTTCTATAATTCAAATTTATATCCAATAAGTCTTGATAATAATAAATATCAAGTGGAGTTAAATTTTGTTTGTGACAAAAGAGTGCATCCATTTATTCAAAAATAGACACATGCTCTCTAACATTTCAGCCATAGTATACACACCTTTTTCTCACCCTCTCAGTGATATCCTCTCCAGTTTTGATTTTTAATTTCTTTAATTATATGTATTTTTTAATATTTATGCTATCTTTCCCAAAAACCAACTGCCTTAATACTTAAACAATGTCATGTTTCTTCATTCTCTTCAATAGCCATGAGATTAGAGAAATTTGTTTTAATATACTTGGGACTTAAAACAGATTTTTCTACACCAGATCTAAAAAATTCATTGAAGTTTTATTTGTTTGTCAAATAATAAATAACACATAAGTATATTGGCTGTGTTGAGTTCCAAAAGGAAAAGGATTAGAGAGACCTGGGGAAGCTATATAACTGGACTTATTTTGCTTCATGAATTATTGAGTAAGAGTCATAAAATGGGAGGAGTAATAAATTTGATGGTGGATTTTTGAAATTGTTGATAGGATTAGGTGAATGGGGATTAAATATACAGGAGCTCTGATGGACAAATGAGTGGCTTTAATTGGGTTAGGCTTAATTGTTTGGATACATGAAATCAAGAAAGTCACAAAAATTGGTTTTGGTAAATTACCAGGGGACTAAGTTAAATAATGTGGTATTTATTATTAAAAGTCGTGGATTGGTAAATGTGTGATTTGGGAGTCAAATCCCATATGTTTCAATGTGGAATTTGGTATATTCAAGACTTCCTAATTCTGAGGGTTTTCCAGAACTTTTAAATATTCGTTTCAAAGGAATTTTTGCTGTTCTATTTTTGTTTTTAATCATGATAACTTCAAAAATTCTTTTAAATTTGATTTTGGGATGAGAGAGAGTAAATATAAATTCCTTTTTCTTAAATTTAATTCTCCATATAAGTAAATTCAAAGTCAAAGAAATATATCATGTAAGACAAAAATTCTTATTCGGTTAGTTTTAATTGATATAAATTTGCCTATTTTTCCTAGATAAAGTATTATTCTTAAATTGGGGGTGAAAGAATTCTTCACAAATAATCGGTTTTAAACGTTTTTCAGTTAACCTATTTCCAGGTATCAAGCTATTTGAAGAACTGTGTGGGGATTTAATGAGAATCTTCAAATTACTTTATTATTATTTTTTTAGCTTTTGAATCTGTTTCTCATGTATTTGAAAAGGAATTTTACATAAACTAACTGTAAAAGAAGAGAAATTCTTAGATTTTTTATTTATAATCTGAATAAATGCAGAAATTATTCAGATTTGTGTTAAATTTGGAGCGAATTCTATTAATTATAAAAGAAATCTTGAATTGATTTTCGGGTGGTTGATATAAATAGAAATTTAATCATAATTGAATACCCACCTGAGTCTTAGGACTTATATAATTCTTTGCAAAGCTATTAATGTTTTTTCGAAGAATTTCTACTCAAATCATTGTGGGATGAAATAGAAGCTGTAGAATTTTTTTAAATTGAACTTCTTTGGAATTATATGGCTGAAAAGATTTAAGAATTATTAGAGATATTTTGAAGCTAATTTTGAAGCATTGGGAAGCTAATTATAAAGCCATTTCTAACCCATATTCTTGCTGTACCCTAGATTTTTCCAACCTGAATGCCAATGGATTCACCTATAGGTAGATGACTCTATTTTACTCATAGTGAAGGGTGACTTTGATTTTATGTTTTTATCCAATGGAGAAAACTTGAAATCAATTTTTTCATTCTTTATTTCCGAAAATATAGGAAAATATAAAATGAAACGCAATCCCTTTTTATTTTTACTAAATTTTTATAAGTGGAAATCTATACTTAAAATCCTTTTGCACTTTATTAATTACTATATGATTTTTTTTAGTTATATATGGATATTAATATATTAATAATATTAATTTATTTATTTTTACTGTTATCAGATACAAGCTTACCATCATGATTTTTATCATATCAAATTTGAATGGAGATTGACTCATAGTAATCCTTATTTATTTTGGAAGCTTCTTTCATCCAGTTTTGAAAACTTTCCCCTTTCAAATAACTTTCACAATAATGATTATAAGCCAATAATTACTTTTTGTGACATGAGAAGTCTTTCTTAGTCAAACTGTCTTGGTGTTGGGCATATTGAATTGTACTGGGATAGCTAAAAATAACTATTGTTGTCAAAATTTGTGTATTATTAAGAATATTTGGATATAGATTTTCAAATATATAGCACATTTTTTCAGCTTATCACATAAGCAGAGTCCAGTTCAACTCAGGGATGGCCAAAAAGGCAAAAAAATACTAGTCAAGTCCCTTAATAATCAAATGGCTAATTTTGTGGTATTCATTTATAAAGAAAAATTTCTCCATGGGAATATTAATCAGATACTTATTTCTTGAGTTTTCTTTGGATTTCAAATTCCGTAGGTATTTTTACAGAATCTCTACAGGAAGAAGTATCTTATTAAAAGTAAAATAAAAAGAATTTTAATTCAAAAATTTCAAAACAGATTCTTTTTCAAAATAAATATAAAGAAGGAAATATATTGAATATTTCATCAGAAAACTAGATCAGGTATTTTGGGAGAAAGTAAAATATTATCTTTGAGTAATTAAACTTATATCTGCGACTTTTCTTCTCGAAATAGATTTTTTGTATCATTATCTCCTTCACCGATACTCCAAAACAGCTATTTATTTGATTAATTAAAATATTCCTTTTTATAACAGGTTAATTCAAGCCCCAAATTTTCAAAAATAAATACTACCCTTATGAGCTTCGTTTGAATTTGTTTTTTTCATTTAATAAAGTGATATTCATGTCTTCAAATATTAATTGAACTATTGATATGTAAATTCAAAATATTTAATCACTTGAATAGAGGAAATATCTTATTACATTCAATAGTAAGTGATTATCTGAAGTTCATACATTGAAATCATAGGCTTCTGTGTTCTTTTCTCATACCTCTACTATCAAATACATTTTAGAAGGAGCACAACAATTAATAATATTCAAAATTATAATGAAATTGTAAAATCCTCAAATATTCTTTTATTTGAAAGCTCTTATGAAAAAGCTTTGATACAAAGGATACCTGAACCATTCATGTGAATTATTTCATTGTTATGGCTATAAAGTCTTAGATGGCTCATTAATCCTTGTTATATCTTATTAAAGAAGGAACCATCAGTGATCCATATCCCATATATTATAGATACAATTCCTTTTAATTTTACATTCTTTTTTCTGGATAAAACTCACTGAAATCCACAAGAGTAACTTCTAATCTTTAAATGAAGTGACCCATAGTGAAATTTAGGTATATATTGATCCAAGATCATTTTAAACTATTACATATAGATCCCGAGTTTTGTACAAACATTTATTGAAACTACTATAATGATATTGGTTATATGGCTCCCTGAATCCATTCTCCGTGGAGATAATGAAAGGTTTATTGGCTCATAATTATGGAATGGTGTACCAAGGGATAATAAAACTTTGTGTGATAATAAATTCAAATAATAAAGATATCCAAGTTATGGAACTTAAAGCCAAAAAAAATCTACAATAGAACTCAACAATGATAACACAGGTCTAATTGAATATATAGGCTTTATTTACTCAATTAGAATTATAAAATTGTTTCGAAAATAACAATATTGGTGAAATATTTCAAAAACATTATTTTTAATTCCTTGTCAATAGATAAAGCTCCCCTGTTTCAAAATAGCAAGAGTATTATTTCTTTTTTATCATAATTGGTGAAATTTAGTTTGTAAATAAATTAAACCTTCTGATAATTGCAATATTACTCCAATTTTGAAGCACTTACTCAAGTATCCAGTAAACAAATTAATTTCCAGAAATGGAAAAGGTATCAGATTTAAATGAACTTTTTTTGCTTAGCCTCCTTTCAAGAAAAAAAGTGTCTCGTGAGAATTTCTCAAGTGAAACAAGAGAATTAATAAGCTCAGGAGATTTGAAACATAATGTATCGAAAAATCCAAAGTTTCTTAATCCAAGTCTAATAAATACCCTTTACTGTACTATTATTATTTAACCTCATCAGGTTTTTGACACTTATCATATGTAATTATATCATAAAGACACCTTTTTTTATTACTCATACATATCCCACATCTTGGACCAATTGATTCGTATTCCTGTTGCAAAGGAGGATGATTACTCTCAAGCAAATTTTACAAAATAGAAAAAGAGGAGAAACGTTTTCCTAAAATTTGGACATAGAAAGAAAAAAGGACTTCCTTCATTTATATTAAAGTATTGACAACCCTGTTTTCAACTGAAAAGGTATGGGTCAGAGATTTAATACCACTAGTGCTACCATATAGAGTCCTGAATGAAGAAGAATATAATGAATAAATTGCTTTAGAACTATGATATATCACATTCATGGACATTAAGTAATATAAAGACAGTTTTTTCTATATAAAAATATAATTAATTGTATATAAAAACTCAATGAAGCTATTATTTTTGATCCTTTGTTCAAAATACTGAAATTTCTCATATACTGAGCTAACTTATAATTATATTGATTTAATATTAGTTTATAGGATCTATATCTCATCATATGTGTATAATCTGGACCATCCAATCAGTCATCGGAGAAAAATAAATTACTATGCTATATTATGGGTTCTTTTTGAGGTGTGATGAGTGTTTTCACCACTAAGAAGATTTTCTAATAATTATCCCCTTTTGAAGCTTAAACTCTGAAAAATTTCCGCATTACTCAAATTTATGAGTCTCGGAGGTATGTCTTACATACTCAAAGAGGCCACAAAATATTACAAAATGCTATATTGATTTTAAATAATCAAAAAATACTCAATCTCATTTTGAAATTTTATTAAGAGAATAGAAATATATTTTAAACAAATTAAATCTAGATATTCAAGGACCAATCTGTATTTCACATTGAAAATTACCTATATATATAATACATCCATAGTGTATTATGCTATTTATTCTTACTATTAGGTTTTAGTTGAAATAAAAAGTATTGAATGAAGCTATCTCAAAACAGAATCTCATTATTTTATGAACCCTTACTCATTTCTTCACTTTCATTAAATTTAAAAAAGTTTATTTTGCTGTTTTTTCTATTTGAAGTATAGTAAAATCTTCAAGGAAGTCATTCATTTTCTATTACCAAATTTTCACTAATGGATTTGAGAAATTTATTTTTATTGAAATTCAAGTATAGTAAGGAGTAAAAAATATCAATAGCGGAAGGATTGAATGTACCCCGGCTTCTGAGATATCTAATATTAAGGGATTATATAGTATTACATATATTGAAGATAGCTTCGTATGTCAATTAGAACTCTTTAATGATCGGAAAATAGAATAGATGATGATCCAAGAAAACAATTTACGCATTTGATTAATTCTACAATTAGAGAAACCTTCTTTCTTAATTTAAATCTCAAATGAGCCATCATGAAACGCTCTTTAGATCAGTATCAATTGACTTAACCCCTTTGAGCATATATTTACATTATAAATAGTATCTCTAATTTAAAACATTACAATATTTTGAAAAATATAAATGAAAAAACAGCTATATTTTTGAGAAATATGAGTAATTTAGATAAAAAAAGTATAATCAGATTTAATGAGATAAAAAAGTAGCCATAACCTCAAAATTGCAATGAAATATTTTAGAAGTCCTTTATCTCAGGAGTTTTATGCAAAAATACCTCAAATTCAAAAACTGAAATATATTAAAAGATAGCATGTTTTGTTGAATAAACTATTGGGTATCAAATGACTATTATTCAGTTAAGTAATAATATTGAAATTCTGATTTGATTCACTTTAAATGAAAAATAAATGATTTTTTATTCACACTAAATCACCTTTCTTGGTAATAAAATGGACTTTATTAAAAAAAGATAAAATATAGTTATGAAAAAGGGGCTCTTCAACCACTTTTATCTCATTATATCCTACTGAAGCTATCTTTTTCAAAATATTAATGTAAATAACAATTTTGTGGCTTAAGTTATATTCTGTTGAGTTCTTTACTATTTCGCTTTTGAAGTTAGCAAATATTTTCATTGATATATTAATCTGTGTGGTTATTTGTTATTTTGGAAGTTCTAATCAATTTAGGGCTTTGGTAAACCCACCTAACCAATTTGGTAAAAACATGTAAGGGTTTCCCCAGGCCCATTTTAAATTAAAATGAAACAAAAAACCTGTATTTGGAAAAAAAACTTCCAAAAACCCCTCAACCATTTGTTTCACACTTTTTCTCACCCCTCCCAAATAACCCACATCATACACCCCAAAATAAGTTTTTTTTAGAAAAAGAATTACAAACCAAATTTTCCAAATTTTTCCACACTGTTCTTCTTTTTTTCACAAATACTGCATTTTCCTCCAAAAAACCCTGCTTCCAAGCCTCCAAAATTCTAGTATTTTACCTTCCCTCATCTATTAATCTCACATTTTACCAATTTGTTTCATGCTTCCCCACTTTGTTTTACTTTTCACACCTTTTATCCCCTCTTTTTCACATTTTGAAAAGTTCTTTCCTCATTCCAAATCCCCAAATTCCCCCCTCTTTTCAATTTATACAGCTTTGTAGCTAAGTAATGTTTCAAACCCCCACTGAAGGTGAATTTCAGACCCTTGAGCATCTCAGGCAGCATCTGCATAATGTTTCCAGGGAAGAGGGGTATTCTTTGGAAAACTTGAGGTCTAATATGACCCGCAACCAAATTGAAATAAGCTGTGATAGGTCTGGGACCCCAAATTACCACAAGAAATCCCCCAAAACATTCACTTCAAGAAAGATTGACTTTCCATTTACACTTTATGCAAGGTAATATGCCATGGGTACCACTTGGACTGTTAAAGTCAAAAAATCCTGAACACAGCCATGATTTCACAAAAAATATCATGGCACCTCCTGCTTTAAGAAAATTAAATGAGCAAGAAACATACCAATCTCTCAGATTTTTGAATCACTGCTCATTCCAAGGCAAATTGAGGCCCAATTATGCAGCCAGATGACCTGTGAGAGGCCTGTAATCCTTCAATAAATTTACAACCAAGTCAAGAAAATCAATAAAGGCAAACTTAAAGGCAGAGAAACCATTGACTATCTTATTGAAACCCTCAAAGAAGAAAATTTGGTGTGGTCCTCTGCAAGGTATACTGAGGGACACATTACCTCCTTGTTTTTCACTCACCCTCTTGCCATAAAACTCCTTCATGGATTTCCTCATGTAATTATTATTAATTGTACTTAAAAAGCAATAAGTAAGAAATGCCCTTTTTCATATTTCTGGATTAATGTCAACATATAAGACCTTTTATGGGGCTTTTTGTTTTCTGAAGAATGAAACTGAACCCTCATATATTTGGGCATGGAATCAAAAAATAGAAAAAGATCTCAACAAGACCAATAGTTTGTCCCCTTGAGTTATTGCTATTGATGGGTATTTGGCCTTGAAAAACTCTCTTAAGAGGCTTTTCCAAGACTCAGAGGTCATCTTATGCATTTAGAAAATCATAAATATGTATCTGTCTATTTCATGAATAAGATTGGCCATGGCACTGATTTTGAAATCTTCATGGGTGTGAGCCTTGAGGTATATTTTACATACCCAGATGGGCCAAAATTATCTTAAAAATATATTCTGAACTATGCATAAAGAATAAGTCATGGATATATTAAAAATTCATCATTTGTGATTTCAGATGATATGAATAACCTTTTATTGAGTAAGTAAATCCATCGATTTAAGGCCAGATTTGGATTCTACACAAACTTTAACCTAGGGAGGCTCCATATAGTGAATAAGCTCAAATAAACTCTTTCAGGGGGTGATATGGAAAATAATTCAATACCACATCATCAATACCACATAAAAGAATTGTGAAAATTCTTGTCTTTCTCAGTTTCACACCAAAAAATGGGAATGTGAGAAATCTCATGTTACCTATAAGCTAAGAATAGGGTTATGCATGTTGGTTGCAGTTTTTTCTTACATAAACATTTGGTACACCCATAGTGGATATCTCACTTGAAGCCTGAATTTATATTTTGACATAAAAAATAGTCAAGGGGGACAAAAGACATCAAAGAGAGCCAGGGTACCCAACTTCTGAGGCCTCTGAGGCATGGACATCTCTAAAGCTTGGATTCATGAATAATATTGGCCCAATTAGTATACTAAAATCTTTTGGGAAATTGGTTACCAAGTCAAAACTTTATTATATCATAAGAAAATAGCAAATAAGCTGCTTTTTTGATGTGCCAAGGAGGTAAAGAGCAACTTAGACTCCTGTAACCATGTCAATTCTTAATGATTTTCCATGGAAAAACCCTAAAAGAGTAATTAAAACCCTTTTTGGACTAGTATCCATTGATTGACCTCATAGCAACCAGCCATATAGTGCTATTTGCAATTCTACGTAGAAATGAGGTAAAAAAATCAAAAATTCATTAAAAATACAATTATACATGAATATTTCTGAAACTTATAGGACCAATTAGGAACTGTATAGTTCATATAAAAATCAAAGATAATTATACTTTTATAAGTAAAATAAAAAGTTTTACTTACAGTCAATTTTTGATGATTCCACATGAAACACCGCATCTTTAAAAATTCACAGAAAATACACTCTGTGATGAAATTTCCAATAAAATTGATAAGTTTGGGAAATAAATGATTATTTTTAAATAAAAGAATATTTACAATTGTTACTCCTTTTATTATTAAACATAAATTGGTTGGTAGTCACATAAAAGCATCAATTAAGTAATTATGATAATCTTACATGACAACAGATGATGCAATAAATAATACAAAAAGGTTAATTGTTTTATCACTCACTGGTTTTTCAGTTTGCTCCATGGAACGCCTCTGTGAGATGTTGTTGACTTAAAAGAGGCCTCCTCTTGCTGTTTTTTCCAAATCATCACATTATTCAATTATACCATTATTACCAACAAGTAAGTATTAGTTAAACTTTTCTTAAGTGTTTTATTCTTTCAAAATCAAACATAAAGATTTGAAATCATGAAAATAAACTATATATTGTTGTAATACTGTTATAAATCCATTTTGATCCTTTAAAAGCCACAATTATCCATCAAATTTCTCTACTATTATCTTTAATAAGTCCTTTTGAGTATTAGTGAGTGTTTTGTCTTAATTCTTAAAGTTATTCTCTAGTAAATTGTTCTCTTCAATAATTATATTTATAATTATTCTTTCAAAAGATAATTATATATCAAAATAATTTTATTATTCTAATAAAGAAGTTTTATTATTAAACACTTCTTGTAATTAATTATAGTAGACAATTATAGCTGACTGATATAATCACTAGTAGTGTATAACAAGTAAAAGAAATGATTAATTAATTAATTAATTAATTGTTTTTATAATAAGTTTCATTTTTTTATTTCATAAGAACAGTCATAGTACTGTTCAGTAATAGTAATATTATCAACAGTTTCATAGACACATCTTACAATGGGCCTTTGCAATCAAGTAACTTAGTTTTATATTTCACTTTTATTATTCTTATTGTGTTTATTAATGACTTTGGGATTCATTTTGAAGGATATGTATCCATCCACTTGAAAGTCTTTCAAAGATAACTGGAAGAAGCTTCAAAAGAAAGTCAAAAATACTGAAGCGTTGCAATTTTTAGAAAAAAACCTGGCTTCTTCTAAAGTAGTATTATATGCCAGCCTGGACCAACTACCATCTTCACCTGGGTGTGGCTGCACCTCAATAGCTGAAGCTGTTCTTGCCATGATTAAACTTGGTCTCAAAAGGTCCACCAGTACTCTCCTGGAGGTTTGTAGGGCCCTTTGCATGGCTTTCAAGAAACAATTTATTGAAATAAGTAACAGAATATCCAAATAAATGATTTTTCATTTCAAGAATTTCACTCCACACATCTGTGCTCTCAATGGTAAGGTGTCACACTATGCCCTCCAGATGGCTTTTATAAATTTCAAAACAAAATTTCCCCCCAATGAAAAAATCACCAACAAATACAGAAATAATCAAGAAATACCTTGCAAGAAAAAGACCCAACAGGCATTTGGCCAGTGCCAAAGGATTCAGCTATTAGAATTCAATCCTCAGTAGCGGCTTAATTTAACTTTGAGGATTCTTTGATCTTCAATTTCATAGCATTTTTTGATATCAACTGATTTTATTTGCCATATTCTTCTCAGAATGTATCTGAAGGGGATGATAAAAGTGTTTAGAAAGAAATAATTAAGCCAAAAAAATATTTGAAGATATTGGGGAAGACCTTTTTAAAAGTAAAGTGGGTAGGAATAACCCCAATTCTTCCAAATTATCAAGATTTTTTGACTGGAAAATCACTTTCAATCAAATTACCAGGAGTCAAAAGGATCAATCATATTATGAAGACCCACTAGAATGCCAAATTATCCCTGGAAGATTCCAAGGAGCCAATAATAAAAGTAAAAATAGAATGAATCTCTTAGGATTTGAAATAATTGAAAGTAAATCCAAGAGGAGAGGATGACCCCCATCAAAAGTGACTAGAGCAACAATTTAAATATCCCAGTCAATTTTCCCTACTGAAATTATAGAAGTGGATTCATGTGAATATTATGAGGCCTCATTATCCAAATCAATCACTTAATCAGTTTCACTACCTTCAACAACTGAATTGAATTAATATGGAAAATCATGAGTCACCCTCAGAAGGTCCAGAAGATTGGCCAAGAGTAGAAAAACCTCACAAAGAAAATCTTACAAGGCTGCAACAACCTTGAAGATATATCATTCAATTGACTTAACCTATGAGCATTGCCAAAGCAATTATCACACAATTCATGAATTCTCCAAAGTCTTTGTGAGTTTTTGATTGGTTTTAATGTAGAATTTTCTTTTGTCTTTTAATATTTATTAATTTTTCCCATCCATTTTTATTAGGTACCTGGCTCAGAATAATTGCCAAAATGTGCATTCAAATACACCTTCAAGCAAATCAATGTCCAGGGTGATGGAAATTGTGAATCCAGAACAATATCCCATTAGATTTACAAGACTAAATACCAATGTCCTGATGTCAGAGGTAACTAAGCCAAAGATATTCAGAATAATAAAAACCTTTATGAAGCCATGAACACCTTGGTACCCTCAGTATTCTCTTCTTTGGACAGAATTGAGTGGTATGAAGATGTTGGCCAGGCTCCAAAGAGTGAGTAGATGTCCATGCCTGATATGGGGAATCCAGTTGCAAAGATGCATCAAGGATCAGTTCTATTTCATTCTTCAGCCCAATATTTCTCTTTTTCCCTTATTTCTGTCCTCCAAATGACAATCCACTCATGCTCATCTCTCTTTTCGGATAGCTTCTCCAATTTTGCTCCATTGGATATCATCCTTTGTAAAGTTTACCCTTTCCCCCCCATTACTGTGAATTGAGAATTTCATTCCCAACACCAATCCCTTGAGTGGGAAGATAAATTTAAGAAACACAGGATGTTATATTTTTACAATCTGCCTTCCCCCTCATAAAAAACCCACTACTTTGGAGGTTGATTTAGATTGATTTTTTTATATAAGATTTATGCCAATTATCCCCCTCCACAGTCTCTTTGTTAATCATAAATGTGGCACTTTTTGTACCTAAAAATCCTCATATTAAAAAGATGAAAGAAATAAGGAAGAAAAAACAACTTTTTGGGCCTCCACTTGTCCCACACAAAAAAAATCCCAAAATTATGGGCTTCTGGGTTCTGATTCTCCATATTATTCCTTTTATATTAAACACATAATTACCAAAATTCATAAGTGGGAGCCTCTTCAATCATGTTTTAACAAAATAAGGCAAATTTGCCAAAATTGCTGAATTGGAGAAATTTTTCAAAAAAAATTGGAAGAAATTTGGGGATGTTGACATCCCATGTTGGAAAAAATATGGCAAAAAACATTAAAAAAATCTTCAAAAGTAAACATGAGAGATTTGTTTTGAGAAATAGGCCACTTACCTGTTTTGGCCATGAATTGGTAAAAACACATAAGGTCTTACATGTGTTTACCAACACCCTTGATTTATTAGACATTTAATGATATTTATTACTTATTTGCCCAATTCTTAAATGTAAATATTTTTAGCTACAAGTGAGTAATCTGCCTGCATTATTAATTATTTTGAGAACTTTTCTTTACAAAAGTGATATATATCTGATTATTTTCAATAATTTATAATTTATTATCTTCAAATGACTACTTATCAGCTTCATATAACTGTTGGTGTAGTAAAATTAAGATAATAATAAAGTTTATATTCATTATTACTAGGAAATGTCAGTTTATACAAGATAACTATTATACAGTTTGTTCTCAAAACTATTTCATTTACTTTTTTTAAAGAAAAACCTGACATTAGGCTTACTGCTACTAGCATTTTCATGACTGGAAATTGCAATATACAATTAATATTTGAATAGAAACTATGGTTTTACAGTAGATATTGGACTAATTACTCATCAAAAGTATATATGTAGCTAGCTAGTTAAGTATACATACACAAACTTTGTAAGGTTTGACTATGAAACAAGTCAGAATTACTAATATTTTCCTCATTTTACTGTGAATCTCCTAATTTTCAATTAATAATAAGATTTAAAATAATTATAATAACTATGAAATAAATATTTATATTATTTAAGAAGAGTAAAATAATATAATAAAAGCATATATTGATATTTAATAATTAATATATTCTTGGAAATTTATCATTGCTGAAAAAAAATGATAAATGCATTAATAATTGATATTTGATAAGAAATGTAAATCTATAGCAATAATGTTACCAATATTAAAGCTATATATTAATATAAATACTATTTATATTAATAATACAATTATTAAAAGTAATAATAAAGAGGAAATATCATAATAAGAGGAAATAACCTAATTTCAACACTTAAGATAATAATTTTGGATGTTTTTATGCCTAAAAAAATTAAATAAAACTTATTTAAATTTTATCTACAATAAGGAATAGTGAAGATTACAAATTTTACTATTTTCACATGGATTTAGAGAGCTTAGAAGAATTTAGCAAATTACAATAAATATTTGATGCAATCAAACATTGAATATTGATTACTATAAGATAAAGCTTTTGTCTTCAATAATATAAGAGTTTTACATTAAGGAATAGAGAAATTTACATTTTATTTATTGTTTTTATTTTTTTTGTTGCATCTGAGGGGGAAATAGAATGAGAAGGGTTCTCGTTGTAGTATATATCCTTCCTTCTACTGTCCAGATACCATCCAGTAGATTCTTACTGATGTTATACACTGGAATTTATCAGTAATTTAAGGTTTAATGATGATTACATCATTATTACACCATTTTTTATAGTTATCACTAAAGCTCCATTTTAATGGCATCATAATATTGGAAAAAGAATTTTCTGTGGATTATAGTAGCTTTAAGCATAAAGTTCTGATATCCACCAGTTTTATATCTTATTAAACTGTTAATATTAAATCAAGATTAGAGGTATTTATCATAAATGATCATTTTTAAGCGTTGAGTTAAATTCTTAATAAAATTTAAGTTATTCATGTCAAATAAATTAAGATAGATAATTCTTATAGCATGGAATTTTATTAACAAGCTTCCAAGAGTATTTAATCACATCATCAAAACTATCTTTTTGATTATTTTTCTTTTAACTACACTTTTCTGTTCAATTTACTATTTTAGACTTCAAAACATGGTCTCATGGGGTTTTTCCTTGAATATAATTCTAAAAATTATGTCATTCTTTGCTTATGAACCATTATAATCTGAATATCTACTTTCTTTGAGTTTGGACCACTTTTGATTTTAAGTGGTCAACAGCTATTTCTATTTTGCACAATATTCCTTTATGAGCTTTCACCTTGTTGATAAATTGCCAAATAAATTTTATATATTGGTAACTTGGTTTTTGAATAGAATTTTGATTGTGTTTAATCCAAAGGATATGAGCTAAACACCATAAATATATGCACTGATCATAAAAGTGCATATATCCAGGTTATCTCAGTAAGTATTGGGCTTGCAGACATGACATAAAATAGTAATTTATGTACTCTTTGATTGGAAATACATGGTATAATTTATTCAAAATGCTTATTAATTTGTCTTTGAGATAATAAAAGATTTATCCTTTTTTATGGCATTATTACTTATCTCAAGATTATAATTTTAATTCTTCTTCTTAAAAAAAGTTCTTTAAAGTTGTTTTGTGAGCTTTTTGGATATGTGGTCATATCCTAAAGGCTCACATTCCCTACCCCCAAAAAAAGATTGTACCACAATCTGATATAGTTAATTGGGAATAATCCATTTCCCTACCTCTTCAATAGACCTTTTTAGTCTTGGAGCTCAATAATGCTTAATCCTCTTATTATTTAGGTCTTCTTTCATGTATGAAACTTCTTAAAAAACATCAGACTTAGTTATATCTTTCTCAAGTTGCTATTCATATTTTTAAGTATTGTTCCTGTATCTCACAAGGTATTCCCTCTCTTGCTGGTTTCTTGTCATCCTTATTTTAAGGACTTTCACAATTTACTTTTCTTCTCCTTCTTCCAGAGGGGAAATTTCAAGTGGTGGTTAATTTCTTAGGGGGAATAATTCCTGCTCACTTGAATTGTAAGCTTTAATTATACTTCCAGAGAAAGCTGGGTTCTTGCTCATTAATTCACCTGTTAGAGCCAGTTTCACAGCATTAGGGCCTGGTAGGGCTCTTATTAAAAAGGGTGCTGAAAAGGAATCTTCTCATTTCTTCATTCCTTTAATGTTATTTAATTTTAAAGTTGATACTAAGACTAAGTCTCCTATTTTAAAGCCAGGTGGCTTGTAAATTCTGTCCCATCCTTCTTTTGCATATTTAAAATAATCTTGCATAGATCTAATGTCTTGCTTTATCAAGCAGTATATTAAGCCTTCTTTCTGTTTATTTCATATCAATAAAGTACTTGTTAAGGGTTTCATAAGTTAGTCTTGGATTCCAAACTTTTTCTAAAAATTCAGGTGTTTTACAAGTTGATTACTGAATTGAGGTCCTATATACCAGTTCAAAAGCTGGTAGCAGAGTACATCAATCATGGATAAAGCCATCAGAGTCTTTGAATTCTATGCCATAAGCACAGAATCTTCTTACAATTTCTTTCAGAGCTTGTATCATTCTTGCTTCCATTTCATCTGTCTCAGAATAATAGGATGATGAGAATGAAAATTTTGTTCCAAACAAATTATGGAGATTTGTCCATAAGGCTGAAGTGGAATTGGGTTCTCTATCACTTATGATATTTTGGAATAAGCCTGTATGGCTAACAGCTCTATTTAATGTTATTATGGCTATTTCCATATATTTGTCATCTTTGTGACATGGTAAGAACCTTGGGGTTTTTCTGTACCTATAAACTAACACTTGGCATGCATTAAAAATTCTATCTCCTCCTGGGGTAGAGCTGTTACCCAATCCATGTGAAATATCTCTCATGGGGATCTTGGCTCCTGGATTTGGATTGTCATTCCAAATTAATTTCCTGTGGCTCTGTTTGATTTTTGTAATCTTTTACAAGTTTGGCAATATTCTGAAAGATCTTTTCTGCAATTTCTCCACCAAGATGAGGTTTTTACTCTTTCTAGTATTCTATCTTCTGAGATATGTCCAAAAAAAAAACATGGAATTCATGTAGTGTAGTGCTTATTAAAAATCTAAATGTTAGGTTCAGAACACATGTATGTTTTGTTCTATGATAAATAATTCCATGAAGCAGGTGAAATCTTCCTTCATCATATCCTTCTTCCATATTTCATCTGGTTTGGAATAAAATGATTGGTCCTTGTAGTATTTCATAAGGAGTTGGCATATAATATGGAAATTTTTGTTCATATTACAGCTTTCTTTAATTTGGTTAAAGAATTATGTGCCAATGTCTGTGGCACCTATTCCTTCTATAGGATGTTCTTGCGGTACCTATGCTGGAGTTTCAGGTGTATTTGCTAAATATCATCTGCTTAGACCATCTGCATTTTTGTGAATATTTTGAGATGTATTGAATATAGTCATATTTCCTCTTTATGATATCAACCTTTCATCTTAACATATTTATATTTGGTGTTTTTATTTTTAATAATGATTTCACAGAATTACAGTCTTCAATAACATCAAAGAATGTTCCATCTAAGTAATAGTGTAGCTTTTCTAAATCCCACATTAAGAAAAGACATTACATTTGGCTTGCTCTATACCTTGCTTCTGTTGGCTTAATTTGTCTTGAAATAAGGAAAATTGGTCCTTCAACAGCTTGTCATTCATACTTTGTGTTTGGTGTAGTGCAGCACCTAATCCTTCTCCAAAAGCATCAAGGTAAAATTTGAAAGATAATTTACAATATGGAAACAAGAGAAAGGGGGCATTTTTGAGTGCTTTTTTTAGTTCCTCATATTCCTTAAATATATCTTCAGTTACTTCATAGACAGTCTGTTGGTCACAGAGTTTGTTCAAAGATTTTGCTATTTTTGCAAAGTGTTTTATATATTTTCTGTAATATCCAGAAAATCCTAAGAATGATGGCATTTTTTTTCTTAGTTTGGGGCATTGATTTCAGCAGTACTTATTCTACTTTGTTTTCATCTATTCCTAAACTCAGTCCAGATACAATATGTCCCAGTACTTTTAGTTCAATATGTGAAAAATGACATTTTTTCAAGGAGATGTTTATATTCACTTGTACTTTTTTGTGTGATAATCTTTCAAGTCTTTTCAGGTAATTTTCACAATTTTCTTCACAAACTAAGATATCATTGATTTAGATAATTATCCATCCCTCTGATAGCTCTTCAGGGAACATGGTATTTATCATTGTTTGATAATGGGAAGGGGAAATTTTTATACCAAAAGGAATTCTTAGGTATTCATATATGCCACAGTGGACTTTTATCATTAGTAGCTTTCTGGAATAATATTTTGAGACATTTTTATGGAAGCCTTTCAGAGAATCCATAGATGTAATGAGCTTAGCTTGTAACAATTGTGTTAATTTCACATGAATTCTAGGTATTGGATATCTATCAGGGATGGTATAAGTATTTAAAGCTCTAAAGCTCCCTAACATCCTTGATTTACCATCATGCCAGGATATGATAGCAGGTGTACTAACCTCTACCTGCTCATTATGTCCTACTTTCTTTAAAGCCCCTAGGTTGATTATTTCTTTAATGTGTACCTCTAAGGCTTTTCTAGCTCTTGTGCTAGCTGTGTAAGCTGGTCTTCGTAAGACAGATGAATAAGGTTTTTCTAGATTGAGGATAATTTCTACCTCATGTCTAATAATAGCACCCAGTGGCTCTTTGTCAGTTGCAAAGGCATGTTTGTACTTATATAAGATATTAATGAGTTCTTCCTTCATTTATTCTATCAATTCTTGATTTGATTCTGCCTCTATTAGTTTTCACTTTTGAATAAGTTTTTTATGTTCTTTTGTATTCATTTTTTATGAAAGTAATTTGGTTTTGTTATTTAAGATTCCAAATTTTTGTCTTTTACTTTCCCCAACAGTAAAATATCTATCTTTTTGGTTAGAAATATCTATGCCATAGATTGATAAGTAATCATTTCCAAGTATGAAATGGTTACTGGTGTAGTTATCCATTACTAAGAATTCTACTTTAATTCTTATAAGTTAAGAAGGATGTGGAAAAATTAATGTTAAGTAAATTATTTGGAGGGGCTTCATGCTTTCACTTGCACTACTAAATCTAACCCCTTTTCTTGGTATGAGTTTATCTTCCCAATCTGGTATAAGTCTTTGTAAATAATTCTTTCAAATACAGGTGAAGTATGCTTCTGTGTCAAGATGTATATCTTTCTCTTCATTGTTTAGCATAAAAATAATTATACTTTATTTTCAAGCAGTATAGCCCATTACTTTTTCAGGTTTGGTTCTATGCAATGTGGCATCTTGTATATTTGTAATACATGTATCAGATTCTCTCACCTGTGGTAAATTTGAGTTTACAAACAGTAATTTATATATATCTCATCACTTTCAGAGGTTTCTGATTATTTAATAAATATCTCAGAATAGGATTATTCTTCTTTGTCATTGTGGTCTTCTTTTTCAACAATCTCATTGATTTTTGCCCTTTGAAGACAATTTTTGGCTGAGTGTGCAATACAACCACATTTATACCTTTTCTTTGCTCAATCATTTTATTGGGTTTGAAAAGTTCTTTTGCTATGTCTTTATTAATATATGTTTTTTTGGAATTTTTATTTCCAACATTTTCCATTTTCTTTCAATTTTTGTACTTGTCACTATTTCCTCTTTTGTGGAGCATTTTTCTCCGCATCTTCTTCTCAGGGAATTTTATAGTGTAACTTCACATTTTTTGAGTATTTTTGTATGCACCATTCTCTGTGACATCTCTAGATATAATTCATTTGATCTTTCAGCTTGTCTTAAGAACCAATATAAAGGTTTATCTTTTTGTGGGTCAAAGAAGGAGTCTCAAATGCATTTTCTATTTTATACCCCCAGGCATCATTTTCCCACCTGGTGATTATTTCATTTTTCAGCCAAAACTGGGTATTTTTTCCATTTGTTTGTATTTTGCCATAATAACATCTTCTTTTGAAGATTTTTCAGATAAAGAATGAAATCCTTCAGTGATTTATTCATCTGGTATGGCATAATCTTCTTGAAACATGTCAATTTTTTTAATAAATGACATGTGGTCATATTCACCTCCTACTACGAATGTTGACCATTCTTTATATTGGGGTGCTTCTTTTATTAGGACTTTATTTTTTCTAGATGACTTAAGTCTTTCATAAAGGAATTTTTTACTTTCCCTTTTGGTTGAACTGGACTTCTTATGTGGGAAAATGGGGTGGATAACTTTGGATTATTTAAGTTATCCTAAATCGTTTTATCCATTTTCTCACCTATGAGACTTATTTCACATTGAATATCATCCTTAATATTAATTGTTGCTTCATCACTCCTTTCTAAATGATCCAGAATGAGTTTTTGGCTGGATGAAGTCTTTTCTTTGAGTTTTCAACAGAAATGGACGATTTGTTTAGTTATTCTGTTATGTTGTCAACACTTTGGTCATAATTCATTATCCAAGTTTTTTCTTTGATATCTCTTATGTAATTATGAAATTTTTGCTGTAATTTTATTAATTTTTGAGTGTTTTCAATTCAAATCTTTGGATTATTATTTTCAACCATAAACTTAATATGTTCTATTTCTTTTTTATTTTGTACAGAAATTTTGGTTGAAGATAATATACTTCTGTTTATTTCTTTTAATGATAATAGAATTTGTTAAATGTCTTTTAGTGGTAAGATACTACTTTTGATTTCTAATAAAGTATTTACAACATCAGGAGAAAAATTTATTTCTTTGTAAAAGATGGGTTTCTCATTCTTTGCTCCTCTTTGTCCTTTATTTGAATTAAGTATCTGGCCATGTTGGAGACATTTTCCATGGAATATTTTTTTATTCTTGATATATTTTAAATGAGGAAATATGGCTTATTCCAGCATTTTTTCTTGTGCTTCTTCCCTTCTTGGGGAGGCTGGTTGGCTTGTGGATTTCTGGTAAAAGATACTTGGGTTTTTTCCTTGCTTTCTTCTTGCTTTTTGTTGTGCCATTTATTTATCATTTTGATTTGAGGTTTGGATGATAGTGGATTCCATCCATTGGAGTATCTAGCTATTTCCTCCTATTTCAGGACCGTTCTGAGGAGGTGTCAGGAGTTCGTCACTCCTTTGTGGAGTTGTGGAAGCATTTACCAGTCTTTGTCTTTGAAAACTGTGTAATACTGTTTGTACTGGCTCATGTAGATGTCTATCTGGGCCCTCTGAATGTTATTTTTCTCTGTTTGAATGACTCATACTTGGTTCTAATTCATGCTCAAAGATAATGGGAACTTCAGGGACTTTCCTTGGGCATATGGCACCTCCTTGTGTGGATTCTGTTCCACTGGGGATTTTGCCCTTTCTTTTCCCTTTTGTGGAATCATTTTTACTTCTGAACCCACCCCCCTGATTGGATGGTGTATTGGGAACCTCTTCTAGTAGTCATGTTGAAAAATACAGAGAAAATAGAGAGAAAATGAAGGGAAAATAAAAAGAAAATAAAAAGAAAATAAAGAGAAAATGAAGAGAAAATAAAGAGAAAATAAAGAGAAAATAAAGAGAAAATAAAGAGAAAATAAAGAGAAAATATAAAGAAAATTAGAAAAAAATCCTTTTATGGAAATTTGAGAGAGGTACTCACCTTCAGAGTCCTGAATGGTGGCTCCTGAAAAAACTAATTTCTTAGCTTTTCTTTTATTAGTAATTACTGGTGTTCAAGAGCTTTGGAAAGTTTCTTCCACAAATCTTCCAGCAATGATTTTATTGTCCTCTTTTGGGTTATTTTCAAGCACTAAAATAGAAAGATAAATAAATGTCTTTTTTTAGAAGTCTTATTATAGAAATATATGGTTATTCCCACACAAACAATTTCTTTTTATCTTTTTATATAAGAGAAATGAGTAGAAAAAAAAGGTTTTTGTTTTTATTTGCTTTTTTTGTTTTTTTAATTTATGAATAATAAAAAATACTATGATTCTTTTTGATTAAATCATAGTATAAATTTATATTTTAAATTACTAGATTCACTCAAAGAAAGGTCTTGAAAGTCTAAGGATGTTAAAAACAATGTTTAAGACAATACTATCACTTTTCAAATGCTTCAATAGCTCTTATAATCAATAAATATAAAATATTATATAATTTTATGATTATAAATATAACTTATTATTGGATAAAACCAAATTGAATCTTCTTAAAAGGTCTTTCAAGTAAATATCACATACAGGACCCCAAATTTAAGGCTTGACTATGAAACAATAAGTAAAAAAACCAATATTTTATGTATTGTAATCTCAATTTCCTAATTCTTAATTAATAATAAGATTCAAAATGACTAGAAATAATTACAACAACTATGGTGTAAATATTTATATTATTTAAAAAGACTGAAATAATATAATAAAGTAGATATATTGATATTTGATAGCTAATATAGTCATGGCAATTTACTATTGCTTCAAAAAATAAGAAATTCCTGAATAATTTTTTTTAATAATAAATCAAATCTTATAGCCATATTATCACCAATATTAAAGCTATATATTGATAATGAAATTATTAAAAATAATAATAAAGAGAAAATATTATGAGAAGAGAAAATAACCTACCTTTAACAATTAACATAATAATTATGGATGTTTTTGTGCCTAAGAATGTAAATACAACTCAATTAAATTGTATTTACAATAAAAAAGAGGGAGAATTACAACTTTCACTATTTCTAGGTGGATCAAGAGATTTTAACAGAAATCAACAAATTACAATAGAATATTGATGTAATAAAATATAAAGTAGTGATTTATATAAGATAAAGCTTTGGTCTTTGATAATATAAGAGTTTTATATTGAAGAATAAAGAAATTTACCTTTTATTGTATTTGTTGCATCTGAGGGGGAAAAAAGGAATAAGACGTGGTCTTATAGTAAATATCCCTACTTATAGTGACCAGATACTCTCTAGTAGATTTGTTATGATGTTATCCACTGGAATTTATCAGTAATTTAAGGTTTGGTGATGATTAAGTCATCATTAAAACTTCTTATCTCATTATTACACTACTTTTGAGAGTTATCACTATAACTCAAATTTCATTACATCATAATCTTAGAAAATGATTTATTTTTGTGAATTATAGTAATTTTTATCATGGAATACTAATATCCACCAGCTTTCTCTTTTATTCAACTGTTAAGCTTAAAGCAAGATTAGGGTTATTGATGAGAAGTGATTATTTTGAAGCCTTAACTTTGATCTTTAAGAACATATGTTATTCACCCTAAAGACATTAATAGAGATAATTCTGATAGCATGGAATGTTCTTAATAAGCTTACAAGATTACTTCATTACATCATTAAAAGTTTCTTTTGATGATTTTTCTTGTAACTCCACTTTTCTGTTGAAATCTACTATTTTAGACTTCAAACCATGATTTCATGGGGTTGTGCCTTGAATACAATCCTAAACACTATGTTATTTTTTACTTATGAGGCAGTGGAATCTGAATGATTATTTTTTTCAAGTTTGGACCACATTTTATTTCAAGTGGTAAACAGATATTGCTATTTTGCCCAATATCCCCTTATAAGTTTTAGCCTTGTTGATAGCTTTCCAAATAAAGTTTATATCTTCATTATTAAGGTTATTTATTGGTAAATTCCCTTTTTGAATAAGCTCTTATGATGTGTAATTCAAAATATATGAGCTAAAGGCCATGAATATATGCACTGATCATCAAAGTGCATATATCCAGGTTATCTCAGTAAGTATTGGTTTTACAGATATGACATAGAAGAGTCACATATGTATTCTTTGATGGTAAATCTAATTTTGTAATTAATTTCACATCTTTATTCACTGGTTTGTGACATAATCAATAATTTATTTTTCTATGGCATTTTTACTTATTTTAAGATTATAATTTTAATTCTTATTATTAAAATAATTTTTTTAGAGTTTATTTTTGACCTTTTAAAATGTGCTCATGTCTCAAATGCTTAAGCAGTTACTAAAAGAGAGATTAAAAGTGAGAAATATTTGATTTGAGGTTTTGAATCTATATCATTATCTATATATCGATTTAGAAGATTTCCAATTAATTTTTTGGGGGTTTATCTCAAATTTAAGCTATTTCATCAGTATCTTTGTCAGTAATATTTTTTCTGAAAGACTTATAATTGGGCTTTATTATTATTTTTTTTCAAAAATATTTGAGTCCTTCAAAATTTTATCAAGAAGCCTGATAACTATTGATAATTATATTCCTTCTCATAAGATCTGGAGAGTTCTCAATGGTCCAATAATTCAAAACATTTTGAAATAATAGGGTAATGAACTTTGAAACTTGATGAAATTATTTATTATGGGGGTATTAATTATCCACAAAAAACAATACCTATATCTAACTTGTAGTAAATTATAGTTATTATTAAAGAGGAATTCATGAGAGAAGCATTGGTGATCAGTTTTGGGAAAAATTATTATAAAGTCTAAAACCCAAATAAAAATGAGATTATTTAATATCTCTGCACAAATGCAGGACCCAATAAATTGAAGACCAGATTTATTGATCAAAATACATACATTTTTAACTAAAATGAAGCATTTCAAATTATAAAAGCTAATTATTCACAAAGTGGGAGACTCTTATATGATTATTAATATATCATATAGAATAATATTATTTAGAGCTCAGGTACTATCTTTCATAAGAATTTCTAAAGTTTCAAATATATTTTTTTCTTTGAGGATTGGGGAATACTTTTACATTTAATATTTCATTTTTCTATTTAATTCAGTTTTGTATTTAAGCCCCATTTATCAAAGAGGTTTTGAAAACCCTTCTTGATAACTTCAGACTTTTTAACCACTTTTAATGAAGTGAATAGTGAAAATAGCTATTTGTTTTCAAATAATTTTGGAAAAAATATAAAATTGAAGAACTGCAACAACTTTTTGGATTTGATTATAATTTCATATTAAATTATAATAAGCTTTATCAGAAGATTTGAATTTAGCTTTGGAATAAAGAAGTCACCAAAAATTCCGATTTTGAATTATTTTATACCTTAATATGTAGGTAATGGTATTTAACTTCAAACCTTATTAATGGATTTGAAAAACAGTCTCATACCATATATATTTATATCTTCCTTTATGAGGAGCACAAAGTGCTATATTATTTGAATTCTTCCACTTTTTTGATAATAGAAGTATCATTAAATCTTATACTAATGTACTTTTAGAAATTTTTCTTGCATTTATTCTGAGAAATTCAATTATTTAACAAATGTTTTGAGGAAAAATCTTAAAGTTTAATATTGAATACGAATATCTTAATTGGAAAGAAAGTTTCATTTGGGGGTGGAATTGTATTCACTGGAAAATGGATGAAGTATAGATTCCACAGAATATCAGATAGTTATTATCATAATCATATTAATTATAAAATACCTATATGAAATGAGAAGTATTCAATTTCAATTTACCCCATATCCTATTTTTTCGTACTTATCTTTTGAATATCACATGATCTCAGATTCTCATTCTTTACAAGTATGGAATAAAATAACGCATAATTTTTTGATTCAGGTCACATCTGGTATCATTTTAGAGATAAATGAGGAAAGAATAGAAATCCTTTAGCTTATTCCTATTAATATTCATTTGAGGCATGTTAGATTTTGTTTTTCAATATATTCTTATTTATTTCAAATACGTCAATTCTAATTTTCATGGGGGCTTTCAGAGTCAATGAATGATATTTTTGATTCCATAAGTTCTTAGTTTCTCAATGGCCTCATCAGTAAGCTCAAGAGGATTCCTCTTTTTAATCATGAATCAATTTGTTATTCAGGATATACCACATATTTTCCAATAATGGCGCCCATATTCTTTCCCCAATACAAATAATAATTTCATTTTAACTATATAAACTCAGGAACTGAATGAGAAAATTGATGGTGGCTCTAACTTCTTGTTAGCTTTCAGGTAAGATTATATGGGTGCAAAGGTAGGTTATAAATTTAATCCTTATTATAAATTCTAAAAAAATGTCAATTACCATTTTGATATTTCTCCAAATATGTATAAAATCACACTATTTATCATCAAATTAACTGATACAATTGGAATGATATATTATAAAAAAATGGATTAAGAACTTGAAATATATTTATATCAAACATTTTTATTTCTAATAATATATTGTTAAAAATTGTTTGAATAATAGCTTTCTCAATAAATGAGATTAAATATTAGTAAAGCATATCCAATCGTCAATTAAATCAGTTTCTACCAGATTAAATTTCTAATTCTGATAATTTAAGGGTTCTATCTGATCTTATGTTCATTATTTGAGCTGAAAAATTCCCAATAAAGTAATATTAAACTCAGCATTTATAATAAATGTGTATTTTTTGATATTCATTATTCAAAGAATAGGATGAAAGCTTCATTAACTGAATTAATAATAATTTTTAGCTGTAATGGATCTTTTGGAGTGAGAAATGTGGGGTTTTTGATTCTTATGCCTAAAAGGGGTTCTCCAGAGAAAAATGAGAAATCTTATGAATAAACTGTAAAGGGAAAACACCACGGAATCATAAAAAACTGTATTCAAAGGTACAAAATACTGACTATTCCAGAGATTAAATTTGAAATATAATATAGGGGTCAAATTTAATAATTGGTAAAAAAATATAATCAAAACTTCTGTCTGATTGTATGATTATATGAGATCTACGGAAAAGTGTATTCTTAATAGGCTAGGTGTTTGATATAAAAGTATGAATGAGAAAATCTCTTGAAATGATACTATGTTCAAATAGCTTATATTTACCATAAAGTAATTTTTGATTTGGGCTCAATATGCAGAAACACATGATTCTGATTTTCCATTAAATATTGAAAATAATAGAAGAGATCTTTGTAGGAACATCTGGAACAAATTTTCTTCAATTTATATATCCAGTAAACTCTTCTAAGGTGCTTCAGACCTATAGTTCTTTCATTTTTATTACTAAAAGTGTATAATTTTAAGTACTTCTCACAAGCTATAATCTTTACAATATTATCAATTTGTAACTTAATTATCATATGGTGAGAAAAGGTAAGATTAATGGAAATATAGACATCATGTATATTTGATAAGAGTTTTTGAAATTAGTTAAAACAAAAACTTATCTGATTATTCTTATTCCAAGATACCAAGTTTTTATGAAGAAATGATAAGACTAAATCATCTACTGCAGTCCTGAATACCATAGAGGTTTGTTTAGGATTTGGCTCCTCCTTTCCATTTTATTCATTAAGCCGTTAAATAATTAAAGTCATAAGAAAATCGATCCACTCCTTGGCTCCCTTTATTTATTTTTTCTAACTTAATCTGTGTGCTAAAATTAATCATACATTTGGCTCTTTTCCCCATCATGTTTTTCCTTCTTTTCCAACCTCTGATATTTCTACTTTAATATGCTAAATCTATTTTTTCCTCACTCTAAATTCTATCTTATATTATTTTGATACCTTCTCTGATCCTCCAGAAATATTTTTTTCCATTTATAAATCCTTTTTTTATAAATTATATATTATAGATGTAAATTACACACATTTCCTTTCTTATTTTATTTATTAATTAGTTGAATGAGAGTAATTACAGATAAAAAGATTCAATTTTTTTCTTAATTCAAAAGTTTTTTCCTAAAACTTTAGCTAAAGTGTTGAGATGGGGTATTGTCAGGATTCATCCATTTAGTAGCTTAAAATTAGTAAGTAAAAGCCAGCATCATGACTGTGAAATAGTAAAAATATTTGGAAAATAGCTACAATGTTCTACTGTTACATAATAACAGTGGTTATGAGCTTACTGAGAACCTTGTTTTCAATGATTCAATATTGATTGACTGTAAAACTCACTACAATAATTAATAATTTTCATTATATTAATATTTTCCTAAATGTACTACTGGTATAAGACAGTTTTACTACATAAGGATACTAATTAATGATGATTGAGGTACATTCCAGTGAGGAAAGGCCTTCTTTTATTGCTTTTGGGAGAATCGAAAGGCTGTTAAGCTCTTCAAACATCTGCAGATCAAAATTATTTCTCTGGAGGCTATCCTTTGGTTCAGAATCATCAATTCTGATGTCAGAACTCCCAGAATTGTGGTTTTGGGACCACAAATGATCATTCTGGATAAATACAGAGCTAAAAGCCTTTTTTTAGGCCACCTCAGCACTGTTTTTATACACCTAGGCTGTTTGTATGAAAAATATTAGTAGTCCTTGGAAAGTATAAACCTTAAACTTTTATTAAAATTATAAAATCAGTACTGGTTGCTATAGGCTTGTTACATACCAGTATTGGCCAAAAACCTTCAAACCCAGATATATCAGTCATTTTTGGAGATATGAAAAATTCAGGAGCATAGAGTTTAAGGTATTTATGAGATATTCAATTTGGTATGCTTCATTGTATTCCTTTTCCAAAATAGCAGATGCCATAAGGGTTCTGAGGTTTTTGATGTATTTTTGTACATCAGTATGTAGATTCAAATACTTCCAAGCCAGATATCTTTGCAAATTTGGAAAAAAGCTGTATTCTAATTATACAGGATTTGAGGCCTTCATGAGATTTAAATCTTGGTTTAAATTACAGTACAGCTGTATGAATATATGGCAAAGATACAGGGGTTTCTTTATATTTCTATTTTCAGAGATCCTGTATTTTGAGTCATAAACCTTTGAGCAAATATCCCTTTTCCAATTTTTTAGGTACAGAGGTCTAAGGAATCTCAAATTGAATATCTCATTTAGATCTTCAATATGGTATTTTTTGTACAGGTTTGTACAAGTCCTCTTAGACTTCAAGGGGTTATAATGCTATTTCCTGACATTACAGTGCCACAAAGAAATTGATGGTACCATTCAATAGCCCTCATTGAGATATTTAAGAAATGCAATTTTTTTTTCTGTATTGAGTATGCATAAGTTAGATCTGAGGTTAAAATAAGATTTTTACTTATTTTGTATTCTCTTTGAGTGGTTGTATCTTTGTTTTTTCTTATCTAATTTTGATAAGGCTGTTATATTATTTTTAAGGTTTCTTTCCACTCTATATTTATACCTTTATGCACAGTATCTTTCTAATACTTTCTATACCATCATTTATGGTATTTTGGATGTAATGCTGGTGCTCTGTTTGGAGTCACAGGCTGACAGTTCTTTTTACTCACTATTAGTTTTTCCCTAATCAAATTTCCTTTTAAGTTACTTTTTGGAATAATTAACAGAGCTTATCAACTTTGGGAAGCGTAATAAGGGAAAATTGAATAAATTCTATCATTACAGGACTTTGAGAGTTCCCCATCCTCCCCGAAATTCATTAAATAATATTTCATATCAGGGAAGATTGATTTCTCCAATGTTTTTCTGGCCAAATCCTTTTCAGTTGACAAATAACTCAATTTCTCTTCTCTGTTTTTCGCACTTATCCCAAATATTGATTCATCCTTTGGCTATTTTCAAAAATGGGATCTTAAATTTGGAACTTTCATATGAATAATGATTTATTTTAATATATATTAGTATGTTACGTTCCTCCTCAGTCATGTCATATTCCTTGAGCTGTTCATGAAAAACACACCCACTTTATGAGTCATCATAGTCTTTCATAAAATTACTTACCTTTTCTGAACCTTGTCATTAGCATAGATGGAGAAATGAGTATACCATTTCCCTTTCTTGTGATAATTTGAGATTTCTTTGTAAGACCTTTGTATTTTTTGAGAATAAATATCTTTTCTTTTATCAATTTTCTTCTTTTACCCCTAACTTCCTTTTGAAATATTTATTCTAATATACATGTCCCACTTTTACTCATCTTTGATACCATGATTCACATTTGAAGCATCCACCAAGTTCAACAACTCAAATTGTCCCTCTTTGGTTAATTTTTTTCCCTTCTTTGAGGGTCATTCCCAGAATTTTGAAATTCTTGAGCCATATTATGGGAATCTTTATATTTTTTTTCGGCTTTCTTTGTCAGCTAGTGACTCAAAACTGGAGCAAAAACATGAAAAAAATGCTATAAACTAATGGTAGAGCAAAATGCCTGCTAATAGTGGCCTGATCCAGAATAGCTCAAAATTGAATTCAAAATAAAGAGGAAATTCATCACATTCCAAATATACAACTCTCATAACCATAGCAACACAAATATTGGAGTTATTTCAGTGCAACCCCAGAGCTGAGTATAAACATTACTTTTCACCTCTAATTTAAAATCTAGAAAAACATCAGAACCTCATCAAATGGGTGTTGAATTTTGGTCTTTCAATCAGGGATATCTCATGGTTTTACCCAAATTGAGCTTGCACCAAATTTCAGATGCTAAAGCCAATCATAGGCCAAATAATGGTGAATAAAATATCCACCTCTTATCCAGCTTCTACAGTTTTTGATGTGAGATAACTAAGGTGAGGTATTTTTATAAAAAGAAAAATTTGAGCTTTCTAATGGTACCATCCATAGCCCTTTATCACCTCTAGGAAAAACTATGAAGGATAGTAGCTCAATACAGGATTCATCAAAAATTCAAATTCCAATGATAGAACTTGAAACCAGCATAGCTTTTCCATACTTAATGTTAGGCATACAAAATGAGTAACCATCATGTAGAGCCCATCAAGTGCTACAAAATGGGACACCTCCCAGGTCTCTATTTTTCAAACTGAAAAAGCTATAGAATCTTTGAGGTTAAAATACCGCAATAGTGGAAAACTCCCAATACTGTGGGGTATTCTCCCATACCATTAAAATGAGCTGTAATGCCACAAAAAAGTGTGTTTATACTTCTATATCCCATAGTATGACTAATAAATGAGGCTCTTTATTCATTTTTATTCTATTTATTTATTTGTTTGGTTCTTTGGGGATATAAGATGTGTTGATATGAGAAGAGTATGAGAAATGAAATTTTTTTGAAGAATAGTATTGTTAATTGATATATATATATATATTTATATGTATTGGAAATGTGCAAAAGCTGGCTCACTACTAAGTGTCCCTAATCATGGCCCTGACGTAAGTTCAAGGCATCCCTTTCCCCCTTTTTTTCAGCACATGGAATAAGATAAAAATATATAGTTATTGCAATGTAGCAAGCCCATGACCTGTTGTGGTGTTTTAACTACATGAGTCCTATTGCATGTATTCAAGGTAGGTTTTATATGAAATATTTACAAGTTAGGGTATGGGATATGTTTCAAGAGAGGTGGCATAGTTTACCTTCCATTACACCACTGACACATTCTGTAAACCTTTCTATACATCTGACTTGTAAGAACACACCTGTGAAGACCCTAGGAGAAACATTTTACCCTGTATTGGGGAAAGGGGATAAAATGTGGTTTCAAAACCACATCTGAGCCCAATACAGGTCATACAGAAGTTTAAAAAGCACAAGTCTACCTATTGGGGTGAAAAACTCTTCACTTCTTCTGCATGGTAAAGAACTGAGGTCCTTCCACCCCTCTTCAGGATAAAGAGTGATCTTCCTCTTTCCAAAAGAACTATTTCCATCCCACTCTTGAGTTCCTATGTAGTACTATTTTGAAGAGCAAAAGTACTCTTTTGAAATAACCAGTTTATAATTAAAGCTTAATTATTGTATTACTAATTATAGTTAATAAATTGATAATTACTTCACCATGGGCTTTAAGAAGCATTCACAAAAACTAGAAATAGTAAAGCCCCTTAATTAAACTCTTATAAAAATCTAATCACTGTGTAACACTTATAGATTCAGTATTGTAACTACTATTCCATAGAGTCATCATGAGCTTCTTTTGCTGCATCCATAATTGATTGTATTGGTGTTGTGGCCTTTTGCTCTTGAGGTAAACCTCCCTATTCACTTTTATGACATTTTTTGTAACAATTATTTCATTTAGGGTGGCATTGATATTGGAAACCCTTTGGGTTGATATTAGCTTAATTGGGTTAAATTAAGCTACACATAATCAGAATCTTTATTTATGGGAAGGGGTATTTGACTCATATCCTTACTAATCACATTGAGGCTGTAAGGGTTATTAACAAATATTCTTTTAATCTATATTAGGGGGTGTCAAGCATAAGAAATTCTACATTAAAAAAAGTTTTATTTGAGACAAAAATATCACATTCCAAAATCAGCAATTTTATCTCACAAAAACTACTTTTTTTAACTCAGTGCCCTAGGAATCTTTTCAAAATACCACATTTTTTCCTATAATTATTAAAAACTAAACTAAATTATTGAATATTTAGATGTTCATTTGAAACCTAACCACTTCCCTTCTCCAAAAGAAAGCATCAACCCAACCCCTGGTGCAACCAATCTATTTACAATTCCATTCAATCCCCCTTTTCTTAGATTAGTCAATTACTGATTTACCACCCACCATCACCCAATGAAGCCAAATCAATACACTCCCAAGATTTCATTTGGCCTTCCCCATCCTTCAGGTGACTTAGCTTGGCCCAATTAGCTATTTATTATCAATTGGTTGATGCATGTTTTGGAACCAGTGGCTCCACATTGGTGGGAAGGCCACCCTCAAGTAAGAATAATGTATTTCATATTATGGCCATTGAGTTCAATAAAAAATGAGAACACAAATTCAATCTCATTTCAAAAAGCATTTTTGACTGATAGCCTACATATAAGAAAAAATACACAACAGAAAAGAAGTTTGTGAATTTAATTTGGGCAGGTACAAAAAGAGAGGATGAGAAAAAATGTCTTCATACTATGGCTGATAAGATCAAAGGTATGTTTCCATGTTTTTAGAAATGGATGCACTCTTTGGCCATAATCCAAATGTGACTCCACTAGCACCTTATGATTCTCAAGAGGTTGGATTCATTTGAAATGAGGAAAAGGAAAAACCAATGGAACATGAATTAGGATATGATTAAAAATTTCATGATTTGTGCTAAGCTCTTATGTGTTGTTTCTTTTCAGGATTTGGAAATAGCAGAGGAGGGAACAATCACTATTCAACTAAATATGGATATTTCTGAAGATAATTTGAATGACAATGTGGAAGAGCCCAAATTAAGATTTATTTTAATAAAACAATATATTGTAATGAACTCTGAAGTATCTTGTCTGTATATAAAGGATAAGAGCTATGGCTAATCCCAAAAAAGAAAACATAGTTCCATCTTCAATCTTGATAACACCATTGGCTCATGGAGCAAGTTATATGATGTGTTGTCTCCAAGTTACTCATAAATAATTATTGATTGGAAAAAGATTTGTAGGTTATGAATTTATCCTGATGTTCATGTAAAGTAATAGATTCTTTTGTAAGGAAAGCGGCTTGTGATGAGGCCTTGTTTGAATGGGATAAACAGATGTGGAATGAAGAATGGAGTGATCAGATTATGAAAACTGAACAACAGAGATTAATGAAGGAGATGGAAATATTATTTGAACACGAAAAAAATTCTGAGTTCAGGAATATTGAACAGTCAAAAATACAATCATAACTCAATTTTGATATGGTAAAAGAGTCAAAAAACCTTTATTTCAAGAAAGAAAAATGGAAAAAAGAGGTTTAAATGCGTGAAAAAGAACAGAAAATGGAATTGACTATAGCTGTGTGGTATTCCATAATAATTACACCAGTTTAAAGATTGCCAAATATAATAATAATAAAACATTTCAGAATACTTCAGAGGTGTAAAAATCAAATCACAGAATAACTTTGGAGATGTAAATAGAAATTAGGGAATAACTTGGGAGATGGAAATAGGAATAAAGCTGCATAATTTTTGATTAATTATGGAATAAAACTATGAAATTTTTTGAGAAGAAATGGGAATATAAAATTGTGCAATTTCACAAAAGAAATGGGGTATTTTTCAAATTGCAGAATAACTTGATGGAAAGAAGATTGTGGAATTATAGAAAGATCCCTGAATAACTTCAAGGGAAAAAAATAAAATTGCGGAATAACTCTGGAGATGGAAATATAAATTAGGGAATAGCTTGGGGGATGGAAGTAGGAATAAAGTTGCAGAAATTTGAAGTAATTATGGAATAAAACTAGGAATTTTTGAGGAAGAAATAGGACTAAAGTTGTAGAAGATTGGAGGAATTATGGAATTTTTGGAGAGGAAATGGGAATAAAAAATTGCACAATTTCACAGAATAAATAGGTAATTTTGCAGCTTTCAGAATAACTTGATAGAAAGAAGATTGCCAAATTATAGAAAAATACCTGAATAACTCCAAGGAGGAAAAATAAAATTGCAGAATAACTCTGGAGATGGAAATAGAGCTTGGGGAATAACTCCAGAGATGGAAATAGAGCTTAGTGAGTAGCTTCAGAGATGGAAATAGGAATTAGGAATAACTCCCAATAATAAAATCAAATTTTGGAATAACACTTGAGAGGGAAATAGGAATTAGGGAATAACTCCAGAGATGGAAATCAAATTTTGGAACTCTGGAACTAGGTAAATCAAACTGTAAAGCAGTCCTAGGGCATAATCAAGAAGATTCAAGTTTCAACCAGAAGAATTTTAATTAAAATAGAAAATACCAATTTCCCCACCTTTTTCAAATTTAATGAAAGTGCACTCAATAGCAAGAAGCTGTATTTTCCCCACTTTCTCCACTCCAGAAAATAAAATCTCACCAGCCAAAGTATCTCAATTTCATCACATGATTTTTATAAGAAGAATATCACCAGAGAAATCCTCTCAGCAAAAACATGACAAAGCTACCAAAAAGGAAAATCTCACCAGCTAAATTCTCCCAGAGATTTCATATGAATTGAAGAAATTTCAATTATCATAAGCTGTATTTTCCCCACTTTCTTGGCAAAAATAAACTCTCACCATCCAAATTATCTCAATCAAATCACATGATTTTGATAAGGAAAAATCACCACCAGAAAAATTCCCTTGGAAAACATGTTGCCACACCAAAAGCTACACATCTCACAAGCTAAAACATCTCAACTATGTTTTTTCCAAGTCCCCTGTTTTGAGAAGCTCTATGGAAGCCCAAAAGGTATAAATAGAGGTCTCCTCTCCCTCATTTTCTAAAAAACAATAGAACAAGTTCCCACTTGTGAGGATCTCAACCATCCCTGAACTAGCAGGATATCTAGAGTAATTGTAGTGTTTTAGTTGTGAAAGGCTCAGTAGCCTTGCTAAGGAGCTCTGTATTATTGAAGAATATTAGTATAACCACAGTGAAAAACACAGTAGCCTTTCTCAGAACCTTAGTAGTAGTGATACAAACATAGTATTAAAAAAATAATTATTCAAGAATCCTTATTAGTATAAAATCCCAAAAGCATATCATTAGTATTAATATTCAAAATTATCATAATCAAAAAGAGTTTTTATTAGTATTATTAAAATAAAATCAAGTAGTAGGCTTTACTTTATTATATTGATTCATCAGAGTTTTGTCTATAGAATTATTGATAGGTCTGACTTAGAGACTACTGATAAGTCTTATCTATCTGTTAAATCCACAAATATTATTTTATTATTTTGTGATTCTCTGCAGGCTGACTATTCAGTCTTATTAAGAGGGGCAGCTAACACACCTTAGCACCCATGGTTATTTGACAATTCTGATATTCAAAACAGACTTACCAATAATTTCCCCCAAGGTACATCTTTAAACAGTGGCCTGCAGCTTCAAAAATCAATAACCTGTCAATTATAAAAAAAAGAAAAAACCCTGCGAATTCAATCTGTAAAAATCCCTTTACCAATCAGGAAAGCTCACAAACTTATCAATTCAATCTGGAATCAGAGAATTAAAAACATTATGAATCATCATCACAATCAAGTTCTTCAAAAAAATATTTTCATAATTATTATCCAAAAAGAGGAAAAACACCACCTGGAGAAGAATCACCGATAGATTATAGTATACCAGTTGGTACACCCAGAACCAAGAAGAAAGATCAGAAGATTATTACGGATTATTTTCAAAATTACTCAAGAGAGAATTTGAAATTAAAAAACCAAAGTGAACAACAGAAAATCAACAAATAATATATAAATATGGATTCAGAAGCATCATCAAAAATACTACATAATTCAAATGAATTCAAAGAAATTATCAATGAAGAGACCATGAAAGTACAAGAATATATTTCTGATGTGGAAAGAATTCATCAAAGAATGTTGGACACACTGAAAGAATTAATTGAACTCCTTCAAAAAGAAGGGAAAAGAAAAGATTCAAGTTTGACCATGGGAAACAACCCAATGGAAGAAACTAAAACTATTCCCAGAATTTTCAGACAAAAGGTATCACCATCACCATTTTCAAGGCCCATGGCCTCATCAACTCTATTCACTTAAGAAAGACCAAATATGCTACCAAAGAGGGTTAATATCCATGCACAGGCTTCAAGCCCATTACAACAGGAAATTCCTAGAAATAGCACACCCATTGTCAAGATTAGGCCAAAGTATTATATATTATGTATTGTTGGAAAGGAAGTAGAAAGATTCATTAAAATATTGGAAAATATAGAGGAAATTGAAGGAGAAAGTGGAAGGGATATAGGAAGACAGATATCCTTTTGGACTAAAGATCAAGAAATTAGCTACCATATTGAAGGAATGCCCAAATATGCAACTGGAAATTGGGAGAAATTAAAATTATACATGAAGAGAAGATGGGAAACAATATCACCTGAAAGAAGATACAAGCTATCACCAATAACTCAACTATTTAAAGATATTTAACAAGAAGGAGAAATTATAAATATGACTCAATATAAAAAGTTCATTGGGGAATATGAATCCATCACTAATTTTCCCCAAAAATATCAATATATAGAAGGATATATTAATCACAATCAAAGAAATTTGGCTAGTCTTTCCTCAAATTATCAAGAATCCATTTATAAATAGATGATAAAAGATAAGGCCATGGTGAAAGCTTTGGATAGTGGCTATATCATCCCAAGATTAGAAATCTTAAAGCTGTATATTGAACAGGACTTATAAGGGAAATTCTTAATCTGACAGAAGGAATTTTCACAAGAAAAGTTAAAAGAAAAGAAAGCTAGGTTTGATGATGAACACTGGGAAGAAGTGCTAAAGAAAATGAAAGATCTTACCTAAAAAGTTAAACATCCTCAGCCACAAGAAAATCAATAAAAGGATACTGGGAATGAATCAGTTAAGGAAGTATTGAATCAGCTCAAACACCTTTCAGCAGTAGCTGAATCTTCAAAGAAAATACAAGCAAGAGATCATCAATATCATAAAACTATGAAAAACTCACAGCCATTCAGGCCAAGATATCCTTTACCACCCATATTTCCCAGCTCAAATGGCTTCAAGACAACCACTAAAATGTTATTACTTCCTACAAGAAGGAAGTTCCACAATAAGATGTAATAATCTCACAGAAGACTTGGAGAAAAGAACTGTATTGAAGTGTGGAGGAAAATATATTTTTACAAATTTTCAGAGAGTACCCACAGAAGGCCCTACATCTACAAAAGAAGTGGTTGGATATTTTTCCAAAGCACAGGAGGAATACACTAAAAAGATGATATAAAAATCAAATACACCCCCAAAGCAGCAAGAAACAACAGTAGTTTGTGATCATAAGGATGAGAAGGAAGCAGCTATATCTCAAATAGAAGAATGGGGAAACTGGAAACCTCCTCAAATATCACAATAAAATGAGAATATTCAAATAAATGCTGGACTTAGGCAAACAAGACAGTAAGCTCAAAGCCAAACTCAGAAAGACAATAAGAATGAAACACAAAGATCCCTTAAAAAGAATATACCAGGTGCCTACCATGAGGAAGATGAGGCAGACAAGGAAATAAAAGTTTTAATTCCAACAAAATACAAGATAGCCAAAGAAGGAAAGGAAATAGATAAATATGATATTTAAATAATTTCTAACAATGGGAAGAGGAGGTACTAAAACAAGATTCACAAAATATGGAATTGAGGAGAAATGCAAAATCTACAGCCAATAACCCAAAGCTAATAATTGAACATGTGATGAATAAGGTACTTGAACAAAATATAAATATTACTCTTGAATAGATATTATCAATGTCACCAACCTTTATTGACAAATTACAAAATTTAACTACCCAGGAAAAATAGGTGATAAAATTATTCAATACATCAAATATTCAAGAAAGACCAATTTCATTAAAGCTACAGGACTATGATACACCAAGATTACATTATTCATTCTCATTTGTATTTATGGAAGTATTTATTGGAAGAGAATAATATCCTAAAATTACATTTTTTGATACTGAATCAGAAATTAACATAATACCAGAGTAAATTGCAATTAAAGCCTCATTTACAAGTAGAAAACCTAATATGAACCTCAGAAGGATTGGTGAACATACAACATTGTTGGTTGGACTCTCAGAGTTTATACCAATTACCATGATAACAGGAAAAGAAAAAGAAATTCATTTGTTCATAGCAAATGGAGCTGTACAGGCCATAATTGGAAGACCATTTTTAGCAGATAATAATGTTAAATTTGAATTTTAGCACAAGAAAGGGGAAATATTTAGCTATCCAGAGGAAGATAGACAATTATTATTTTTATCAATATGTAACCCTAAAGCTATGGGTTGCAAATTTCTCCACCAAGAGGTATGGAGCTTTGTGCTTCTTTGGAAATTGAAAAATTGTCAATACATCAAGCAGAATTATCCAAAAGGGAAGAAATAAAGGAAACAGAAATTGAATCTCTGTCAAGAGTGAAAACAATATTCCTTGGGCCAAACAAAATAACTTTCTCAGCTATTTTTGATGCAAAAATGACTTGAATATTATAACTCAGGAAATAGCCATTAAATCAGACTTAAACATCAGCCCTTACACATCAAAATCAACAGATAACTCTATGAAGCCACTTGGTGAAATTAAATATCTGGAAGTTACTTCTGGTAATGAAGAAGATATATACATGGACTTCTTATTACTTCAAAATTTCAATCAGATAGTATTTGAAGAAAAGCCTAGCATATAATATCAATCAAAAGAGGGTATTCCCCATGCACCCAATAGAAAATCCAAAGGAAAGAATCCAGAAGAAGACAAACTTGAGGTAGAAGATAGTGAAGCAATAGAAAATATAAAAGAGGAACTGAAGAAGATGAGAAGAAATTTGGAGATGGCCATAGAAGACCCAGAAAAATGGCTAGCACTTGAGTTAAGTGAAATGAAAGGAGAAGATTAAGGAGAAAGCCCACAGAAGAAATTTAAGATGGTGCTCAAGCAACCTGAAGCAAATTCATCAGGAATTTCAAAGGATTATTTCAATTTATTTCAGGAAGAAATGGGGTGCATTAGTGATCTTAAAAACAATTCAATGAATAAAGAACCAAAATATGACACAATCCAGCCATTTAAAAAAAGAAAAGTTTAATAATCAGAGAACAAAGGTTCCATAATTCCTGAAGATGGCATGGATCAAGTTCAAGATAAAGGTATGATAAGGAGGATCAAACAAAGAATGGAAACAGTGCTAGAAGAAGGAAAATTGGTAGAATCAGAAGATGACTTGATCTTATATAAATAAAATAATGGAAATTTGAATGATAAATTTAGGCAGGGAAGAAGATTTGAAGACCAAGAAGAAGGAGAGTTATCAGAAAATACACACTGGCTAGCTGGACTTACCATTCTATAACCCAAACATCAAAATGAAATTAGAAATGACTTTCAGGATTCCTCTGAGCAATTATTCTGTTTTTCCAATATCTCACTTTCAAACACAACTGATTTATTTGATAAAAATGAAGAAATGAGAGTCAGATTAACAAATGAAACCCAGAATCAACATGAAATAAAACCAAACATACTGGAGAATGAGGAAAAGGAAGATTATTTAATTCTTCCAATAATAAAATTCTAAGATCTTTATGATTTTGAGCTTGATTCACAACCATTTCAAAGTTAACGTCTTTCACAACTACCCATATCAATTGCTACAAATGTTGAATTCTTGGAATTACTAACCACTCCTGGAATCAAAGGAAATTCAATAAATCCTTACTGTAGGAGCCTTATAGATATTATGAAATGACAATTGAAGGACTTTATCACAAATTGTTATGGGCTCAAGAGGATTTGAATCTATATGGTTTGGAAATCTTAGGAGGAACTCTTGATTAGTTTGATTTTGGATATATGTTTCTACATGATGCTAAAGGTTTTGTTTCAGAATGGAAAGGTGATACAAAAAGAGAAAATGCAACAAGCTATTTGGAGAGATATTGAAAGACATATGTCTTTCAGTAATTCACAATAGAATATCTTGAATTTTTCAATAATAAATCAAGCAATCCATTCTTAATTACAAATCAAAGAAATAACAAAAATAACCAAATTAAAAATTAAAAAATTAAAAAATAAAAAAGAAAAAATAAAATACCATAAAAAATATTAAAATTATAAAATTCATTTAAAAAAGATCTTTTCTTATGTGTATTAGTATCAAGGGCAGTGACCTCCTGCCTTATTAAAGAGGAATTTAGATTTATTTCAACTTTTTTTCAAAACTATTATCACTCAAGGGCAGTGACCTACTGCCTTATCAAAGAGGAATTTCAATTTATTCAAACTACTTCATTAAAAAATGTTTCATTAAAAATATTCTCAATTATCAGTGGCTTTGACTTCTTAAAGGGGAATCATTATTCTATCTTGAAACTCAATAACATCACCAAATCTTAAAAAGTACCTATAAAATCATGGAGGCTAAATTTTTGCCTCAAAATTGATTGGAATGGAATCTTGGTTGTAATGAAGAAGGACGGAAAGATGTAAACTACAAATTTGAAGAGATTGAAGAAGTCAATTACTTAGGAAAAACAACTTTTGAAGTTGGAGAAGATATATTTCAGATATGAATTCCATACCTTTAATTTGAAGAGTTGTTCAATTTTCAAGAAAAATTCAACTTGTTAAGGAATCTCAAAATTAGGAAGAGCTTCCAGGATTTTTCCTCTCAATATTGGAATCTTTAGAATTACTTACATATAAGGGTATCAAAGAAAATTTAAGAAACATCTTTTGGGAAGAGTAAAAATCAACAAATGCAGAATGAAGAAGAAAAATCCATTCTGGGAATTTGGAATTTTCAAGAGATACTTTTTGGGACCAATTGAAAATACCAGAAGGACGAATTTTGTGGAAGAATGGGAATTATTTAATACAAGATGCCAATTGGGATGTTTTATGGGAAGAGGTGTTTGTACCTGGAGTTACCAGTATGAAGGTTCACAATTATAATTTCAATAAGGAAGATTGGAATTTTGTTTGGGAAGACTTATTTGTTAAAAAATGAAAGAAGAAGAAAGAATATTCATATCAAGACTCAAGAAGAAACTCAGAAAAATAATTCCAAAAAATATTACTATAAATTAAAAAAAGAATTCAGCTCATGTTATTAATTTTGAATTTCACACCAAAATAATCAGAAAAATTTATTAAAAAATTAGGTTATGTATCAGTATTTAAGATAAGACTTCAAGCTCAATATTCTCAAGATTTTTCAAAATGTACAAGTATCATTATTTGATTTTAATATATATATAAAAACAGGGGTGGTTATCTGTTCTTATGCCACCTAAAATTAAAACAAAATGGAAAACATTGGGGGAAGTGTGGGTGTAGTCACCTCAATTAATTTTATTTTTTTAAAAAACATCAAAATCAAAATAAGTGTACATCTTTGTCATAAGATCTACTACAGCAAAAAAAAAGAGAGGAAAAATCAATAAAATATTCTCATAAAATGGAAATAAATAGGAGAAACTCAATACTAAACTTTAACAACAACAATTCAAAACAAAATAAACAGAAAAAAGAGACAACACAACCTTCCTCTGAATAATGACTTACAGCCCCACCAAGCTGGGTTTAGCAAGTCTTTCCCAGGCAAGTATCTATCCAGAAATTGAATTTGTACTTCTCTAATCATGATCAAGGTTGAGCACCCTCAATCACAACAAGGTTCTAAACATAAATTAGGTTTTCTAGAATTAAGGAACACAAAATTACCAAGTTGCATCACCAGGATTTCTCAAGGCTCAGTGTATGCTACCCAGAATGGTTACCCTATTCCCAAAACTGAGAGGTCCAGAAGCAGAATTACTTCCAGAGAGGTAATTGAAGCCATTTCAAAGCTATAACTGAAAAGCAGACTTGATTCACTAGCCACTCACTATGATGAAATGAGTGACGTAGCGCACACTGTGTTGCACTGACTTAGTCTTTTTGTGTCTCATGTTAAAAGTTTTATTTTTCCTTTTTATTTTTTTGGTATAAGGAGGAAGAACTAGAACTACTTGATGTTCCAGCAGCTTTACCCCACATTGCAAAATTCATAGAAGAAACAAGAATATTTGAATATATAAAAACTGACCTAAAGAAGGCAGAAGAAATAAATATTCAAAGGAAGGGAAGCAAAGCTTAAATAAACAACCACAGGGAGAAGCACACCCAAAGAAATTAATTGCTTGAAACAAAATATAAGGTAATGCAAAGAAAAAGATTGCAAGGATGACTTTACCGTGGAAACAGCACACTAAGAAAGTTCAATCAAAAGAAAAGCACAAACAAAACTCTAAACCTAATTCTAAAAGGAAATAGTCAAATTTAAAATACATTGCACTTTAAAGCAAAACCCTCTTTCTCAACCGCTATGATCAACTTGATCTTGGCCATTAATTTTTGGACAAATTTAAGCCAAATTTTATTTCTTAGTTATCCATTTCAGGATGTGAAAATTTACTTATTTATGAAGCTTTTCACAGACATATAGTTTTTTCTAGGCTGAAATTGGACCAGTGCACAGTATGTCCGTTTGTTTGATCAAAAAATGTGTTCTATGTTTTCCTTTTTTCAATGATGATATTATCATGCCTTTCAATCATTCTGTGGTAGGATTTTTACTAATTCCCATTTACTTGTTTGTTGAATGGCACTTCCATGGATTCTTCATACACTGTCCAAGGTCCTCACCAACAATTAAGTACATGAATTCTTCTGCTTCACTCCTTTTCTTACCCCACTCAGCAACCTCCATGCCAATTAACACACATTTCATATTTTTGATCATTTACTTGGCCTGTGCAATTTTCAATCCTACGTTTTATTATCTGTTAATTTTCCTATCACTATTGCTTCTTTTACATCTTATAGCTCACGTCTTCGCTTCCACATTGCTTCTAATTCAGATTCTTCTCATTCTCTACTTTGTTGCCCTAGATAACCACACATTTCTTTATATCTACATTGCTGTTTTACCAAAAATTTTCTATGAATCCCACAAGAAATAGATGTTTCTCACAAAACACACCTTTGCAAAAGAAATCTCAATATTAACAAATTACTGATCTTCATCTTCAGCTTGAAAGTAGAGAAAAAGCCTTTAAATCCTTATTAGCTAAAATACAGGACTTTGAGCTGCAAACTAAACCAACCTTGAAAGAAAATTGGGGAAATAAATCTAAAAAATGAACCCATCGCTGAACAGTTTTTACACCTTTTCCAGCCACCACACCTAAACTTCATCCAAATCAACTTCAGATGGCTGAAGTTTGAGAGGTGTTTATCAATAGCAAGGTCAGTTTCTGATGAGTTTTTAACAGAGAATTTGGTTTCAGCCTCCTAATGATATTTTTTGGTCTGATAGGAGGCATTATATGTCCATATAGAAATACTGTGGGGCCTTATATACCAAAGATTGGTCCCCATTGCTCCTAATTACAACTTACTCAGAGAATTCAATCAAAAGTTTTCCTTTGTTGAAGAAATAAAAAATGTCATTGAAAGCAGTAAAACAATTCCATTGCTGCCAGAATCTGAAATCATTACACTTAGAGGTTCCACAGCTGGTAAGAAGAAAGTGGGCCAAGGAATTATCAACATGGAAGAATTTTATATTTGATATATTCAAATGTTGCTTGCAAAACTTGGGATACCCCAATGGGCCCCTTACTTGAGCGATGCAAGTGATATGCTCTATAACAAGGCATGTCAGATTAATCAAATTAAATTGTTTTGTCAAATAGCTGTTGCAGGAGCCTAAGAATACATGAAGATTAACCTGAAATTTTGAACAGAATTCATCTACTTGAAGCATCCTGCAACCACTATGTTCATTGGGTCATGGATCAAAGGTTTAGAAGAGAAGTGATCAAAACTGTAATGTATGAGAAAGATGAAGAAAGGAAAGCAATCTTGCGGGATAGATAAAGAGTAAGCTGATAAGGTAGTATAAATTTCACATAATTTCATGCCGTGTTAATATTGTTTGTTTGAAAGCTGAGAGATACTTGTTATCATTTTGGGGTTTCTCATGGGGTCCCCAAACAATACTTGAAGACTTTAGCAAAAACAGATGTGCATAGTGACAACAAGTATGATAGCAATAAAAGATTTATTTAATCAAAAAATTGAATTTTTGATCAAAACAGGCAACTGGATTCATGTGGGGAGTTGACAAAGAGATCTCCAAAGCTGAACAGGACAGTGGAAAACAATTTCAAAGGTGCATCCACAAAGAGCCATTGGAACCTATGGATTCAATATGAAACGGGGTGCCTAAGGGACTCTCAATTGACTTTTACAATTCTGTGTGGTTCAATGATTGACCCGCAGCAGAAAAGACTATATTTTTTGACGCATTCAGTGTGGCATTTTTTCCTGATGTATCAAAATCCCTTTGGGGATGACAACACCCAAAGAAACAATCAAGTGATGGAAACTTTTCTCAAAAGTACTGGGACAAGGTTGCTGTTCCATACAATTTATCCCACAAGATTGAGGTTGGTGACAATGATGAAAGTAGTGCTGGTTCAACATCAGAAGTCAAAAGTGATGAGGAGGATGTTGAGATATCAGAGGAAGATATGGACAATATCAATAGTGGGCAAGAACTAGAAGAGGACCCAAGCTTTTTCACTGATAGGGATACTGAAATGAAGAATGCAGATGGACCCTCAACTTTTGCATCTGGCTCAAACGATGTTGGGTTTTCAAATGAATGGGCGGGTTGGTAGATGTCTTGTTCTATTAGTGAGAATTCTTTCTCATGTTATTGATTTTTTAGTGAGCTTAACTAAGGTGTGCTTTGATGTGAAAAAGTTTTTTTAGAGTGGAAAAATGGAGTGCACTATTAAATTGGAGACATGAATTGATAAAATGGGGTGTATGTTGTTCTGACTTGAAAAACGTTGGTATTTATTTTGGTGCCTGATATAGTAAATTATACATGATTATAAATTTTATTAAATAAAAATATATAAAAATAAATGGTAAATAGTATTTGATATAGGGTTTCTTAGAGGGCCTTTGGCATGTAGTGTACATAAATAATATACAAGGGTTTCATGCAAGGCCAATTGCAAGAGTGATCATTCTTTTAAACTCATCTCTTGGGTTGATTGGTTCCAAGACGTTTGACTTAATGACTATTGTATTTTCAATTTGATGCGGAGAAATTGTTCAGTTAAGTAAAGAAAGAAACCTAGACTCAATTGAACCATATGGTTATTTGAATAAAAACAAATATGTCTGCAGTCAAAATGAAGTTGAGTGGGGGAATTTCATATAATCCATTTTTTAATTTGGTTGAATTGACAGTTAGGCTGAGGTTAGGGTAAGCCTAACTGGAGACAAAGTGTGTATTTATGGTTAGTTTAATGTTGATAAACATGTTTCTTTACTTACATGCACACTTGTAATGACAACTATAATATAGGTGGGTTGGAAATTATCAAATTTATAACTTGAAAAGCATGCTACTCATGATGATGAATATGAATATTAATGAGTTATTTCAATACTAGCCAAATTGGGAGATTTTGTAGAAAATCTTATTATCAATATTATTATGTCTACATGAACCATCTTCTTATTTCAATGGCATCCATATCCTAGAATGTTTTTTATTTGAAGATACATTGCATATGTATTTTGAAATTCCATTTATAGTGGGATTAAACTTGGACATTGAACAGTACCTTTAAACAGCAATGGAGGGTTTGAAAATACATGTACAATAGGGAGTGTCAAAGTTATCAAATCCCACACTCAAAATCCCGAGTTTTTTTTGCCAAATCCCGCATTAACTTTTTGGGATTTGGAAAATCCCACACCTCAAGAGGTGAGGTATTTTGAGGTACCAAAACTCAGGTTTTGATACTAAAATACAGCCTTAAGCTTCACTTAAAGGGACATTTTTACAACACCCAACTCAGTAAGGGAATTTTAAATTTCATAAAATCTGAATATACTAGTCATTTATTAAGTTATTTTATTTCAAATTTCATTTTCTATACATATTTTCTTCATTTACCATGTCAAAGGCATTGCAAAGGCCACCTTTACTTCAGTTCATTGATGCTCTCAACTCTGATAGAGATTTTGATATCCAGGAAGATATAATTCTAATATATATTATAAAATCACAAAGATACATCAATCCTTGTAGAATATATCCATCACAGTACTTGTATACAATGAATGATTTACAAACATTATCATCTGAAAAGTCTCAACAGCTATGTAGGACCACACATGAATCATTTGAAAAATTGATTGCACAAATTCAAGATTATGAAACCTTTCAAAACTCATCACAAAACAAACAACACAATCATGCCATCCAATTGGCTGTGGAACTATCAAGGATAGGATAAAATGGCAATGGGGCCACTTTGGGAAAGATTGGAATGTTATTTGGAATTAGCCATGGGGCTATTGTGCTGTACACTCAAATATTTATCCAGATATTAATGAAGTTGAAGCACAAAGTGATTGTGTGGCCAACAATATAACAACAAAGAGATATTTCTCAAGTAATTCAGGAAGAAGGCTTCCCTGGGTGCATTGGGTTTATTGATGGGAGTCTCATACAATTATCACAACGTCCCCCCAATGATGGTGAAGCCTATTTTGATTGCAAGAAGAGGTAAGCTGTTGAATTTTTATTCTTTATTTCATTTTTACTGATTGTTTACAATTAAGATATTCTATGTCAATACAACTGGTTTGCAATATCAACAAACAGTTCACTGCTCTACATGTTGGTTGTACTTGGTCACTTCATGATTTGAATGTCTATCAACATACGAAAATAGCACAAACACCTCAAGAGCTTTATGAAAAGGATCAGTACTTACTTTCTGATTCAGCATATGCAAGCTCTCCTTGGGTTGCTCCAGCATATAAGGGAGCTGTAGCACAGAATGAAGACAACAATTCTTTCAATTATTGTCTAGCAAAATCAAGGGTCAGAATCAAGAATGCAATTGGAATTTTGAAGGGGCAGTGTTTTTCTCTAAGGGAAATTCAAAATCAAATGAGGAATAATAATTAAATTTAATATTTTGTTAGTTGAGTTGTTTCTTGCACAATTTTACATAATATGTTAGTAAAAATTGGCAATGAATGACTTGATATATATAAGGATGATGATCCACCACATGCAGAAAATCTGTCCAATAACAACATTGTGGAAGATGTGGTAAATATGCGTGAAAACTTAAACTAATTACTTTGGCATGAAAAAATAGTCAATTGTGAATTTCACCGGGACCATTGATTCATTTACTTAATTTAATGGCATACAATGGAGTGGAGATGTTATTGGCAAAATAAAACTATTTAAAATTGATATTTTTTAGTTCTTTTTTGGTCCTGCATATTTCTTTCAAAGTACCCATTGACTTTTGAATTTATTTTTGTGGGTGTCATTTTCAAGAATTTGTCACCTACATTAAATAATTTAGGATTTAGCTGAAAAGAACATCCAAAATGAGTTATTTCATCATTATTTATTTTTTCTGGAGGAGGGTTTGTTGTATGATTAACTATTGTTGATGTCTTCCAAAAAATTTCCATGATGCCAGGTTTTTTTGAAAAATCAATCTCCATTTTCAATTTGTGGAAGTGCAAGCCATGTCCAGAGGGGGTGAAGACAGTTGGAAGGGGATGGAAATCTTTCTTTGATACAAAAGAAAATATACCATAAGTCCAGGAATTGAGATCATTCAAATCTTGGTGTGGCTTATTGAAAAATCCATCTTGAGTGCCAATGACATTGGTAAATGATTTGAATTCTTCATTCCGATTTGCAGAAGACCATTAAAGCTGACTAAAATTTGGTAATTTGGCTTCTTCCATTAATTACTGATTTTCATTTGCAGCTCATTTTGAAAAATGGGATATTCTTGAGTAAACAAATCTGTCATATTGATGAAGGTTGGTCCATTGATTATTATCTGTTTCAATTTGATGAGAAGTTAAACCTGGTTTTCTGGAGTAAACACCCAAAAATCCTGTAATTACTTATCAATTATTAAAATAATAGGCAAAAAATATCACACACCTGCAAATTTGCCAGAGTCAGAACCAGGATGAAACCCAATACCTTTCATAATTCCACCTAGTAGTTGCTTATTGATTTTAATTTCTTGTTTATTTTGAGATAAGGACATTAATGTCATGATGAGGTTTTGGAGCAATTGAGAGTTGCCAGAAGAATTATCAAAAGGGGTTATTTCATATATGATGACAGGTAAAAAGTGCTTTTTGGTTTTATCAATGAGTACATAAGGATGCGGTATAGTGTTGAGTGATGGAAGTTTTAACCATGATGCATTGGCTTATTTCTTGTCAATTGAAATGGTTGAAAAGTTCTTATATTCTGTGTTTGAATGGCCAAGTTGAGACATGATCTTTTTTGAATCATGGATGTGTTGTCTTTCGCTTTGGGTGAGTTTTCTTTTATGATTTGATTTTTTATTATTATCCTAATGATTCTCTATATTTAGTTTAGTCCTAACCATGAAATAAAGAGGAGGAATAGTACATTCAACATCATTCAACATCATTCAAATCATTCTGATGATGTGCTGAATCTGGTTTAGTTCTAACCATGACATTATCAGATTGATTTGAAGAGTGAGATGGAGGAGGAGGTTTTTTTTGAATTTCAAAGAAGATGGAAGGGGGCTGAAATTGAATGACATTGCACAGTAAACCCTTATAAATAATCCACCCTTATATCAACAAATAAAGAAAAATATGAAACAAGAATTAAAATAAAAAAACAATGATGGGTCAGTAATGATAATCATCAAAAAAAATCATAAGCTAAACATGATTATGATTTAAAAACAAATAAAATAAAATAATCATCAGTGATTCATGATGATGATTATAAAAAAACAAAAAATAAACAGGTCAGCAATCATAATGATCAAGAAAAAGAAAAAAATAATCATAAGTTAAACATGATTACGATTTAAGAAAAATAAAATAAAATAAAAATAATCATCAATGACTCATGATGATGATTATAAAAAAACAGGTCAGCATTCATAATGATCAAAAAAAAGAAAATCAAATCATAAAGATTATTTTGATTTAGAAAAAATTCATCAGTGATTAATAATGATATGACTTAAAAAAAATATAAATATAAATAATCAGTGATTCATTAATGATCATCAATTAAAAAAATAATCATAAATAATATTATGATTTTGGAAAAACAATCAAAAAAACATCATCATTATTATATTAATCCAAAAGAATAAAAAGAAAAAAATAAATAAATAAATGATGTTAATGGCCTCTGGAGGCCATTAACATCAAAAAAACAAAAAAACAATTGGAATCCATTTGGAAGTGATTTGGGAACCCTTTGGAATCAATTTGGAACGATTTGAGAGGCCTATGCCCTGGAACCTCCCATGAGCATTTTTGGGAGGTTCCAGGGTGACTGGGGTGGGGGGTTTTTGGAGGTGGATGGTGATGGGTGGGGGTATGTTGGAGGTGAATAAAAGCAATAAAATAAAATTAAAAAAATAAAAAAAAATAAAAAAAATTACCTATGAAAAAAAATTAGAATCAGGTTAAAAAAAATAGAGTTGTGAAAAAAAACAAAAAAAAATTACTTACCTGAATTAAAAAAGAAGAGTGATTTTTTTTGGATAATCTAAAAAAAAAATGAAGAGTGAGGGGTGAAAATAAAAAATTAAAAATTAAAAATAAAAAATTAAGAATTCAAAATTAAAATTAAAAAAAGAAAAAAAGAAAAAAATTGAAAATAAAAAATAAAATTTCAAAATTAAAAGTTGAAAAAATTCAAAATAAAAATTAAAAATTAAAAATAAGAAACATATAGAAAAAAGAGAAAAAATTCTGAAAAACAATAAAATGACATTAAATACCATTTCAAAAAAAGGAAAAAAGTGGTCATCAACTTTTATTTGGCAAAAAATCCAAAAGAAAGTAAATATGGAGGGAGCCATCAGTTTCAATTGGAACAGACTGCACATAAAATTTTGATGCAAAACTTGCGCAAATTTTCAATTTTATAATAAATTGCAATTAAGTTCCATTACATAAGATCAATTGCAAGTTGGTTCCCCAACTATGCATAAACATTGAATTTTCAATTTGGTAATAAAGTGCAGTTAGATTTCACAACGTAAGATCAATAATTACACATAAACATCAGTTTTATTTAACAAATAATCACATGATGTATACCTAATATGTTATTTTTTATTTATTAATGTCAGAATGCATCCCAGCTCTGCAATTGGCCTTCTTGATTACAATGCCACTATAGTAAGATCCATCTGGCATTGCTTTTCCTTAAATTCCATTTCACAATTCCACTTTTCTTTTTCAAATTAATATTTCTTCATATGTTTCTTCTCCTCAAACTCCTTTTTCTTTTGCAACTTGACTTCTTCAAACCGTTGCTTTTCCACATTGCTTGCTTTCTCTTCATTCCACCTCTCCCTGTCCCACTCCAAACAAGCATTCTCACTGGTTTTACAGGTTAAAAATAATGCATTTTGTCAGTAGGATTTATCAGAGTAACCATAAATCCAAAACATACCCTTTTGCCATGATTCAAGCAAATTTTTATATGTTGGTGCAAACATATCCATCGGCCTTGTCCTAGAACCACTCTTGTCATTCAAGTTGGGCATCAATGCTTGATTACCCTTTTGTGTTGAATGCATTATGGATTTACTTTTCTGGTCAAAGGATAAATAATCAATAATGGATTTCATAAGTATCAGGCTTAAACGTACTTACTGATTCATCATGAAGGTTTTCTGCTTAAACCAAGTCATCTTCATTATGCAGCAAAGGAACCAGATTGAGTGGTGATTCCAAACCATTATTCTCCTTTAAAAATAAAGTGAGGTTCAATTATTGCAGGTAAAAAAAGGAAGATACAATAACTTACCTTATCAAGCAAAACATCAACATCATCACCATTTAGGCTGTCTTTTTCTTGTGAATCATAGCTTGAAATGGGAGTGACATGGGGTTTGTGGCCAAAGAGCACATCCATTTCATCATAGCAAGGACACATACTTTCAAGCTCTTCACTCATTGACTTTATTCCTTTACTCTCATCTTCTTCCGTTATTCCAGCCCCAGTTGAATTTTTTTGCTGCCATATACTTCTTTTTATATGTTCGCCATCAATCTTGGATGCTTCTTGAGCTACGTTTTGGGCAATTTTGTGATCTTTTGTTGACCTCAATGGCCATAAGCTTAAATAATGCTGCTTTGATTAAGGAGGTCTTCCAATAGATGTTGAACCACTAGTACCAAAACATGACTCAAAATTGGATTTGACTGAAAGCCAACTAATTATGGTTAAATAATCTGTACATATTAAGTGACCTGATGGATGTGGCAAGCCAGAGGTGATCTTCATATCTGACTTGATGTGTCTTGCTTTTAAACAAGGCATTATTATATTGATGAAGAAGTATAAATGGACTGTAAGCTTTTCGGTCAGATTGTCCAAAATGGAGTGTAGAAGAATATTCTGTACAGGTATGAATTGTGAATACTCATTTGGGTTAGGTTTCAAACTGAAATCCTAGATTCATGGGATTTGGTCAAAATACCAGGGGACTCAGTTAAAATGCCATGTGATTTACACATAAAAAACCTGGGATTTAGTGTTGGGATTTGGGCTCCAAATCCTGCGTTATTTTAAGGTGGGATTTGGTGACTTTGACACCCCCTAATGTTATTCTATAAACAAGGAGTTATGATTGGTAAATATAGTGAAAAAAGGATGTCTTATTTTGAAATACTTCAAAAATTTGATTTTGTAATGGAGAATAAATTTAACACTGTATGTTTTGGAAAGTTTCATTTAAGAGTGGATTTTGCATGTAAAGATATATTATTATGTAGGTGGAAATGAATTGAAATAAATATTGGGATTTTTTTCCTTTCAAAAAAAAATTGAAAAATGGCTTTTTAGTTGGTCCATAGCATGTTTTTGATGATGGGGCTTAATATAGGGGTACTTTAAATGTTATATCCCAATGCATTTATGGTTTATTTGCTTCTGATTTCCAATGTGTTTTTACATATCCAAGTGAATTTGTAATATGGAAACACATAGTGTATTTTACACATTCATCACACTATGCAAATTCATTGTTAATTATAATTCAATCTTCACATCCATTTCAAATTTGAATCCAATCCTAAACATGTGATTTTGCTTTGAAAATGATATTACCAATGAGTTTTCATCTAAAAAAACATTTTTAAATGAATTTCTCTCTCACCATACATTTGAAAAGATTTTTTATTTGAAAACACATTTAAAAATGTAAGAGTATTTGCAAACCCCTTTAAAGTTGGATTTTCAATTACAAACTTAATCTCCATAAATTATCTTTTTTTTAAAAGACCTTGAAAAACATCTCCTTATTTTTCCAAACCTTCAAAATTGCAATTTTCTTTCAAATTATACTCAAGAATGTATCTTCATTAAAATAAATTTAACAAATACTTTTTTAGTTCAAAATGAAACATACAAAGGAATTTTCCTTTTCTTTTATAACATTCCAATATTTCACATTTTTAGGTAAGGATGTGGCCCACATTCCTTAGCACCCAGATATTAACCAAGCTCATTGCGCAAACTTAACAAAGATCTTTGTTACCAGAATCATTCAAACTTCAAAGTCAACATCAACAACCTCTGTACAATTACACTTGTCTAGATCCCTACCATAAATACAGTTAAAACCCATTTACAACCAATTACCATCACATACCTTCTAGGCCCACCAATTTATCCACCCTTTGTACAACAAAACTTTGATGGTGGCAGCCTAAAGACCAAGCTGGAAGCTCACAATATACAGCCAAGCCTGAGATCTCGCCAATTGAAATAAAGCTGAAATTTTGGGATAAAAGGAGATTTTTGATGTTCCAGCTTGACATTTAGTTTCCTACAGCTTCAAACCCTTTGTACTGTATTTTCACATCTTCAAACCATTGGACATACATACACCAATAGACAATTAAGGAGTTCTTCACCCTCCAAGTCAAGCACATGAGCCACCTTACCATAGCAAATGGTACTATCATGTCTCTTCATGTATACAGCGTTGTTTGGGGGAATTTTTGATATGAGTAGTCCAAGATGCCACTCCACATCTTTGAGTTTGGTTACGTAATTACTCAAGATGATTTCTTGCAAGCCAGTGGTCAAATTGCAATAATCAACTAAATTTGGTGTTTTTCTGTAAGTATTGGAGCAATACCTCATAAATATTGTCATCCAATTCCTTTTTCTTCCCTTTCAATTTCTGTTTAGCTTTGGGTACTGATTGTGTCATCTCCACCACTTTTTCTAATTGCTGCATTTGACCGAACTTCCTTATAATCATTCCTTCCATTTCCCCTGAACTTAAATTTTGTCAGCCATTATATCAAACACTAATAAAACACAATTCCTTACCATTTTGTGAGCTTGACTTATTGTTCTGCAAAACCCCAACCAACCTTTCCCCATCAATGGCCCCCATTTTGCTAACTTCTCAGGGATATGCATTGAGTAATGATTGTTGGGAGTACCTTGATACTTGGAAATAACTGAGTAGAGGTCAGCTAATAGATTCCATACATGTGAGAAAATTCTTACTGGTTGTTGTTTGGGATTTGATTGGCTCCAATGATTGATGTACATTGAATAAGAGCCCCAGTGTTGATAAGGAGAAGATTATTCTGTAATTTGTCTTCCCAGAAAAGAATCCAGAGCCACCAATGGAATGTAGACCCCAAACAGCACCTGCCACTCACTTTCTTTCAATTTACAATAACTGGCATCACCCACCTGTTCTGCTATGCTGATTACCCCTTTTGGAACCACAACCTCTCCCATTCTTTTTTTTATTTTTTGCTTTGCTTCACCTGAAAGATATGAAAAAAACTTCTTTCCATCTTCATTGAATTGTTCACAATCATCCACTTCCATTGCTTCAGCATCAACATCCATTTTATCAAACTCACTTTCTGGCTCATCAAATTGATCAGCTTGCCCTTGGACCACACTTCTGTCAAAACCCCAATGGTAAAAAAAGTGATGCTGGAGTACTCCCTTGTACCAATTGTGCATTACACCCAGTGCCACATTCATCACTGGGTCCCAATAATGTAAGAAATTTATCTCTGAGCATTTTATTCCGTTCTGTTTGGCCAGTTTTTGCTGGATGGTTGTTGATTCAGCTTATTTCCATTTAAAAGATGCATTCAGTGCATTTCTTCCATTACGAAGCCTTCCTAATACCAGATCCTTTTGTTTTTCATCCTAAATTTTGCACCATGAACAGAAGTTCCTTGCTGAGTGTGACATAAACCCAGAAACTTTATGGTTAGCTACAATATCACCAATCAAACATATAACCTTCACTGATATCTTGTTCCCAGATTGGTGTTTTGGCATGGTACATTTTATCCCCCTATTTAGCACCAAAAGCTCATTGATAAGTGGTTGAAAGATATTTCTGATGTTTATCATATCTAGCTGCTTTGGTGCAGGGATAATGCCAGCCAAATGTGTGTATTGAGTTTGGAATCTAAGCCAAGGTGGAAGGTTGAGGAAATTGAGATGAATTACTCCCATTGAAGCTTTCTTTCCAGCCATTTTGTTGCCTTTTGGATTGAACCAGTTGATGAAAAGGCTGAATCCTAGCTCTAAGCTCATAAAGATCTTGTTCTTGAAATGATTTTCCCAGACAGTTCCTTGAGTAACATCAACAACAATGTTTGAGCCTTGCAACAATAATTGATCAGCCCATGATTCAATATTGTTTTCAACTCCAGGTAGGTTAATGAACCAATCTAGCCAATCTGACAGGGGTTAGGTAATAAAGCTAGCATTTGGGATTCAAAGACAGGGCTGGTGTGATAAGCGAATTTGGCCACTTTGACAAGGAGTTTCAGCAATGGTAGGTTTTGGTGAAGTAAATTTTATCTGAGGCAGTGGCTGACATTTGAAAACTTGGTATGACTTGGTGCCACAGGGGTTACGTTTAGGTTTTGGTTGATAACCACATTCATCAGGTCCTAGTTCAAAATCATATAGTGAGTAGCACTTTGGACAGCATATATGCTTTTATAAATTAAATCCAAGTTTGAGATGTTTGATGATTGTTTGAATGTCTCAAGGTACCCCAGCCACTAACATCAATGTTTTTTTATTTTGAGGTAAAAGTAAATTGATTAGGTGTACAATCATGTCGTGTGCCTTTTGGAAATTTAGTCTTCTTAGTCCACATGTGAGGTATAGCCACATGCTAAAGTACAGTACAAAAGCTAAAAAAAATCATATAAGTAAATCTGAAAGCAGACAAGATGAAAGTAAATCATATTCTCACAAATAAATTTCAGCTGATTGTTTATATCTTCATAGAGTACGTTTTTGAGTTCATCATTGCTTTCTGATTTTTCAATCCTTGTAGATATTTTTTGGAAATCATTGTAAATAGCTATTTCATCCGTCTTGGAAGCCCATTTTTCCCAATGTCAACATTGTGTGCTGTGGCTTACAAAAATCCCTTGACAACTGATTCCAGTTTTATCTGTGCTTGTATGTGTTCTGCAGCTTGGACAAGTTCAAAAATCCATCTAGTAAGGTTTTGAGGAAGCAAGGAAAGTTGATACAAAGAGTACTTGATGCAACAAGTTGAAATTTTGGAGGAAAAGAGATGATGATCGATATTTTTTTGATGGACTCCAAAGATAAAAGTCAAGAAAGAAAAAATGGAGATGAAAATAATAATGAATGAAATTAAAAAATACGGAAAACAAAAGTTGAGACTAAGGGGCCTTGAGAAGTACAACATAAAAGTCAGACAGTTCTAGATTATGTCAGCTGTGACGTCAGCGCGATGCAATCTGTGAAACGTCACCTTTTTCTAAAAGCATTTTTCAGCCATTGCGATCCGTAGCAACACCCAGTCGTTGTGCATGATTCATAGTTTGGGTGCTATTGCCTCATGCAATGACAGATGTCCCTTATAAATGAAATCTTCCTCTTCTAATTCCACTTTGCTCCCTCTGCCCTCCTGTCCCCTCCATGAAGATCTTCTTCATGGCCATTCTTCTCTTTCTTTGTGTTTACCCTTCATCTGTTCAGTTTTTTTCATTTTATCTTTTAAGCTTATACCATGCACCATATCCAAAATGCCTGGGCCTACGAAACACATCAATCTGGCGTTCTCCAGGAAAATCAATTCTAAACACCTCAAACTCACCAACAATCAATCACCACTTTGCAAGCAAATTACTATGAGGAAGTCATCATAAAGCTCACTAATGATCTTGAAAATCTTCAAGCCACCCTTGCCAGTGTGACCTCTCAGTCTATTTCGCATCAAAGTAAGAAGCCAATAACCCAATCAATTCCATCTAAAGCCTCAAATGGTAATATCAAAATGGTGATTGCTAAACCCAGCCGGATTTCCCATCATAAGGTCTCCTCCAAAGTAATATCTATCCAACTGAAACGTGCATCATCTGCCCCAACTAAGCTCATGAAACAAAAACCATCATCTCGTAAATCCATTGAAAAGGAAACTATGCTTAAGGTACCCTCTCCAAAGTGTAATCCACAGCAAATGCAAATGGGAGACTTTCCTCCAACCTTTGCATCAATGAAAGTGAGGAATTTTAATACTCTTATCTATATATTTTATTTCCTATTCTTATTCTTTCAAACCCATCCACAGACTGCATTATCTATCCATATCAAAATTCTTTGTGGGTCTCCTGAAAGAAGACTCAGCTTCAAATGCCCCTGAATTGAGAATTCTTGAAGAATTCTATCAAAAATTTACACGACCTGAGCAAGTCGAATATTCCATCAACACTAACACAAACTCAGATTTATAAGGCCTAAGTCCGGTATGGTTCCTTAAAGATGGTCATGCAGGTATTATTTGATTTTGGAAGTCAGTGATCCATTTGGGAGAAAATTTCCTTTTCTATGCTCAAGGCCTCATGAATCAATTGGGTTTACAAGTTTGGTTCCCAAATATTGAAGATTCATCTTCACTCTACAATTCTTCTCATTGGGTTTCTGAACTTACTACCTTTCAAGAGCTTGCTTCAACCTTGCCTTACGCTTATCTCAATATTGATCCAAGGATGGCAGTTAATACAAATTTTCTTATACAAGGTTATAACCACTTTTTACACTATTTGATCATTAATAAATACAAGAAAGAGCTTAAGCAGGAAGGTAATAACTCAAAAGAGGCGGCTCACAAAAGAATTTCAAAAAATCAAGAGTGGGTAAGCACCAACTTGGTCTAATTGTTTTATTTTTGCTTACTAGGACTTATTATTTAGTTGAGGAATGAGTGCCAGTACTTTTCCATTATTAAAAGGTTTCCAAAGTTTTATCAATATGTGTTGGTCGGCGCCCACACTTATGATGAAGAAGTTGAAGGCAAAGGGCTTTATGTGATGAAAACTTTAGTGTATTGCTCAAGGAATGCAAACCATTTTTTTTGCCACTTGGACCATGTCATGAAGGAAGCGAGTGAACATGATTCTCTGGCAAAGAAAAGCCACAGGATATTTCGCAGATTTCCCAAGACACCAATCAAATTGACTTACAAGGCTGCACCAAAGGTATTTCCAATAGCGTATTACGACCCAGGATGGTACCATCAATTGACTCCTGCTCAGCAAGCTACAATACCCAATAGGAGAGCCTTTCCTTTCTTCAAAATTCAAATTATTCATTACTTCCCAATGAAATATTGGCTGATTCTTCATACACTAGAAATTATTAAGAGGTGCTGTCTGAGCCATATGGTCTTGTTGGGGTGACTCATCAAGCAAGGATGTTGAAGAATAATAAGGTGCCTTAGATGATGAAGGCAAGGGAATCAATTTACCTCACTCCAGCCCAGATATATCAGATGAGGAATTCTTTGAAGCTTGTATTATGACAACGATGATGATTTAGTGGAAGTTGAAGATGAGGAGATGGATGAAAAAGGTGAACATGAAGATTATGAGAATCAAGGGCATTATGTTGATGAATACTTGAGCATGTCAATTATACCTGAGGAGGAGGGCATTTTGTCAGTATGAAAAGAAGATGATTTGAGTAAATGGCTGCTTTTTTGATCTGATCTTGTTTGCGATATCCTTTTTTTGGTTTTGTATTTCCAAATTTTGTTTTTTTCTTTAAGAATTGCACTAAGAATGAATATATAATTTTAAAAGTTTCTAAAGAATTATAGAATGAAAGAAATGTAAGAAGATAACATAAAAAATTTAGTTCAATCAATTCAAATATATATTTTTATGATTGAGTCGACAAATTAAATTAATGTAAATAAATTCAACATAGTCCATACAGAATTAATCACAATATTACCTTTGGTAAAAGTTACTCTCAAAAAGTGTTTGGTCAAGAATAGAACTAAAAACTTATGAATATTTTGGATTAGATCTAAAAGCCTGATAACATAAAAGATAAAGGTTTCTCTTTTCAAAGCTAAGTACCCTTATCAGAATAATTTTGTTCTAAAATATATTTTAAAAGAATTTGAAAGAAAATATCAATTCAAAAAGTATTTTTAACCTTAAATAGCTATACAAATTTGTCTTCAGGACAACATACCCTTAAATGGAAGATAAATTTCAAGAACAAAATTACAATGCAAATTACATAAAATAATTTTTAGTATTTTCAATACAAAATGAAATTTAAGAAGTTATTTTCATGGAATGTAAATTTAAAAATGTATCTGGAATTGAAAATACATTGGAAAGGGGATTTTAAGGAAAAGATTGATTCAAAGGGACTTTTTTAAACAATATTTAATGGAAAATTGTATTTTCAACAAAAAATCCACGTAAATTGGTCTTTTTAAAACAAAAATCCTCTTAAATTAAGGATTTTTATTGATAAACTCATATGAAAAGACATTTTTGAACATTGATTACATTTTTAAGAAGATGTCTGTATATGCCAATTTGAAATTAATATTCTTGATATCAAACTTCATTTAAAATTGTAATTTGTATTATAATATATATTTAAAAGCTATATTTAATATAAAATAGATTAGTAAGTAATCTCAATGCAAGTTAAAATTCAAAATTTATCTGCATTATTGATCAAATATTAAACGAGATAAGGTGAGGGTATTTAAGGATAAGACACTCACATTGAAAACATTTGTTTGTAAAACCAAATACCCTTGAGAGAAGTTTGAAATTGCAGTGTAAAATTCAAAGCCAAATATAAAATACATGCTCAAAGATTCTTGATGAGAAAGTGTGATGGCTTTGAAGCATAAGATATCAATGGATAATATTTATTTTTAAATTTTATGTACCTTAATAATAGCTGGAAAAGTCAGGAGAAAAATCATTTTAGAATATAAAATTAAGGTTAAGGTGAAAATATGATTTTCTATAAAGATTGAAGGTAATAATTCTCAGATGAGTTATATTTATGAAAATGGCCATTTATATGATAAATTAAAAAAGCTATATTCAATATATAATATTTTTAACAGTCACTCCAAAGCAAGTGAAAATTCAAAAAGGAATCAACTTCTTAAACATAGGTGAGTTTTTCATCAGATTAAGATACATTTGTAATGAAAAGGGGACTTGAAAACAAAAATAAACGTAATTTTTTTTCTTATGGAATAAATAATCACTTTCTATGAAAAACACAGAGTCATTTTGAGTAAGCTCAAACTGTGGGGTAAAAAAATGGATTTGAAACAAAAATGCCACATAAAATTGTGCAAAGGGGGAAATGCACAAAACTACACAATGAAAGCTGCTTTTATTGAATAAATAATGGCTGGGTATGTAAAATACATTGAGTAAAATAAAGTCTTAGGGTCAAAAAAGATATTCAAAAAAAAATATTACACAAAAAATTGTGCAAAATGGGACTTGCAATAAAACAGACACATAATGCATTCTTTTGTGTAAAAATATTGATGATCTATGGAAAATACATTGACACATAAAATTTTTCCAAAAGGGGACTTTCAAAAAAACATATCAAAGTTTTTTTTATGTAATAAATAATGACTTTCTATGGTAAATAAATTTACTCATAAAATTGGACAAAAAGGAGACTTGAAATAAAAAATACACATAAAAGTTTCTCGTTTGTAATAAATATAGACTGTCTATTTTTATTAAATTGACTCATAAATTTGGGAAAAAAGGGGGCTTGCAATGAAAAATACACATAAAAGCTTCTTTTATGTAAGAAATAATGACTGTCTAGGAAAATACATCGACTCATAAAATTGGACAAAAAGGGGACTTGAAATAAAAAATACATATAAAATTTCCTTTTTTGTATATATATAGACTGTCTATGCTTATTACATTGACTCATAAATCTGGGGAAAATGGGGAGTTGCAATAAAAAATACCCATAAAGGTCTATTTTATGTAAGAAAGAATGACTGTCTATGGAAAATGAAATCACACATAAAATTGGGCAAAAAGTGGACTTTATATAAAAAAATAAAATAAAAGTTTCATTAATGAAAGAATTAATGACTGTTTATGCAAAATACTTTGGGTTAATTCAATATTTTAGGGTAAAAAACTGGATTTGAAACAAAAATTACACAGAAAATTATGCAAAAGGGGACTTTCAAAGAAAAAGACATGTAGCATTAGCCAATTCTTATTCAAAAAATTCATCAAACATAAATTCTCACAGGCTCTGTGATTTCTCGCCAATTATGACAAACTTCCATCTTTTCAAATGTGTTTTTTTTTGTTTTTTTTAAATCAGACCAAACATGTATTTTTTAAGAAAACCAAGCCATTACAAGATTCTTCTTTATTATAAAATCTTCATTTATGGAGCCTATTGAAACTCTAACCAAAAATAAAAATACAAGTACAAAGAAATCCACACCAAATAAACTATTAATAAAACCTCATTGGAAAAATTCACTTTTGACAACATCTTTGTAGTTTACAATGTGGTAGCACAAGAAGTTCTGATTATCAATCTTCAAATTTTTTATTTTTCTCGTCATACAAGTTGTACTTTTCCATTACTTATTTCCAGTAGTTTTTATTAAACGATTCATCATCAAGCTTCTCCTCTGGATGATCATAATTTTAATTATTTTCATTATCTTCGGCTGGTATGAAGGCAACATTTTTCATATCTGCAAAGAATAACCTCTCTGGCGTATTGTTTTTTTGAGCCATTCAATATCATAAAAATCCATTGGAATATTTTTTGGTGCTTTTTTGAATTTGGAGAGAGTTTGCATTTTGGGACAATCAAGAGGTCTTTGTTTTCTCTGGTCGGTGTCTTGGTTTGTTTGAGAAATGTTGATGTCCAAATTTCTAATGAAAATATTTGTACTCTGTGATCCATATTTCAGGTTTTTCACCATATAAGCGCCATTTTGAGCGTTGTATTCATCATCACTGTGTAAATTAACATTGTCCAAAATCTTCAGGTACCTTTTTGGGTATTTCCTGGAAACAGCAGATCCATATCGCTGGTCATGAAGCTGATCAAAAGGCTTTATAATTTTTGATCATCAAAATGTTTGCAATCTATCACTCACCCTTTTTCTTGCTTTTTGGATCAATTTTCTTTCTTCATTATTATTACTTTGTAAATTATGAGAATTTTTCATTTTGATGGAATCAAAAAATAAAACCAAACTAAGCCAATGAGACAGATATTGAGATTTTGATGCCAATACTGAAATAGCGAGCAAAAAAAAGAAGTAATCTAGTATAAACTTGAGAGACATCAAACAGAAGTTTTGAAAAATGTCTTTTGAGATACCTTTTGCAGTTCTATATTTATAGAAGATAAAATGTAAGGAAAAACAGATACTTGACATGTCGTTCTTTTGGTACTGAGAAGTTATTTTTTGATTGGTTTCAGTGATCAACTGATTTTTGCAGATTAATTGAATGATTTGATTACTTTATTACACTTCTTTTGCGTCTTTGGATGTGACCTGAGGTAAAATGAGTACTTAGAGGGAAAATTTTCTTGATTTGGCTGAGTGATTAACTAATAATGAGTCAATAAAGCTGAGGATCTTACTGAGAAATCTAAATATCCAAAATTCACCCAAAAAAAAACCTCAGCTACTGAGTGAAACTAATTTGAGGGATCAGAAGATCAGCACCCATCTTATACAATATGCAAAATAATTAACTTGTACTGTAGCTTCTAAGGCCCGGTTTATTTTCGGGTTTTCAAAAAAAATTTGAATTTATTTCGAAATTAATTTTCAAAATTAATTAAATAATTTTTAATTAAAAAATAACTCAAAAAAAATTGAAATTGCCTTTCAAATGGATTTGATGTTTATGTTCTATCTACGTTGGCAAATTATAGTTCCTTTTTTATACTCAGTAGGCCAAAATGTCTTTTTTTTTCTGCAATTTTTTTTGGCGGTTGTTGTCATTTCCATATATATTATGAATAATTCACCTATAATCTATATTATTTCGAGTTTGGTAGTTGCATGGTCATTTCATCTGACATGGTATGCAGAAAGTGGGCGTGAACCGCGTCATGTAATTAGATGAGGAAGGTGTTTCAATCCGTGGATCGAAGAGGATTTATACAATGAAAATCGATTCATTGGGCTTTTTTGAATGGGACGTCAGGATTTCTATTGATTAATACAATTATTATTAAATTACATTCCCAACGCCTTTCAACAAGATACACGGGGCCTAACTATTGAAGAGAAGGTAGGAATTACTTTATATAGATTGGGTCATGGGACATGTTTTCAATGTGGGGAAAGCTACAGCTTATCAAGTCACCAAGGCTGTGGTTCATGCAATTTTGGCGGCATTACACAATTCAACAATCATGTTAGTAATTCATTTGACTCAACGGTTTCAAAAAAAAAGGGTTAATGTGGTTATGTAGATTTCCAGCAGCAGATGAAATAGAAAAATGGGAGAAAATCATGGAATCGTTTAGGAAACAACATGGACTCAGAAACATCATTGGGGCCATTGATGGAACTCACATTCCAGTAATCCCGCCAGCAAATGATGAATGGAGCTCATATGTGAATCGGAAGGGGTGGCATTCTATTGTGTTTCAATGTATTGTTGATGGTCATGGGAATTTTTGCAATGTCAGTAGGTTTTTTTATATTGAATAATTAATTACTATATGATTGACCTTCTATATGCAGGTGTACAGCGGCCTGCCGGGATCAGTACATGATAGCCGTGTTTTCAGGAAATCAAAGATTGGCCAAGATCTGATTAATGGTGTGGCCAGATTTCCACCAAATTGCTTACTCATTGGCGATTCAGGTTATTCATCAAGACTTCCAATACTTGTGCCTGAAAGGAATCCACAAAATGAAGAGGGCGCACATTTTAACAATATTCATTCATCAACCAGGTAAGATTTTCAATTGTAATATTATTATATAAACTAATAGGAAATTCTGCATGACAGAATTGTGGTGGAGCAGGCATTCGGGCATTTGAAGAATCGATTTCGATGTCTCCTGAGACCACAGGCCATAGTGCCACTACATACAGCAAAAGTAACAATTGCATGTATGATACTGCACAACATGTTGAACAGCAATCAAGGGACCTTTTTGGCCCATTGGAATCAGCGCAATATTCAAGAAAATAGGTTATGATAGGATACAATTCTTATTTATTTAAATGTCTATTTGCAAAAACTCTTTGTAATGTAGTTGTAATGATGTGACCTCGTGTCTGGTCACAATTTGAGTGGATATTATTTTTAAACAACTCAATGGTATAAAAATCATGGTTATTACGATGAAATTGAATAAAAAAGGAGTAACTCCACACTTTGGCGAGCATGATCAACAGGCCCTTAACAATGTTCCAATGAGAGTAGAACGTTTAGTTCCAATATAACACAAAGGCAAAAATAGAGAGCCAAATGAAGCTTACTGTGACGTAAGACTAGTATCTTAATCCAATAACCTTTGTAATCGTGCTTCCATAGTATTCAATTCTTCGAGCACTTCTGCTTGCAATTCTTGAATAATGTTGTCTTTCACATCGACTTTGCCTAGGAGTAAGGCAATTTCTGTGTCATGCCCTTCATTTTCCCTCTGAAGGAGAGCGATTTGATGCAGGATTTGCCACTTGCGCACTTGCATTTTATCTATTTCAGCAATATTGTGGAGATACTCCTCGCTGAAAACTGTGTTTTGAGTATGAGAAAGGGTACCATTTGTACTTGATGATGTAGCACTCATAATTTTCAATGTTTTTGCCTGTTAACAAAATGCTTATGAATTAAAATATCAATTTTTAAATGCTAATCAATAGACAATTAGATTTATTAGAATTTTTTGGCCAGCTATAAAGATGAGAATGTGTAACAGATACAACAGAGCACTGATATTTATATTGAGGCCAACGAGTTAACTAGACAACCTATTATTACACAAAAGAGACTTTTTGATTAAACAAGCGTGCAGATTACATTTTTTAAGTGGTGATCAGTATACACGTGTCTTGTCAAAAGAAATAGATCTACAAACAATCACCCCACACCCAGCGCTATAAACTCACAGTCTTTCAGAATATTAATTGGCCATTGTTATTAAAATTGTATATGAAACACATACCTTAATCAATATCCATTCTATTCGCCCAAATGCAAGCCGGATGGAGGCTCATCCAAGGGCACTCCTGTCATTTTTGACAGCATTGCCATCATATACATATTCAACTGATCCTTTCTTCTTCGTTCTTCAGCCCGTATTTGTGTTTCTTGTAGGCAACGTTCTTCTTCTTGTTCACGCATCAACATTTGCCTTTCATCGTCTCGAGATCTTTGCATTTGATCTCTCTCTTCAGCATGATCCTGGCTTTGCTGTAACATAAGCATCAAAGGCGATAAAACATTTTGCATACTGGTATTCATATTATTCATCAAGTTCCGATCACAATGTGACGTTCCTCTGCTAATACTTGACATTTGACTTGAAGAATTACCACGAACCATACGAGATGTTCCCCGAAGCTGTTGAGTTCTATGGCTCCCTTCGGGCTGACTTGGGATATTCTCCGGATCATCTGGCCAATCATCCAACCCCTCCCTGGGTCCTGATTCACCATTTTCACTTCCTGAATGCCCCACTTGATTACCTGATGGTTTGGTGGGTACCTCAAAGTCCTCATGAATCGCCTCTTCAATATTATTATTCTATGCAGGTGGGAATTCTCCTGACTCAAAGCCCACCTCATTTGTACTGTAATTCTTCCGATTTATCTCTTTAAGCAACTCAAACACCTAATATGCCATACATTTAGTAACGATATTTTATCATCAGACAATAGGACTTACCTCCATTGTCATGTGATGCCGCTGCAGTTGGATGTATAAGCCTCCTCCTCCTGTGGCATCACAAGAATCCTTTATATTCTGAAGAGGCTTGTGTATCAGCTTAGCTTTAATAATGATGAATCAAAAATCATACCTTGTATATAGTCATTAATGCCTTGTATCGCCTCTCTATTGTCTCAAATCCAAGCTCTTTTAAGAGGGCAAATTCCCGTTTGCGATTTTCATTCATCTTGAAAAATCGGGTCCATGGGATGAAACCAGACATGGTTTCATCCATGTTGACAAAATCAATACGTAATTCTCGCATCATCTCCAATAATTGCCGAGTACTATCTTCATTCCAAAAAAATTGGCTTTTTCGATTTCTTTCATTTTCTTCATGTGCCAGACAATGTTCAACTTGCTTTAGCCTTTGTGCTTAAGAATTAACTCTGTCATTTTCCCGTCATTGTCTCTTAAGCATGCGTTCATGTTCTAATTTCTGTCGATACAATCGTGCTTCTTCACTTGTACGTCTTTTCCGCCTTTGACTTGAGGATTGGCTTGGCGATCCTTCAAAATTACTTTGTTCAACGATTGGTCCACTTCTTTGTTGCTCCATATTGTCATTGGTGAGATTGGGGCTCACTTCAACCGAGTGAATGTCTTCATTTTCTTCATGATTGCCACTCAGGAGGCGATTAAGGCGTTCATATGATGATAATTGAGAATCGGGCATAAGGTTGGCCATGTTTTTGAATTCCTTGATGATTAATGAGGTCAAACAAAATCAAATAAAATCAAATTGAAACAATTTGAGAAATAGACTTTGTGAGTTTTGAAATGAATTTGGGACTAATTTTGAATAAAAATTGAATAAAAATTATTTAATTAATTTTGAAATAAATTCAAATTTTTTTTGAAAACCCAAACATAAACCAGGCCTAAGTCCCCTTAAATGTCAAGGAAGGGATTATTATTTTGTGGTACAAACAAGGATAATCCCATCGTCCTTGATTGAAAGAGCGTTTTTTTTACAAAGTTGGTAGGCAGCCAGAGAGAGAACTTGTGAGGGATCAATCATTTCCTCCTTGCAATTTTCAAGTCTACCAAAAAATGCCCCACAGAGGAACAGCATGTAGTAAAATCTTGATGTTGGAACTCCTTGCTTCTTTTCAAACAAATTCTTGATTGGTACCAGGAACATTGATTCATGGTGTTCTCCCAAATGATCTACATATCTGTAGAATTGTTTGATCATTCCGTAGAGCTTTTTCTTACCAATCTTTGCTACCACACAGCTGCATGGGCTCATACAGAAAACCATTATACCTTTGCAAAAAAATATTTTGCACTGCCTCAACGAATACTGACAAATAGTGACCAAATTGTGATACTGGATAGGTATCTCAATGCACAATGGCTGGGTCTTTATTAAAACATAGATTGAATAAAAGCATATACCTGGATGCTATTAGCCAAATTTTCTTCAGATTAATTCTCAATTATCCCTCCCTTCTGTTACCCTTTTCAGTAATCTTGTCAAATTCTTCTTTTGAAATTAACCTCTGCAGGAGAAATACACAGACCATCATTGTTTTCTGCATTTCATCTTTTGCCTCATCAATGTTATATCAGTTTTTTGTTTCATTAAGCATACTTTAAACCAAATTTAATTTGACATACCTATTTGATTATTTGAGTTAATTTTTTGTAAAAAAAACCTATCAGCCACTCACCACCAAATTCTGCCACACCAGACAATGGTCCCCAAGCGTCCATTTGTTCTGGAATTTGTAGTGAAAATTGGTGATTTAGTTGAACCTTAGGGTTCTTAGAATGTTTGGCCACCAATTCAGTATATTTTTGATAGTTTCTTTGAAATCTTCTATATTCTTTTTCTTTGATCTTGTGTGCACAAACTATGTTGCTGCAGTGAATTAAGTGAGCCATATTAATAAGAAGCTTATAGCAATTTGAGAAAACATTCATGTTTTTCACCTCATTCACATAAATCTTAAAAATGACCAATGGTATTATTTACACAAAGAGTGCATGCCATTCCGCTGCACTCAATTTACCATGTTTTGACTCTCCAAGGTTGGATGGAAGAGGAGGTATTCCTGGAGGCAGGACTGCTTGTTTCATCCATGCTTGAAAACACTAGATATTTTCTTGTAAGAAAAAACCTCCTTCATGGCCACCATCAATTAAAGTATCATTTCTTGACTCATTGGCCATCTCTGCTGTGTTTTCTTGGTAGAAATCTTTTCTAGAGCTGCTTCCCTCTATTATTTTCTGTTTATTAAAGCTTCCTTTTTTTGACCTTAATATGGTGGGATTGCCCAAAATTTCCATCTATATCTAAAATGGCACTGAAGAATGCCTTCAAGCCAAATGTGCATTATTCCTCATACAACATCTTGACTGGGATTCCAATAGCTCAATCTATTTAACTTAGACCATTGATTACCAGTGCTTCTAAGGAGTTTGTCTTGTGCATTCTTTGAGGCTTGGGAAGCAGAAATTGTTTCGTTATTCATTTTTCTTTTCCCAAGCTGCATCAGGGAGAGGTCTTATGCTTGTACATGACAGAAGGAGAAAAATTGGGTTGCTGAGTGAGAAGCAAAACCTACCACCTTTTCAGTTTCAAGAATGTCATCATATACTGAGAGCAGCTTTACTTGAATAATCTGACTGGAAGTATATTGTTAAGCTGGAATGAAAATGTTCAAATCAAGTTCAATTAACTCATCAACCAGTTGCTTCAAGAGACGATTGATCATTTGTGGGTTAGGTGAAAAGGGCCCTGGCTTTATCCCAAAAACACACATGTGGGAAAGCTGTTTGCAACATGTTGGAGGAAGATTGACACATTAAATTGCAAAAATTCTGGTGGATTCTACTTTACCACTGAGCTTGTTTCCACGCGGGTGCAACCAATCAACAAATAGAGATAAGGCCAGTTTCAAGGAGTTTGGCTTGTCTTTTCACACAATATTCTTGAAGTTTGAGCCATTCTGTATGCTGGACAGATGACCATACTCCTTGTCATGCTGAATACATTCAATCAATTGATCTATAAGACTCTCTGTATCAGACCTTAATAGAAGCCATTGTAACCATGTTGAGATCCTTTGAAATAAAAATAAGCAGTAGGGACTCCCAGTAATGGATGGAGTGTTTTATAATGGTCCAAAATAAAGTATAATTTCTCCTACATCTTTGTTTCCTTTGAAATTAGGTTTCTGCAAAAAAAGCTCTTCATTACAGAATTATGTGGTCAAAAATTTCTTGTAACAGCAGGTTAGAGGTATATCTCACCCAATTTTATATAGATGAAAACATTGTTGGAGAAATATGAAGTCTGTAAGCTCAACATCCAGATTTTATTTTTTAATCAAAGTTCAAGGATCATTTGGAATGGTAGGAATATGGCTAATTGTGTTATGATGCTCAAAAACATGGTTGAGAATGTTGATCATCATTTTGATAGCAATTGTGCAGTTTTCCAGATTGACATTACAAAAGAGGTGGGGCCACAAAATGAAAAGGATGATGAAAGCTACTATAAATTACAGAAATATTAATCAGTAAACTTAATATTGAAATTCTTTAGGAAGAAAACATACCACCAAGAGGATTGTCTTTTTTTATATCAAATGATGTCTCAATTTCTGTTGAGGAGTTACTGGATGGATTTAGTGGTTATGGGTAGACTTCTGAAAAAACACTTGGATTTGATGGTGGGCTATTGAAATCAAAAAGCCAATGTTTTTAATCATTTTGAATAGATGAATACATTCCAGATCACTGCTGAAGATTTTCTTCAAGAATAAAGAAATTTTTCCAGACAGAAGAATCACAAATTTCCATTGAAAATTAGGATCAAACTCATAAGTAACTAACAAGGAAAAAATAGCATAAAAAACAAGATACTAATTCTTATAATGTGAGTGGAAAGAATAAAAAAAAACTATAAACTAAGTGGAAAAAGTAAATGAAAAGATAAATAATTTATAATCTGAGTGTTAAAAAATCATTTTTGTTACAGCTTAGGTCACTGTTGCTGCAAAGAAGGGGCATGTGATAATGTGGGCTGCATCAAGCCTCTGTGAAACATCAGGTGATGCTTCAGACAACAATAACTGCAAAATTCTTGTAGTGCCAACTGATAACATCACTCCTCACACCAACACCTCCATCAACAAATTTCAAAATTTTCTCCTAAAAATAAATCAGTACTTGTATGAGTTTAAACTACATGATAGCAATCATAAGGCTAATATTAGTCCTGGTATGATTTTAAACTACAGGGTGGTTCCCAGGCGGCCAAGATTAGTCTTTCTATGACTTAAACTACAGGGATAGAACATTAGAGGGCTGAATATTCAAGTACAATCAAGGAATCAAGAAAATTGAAAAAAGGAAGATATAAAGAGTAAAAACACAAGTGAATAATAGAATAATGAAAGTTTAAAGATGAAATTAATGAATAGTATTCAATAAAAATGAAATTATCAACATTAATCCACTTTATCCTCAGTAAGACAGTAATCTCAGGACTAGGGTTCACAAATGTCCTTGTATGACATTAAACTTCAGGATTTGGTATACCTAATATACTGGGTTTTATTCACCTAGACGTAAAGTCCTTGCAAGACTTAAAACTACAACCCAAATTTAATTATGAACAAAAGGAAAAGAAGATACTGAAGAGACTGTTTTTATTTTCACTAAAAAGAAATTATTAAAAAATAAAAAAATAAAAAAATATGTATATAAAAATATAAAAATATAAAAATATAAGAACATAAGAATATAAAAATATAAAAATATAAAAACCAGCCTAATGATCATGGAAGATCAAGATAATGCAGCCAAATATAAGTCAGTACTCAAGAAAATTAGACCAGTCAATGAGGCTATTCCTCAAGATTTGAATCAACCCTTGGAAAGACCTGAATTATCAAGAGATCCATATGAAACACCTTTATCATCTAACCCACCTCTATTTATTGAAACATAAAAAGTTACAGAAGAAATAATGCTAATGATAAATTTTGGACCATCTGGATGGTTATCAGAAGAAGACAAAAGTAATTAAAAACTGTTATATTACTGAGGGAAAAGGCTATAGCATTTTTTGAAGAAGAAAGAGGTGTACTTAAACATTCATATGGAAAACCATATAAAATACCAGTTATACCACAGGAACCATGGCAAAAGAAACCAATACCAATACCAAAATCAATTTTACCTAAATTTATTGAGCTAGTCAGAGAAAGAATACATACAGGACTCTATGAGAAATAAACATCAAGCTATAACAGCCCAGTATTTTGTGTGGAAAAACCAAATGGAAGACTTAGAATATTTCATGATCTTAAAGAACTCAATAAATTCATGATCAAAGATGAAGGATTTCCATCAAATATTGTTGAGTTTGTAGGATCATTTTCAGGAAGAGAATTTTATGTATTAGCAGATATTATGGGAGGATATGATGAAAGAGAACTGGATATTACTACAAGACCACTTACACCATTTTAAAAACCACCTGGAAGACTTCAGCTTACCAGAATACCTCAAGGAGCCACAAACTCTGTGGAAGTTTATCAAGCACAAATGACTTGGATACTTCAGGAGAAAATACCAGAGCACCTTGGAATATTTATAGATGATGGAGGGATTAAAAGACCCATATCAACATACCAGCACAAAAAATTGAAGGATAATCAACTAATAAGAAGATTTATTGGGGAATATGAAGTAAAACTATAGAAAATACTTTATAGGATAGAAGAGGTAGGACTCACAATTTCGGGATCAAAATTTGCATGTTGTGCTCCAGAACTTGATATTGTAGGGAATGCTTTATCTTTGGGAGGAAGAAATATTTCAAAACAGAAGATAAACAAGATACAAAATAAACCTAAACCCACAACAAAGAAAGAATTTAGATAATTTTTAAGGCTATGTGCATATGTAAGAATAGTTATCAAGAACTTTTCACAAGTTTCAGAACCATTGAGAAGATTAACAAGGGAGGATGTATTATGGAAATGGGATTAAAAATGTAAATAAGCTTTTATAAAACTCAGGAATATAGTAGGAGAATAAATTACTTTGAAGACATTGAGTTATGAAAAAGGGTGAGGGAAGATAAAATTAGCAATAGATTAAATTTATATTTCATCTAGTGCAGTTCTGATGCAAGAGGATGAGAATGGAAAGGATAGAACAATAATATATGAATCAGTAACCTTTTCTCAACTAGAGTCTGAATACTCTCAGCCTAAAGTATAATTGTGTGATGTTGCAAGAATACTCAAAAAACTTCAGAAAATATTATGGGGGAAACATTTTGAGCTTCAAGTAGATGCCAAAGCTTTGATATAAATGATCAACACACCATTTTTACCAAATGCATCAATAAAAAGATAGGTAGCATTTACTCAGTTTTTTACTTTTGATTTGGTACACAAACCGGGGAAGACATTTACTATGACAGATGGGTTATCAATAAGACAAAAGGGTTAAAATGAAGATGAAAGTAAAAGGGATGATTTTGAAGAAGAATAACAATGGATCTAGCCTCATCCAAGATTTTTCTTAAAAGAAGTAAATACAAAAAAAATGGGAAAATTATCAATAAATAAAACCAACAATATTGAAATTCCAATAAAACAGGAAGGATTTGGAAAACATATGCAGGGATATTTGACTAGTTTGCAAAAGCCACAAAATATTGGGAAGAGAACTTCAAGAGGATTAAAAGAAGATCAATAAATTTCTATCTAGAAGAAGGGCAGCTGAAAAGAATAAATCAAGAGAATCCACAAATAGTTGTATTTAATGAAAAAGGTCAGAAACAGATTCTAATGAAAATTCATGAATAATTGGTTCATCAAGGGGAAAATGAAACATACAGAAGAATAAAGAAAAGATATTTGTGGGAAGGAATGAAAAATACAATCAACAATTGGATTAAATCATGTAAAGAATTTCAGAAAAGGTGTCATTTGCAAAAAAAAGAAGAAGGTAAGATATCTGTAACAAGGATGTAAACATTTAGTGGTGGCAAGAGATGAATTTTCAGGATGGCCAGAAACTGTGGCAACAAATAGGCTAACCACAAAATCAGTCTCAGAATGGATTTTTAGATATGGAGCACTCAAAGAAGTAACAGTAGATGGGGGAGCCAAATTTGGAAAAGAGCTACAAGAATCAGTCAGAAGAGAAGGATCAATAATCAGAATAACTACACCTTACTACCTGGAATCACAAGGAATGGTTGAAAAAGGGCATAAGCAATTAAAGGATGCACTTGTGAAAATGGATCTCAATGGAAAGAATACTTACTAATTGTAACATTGGCAGATAGAATTTTGGCAAAAGAACAGCAGGATACTCGCCATTTGAGCCTCAGTTTGATAAGCAGGCTGTCTTACCAATTGACATAGAAAAAACACATACCTAGCCATAGAGTGGAGTAAAATATCAACAACAGAAGAGCTATTGGAAGCAAGAGAAATGCATATTGTGGCAAAAGAGGAAACCAGATTAAAAGCAGGAAATAAATTGAGAGATTCAAGAAACAAATCAGCTAAATACTTGGACAAAAGGATGGCACACAAACTTAGAGATGTACTTTTACCAGGGTATTTGGTATCTGTTTAAAATAAAACACTTGAATAACAGTGGGGTTTACTCTTTAAAAACCATTGTAATGGACTATTCAGAGTTATAATTCAAGTTAATAATGGACCTTATGAGCTCAAAGAACTGGATGGTACTAAACTTTCAAGGAAATTGCAACAAGTCATATCAAGAGATTTTATCCAAGGGAAAAAATAGTTCACATAAGTTCAGAGTTAGGAAATGAAAGCAGTTAAAAAAGTGAAGTTTAAGATTCAGTATTAGAGGGAGATGAAATTGAAAATGATGCAAAATCTGATTGATGTTGGAAATCTTTCAACTGGAATTCTGGGGACCGCATTAAATGGAGAGGGGGATGTGGTATTTCATACCAATTATACCAGTTTCAAGCTTGCTAAATATAATAATAATAATAAAGTTTCAGAATAATTCAGAGGAAGAGAAATCAAATTGTGGAATAACTCTGGAGATGGAAATAGGAATCTGTAAAGAAGAAATATGAATAAAGCTGTGGGATTTAGGAGGAATTATAAAATAAAACAATGGAATTTTAGGAGAAGAAATGGGAATAAAAAATTGTGCAATTTCAAAGAAGAAATGGGGGATTTTTCAAATTTCAGAATAACTTTATGAAAAGAAGATTGTGGAATTATAGAAAAATCCCTGAATAACTTCAAGGAAAAAATAGAATTGTGGAATAGCTCTGGAGATGGAAATAGGAATGAATTTGCAAAATTTTGGACGAATTTTGAAGAGTAAATAGGAATAAAGCTGTGGAATTATGGAGTAATTATGGAATAAAACTATGGAATTTTTGGAGAAGAAATGGGAATAAAGAATGACTCAATGTCACAGAAGAAATGGGGATTTCGCAAATTTCAGAATATTGCAGACTTATAGAAAAATTCCTGAATAACCCCAAGGAAGAAAAATAAAATTGAAGAATAACTCTGGAGATGGAAATAGAAATTAGGGAATAACTCCAGAGATGGAAATAGCAATTAGGAATAACTCCCAATAAGAAAATCAAATTTCAGAATAACACTGGAGATGGAAATAGGAATTAGGGAATAACTCCAGAGATGGAAATAAAATTTCAGAACTCTGGAGCTAGGTAAATCAAACTGTAAAGCAGTCCTAGGGCATAATAAAGAAGATTAAAGCTTCAACCAGAATAATTTTAATCACAATAGAAAATACCAATTTCCACACCTTTTTCAAGTCTAATGGAAGTGCACTCAAGAACAAAAAACTGTATTTTCCCCACTTTCTCCACTTCAGAAAATAAACTCTCACCAGCCAAAGTATCTCAATTACATCACATGATTTTGATAAGAAAAAAATCACCATAAAAATTCTCTCAGAAAACAAATAACAAAGTTACCAAAAAAGAAAAATCTCACCATCTAAATTCTCTCATAGATCTCATATGAATTGAAGAAAGTTCAATTATCAGAAGCTGTATTCTCCACACTTTCTTCGCAAAAATAAACTCTCACCAGCCAAATGATCTCAATTACATCACATGATTTTGATAATAAAAAAAACCACCAGCAAAATTCTCTCAGAAAACATGTTGCAAACCAAAGGCTAAACATATCACCAGCTAAAATATCTCAACTATGATTTTTCCAAGTCCCCTGTTTTTGGAAGCTCTATGGAAGTCCAAAAGGTATAAATAGAGGTCTTCTCTCCCTCATTTTCCAAAAATCAATGGAACAAGTTGCCACTTGTGAGGATCTCAACAATCCCTGAACTATCATAATATCTATATTAATTTTAGTGTTTTATTTGTGAAGATCTCAGTAGCCTTTCTCAGGAGCTTAGTATTAGTGAAGAAGAGTAGTTTAACCATATTGAAAATCTCAGTATCCTTTCTCAGGAGCTCTTTATCATTGAAGAATATCAGTATAACCATAGTGAAAAACACAGTAGCCTTTTTCAGAAGCTTAGTAGTAGTGATATAAATATAGTATTGAAAAAAGAATTATTGAAGAATCCTAATAAGTATTAAATCCCAAAATATTATCATTAGTATTTGTACTAAAAATAATAATAATAAAAAATTAAATCTTTATTAGTCTTATTAAAATAAAAGCAAGTAGTAGTCCTTAGTTCATTATAGTGTTACATCAGATTTTTGGCTATGGAATGAGAAGTCTTCTTTATCTTTCAAAACAACAGATCTTATTTCATTTTGTGATTCTCTGTAGGCTGACTAATCAGTATTACTTAGAGGGGCAGCTAACAAATCTTGGCACCCATTGTTACTGGACAATTTGGAAAATTCAAAACAGACTTAAGAATAATTTCCCCCTCAAGGTACTGCCTTTTTTCACCCCACAGTGGAGTTTATGTGAGCCTTGAGGTATATTTTACATACCCAAATAGGCCACAACTATCTTAAAAATAAATTCTTAACTATGCATAACCTATAAGTCATTCATATATTCAAAATTCATCATTGTTTATTTCAGAAAAGATGAATAACTTTTTATTGAGTAAGTAAATCCATGTATTTAAGGCCAGATTTGGATTCTACACAAAAATTCACCTAGGGAAGCTACATAGAGTTAATAAGCTCAAATCAACTCTTTTAGGTGGTAATATGGAAAATACTTCAATACCACATCATCTTTACCACATAAAAGATCCATGAAAATTTTTGTTTTTCTCTATTTCATGCCAAAATAATGGGAATGTGAGGAATCCCATGTTACATATACACTAGGAATAGTGTTATGCATGTTTTGGGCACTTAATATTATGGTATTTTTACATGCACTTTTGGTACACCCATATTGTATATCTCACTTGAAGCTTAAAATTCTATTTTGACATAAAAAAATAGGCAAGGGGGACAAAAGACATCAAAGAGAGCCAGGGTACCCAACTTCTGAGGCCTCTGAGGCGTGGACAGCTCCAAAACTCGGATACCTGGCTGATCTCGGCCCAATTAGTAAACTAAAACCTTTTGGGAACTTGGTTACCATGTTACAACTTCAGTAAATAGCAAATAACCTGCTATTTTGATGTGCCAAGGAGGTAAAGAACAACTTAGACTTCTGTAACCATGTCAATTCTTAATGACCTACCATGGATAAACCCCAAAAGAGTAATTAAGACCCTTTTTGGACTATTATCTATTGATTTACCTCATAGCAACCAGCCATATACTGCTATTTGCAATTCTATGTAGAATTGAGGTAAAAACTTCAAAAATTCATTAAAAATAGAATTCTTGATGAATATTTCTGAAACTTTCAGGACAAATTAAGAACTGTATAGTTCATATACAAAACAGAAAAGAACTATACTTCTATATGTAAAATTAAAAGGTTTACTTACAGTCCATTTTTGATGATTCCATGTGAAACACAGAATCTTTAAAAATTTACAGAAAATACATTCTGTCATGAAATTTCCAATAACATTGATAACCTTGAGAAATCAATGATTATTTTGGAATAAAAGAAGATTTACGGTTGTTACTCCTTTTATTCTTCACCATAAATGGGTTGGTAGTCACATAAAAGCTTCAATTAAGTAACTATTAGAATCTTATGTGACAACAGATGATTCAATCAATAATCCAAAAAGGTTTATTGTTTTCTCACTCACTTTTCTTTCAGTTTGCTCCATGACATGCCTCTGTGAGCTGTCCAAGACTTAAAAGAGGCCTCCTCTTGCTGTTTTTTCCATATCATCACATTATTATATTATACATTTATTACCAAACAAGTAAGTATTAGTTAAAACTATTTCTGAAGTGTTTTATTCTTTCAGAAATCAATTAGAAAGACGTTAAATCATAGAAATCAACTATATTTTGTTGTAATACTGTTATAAATCAATTTTGATCCATTAAATCCACAATTCCATGTCAAATTTCTCTACTATTATCTTCTAAAAGGTTCATTGGATTAATAGTGAGTAATTTATTTGAATTCTGAAATTTTTTTCTCTAGTAATAGTTTTTCTTCAAGAATTATCTTTATAATTATTATTGTAAAAGATAATTATATATTAAAATAATTTTATTATTTTGATAAAAGAATTTTTTATTATTAAATTCTTCTTGTAATTGATTCTTGTAGATAATTACTGCTTACTGTTATAATCACTAGTAGTGTATAACACGTAAAAGAAATAATTATTTAATTATTTAATTGTGGTTATAATAATTTTTATTATTATATTTCATAAGAACATTCATAGTACTGTTGACTAATAGTAATATTATCAACAGTTTCATAGACACATCTTACAATTTAACTCCTCCAATCCAATTGCATATTTAGAGAAGATTCCAAATTTGATTAAAAAAAATAATGGGAAGTAAGTTTTTTTTATTATATATTATCCCTTCAATATTAGTGGTGAGATTTGATGACAGAATTGATTTTCCCAAACAGGAACATTTTTCATTTTCTGGGTAAATGGCCAATATATATTCCAATTTGCATAGGATTAATTCAATGCTGGTGGTAGATTCTCACATGATATGAGTAGGTACACCCATAGCTTCAAATGTTCAATTTCAAATGATTTTTTTTTCTATTTCATGGTTGGCATTTGAGATTTTTTTTGTAAATTAAATAAATTGAAACTTTCCAGTGGGGAAACAGAGGCTATGGTCATTTGGCCTTTTCTTAATTGTGAATAACATTTTGAAATTCTGAAAATGTGATGCTAGTAAGAGAAACAATTTCCTATTTTTCCAAGGTTGAGAATAATCAATCCCTTCTTCATATCCCTTGTTTTAAAATTGACCACTTGTCTTTTGAAGAAGAAAAATACTAAAATCTTCATTTTAGTAATATTTTTATCAGTTTTTCTTTTTAGAGAAAATCCCCCAGCTTTTATTTATTAATTTATTTTGAAATTACCAATCTTATTAGCAGAAACTTTTGTTTTGGAAGCCATTCAGCTTTTCCATAGTTGCATTACTTGTAAGCCCATACACTTCCACTTATCATAATTTCCTTGAACTAATTTTCTTTCAATCTAACCAGATTTTTTCTATTGAAAATCTTCTGTTGGTTTCCTTTTGTGACTGTTTTCGTGCACAATTTATTCTCACTCTTTGATAAACAAGGGTATTGTGGTATTACATACCTTTGTTTTTTCACCAGGCTGAAGCTCATAGTACCCTATAACAGCAGTAAGTTCAACCCACAGGAAGAATTACAGTCAAATTTTACACCAACAAGTCAGTTTTTCAGAAAGAATATGGAGTTAATTTGTAATACCATGGCACAGGCATCAAAAGGCAGTGTATGTCCTTAAATAAATTATTCAATTTCATTATGAATATGTAAAGAACAAGTTATATATATATAACTAGTTACAACAAATGATTTACCACCCTTTAAATTACACACACACCCCAGCTTTAAACCCCTATGTAGCCACAGGATTCATGCAGCAAGAAAATGATACCTGCATGAATTACACAACCACCTTTCATTCAAAATAGAAAAGTCACATGATGCAAAGCTCAACTAAATGGATTTCCTGAAATTCATTTATAGAACAGTAACAAGCATAACACCCTTTTATATCCACATTAACCCCACTTGAAACCTTAAAAGGCATCAAAATTCTTTACACCACTTATCACCTCATGCAAGTCAAAACTAGTTACAACAGGCTGCATTCAGTACACACTCTTATTTAAATTTCAACCACATTACTATGCAAATCATGTGTCAAACTAAAAAACCACATCATCTCATACAAAACAGTAAATCAATCAGTGCAACAAATCATCACCTGACCTCATTTTAAAGTTCAAAAAGAAGAAACACAGCCATGACACCTGCATAAATTGCACAGCCAATTCTACCAAGCCTAAAATATGACATATGAAAAGGAAAGAAAAGGTCATCATGTAATACTGCACCCACCATCAGGATATCATGTGACAGAAAAAAAGGCTGTGCACAAGAACAATCCCCAGCCAAAATGAAATCACCTCATGCATGCAAGGAAAATCCAAGAATATCATGTTATAATAAGCTCACTAAAAGATCATCATGTGATAAATGGGGGCTGTGTAGAGAAAAAATTATCACCAAACCTTAAATAACCTGACCCATGCAAGAAAGGTCCTCACCAAAAACAAAGTCACATGATGAAATCAAGAGGAATTAAAGTGGAAAAAGACAGCTCCCATGGAGGCCCCCCTGGTCTTCTAAAAGGTATAAATAGAGGGGCTCTCTCCCCCCATGCACATTATATCCCCTGCACAGTAGAAGCATAGGAATAATTTATGCCTCACCTGGGAGGTATTCCAGTATATCATAGTGAATTTACTTCCCCAGTAGCTAAGCTCAGTGGAAATATATTGTTGAAGATTACCCAGTAGCTAAGCTCATAAAAATATTATTATTAAAAAAATAAAATCATCTAGTACCCAATATTAGGTTTACTACCCTAATAAAATATTTTATCCAGTAAAATCAACACCATTTATCAAGATTTAAAATTAACTTACCCCTTTAAAAATCCAATATCAAACATTCTCACCTCCTAAGATTAACAAATATAGTTTTATCTTATCATCAACCACTCCTAAAAAAATAACAAAGCTCTAAAAAAGTTATATTACTCCATTATAAATATACCTCAACAAAAATTACCTTTATCTACACTCATAAAATTTTCTAGAAAACCTTAAATAGCCCATCTTAGCAAATTTATAACCAAGGAGAAACCACTCACCCCAATTTCAGTAGAAATGAATATTATACAGACAATTATTCCATTAAGATGTCAAATTTAACCAAAATTACTGACACTTTTTTTTCATATTATATATTGAATAGGTCTGATCTGAGACTGCTGAATTTGGTCTTCTGCAGTTTTAAAGCCACTTAATAATTGTATTTTTGGTTTGTGAGCTCCAAGTAATATTTTGTTCAGTATTTTAGGAGGGGCAGGCAATACACCCTTGCCACCCTTGGTTAAAGTAGCTATTAGCAATTCAAAACTAGTTACCTGTGATTTCCCCCTCCAGGTACTGCCTAATTTTAATCCCACACAAGAGGAGTTCCCACAGTATGTGAGGCATTTGCATTTGTTTTTTAATTATGTAATTAAATGGTATGATCCTGACTAAACTTCACTGTTGCACCACCACATACACCAGGGCCACCACCAATCCAAAACTACTACCACTACTATCTCCACCACTGCTACCACCAATTAAACACTACCATCCCTCCACAACCTTTGCCACCACTACCACCACTGCCACCCCCATTTCAACACTACCATCCCTCCACAGCCTCCACCACCAACAATCCCACACTACTACTACTACCACCTCCACCTCCACCAATCCAACACTACTACTACCACCCCTATCCCTCCGCCACAAACGATCCATTACTACCACTACTACCACCTCCACCTCCACCAATCCAGCACTACTACTACTACTACCCCTATCCCTCCACCACCTCCACCACCAAGCCAACACCAATGCAAACCTACTCCCACCATCAATCCAGCACATTATCTGATCATTGGACTGTTGGGACTCAATCAAATGACCCGATGATTGACCATGAATTGAATGTTTCCAATCTCTCTGTAATTCCTCATTATTTGAAGACTTTTGAGACTCAACCTCACAATCATAATTACTTAACAGATGAGATTTTTCTAAATCATAATCACCCAAAGTCCAGAAAACAAAGAAGAATGCCTTGTTATATGAACCAAACAGTACGCCATCTTGACCTTTAGAATCCCAAATTTTCCATACTCATACTAGACAATAACAAAGATGAGAATTCCTCCTGGTTGAACCTTCCTCCAAAAGACTCCTAACCAGACCCTATGCAGTTATCAATAAACATAAAAGTCCCTATGTTCCAAGTCTTATGTATCAAATTCACCCATTCAAAAGTCCAAAACCAGTCTTCCATGAAATTCAAAAATTGATCATCACATTAAATAAACTTTCAAACAACCATCAAAATATAACCAATAACTCTGATATGCTTGATAGAATTATGAAATTAATAGGATTTTTTCAGGGTTCAGATACTGGTAAATAAGCTGGGGTTCATGCAAGGAAGGCTGTCTTAACCAAACAAAAAATTGATGGAGATAATAAGAAATGGTCCACACTTAAATAATTCAATATAATCATTCACTCCCAGATTCAAAGATGTCAAAATAATTCACTTAAAGACAATCAATAAAGTATGAATTCCACTCCAACACATCACCCAATTTCAAAAATTATTCAAATTTTATAATTACTTTCAATGGCTTCTGCAATAAACCACATACCAATAATAAGGAAATCAATGCATGAACTTATGGTATATTCTCTTTCATCAATACAAACAATTTCATTTTAATTCAAACAAATTTTAGACTCTCTGGAAATGGATTATCATTTCCCAACCAAAAATTTATTTTTGATTTTTCCAAAAAAGAAGGCATTGTTAAAATACTCTGGAGAATGTCTGAGATTCTTCATCAAACAACTAAGCCAACAAAAGAATTGCTTGAACACCAATCAATAACACACTTTGGCTTCTCTTTGCAAATTAACAAGAAATTATTTCTTAATCTATAAAAAATCAAACAAGGGTAAATAGTCAAATCATGAAAAATGAACAGGATAAAAAAAGATTATGTAAAAATAAAAACTTGTAAGTATTCTATATTATATATATTTACACATTTGATATTTCTGATCAAATTCCATTATTAAAGTTCACCATTCAATGCACATATATTGAAACCGTATCACACATATTAGTTTTGAGTCAATTTTCTTTGAAAATTAACATTTTTTATTAATCTCAAAACATGTAAAGTGCTTGTAAATAATCCTTTCATTTATCATTGAACCAATATAAAGTGTAGGGCTTGACTCTTTCACAAATATTCAAATGGCTGTTTTAATCATCTTTTTGTATGATATTTTGGATCTTGGGGGATCATTATCCTCATATAAATCACTCCATTGGTCACCTACTAATGCTAATATATTATGTAATATAACACAGGTTATCACCCACTGTCTAAATAATTGTACCTCTTGCACATTATTAATTTCATTTCTCATCTCATGCAAAGATTACCACCAATCTTTCAAAACACCAATTGAATTCTAAATCCTTACTCTTGATCTTTTCAAACATAGATTGAATTTTTGATTATCTTCTGAGTGGGATTTTCTACCTTTTTATACTGGCACAATCCAATTTGAGATTGCATAAGCTGAATCTGCAAGTAGATATTGATTGTTTCCAAGATATTCATGTGGATATTTGGAGATTTGCATACATTGGTCCAAATTGGAATCATGAAGGGACCCTGCACAGCCAAAATTTAGTGCAAGAAACACTCTGTTGAAATTGAATACCTGAATTACATCTATCATTAGCTTGGAAATGATTTTATATAATATGTATAGTATAAATACCTGTCCTTGCAATCAAAGTATGCCTCACCATCTCTGGATGGCCTTTGAGACAAAGGTATAATACTACCATCTATAAATCCCACACATCCAGGAAACCCTTTTTTCTTGCATTACTTCTGAAGTCTCCAATTGCTTTTGTGAATTGGTCCACTTAATATATTCCTTTTCATACTTGATTATAAACTGTGTATATAACTCAATGGCCCCAAGACTAACTCCAAATAAAATTTCTAGTTTTCTCAAAGAGGCCCCATTCCCATTGGCTCCGAATTGTTCTACTTCTACAGCCAATTGTATGGCTGGATGACTTATGAAAAATATTATCATCTTGAATCAGGGAAACTGAATTTTGGAAAGATTCATGAGTAGTACAGAAGAGCTGTTTGAGCTTATGACTTGATAGCTGGAAAAAATTGCTGGAGGTGTATATATATGCAGAGGGATTAGTTTGGTGGGGTCTAAGATACCTTTGTGTACTGAGGTGGTGTTATAGTGATACATCTTCTTCCAGGTCAGGATCAATATTGGATTCCATGATGAGGATATTCTGAATGGTATTTAGTTTATGAGTTAATGGGATTATTTCCAATGTTTTTGAAATTTTTGTATGTTTATATATTTTAATTCTATTAAAAGTATTTGGGTTAAAGAAATTTATGCATTTCCCAAATTATTATTCAAAGCTAAATTCCCTTGGTGAGGTTCTTGTGCACCATTTTTATAAATTCAGCCATTAGAGGCTGGGATCTCAAGGTTCATAATGCAGGATTTGCAGGCAAAAATATAGGTTTTTACATGTTCAAAATACCACTGGTTGGGGGGGTGTTATTTGTGAAATCCCAGAAATTAAAGTCTGAATTTTGGGAAAAAAAACCAAGATTATAGATGCAGGATTTAATAGGTTTGAAACCCCCTACTACTAGCAAAAGAGCCCCAATAATTAATAGAGAAGTTTTTGACCTGATTTTGGGACAACAAAATGTGAAGGAAAGGTACTAGTAAACCAAAGAAAAAATGACAAATCAGTTGTTGAAATTGGAGGAAAAGTTCAAATTAAAAAATTTTAATTCAAAAAATATGGAAATTCAAGCTGAAAGATATTCAAAACAAAATTGAAATTTTGATCAAATATTATTCATTTTATTTTCTCAATCCTATTTATAAACAGGGCCTCATTATAAATTTGTTTATTGAATTGTTCCATCAGTAGTAGTATTTAAGCTGCATATTTTAGTAAAAGGTAACTGGCAATATAATTCCAAATATTTTAAATTTATGAAGGTGCCTTTTAAGTAAACTTTCCCAAAAGAAGCTATTGTTCTTAGAATAAATGAATGAAAAATACAGGTTTTTTAGTTTGTTGTTTTATTTCATTTTTTTGGGGGGGATCAACTTGCATCACATGATATGAACCCAAATTTTTCCTGTTAATTTTAGCCAAAGTACTCCCAGATTAACTGTACATTGTATAAATATATTGACATATTTGGCATATATATTCTAAGGTGCAAAAATGGATCATTAAAGAGGTCTTTGATTTGTCACGTCATTTGATTTATAATTTGGCAACAAATCACTCATACAAGGGATAAAAGGATTTTAACATATGATTGGAGGAATATTTAGGATGAAAACTTTCTATCAGTATTTTGTAAATTCTTATTGTGCTTAGCTTCAAAAAGGGTCATGTGCCAATTTTTATATTTTTTACCCTGTGATTTTATCTTTTGAGTCATTAATTGAGCCAAGATATCCATCAAGATTCTTTGAATATTAATTCACTCAAAAACTGATTCATTTCTCCTCATATTCTTCCAATAAATCTGCATATGAAAGTATCATCTTAGAAATTCAATGATAATTCATTTTTGGGCAAGTTTTGGAAGGATTCAGCCAAAAATTCCTTATGATGGCTGTTTTAGTTGAAAGTTCAGTGTCAGCTGAGTGACATATGGCTGCTGCGGTGGCTTCGCCTCAGTTAATTTTTTCCTGTCCCTTGGCAACCGCTCGCCATCATCAGCACCGTCATTAGCACCGTCATCGTCACCGTCATCAGCACCGTCATCAATCAAGTATTTCTGGACTCATCATGACACCCTATTCTCCGTTTATGGCTTCTGCAAATATAGCGACCACCACACAAGGTTCGGTATGGACGGTTTTGGTCCAGCCGTCGTTCGTCGATCTGGTGTTCGAAGCTTCGGTGTTGGTCACCAAAGGGCCGGCTCATCAAACCGCCCCAGTTACTGGAATACCTAAATCTTCGCTTCATCCCAGCGAATTTGCCTTGCGAATTGAAGAGTCTGCTCAGGCTCTTGTGGGACGAGCAGGCACTAATGCCGACAAGGACGATCGCCCGGAGGGTGAGGGAATCCCAACCGAGGACGGGGGTGAAACTAAGGAACAAGATACTGAGGAAGTAAAGCAAGCAAAGCAAAAGATTGTAGCAGAGATCTGGAGCAAAGTTCAGCCGGGCTGCTTCACGAGAACTGATGATCGAGGTCTGTTGCATTTGATCTCAGAACCCAAAGAATTCAAAAAAATTGAACTGTTGATGATTTTTCGTCTGCTTACAGAACTTGAAGCGGCCACCAACTTACTTTTGACCCTTCTCTTAACATTCTTCTCACCAAGTCATCCGGACTATTCAACTTTTGTCCTAAGGTTATTGGAGGCTATCGCAACTGCTGAGGGCAAAACAACCTCTTATGGAAGATATAATCCGTCAGTGTTTCTTATGGTCGCTTCATGGGACATATTTTTGATTTCCAAGATTTAGCAATAATATTGTTTTTTTTTTCCACTTCACCTTCAAACAGCATATTCACCCTTTTTAACGCCTTACCAGGGCCCCACTCCGTTTCTGAAGATCGACTACCACTACAATTAACGATTTTCTCTCGGCTAGCTGATTTAGTGGCTTTACATCCTGAAGATTTAAATATACTCTTACCTACGCTGCTTCGTTTGCCATCTTATCTGACCCAATGGGGTCTTGTCTCATCAAAAGCTGGAATATCGGTGATTACTCAAGTGATACGTTTGTGTGAGCAAGGTGGTAAACCTCAAGATGCTTTCAATCTCAGCCTAGTATACCTCTCATCTCCTTCATTGGCAAATCAAGCTCAATGTGCAGAAATCGATCAAGTTGTAGAATATTTTCTCAAACTTACCTTATCGTTACCTGACTGCTATGAATGGGATTTGTTGGACGATATCGTCCCAATCGATCGATATTTGCATTCTAATCCAACAGGAAAAGAACGTTACCAAAACTTGATTAACCTTTTGAAATCACCATCGACAAAATTTCAAGAAGTAGAGAAGGAACTTAAGTCAAACACTCATCTTCATCACTCGCTATCTGAAGAAGTCCAATTGCAAGTTCAAAAGAAAGCTAGACTGTTGTGCTTAACCGAAATGTGCGCAAGCCGGGTGGGCGGAGAGGTGAAATATAGCGAGGTCAAGGACTGTCTTGGACTTAAAGTTCCGATCGAAGAAGATGATGGTATGGAGGTGGAGGAATGGGTTATCGATGGTACGAAAAACCAATGGCCCAAAAAAACTCATTTAGCCTAGCTAACAGGGTTTTTCAATTGTTTTTCATTAGCGGTAAAGGTTAAACTAATCTCAGCAAAGTTACATCAACCAAGTCAAATGATTTCTATCACGAAAGCGGTCAACCGCTCTTTTGGAACAACGCAATGGCAGCTGTTAGGGAAAAAATTACAAGGATGGTCTCATTCTATCGATCGTCTAATTACAGTTGTCGAAGATGGTTTATCATCGGTTGATTTAAATCGACAAGGAACTGGCAAAATCGTCACGGTCAATGCTTGATCTTTCATGCCTATACTCCCTCGATCAAATGCACAAATAAGTACATAAATTAAAAAACAATCATAAAAATAAAAGCGTAAAAAAAGGTTTTTTTCATCCATTTCGATACTTTGTATCATGTGCAAACATCACATGCTCATTTGCCGAAAAAATTGACTACATCGAAGTCTTTGGGTTAATGAAAATAATCTTTCTGTTTTTTGTTTAGATTTCAAGGGAAAAAAATTACATCTTGAAAACAATAAAAAGTAGACGAATAGAAAATTATTTTAATTTTGTTAAGGAAATGATAAAAAATTTGGCTTTTCACAAACCAAAGTTGAAACAACAAAAGCAAAAGCCCCTAAAATTTGCTACCTTAACATGGCTTGGTAGAGATTTGTTAATTTATTCGGAATATTTCGATCTTTCTACATGATGCTCCTGAAAATTTAGATGGAAAAGTTTTTTTCTTGAATATATTGGGACCAAAACTTTTTATTATCATTCATAAGGAAGTAAAAAATAATGCAATGCATCAAACAAACTCAAAACAACTCAAAAAAATCCCCCAAAACAGAGCTTGATGTATCCCACTCTTCAATTCGCCTCAATAAACTTCACCTTTCCTTATTTTGACAAAAGCTTACATTTGCTCAGCAACCTGCCCCAAAGTTATTCATTTCTTCATTTTTTTATGATGGCTTGTATCATAATTTGAGCCTTCTGAGTACAATTTCAACATTTTAGTGTTCTAAAATTGATGAATATCATGTATATGTGGGGATTTAGCCAAAAAGGGCCAAAGCACAGTACTTCTTTCAAAATGAATGCTTGGGATTGTATGAGACAGGCTGGCCAACTGATGTGCAGCTGGGTGTGCTAAGGAATGTCCATGGGACCCATGTTTCACTTGCTTGTGCATGTGATAGTCCAGATAATTTGATTTGAATCTCAATTAATGGCACCATAAATCTATCAAATTGCATAATGCAATATGCATTTTAGTGGATTTTGATCAGGAACTCTGGATCTCCAATTCACAGCAATCAAATGGAATCATTTATTTTGAGTGGGCAAAAAGAAACAATCATTGACTAATAACAAATTTAGCTGACAATCATAGTCCACACAACATTTACTATTCCTTTTGTTTAATTTCATTTTCCAGCACAAGCATGCCATTCACCAAAAAAGGAAGGGAGAATAAGTTCTTATTTTAAGAAGCTAATGAAATCTTTGAACAATACTTTAACTAATTATCTAATTTATATTTTTTTTCCTTTGAAAAAAGAAAGCATTTATGATACTATTTTCTTTTGTAAAAATTGAAATCAATAAAAACATAATTAAACAATTTTTGGTTAATTAAAACTATTCTTTTATTATGAATTAATATTAAACCTCATTATTATTATTGTTTTCTCCTTTGGATGAGTTTTTTGTGCAGTTTTTTTTGTTTTTGTTTTTTTGCAAATTTTCACCTTTACCCAACAGAAAAGTAAGGAAGAAAATGAAAGAAATTAAAACAAAAAAAAAATTTCTCTTTTGAAAATCTAGAATGAAATGACTTTCTTTTGTTGATAATTTTTATTAAAATAATATTTTTTGATTAGTAAATGTATTACTTTAATCTATGTTAAGCTAAAAGAAATAACTTATTGAGCTTTATGGTTTTTGTTTTGATGTTTTTTGAAGTTGATATAAAAAGTATTACAATTATTGTTTATTTATCTAATCATTATTTCTAAAAAAATAAAAAAGAGAAAAGTGATAATATTATTATTTAATTTCATTATTATGATTTTGAATCTAAAATTGCTTTTTTTCTTTTTTAACTTGAAAAAGATTATCAAGAAATAAAGAAAGGCCTCATGCCAAGCCAAATCAGGGACTCATTTAATGTGCTTTGAACCTGAAATCAATCTAAAATTTTTAAAAAAATAATTAAATCAACTCCAAAAAGTCGTATTATTATCATTATTATTATCACAAATTTCAAAACAATTATTATTATTATTTTAAATTTTCAGTCAAATTTATCAAAATCGAAAAAAAAGGATCACCAAGCAAATTAACTTTAAAAACCCATTTTTTCTAAAAAAATGATAGCCATTAAAAGGGTTGACCTTAATTATTTAATTATTTATTTTTTAAGGAAGCTATACTTATGACCAAAATTGGCCAAAACAAAAATGTTTTCTTTGAACATTATATAATTGTGACTGTTTTTATTGGGAAATTCAAAAAATACTAAAAAAAAATTGAGTTTTGCATTTTACTAATAACTATTAAATTCTAATTAAACCTTAGCTAATTTCATTTTTCAGGTTTTTTAAGGTTCACAAAATAAAAGAAAGGCCTTTTTTGGGTCATCAAAATCAATGGTGTTTTTTGAAAAGAAAAAAAACAAAATCTTAAAGATTTTGATTTTTTTGCAAGGTATTGATTTTTTTATTTTTTGTTTTTTTGTGGGTTAGATCAATAATTTTCCTTTCTACAAGGACTTAAGATAAACCCACATTAGCATTTTGGCAAAAAGACATAAGCTCTTATGTGTTTTTACCAAAGCCCGAAATAAATTGGCACATTCTCCAAATTTTTGTGGCCCAGAAAAAAGAATAAATGTATACAAAAAACCATTTTTTTGTAAAGAAAAATGATTCCTTCATTCAAGAAAACCACATTACATTTTTTATCAAAAACTATCTTGCTTTTTTTGGAAAAAAACCCTCAAAAAGTTCCCAAAAACCTTTTCCTTAAGCTTTCCAAATAAAAACTTCCATCATGTTGAAAAATTAACTCTTTCTATTTCATGTTCAAAGAGGTTTCCAAAGCTGAAGGCTATGAAATTTTCAAAAGGGAAACACATTAATACTTCAGAATTGAAATCATCTGAGCTATCTAGTTCTAATAGTCAGTGAAGTCATTCTCAAATAAACTATACAGCCAAAAAAAATGATTTTAGCTTTTCTCTTTATGAAAAAAAATATTTAATCATGAGCTTTTAACACTTAATTTAATCAATCCACAAAATAATAATGGCTCATTTAATATACAGAAATATCCATGAGTAGGAGGCCTCTACACTGGCTCTTTTAAATTTTTCAAATATTAAGCCACAACAAATTCAAGCCAATTTCTTGAAACAAGGGCAATATTCAAGACCAGTGATTATTAAAAATATTCTTAATGGAAAAACAAGACAAAAAAAGAATTTATGAAAGCAAAAAATTGTATAAAAGGATTTTTTGAAATCTTCAACACTGAAACTTTAACTCACCCTTCTCATATGATGATTTGGTTCACATACACTCATTATTTCTCTCCCATCCTAAATATTTGAATTGTTTGAATAATTTTTATAAAGGCCTCTGGATTTTACTTAAAAGAAAAACAGCAAAAAACTCCCACCACTACATATTTTTGGATTAAGCTCAGCATACAAAACCTTTTCTGGGGATTTTGATTTATTATTAGATGTGCCTTAAAGCTCTTACTATGGGGCATGCTAAAATTTCAAAATAAGGAGCCTGGTTTTTTTGTGAGAAAAGATATTTGGAGCTTACTAAATCTATGAAGGGGGTATTTTCATAATCAAAGATCATTCTGTGAATTTTGCACATTGTCACAGCCATTACTAGGTGTAAAGGCTAATTAAGCTTATCCCCACTAAAACTCATCAAAAAAGAAAAACAAGGTCATGTATGAGCCTCTAGTTTCAGAAAACCTCTTTTGAAACACTCATACAGTTTGTATTCACCAAATACAGCCTTTCATTCTTTTTCTAGGCTGGATGCACCAAATATAGTTTTGTATTGACAAATCTAGAACTGTAATATTACCAAGATTCTATGAAACTCTTGTAAAAATCCTGTGAATCTATACAGGGAAAATAATTGTCACATTAATAAACTATCAAAAGAACTTCCCTCCTTGGAATAGGGCTAATGAATTCTCACATCTAACAACCACTTTTCCTCCCTGTGAAGACTTTTCCTCATTTCATTGATAGATTTCACTTATTATTAATTAAATATTATCCTTACCTTTATTATGTTATATTCTTACTTATTGACTTAGTCTTAGCCTTATGTGACAGAAATCACTATGGGTAAGGGGTATTCAACCTTATTCCCACTCAAACTTGCCAAATCAGTAATTTGCTGCTGTGTATGAACATCAAGTTTCAGAAATATCACTTTAAAACACTCATACATTTTGCATTCACAAATATGGCATGTCACTACTTTTACATTATGGATTAACCAAATAAATCAATATTCTCAAGAAATTGACTCATTGGACCTGGGCTGGTGCATTCTCACATGTACCAGCCCCTCTTCCTTACTGTGTGGACTTTTCCCCCAGGTAATTTATATAGCTGATTTATTATTAATAAGTATTTTATTATTAATCATTGGAATATATTATTTATAAATATTGAGTTGGTCTTTTCCTTTTCCTCACCTTTTCAGTGGAGTTATGGTGACCATATCCTTATTAACCCTTCTCTTTACTTCTGACAGGTCAAAGAAGTGGACTGGGACTTTTTTGTGGATGGCTCCTTTATTGATAATTTCCTATTTATTATTGTTTATTTTATATATTTTTGGAATTCTAATCCTAACTTACATTTCTGAAGTATTTCTTCCTATCCCCTCTGAGCGCTCCTCACATGAGTCCAGTGTACTGAGTGCCAGGACCTCTTCACTTGGAAGAGCCCCTGTGAAATTATATTAATTAACTCATAAGTGCTTCTTGATTTTAATCCTTTTCTCATAAATTATGACTTTTTCATGAGTTATGATTATCTCATAAATTTTAATTTCATTCATTTTATTTATCTAAAATGCATTTCTTCCTCATTTCATAATCCTTTCTGACCATTTCAAACTATTTCAAATATTTATTAATATTTAAATTTTCATTTCTTGTGTAAAATTCAGGTTTTTTAAGGATATTGACTTAATTCATTTATTTTTGATATGAATTCCTGAATAAAACTTAATTTGATTTGATTAATGGAATTTGATTTGAATTCCTCAAAAAAAAATTATTTTCTTTTAAATATTCAATTTTATTAATTGACTATGATTTGAATTTTTAAGATAAATTGATTTTATTTTACAAGACATTGGCTTATTGATTTAATAACTAAAGAACTGATTGAAATTAATTTGAATTAAATTTATTGATTTCATCAACTTGAATGATTGAATTATTGACTGAAATTTCTTTTAAATTCTTCAAGAAGTTGATTTACATAAGAATTGGACTCTGTATTTTTCACTCTTTAATAATTGTTGCATCTTTATTTCAGCTCAAGGTTATTTATTTGTTCCTCAAATTGTCATATAGATTTTTCATTTTTATTGATTTGGCCAAGCATTCAATCCTTATTTTCAATTATCATAAAGTTCTTCTTTTAATTCTTCAAAATTCCTGTTCAGAATAGCCCTCCAGCCAAGAATAATAAACCCAATATAAATAATGCTTCTCTGACTTGTACAACCAGGACCCTCTTGACTGCACAAAATTAGTTTGCAACTGAGTGGAAATTTAGACAGAGGGAAATAAATCAAAGGAGAAGAAACCTTGAGATGATGTAAGGTTTGTCTATGAAGCTCTTGATAATAGTAGCAAATATCAAGAGTACTATGACTGTCCTCAGTAGAAAATATAATATAATTAAATATTATAACCACAAATTTATATAATTATTAAAAATTGTTCTATATATAAAAAAATAAATTTAATTTTTATTAAATGATTTAATAATAAGAAAATGATTAATAATTAAAATAAATTCTAATAATTCTATTATTTTTATAGTCACTGAAAATTATAACAATAAGAAATGTAAAGCTCTTAATGAGAAAATTACATGTGAAAAATAATAATATTTGTCCACTTATACATAATATAAGAATATTATTTATAAAAGGAACTATCACACACACTGTGCAGAGATAATTCTTATAGAAAAATTCTATAAAAAAACTAATACTAGATAAAAAATATAGAACTTTAAAGAAAACTTACTTATAATATTTATTTAATACAACAAGTCAAACAACAACAGGTATTATATTAAATAATGATTATAAGTTAAAGAAACACCAAAAATCAATAATTTAAAAGATAAAAAAACTTTTTATGATAAAAAATGTTTCAAGAGTTTTTAAGAGGAATTTGTGGATTTTAAAAGAAATTTAAGACAATAATTTTATATAATAAAATATATTATTGCTAATTACAAAAATAATCTGAATTCTATGACTTCAATTCTTCAATTTCAAAATTAATAAAGAATGAAATAACTTAAGAATTAATTTTAATAATAAGATTTTATATTTGATAAAACTTTACCTGTTTAAATGTCTAATATAATTGGAATGATGATGAGTGATGGACAAAACAGTGATTAATAGACTATTTTTATGTATACAGAGCAGCTCTAATAATCAATAATGGATATAGAGGGCGTGCTAAGGTCAAAACTGAAAAACCCTAAGTAAAAATAAGGTTCTTAACTTAAGGTAGCTTATTTTTGATCCCAATTTACAGTTACCAGTGTTATCCTTAACTCCAAGTAACTTTAATCCTATTTTGGATTAATCATTTCAAGTTTTAATATGAATTAAGTTTATTTAAATTGAAGTTAATCACATGAACAACTTAAAAATAGGGTTTCAAGAAAAAATCTCTTAAACTCAATTTTTAATTAATTTTGAAAGAAATCTTAATTTTCTCTAAGTATAATCAAAAGAGTAAATTTCCACGCTAATTACCAATAAACCTGTTTATAGAGGATACCAAAATATTCAATGTATACACAGATAAAACTAAGCTGTAAGCTATGTGAAAATTTCAAGCAAATCCATTAAGAATTGGATTTTTAATTAATTTATGAATTTATTGCTATTTTTCCATGTAAAATAGCAATACACACCAAAAATTAACTTTTGATAAGGGTTTAATGATTTTAGCTTTGAACGTTTAAGCTTATTTAAGCTTTTAAAGTCCTTAAACCCTTAACTTCAAATTTGCATATTGGGATTTACCCTTTGGCAGATTGAAATTCCTGTCCAAATTGGGATGAAACCAGTTTCAACTTTAATGTTGGATCAAAGTCTAATATTAAACTTTGACTAATGTTGAAAATCCTTCAATACAGGTGGACAACCTTAATTGAATACTTGCAGATCTAAAAAGCTGGTTACCCCAGTTCTGTTTGGTCTTTTTCCTTTGTCCCACCTTTTTGTGTGGATTTTGCCCTTTTGTTTATTTAAAGCCATACTATGCCTTAAACCCCTTTAAATTGAGCTCATGCAGGATTTACATTCTGTATGGAAAATCCTTAGCAAATTCTGTAGATATACACAACACCTTACTTTTAACTAAAATTTTGGTATGTTTGCATAAACCTTATTCAACTTCAAATTTAAGCTTATTTAAGCTTAAATTTAATAATTTTAAAAAAATGTTAAAAAAATTTCCATTTTACTGTGAGATTCTTAAATATTCTAAAAACTTAAGAAATATTCATTTTTGGGTATAGCCCAGGTTATTTTCAGAGTAGAAACCAAAAATGACATAATAACTATAACTTTATTTATCCAAAAAAAGTTATACTTATTTTTTGTTATTGTGTATTTTAGATTCAGTTTATAAGTCTTTTTAAGACTAAATAAGCTGTGTACAATGTTATTTGTGGCCTTATGGGTATGTCACACATACCTCACATGCTCACATTCCCTACCACCAAAAAATAATTGTACTACAATTTTCAATTAGTAGTATACCCCCAATTTATTTGGGGGGGTATAATCCACTTTACAACCTCTCTAATTTTACTTTTTTAAGTATATAAAGTGCACAATTCAAACTTATTATTGATGAATTGGTCTCCTCTCATGTCTGAATCTTCTGAGAAGCTTTTGGGCATCAGGTATCTTTTCTGCTACAATCCATTCATCTTCATGTTGTGGATTTCTGTACCTGACCAAGTATTCTCTTTCATTTTTTCCCTAAGTCTTCTTTCTTTCAAGACTTTTAGTACCTTTTTCTCTTCAATTTGATCAAGTGGTGGTACTTCTGAGGGTGTTTCATTTCTCAAAGGAAATAACTCCTTATCACTTGAAGTGTAATGCTTTACAAGACTGACAGGGAAAGTTGGATATTTGTTTTCCAATTCTCCTGAAAATTCTACTTGTACTGCATTTGTCCCATGAAGGGCTTTAATAATAAATGGTCTTGAAAAGAAATATTTCAATTTATTTGGGCTTTTAATATTATTAAAGTTCAAGGTTGAAACTAGTATTAAATCCCCTGCTTTGAGCTCTGGGGTTTTATGAATTTTATCCCACTTTTGTTTAGCATATTCAAAGGCATCATTAATTCTTTGATTTGCATGATGCCCCACTTTATCAATAAATAACTCAAAGCTTGAAGCAGTTAGATTAATATCAACTAAATATTTCTTCAAAGTATCAACTGGAATTTTAGGGTTACATCCTTTTTCCAACATTGCAGGAGTATTTCCTGTTGAAGCATGGACAGAAGTCTTGTAGGATAATTGCAATGCTGGTATAAGTGTACACCAGTCATGAGTAAAGCCATAAGAATCTTTCAACTCCAGGCCATAAGCACAAAATCCTCTTATCATGTCCTCAAGGGTCTGAATCATTCTTGCTGCTAATACATCATCCTGTGGATGGTAAGATGTTGAGAAAGATAGTTTTGTACCCAAAAGCTTATGTAAATTTTTCCATAAGTCTGATGTAAATTTTGGGTCTCTATTTCTAATGATAAAGAGACCAGTATGAGATATTACTCTATTACAAATTAAAAGAGCTGTATCCATAGCTGTGTCATCTTCATGGCATGGTAGAAATATTGGGGTTTTTCTGTACCTGTCTACAATAACAAGACATGCATTGTAACATTTTTCACCACCAGATGGTAAGGAAGTTACCCAATCCATATGAACCACTTCCAATGGGGTACTTGGTTCTTGGATATGAATAATTAAGCCAAATCTTTTACCAGTAGCCTTATTGGAATTTTGACACCTGTCACAACTGTGACAGTACTCAATGACATCTTTTCTCCAAGATGGCCACCAAGCACATGTCTTAATTCTTTCCATTTTTCTGTATTCAGACAGATTTCGAGAATAAATGTTGTCATGGAACTCTAGTAATATTGTGTTAATTAGCATTCTACTACATACAACCATTACACATGTGTGTTAAGACCTACGATATAAGATACCATCAAAAAAATGAAATCTTCCATTGTCATATGATAATCTCCATATATCATCAAAATAATTAGCTAAAGCTGCATCTTTGCAATCTTTGTCAAGTAGAGAAGTAAGAATATGGCAATTATTATCTTTCTTATAGCTTTCTTTAAATTCTATAAAGAATTCTGTTCCCACATCTGTGATTTTAATTACTCAATTGGAATTTGAGGTTCTGCATTTGCAGGAACATATTCAGGATTATCAGGTGTATTGGGTAATTCCCATCTACTCAAGCCATCAGAATTTTTGTTAATATTTCCAGATTTATGTACTATGGTCATATTTCCTGTGAGCCTGCAAGCATGTAAACCTTTACCTGCTATACAGACCCCAATTACTTTCTTTAAATTTTGGTCTCATTTTCTCTCAATTTTTTGTATAAATTTTCAATACTTAAATTCATATTATCATAATATGAATTAAATCTTGTTGCTATGACTAATCACTCAATGTGTCATAGTATATGCTCCCACTATGTCATTATTTTTTTGCTACATTTGCTCCTGTTACCATAGCAAATTTTTCTTCATTCAAAACAGAATTATTTTACATTGTTTTGATTTAAAATTTGTAATTACAACTTTACATTGTTTTGATTTCAAATTTGTAATTAAAACATTTAAAGAGGATTAATTCTCTTTGAATTAATCCTCAGAGCTCTTACCAATTATATCTTTACAATTAAAATCATTTAAATTTTATTTTAGAAATATTAAGCGCTCTCACCTAGAAGTGATTCCATTCACTTTACTCTTTATAGTACCGTTGAAGCTTGAATACCAAAAGTAAATCATTATAAACCAAGTGACACGTCTATTAATTAAATTTAAATAGTATTCCACTCCTTATTAGTTTATTAAATTACTAATATTTTATCCTGGAAGCCACAAAAGAGGCGCCAGCTAACATTGCCTCTATACTCCTGTATAGCAATCTGCCATCTTCACATGTGTCTGTTAGGTGTTTTTATGTTAAGAAGTGATTTCAAAGCATTACAATCAGTAATTACTTCAAAAACACTACCATCAAAATAATGTAGCTTTTTCAAAGCCCAAACAAGGAAAGGGTACTCTATTTGGCTTGCTCCATACCTGGCCTCTGTAGGTTTAATTTGTCTTGAAGTAAAAAAAACTGAACCTTAATAAGGCTTGTCATTGACAATTTGAACTTGATGAAGAGCTGCACCTAAAGCTTCACCAAATGAATCAATATACAGATTGAAAGTAAGTTTCCAGTCTGGCATAAATAACAATGGTGCATTGGTTAAGGCATACTTGATTTTATAATATGCTTGAATCCTTTCTTGTGTCATTTTAAAGACAGTTTTTTGGTCACAAATTCTGTACAATGATCTGGCATGGATTGCAAAATCTTTAAGGTGTTTCCTATAATAACTCACAAACCCTAAAAAAGACATCATTTCTTTATTTTTCTGCGGTATTGGTTTCAGGAAGACTTCCACTACTTTGATTTTATCAGAACCAAGGCTTAATCCTGAAGCTACATGTCCCAGAGCTTTTAGCTCATGAAATCCAGAATTGCATTTTTTGAGTGATATTTTAATGTTCACTTGAATAATCTTCTTAAGTACTAATGAAAGTATTTCTAAATGCAATTTCCAGGTTTCTGAACAAGTAATAATGTCATAAATATAGATGATTAATCACCCCTCTGATAATTCATGTGGGAAAATGGTATTCATCATTTTATGATAATGAGAGGGTGAATTTTCAATCCCAAAAGGCATCCTCAAGTATTCATAAATTCCACAATGAGAAATAATTCTCAATAATTTCCTAGAATGAGGTGTCAAAACATTCTGGTGGAAACCTTTAAGGGAATCCATAGAATTGATGAATCTTGCTTGGGATGACTGAGTTGAAGTCTCATGGATTCTAGGAATTGGGTACCTATCTGGAATAGTATAGGTATTCAATGCTCTAAAATCACCAACCATTCTTGATTTATCATTATTCCAAGTAATGATTGAAGGGGGTGTGACTTCTACTTCCTCATTGTGTCTAACATTTCTAAGAACTCTCAGTTTAATAAGCTCATTTAGATGAGATTCTAATGCTTCTCTAGCCCTGGAGCTAGCTGGTTAATCTGGTCTTCTTAATAGTGGAGGGTAAGGTCTTTCCACATTAAGCATAATGTCCACTTCATTTCCTTTGATAGCTCCAACTGGTTCATTATCAGAGGAAAAGGCTTCCTTGTTTTGAAATTAAATTTCAATAAGTTCTTCCTTCATCTCTAACGTTGATTGTAAGGTGTGGATATGAAACTTTGATTAAAAATCCAGTACTTTTCCTGTCCTCAAAATTTGTATAAGGTAAAAAATGATTAAAAATAGTATGAAATAGTATTTTTAAGAGAAAACATGCCAATTTTATTGTTTTTGACTTTATAAGTATAAAACAATAATATTATGAAGATTTATTGTTTTACTAACAATAAAAATGTATCCAAAAATACTCTACAAGAGATATTTAAGGCTACAAAAGAAATTTTGTTCAAGAACAATTTCAATTGGAATTAATTGAGCAAAGAGCTGCAAGCAATTAATTAAAGAGCAAATTCCTTCAAAGGGTATTTAAAGAGAAAACACACCCAAAAGTGACAAGAGTGAATTTGGAAACAAAGTGACAAAGCTAACAGTGCTGAAAGATGCTTTAATTCACTTATGGGGTGGTTCAAGGGGTAAAAATGATTATAAGAGTTACAAACAATTATTATAATTATTTTTTCATGTGGTTAAAAGGTTTAGAATGATATTAAAAGTTTGGCTGTAATCTCTTATTAATTGGTTTAACAGTGTTTACACTAATTATAAAAGCAAAAGATTCTAACATGAAGAGAAAAGTGGGGCAAAGAAGACATTCTTTTATAGCCATCAATTTTCTTACTCCAAAAGTAGAATTTACTCTTGTCAGCTGTGGAAAGAACTCTTAAAACAGAAAAGCCAATTATGGCATAATTAAACCCTTGTTTAGACCAAAAAAGGCTGATTTCAGCCAATTTTGGCTATTTTTAGCCATTTTAGACCCTTAAATCAGGCATTACTGTAGTAATACCTGGTCTACAGCGTTCAAAACACGTCAGAATGTGCTTAATAGACTTAGAAACTAGCTCAAACTGTTTTTGCTAAGATTGTTTTAACTTAAGGGTAGTTTTACCCTCTTGGCAACAGTTAAAACTGCCCTGGTTGGTATCAAAACTTCATCATCAATTGAGTCACAAACCCTGTGACTCAATTCCAGGCCAAAATTGATGAACTTTTGTGTTTATTTTGACATCCTATGCCTGTCAGAAAGGATTTTGGGGGTCTGGCTCCCGTTTAGAGCTAGAGTTTCTTTTCCCCCCCAGATTTAATCTTTCCAATTTATTTTTTCTTTAATTCCTCATCATGTAATACATTTGTAATTTACACATGCAATTCAATATGAATTTTACATTACACAACTGTAATAATTGATACCTCATATATAAGTCACAATTCACTTATGTAATACATGTGCACATTTTGACATTTCAATTGAAAATACTCCAATTCCTCATAACTTCTAAACTACACACAACACCTCAATTTTATCACAAAATTGAGGGTTAACACCACATGTTGTGTGAATTAAATTAAGGTTTTGAGGATCTTCACTTTTTGTACAGAAAATACTAAAAACTTAATTTAAGCTTATTTAGAGTTGAGTTACAGAAATTTTACCCAGAGGTGACCCCACCGTATTTTTGATGAGGAATCCAGTGGTGAAGTAATTTTCTTAAGTTTATTTATTGGATAAAAAGCTATAATATTATTTATGTAACTTTTTACCAAAAATATTTTAATTTCATTAATTTTATTAAAAATTCACTTTTACTTAATTTTTAAAAGTAAAAATGCAATTTCACAATTTTAAAATTTAAAGTAATTATTATTTTTGTATATAAATTTTTATTCATACTTTAATTTTCATCTTGATAATATAAATAAATTTATTTTATTTATATTTATATCTTATTTTGTTATTTGTGGTCTTTTGGGTATATGAAAATACCTCTAATTAAAAAAGGAATATTACTTTGTAAGATTGTTATTTCTAGTGTGTATGAATCTTTTGAGAAGTTTAGTAGCTTCAGGTATGTCTTTTTCTGCTATCCATTCATCTTCACAAGTTGGGTCACTGTACCTAACATGGTATTCCCTTACTTTATTGGTTCTCATCTTTCTTTCTTTGATAACTTTGGTAATCTTCTTAATACCAGATGATTCAATAGGAGGTATAACTTGGGGAAATTTATTCCTCAAAGGAAATTTTTCAGAATCACTAGATTTATATGGCTTTACCAAGCTCACTGGAAATGTAGGATGCTTATTGCTAAGTTCTTCAGATAATTCTACTTCAACAGCATTTTCTCCATGGAGGGCCTTAATAACAAAAGGTCCTGCAAAGGAATCTTTGAGCTTTTTACATCCTTTGATGTTATTGAAGTTAGTGGTGGATACAAGTACTAAATCCCCCACTTTGAAATCTGGAGTGGCATGTGACTTGTCCCATTTGTCCTTAGCATATGAAAAAGAGTCTTCCATGCACCTCCCTGCATGCTTCCTAGCTTTGTCTAGCATTCCTTTGAAATTAGCAGCTGTAGGATGTATTTCAATCAATTCTTTCTTCAATGAATCTTTAGGTAGTCTGGGATTCCATCCTTTTTCTAGAATAGCAGGAGTTTGATTGGTACTAGCATGAATTGATGTCTTATATGCCAATTCTAGTGCTGGTAAAAGAGTACACCAATGATGGGTAAATCCATCACAATCTTTGAATTCAAGGCCATATGCACAAACGTTTATTACCATATCTTCCAAGTTTTAGACCATCCTTTCAGCCAGACCATCAGTTTGTGGGTTGTAGGCTGTAGTGAAGTATAATTTTGTCCCAAATAGTTGGTGAAGATTTTTCCATAGTGCTGAGGTGAATTTGGGATCTCTGCCACCAATGATGTTTGTGATTATGCCATTCCATGATATTACTCTATTCCATATCAGAAGAGATGTATCCATGGCTGTATCATCCTTGTGATGTGGTAGAAAGATTGGAGTCTTACTAAATCTATCAACAATAACTCAGCAAGAATTATAACTTCTGTCACCCCCTGGTGGAAGACCAGTTACCCAATCCATATGGAAGATTTCCCAAGGTCTGCTGGGTTCTTGAATCTTGATCATATTTCCAAGTTTTTTGCCAGTGGATTTATTTGCTTTTTTACATCTTTCACAGGTTTTTCAATACTCTGCAACATCTCTCTGCCACATTGGCCACCATATGCAGGGTTTTATTTTTTCTCTTGTTCTGTACTCAGACAGATATCCTGAGAAAGGGCTGTCATGGCATTATTTAAGTACAAGATTGATTAAGGACCTGTCCACAACTGTCATGACACATGCATGCTTAGTTCTGTGGTAAATTATACCATCAAGTAAGTGGAATCTTCCTTCATCATATGGTTTTCTCCATATCTCATCTAAGGAATGTATCAAAGAACTTTCTTTATAGTCCTTAGTAATTAATCGGCATAAAATGCTAAAATTTTCATCCTGAGTATAACTGTTTCTTACCTCCTCAAAGAAAGTGGTGTTCAGGTCTGTAACACTGATTCCTTCCATGGGGGTTTGTGGGGAAGCTTCCTCTGGAACATAAGCAGGATTCTCAATATTATTTGGTAATGGCCATCTGCATTTTTATGAATATTCCCATCTTTATGAACAATGAGCATATTGCACCTATACTCTTGTATGGCCATTTGCCATCTGAGCATATGCCTGTTAGGAGTCTTCATGTTGAAAAGTGACTTAACAGTGGTACAATCTGTTATTACTTCAAACACACATCCTTACAGAAAGTAATTTAGCTTCTCCAAGGCCCAGACAAGGCATAAGCACTCCATTTGACTGGCTCTGTATCTGTCTTCAGTTGGTTTGATTTGCCTGGATATGAAGCATATGGGTCCTTCCACAGGTTTTTCATTGATAATATGGACTTGATGAAGTGCAGCACCAAGCCCATCCCCTGATGCATCAATATAAAGCTTAAAAGGCAGCTTAAAGTCTGCCATCAGTAAGAGTGGAGAAGTGGTCAAGGCTTGTCTCAAGGATTCAAAGGCTTTGACTCTGTCAACTGTCAGCCTGTGACTCAAAACCAGAGCAAAAGCATGACAGACAAATACCATAAATCAATGGTATAGTCAAGATACCACCAAAACATGGAGCTGAGAAAAATCATCTCAAAAAGTATCAAAAGAAAGAGAAAACTCACCTATTTCCAAATATAAAAGTCCCATTATCATAGTACAGTAAATACCAAAGTTATTCCTGCTCAAAGTTGTTGCTGAGCATAAACCTTAATTTTCACCTCTCATCTGAAATTCAGAGTAAGGGGCTGAACCCCATCAAATGGGTATTCAAAATGAATCTCTAAGCCAGGGCTATTGAATGGTACCAGCCAAACTGAGCTAGCACCAGTATTATAGAATTTATGGTCAAACTCAGGCCAAATAAGGGTGAATAAAATATTCACCTCTCATCTAACTTCTACAGTTTTAGTGTGAGATACCTAAAGTGGTGTAATTTTTAAAAGAGAACAATCAGGAATATCTGATGGTGCCATCCATTTCCCCATATCCCATTGATAACAAAACTTATAAGTAAAACAAGCCCAATACAGCTTTTTGCCTAAAACACACATATGTACAAAAAATCTTGTACATGGGATAACTTTTCCATATCTGATTATAGCCATATCAAATGAGGTACCTTTGTGTAGAACACAGACAGGGATATACACAGAACCAACTTTGAGCTTGATATCTCAGAAAACTGACAAAGCTATAGCTGTTTTAAGGTCAAAATCCCACAGTTTGGCCAATACGGCCTTACCATGGGATAATATCCCACAACCGTGATTATGAGGTGTCAAAGAGACAAAGAAGCTTGTTTTTACTTCAATACCTCATATTCAATTCAATACTGGGGTCCCATATATGTTCTGTACAGCATTCTACGTGCCATACACATCAGAATCAGGCTGTGTGGTCCCCAGATGAAATTTTTCACCCTGTATTGGTGAAAACTGCCCAGATGTGGTTTCAAAGCCACATCTGAGGCCAATAAAGTCTATACAGGCCTTTTTCAAGCCACAAGCCTGTCCTGGAAAGTGAAAAATCTTCACTTCCTCCATGTGAAAAGGTCTAGCAGCCTTTTTACCCCATTTCAGGATAAAAGGAGGCCTTTTCACTGCCAGAAAAGGAATCCCCATCCTTCTCTTGAATTCCTACATAGTAAAATTGTCAAAAACAGTTATACCCTTGGAAAATCCTCAGGTTATACTATAAACTTTAGTATTGTAGTCTTTTATTATTTTAACCCAACAGATAAAGCTGCACCCAGGGCTTTCAACAATGCTCACCACCACTAATTCTCATTAGTAAAGCCCTTTTTATTTATAATTAAACCTTTTTTAGTACTTTTTATCTGTGTCAAAGTCATATTTAAAGTTTTAGATAGCCTTATTACTTCTTTATCATAGACTCATCCTGACATTTTGGGGGCCTGGCCATGTTTTTTTAACCTTTTTGGATCTTACAAATAAGTTTTCTCTCTTATTTTCTCTATTCTGGAAAACTTGTTTTATCTTTTTAGGCGTAAACCTTTTTAAAATAAATATATAAAATACATATTTTTTATATATTTAAGTGGTATATGTTATATACCACTAATTTTTATCTTTTTTAATCATACTGTTGCATGGTTGATTATAATTTAATCACCACAAAACCTTTATTTTTGGTGTTTTTTTTCATACAAAAACACTTTGAGCAATTAGTACAGTCCTTTTTTTTAATCAAATAAAGACACCTCTTACTGTAAAACCAACAGTTAAGGCGTGGTTGGGCATATTGTTAATTCAATTACCCTCTTACATACCACTTTTATCAGATTATACTTGCTAATTACAAGTTATTCTGTGAGATACTGGCATACAAACGGTGTACCAGATATCTGTAAGCTGTATTTTTGACATGAAATTGTTAATTCAACTACACTGTCCTTATACAAGGGTATATTTTAGTAACATACAAGCCCAGAGGCCATTCTTAGACATGAAAACAGCATTTTAAGATGTCTTAACTGACATTAATCCCTCTTTTCCTGTTTGATTCAGTGGAAGAAAACTACATCCCACTAGAAACCCAGTCACAGACCAACACACCAGTGACACCCTCAGAACCAGAGGGCAGCAAGGGAAAATGAAAGAGGCATAGTGAAGGTCTCATTACACCAAAAATTGGACACCCATTGCCACTCAGAGGAATAGAAAACCACAAAACTCTGCTTCAATACAAGGTAAACCAACCTTAACCACTTGTACAGGAAAAATTACCATAATTAACCCAGTTGTAACCTCTAAAGGTAAATTGCCAAAATCAGCAGACAACAAATTTGTAAAAGGCACAGTCAAAGGTAAATACCCTCAGAACATAAAGTTTTTGACTGCTTGAAAACACTGAAATGTCACCTGTACACCTCAGAAACCTTGGCTTCCAAAGGACCCAACCAGAGGACAGAGAAGGCTTGTGCATAACCAGAAGACCTGGAAGAGGACACCTTGGACACAGTGGTGTTTGAAAAGACACTGAGGGAAATCATACCCACTCTGCCATTCACTTTCCAATTCAATAGGAACCTCAAACCAGAGGACTGGAAAGATATGGATCAAGCTCTTCAGCTCCACAAACTCCTCAAAGATTTATTTTAATGGAGAATAAACAACAAGAGGTTCAACCTGGCATCCCACTGGGCAGAACTTGGAGAAAGTTTCCAGAATATTTGTCTCAAAGAGATAGACTTCAGAGACCTTATGGTAATCACCAAAGGTTGGAATCCCACCAGGAAGTTCAGACTCCTGGAGGTGAGGGCAAACAGGATAAGGGAGAATCAAGCCACTATCCAAGCTATAGATGAACAGCTGACCCAGACAGGTCATACTCAGATTCCTTCAGGCTCACAAGGAGAAGGCCAAATCAGCTCTCCAGTGGCTTCACACCATTCAGAAACCAACATATCAGTTTCCAAGAGTCATCATTAATCACAATCCCAGGAATTTTCCAGGAGAAGACAAGGATACAAGGGCAAAAACAAGACCACCTTCAGCCAGAGGAAGAAAGAGTCAGACCCAATGATCCAGAAGCTGTTGTATTTGGTGAAAGAAGTGCACAAGAACCAGAAGTAGTTGTAAATAGCTCTAGAGTCAGTAGTCCCATCAATAGAAATATCACCCCCACTCAGATTGATCATAATGTTGTCACACCTGAGAGTAACCTAAACAGTGATGCACTGTGGTTACAAATGTCCCAATTTGCTGAGAAAACTAAAAAGCAGTTTGCAGAACTCCAATAAAGCCATGAGAGGATGAAAACATTAACAGCCTCCATGGACAAAATTGTCAAAACTCTTCAAGAGGGACATACTCAGTTGAGAAAAGCCTCTTAAGAGACCAACAAAATACTGAATCTAGTCTTTGAAGAACCACACCACAGAAAAAGGGACAGGGATTGTCTGGATCAAGACATAAAAAAACTGTTTAATGTCTACCATAACATGAAGCCCCAACCACAAGGCCATGTTTTGGATAATCCATATCACCAAGACATAAAACCAGATACCTTGTTGGAGAATAAGACAAGGTCTCCATATCAATACCAAGATGGAGACAAAATGTCTTATTATGAAAAGGAAGCATCAAAACAGCTTCCCAAGGACTCAGGCTGGCCCAAATTCCCTGGCACAGAAGAATCAGATCATATGGAACTCATTGATCACATTTGTGGACTCTTCATTGATGTAACAAGCATACAAGATTACTGGATTACTGCTAGATCAAATACAGAATTCAAAGTACATGCTAGTATTTGGTGCACAGAAATGAAGGAAATCCATGGTGGAAGAGTGAGATAATCCAAAAGTACAGTAATGGTACTTGGATATGGCAAAAGACTATGTCATTTTAAAATGACAAGTACTCTGTGGACAAAGATCCTTTTGAGTGGTGTCTTAAACAGTCTAGAAGAATTGAAGCCATTGATCCTCAAATGACTATTCAGATGGTGAATCACAAACTCCTGAAACAAATGCCAGGTGAACTAGACAATGCAATAAAATGCAGATTCAACCAAGTTTTCACTCTAGATGAAAAAAAAACACCTTTGAAGATATAAGGAAAATAACAAACATAGGGAAATATTCCTGATATAAAAGCAGTAGTTTCAAAGAGAAACAACCTTTCAGGGTGGAGTTTAAAGACAAACCCAGAGAAAGAGTGGCAGAAGTGGCAAAGAAGAAAAATTCTTGTCACAACTGTGGTTCAACATACCATTATGCCAACAACTGTCCAAAGGAAAAGAAAAAAGTCTATGCTATTGAGAAAGTCCCAGAGGAGGAATCCCCAACAGAGGATTCTGACTCAGAATCCATGGGTGATTCCATCAGAAAAAAATCTGATGATGACCAAGACCCAAGAGAATAATTCCTAGTGGAATACAAAGAGAACACTCCACTGGAAATCCAAGACATAAAGTTGGAAGCAGGAATGCCACAAGATACTGCCAACAAAAACTTGTGCAAACACACACAAGATGCACAAGCATTCCTGGTTACACCAACCAAAGGAATGGCATACGTACATGGAACAGCCACAAAAATGACTGTTTGTATTGACAATGCTCAACATCAATTGATCATTGACAGTGGAGCACACTGCTCCATAGTGTCCAGAAATTATCTGGATAACCACTTCCCAAATTGGGAAAACCAGCTCTTTACCACCAAGGCAAAGAACTTCAAAAGTGCTTCAGGGAAGACAACTTCCATTGGTACAATTATCAAAGAGATAAATATACCCCACAGGAAGGGTAATATCAGACTCAATCCAGAGCTTGTAGTGCTTTATGATGCCCACATCCAAGGGTTCTTACTGGGGACAGATTACCAGAGGATGTATGGCATTGACACTTACAATAGTAAAAACAGGCACATTACCATTGGTACCAACAAGGAAAAGAAATTTTCACTTTATATATACCAAGTATCTGCCAAAGATCCACTAGAAGAGCTACTGAATGAATTCAGAGAGGGACAGTTTAGCACTACCCTCACCAGTAAACAGAAACTAAGTTTCATAAAAATGCTGAGAAAGAATAGACCAGCATTTTCCATTGGTGAGGAACCATTAGGAAAGATAAGAGGCCATGATATAGAACTATTTCTGGATGTGGAAAGACCTTATCCACCCATGCTCAGGAGACCTCCTTACCCAGCAAGTCTGGAAACCAGGAAGGAAATTGAAAAACATATCAATGAACTCCTGGACATGGATGTCATCAGAAAGATTGGACACAATGAAATAGTGGAAATTACCACTTCTGTCCTAATAACCTTGCATGATGGCAAGTCTAGGCTGTGTGGAGATTTCAGAGCTCTGAATAACTACACAAAAGCTGACAGGTACCCTATACCCAGGATATCTTCTGCATTAGATAAACTGGCAAAAGCCAAATAGATAACCAAAATGGATTGTATGAAAGGCTTCCACCAGAATGGAGTTAAACAAAACTCCATGAAATTACTCAGAATCATATGCCATATGGGCATATATGAGTACACCAGGATGCCATTTGGAATCAAGAATGCACCAGCCCACTTCCAAAGGATGATGGACACCATATTTCAAGAAGAAATATTGGAAGGCTGGATGGTAGTATATACTGATGATATCATTATATACTCAGAGACATGGGAAGACCATGTGCAATACATAGACAGAGTACTAAGTCGATGCACACCCATAAATCTGAAAATTTCACTTAAAAAGTGCAATTTTGGCCAACAAGAGGTACTAGCTCTAGGACATAAAGTCTCAGTTCTTAGTCTTGCAATTGACCAGAACAAATTAGCAGCAGTACTGCAAAAGCCAGTACCAATAGACATAAAAGAGATGCAATCTTTCCTTGGGTTTGCTAGCTACTATAGAAACCACATCAAACGTTTTGCCCACATAACTAGTATTTTATACAAGTTATGTTCAAAAGTTGTAGTTTTTGAAATTACCAAGGAAAGAAGGGATGCATATGAGAGGATCAAATATTAACTCACAAACGCACCTGTGCTCATCTTTCCTGACTTTGAAATACCATTCAAGTTATACATAGATGAAGCATATAGCCAAGGCTTAGGAGCAGCCCTTCACCAAAGAAAAATTGTGGATGGTGAACCAAGAGAGGGAGTAATATGTTACATCTCTAGGCAGCTGAAAGATTTAGAAGCCAGGTATGGGGTCACCCAGACTGAATGTCTATGCTTAGTCTGGGCTCTAGAGAAACTCCATTATTATTTGAAGGGTGCAGTCTTTGAGTTCTACACAGACTGCACAGCCTTGAAGTCTTTACTGAACATAAATACTACCAATATACACATGCTGAGATGGAAAATAGCCATCCAGGAGTATAGAGGGAATATGAGCATCATATACAAAGAAGGTAAAAGTCATACCAATGCAGATGGCCTCAGAAGATGGCCACTGGATAATGTCAAAAGCAACCCAGCTCATGACCCTGAATTAGCAGCTAAAATTCCTATCCATTTCATGGAAATATACAGGAAGAAAAACTTAAAATTTTCTGAGTCGGCACCAGAAAGTGGAACACTGACTCAGAAGGAACAGGAACTCCCATATTCAGAATAAGTTCCTCAGAACTGCACACTGAATTCTTCAATGCAGTGATGAAGACATATGCCAAACACAAACAGTGTGTTATATTGTTACAACTCCTTCAACAAAAGTACAGGAGCCCAGAGCTGGAATCCCAGTTAGAGGAACCCTGGTTGAGGGACTATAAGGACAATAAATGTTTCCTTATAGATGGCCTGCTCTACCATAGAGAGAAGAGCACTAGTGCACTCACAATAATAGACAGAGACCATATATCTTTGAGTCTGAAGGAATGCCATGATTGCCCCTATATGGGACACATGAGTGAAGACAGGACCAAAGAAAGGGTATAGCAAGCACTGCTTGATGGACCAAATGGCAACAAGAGTTGAGTGAATACATCAACACTTGTGAAAGATGCCAAAAGGCAAATAGGAAACATGGGAAGAAATACGGGTTACTTAAACACATAGAAGAACCTAAGAGCCCATGGGAAACCATCAACATGGACTGGGTTACAGGACTTGTACCAGGAGGCAAAGAAAACTTCAATTATTTCCTAGCCATAGCTGATAGGTATAGTAAAATTGTAATATGCCTACCATCTCACAAGGAGGACAAAGCCATGGATACAGCCTTGTTATTCTGTAATAGCCACCAACTCATTTGAATAGCTGAAAGCTCTTGTGCCATGGTCAAAATTTGTATTAAAGAATCAATGAAGACTTTTTTAGAGATTTTTTGAAGAATAAATATTTGAATTTAAAGACAATATTATGAAGTTTTTGAAAGGATTTATTATGGAAAATTCAGGATATTTATAAATATTTCCCCAATAGCTCCTCATGTCTCAGGAATAATTTCCCATTATTTCCTGAAGAACATTAATGATTCAAAAAAAGAATATATTCAGAATAATTTATATAACACTAAATCTTATAGAATTAATATTGGAACCTCATACAAGCATCAAATCCAGAAGTAACTCACCTAGAGAATGTTATTAAAACTGAAGATTCTCATTTCCAATGGTACTCTAACATTCTTTTATTTTTGATTATTGGTCTTATCATTGAATTTATTACTTGAAATACTTTTCAAAAGGTTTATTTGGAGCAGGAAGATTCATAATTATGCAAATAAATAGAAGAGGCCCTCAGTAAAAGGTGGAAAAAATACTCACAAAAATTTCATCAAGACCTTTCTATGAAAGAATGGAATCAATAAGATATATTTTATAATTCCTGACAGGAAGAACATGGCTTTCCTATATTCAAGTTCCTCCAACAGCCATCAAAATAAGAGGAAGACCAAATCTAAATGGGATCCTTCTTTATTTTAGGAACTTGATACAAAAAGGAAGAAAAGAGGAAGGCCAAAAAATCATAAAAAGTCATAATGGAAAAATACTAATTCACAAAATCAACCATAAAAATCTAATTCAGAACAGTATCCTGAGCTTAAAACTAAGGATTTGTATTCTGAGTATAGTGTTGAATTCAAGGTCAAAAACAAATCTTCCAAAAAAAATTCATGATATGAACCTAAGAAGATCCTCCATATTGAATCCTGGTACTACATTCAGAAGGTCAGGTAGAATTAATAACCGATAAATTCCTGTTTTGGATCAAATATTTGAATATTTGGACATGGAATGTGATCATTGTGAAAGTTAATCTCAGATATTGAAAGATTTATTCCAGGAAAATATAGTTAATATTCATTATTCAAATTCTCTCAAACCTTTCTTAGGCTGAATGGGTTGTCTTCCCATATTCCTGGATACCAGGAATGAAAGAGATACCAAGATTAATTATTCTATTCCTCAAGTGGCCACTCAATGTGGGTGGAGATAGTCACTGTAGCTTCAAAATTTCTGCATATTCAATCTATTATGCTGAATATATGTGGAAAAGTGTGAGGATTAAATTGGAATAATAAAATTTGAAAAGAATTTTTATGGAAAGCTTCAGACTATGTGGGGTGGGGTTGATGACTTTCTGGAAAGATTGGACTGCTATTATACTCCAGAAACTAAAAGATATTGAATTCAAATTCCAGAATTGAGAAATTTAATTTTCAACAGGTATTCAAGGCCAATTTTCTTTTTCTAAAAGCTCCAGTCTGCCTCATCCTTTCATTAGTTCTGTCTCCCAACAGCAAACCCCTTTTCTTCGGTTTTTTGAATATTTTTTACCTTTTTTCCCTGTCCTTCATACCTTCTTCTTTATTATCAATGCCTGAACTTAACATTAATTGGAAGAAACATACTCTCACAGAAGCGATTGGATGGGCCAATTATTATCAAAAAGACTAATCCTTGTAATCGCAAAATATTTTTCAATACAAATACAGATATCAGGACTCAGTTGTTTCTTTACAGCTTGAAAATATATGTAGTTTCTTTTTTAGAATTTACATGTGTTATATTCCTCTGAAAATGATGTTGCTTCCCATTTTAATTCCCAATCCACACCACAAAAAAGCAATCTGGAGCCTCATAGAGGCCACAAATGACATGAGCTAAGGAATTTTCTCAAACAGAAATCTATTAGCATTTTGATAAGATTGACTACCCAATATTATTGGTAAAAATGACTAAAAAATAAGCCCCAAGGTGGCTTAATGCTTCATCTTGGCAATTTTGGTGCTTTTTGAACCATTATGAAAGCCCCACAAAAAATGGGTTGTTAAGGCCCAAATATCTATGGGCATCCAGCTTAATGACTATTTTTCACATGGTCCAGTCATTCTGATGAGTAAATTTTTCCACTTCCATTACAAAAAGTGTTTTGGGGGAAAACTATAGATCCCCACCAAAAATACTTATGACAAATAAAAAATGAGGACCAAACAAATGGACAACCCTATTTTTTATGAAAAATTTCATTTGGGGGGGGAGGGGTGTAAATGGACCCTCAAGCCAAAAATTTCCAGAAAAAAAAGGGGCCAGCCTTCAAGGCCCCACCTTCCTTAAAATTAAAAAATAAAATAAAATAACAGAATGACCTATTGCCAATGGTTCAAAAAAATAATCAGCATCAGCTTAGTAGTTATTTCACTAAGTTGACACTGGGAGCTTGGAATGTGTGGGGCCCTGGAAGCATTGGTTTAGCAACACCCTTTTTCATTTCAATTTAGTAAATTTGTGATTTATGATTTAAATTTTATCAAAAAAGTATTTTATTTTATTTTAATGATTTTTAACATCTGAAAAGGAAAAGTGTATAAAATAATTAAGTTAGATGATAATGTAAAAAATTTATATTTAATGAGTAATTAATATATGCAACTCAAAAAAAAAGTAAGTTGAATTAATTTAAAATAGAAAATTCAAAAATTTGATTTTTTTTATACAAAAATGAAAGTTGAGATAATAAATAAGTAAAGGATCAAAAATCAAATAAAAATTTTATATTTAGATTGTGAATAAGTAGATAAAAGTGAAAATGGAAATCAGATTACAATTTCAGGAATAAGATGGTTTGTAGAGAAGATATGTATTAAACCTATCATTGTCACCATTCATTTCTATAACTCAACATCACCTTATTCCCTTCAGTGGGGTGGCCAGTGTGACAAACAGTGTTTCAACAAGATGTCCCATACCCTACTTTTCCATTTTAGTTACTTATCAACCCTTTATGTTATATATATAATAGACAGGGTTGTGAATATCAGTTAGATTTGACATAGTTGTCAAGCTTTTTCATGGTGGGAATGATTTCAAAAAGTCTTGAAAATTATCATAGGTTGTGCATTTTACTAAAAAATAAAAGCCATTGCCCGCCTTTGAATCGTGCACTCTTCTGTGAGTCAAAAACCAGGCCTTGGAGAAAGTTCGGCATGTGACCCTTATGTGCATTGCACAACTTGTGCGCAGCGTGTGCTTCATTTAAGTATTCCATGTGTGCGTTTATTGCTTGCATGCTCCCTCTCCAACTCAGGTTGAACATGGCAAAGAGAGAAATTTCCTGAAAATAATTAACATAAATTTCGTACGTTCTAACTCGAAATCAAAAAATTAAGCGATTTAACCAACAAAAAAAATTGTTGGTATTATTTTTTAGCTAGTACTGGAACTAGAAGTATGAACAAAACAATTCATAAGTTTCTCTTTTTACTTTATATGCTTTAACACGGTTTTATAACTTGAAGCTTAATTTAGGTTAACAGGGCGGAAAACTCTCTTAAGGATTTGAAGATTTTGTACTTTTAGAATCGCTTGAACTCTTGCTTGATACAGATTGGCTCATATCCGAATTTTGTTGTGTCGAGGGTGATGGCGGACCAACTTGACCGGTCAAAAAGCCCAGTAAGCTGCCTTTCATTCTAAATGCACCAAATAAAAAGTAACAGTCAATAATCTGAGCTGTTCAAAACCCTTACAATGGAAAGTTGGGAGAAAGATTACTGAACTCTGCCATCTGTCGAGCTCGATCTTCTTCCATCAATTTCTTGAATGTTGCTTCATTTTCTTTCCAATATTTTTGCTCGTCAAGATAAGCTTTTTGGGCACGAGCTCGATCCTTTTCAACAAGTAGCTTAGGCGGTTCGTCCGTCTTAGGCTATTCATCATAAGAGCAAAATAATGATTAATCAGATGATTTCGATCGGGTTATTGGTGACTTACTGGACTCAATCCAAACAACGCCCGAAGATCAATATGCCAACCGGACTTGAGTCTTTCTCGTTCTTCCTGCCATTTTACAACTAATTCTTTCTTCTGCCTGGCTTCAGATTCAGCATATGCTCGAACGGGGTCGCGTCCCTGATATGCCTTAGCTACATCTCGCACGTCGTTTACCCCATTGAATACAATTGCCTCCAATAATGGAATTAGATCAACTAATCCATGATCACCTGGCTCTCCGTTCCATTTGGGTACAATAAAGCCGTTGGTTGGATGAAGTTGAACTAGCGAAGGATCCGTCTCAACAAAGACAACTTTCCTCAAGTCCCGACCCAGGTAATCTAAATCTTTAATCAGCTGAGGCTTAATGACGCCTTTTGTTCGACAGCTTTCTTTAAACAACTTGTAAGGCGAATAATATCCGTAAGGGTCTAGTTTTTCACAGACAGGAGCTGCAGTCTTTAAGAGCGAGTGTAAAAAAACAAGTATCAAGAACAAAATTTCCAAATGAATCATTTGGATTATTAGGAAGTCAGCAAAAACCATGAAGATGAACTCAACATAAGCAGGTTGAGTTGTAAAAATGACAATCTCGTATAATTGCGATAAGTAACTCAAAAAGTAGTCGACTCCAGGCCGCTTGGCTGTTCTCCAACCATGTTCACGCTGATAAATTTAATGTGAATGTTAACTCTTAAGGAAACTTAAGCGAAACAAAGGGTAGGTAAAGCGTACATCCCAACCTGAATGAACCAAAAGATCATCAAGGTCAACTAGAAGTGTATAAGGCCTACCGTGAGGCTCAGGTAGCGGATCGGGCAGCAAGGGATTCCAAGCTGGTTTATTAAAATACTAAGAAAGCACAAGAGTTAATAAAAGATCGGTTTGAATTGAATTGTATTTCAAAAGGCGAAAAAATTAAGAAAGGTTCGATAAACCGACGTCAAATAGATCAAAAAATCGTGCGCGCGTCCTCGAGAGTCGATCACCATCCTCACCGCCTCCTAACATTCGCTTTTCGGTTTCATTATCCCATTCCCGACCCTGATTCCAGGTCCAGATACCGGTTAAAGTCAGGATTAGTGAGCCAAAGACCCGAGCCAATAGCTGCCTTTGCTTGTCAGCTGATGAGAGAGGGCGCTTCCCTGTGAGTTTTGATTTAGCACCCGTTCTTTCGTTTGGAGGTGGGGGCGGGGGCAGATCTGAAGCTAGATCAAGCATTTGAGAGGCCAGGGTCGAAGAGGATGTTTGACTTGAAAGCTTAGTCCTTTCCAAAGAATCAGAAGAATAGGGATGAGAATTGAGTGGAGATTCATGAGTTGAAAAGTTTGAAGGGGTGGATTGAATGGTATCCTGAGGGTTTGCTGAGGAACTGAGTGGATTAAATTGACTATTTGGCTCCAGACCACTTGAATTTTTGGAAGCTGGGCCAGGCTTGCTATTCTTAGCATTATCATTCAACGAAGCATTACGACGATTAGCTGTGGATGAGTTCAGCTGAGTATGTGAATGATCGGGGTCCTTTGGAGCTTGGGATGAAGCCAGCCTAATTTGATGAAACTGAAGATATGACGGCAAAAGACAAGACTGAGTGATTGATGAAGGCTGCAAACGCCTGAAGCCCAAGTGCCTGAGGGCCTGCGAGGAAGACTTGAGGCCTATGCTAGCCATAACGATTGACGACGATCCAAGATAACTGCGCCCGATATCGATCTCCAACTAGAGCGATAATTTCAAGAATGGATTAATCTGTTTGGAATGAGATGATCAGTTCAAGGTGCTGATGATAAATGCCATGGATGATAATATCGAATACCCACTGTGAAATTCTCATCGTCATCTTCTCGAGATAGCCTTCGTGATGGATTGGGCCTTCAAAAATTTCTGGCAGAGCTGGAAAAAAATTAAAAAATGTGCATTCTGTGTAATCCACTGTGACAGTGGCGTGATATGGGTCCACTTGGTGTGAGTTTGGATGTCACATCATGTGATATGCAAAGTATCGGGGCTGGTTCAAAAAGACCGCCGAGAAAACTTCCACCACCACTTTGCATAAAAATGATTTTATCCAAAAACCAAACTAAGGCCTTGTTGATGATTGGGGTTTTGGATTTATTTGGAATTTTTCAAGTCACTTTCAACTAATACTCAACATCTCTCAGCCTGCACCAATGTATTAAAGCTCCCACTGATCTTTGTAATTTCATTTCGCATAATGAATGATATTGGAAAAAGCAAGGCACAGGGGGGAATGTTTGATATGGCAGTTCTTAGGCCGGGTTCTTGATTGGGTTTTGAAAATTATTTTTAAATTATCTTGAAATTAAATTTTAATTTATTTTAATTTCAAAATTTTTGTATTTTTCTTTCAAAACCTCAACAGCAAGAACTGAAGCATTACAAAATCCCAATTTTTAATTGAATCCAGTCATTTCAATTGACTTTTTTTAGAAAACCTTTAGTATAATTAGAACAATTTGGAATGTCTAACCAAACTCCTGATTCACAATCGTCTGCTTATGAGCAGTTGAATTTGGTTCTTTCAAATGATCAAGAGCCATCTGACATGCAAGAGTCACAAGAATTGCTTGCAAATCATGAAAACAACCAAATAATTGGTATAACAGACAATCAAAATGGAAGTCAGTCAAATGCAGGGGAATCACAAACTCAAAGATCCATTAAAAATTGAAAAAGAAGAATTCATGAAGAATTGCAAATACATTGTCAAAAAATGGAACATGAGCAATGGTTTAAACAAAAGAGGCAAATTGAAAATTGAGTGAATGCAGAAGCCCAACGCCTGCAGCAAGCACAAAATTGACCCAACTCCCAAAAATGGAAAAGAAATTACAAAATATGATTTTTTTGGAGTGAAGATAGTATCAAGGATTTGCTAGATTTTATTACCAATATGAGAATGGAATACATCAGATTTTATTTGTAAATGAGGAGCTTTATTTCTTGGGCACAGTTTTTTGAGGATATTTAACATCAAAGATCAGGGTTTGATAATATTAAATGTTTATCTTTTGAAACATTGGAGAAGAGATTTAAGGCGTTAACTACTACATATATGGTGATTTTTTTGAATTTCTTTATTTGTTTTGAATAGAAAAGAATATTTTACTAATCCAATATGGTCTAGTTGATCAAGGAATGATGCAATTCAACAAGGGGAGAAGGGTTATATGCTCAATTGCAACGTGATCATATTACAAGAGAAGTATGCCTTTCATTTTTCATACTATAGTAGAGAAATTGAATTTAAGTTCCATATTAGAATTTTTAGGTGTATGAAACATTAAGACAATTAAATATGGATAATTCAGGAATTAATGTGAGTGGAATGGAATCTGGCAAATTTCCACTATCACCTAGGGAAGACCTGAACAAGGGGCATAATCAACCTACACAAATGTGAAAGGAAGGTGATATAGGTGAACAAGATGGAATCTCAAAAAGTCAAAATGGAAATTACAGGAATGAGTTTATGGAAAATAAGAATGAAGACATTGAAGATAATACAAACAAAGGTCCCATACCATAAGCTTCAACAAATAGGTTTAGCTGGACAACAACATTAATCATTGGGGTTCATTTAGACAGGAATCCTCATTCAGTTTACTTTCAACATGGTGCAAACAAAATTTCATTAAAAATATGAACAACTGTAAGATGTGACTATGAAACTGGTGATAATATTACTATTAATCAACAGTACTATGTCTGTTCTTATGAAATATAATAATAAAATATTATTATAACCACAATTAAATAATTAAAAAAAAATTATTTCTTTCACGTGTTAAGCACTACTAGTGATTTTAACAGTGAGCAAGTAATTGTCTACAAGAATCAATTACAAGAAGATTTTAATAATAAAAACTTCTTTATTAAAATAATAAAATTACTTTAATATATAATTATCTTTTGCAAGAATAATTATAAGGATAATTCTTGAAGAAAACTATTACTAGAGAAAAACTTTAAGAATTAAGAATAAATGACTCACTAATACTCCAAAGAACTTATTGAAAGGTAAGAGTAGAGAAATTTGACGTGGAATTGTGGATTTAAGGGATCAAAAGGATTTATAACAGTATTACAACAGAATATAGTTGGATTCTATGATTTCACGTCTTTCTGGATGATTTTGAAAGATTTAAAAACACTTAAGAATAGCTTTAACTAATACTTACTTGTTGGTAATAATGATTTAATAAATTGATAAGATGATGATGAGGAAAAAACAGCAAGAAGAGGCTTCTTTTAAGTCAACAACAGCTCACAGAGGCGTGCCATGGAGCAAACTGAAAAACCAATGAGTGAGAAAACAATAATCCTTTTTGGATTAATGATTGCATCATCTGTTGTCACGTAAGATTATCATAATTACTTAATTGATGCTTTTACGTGACTACCAACCCCAATATGGTTAAGAATAAAAGGAGTAACATCTGTAAATCTTATTTTATTCTAAATCAATCATTGATTTCTCAAAGTTATCAATGTTATTGCCAATTTCATCACAGGTTGTAATTACTGTGAATTTTTGAAGATTCAGTGTTTCACGTAGAATGGTCAAAAATGGACTGTAAGTAAAACTTTTAATTTTACTAGTAAAGCCATAATTCTTTTTGGTTGTACCATAGATAATACAGTTCTTCATTGGTCCTGAAATTTTCAGGAAGATTCATTAAGAATTGTATTTTTAATGAATTTTTGAAGTTTTTACCTCATTTCTACATAGAATTGCAAATAGCAGTATTTTGCTGGTTGCTATGAGGTAAATCAATGAATATGGATCCCAAAAGGGTTTAATTACTCTTTTAGGGTCTAGTCATGGAAATTCATCAAGAATTGACGTGGTTACAGGAGCCTAAGTTGCTTATTACCTCCTTGGCACGTCAAAATAGCAGGTTATTTGCTATTTTTCTTATAATTACAGTAGGTGTAACTTGGTAACCAAGTTCCCAAAGAGTTTTAGTTTACCAATTGGGCCAAGATGAGCCATGGATCCATGCTCTGGAGCTATCCACGCCTCTGAGGCCTCAGAAGTTGGGTACCCTGGCTCTCTTTGATGTCTTTTGTCCCCCTTGCCTAATTTTTACGTCAAAATAGTAATTTAAGCTTAAAGTGAGATATCCACTATGGGTGTACTAAAAGTCCATGTAAGAATACCATAATATTAAGTGCTCAAAACATGCATAACACTATTCTTAGGGTTTATATAACATGGGATTTCTCACTTTCCCATTATTTTGGCTAAAAATCAAGAAAAACAAAAATTTTCACGGATCTTTTATGTGGTATTAATGATGTGGTATTGAAGTATTTTCCATTTTACCACCTCAAATACTTAAATTGAGCTTATTCACTCTATGGAGCTACCCTAGGTGAATTTTTGTGTAGAATCCAAATCTGGTCTTAAATCCATGGATTTACTTACTTAATAAAAAGTTATTCATCTTTTCTGAAATTGAAAATGATGAATTTTGGATATATGCATGACTTATGAGTTTTGCATAATTCAAAATTTCTTTTTAAGATAATTGTGGCCTATTTGGGTATGTAAAATATACCTCAAGGCTCACATTCCCTCCCACCAAAAAATAAAATTGTACTACAATTTTATTAGTGATAAAAGAATAAGGCCCCAAAGGGGGGTAATGTCCACTGTCCAACCTCTTCACATTACTCAGATCAAGTAATTTAAAGCACATTTATAGAAATATTCAGGCTTGTGGCCTTCTTTCATGTCTAAATCTTCTTAAGAGTTTATCGGAGTCAGGTATTTCTGATTCTGCCATCCATTCATCTTCATGTACTGGATTTCTATATCTGACAAGATATTCTCTTTGATTTTTACCCCTAAGTCTCCTTTCTTTAATGACTTTCTTCATCTTTTTGTCTTCATGCTGTTCCACAGGTGGTACAGTTAAAGGAGTTGGGTTTCTTAAAGGAAACAATTCTTTATCAGCTGGTTGATAAGGTTTTATCAAGCTGACTGGAAATGTGGGGTGTTTATTTTCCAATTCACCACTCAATTCCACTTGAACTGCATTGGTTCCATGTAAAGCAACAATAACAAAAGGTCCTACATAAGAATCTTTAAGTTTCTTTGGGCCTTTGATATTATTAAAATTCAAGGTTGAAACTAGAACTAAGTCCCCTACTTTGAAGTCTGGTACTTTATGACTCTTGTCCCACTTCTGTTTTGCATAATCAAAAGCATCATCCATACTCTGTTTTTCATGGTGTTTTACTTTATCTAGCATTAATTTGAAGCTGGAAGCTGTAGGATGAATGTCTATCAAGTCTTTCCTCAGTGTGTCTGCTGGGAGTCTTGGATTCCATCCTTTTTCTAACATAGCAGGAGTTTGTCCTGTGGAAGAGTGGACTGATGTCTTGTATGCCAATTCTAATGCAGGTATCAGAGTGCACCAGTCATGGGTAAAGCCATCTGAGTCTTTGAATTCTAATCCATAAGCACAAAATCTCCTGATCATGTCTTCTAAAGTTTGAATCATCCTCTCTGCTAGCCCATCTGTTTGAGGGTGATATGCTGTAGAGAATGATAACTTAGTCCCAAACAATCTATGAAGATTGGTCCAAAGTGCAGATGTGAATTTGGGATCTCTGTCACTTATGATATTCTTAAATAACCCTGTATGAGAAATAACTCTACTCCATAAAAGAAGAGCTGTATCCATAGCAGTGTCATCTTTATGACATGCTAAGAATATGGGAGTTTTGCTATATCTGTCTACAATGACTAAACAAGCATTATAACCTTTGTCACCACTTGGAGGAAGTGCTGTGACCCAATCCATGTGGACAACTTCCCAAGGGGATTTTGGTTCTTGAATATGGATCATCAATCCAAATTTCTTGCCTGTACTCCTGTTTGCTTTTTGGCATCTATCACAGGTATGGCAATACTCAATGGTTTCTTTTCTCCAAGATGGCCACCATGCACAGTTTTTTACTTTTTCAAGTGTTCTGTCTTCTGATAGGTGTCCAGAGTAAATGCTATCATGGCATTCATGAAGAATGGTATTGATAAGCAATATACTACACAGTGTCATCACACAAGAATGTTTTGTTCTATGGTAAATAATCCCATCAAACAAGTGAAATCTTCCTTCAGAATAGGAATTTTTCCAAACTTCATCTAGTGCATTAACCAAAGATGTGTCTTTGCAGTCTTTATCCAATAAAGAAGTCAAGATATGGCAATTCTTGTCTTGTTTATAAGACTCTCTGACCTCTTCAAAGAATTCAGTCCCAATATCAGTTATGTTAATTCCTTCAATTGGAATCTGTGGTTCAGCTTCCAAAGGTACATAAGCTGGGTTATCAGGAGTGTTGGCTAAAGCCCATCTACTAAGTCCATCAGCATTTTTGTGGATGTTTCCTGCTTTATGAACTATAGTCATGTTTCCTCTATATTCTTGAATGGCTATTTGCCATCTCAACATATGTCTGTTGGGAGTTTTCATGTTAAGAAGTGATTTTACGGCATTACAGTCAGTTATCACTTCAAAAACACTGCCATCAAGGTAATAGTGTAATTTCTCAAGTGCCCATACCAAACATAAGCACTCCATTTGGTTTGCACCATATCTGGCTTCTGTTGGTTTGATTTGCCTTGAGATATAACAAACTGGTCCTTCTGTAGGTTTGTCATCAATAATCTGGACTTGATGTAGGGCTGCCCCTAGTCCATCTCCACATGCATCAATGTACAATTTAAAAGGAATATTCCAGTCAGGCATGAGGAGTAAAGGTGCTTCTGTAAGGGCTTTCTTTATCTTCTCATAAGCTTTAATTCTTTCCTGTGTCATCTCAAATACAGTCTGTTGATCACAGATTCTATAGAGTGACTTGGCTAGAATTTCAAAATCTTTCAAGTGTTGCCTATAGTAACTAGCAAATCCAAGGAAAGACATCATTTCTTTTTTATTCTGGGGTATTGGCTTAAGTAACACTGCTGCTACTTTATTCTTGTCAATACCCAAGCTCAAACCAGAAACAACATGTCCTAATGCTTTGAGTTCTTCAAAACCAAAATTGCATTTCTTAAGTGAAATTTTCATGTTCACTTCTGCAACTTTATGAAGTACTCTTGCAAGTCTTTCAAGGTGCAGAGACCATGAGTCAGAACATATAATAATATCATCAATATAAATGATAAGCCATCCTTCAGACAACTCTGTGGGGAAGATGGTATTCATCATTCTTTGATAATGAGATGGAGCATTTTTAATGCCAAATGGCATTCTAAGATACTCAAAAATGCCACAGTGGGTGATAATTCTAAGTAATTTCTTAGCTTTAGGCGTCAAAACATTTTGATGAAAACCTTTCAATGCATCCATTGATGTTATATACTTGGCTTTAGACAATTGAGTCAAGGTTTCTTGAATTCTAGGGATTGGATACCTATCTGGAACTGTGTAGGTATTCAAAGCTCTAAAATCTCCAACCATTATTGACTTATCATTATGCCATGCAATAATAACAGGTGTTGTCACTTCAACTTCCTCATTATGGCCTACTTTCCTTAGCACACCAAGTTGGATCAACTCTTGGATATGTTTTTCCAAGGCCTCTCTAGCTCTGGGACTGGCTGGATAAGCTGGTCTTCTAAGTACTGGAGGATATGGTCTGTCAATATTAAGAGTAATATCAACTTCATGTCCTCTTATAGCGCCTAATGGTTCATTATCAGAGGCAAATGCATTTTTATATGTGTATAACACATTAATAAGCTCATTCCTCATCTTTGGTGACAATGATTGATTAATTTTTGCTTCAACAAGTTGATTAGTCACAAATTCATCTTTGTAAGTATCTTTGACAGAAGATACTACAGATATCTGTTTTGGCATATTGGAGAAAGCAAATTTTTGTCTCTTGTTATCTCCAATTGTGAAATATCTGTCTTTATGGTTATTTATATCAATACCATAAATATTTAAGTAATCATTTCCAAGAATGATGTGCTGAGATGTGCAATTATCCATTACTACAATCTCAGTTTTCATTCTTACACTTCCTGCTGGATGTGGGAATACAATATTAGTGTCCAATATGCCCAAGGGGTACATATTGTTACTGGCACTACTGAATTGTACACCTTCTATTGGTAATAGATGGTTTTTCCATTCAGGAAGTATAATTTGGAGATAATCTTTGCCAACACAAGTGCAAAATGCCCCTGTATCCAAATTTACTTTGGCTTCAATATCACTCATCAGAACTGATGTGATACAGGATGCTCCAGCAGTATAACCCCTTCCTCTAGCAGGTTTTGTCTTACACATTCTGGCATCTTGGATATTGATCAGGTTGCAGCAATCTTCACTGTACTGTGGCAAGTGGGTATGGACTTCTGTGACCTCAAAGAAAGCTGAAATGTTTTCAATGGGATAGTCCTCCACTGGTGTATCTTCAGAGACTGCAGAATCTTGATCAGACTCCTCTTTCTCTTCAGTACACTGAATTTATTCAATGACTTGAAATTCATTGATTTTTGTCTTTTTAGGACAAGTGTTGGCTAAGTGTGAAGTACTTCCACATTTATGACACTTCAAGACAGGTCTTTCTGGTCTTCTTTCCTCTCTAGGAATCTTTGAGACTATTTTGGACTCTATTGGGTTTTTAATCCAAGTCTTACCAATTCTTGTCCTGGTAATTATATCTTCCATAGCATTAATGTAGTCCTCTGTTGAACAAGGTTCCACACATCTGCTTTTGATAGCATGTTCCAGTTCTCCTCCACACTTTCTTAATATTTTCATATTAATCATAGTGTCAGACATATCTGGGTGTAAAGCAGATAATCTGTCTTTTTGTTTGAAGAACCAAGTAAGTGGTTTGTCTTTTTCTGAGTTAAAAATGGCACTTTCAAAAGCATTCTCCATTTTAAACCTCCAAGAATTATTGGCCCATTTGGTAATCACTTCAGATTTCCACCAAGACCAGTCATGTTTACCATGATCAATCCTCATTTTGTAATACCATTTCTTTGCAGTTCTGGTAAACAAACAGTGTAATTTTCCCACTATGATTTCATCAGGTATATTAAAGTCTTCTTGCAACATATCAATAGTTCTGATGAATTCAATATGGTTATATTCTCCTTCACCAGAGAATGTTGGCCATTCTTCTATTTTGGGAATATCTCTTGCAGAGTAGGCATTTTCTCCTAAGAATGGAGTCAAACTTTCTTTGACAGAAAGTTTTTCTTCAGTCAAAGGTGTAGAATGTCTTGGCATATGTGGTTCATGATTCTTATGAATTTGCTCCACACTTGCAATTATATCATTCTTCAATTTCTGCCTCTCACTGTCACTTTTTGCTAAATGTATAGCAAATTGATTGGTGTTCTCAACTATTTGTAAGACATGGTCTTCAAGAGTTTTAAGTCTATCATTTACTTTAAAAATGGAAGGATCCTCTGTGTCATTATTTTGACATTGGGTCTCAATTATTTCACAAGCATTGCTAATTGACTCAAGGGTGACAGTTGTCAATTGATGCCAATCAGAATGTTGCTTGTCATTTTTCTTTAAATCATTGATGTCTAATGTAATTTGCTTCAACTTTGACTCAAGTTTGCCAATTTCTACACTAATACTTCTATGTACATCATTTATTTGCGTGGAAAAGTCCTGTTCATCCTTTCCTGCTCCTTGGCTGTGAATTTCATAAGAGTTCTGGCCATATTGAAGACACTGTCCACGGCTGAAGGCTCCAATTTGGGGATCCTGTACCCTTGTGGGTAAGGTCTGTGCCAATTGGCTTTGCCTTTGCCCTTGCCTTGATGGTTCTTGGGACCTCTCTGTTTCTTTTGAGGTCCTTTGGGCTTGTCCTTGGGCGCTTCTGGAGCTGGTTTGGAGCTGGTAGATGCCACTGGTGCCTCTGTCTCCAAAGCTGGAGTCATTTCCAACTCTTTCTTCTGGTCTATGGATAAAAGACTTTGGTTCTTCAACCAATTCTTTATCTTTTTGACCTTGTCTTTGCAAGACAGGGGGCTCCATCCTCCTAAGAGTTCTATGGTCTTCTCCTGACCCAGAAAGCTCTTGATGTGTAAGTAGGAGTTCATGGCCCCCTGCCAAAGGCTTGGGCAGATTTCCCACTCCTCTTCCTTGGCTGCTCTGAACCAGTTTTTGTACTGGCATTGATATATTTCTATTGCTGCCACCTGAAAGTGGTTCAGCCCTGGAAATATTACCATAAATCAGTTCAGGCTCAGAATTTACGTCAAAATCTGTTGGTACAGACCTTGGGAATGGGGGGCAACTCTGGCATCCTCCATATGTGCTTTTCTTGTGGAAGATTTGGCACTTCTGGATTTGGTCTTGCCTCTTCCTTGTCCACATCCATCTGGTCGGACTGAATAGTTGCTTCCATTTCTGGTATGCACCATTTTCACGTCAATTTAAAGATAAAAGGTGAAAAATATAAGATAAAATACACACCTTTTGGTGGTAATTTAGCTTTTTCTGAGTTGAATAAGGTGCCTCTTTTAGCAATCTGCACCTCAATACTGTCTTCAGATTCTGGACTATTGATGTATCTTTTACTGAGTCTGTTACCAGCTGCACAGTATTTGATTAAAGACACTTAAAGAGAAAAAATATGATAAAAGAAATTATTTTTGTGTTTTAAGATATTTTTAAAAGATTTTTTATGAATTTTATTATTCTTTAATATTAAAAAATTATTCTTTTTAAAGAAAAAAATTAAAATTTAAGATTTTGAATGAAAATTAATTCAGAGTAACTCAAAGAATAATTTTATAAGTTTTTGGATGTGAAAAAGCCACGTGTAAAACAGTATAAAATTAAACCAAATTCCTCAATGAAAAAGATTTCCAAAACAATTTCAAAAATAAGAATTATTTTGACTTTAAAATGAAAGAAAAAAAAATATTCAATTAATATATTTTAGAGCTTAAAAATATATTAATTAAGGGTACAAGGTTCAAAAAACATGGCCAGGCCCCCAAATGTAAGATGTGGTAGGTATGGTGGTTTTTTAGAACACAATAATGAAGTCTAGAATATGATTAAAGCCAAGTCTATGGATAAAATCATGGCCAGGCCCCCAAATGTAAGATGTGACTATGAAACTGGTGATAATATTACTATTAATCAACAGTACTATGTCTGTTCTTATGAAATATAATAATAAAATATTATTATAACCACAATTAAATAATTAAAAAAAAATTATTTCTTTCACGTGTTAAGCACTACTAGTGATTTTAACAGTGAGCAAGTAATTGTCTACAAGAATCAATTACAAGAAGATTTTAATAATAAAAACTTCTTTATTAAAATAATAAAATTACTTGAATATATAATTATCTTTTGCAAGAATAATTATAAGGATAATTATTGAAGAAAACTATTACTAGAGAAAAACTTTAAGAATTAAGAATAAATGACTCACTAATACTCCAAAGAACTTATTGAAAGGTAAGAGTAGAGAAATTTGACGTGGAATTGTGGATTTAAGGGATCAAAAGGATTTATAACAGTATTACAACAGAATATAGTTGGATTCTATGATTTCACGTCTTTCTGGATGATTTTGAAAGATTTAAAAACACTTAAGAATAGCTTTAACTAATACTTACTTGTTGGTAATAATGATTTAATAAATTGATAAGATGATGATGAGGAAAAAACAGCAAGAAGAGGCTTCTTTTAAGTCAACAACAGCTCACAGAGGCGTGCCATGGAGCAAACTGAAAAACCAATGAGTGAGAAAACAATAATCCTTTTTGGATTAATGATTGCATCATCTGTTGTCACGTAAGATTATCATAATTACTTAATTGATGCTTTTACGTGACTACCAACCCCAATATGGTTAAGAATAAAAGGAGTAACATCTGTAAATCTTATTTTATTCTAAATCAATCATTGATTTCTCAAAGTTATCAATGTTATTGCCAATTTCATCACAGGTTGTAATTACTGTGAATTTTTGAAGATTCAGTGTTTCACGTAGAATGGTCAAAAATGGACTGTAAGTAAAACTTTTAATTTTACTAGTAAAGCCATAATTCTTTTTGTTTGTACCATAGATAATACAGTTCTTCATTGGTCCTGAAATTTTCAGGAAGATTCATTAAGAATTGTATTTTTAATGAATTTTTGAAGTTTTTACCTCATTTCTATGTAGAATTGCAAATAGCAGTATTTTGCTGGTTGCTATGAGGTAAATCAATGAATATGGATCCCAAAAGGGTTTAATTACTCTTTTAGGGTCTAGTCATGGAAATTCATCAAGAATTGACGTGGTTACAGGAGCCTAAGTAGCTTATTACCTCCTTGGCACGTCAAAATAGCAGGTTATTTGCTATTTTTCTTATAATTACAGTAGGTGTAACTTGGTAACCAAGTTCCCAAAGAGTTTTAGTTTACCAATTGGGCCAAGATGAGCCATGGATCCATGCTCTGGAGCTATCCACGCCTCTGAGGCCTCAGAAGTTGGGTACCCTGGCTCTCTTTGATGTCTTTTGTCCCCCTTGCCTAATTTTTACGTCAAAATAGTAATTTAAGCTTAAAGTGAGATATCCACTATGGGTGTACTAAAAGTCCATGTAAGAATACCATAATATTAAGTGCTCAAAACATGCATAACACTATTCTTAGTGTTTATATAACATGGGATTTCTCACTTTCCCATTATTTTGGCTAAAAATCAAGAAAAACAAAAATTTTCACGGATCTTTTATGTGGTATTAATGATGTGGTATTGAAGTATTTTCCATTTTACCACCTCAAATACTTAAATTGAGCTTATTCACTCTATGGAGCTACCCTAGGTGAATTTTTGTGTAGAATCCAAATCTGGTCTTAAATCCATGGATTTACTTACTCAATAAAAAGTTATTCATCTTTTCTGAAATTGAAAATGATGAATTTTGGATATATGCATGACTTATGAGTTTTGCATAATTCAAAATTTCTTTTTAAGATAATTGTGGCCTATTTGGGTATGTAAAATATACCTCAAGGCTCACAACAACAATGGGGCAGTTTACACTAATTATTAAACATAGTCAAGAATTAGCTGAGGAAAGCGATAGACAATTAATGGAGAGAGAAGTAGTCAGACCAATTGATCAAGAGGGTACCAATCAAGAAGTGACCATTTCAATGTGGCAGTACTTTGAATTTTGGCAAGGGCCAGTGGGGTTGACCCCGGAAATTTACAAAGTTTGTAACCGGAATTTATGCAGATCAAGACATTCATAATTGGGATTTTTATTATGTTTATTGAGATTCAATATGAAGTTTGTTTTATATTTACTTGAAGATTAAGGAATTAATACACCCAAAAGACACAGATCTTTTAAAAACTTAAAAAGTGTAGATAATTAATTTAAATGAAATAACTTATCAATTATCTAGATTCACATTATTATCAGTGAAACCTCTGGTGAGGTCATATGAAAATAAAAACTGCATTGTCATGATTAAATTACCATTGCCAAATATGAATTTAAGCCTCAATAGTGTATATTGAAATGAATAAACAGTGTATTTCAACCTCTATTGATAAATATCCAAGGACAGGAACTTCCAATGGGGGCCAGAGCATGTGAATTTCAATTTGAAGAAAGCTTAAAGTTATAAATAAACATCTGATGTCTTGTAATATTTGGTGCTTAATTGCTTTCAATAGTTCTCACAAGCCCTAGAGACTCTCCTCATTATCCAAGTTTTATAATTTGTCAAAGAGTAATTAATTTATAAAATTGAAAATTAAATTCTCTAATAAAACAACCAATGAGTAAAGTGTAAGAAAATTGACTCAATAAACTTAATAATTGTGTAGAGAAATTTAAGAAGAACAAAAAAATCTTCGAAAATTGCAGTAAAAAGGATTTGAATTAATGGTGAAAGAATTCAAAAACAAAAGAAGCTTAAAGTCCACAATGGAAGAACAGTATCAAACTGAATTTAATACCTTAAAACAAAGAGGTGAAGAGCTACTTTCCAAGGGTTAGTCAAGATTTTTTTTCATTGGAAATGCTGACAAAATCATTTGTTATGGTTGCAAATCAATAATTAATACCCTTAATAATCTAAATAACAATAGTTTCAAATCAATTGAGAAAAGTAAATTCTACTAATAGCTTAATTCTCAAATTAAACTGATTGAGTGACATTTTTTTCCATCCTTCAAAAATAAAAAAAATTCCCCCTAAGCAATCTTCTGACTTTAGTTATTACTTCTCAATCATATAGTTTTCTTGTAAATAATATTTCTAGTAACAATTATGCAAAATATTAACTTTACAGTAAATCTCCCTCATTTTGATTATTCCATGAATCCAAATAGCTCCCACCATTATTATGTAAGATATTATGTAATATAATATATACTCTGGTCACTTTACCTGTACATAGAGGCACTATTGACTGTGGATTAAGTGAAAAATATTGTTTAAGAAACCAAATGTTTGCTCAACAAATATTCTATGGAGGAAATTCTGTTTTATTAAGCTTTATCTCTTTACAGTTTCATTCAGTTATGAAATTTAATCACTCACCTAGTTGACGAATGAATGCTATTCAAACTCACATGCTCTTAATCATGAGTATTTTGCAAATTTGTAAGTATTGGTACCCTGAATGAATATCCTGAGTCAAAAATAAGAAAGCCATTGGGTTGAAAAAAAAATTCATTCAAAAAATCCTTTCCAATTTGGGATTTACAAAAAACCCAGCTTTCATTCATTGAGACAGGCAATACTGGATATCACCACACAAAACCATATTTGTAATTTTCTTATTCATTCAAAAGATAAATTTAGTTTGTCAGGCTGAGTCTATTATGAAGTGGTAATAAATCTACTCACAGCTTTAAATCTGACTGTGACACAGATTATTAAGATTGAAAAAAGGTTTTCAATTGATGGTATAAGGGCTTTACTATGGGAATAGTGTTGGTGAGGGCTGTTCAAAGCCCTGGGTGCAGTCTTACCAGTTGAGTTACTATAATAACAACTAAAATACAATAAGATTAAGGTATACCTGATTATTTTCCAAGAGTATAGCGTTTTTTGACAGTTGTACTACATAGGAATTCAAGATCAGGATGGGGATTCCTTTTCTGAAATAGAAAAGGCCTCCTTTTATCCTGAATTGGGGTGGTAAGGTCTTCTAGACCATCCACATAAAGGAATTGAATATTTTCACTTCAGAGTGCTTGCTTTTTGGTTGAACAAGGCCTTTATGCTCTGTATTGGGCAGCTTTCCCCAATACAGGGTGAAAATTTTCATCTGGGGACCACACAGCCCTCTTCTGATATGTATGATGCATAGAAGGCTATACAGAACCTGTATAGGACCCCAGTATTAAATGAGATATGAGGTATTTCAGTATCAACAAGCTTCTTTGTCTGTTTGACAGCTCATAATAATAGCTATGGGATAGTATCCCCAAGTAAAGGTGTTGTAAGGTTTGACTATGAAACAATAAGTAAGAATTACTAATATTTTACTTATTGTACTATGAATGTCCTTATAAATGAAATAAATAAGATAAAAATAATTATTATAATTATGGCGTAAAAATAATTATATTATCAATTAAATATGATTATATAATTTATATTATACAATATAATATAATAAAATAAATATATTAATATAAAATAATTAATATATTTAATGGCACTTTATTATTGTTACAAACAAATAATAAAGGCGTAAAAAATTGTTTTTTATTAAGAAAGAACAATTAATAACAATAATATTACCAATATTAAAGTTATAAATTAACATAAATACTATTTATATTAATTAAAGAATTATTAAAGTAATAATAAAGAGAAAATAACCTACTTTTAATACTTAATATAATAATTTTGAAATATTTTACGCCAAATAATGTAAATACAACTTATCCAAATTGTATTTACAATCAAAAATAGAGAAAATTACAAATATTCTTGATTTTTACGTGGAAATGAGATTTTAGAGAGATTTTTAGCAAAAACAATTAAATAAATAATTTAATCACGTCAAAATTGATGATTATAATAAGATGATCTTTGCTCTTTAATAATATAAAAGATTTATATATAAAGAATAAAGATATTACCTTTTAATTTAATTTATTTAATGTTTTTGATGCATCTGAGGGGAAAACAGAGTAAAAACAGCTCTATTTATAGTAAATACCTCCCTCCTAGAGTCCAACAGGCTTCTAGTAGACGTGTACTGATCATATCCACTGGAATCAATCAATATTTTAAGGTTTGGTGATGATTACATCATGATCAAAGCATATTACATCATTATTACGCCATTATTTAGAGCTATCACTATAACTCTAAGTTTGATGATGTCAAAGGCTTGGCAGAACCCCAAAATTCGTGGATATTATTAGTTTTAATCATAAACTAATAGTAGTAACCGATTTTATCACTCATATTACTGTGAAACTTAATTTAAGGTTACAGTGAGTGATTATAAATGATCAAATTAAGCTCAAACTTTGATCCTTAATAACTTTTAAGATTTACACGCTAAAGAAATTCAGAGAGTGAATTCTAATAACTTGGCATAACCTTATCATGCTGCCAGGAGAATTTCATTACATCATCAAAACTCTATTTTTGATGATTTTTCTTGTAACTCATCTGTTCTGTCGAAATTTAATATTTTAAACTTCATACTATGATTTCCAGGGGTTATACCTTGAATATTATAGTAAAAAATACATCATTCTTCACGAATGAGCTAGTAGGAACCAACTGTCTACTTTTTTTTAAGTTTGGACCACTTTCACAACAAAGTGGTCAACAGCTCTGTTGATTTTAATCAATAATTCCTTACAGGTTTCAACCTTGTTTATAACTTGTGAAATAAACTTCATTTCTGTATTCCTACAGTAATTACATGATGACTTTCTTTTTTGGTTCATTACTCTATCATGCATATTTCAAGAGATATTAGCTAAAATCCTTGAATATATGCGTTGACAAAAAAAGTGCATATATTCAGGTTAATTCCTTAAGTATTGATTTTGAAGCTTAGCTTCTTTATAGTTTTATATGTGGATTTTTATGGAGGATTCAATGGTACCATTTATTTTACATGATGTTTCATTGGTCTTTGAAATAAATAAGTATTAGTGGTTTTTATAAGGTATTATTACTTATAACTTATTAAATATTGATTTTACAGATATGCCATAAAAATGGAATATGTGTATTTTACCATGGGGAGTCCAATGGTATAATTTATTTTACATGTTTATTCATTGGTTTTTAAGTTGAACCAAGTTTTATGCCAATTTATGGTGTTTTTGTAGCTTTAAGGTAATTATTTTTAATGTATAATTATATTAAATATTTCTTGTGACCTTTTTTGGGTATGTGGTCATATCTCAAAGGTTCACATTCCCTATCACCAAAAAATATTGTACCACAATCTGATATGTGTAATTAGGGTATCATCCACTGTCCTACCTCTTCAATAGAGTTTGTTAGTCTTGAAGCTCAATAATGCTTAACCTTTCTATATTTCAGGCTTTCTTTAATGTCTGAACCTTCTTAGTAGTTTATCAGCATTTGTTATATCTTTCTCAAGTAGCCATTTATCTTCTTGAGATAAATTTCTATACCTTACAAGGTATTCTCTTTCTTTTTTGTTTCTTGTCCTTCTTTCTTTAAGGACTTTTACTATTTTCTTTTCCTCTCCTTCTTCTAAGGGGGGAATTTCAAGTGGGGGTTTCTTTCTTAGTGAAAATAACTCCTTGTCACTTGAACTGTAAGGTTTTATCAGACTTACAGGGAAAGCTGGGTGTTTGTTCATTAGTTCACCTGTGAGCTACAATTGCACAGCATTGGGTCCATGAAGTGCTTTTATCATAAATGGTCCTGCAAAGGAATCTTTTAATTTCTTTGGGCCTTTTATTTTATTGAAATTAAGTGTTGATACTAGGACCAAGTCTCCTATTTTGAAATCAGGTGGCTTATGACTTTTATCCCATCTTTCTTTTGCATATTTGAAAGAGTCTTGCATACATCTGTTTGAATGGTGTCTTGCCTTGTCAAGCATTATCTTAAAACTGCTTGCTGTTGGATGTATATCCACTAAGTCTTTTTTGAGGGTATCATAAGGAAGTCTTGGATTCCAACCTTTTTCTAGCATTGCTGGTGTTTTTCTAGTAGAAGAATTGATTGATGTTTTATATGCCAGTTCAAGAGCTGGTATTAGTGTACACCAATCATGGGTGAAACCATCAGAATCTTTGAATTCTAGCCCATAAGCACAGAATCTTCTGATCATATCCTCTAAGGTATGTATCATTCTTTCTGCTAAACCATCAGTTTGAGGATGGTAAGCTGTTAAGAATAATAGCTTTGTTCCAAACAAGTTGTGGAGACTTGTCCATAATGCTGAAGTGAACTTTGGGTCTCTGTCACTTATAATATTCTGGAATAAGCCTGTATGGCTAATAACTTTATTCCATATCATTATGGCTGTGTCCATAGCTGTGGCATCTTTATGACATGGTAGGAACATGGGAGTTTTGCTATACCTGTCAACCAATACTAGGCATGCATTATAGCTTCTGTCTCCTCCTGGAGGTAATGCTGTTACCCAATCCATATGAGCTATTTCCCAAGGGGATTATGGTTCTTGGATTTGGATCATCATTCCAAATTTCTTTCCTGTGGCTCTGTTGGCTTTTTGACATCTGTCACAGGTTTGGCAGTATTCTATAACATTTTTCTTCCAATTTGGCCACCAAGAGCAGGTTTTCACCCTCTCTAGTGTTCTGCCTTTTGAAAGGTGTCCAGCTGCAACACTATCATGACACTCATGTAAAATAGTGTTTATCAGGGTTCTATATGTTAAGGCCATAACACATGTGTGTTTTGTTCTATGGTAAAGGATTCCATCAAGGAGGTGGAATCTTCCTTCATCATATACCTTTTTCCATGTTTCATCTAGTTTAGATGAAAGTGATGGGTCGTTGCAGTCTTTCATTAGGAGTTGACTGGAGATATGGAAATTATTTTCTATCTTATAGCTTTCTTTAACTTGGTTAAATAATTCTGTGCCAATGTCTGTAACACATATTCCTTCTATATGGTATTCTTCCTGTGGTACCCATGCTGAATTGTCAGGGGTATTTGCTAGAGCCCATCTGCTAAGACCATCTGCATTTTGATGAATATTACCAGATTTATGAACAATAGTAATATTTCCTCTATATCCTTGGATAGCAATTTGCCATCTCAGCATATGTCTATTTGGAGTTTTCATATTTAATAGAGATTTTACAGCATTACAGTCTGTAATCACATCAAATACTGTTCCATCCAAGTAGTAATGTAATTTTTCTAAAGCCCACACTAAGCAGAGGCATTCCATTTGGCTTGCTCCATATCTTGCTTCTGTTGGCTTTATCTGTCTTGAAATAAAACAACTTGGTCCTTCCACTGGTTTATCATTGATAATTTGTGTCTGGTGTAGTGCAGCACCCAGTCCTTCTCCACAAGCATCAATGTAAAGTTTGAAGGGTAGTTTCCACTCTGGCATTAGAAGAAATGGGGCATTTGTTAAGGAATTTTTCAATTCTTCATATGCCTTTACTCATTCTTCTGTCATTTCATAGACTGTTTGTTGGTCACATAGCTTATACAAGGATTTAGCAATTTTTTCAAAGTCCTTTATATGCTGTCTATAGTAACCAGCAAATCCTAGAAATGATTGCATTTATTTTTTGGTTTGAGGCATTGGCTTAAGTAGTACTGCTGCTACTTTATTCTTGTCTATTCCTAGACTAAGTCCAGATACAACATGTCCTAGTGCTTTTAATTCACTGTATGCAAAATGACACTTTTTCAAGGAAATTTTCATATTTACTTGGACTATTTTTTGTAGTACCCTTTCCAGTCTTGTAAGGTGATTTTCCCAAGTTTCTGAGCAAACTATGATATCATCAATATAGATAATTAACCATCCTTCTGATAATTCTTCAGGAAATATGGTATTCATCATTCTTTGATAATGGGAAGGTGCATTTTTTATGCCAAATGGCATTCTTAAGTATTCAAAAATTCCACATTGGACTATTATCCTCAGTAGTTTTTTGGCATTGTCTGTTAAGAAATTTTGATGAAAACCCTTCAAGGCATCCATGGCTGTGATGAACTTAGCTTGTGACAATTGTGTCAATGTCTCATGGATCCTGGGTATTGGATACCTGTCTGTAATGGTATAGGTGTTTAGGGCTCTGATGTCTCCTACCATCCTTGATTTTCCATTATGCCAAGTTATAATGACAGGTGTAGTGACTTCTACCTGTTCATTATGTCCTACCTTTCTTAATACTCCAAGGTCCATTAATTCTTTAATGTGTACCTCTAAGGCTTCTCTAGCCCTTGGACTAGCTGGGTAAGCAGGTCTCCTTAGTAAAGGTGGGTAAGGTTTTTCCATATTAAGAATTATATTCACTTCATGTCCAATTATGGCACCTAGTGGCTCTTTGTCAGTTGCAAAGGCATTTTTGTGCTTAAACAAGAGGTCAATCAATTTTTCTTTCATTTTTTCTGTTAATTCTTGATTGAATTCTGCCTCTTTAAGTTGTTCAGATATAAAAAGTTCCTTTTCTGGAATTTTTTCTTCATTTTTAATAACTGTGATTTGTTTTTTGTTATTTAAGAAGCCAAAATTTTGTCTTTTGTTATCCCCTATGGTAAAATATCTATCCTTTTGGTTAGAGATATCTATACCATAAATTGATAAGTAGTCATTCCCAAGTATGAAGTGATTACTAGTACAGTTGTCCATTACTACAAACTCTATTTTGATTCTGACACATTGTGAGGGATGAGGAAAAATTAGTATTAAATCAATTATTCCAAGGGGCTTCATGCTCTCACTTGCACTACTAAATTTGACACCTTGTATTGGCATAGGTTTTTCTTGCCAGTCTGGGACAATGCTTTTTAAATAACCTTTACCAACACAGGTACAATATGCTCCTGTATCTAAGTTAACTTTTCCTTATTGGTTATCAACCATAACCATACTTATACTTGATTTTCCAGCTGTATATCCCATTCCTCTTGCAGGTTTGGTTCTATACATTTTGGCATCTTGTATATCTGTCAGGTTTGTGTCAGATGTCCCAACTTGTGGTAAGTTTGAGTTAACATCCAGTACTTCATAAATTATATCAATATTATTAATTTGTGCATTAATTATGTTGATTTCATCACTTTCAGAGCTTTATGATTCTTCTGTCTCTTTTTCAGAGTCAGATTCCTCCTCTTTCTCATTGTGGTTTTCTGTTTCCACAATTTCATTAATCTTTGCCTTTTTGAGGAAATTATTGGCTAAATGTCCAACACCTCCACATTTATGGAATTTTCTTTGCTCATTATTGCTGGATGTATTGGGCTTGAAAGATTCTTTTGATTTATCTTTTTTGATAAATGGTTTATTTGGACTTTTAATGTCCAATTTCTTCCAAGTCCTGCCAATTTTTGTTCTTGTCACTATGTCTTCTAGTGCATTGATATACTCTTCTGTGGAGCATGGTTCTATACACCTGCTTCTTAGGGCATGTTCTAGCTCTCCTCCACATTTTTTAAGTATTTTCATGTGCACCATTTTCTCTGACATTTCTGGGTACAATGCATTCAGTCTTTCAACTTGTTTTAAGAACCAAGTTAAAGGTCTGTCTTTGTCTGGGTCAAAGAAAGAATTTTCAAATGCATTTTCTATCTTGTACCTCCAGGCATCATTAGCCCACTTGGTTATTATTTCTTGTTTCCACCAAGACCAGGTATTTTTGCCATTTGTTTGCCTTATGCCATAATACCATCTTTTTGCAGATTTCTCAAACAATGAATGTAATCTTGCAGTGATTAATTCATCTGGTATGGCATAATCTTCTTGTAGCATTTCAATTGTTTTGATAAATGACATGTGGTCATATTCACCTTCTCCTGTGAATGTTGGCCATTATTTCAATTGAGGTGCTTCCTTCATTAAGAATTGGTTATTGTCTTGGTGACTCAAGTCTGTTATGAATGGGTTTGTTAATTCCTCTTTAGGTTTAACAGGGCTTCTTATGTGAGACAATGGTGTTGATAGCTGTGGCATATTTAAGCTAGACTAATTAATTTTATCCATTTTTTCATTAATAAGCCTTATTTTATTTTGAATGTCATCTTTCAGATGCATTCTTGCTTCATCACTTTTTTCCACATGGTCCAAAAGTAATCTTTGGTGTTATGAAGTCTTTTCTTCAAATTTTTCTACAGAAATGCTTAATTTGTTTAATTTTTCTGTAAGATTATCAATACTTACGTCATAATTGATTTTCAAAGTTTTTTCTTTGATATCACTTATGTATTTGTACAACTCTTGTTGTCCTTGTATTAATTTCTGAGTATTGTCAATTAATACTTTTGGCTTATTATTTTCAATCATAAATTCTATGTTATCAATTTCTTTCTTATTTTGTACAACAAGTTGTGTTAAAGATGATAAGCTATTATTTATTTCTTGGAAAGATAATAAACTATTTTTTATTTCTTTAAGAGGTAAAATACTATTTTTAAGCTCTGTTAAAGTATTTACAACATCAGAAGACAAAGTTATTTCTTTGGGAAATGGGGTTGTCTCATTCTTTGTTCCTCTTTGTCTTTGAATTCCATCAAAGCTCTGGCCATGTTGAAGACATTGTCCATGGCATCTTTTTGGATTTTGGGGATCCTGTAGCTTGGGGTATATGGTTTTCTCCAATTCTTTTTCTTTTTCTTCTTCCCTTCTTGGGGAAGTGGGTTGACTTGGGGCTTGCTGGTAGAAGCTACTGGGGCTTCTTCCTTGGTTTCCTCCTTCTTTTTGGAATGGTACTCCTTGATCTTTTTGATTTGAGGTTTGGATGATAGTGGATTCCATCCATTGGAGTATCTCACTATTTCCTCCTCTTTGAGGAGCTTTTTCAAGATTTGCCAGGAGTTCATCACTCCTTGGTGTATTTGGGGCAACATTTCCCAATCTTTTTCCTTGTACACTGTGTAGTACTGTTTGTACTGGCTCATGTAAATGTCTATTTGAGCCTTCTGAATGTGATTTGTACCTGTTTGAGTCACTCACACTTAGTTCCAATTCAGGTTCAGATATAATGGGCATTTCTGGGACTTGCCTTTGGGATAAGGCACTTCCTTGTGTGGATTCTGTTCCACTGGGGATATTTCCCTTCCTTTTCCTTTTGAGGAATCAATTCTACCTCTGAGTCCAGCTCCATCTGATTGGATGGAGTATTGGGAGCCTCTTCTGGTAGTCATATTATAAGAAAAATAAGAAATAAGAGGATTTCAGAACAGGAATTCTTCTTATGGCAATTTATAAATGAGGTACTCACCTTCAGAGTCCTGAAGAGTGGGTCCTGGAAAGTCCAATTTCTTGGCTTTCTTTCTTTTAGTGATTATTGGTGTTGGAGAACTTTGGCAAGTTTCTTCCACCAATATTTCAACAGTGGTTTGGTTGTCCTCTGTTGGATTGTCTTGAAACACTAAAAAAGACAAATAAATATAAGTATTTTATATAAAAGTGTTATTTTTGGTGAGATATGCCAATTTTCCACGTAAAAATTGCTTTTATATCTTTTTTTAAAAAGTGAAAATAAATAAAGAAATGAAATTAAAATGAATAAAAAATAACTTTTTTTATTGGTTTTTAATATTTTTATTTTTAAAGAATAAAATAAAATGAATATGATTCTTTTATAGAATTATTTTTAATTTATAAAATATCTTTTTTAATCACTAGAGTCACTCAAAGACAGTTTTTGCAAGTCTAAGGATGTGAAAAACCATGTGTAAGACAGTACAATTGCTTTCCAAATGCCTCAATACCTCTTAAAATCAATAAATATAAAATTATTATATAATTTTATGATTATAAGTATAATTTATTATTGGATAAGCCCAATCAGAATCTTTTTAAAGGTCTTTTCAAGTAAGTATCACAGCCAGGCCCCCAAATGTAAGGTTTGACTATGAAACAATAAGTAAAAATCACTAATATTTTACTTATTGGACTATGAATGTCCTTATAAATGAAATAAATAAGATAAAAATAATTATAATAATAAAGAATTATTATAATTATGGTGTAAAAATAATTATATTATCAATTAAATATGATAATATAATAAAATAAATATATTAATATAAAATAATTAATATATTTAATGGAACTTTATTATTGTTACAAACAAATAATAAAGGCATAAAAAATTGTTTTTATTAATAAAAAACAATTAATAACAATAATATTACCAATATTAAAGTTATAAATTAATATAAATACTATTTATATTAATTAAAGAATTATTAGAGTAATAATAAAGAGAAAATTATTATAATAAGAGAAAATAACCTACTTTTAATACTTAATATAGTAATTTTGAAATATTTTATGCCAAATAATGTAAATACAACTTATCCAAATTGTATTTACAATACAAAATAGAGAAAATTACAAATATTCTTGATTTTTACGTGGAAATGAGATTTTAGAAAGGTTTTTAGCAAAAAAAATTAAATAAATGATTTAATCACATCAAAATTGATGATTATAATAATATGATCTTTGGTATTTAATAATATAAAAGATCTATATATAAAGAATAAAGATATCACCTTTTAATTTAATTGATTTAATGTTTTTGATGCGTCTGAGGGGAAAACAGAGTAAAAACAGTTCTATTTATAGTAAATACCTCCCTCCTAGAGTCCAACAGGCTTCTAGTAGACGTGTACTGATCATATCCACTGGAATTGACCAATAGTTTAAGGTTTGGTGATGATTACACCATGATCAAACCATATTACATCATTATTATGCCATTATTTAGAGTTATCACTATAACTCTAAGTTTGATGACGTCAAAGGCTTGGCAGAACCCCAAAACTCTTGGATTTTATTAGCTTTAATCATAAACTAATAGTATTCACCAATTTTATCACTCATATGACTGTTAAACTTAATTTAAGGTTACAGTGAGTGATTATAAATGATCAAATTAAGCTCAAACTTTGATCCTTAATAACTTTTAAGATTTAAGCGCTACAGAAATTCAGAGAGTGAATTCTGATAGCTTGGCATAACCTTATTATGCTTCCAAGAGCATTTCATTACATCATCAAAACTCCATTTTTGATGATTTTTCTTGTAACTCATCTTTTCTGTTGAAATTTAATATTTTAAACTTCAAACTATGATTTCAAGGGGTTATACCTTGTATATTATAGTAAAAAATACATCATTCTTAACGAATGAGCTAGTAGAATCCAACTGTCTACTTTTTTTAAGTTTGGATCACTTTCACAACAAAGTGGTCAACAGCTCTGTTAATTTTAATCAATAATTCCTTACAGGTTTCAACCTTGTTTATAGCTTGTGAAATAAACTTCATTTCTGTATTCCTACAGTAATTACGCAATGACTTTATTTTTGGTTCATCACTCTATCATGCATATTTCAAGAGATATTAGCTAAAATCCTTGAATATATGCGTTGACCAAAAAAGTGCATATATTCAGGTTAATTCCTTAAGTATTGATTTTGAAGCTTAGCTTCTTAATAGCTTTATATGTGGATTTTTATGGAGAATCCAGTGGTTTAATTTATTTCACATATTGTTTCATTGGTCTTTGAAATAAATAAGGATTAGTGTTTTTTATAAGGTATTATTACTTATAACTTATTAAATATTGATTTTACAGATATGCCATAAAAATGGTATATGTGTATTTTACCATGGGGAATCCAATGGTATAATTTATTCCACATTTTTATTCATTGGTGTTTAAGTTAAACCAAGTTTTATGCCAATTTATGGTATTTTTGTAGTTTTATAGTAATTATTTTCAATGTATAATTGTATTAAATATTTCTTGTGACCTTTTTTGGTTATGTGGTCATATCTCAAAGGTTCACAGGTGTATTGGCCAATCTGTGGGATTTTAACCTCAAAACTGCTATACATATGTTGGTTTTTTAAGATATTGAGCTCAAAGCTGGTTCATTGTAAATCCCTGGATGAGATCTACACAAAGGTACCTCATTTGGTATGGGTAACATTGAATATGGAATAGTTATTCCATGTTCAAATTTTGTTATCCAGATATATTATCTTCTCAAAATCTGTATGGAACTTGTTTTCCCCATAAATTTTGTTCCAGATGAGATATGGGGGAATGGATGGCAACTTCAGATAGCCCTGATCGTGCTCTTTCAAAAATTGCCCCACTTTAGGTATCTCACACTAAAACTGTAGAAGTTAGATGAGAGGTTAATATTTTATTCACCCTTATTTGACCTTATTTTGGCCATAACTGCTGTAGTTTTAGTACTAGCTCAATTTTTCTAGTACCATTGGATAGACCTTAATTAGAGCTTCAATTTAATACCCATTTCCTGGTGTTAAGCCTCTTTCTCTGGATTTCAGATGAGAGGTGAAAATCAACTTTATGTTCAGCAACTTCTTTGAGCAAGAATAAGTTTGTTATTATTTGTCCTATTATGATGGGACTTGTACATTTGGAAACAGGTGAGTTTCCTCTTTCTTTATTTGCCTTTTGAGCTGATTTGGCTCAGCACCATGTTTTGGTGGTATTTTGCTCTACCATTTGTTTATGGTATATGGCTGTCATGATTGTGCTCTGGTTTTGACTCATAGGGTGACATACCCTCCCCCCAAAGAAAGGCTCATCATTGATGAGAATGTTCAGCCCTCATAGAGGCTCTTAATTTTCTCAGGTGAATGTTACCATCTGGTATGGAATCCTCTGCCAACCATTTATCCTTATGTGCTGTTTGGTTATTGAATCTGACCAAATATTGTCTCTGGTCTTTACCATTCCGTCTGATCTTTTATCAGGGCCAGGGGAGTCTTATACCTCCACTATTTCTTGTGGGGTATTGGTCTTGCTCCTGGAGGGGAGCTTATCCTCTCCTGTCTGGAAGTAGGGTTTGACCAAACTCACTGTGAATACTGGGTGTTTCCTAGAGAATTCTTCTGTAAGTATAATCTCCACTGCATTTTCCCTATCAATTTGATGATAGTGAAGAGTCTCACAAATGAGTCTCTCATTTTCTTTGGTCCCTTGAGATCAGTGAAGTTGAGTGTAGATACTAACACTTGGTCCCCTTCTTTGAAGTCTGGTTACATGTGTGTTTTGTCATACCTCCGTTTGTTGTACTCTTTGGACTCAGCTATTCACTTAGCAGCTGTATCACATTCCCTCTTCCACATTCCATGGAAGTATTTGGATGTGGGGTGGATAGTCAGCAGACTTTCCTTCAAGTGATCCACAGGCAATAGGGGGTTCCACCCTTTTTCTACCAGTGAGGGTAATTTCCCTGTGGTAGAGTGCTAGCTGGTGTTGTAAGCCAGTTGAACTTCTGGTATAAGTGTGACCCAGTCATGGGTATATCATTCATAGTCTTTATATTCCATGCCATATGCACAGAATCTTCTGATGATGTCCTTCATTGTCTGGATCATCATTTCATCTAAAACATTTTTCTATGCATGATAAGCTGTAGAAAATGCAAGTTTTGTTCCAAGCATGTCCTAGAGGGCGTTTCAAAATTCTGATGTGGATTTTGGGTCCCTATCACTAATAATGATCTTAGGGGTTCCGCATGTGGATATGCTGTTATTCCAGAATAACAAGGCTGTATCCATAGCTGTGTCTTCGTTGTGACATGGTAGGCACCATACACTTTTACTATACCTATCAACTATGACTAGAAAAGCATTGAAGTTTTCCTTACCTCCTGGGACTATTCCTATGACCCAGTCCATGTTGATGGTTCCCCATGGGTGTTTGAGTTCTTTTATATGTTTAAGTATCCCATATCTCTTCCTGTTTTTTCTGTTTGCCTTCTAGAATCTCTCAAAAGTTTTGATGTATTCACTCAACTCTTGTTCCCATTGGGGCCACCAAGCTGTGATTGTTACACTCTCTTTGGTCCTGTCTTCACTCATGTGTCCCATATAGGGGCAGTCATGGCATTCTTGCAGGATAAGGAATATGTGGTCTCTATCTATCACTGTGAGAGAGCTAGTATTATTCTCTTTGTGATAGAGTAGTCCATCTATAAAGAAAAATTTATTATCCTTATAGTCCCTCAACCAGGGATCCTCTAACTGGAATTCCAGTTCTGGGCTCCTGTACTTCTGTTGAAGGAGCTGTAACAATATGCTACACTGTTTGTGCTTGGAATAAATTTTAGTGACCGAACTGAAAAATTCATTATGCAGGTCTGATGAGCTTATTCCAAATATGAAAGTTTCTGTCCCTTCTGGTTTGGTGTTATCACTGTCTGAGGTACCAAATTCTGGTGCCCATTCAGAAAATTTGAAGTTCTTTCTCCTGTCTATTTCCATGAAGTGGATAGGAATTTTTGAAGTTACTTCAGGGTCATAAGCTGGGTCTCTTTTGAAATTATCCAGTGGCAATATTCTGAGGCCATCTGCATTGGTGTAGCTCTTGACTTCTTTTTATATTATGGACATGCTACCTCTATACTCTTGGATGGCTATTTGCCACCTCAAAATGTGTCTAGTTTTATTCTTCATGTTAAGTAAATACTTAAAGGCTGTGCAGATTTTGTAGATTTCAAATACTGCACCCTCCAAGTAATAATGGAGTTTTTCTAGAGCCCAGACTAAACATAAGTATTCAGTATGAGTGGCTCCATACCTTGCCTCTTAATCTTTCAATTGCCTGGAGATGTAGCATATTACTCCCTCCCTTGGTTCACCATCCACAATTTTTCTTTGGTGAAGGGCTTCTCCTAGGCCTTGACTACAATCTGCATCTATATATAGCTTTAATGGTAGCTCAAAGCTGGGTAATATGAGGACAATTTCCTTAGTGAGTTTATATTTAATCCTATCATATGCCTCCCTCCTTTCCTTGGTAATTTCAAAACCTACATCTCTTGAAAATGACTTTTATAGACTACTAGTTATGTGGGAAAAGTTTTTGTTGTGGTTTCTGTAGTAGCTAGAAAACCCAAGGAAAGATTGAATCTCTTTGATTTTCTTTGGTACTGGTTTCTTCAGTACTGCTGCTACTTTGTTCTGATCTATTGCCCGACTGAGGCCTGAGACTTTATGTCCTAGTGCCAATAGTCCTTGTTTGCCAAAAATACACTTCTTAAGTGAAATTTTCAGATTAATGGGTGTACATTTACTAAGGACTCTGTTGATGTACTGCACATGGTATTGCCATGTGTTTGAGTATATAATGATATCATCAATATATACCACCATACATCCTTCCAATATTTCTTCCTGAAATATTGTGGCCATCATCTGTTGGAAATGGGCTGAGGCATTTTTGATGCCAAATGGCATTCTATTGTACTCATATATTCCCATATGAAATATAATCCTGTGTAGCTTCATGGAGTTTGGCTTAACTCAATTCTGGTGAAAGCCTTTCATACAATCCATCTTGTTTATGTATTTGGCTTTTTCCCGCTTGTCTAGGGAATGAGGTATCCTTGTTATAGGGTACCTATCAGCTTTTGGGTAGCTATTCAGGGCTCTGAAATCTCCACACAACCTGTATTTGCCATCATGCCAGGTGATAAGGACCGCAGTGGTGATTTTCACTATTTCAGTGTCCTATATTCCTGAAAAAATCCATATATAGGGGTTCATTGATGTGTTTTTCAATTTATTTCCTAGTTTCCAGGCTTGCTCAATATGGAGATCTTCTGAGCATGGGTGGATAAGGTATTTTCACATCCAGATATATTTCTATTTCATGGCCTCAGATAATTCCCAGAGGTTCTTCACCAATGGCAAAGGCTAGTCTATTTTTCCCCAGTATTTTCAGTAAACTAAGCTTTTGTTTACTGGTGAGGTTAGCACTGAATTGACCCTCCTTGAATTCATTTAGAAATTCTTCTAGAGGTTCTTGGTTAGACATATGGTATATATCAAGTGAAAATTTCTTTTCCTTGTTTTTACCTACAGTAATGTTCCCATTTTTACTATTGTAACTTTCAATGCCATACATCCTTTTGTAGTCTGCTCCTAGTAAGAATCCCTGGATGTGAGCATCTTCAAACATGACAAACTTGGGGTTGATTCTGATATTACCTTTTGTATGGGGTATGATTATCTCTTTGATAATACTCCCAATGGATTTCATCTCCCCTGATACAATCTTAAAGTCCTTTGCCTTGGTTGGCAAGAGTTGCTTCTCTCAATTTGGGAAGTGGTATGCCATTCCTCTAGCTGATGTGACTTGTAAGGTCTGTGCATCTTGTGCATTTTTACACAAGTTTTTGTTTGCAGTATCTTGTGGCAATCCTGCTTTAAACTGTAAATCCTGGATTTCTATTTGTTCTTCCTCTTTTGGGTCTTGGTCATCATTAGATTGTTATCTGATGGCATCACCCATAGAGTCTGATTCAGAATCCTCTGTTGGGGATTCTTCCTCTGGTACTTGTTAAATAGCATAGACTTTTTTCTTTTCCTTTGGACAGTTGTTAGCATAGTGGTCTGGTGACCCACAATTGTGACAAGAGTTCTTCTTCTTGGTAACTTCTGCAATTCTTTCTTTGGGTTAATCTTTGATGTCCACCCTGAAAGGTTGTTTCTCTTTCAAACTACTGCTTTTGTATGGGGAATTTTTCCCCATGTTTGTACTTCTCCTTACATTTTGTAAATTATTGGAAATGTCATCTAGAGTGCAACTCTGGTTGCATCTGCATTTTATTGCATGCTCTAGTACTCTTGGCATCTTTTTCAAGAGTTTTTTATTCCTCATTTAAATGTTCATTTGAGGATCAATGGCTTTAAGCCTTTTGGACTGTCTCAGATAACACTCATATGGATCTTTGTCCACAGAGTACTTTTCATTTTCAAATGAAATGGTATCTTGCCATTTCCAAGTACCATTTATGTAATTTTGGATTATTTGGCTCTTCCACCATGGACAGCTTCTTCTGTCATGGATTTCCTACATTTATGTTTACCAAATAATAGCATGTCCTTTGAATGAAGTATTTAATCTAGCAGTAATCCAGTAATCTGGTATAATTCTTACATAAATGAAGAGTCCATCAATATAATAAATTAGTTCCATGTGATCATATTCTTCTACACCAGAGGATTTTGGCCAGCTTGAGGCCTCTGGAATCTGTTTCAGTTCTTCCTTCTCAGAATAACTCATATTATATCAATGCTGGTATTATGATGGAGATCTTGGCTTATTATCCAACAAGACATCTGGTCTGATGTCCTCTTGGTATGGATTATCCAAAGCATGGCCTTGTGGTTGAGGCTTCATGTTTTTGCAGACATTAAACATTTTTTTTATGTCTTGATCCAGAAAATTCCTGTCCCACTTTCAGTGGTATTGCTCTTCAAAGAATTGATTTACTCTTTTATTGGTTTCTTCAGAGGCTTTGCATAATTTGGCACAGCTACCTTGGATGGCTTTTATTGTAACCTCCTGTAAGGTCGTCAATTATTCCAGCCTTTCATTGCTCCTATGAGGTTTAGCAAGCTTCTCTTGAGTTTTCACTGCAAATTGGGACATTTTTAACCACATATGATCACTGTTTAAGTTACTCTCATGTTTAAAAACATTGTGTTCATTCTGAGTGGGCTTAAGATTTCTATTAGTAGTGCTAATGATTCTCAAAGTATTTACAGCTATTTCTGGCTCTTGTGTACTTCTTTCACCAAGTCCAACAGATTCTGGATCATTGGGTCTGACTCTTTCTGCCTGTGGCTGAAAGAGGTCTTGTTTTCCCTTTGTATCCTTGTCTTCTCCTGGAAACTACCTGGGATTGTGAATAATGGTGATTCTTGGCCACTGATCTTGTGGTGCCTGAATGGTGTGAAGACACTGGAGAGTTGGGTTGGTCTACTCCTTGTGAGCCTGAAGGAATCAGAGCAGGCTCTGTCTATTTCAGTTGTTCTTCTATAGCTTGGATAGTGGCTGTATTTTCCCTATCCTCTAGGAGTTTGAAATGCCTGTTGGGATTTCATCCTTTGGTGATTACCATAAGATCTTTGATGGGTATCTCTTTGAGACATATCCTCTGGCAACTTGCTCCAAGCTCTGCCCAGTGTGATGCTAGGTTGAACCTCTTGTTGTCCATGCTCGATTGGAATAGATCTTTGAGGATCTGGTGGAGCTGAAGAACTTGATCCATATCTCTCCAGTCCTCTGTTTAATTGGAAGGTTAATGGCAGGTTGGGTATGATTTCCTTCAGTTTCTTGCCATCCACCACTGTCTCCAAGGTGTCCTGTTCCTGGTCTTCTGGTTCTGAACAGGCCTTGTCTGTTCTCTGGCTGGTTCCTTGTGATTCCAATTTTCCTGAGGTGTACAGGGGACATGTTTGCAAGCAGTCAAAAACTTTATGTTCTTAGGATATTTACCTTTGACTGTGCCTTGTCCAATTTGTTTTCTACTTATTTGGGAAATTTGCCTTTAGAAGTTACAACTATGTTAACTACTGTAATATTCCCTGTACAAGTTATCAAGGTTGGTTTAACTTGTATATAGGCAGAGTTTCATTTTTTTCTACTCCTCTGAGTGGCAATAGGTGTCCAATTCTTGGTGGTGATGAGGCTTTAACTGTGCCTTTTTCCTTTTCCAATGTGTCCTTCTTTGTCTGAAGGTATCACTGGTTTACTTCCTTCTGACTGGGTTTCAAGTGGTATGAAGTTTCCTTCCACTCAATCAAAGCAAATGAAGACTTATGTCAGTTAGGAATTCATAAAATTCTGTTTTCATGTCTAAGAATGGCGTCTGGGAAATATATTACTATATTATGCCTCTGTATCATGATATGTAATTGAAATTATCAATTAAACGTCAAAAATACTGGTTTGTGGATTTATGGTGTACAGTTTTTGCTCTAATATCTCACAGATTAACTCTTAATTAACAAGTGTAATCCTATCAGTGGTTATTTAATGAACAATTGAAATCATCAATATGTCCAGCCATGCCTCTGAACTGTTATTTACAGTACTGAGGGTTCTCTTTAATTGGAAAAGAATTTATCAAGGGTTTTCAAGTGTTTTGATATCAGAAACCCACCTAAAATAGTCTTGTTGTGATTAAATTATAATCAAACCATGTGAAAAAGAAATAAAAAAGAAAAAACACAGTGGTGTATGATTATATACCACTCAAAAAAGATAAAATATGATATGTAATATATATTTTTAAGATTATAAGCCTAAAGAAGGAAAAAATGATGTCAAAGAAGAAAAATAAGAGAAAAAACTCACTTTTATGCCAAAATTAGTCAGAAAAGTCCAAAAAATGGACAGTACCCCAAAATGTAAGGCTGAGTCTATGATGAAGTGGAAATATTTGTATTTACAACTTCAACTATGACTGTGACACAGATTATTATGATAAAAAGGGTTTTGAGGATGATAAAAGGGCTTTACTATTGGGAAATAGTGGTGGTGAGTTCTGCTGAAAGCCCTGGGTCCAGTTTTATCAGTTGGTTTACTATAATAAGGACTTCAAACCTTAAGTTTAAAGTATACCTGACTTATTTTATAATATTATAACTCTTTTGACAGTTTTACTACGTAGGAATTCAATAACAGGATGGGGATGCCTTTTCTCACAGAGAAAAGGCCTCCTTTTATTCTGAAATGGAGTTGAAAGGTCCTCTAGACCATCCACATAGAGGAAGTAAAGATTTTCCACTTCAGAGTACTGGCTTGTGGTTTTAACAAGGCCTGTATACTCTTAATTGGGCTCAGATGTGGTTTTGAAACCACATCTGAAAAGTTTTCCCCAATACAGGGTGAAAATATGTATCTGGGGACCACACAGCCCTCTTCTGACATGTATGACACATAGAAGTCTTTACAGAACCTGTATGAGACCCCAGTCTTGCATGACGTATGAGTTATTGAATTATAACCAAGATTCTTTGTCTATTTGACACCTCATAATCATAGTTATGGAATATTATCTCATAGTAGAGGTGTATTGGCCAAAATGTGGGGCTGTGACCTTGAAGCTGCTATAAATTTTCCATTTTTTAGGATATTGAGCTCAAATTTGGTTCATTATGTAGCCTTGGATTGGATCTACACAATGGTACCTCATTTGGTATGGATAACATAAAATATGGCAAAGTTATTCCATGTTCAATGTTTGATATCAATATATATGATTTTCTCAAAATCTGTATGGAACATGTTTTCTCCATAACTTTTGTTCTAGATGGGATATGGGGAAATTTATGGCACCATAAGATATCCCTGATTGTTCCCTTTCAAAATAACCTCACTTTAGGTATTGTGGTATACCTGAACCAGTTTGGATTAATGGACAAACTAAGAAGGAATATTTTTCAATTTTCCTTAGGCTTTTCCCAATATATTAGGGTATTCATTTTTTTCAAAATAAATTATAAGAAGGACTAACACCATTAAAACTCAATAAACTCCTTTTGTTAATAAATGAACTTGACAATTATGATGTGACACCCCAATGCACCACCCAGATGAATTAACTTTCAAGGGATTGGTTGACCTAAAAAAATTATTTATATATATATATTTTTATTTCTTAATTTATTTTACTTCAATTTTCTTTAAATATTGTGGGTAGTAAAAATCAACAAAAATATACTACAGCACAGAAGGTCCTAGTTACAATGAGGATGCATGGAATTAAATTCCAGGGCAGAGTTGTAGCATAATAGGGGTCATAAATATTAATTAAAAGTTCATTTATATAACAAAAAGGTAGAATTGGGTATTTAGATGAAAATTAGTCTTTCTATTAATTTTGAGAAGGAAAAGAACATTAAATTTAGAGGGTTAAATCTAGGAAAAGTGTTTAATTCAGCCTTAGGATATCATTGAAACAAGAAAAGTACAGGTGTATTGAATTCTCTGACTCCTTTGAGTGATCATTGTGATGTTAGAAGGAATAAACTCAACATTTAGGGTGCAGAGAGATGGTAAAATGGTGTGAAATGTGAAAGAAAATAGGCTAGGAAGAGAAGATTAGACATTGGAGATATCACAGTAGTATTACAGAAGGTTCAGAGCAAGATTACAGAAGTTTCACAAGGGTGTACTGTAATACAGTTACAGTTACAGGACACCTAGTTACAGAAAAATACAGGATAATACAGGAAAACTATAGTACAGTAATCATGGAGATAAGGATCCCAGGAGACTCAATTGATTACTAATCATGGAGATAAGGATCACAGGAAACTCAATTGATTACATAATCAATGACATCATCAATAACACCATCAACAGGGACTAAACTAGGATTACTAATCATGGAGATAAGGATCCCAGGAAACTCAATTGATTACATAAGAAAATGACATCATTTCCCCACAATTTCAAGAACTCAATTGAAAATACAGGTCTCATGATCCAACACCACCAAACCTTATTTCATAATACAGGTCACATGTCAAAAACCCAGATTGGAGACCTGAAAAATTCTAAGTCCCCTTTTTTTTGACACTCCCATGGAGGCCCCAAAAACTATAAATAGAGGTCCCCTCCCCCCCCTCAATTCTTTTTTCCTCATGGCCTAGACAGAGGCTCATCACAAAAACGTAACTTCTTAATATTTTTTCTGAGGGAAATCCCCTCCATCCATCCACATTATCCTAATTTTTTTAGGAATACTCAGTAGCTAAGCTCAGCAGTATAGTTATCCCATCCCCATTCCTAAATTTTGCTCAGTAGCTAAGCTCAGTAGCACTGTCTGAGTGATTTATAATTAATAGTAGTTAACAGTTGGTCTACTTTAATTCATAAAATCATCTCATTGACTATCTCCATCCCATTATTGCTCAGTAGCTAAGCTCAGAAGCATTGTCTGAGTCTTCTTTATATAATTAATAGTAGATAACAGCTGGTCTACATTGATTTATAAATTAAACTCATTGACTATCCCATTGATATTGTTACCCCATTCCTAAATTCTGCTCAGTAGCTAAGCTCAGTAGCACCGTCTGAGTGATTTATAATTAATAGTAGTTAACAGTTGGTTTACTTTAATTCATAAACTCATCTCATTGACTACCTCAATTCCTAAATCTGCTCAGTAGCCAAGCTCAGTAGCATTGTCTGGGTGTTTTATAGATAATAGTAGTTAACAGTTGGTCTAAATTATTTTATAAATCCATCCCATTGACAAGGTTCTTTACTCAGTAGCCAAGCTCAGTAGTAAATTGAACAATAGTAGTGTCTGTTATCCCAGGTTATCATCATAAAATTATTAAACCCTTAAAAAAAATATATAGTAGTGCTTGTTATTATCAGTTATCATATTATCAACAGTGTTATAATCAAAATTGGAGATCCCTCAAGGTGTTACTGTTCTCAGTAAAGGAATCAAAAGTCTTTTCTCCAGTTTTATATATTTATTTACTTGTGTTAAGGTTTACTAACCATTGTTTCCAGATCAAACAAAGTCTGATAGAGTCTGTTGAATATACTTTTCTGACAAGCCACCATCAAATAAAATAAATTGATTGTGAACTCAAGTCAAGATAATTCAGCATTTTCAGGAAGGGAAGTTCAGATTATTCTGACACACAAGCAGAGCAAGGTTTACAATCTTGAACAGCAATTCAAAACTGTTCTATTGTAATTTCCCCTTCCAGGTACTGCCTCATTTATCCCACACAAGAGGAGTTCCCACAGTATTGCACACCAAAACTTTGAAAGTTAGATGAGAGGTTAATATTTTATTCACCCTTATTTTACCTTATTTTGGCCATAACTTCTGTAGTTTTGGTGCTATCTCAGTTGGGCTAGTACCATTAAATAGCGCTAACTTAGAGCTTCAATTTGAATACCCATATTCTGGGGTTAATCCTCTTCCTCTGGATTTCAGATGAGAGGTGAAGGCTAAGGTTTATGCTCAGCAGCTTCTTTGAGCAGGAATAGCTTTTTTATTATTTGTCCTATCATTATGGGACTTATATATTTGTAAAAAGATGAGTTTCCTCTTTTGTTTGATACCTCTTGAGATGGTTTGGCTCAGCTCCCTGTTTTGGTGGTATTTTGTTCTACCATTGGTTTATGGTATCTGGCTGTCATGCTTGTGCTCTAGTTTTGAGTCACAGGCTGACATCTTTAATATTTATTTTTATGAACTTGGACCAAAGTTTTTCATAAATTTATTTGATATAATCTGGTGACTTGATTAAGTTTTTTCACCAAATGTCTCAAGATGGTTTAATAATGAAAGCTATTAGCCACATCCCACAATATTGATGAGAATTGCTTAATAGATAGAGGGGAAGAAAAAATATCAAATAAGAGAGTTTAAAATAGATTGTGGGATCCTTCTTGTTGATTATTATAAAGAAGACGTGACCAGAGGAAATACAAGATGGCCAGCTTCCAATATCTAATAAATCTTGAAAACAAGGGTGACAAGGTGCATTGCCTTCCCCTGCTGAAATAACCAAAAATATCTCCCTCAGAGATCACAAACCAGAAAAATTTACCAGGTTTATGTTCAATTATCAAATGCCAACTTGGAAGTCTCTAATAACACCTATTTGATAAATGATGAATTTGGATGAATTTCAGCAATTAAGTTACTCAAATTTCCAAAGGGGGCACTTGAAATGTTTCAAATTTCCCCCTAGGTAGTGCATAGTAGTAATTTCTTGGGAATAAAATCTTTTTATATTTATTACTTCGAAATATTTGGAAGCTTTTTTTGAGCTTTCCAATAATTTTGGTGATGAATAATAATTATAGGATAATATGGAATATTAAAGGTGATCTTTTATATTTTTTTGACATTTTTCTAGCTTTGAATTGACTTTTATGAGTAATTTTGGATATTATAAAAAAATATCATAATAATGGGGTGTTCTATAAGGATAATCTATTATGAAGTACAAATAATAGCTAGAGAAATTTCTCCAAAGTAAGTAATGACACTCCAATTGGCTACTGGGAATTTTTTTTGAATTTTTATTCCATTTAGTGTAGCTACTTGGAGGTCTCTAAGTACTGCACTTTAGCTTTTATCAGATACCAGGTAGCTAAAAGAAATCACCAAAACATACAAGACTATCTCTCAGATAAGGGATAAGTTATTAATTCTTTTAGTATATAGTTTTCAAAGGGGAAATTTTAAAAATTGGAGGAGATAGGCTCTCTATTTATACCTTTTAGGAGGCTATAGTCTCCCAACAGGAGCTCTACTTCTCAATTTTATTTACTCTGAGTTTTATAACATTCCTTTATTTTTCTGATGGTTTTCCTTGAATGAGGTAATTAAAAAGGGATAATTCATCCTTTGTTATTCTTCTAACTTTTTGGTCTCAAGAAATAGGGTTTGTATTCCATGGAAGCTTTATGAGGTTTCTATTTTGTGGTTTTCTATTCTACTTGGCTTTGATAAAGGGTTTTGGATTTTTTTCTATTACAGTTTACTTTTGGATTAATGCAAGTGGTATGATTTGATACTTCAAATAAGTTACTTTTAGGGAATTCTTTTTTGATTATTAAAGATACTGTTTAACTGAATCATTTTTCATGTAAAGTAGAAAAAATTATAACCCATACCCATGGAAACCCATAGGTTTTGGCATCCACAATTCAGGTGCAGGCAAATAAAGGGCTAAAAACCCATAAATGGTTTTGTATTTTGTCACAAAGATTCTCTTAGAGTAAAAGTAAATATCTATTGATTTTTCAAAGGCTCCATGAAACCCTAACAGTAAAATGCATATTCCACACCTCCTCAACAATTTCTATACAACTCTTCATAACTTGATTTCTCATACCTTTCTGTATTATTCTTTCCATACCATTTCAAATGGAAACAACCTTCCTTATTCTAGTTTGGAAATCCCCATCTGAATCTACTTGACATAATATTTGACGATTCTTAGGAATATATAGTTTATAGATCTTCTCTTATTTCTCAAAAAAATTATTCATCATCTTGAAGTTCAAGCTCATGTAGCTGAAGAAGAGGAGTTATTTATTTAAAAAGAAGAAAATTATTTTTAAGAATGAATTTTTTATAAAATACTTTTGACACATTAAGAAAATTAATTATTATTTATTATAATGATAGAATATTTGGAAATGTTACAATGGGAAACCACACTGTTAATTAAAATACCTAAAAAAAGAGCCATTGCAAAGAGGAAACATCAGAAAAAAAAAGTATAGCTTAAAATAATAAAGCTCAAAACCAGAAGCCTACTGTATATATAAAATGATTATTAATTCAGAGACAAATAAAGCACCCAAAATCATCAAAGTAAAAGGGCTGAGCCAAAATAAGAAAATAATACATAAGGTGGAAATAATTAAATTCCATGAGATGAATGGAAAAAATAAATTCAATAAAGCAGACAGCTTCTCAAAGATATACTGACATCTTCGTCCCAAACAACCTATAATCTTGGTGTGTATTAAATAACATGAGAAAATTGAGAGAAACTATCAAATGGCCTTGTCAACTGAAAGCGCATCAATAAAGTAAAGTTTCCAGATATTGAGAAAATTATTTAATAATAGAATCCACAAGACCTCCTATCAAAAATGAATATCACAGGTTAAATTATACAAGATAAACAGAAATGGTTTGCAAGAAAAAGTGTAATACAATATGAGAAGTGGCTCAAGGAATTTTAATTTTTTTAAAACCTCTCCTGTATAAGATTAAATGGAAAAGCCTCTGAGACTAATTAAAACCATTTTCAAAAATAAATCAATTTCTTGAAGTTCTTAATTAAGTACCAGAGCCCAAAAAAAAACTTTCAATGATGAAAATACTTTCCGTTTTTCCTGTTAGTATCTCTGGCTTATATTATTTTCATTCATTTGAACTTCAATGAAGAATAAACTTGCACAACTTGGCTGGAGCTTATTTTAAGAATGAAACTTGACAAGGGGCTTTTCTCCTCAGTAACCTCATTACTGAAATAGAACAAGAAATTACTAAGCACTGGATTGACCTGAAATGGCACTGGAACGTAAAAATTACCTCCAATTTATATTCAATTATGAAAATTCCCATGTTCTTTCAGTAAAAAATATGCCCACCACTTGGGCTATAGCTACTATCACAACATAAATTCAAGGATGAATTAAGCCATATTATGAAAATTTCTTCTTGAATGAGATTAAGTACTACAGAGCTCAAAACAAAAAATTATTCTTCTTCTTGAAAGTTTTTGGGGTAATATTGTGCCTTAAAATCTCACAAAAATTCAGGTAAAACTATTTAAGCCTAACTTGTACCCTCACATTAAACCCCTTGGTCCAGATATCAAGTGGAAATTCAAGGCTTATTTTTCCATTTTACATCAAAAATTCTCACAATAAAAAACCCATCTCCAAAATAGATAGAGAAATATTTGGAAAATGTGGATTTGAAAGCTTTATTTGGCCTTATTAAATGCAACAGAAATTTCAAACTGTTTGAAAAATAGAAAAATTCTTACAATGTTTAGCTGGTCTTAGGGGAAAAAATCTTGGAAGCCAAGAAGGAAGTTGAAAGCCAATCTAACAGACATGCTAAGATAACTTTTGTTCATTCAAAAAACATTATGGATTTTGTTGCAATCCTCAAACCTCAATTCAAAGGAGAATTTGAGAAGTGGTCACCAGAAGAAATACTTGGTAAAAATGTAGAGAAAAAAGAGTTCTTAAAAGAACAAAAAATAACCAGTACCAAAAAATACTTAGGAGGATGGAGAAATGAAAAATCCAACTGAAAAATAGGAAGAGAATGCAATTTCTTTTCTGATAAGGTATTTCTCTTATGAGAGCTCTACTAAACCTAAAAATCCCAATAATTTACTTGAGTCATATGCCCATGAACATGACTATTTTCTGCTGAAATTTTTTAAAACATGTCACTCCATAAATCTTTCAGTTGAAAACTTCAATTATTAGGATTTTTTATTCTTAATTGTAGCTACAAAAGTGTTCATGTGTTATCTGGGATAAAAATTGCTTCAAAGTAAAAAACATGAATTTTTTTTCATATTAAAATAAAAAAGCATCATTATCTCACCAAAAAATTAAATTATTTCCTAACCCATACTTTATTGGTTAGTAAAGTTACATTCCACAGATCTTTGTGGTATACCATTCTAGTCTTGCTTAATGGAAAAATGATTTTTCTGAAAAGTTAAAATAAGGAGGTATTTTAAATCAAATAAAATTAGTCATTCATCATATCTTATAGAACTGGAAGTATATTTCAAAGTGTGGTAAATTACAAATAAAATTATCAAAACAGGAATTTTTTAAAGTTAAAACCAATGAAATCATGGAAGCAGAAAAATAGGGAATATGGATGAATATTAGCTATAAGGTTAAATTTCAGGTAGAAACCAGTAGTTCAAGGGTCAGTTTCAAACTGATAAAGCCAAAATTAATCCAGAAGAGTAATTAAAGTGAATCTCTAGTGATTGTCAAGTTGTGACCAAGCTGAAAACTCATGGATTCAAAAATATTAGACCCCTTTTTCCATTCAAATTCCCAAAAATGAATAAAGAGAATGTTCTGGAAGTTTTGATATTAGGCTTCAAACTTACAGCCACGAGTTGGATTAGGTATCAGTATGGACTTTTCTAGAACTCACCCACCCCCCAAAAGTTATAAATAGAGGTCTTTTTTTACATTTTCAGAATTTCCCTCAGTTCCAAATTTTGGTTTTCAAAAGAATAAAGGTCATTTCTCAGTATTACTCTTAAGGTACATCCCCTCCATCCAAAAATCAATATAATATTTTTTACTCAGTAGAGCTGTATTAATGAGCTTACTAAATAAGGATGGTTAACAGTCAGTCCACATTATCTTATATATTGGTTTCATTTACTTTTCTTTATCATTTTCTCAGTATCTCAGCTCAGTGGCACAATTTTATTAACCCAAGAATTAATATTAATAAAAATTGAGCTAATTCATTATAAAATTGTCATTATAATTGAGGATATAAATTTTATTATTCAGGACTACTGAAAGCCTTCATATTATCATTATTCCCACCAACCCTCAAATTATTAAAGGATAATCAGCTATTATCATAAATAAAATAAACCATAAAATTCTTAAAAATTATTTTGTTACTCTCCTTCTAGTTTCATCCCATCTATTATGGTATTTCAGCTTCATATTTCTCCTTTTATCACAATATTGTTTGATCCTTATTAGTAAAATTCACCCATCCATACCAGTTTTATTCTGTTCAATTGTCGTTAGGCTCTAAATATCCATTGCTTCAAGATAAAGCAGATTATACTAAGATAATGTTGAATGAAATTTTCCAACACTTCCACCATAAAAATAAATATTTTGATTGTGGTACTCAAGTAAATATAGCTCCAAATTACAGGAAGAAAATTCTAGAGTATTCTGTCACAGCCACTATCAGGGGCAAATTCTATTCAGTCACATATTTTCTCATACTAACCAGACAAGCCAATCAGAAGTTCCAATCAGCATTCAGCTTCAGAAACTTCCTTGAAAAACACAATACAGTCTGGAATCCCCAATACAGCCTTGTATTATTCATACAGGCTGTGTTCACTGAATACAGTCTTGAATTCATCAATATGAAACTTTATTGTCACTACCTCTCACCACACCTCCTGTACAGACCCTATGCATTCATACTGGGCCCGTAAAGCTCAAATTGATTCTTCTTTCAGAATTTCTCACTCTTTGGACCTTGAATCATGGATTATCACATATACCAGCCCCTTGTCCCCCCTCTAGGGAATTTTTCCCAGTTAATTAATCAATTGTATTTATTATTTAACAAATACTCCATTTTTATTTTATTTGAATATCCTATTTCTAATTATTAAGTCTGTTTTTGCACCTTTCCTCACCTTTTTAGTAGATTTGTGGCAACCATATCCTTATTAACCCCTCTCTTTCCTTCAGACAGGTTGAAACAGTGGACTTGGGCTTGTTTTTGTTGGCTCCTTTTAGTGTTTCTTCTTTTCTTATCATTTTATTGTTAGAAACCTTATCTCACTTACACTACTTGAGTATTTCCTCTTATCCATTCTGAGCCCTCTGAAACTGAGTTCCAGGCCCTCTTCACTTAGAAGAGCCCCTGTGACATATTCCAGAATGCAAGAAGAAAAAGAGCTACAAGCTTGAACAAAAATTGAAATATTTTTTATTTCAATTTACCCTTCCAGGTACTGCCTTATTTTATTCCCCACCATGAGAAATTTTAACCCAAGCTTTTTGGTGTAAACCAATGAGTATGGGTTAATAAAATTTCTACTGTTATACTTTTCTCCGTTTACTGGTTTATTAATGAAAGGGGATTGATAGGTTTCTACTCTATTTAATTTTTATCTTGGATTAATGCAAGGTGCTTTATCAGTTGATACTCCATTTGAATTTTATTTTGAATTAATGCAAGGGATTTTTCAATAATATTAGAGAAAAAATGATATTAAATTTCAGATTACTGATGAGAACTCCATGCATAGGGAATTTTTCCTGGAGAATGTATACATATGGGTTGATTCATGTTTGTTTTACTGTTGGACTTATACAGAGAGTTGGAGATTGTAGTATTCCCATTTTTTGTAGCTTCTTTTTTAGTTGACTTCTAAATGGAAATTTTGGTGTTACATATACTCCTTGTAATTTTCTCATATGTTGTGATTGATAAAATTTACTGTCCATTTTTTGTATGTATGTATGGTATCATCTCTTGAGGTCTAATGCTGGTTTAAAATGTATTTGGTAGTGATTTTGAGCTTTCAAATACTGCTTTGAAAGGCTCTCATGCTTCTTTGATTACTTGTGAGCTTGAGACTTTCCAAGATATGGTATAAAATATCACAATTTAAATCATCCAAAATGATATATTGACACAATTCTTTCAATAAGGTTATTAGATGGTAAAAACAAAGTATCATTACAACAAGAAGGGCTTAGTTGGTCTCTTCTATGGTATGGTTTCTTATCATTTTGATTAGAAATATTTGGGATATATGAGAAATTAATAATAGAAATATGAATAGAAATATAAATTTCCAAAAATCTTATTCTTATAATATATATCCCTAATAGGAGAATGTATTTTTGGCTTCTGGATGTACATATTTGAGAAATCTAATTCTTTCCCAGTGTGGTATTCTATACAACTTGTTCACCAGGATCAAGCTTTTAGTACTGCACAATAGCAATAAAACCCACACACAGGTAGACTTAAATTTACTTTTTACACCAAAGCTTAAAACTCACATAAGTAAGCTTCAGCTTATTCAAAAAACATATGGCACATGCACTAAAAGGAATTGTACGTGTTAAAAAGCCCAATTCAATTCCATTATGCATATGTAAAATCAAGTTACATATAGAAAACTAGTTACAACAAGAAAGGTAACACCCTGTAAATTATATGATCCATAAACTTTTACACCCTTCTTATAGCCACTGAATTCATGAAGAAAGAAAATTAAAAATTCATGAATTACACAGTGACCTTGCATTCAGACACAGGAGAATCAAATGATGCAAGTTTTCAAATCACTGGAGTTCATTAAAGTAATTTCTAGAATAGCCACAGGAATGATTCATTTTATATCCACAGTAACCCCACTTGGACCTTTGAAAAAGCACCAAAATTTGGTATGAAATAACCATAAAAGCTTAGCAAAGGCAATCCATCACCTTTTTTGGCACATAATCAAGAAAGCTCAAAATTACTTACACCACTCATCACCTAATTCAAGTAAAAAGAAACAAGCTTCATGGTATAAAACCCTTATTTAGATCTCAGCCATGTAATTTGAACAACCACACAAAACTATTCAATAAAATTAACCACATTACTATTCACATCATGTGTAGACCTAAGCAAAATCACACAAAATACACACAATGGGAAATCCAGAAGTGCAAGAAATAATCACTTGACCTCAATTTGAATCTCAAAAGGATAAAACACAACCATAACACCTTAATCAATCACAAAGACACTTCTACCAAGCCTAAAATATGACATACACAGGGGAAATACAAAGTCATCATGTGATATTCACCCAAAAAAAATCATATAATGTAGCAGAAAAGAGGCTGTGAAAAAGATAAATCCCTGGAAAAAATGAAATCACCTCATTCATGCAAGGAAACTCCAAGAAGCTAATTTCTTAACCATCTCATCAAAATAGAATCATGTGAAAAGGAAAAAGCTGCTTAGAAGAAAAATTTTCACTGAGCCTTAAATCAACTCACATGAAAGAAAAGTCCTCACTAAAAAAATTCACATTATAAAATCAAGATTAATTAAAGTGGGAAAAGAGATACCTGTGGAGGATCCACTGGGCTCCCAAAATGTATAAATAGAGGTGCTCTCTCCCCCAAATCACAAAGGTTCTCCCCATTAATATTATAACCTAATCATATGAATAGCTCATCCCTTACCTAGCTTTTGTAACAGTATATTATAGTGAATTTACTTTCCCACTAGCTGAGATTAGGAGAATATTAGTATTGAAGATTTACCCAGTATCCAAGATTATGTTTACTAATATATTGAATGATGTTATACTTCTATAGTAACACCAATTACCACTTTTTTGAATTAAATTAACCCTTAACAATCCAATATCAAATAATCTTGCATTTTTAATTTAACAAATACTATTTTCTCTTATTATTGCAAACTCTTAAGAATATCAAACCCTTAAATAATTGATTTAAACTATTATTACTTTAATTTAGCAATATAACCTTAAAAAAATTAGTCAATTTTTACAAATAATCTCAAAATACCCATCTTTCCAATATTCTGTCACCAAAAACAAACCAATCAGCTCAATTTGACTAAAAATAAAAAAAATTGAACAAATAAGTATCCCACTTAAATTCTAAATATTTACCATATTTCCTAAATTATATTTATATTCTTATATGTTTAATAGTTCTGATCTGATACTTCTGAGTTTTTCAATTGTGAATCTTTAAAGCCACTTTATAATTTCATTTTGGTTTGTAACCTCCAAGGGATTTTTTTAGTATTTTAGGAGGGAAAGGCCATACACCCTTTCCACCTTTGGTTACAGGAGTTATTATAAATTCAAAAATATTTTCCTGTTATTTCCCCCTCCATATACTGCCTCATTTCAGTTCCACAAAAGAAGATTTATACTTACACCAAAATGGTAGGTAGGCATTCCAATAAAAATTTCCTTTCAAATATATAATTATTTAAGCTTCCATTATGAAGAATATATAAAATTATTTCCCTTTTATTGTTTGAAATTCTTATGAAAAAATTTAAATTGAAAGATTAAACTTCCAAAATTTTGTTATTCTCTGTTTTAACATTCAGAATTTGAGAAAAGAATATCTTTGAGGAAAAGGGATACCTTTTGGTGATACAGGTAAGGCTTTTCCCAATTAGTTTTGATTGATTCAAATGATATCAATTGACTTAGAAGAGATGATTTTTAATTCAAAATTTATACAAATTAATAGTGATATTATTTCTAATATCCCATTATTCTCTTCTTAAAGTGGTTCCTACAAATCTTCTTGGGTGTCTTATTACTATATGATACATTCATCTTTGATACAATCTAAGTAATAGGAATATCAATATGCTGATGTATTTATCTTTCTTCATATTTTTTATCAATTTATCATCATTTTTTTATTTTTCCTTGTCACATTTTGATGCTGTTTTGACCTGTATTAGTATGAATTCTATTCATATAATTTTCACTCCTCCTAACACTTGCACTACCAGTTATGATAATTGTGATACCCTCTATTATATTCCAGTATTTCTTTTCCCATTTATAAAATAAATATACGATGCCACCATTCTTTTTCTATTATAGCTTCTATAAATAAAGAATTTTGATCTTTTTTATTGTGGCCTTGATTAACCATTTCAATTAGTGGATTCATTTTTGAGAATCTCAAATTATGAAAAGTATTTGGAAACTTCATTCTTTATTTTCACTTCAATGTCATAATGTGGTATTCTTTTGATCTTATTGAGTGTCTTACTTGTAATATGCCATTTTTAAAGGACTTACTGTTATTTTTAATTATTTTTACTAAGCTCAAAAGCTGAAGGAAGTTACTGTGGTACCACTTTGTCATTTTAGAACCTTTATATTACTATGTGGGACACAATATCAGTTTGATTGTATTCTTCCAATGGGTTTTGAGGTTTTTTTCATTTTTCAATTCATTTTCTTCTTATATTCCCTCTTTTACATCTGTACCAAAAATTGATTAATTTAATTGGCTGACAATTATTTCCTTATGTATCACTATGTGAGTTTTTCCCTCAGTCATATCCTATTTCTAAAGCTGTTAATTAAACCTTAACCTGTTGAATAATATCATCTCTGGTGGATTATTACAAACCAAATAATTATAATTTTTGGCCAAATATCTATTCTTATCTGTTCAAATTAATACTTCTTCCCCTTAATTTCTTTTATAAATTAACAACAAGTTAAATAATCCATCACTCACTCATCTTCAGCTACATTATCCACCAAAAGGATTCAAAAAAAGCTTAAAATGTAAATTTTTTTCTCCTAAGTACAAAGAGCTTCTCCTTGGATGGTGTTCAATTCTCTGCATTTTCCAATTATCTATCCATATACTATAAGCTCTTTCCTTATGTTTCACATTTCTTTTCCTGAATCCATAACCTTTAAGATATGTGTTCCTTTGATCTTTTTACTTGATCTGAATATGCAGCTTCACTTATATTTTGGTTTATACTCTAGTATAAAAGCTGGTGTGGTATTTCATTTGTACTTATTTTGTTGTCTTTGATTACTTCATAATAATTTGGAAAAATATCATTAAAATTTTAAGTAATTTTTCTTGGGCTCCATACGGATATATTCACTTATTAGATTGATTTATTTAGTTTGACTAGTAAATATTCCATTTAAAATTGCATACAAAAATTGCAAAGGAGATGTGAAAATTCATTAAAAGAGATTGAATATGCAATATTTTAATTCAATAATAAATTGGATTCAAGATGAAATTTATATTCCATCCAAATATCATTTATTCAGATTGAATCCATTCTTATAAAAAGAAACGCAATGTTGACTCATAATCAATTTTGTTAATTTTAATATATAATTCAAGGATTCCTTTAGAAATGGAAAACTAAAAAAATCTTTTTCACATTTTGTATTATTAATTTCCATCATACAACCATTAAATTTCAGTCTTTCTTTTTCAAGAAAAGGTGATAAAGTCAACAAATAAGCTTGATGGATTTCATTTTAAGTACATGGCATAAGTTCATATGAAAAATATCACTTATCCAAACCACAGTATGAAATTGAAGGACTTAACTATTTATTTCAATCTCTTTCAGCCTTAGATAATTATCTCAATTGTACAATGAACTACCTTCAGAAAACTTTTTAAATGCTTGTATCAATCCATCAAATGATGTTTAAGATAAACTATAAATCTTGAATTGAAGAAGCACTCACAATCAGCCTTTAGTCCTTTTCCCACACATGTACCATTTGAAAGCCAAAGCTAATGTCATACATCCCTCAGGTTCTTTCCAACTTGATTTAGAACTGAGTATGTGTCCAATTATCATCTGTATTATATTTGATAATTAATTGCTAATATTTACTTACATTATAAGGTAATACTTAATGGAAGAAAAAGCCACATCTCTCTCATCATTTTTCCTGTTCTAAGCTCAATTCTTAGTTTAATAAATTGATATATCTGTTTTTGCTTTTTTGGTATAAGTCTCCCATAAAAAGAATAATATGATTCATTATTCTTTGTCAATATAATTTGAATAATTGGCCCCCATTTTAATAAGTAAATTTCAGGATAAAAAAATAAAATAATTTATTTCTGGTGTCCCATTCAGCTCTATTTTTCAATTTCAAAGGAGAATTATTTTTAAAGATGTAATTCAATCTCGGACATGCTGAATTCACATGAAGATATTTTTGCTTTGTAGAAATGCATTGTAAAAATTATGAGAATTAAACTATTGAGCCTGCAAAGAATGTTTTTGACAGCCATTCTGTGAAATACATTAGTTGAAACCCCATATAATCTATTTATTTAGGTGATTTTATGGGTGCCAATATTGAAACATTTCGAGAATAAACAGCGTCACCAGCCAATTGACAGATACTTGTTAGTCCTTCAGTTTTATTAATAAGATCCCTTCCCACCTGGTATTGCCTAAATCCTAATATTTCATCAATAGAGACAGCTACCTCTCCAAACACACCTGAAGAAAAAGAATTTTCAATACCAATATAAATTGATCAAAACTAAGGGTTTTTTCTATTAACCAGATCTCATAGATTTCAAATAACTCTATAGAAAGCCTAACTATTATTTAATTTATACCTTTTATTCTCACATAGGACTTGAATTTATAGAAATGAGATAAAATAATTAGAATATAGGTGCCATCAATGAAACTATTTACACCATGAATTCAATTCAATTTGTAAGAGGGATGTGCTATTTTTCTTTATCCTTGTTAATAATGAACTGGAGGTAATCTTCATTAAATGAACCAATTAAAATTCTTTTTGTATCAAGTTCGATAATTTTACACACTTAGATATTTAAATACTATAAATTACACAAAGAATTCCTTTGAAAATTTCAAAAAGGGAAATGTAGGGAGTTAAATTGGCCATATTAAGCACATTAGAAATTATTTAAAATCTTCAGCCGTAAGCTATAAAATATAATTATTCTCCTAATTTATTTTGAATTTATAAATGATTATGTTTTATCCTATAATTCTTTTCAATTTGAGTACTCAATGAATCAAAAATTAAATAAATTTTTCGATTGTTCTTTTGAAACCACACCCTAAAGTGCTCTGCCTCAAAAAGATTCCAATCCTTCCATAGCTCAAACCTTTGTGGCCTCCAAATATTTTATAATATAGTTCTTCCACATTATTTTTAGTTATTAATATTCTTTTTCAGGTAATATTATAAAAAACCATTTCTTTTATGTAGTCATTTTATTAATAATACACTGTGTTTATTAGAGTATTTTATAATAAAACAAAAATATAATAAAAACTTTCAAGCAGTAGAAAATAAGATTCATATTTATTCAAAGTGAAATGTTCAAAATTTATCAAATTTTTCACAGGGGGATGTTCACTGGGAATTAAACTTCAATACCATTACACTAGGTTGCCTCTATAAATGAAAAATTGAAAATTTCACAAGCTTACAAACCTGCAAGATCTTGCGATTTGCTTGAAATTTTATTTTGAAAGATTTTTGAAATTTCACTTTATTGAAAAATATTTCAAATTCAAATTCAAATTTTTTTCATAAATTAAACCTTTATTCATGGAAAAAAAACTCTTTATGAAATTGAACTCACTAAATAGGCTTATTTCAAATGGTGTAAATTTATTTTTTCTATATTTATTTCCTCATTGACTTCCAATTAAACAAACTGGTACCATTGGAAGCCTAATAGCTCGAGAGAGTGTTTTTATTTCCCCATATTGTATTGGGAGTGGGATCTCTCATGAAATAGCTCTTAAGATTTCCAAAAATCCAAAATAAACAGCCTACAATGTTTGAAAGAATCTAGATGAGACCTTTTTGGTGGGATTATATGATTCAAAAAACTGTATAAGTATCTAAATATTCCTCCATTTTTTATATCACCTCATCAGTTAAATCTCATATACTTTCTCTTAATTTTATTAAAGAATTACGCATAATGAACTGAATTAAATTTTTAAGTTAATGAATTGAATTAAAAATATTTTTACATAAATAAAGGGAAAAAATATTCTGGTAATTCATCTTCCTAAAGAGGAATTTTATATCTATTTTAATTTCCTTTCAACTAGTACTATATGGAAATGTAAGTTACCAAGATGGAAATATTTATATACATTGGTGATAATTTCTTAAACCCAAGATTCCTTTCAATAGTGAATTGATCTTATTTAAAAGCAGAAATAAAAGAATTATTTTATTTCAATAAAGGTATATTATTGGGAGTTTTTTTCAAAATTAATAACAAAATTAAAAAATATACTTTTATTGTATCTATCAGATATAGGATAATTATAGTAATAAAAATTGAAATTCAAATCCAAATTTTATTATTTTTTATGTGATAAATCCTGAAAAAGATCAATTAAAATAATATAGTTTCATATTATAAATATTGTGATAAAAAAAACTCATATTTACCACCTTTTTCTCATAAAAAGGCCCACTGATATTATATCTAATTGAAATATGAATAAGATTAGAACATTAATTATAAATATTTTGGAACACCCCAGATATATTAGACTATTCCTTTATGGAAGAATAATATGAATTTTAAAGTACTAAATTTCCTTCAAAATGGAAAATAGCTCACGCCTCCTACTAACAGTGATAGAATTCAAATTCTAATATTAAAGTTAAAAACAAATTTCTATTTCTAATCTCATAGGTGACTTCAATATAAATCTTGAATATATTTTCAGTACTTTCTATCATCCCAGTTTCTACTCTCAAAGAGCTGGGAATAACCAAAAATTAATGAGATTCCCTATATAATAAAATTAGAATTGTAATTAACTTCATTTAATTACATTAATTAAAGTTTTCCAATATCACATGGTTATATTAACTACTATATGATATACAAAATGATAAATATCACTTATTTTTTCTGAAAAAGAAAACTAGTGGGCTGCTACCATCATTAGAAGTGGGAACTTTATACCAAAAAAACTGAGTTTTCAAAGAAAAGAATGATATTTTTATAGAAATAGTGCCTATAAATATCATACCCAAAAGATTAAATTCATAATTAGTTAATGTTCAAAAAAAATGTTTTTAAATTTAAATCAATTAAATTTCATAATTTATTGAAGGTAATTTTATTCAATATTAAAATGAACCGCTTTAAATTGATTCTTATCTATCAAAATATAGTTCAATCCATATAAATAAAAAAAATCATCATAAAAAAATAACATCTTAACAGCTTTTTTTTGAAGGAAATTTAATTCTTTTAGTACTAAACTATACGCCTTTTAGACCCCAATTGATTCTGATATTTATAATTTTTAGACGAAATTGAACTCTTAGGAAGTATGAATGAATATTAAATGATATCCTAAAGGAATTTTCATTTTTAATAATCATATTTTTAAGAATTATATATACCTAAATAGCTCAGAAAGGGTAAGTAATATTACTTAAGCTATATATATATATATATATATATCATTTTAATAATTTTTGTAGAAAATCATGTTATATGCCCGGATTACTTTCAAAAATACTCTTTAATAACATATAGGTACAAATTAATTGTATAAAATTAAACAAATAATCTTTATCCAAAAATTTAAATTAGAGCTATCAATTTCAGATATAATTTCAAATTAATGTAAATTAAATTATAAAGATGATAGAACACCATATATTTATTTCCATGAGATATTGAAAAGAAATGTAAGGAGCTTAAATAGATAAATATCTTCAATTAAAGTCACAAATTTATAGTATTAAATCAACAGTTCTATACTTTCCTCCCAAAGGAATCAATACAGACACAAAATTTCTTCTATATTGGATCCTTCAAAGCCTCTTTCCTAATTCATGAATGATGTTAATAAAAATTAAATATATATCCAGGCTTCAAATTATTAATTAATTACTAGAAAAAGGTTAAAGTGTTTCACATACAGTGCCTTTAGTCAATTGATGCAATAATTTTAGAATAATTCTTTTTGATCCCCATTTTGGGAGGTTTCCTAATACATTTGTTATTTTGAAAGTGAATGTTTTTGTGTTAATTTAATTGAGCTATTTCTTTGAATATATCATTGAAAATTCACATTTTTGAGCTTAAAATACTTTCAGGTATCAACATACTTTGTAATCCACAAAAATATATAAAAATTAATCAAATTTCCTAAAATAACTTTTTTCAGTACTTCTTTTTTCAGGACAATTTTAAAATATTTTTCATTGAGGATATTTAGTCTAAAGCCTTTATATTATTTCAAGAAAGATAACCTTTCTTATTGTAAATTTTAGTTAATGTATTTTTATTTTTTACAATGACATGTAGTAATAATATTAATTCTGTAATTTCTGATAGTCACCATATTTATCAAAAGAAAATTCTAATGACAAAAGGATTTTATCCACCATACTTCCTTAATAAGAAATGGACTCTTATTTTCGATTTTTAACGTGAATTATTTAATATTCTCTTTTTAATAACAGATTTTTTGGAAAGAAAAATTGTTTTTAAAAAAAACATTTGTAAAATATAATGGGAAGTAACCTATAATTTTTTTAATTGGCTTTAATATTCCTACTATTAAGACTTAACTTTAAAGTTATTTCTTGAATATTTTATCATATTATACATATTTGAATCATCTTAATCCCTTTAAATCTATACTATTATGGAGATTCTTTATAATTTCTGTATTTTTGCATTATTTTTTTCTAATATTTTAGGATAAAGAGGAGAGAATACCCTAATTTTTTTTTGGAAAAAATTATTCAATATTTGAAGCATTGAACGATCAAATAGATAATGTTTAGAAAAAAGGAATTTTTGGCAGTTTTTCTAGATTTCAAAGGGAATAATTCAAGAAAAATCCAATATGCCCAATCAAATTTATCATAAGACCCATAAATAAATTGAAAGCTCTTGATATTATTGAATTCATTCGATTTATTCCTTAATTTTATATACAAAAGGGGATATTTTCATAATGATATCAAACCACAAATCAAGGGGCCGGCTTATTAGTGTATGAAAGATTTCTTAAATTCTCATCAAGAATCTTTTAGTTTTATTTAAATCAAGGTTTCATAAAAAAAGTAGTTAAAATTATTCTAACCAATTTTTCTAAATATCAAATTAACTCAGTCATGGAAACCCCTTATATTAGTTAAGAATAAATTTATCCTTTTAAAGAAAATTATTGGAATAATAAATATATTCATACTTAGCTTGTTAATGCTTTATTGGTACTCTTGTTAATTCATAAAAAACAAACCCAATACACAAAAATATCCAGTTCTTTCAAATCACAAAAAACATCCAATTATTGAGGCTAGTGATAATCAAAATTACTATATATCTAAAACTAACTAATGATAATATGGGTTTATAATTTCTCTATATATTAATTTTATTATATTTCAATATTTATCTTACTCAATATATTGATATCATTTTCTGAGGAGACACTAGGCCAAAGTCCCATTGCGAACAAAGTTACTAGTATTTCATATATAGAAAAGGATAATATTTTAGCTATAAAACTAATATGGAATATCTCAATTCTCTTGATATTTTTCTTATAGATAGTTTTAAATATTGTATTTTTTCATTATATAATTCTTTAATAATAAAACAATTTATACAAGAAACACAAGCTATATGAAATAATTTAAAATAACAATATTCCTTCCTCAAAAAATTGAACTACAATCTTTCTTTATAAATCTACTGTCAATATATAATCTTAATATTGGTACATCTATTCAAAAATAAAATTTTATATTATTTTTTTTCTTGAAAAATCTTGATTACCAAAGCAATATCAATTAATTTCTCATCAAAACTTTATTTTTTTGAATTTTGCATAAATTTGATAAAATATCCATATTTTAGTATTTAAAAATTAACTATTCAAAAGGGATTTATAAGTTCATAATATTGATCTTGTCCCCATTTATTATAGAGTATATTTCAAGTTTGATTTAATTTTAAAGAAGGAATTCATTTTTTTAGTAAAAATTATAGTTGAAATGAAGATAAAATCTGGAAATCCTCTCTATACTTTAAATATTTGTTTTTTTGTGGATACACGAAAGCCTTGAAATATAAAGCTCAATATATATATATATATTACTTCAGATTAGTAACAAAAAAAAAGAAAATTCCTGAGCCCCAATTTCATTTAAAATTCCTTTCCTTCTCAAAATAAACTCCCAAATAAAATCTTGCACCCATAATTCAGCCAAAAAGCTCAACAAAACAAAAAGAATAAAAGCCATAATAAACTAGAAAAGTGAAAAAAAGTCCTATATTTTTGTTTAAATTTCTCAATTTCTTCTTATACACTCTATATATTACCATGAATCCTAGATCTTTATTTTTCATATTCTTTATTTATCAGATTTCTTAGCCCTAAAATCACCCATTATAAAAATTTTGACTCTTGTAATTGCTATTTTTTTCTTTTTGGCCTGTTTAGAAGGTCTGATGCTTTCTTAATTTTTCCTGAAAATCCCATTTCATGATCTTGAATATCGTTAAGCTATACTCGAATCTTTTTCAAGCCCAAAAAGTAGAGTTATTTTAGATCCTTTTTGGAATCTTTGGAAGTATATAAGTGATATGAACAGGATATAGGGCTGTGGTGTGGTCAATTTTAGGTCAATTATTACCAAAAACCAAATTAAAATTTATTCTTTTAAATATTTGGAATACCAGATTATCATGGTTCCAAGGGAGAAAAATTAAAATCATAAATTCAAACTTTTCTTTTTCACTTTATTTTAAAAAGAAAAAAACCAATAAAACCTGTGATAATTCTAAATTTGAAATTCCTGAGCACAACCATGAAACATAAATGAAAACAAATTGGGGAATCCCTCTGTAAAAATAATAATGATAGTAAAGCTTCATACATTTGTGGAATTTTTGATTATTGAATTTTACCCAGAAAAATTCAAGATAAATTATAAATCCAAGATAATCCAGACAGACCACTGATTACTCAGAAAATAAGCAACCAAAGAAGAAAGAAAAAAGGTCAACCTTTTGTGGGAGAAGGGTCTATAGTTTCAATTTTTGATATCTTTAAGTAAAAATATCTGTTTCATTTCTTGTGAAAGGGAACAAGGTTATAAAATTAAATATTTTTTTATTAATTATATTAAACCTAACCTCCTTTTAAGGTTAACCCATATGACTATATGTATTTGATAGATCAATTAAATGATACCAATAGTTCACTCAAAATTGATTCAAGGTATCAATTTACATTTCAATTATTCCAAAGACAACTTGAAATAATTCTTTTAAATTATCTAATTTATCCCAATGATTGATTAAAATCTTAACTAAGAAATATATTAATTTTATCTGATAGTGATTATAAATTTATATAAATCACTATCCCATAATTTCTTCATAAAAATTATTATTAATTGAATTTGGAAATATTATTTAGTTAATTTCCTTAATTTTTTAATAAAAATTTATATAATTCATGATTGTTTATTGCTAATTGGTCAGAATGTATATTATTTTCCATTCTCAGACAGAAATATAAATATTATTTTTGTTATATAAAGATTCAAAACATATCTATTTTGAAGAAACATCTTCATTTTTTTCTCTAATTGAATTATGTTGAAGAATAAATACACAAATAAAGATATTTATTTATATTTGAACTAATGATATCAAAACAAATATCTTTAAATCTCAAGAATTTTGTTACACTTTAAAATGAAGGACTTCAGATGAAATTTGATAAATATTCTTGATCTTAATTCATTTTTACTTTACCCCCTTTTAATATAAAACTGAAATATTTCAATTTATAGAGAAAAATATACTAAAGGGCTTAAATAAATTATGAAAAATGATTTCATTTTTCTATATAAATGGACTTAAAAAAACACCTAATATTCTGACTTTTAAACCAAATAACTAATTTTTCCTTTTATTTAAAGAAAATAAAATGTTATTTTTTTAAAAAAAAAAATATATATATAAGAAACATTAAAAACAAATAACTAGTTTAATTTTATAATAAATTCTCATCAAATTTTTCTCTTGTTTTTTCTAAAAAAAGAAATTAAAAACGAAAATTATATTCTTTTCTTTATTTTTAGTAAAAAAAATTTTTCAAAAAAAAAAGTCATAATATCTTAAGTTTTTTTCTCAAAAAAAATAAAATAAAATAAAAAAAATAAAAATTAGAATAAAAATAAAGGAAATTTATATAAATAAATGAATATATTTTTCATTTTTTAAAAGAAAATAAAATTTCAATTCCTTTAAAGTATAGAATAAAGTGTTTTTTTTTTTTTTTTTGATTTTTTGAAAATAAACTTAATAATTATAATTAAATTATGATTCTCTCATTCAAATTTCTAATTGAATTTTGATACATATGAAATCTTTAAATTGAAATATTTCAAATTAAATTTAAAAAGTCATCATACATTATCCTAAAAATAATAATTAATGAATAAAATTTTTTAGAATAATTTGATTTTTTAACAATTTAAATAGGTTTTTTTTTTCAAAAAAAAAAAACAAATTCCTTTTTTTATTAATTATATAAGTAATTTTAACCTACAAAAAAGAATTATAATATGAAATTAAAATCATTAAAAAAAGGAATTTTCTTAGAAATTTATAAAAGAGACCCTTCAATGAAATTGAGTTGGTTATTATCAAAATCTTTAATCTTATAAGATCTTAAATGATTAAAATTGAAAAGTTTGGGAACTTCTTATGATCCACTTTTTGGCATACATTACTTAGAAGTCTATAAATAAATTCCAAAAATGTCCATTTTTTTTGCTTTTTTTTCAAAAAAAAAAAAAAATATTCAAAAAAGGAAGTTTTTAAAAAAAGATAAATATCTCTTGATGACTTCTAATAAAGTTATTATTTCCTTTTAGGATTTATATTTTCCCAAGTCTTCTCAAATTTCTCTTTTTTGAAAAAAAAACTCATTAACTTTTTGGGCTAATTTGGGGAAAAAAATATCCTTTTTTTTTTTACTTTTTGGGAGGATTTCATGGACCTAGAAAATTATCAAAAGAGTAAAAAAAATTGGAAGAAAATTTCTATTTTCCCTTTCAAGTATTTTGAAATTCTTTTTTTTTATTTTTAACAAAAACAGGATAATGATATAATGTGTTAAATTTATAAATCAATTTTTTAAAAAGAGTACAGTTGTGAACAAATCATTCACTTCGAAAACTTAGAAATTTTGAAATCATAAAATTCTTGATATATTTTTATAAATTATTAAAAATAGTTTCTTTTTCTTTTTTTGACTTTATATTTTCTGCTAATATGAAATTCACTTCCAAAAAAAAGTATCGAAAAATGATAGTATTGAATAGTTATTTATTTTTTGTTGGTTTGTTAGTTTTGGAAGGTGAAATTTATAAAAATGAAAGAAAAAAATCAAAATAATAGAGAAATCATGGGGAAAATTTGGATATTTATTTCAAATTTAATACCAAATATTTTATAAAAAATAAAAATAAAAAATGAAGCAAATCAATAAAATGATGTATTGGTAAACAACCATTTAAAATCAATTATGTATTGTAAGTCGACATACTTTCCTGACCATTTTCTCCATTTTCCTTATGGAAAAAGAAAAGACCTTTTGCTTTTTTTTCGGCATATATAACTCAGTTTTCTTTTTGTTTCCAGCTTTTCCACGAAAAAAAGGAAAAAGAACGGTATCAAATTTATTTATTCATTTTGCTTTTTGCGTTGCTTTCTTTTCATGCTTTAAGTAGAATAAATAGATAATATGAACATATTAAAATATAGTATAGATTCTCTTCACTTATAAGTATGACTAAAAAACCTCATGAAAAAACTCATTTAAAATCCCGAGACCAGTTGGCTGTATTTTGTTTAATAGGCGCTCCAAGACCTATGTCAATGAAATTCAAGTCATCAAAATTTGTGTGCTTCAGGTGATTTATTTTGAAATCGATAACAAGAATGGTGGTATTGATTGCGAGTCCAAAAGACCGCAGGCGCATATTCTACCCCCAAAGAGCAAGACATCCTTCTTCGGTTGTTGTGAAATCAGGAAAATGGATTAAAGTGACATTTATTGCTAAGAACACAAGACCATAATAATGGAAAAGCTTTACAAAGGGCAATCTCCATTGTTTGAATACACAGCTGAAAGGTAGGAAGAAAATCATGTTTCAATTTTGACCAAAAAAATCCATATAGAAAATGATGTCAATTATGGCGTAGGAAAATATAGGTATTTAGGGAAAGCGTTTAGTAAACATGAATTTTACATTGAGCTCAAACATAATTTTATGCTTTACTGATGAGAGGCGCTATAATCACATTACGAATACTAAATTGGTATCAATAGGCTATAGAATGGCAAATCGGTTAGAACCCCTTCATTCAGTTCATATCTTTAGAATAAAAAAACAATGAAAAAGCGTTCTTACATGCGACGCTGATAATTGAGGTTTTTGAGAGTACTTGCTCGCTAAGATTTGTCGAATGGATACTAGCAATTGTTGATACGTCTGATGGGGATTTTCCGATAAAGCTCTGATAAATGCATATGACATGGCTCTGAACCAACCAAAAGAATTATAATCAGAAGAGCAAATAGGGAATGAATTAAGAAGGTAATTTACCCTGTGGCTGAACCAGCTTCTACTGCATCTGCGCTGGTTTGAGAATCCTTACAACCGCTCCATTGGATGGCATCAGCCGGACTGGTTCTTACTTTTTTAGCGGTTCCATCGGCTTTGTTTCCAGCGATAACCTTTTTGCCCAATCCCATTAAGCCTTTAGCCATACCCATCATGTCACCTCGCATGTACGATAGCCCAGCTTGAACAACACCCTGACCGGCTCTGAAACAAGTCCAAGAAGCATAGAGCGTTAGACAGAAGAACAGGAAAAAGGAGTGGTTTGAACTTACTCAGCTAGAAGGTTGGGCTCCTTGATCTTACCTTCCGTTGAGTAAACGTCTACATCAAAAACAGCTTAAATGAGTGAAAAGATGCTGCATGCTATTTTGGTAAGAGAAAGCATTTACAAGGCAAGTCTAGGGCCGTCCCAGAATGACATGACTAAAACAGTAGGAAAACCAAAAAACAAGTTAAGTATGTTGGTAAATCGAGCAATGAGAATTGCTATCTTGAGAGGAAAAAGCTTAACATCAAATATAGCGGTCAGCCTACAGCCCGGTGGTAACGGAGCTACCATGATTGCCCACATATCATCATCAACAATATGACCGGCACGTTCATGATCCAGAGGGTAAATGACTTCGTCAAAACCATCATCTTCATCGCCGTCCAAGTCTTCGGTCTGTAAAATAATCCGATTGGATCAAGATTTTAATGAGCAAAAAGAAAAAACATCAATAACTTGACGAAAGCATCTACCTGTCCTCCATGACCGCTAAAGTGAACTGTATCAAGAAGTAGAGAAGGGTAAACATGCAAGAGAAAAGAGGCAAGAAAGAAAGAGAAGATGACTAACAAAAAAGGGAGTCATTTGGTTGGGCATTGCTAACAAGCCATTGCATGGCAGATATTATGTTTGCTCGAGTAGGAACTTGTCTTGGATTTGCATTTGGTGTATCAAGCAACATAACCATATCTTCTGATTTGTAATTGTATCTTTCTTTTAGTTTTCAACGTTGATAATAAGAATAATAATGATAAACCCCATGGCTTAGTCTAGATCATTCAAGAAGGTATCAGCACTCCAAAAAGATAAAATTATATCTCCTCACCAATTAAAAATCTTTGTATGTTTAGAGCATCGTTGTGACATCCTCTTAATTGGCCCTTTAAGCCGACATAATTAATGCCAACACAAAGTGCCTTACGACGGCCAGTGCAGTTGGAATACTGATAGGCCAGAATACATCAAGTTAGTGGAGGAAAGTCTTTAGCGAAAAGAATTATGAAAGAAAACTCCACTTGAAAGTAAGGTTGACCTTGGGTTGGTTGAGGTGGTTGGAAACGAGCCGCGGGTGGACCTTGCTGGTAAGCCTCCTGATAAGAGGTGGGCGGGTGGCCGTTGCCTTATAAATTTCAGGTGAATGTGAATCGACGGAAGAAAACAACCTAATCAGCTCCAGTTTGACATATACTAATGATTCAAGTTACCATTAAAGCCAGGGTAGGGATGAGCATAATCCTGAGTTGCGGGAGGTGGACCTGTCGGAGGTTGCCATGTTCTAATTTTTGAAAAGGATAAGCTAGAGATATTTACGCAATCAAGTATTTGAGATCTTACCCGTAGCCTTGATGTTGCGTTGAGTGACGAGAGAAAGACAGGTCAAAAGATTAGTTTCCTATCGAATTCGAGAGATCGATGTCCTCTTTGGTTTTACGAAGAAAGCAAGACAGACCATTCTGTGGTGGTGGACCAGGGGGAGGCGACCAAGGTCCACGTGGCTGAGGCGGTGGTCCGGGAGGAGGCCCCCATTGAGCTGCAGGATGTGGTGGCGGACCGGATGGAGGCGCCCACTGGTTGTTTCCAAAAGGTGGAGGGCCCCACTGATTGGAAGGATTGGAGTAAGGATAATTGGCCATCGGGATGGAGGAGTTTCTGAGTAAATGCGGTCAAGAGGGAATTCGGAGGAAAGCTGAGGGGGCGGGCGAGGAGAGGACGGTCAAGAGAACTTTAAATCTGAAATTTTAGGGTATCCGCGACAAGTGGACCCCTATTCAAGTCCAAAATGGCGGGAAAGGACAAAAAAAGTAAACCAAGCCAAAATTCCACTCGACCATGAGAAGATGAGTTCAAAAAATCAGTGACTGGAGTTTGCGGAGGTTCATCTGGCAGCTCTGCAGATTGGCCGTCCTGCTTGACTTTGGCAACCATTTATCTCATCTTGTTGATTTCTTACAGAAATTCTGAAACAGTTTTTTCCAGTGCTTGATTTCAAGTCAATAGGGCCTTCATACCTTTCCAAGAGGACTTGAGAAAGACCCATTTCAAGCATAAGAGCATATCAAATCAGGAATAACCCCCAAAAAAGCTGGGCCCCATCATTCATGGGCAGCCTCTTTTTCTTTTTCATTTAATTTTTTTTAAAGTCTCATCCTCAGGCAAATTCAATCCTGTCTCTGGGCTGTCCTTATATCGGGGTCCTCAGTATTCCCCTTAGTCCTTGAGTTATTAAGTACAATTATTTACAGTTTAGTCAAAGGCTAAATACTTCTTATTGGCCATGATTTAATGGGTCTATATATTTTTTAATCATTAAAAGTGAGATCCCTGGTTAGGCTTTTGTTTTTGGTATATCCTTAAGCATTTGACTTATTGTGGAAGGTAACATGGTTCTTGGTAGTTTGAGGGGGATGTACTGAAGTAAATAAATTAATTTTTTTAACCTAGAAAACCTCTGAAGAAAAAAGGATTTGTTCTTTTTACCATTCTATAATGGTACATATGTCAAAGATTCACCACCTGCTCTCATGAGGAAAGTATTTGATGCGGAAACTAATTACTTGGTTCATCAGACCTGTGAAGAAATCCAGACGGCTGATTATCGATTATATAAAGGGTGAATGTTATGATACCTGTAAGCCAAAGCACAATAAAAATTTACAATTGACTTTTAGGAATTACAAAAATTTATCTGCTAATTGTATATAAGATCATAATATATACAATCAACTGTTTGAGAAAACAATAAAAGAAAATGAGGGTGAATTTGGTCTCTAGGAAATCCTCATAGAACATTTCTTTATGGATATCTCAGAGCTTTTATTTCTAGATTGGACTTCACTGCCTATTATTGTACTAATAAGTTGAGAAGGTATTTCAATATATATATACTAAGCTTTGGGCCAACAAAATGGAATTGAGACTGAATTGGGGTGGATCAAAGAAAAAAATTTCTCTAAATTTGGAGGAAAAATAGTGGGAACAAATAAGCCTCAGAGGACAAAATCACAATTAACAGGGTATGTCAAAATAATTCTAATTTAAATTTTTGATAGATAATATCTGTAAGCAAATTCCAAGTATAATTCCATTTTTATTTTTTTTTTGAAAAGTTTGGAAAAACATTTTAAGAAATTCCTTCAACTATCTCTCCCATTGAATTACAAAGTTCAGCTGATAAATCAAAAAAGGAAGAAACATGGGAATATCACAAATTGTCAATCAGGATTTTTGATAACAATTCCTACTAGCTACTCTGAGAAATAAAAAGATGAACATACTAATACTCAATAACATGTCCTATCTCAAACATATTCAAACCCCTCTTATCTTTGCCATCAGAAGTAATCTGGAAATCAAAGAAAATAATAATAATAAACAAAGTCAAAAAAAAACTACTTTATCTATAAGTACCTTCAGATGCACTTCCTGATTAAACAAATAAGAGTAAACAGGATAAAACTAGGAATTGTGAGACTTAAGGTTTTTTGCAAATACCCAAATTACTACAAATACAAAATTCAAACTGAGAATATTTATTATTTCTGAAAAATGATTTAGTACTAAGTAAAAAGATGAAAAAAAAATCCAAATTAACTCTCTTTATCTTCAAAAAAATCAAGCAAAGATAACACTTAATTGAAATTTAATTTCTTTTGGACTGGAATTGCATCACAAGGGCTGTGACTAAATTGATTATGTGGCTTTAATACCAACCAGTGCATATTTAAATGGTTTAAAAATTTTAAAGCTACCCTTAATTTGAAACCCTTACCAAATTAATTTTTGATAACACTCTGGAATTTTTTCAGCCTTTAAATCCAAATATTACGAGATAAGTTTCTTTTTTATAAAGCTAAAATGGTTAAAAATGGCCCATTTTTGGTCTAAAATAAGGCTTACTGAATTCATAATTGTATTTTTTGTTTCCAATACTTTTATTGAAACTGATTGAAGAAATTTCTACATGCTGTGAAATGAAACTTGGGGCTATAACTGAACTCCTGTCTTACTTTCTGTATCTTTTCTTTTCATGTTATTATTTTCACTTTTATCCTATATACAATTACAACTAAATAATTCAATAAAAAATTTAAACCACCAATTTTGAGAAATTCAAATCATTTTATCTATTTTGAAAAAAAGATCATTTTCACCCTTGAGAAACACCAAAATTGAATTAAAGAATATTTTATAGATATAAATATTGAAACTCAGATTCAATATTCACTTTGCTTATTTCTGGAATTTTTTTCTCTTTAAATATTTTCTTGGAGACTTCACTCTCATATTAGCTTATTGAAGTTGTTTTCTAAATTAATTCAAAAAAATTATTCTTGTAGAAATTCTTTTTTAGGCTAAAATATTGCTTTTAGGTAATTTTAAGTTAAATTTTTAATCTCTTGACAAACTATAGTTTTTTTTAGTAATAATCTTAAATACTAACTGATTAAGAAAAATATATTATAAATTATTTTATTTTATACAAATAAGCCTAAAGACAAAAATATGGGGCTGTTTTTCCTTCAAACATTTCAAATTAACTTTGTTTTCTTAATCTTTACATTGGAAAAATAGTTAGGACATTGGGAAATAATTAATATTTAGTTCAAGCTTCAATTCTACACCTTGAAAATTATTTCATGCATATAATAAAGGATGAATTTATTTTAATAAATAAAATTCCTTTTTATATATACCATAGAGTCTACATATAGCCTGTTGCAGATGAATTGGAAGAAATCTACATTGGGGGGTAGGTTATTTTTATTCCAGAATTGATTTTTGATTAATTGTGAATAACTTACCTCAATTTTTTCTATCATTTATTAGGAAATTAAGAAATTGCAGAGGAGAACTCCTATGAAGTTATTCTTAATTCAAAAAAAGAACTGAAAGAAAATTTAGATCCTAATTAGGTGTATGGTCACCTTATATTCAACTGGTGAGCTTTCTTGGTAAAGAGAAGAAAAAAAATGAAATCACAAGTATTTTGAAGAAAACTATTACCCTTATCAGTTAAGCTCTAGAGGTAAATAGCCTAGCTTACTGCATTTGGGGTGATTTAGTATTCCAATAATATATTTTATAAAAAAATAATTCATTAATGGATCTAAATAAATATTATCTATATTAATAAATTAATAAGGGAAAAATTACTCATAGGTTTAAAGGAATTGAAGATGCTATTGATAGTGTATCTACTGCGGAAAAAAGTATTGGAAAAAATAAATTTTTTATTAAATCAGTTGTTGGATTCCCAGTTAAGATGAAATGAGGATATAAATATGGAATTGGTTTATTGGAGAACCAAAAGTATCTATTTGAATGTAATTAATCCCTTAATTTCCTTTATTTAATATAAGATTTTTCTCCAGGCCTTAAATATACTTACCATCAAAATAAAATAACAGAAATATTCAGCTCAAATCTGAATATATAATTTGTGATACCTTAAAAAATTGAATTTTTAGGAAGAAAATTGGCTAATACAATATTAGGAAGCTTAAGCTTGAGCTTTCTATTCATGAATTTTATTTTAATTTTGAAAGAAAAAAGAATTTTCTATTTCAAATGAATTATAAAATTTATTATTAAAGTCTCAATTTAATAGTAAAAAAACAAAAATAAATTTATAAAATTTTGAAAATTAAAATTATTCATTAATATTATTTTCATTAAATCTCAATTTTCCCTTAATAATAAATTTAATATTCTAAAAAAGTATCAAAGAGATTTCATATTGAAAATTTTTACTTACCAAATCTATCAAAGAAAAGAAATTTATTTAGATTAAAGAAAGTAGTAAAGTATATAATTGATCGCATTTTTTATTAGAGTACCTTTCTTTCTTTAAAAAGATAATCTCAAAATTAATATACAAATACTTATTTTAGCTTTTCTTAAAATATCTATATAATTATATTTACAAAAATTAATAATTTTCTAATTATTAGAAATTTTATAATTTTATGGAAATATATAAGCTTCCAGGGACGTAAGATTCTTTTTAATTTGAGTGAATTTCTGGGGAATATTTTTTTTGGTTCGAGCTAAATATAAAGATAAGTAGTAAATATCAATATGAAACTTAAAGGTAAAGATATTATCAATTTTTATCAATAAATATAAATCTTAATCACTTACTTCCAAAATGAAATAAAAATAATTCCCAAAGACTAATTTTCTTTATTTAAAAGAATTTATATGAAATAAATTACAGATACACAGATTTAAACAATAATATTCTTTGACTGAACAAAAGTTTTGGTTAAAGAGGAGACTTAATTAATTTTTTTTGTAGAATCTATAAATATTATTTATAAAATAAAAAATTATTTCTTTCAAAAATAATATTACTTAATAAATCTTGTTCAAAGTATTTTAAATACCTGAGAATAGTGAATGTAATTCTATAGTATTAATTCAAAATAAAATTACTATAATTTATTATTTATCAAGATTATTATCAAAATTAATAAGTTTTATATTTATGTAAAGAGAAATTAAATCCTCAAGAAAAATTAATTCAATTTAGTACTACTTTATTTAGTGAAAAATGGCAATAAATAAAGTGTATGGGTAATATTATTGAAATAATTAGCTTGATATATCTTATGAGAAAAACCTTTATATCATCAAATAAATTAAAACAAAAACATATCAAAATCTTACCTGATTATACTTAACCCTGAATCCATTCTAGATAAGGTATCACAAGAACTCTAAAAATAAAATTAAGTGAATACTGTTGAGGCTTCAAATAATTCAATTAGTTATAATAATTTTAAATTAATCTAAATTGTTACATCTTTGAGCTTGATAGTATTCCCCTTATTGATTTTGAGAAAGAGTTTTTACCCAAAGATATAATAAGCTTCTTTTAAAATGATATAGGTATATGTTTTTTCTTTTATGAAAATTGCGGAGGAGGTCAAAATATTTATATAGTTCATTTCTAAAATTATTACATTGTTGATACATGTAGAATTTGCATACTTCTCAATTTGTGGGCTATGATTATATTCAAATATCCAGAAACAGATAATTAATGATAATTTGTAATCTAGATATTTCAGAAATGATCTTAGTACATGAGAGTACTAATATAAAACTTTGAAGCTAAAATACAAATGTCTGAAAACTCAGGCTCTTTAGTAGAAAAATAATTAAAAGAGAAGGATTATCAAAATTGGATTTAATAATAACTTTTTATTAAGAAAAAATACTGGAAATTATAGCTTTAATATTTTAAATTGATTAATTGATTAATTATTTCATAATTAATAATCATTTGTTGCAAAAATATAGCATTTTTTGGAGAGTCAATATATGTTTTACTATAAATATGAGATTTAAAACGGTAAAAAATCTTCAAATAATGTATATAAAAAGATGATTTCGGGTAAATGAAAAGATTATTAATTCTTCATAAAGGATTTTTAATTAAATAAATGTATAATATAAAGAATTTGGAATAAAATTTGATGATTGATCTCAGTAAAAAGATTATATGATTCAGCTTCCCAAAGAAATTTATATAAATAATACTGAAGCAAAAATGAAATTAAGATTTTTGTCTGAAATACCTTTGAAAATATTAAAAAAAGGTATAATTATGATGATTAATTCAAAAAGAATTCAAGATTAATAGTATTTTTGATCAGAATACTGATTTATACTCTAACTGAGAAGTAATTTGTCCAAACCTAATTTCATTCCATTTTATCAAGATCCAAGGAAGCTCTAAAAATCTTAATTTATGAGCCAAATTAATATATAAGGGCTCCCCTCACATTTTTATGGCTTAAAAATGGATTATAAATGATATTTTTATGAATATAAGAAAATAAATAAAGTAAATACAATTCATTCTTCAATAATATAGGAAGGAATATAATTTATATTGAAATACGAGCTTGGTGAAAGAGATTTGAACTAGTATATATTCAGAACATTATATGATAATCAGATCCAGATACAGAATTGGAATTCAATATTTGGCTCCATAAATATTCAATACATCTAGAAATTTTTCTAAAGATAAATTACTATTAAGGGGATAAAATAGGAATTATTTAGTTCCACCTTCAATAATTATTCACACATAGGAAGATATATTTTCAATTTTTATGAATTAGATCAATACTTAAAGAAAGTTAATTTTATCATACAATAGGTGTAGTATTACAAAGGAAGAAACAAGAAATGTTTCACTATAAATATTATTGATGAATACTATGTGAATGAAAATCTTTTTACTCTAATAATATTCATTCAATATCCATGGGATCATCTTTGAATAAGTTTTTTATTTGTTTTTTTTGTTTTTTATCTCTTTTTATCCCATTATAGCTTATTTTTTGCTCTGAAAGATTATTTAACCATATATGAAATTTATTTAATTGCCTTTTTAGTCAGTTTATAACCTGAAATGAAAATATCTTATAAATTTAGCGTTAATTGATAATCTGATCTCATGTACCTCATGTTTTAACCCCTTTCCCATTTTAAAAATAGACTATGTATTATTTCTTATTCAACTCTAAATATTTCCAATAGTCCTGTAGATCATATATTATATTATTTAAAATGAAAAATAATTCAGGAAAATCATCAAATAAGCCATAAAATATGTCTAAAAAGGGTTTCCAAGCCTCTTTTAAATATATTTCTGACTCAACTTAATTATTCAAATGGAATATAAATTATGAAATAACCTTGGAAATCTCTCTCTCAACCCCACTCAAAAAAGCATTTGAATACATATTCCAATCTGTTTTTCTTATGATCTGTGCCGAATTTTTTTAATAAGCTGTTTAGAAGGACTTAAATTATATTTTTGAAAAATTATATTTCAAATAGAATCCTTTATAAGAGAAATTATAAAATAGCTTTAGTGTCCCCCCAGAAAACCCTAGGAAGCTAAAAAACAATTTTAAAATGATATCCATTATATGAAAGGCTCTGGAAATCAAGTTTTTTTATTTGGTATAATTTTGATAAGATATTTCATTTTGAATTTGATATTTTAATACATAAAGAGATGAGGAATATTTTTCAAAACTATTTTCCTAATACCCAAAGTAAAAAATGGATTAATTGAATGAAATATGTGTATTGATAGCTAAGTTTTTTTACTTTAAACATATTTTTTTCTCAAGAACTCATGAAGCTATTTCTAATTTTTGATAAGATTCTATGAATAATGGAAACATAATATTCAAATATATATCACCCATAATGTATTATTTATATGAGAATATTGATTTGATACAGAGTTTAAAAATATCAAAAATATCATAAGTTTCTAAAAAATTCTTTTACGTTATATTCAAAAAAATATAATTATTATAAATTTTATAATCTCCAGATGAAAATTAATACTCAATGATTAGGTAAATTAATCTCTGTTCTAAACAATTTTACAACATAGGAATGCAAATTTTTATAATATTTATGATATTCTTTTCATTTTTCAGAAGAATTTGAATCCTTTCACTGAATAATTTATATAAAAATCAATGTTATTGATTCAATAGTAACAGTTACCCCTTGAGATTTTGAATAGATTCAAAAAATTAAAAAATGAATTCCATTTCCATATTCTCCAAGTATTTATAACATAGAATCTAATAAATTATATAAATATATTTTCATATTTGATAATTCAGTTAAAAAATATATGATGATCAATCAAATAGTTTATATAATTCAACACTTTATTGGTTTTTTTGGAATATTGTTTTAATTGTGAAGCTCTAACATAAAATAAATTATTTATATAGAAAAGAATTTTTTCTATTACTCAATTAGCTTACAAGGATATTGAGTTTTGTATCTTGAAGGGAGTTGATTTTTTATATATTAAATGTAAAAAATGAATTAAAATTGAAAGTATATGAAGATATAATTGAGGAAACTTTTGTACAATTATCTATTATTAGGTCTATTGAGCTCTTATTTTCAAGTAATTACACATGATACAAGTTAGTTTATTAAAGATAATTCTCTTATTTTACATACATTTCATTAGGTTTTCTCAAACCTACCAAGTTTCACATCATAAAGCTCAAATTAAGTTTGCTTGAAATCCTGAACTTAATTTTTGGGTTTTATAAATCCTGCACCAAATCAGCCATGGGATTTGAGGTACCAAAAACATTGGTTTTCAAGTACCAAATCCCATGCTTTGACTCCCAAATTTAACATTTATTTTTTTAATTTCTCAATCAAATTTTCTTAAATAAATGAATTGAAATTTGTTCAATACAGTTTCACCATCATCATAAAAAATCCATTTTCTATTGCATTGAAAAATAAATTTTCTATAAATTCTCATCTCTTCATTAAAATGAAATTCCCAGGAAAATAACCAAAAAAGAGCTCTTTGAGGACCTAATGGCACTATATAATGTTCAAGAGTTTGAATATGATACAGACTCTGAAATTCAAGAAGACATAATATTACTACATGAGATTTATTAAAGAAGATATATCAGGCCCCTCAAATTCAATCCAGCACCATATATATATAGGGTGTTGGTAAACACATGTAAGGCCTTGCGTGTTTTTACCAATTTATGGCTAAAACATGTAATTTTATGGTAAAAACACATAAGTGTCCTTATTTTTCAAAAAAAATTCCACAGGCTCAGTTTTGAGGATTTTTTTTAATTTTTTTTGCCATATTTTTCCCGACTTGGCATGTCAATATGCACAAATTTTTTCAATTTTTTTTGCCCAATTTCTCCATTGTGGCCAATTTGGCAAAATGGCCTATTTTTTCAAAAAAATTCATTAAATATGTTCCTGCTTATGAATTTGCATAATTTCTTTTTTAAAACAAAGGGAAAAATCTTGAGAATACAAAACCAGAAGCCCAACATTTTGGGATTTTTTTCCCAGGACATTTATAGGCCGAAAAAGTCCTTGTTTCTTTATGTTTTTTTGTTCATGTTTGTATTTAAATTGAAAATGCCATTTATGACATAAATTGAATTCAAAATGTAATTTATGATGAGTGGAAGTTAAAATTTCATTTTTGGAATTAACAGTGCCATAAATGGCATCACAAATGACATAATAATGCCATAAATGGCATCAAGAATGACATACAGATGCCATTTATGGCCAGAAAATTGGCCTAAATGGCATTACAACAATGCCATAAATTGAGCTTAATGGCCTTAAAAATGGCATGAATGGCCTTTGTTAGCCTGGGGCCTCTATCGTGGCTTCCAGTATAATTATTATTAATTTTAATAAACCAAGTAGGTAGTGGAATACTATTATTATAAGTAATAGATGTGTCACTCTTGTTTATAATGAAGGAAGTACTATTGGGATTTTAAGCTTCAACGGTACTATAATAGGTTAAAGTGAATTGAATCACTTTTAAAAGTGAGAGCACTAATTTTTTCTAAATTAAAAGTAAGTAATTTTAATTGTAAAAAAAATATATTGATAAGAGCTCTGAGGAATCATTCTCAAGAAGAATGTTCCTCTTAAATGCTGTAGGTACAAAATCAAAATGAAACATAAATAGACTAATACACTTTTTATCATAAAGCGTATTTTTATAGTAACAACATATGAAAAAAAACAGTAGGTGGTTGTTATAGAAGCAAAGCCACTATCTCAACAAGGTAAAAGGGTGTTATAGAAACAAGATGAAACAATGTTTCTATAACTACAAAAATTAAATGAGTGACTTGTAAATAAGATCACTATAACAAATAATCTTAAATGAGTGACTTGTAAACAAAAAATAGAAGAAAACAAAATTAAAAGTGAATTTACACAGATGAATTGAAATAATTCAAACAAAATTTAATGAAAGTGTTTGGAGTTTGTGTAGCATGTAATTCTTTTCATGCTTGCAGGCTCACAGCCTTAAAATTGGCCTTAAAAATGGAATTAATGGCCTTAACAATACCATAAATGGAATTAAAAATGCCATTTATTGAATCAACAATGCCATTTGTGGCATTAAAAATTCCATTCATGGAATTAATAATGCCATTTATTGCATTGATAATGCCATTAATGGCATTGTTAATGTGGCATTATTAATGTCATTTATGCAATACCATTAATGGCATTGTTAATGTGGAATTATTAATGCCATTTATGGCATTAATGTCATCAGAAATATTGCATTGCTAATGCCACAAATGGCATTGATGGCATCAGAAATATTGCATTGATAATGCCATTAATGGAACTGTTAGTGCCATAAATGGCATTTTTAATGCCATAATTGGCATTGTTAGTGCCATAAATGGCATTTTTAATGCCATAATTGGCATTGTTGATGCCATAAATTACATTAATGGCATCAGAACTGCCATAAATAGCCATATCTCATTTAAAAACCACCCCTTACATGTTTTTACCATAAAATTATGTGTTTTTACCAATTTGCTTACATGTTTTTACCAATACCCTATATATAAATCAAATGACTTAAAATGTAAGATGTGTCTTTGAAGCCATTGATAATGTTACTATTAATCAACAGTAATATGACTTTTCTTATGAAATATAATAATAAAAATTATTATAACCACAATTGAATAATTAAATAATTAATTAATTCTTTTACTTGTTATACACTACTAGTGATTATAACAGTAAGCAGTAATTGTCTACAAGAATCAATTACAAGAAGTATTCAATAATAAAACTATTTTAATATATAATTATTTTTTGCATGAATAATTATGAACATAATCCTTGAAGAAAACTATTACTAGAGAAAAACTTTAAGAATTAAGACAAAACACGCACTAATACTCCAAAGAACTTATTAAAAGATAATAGTATAGAAATTTGACGGATAATTGTGGATTTAATGGTTGAAAATAGATTTATAACAAGATTAAAACTAGCTATAGTTGATTTCTATTATTTCACGTCTTTCTGGTTGCTTATGAAAGAATAAAACATATAAGAAAAGATTTAACTAATACTTACTTGTTGGTGGTAATAATGGTATATTTGAATAATGTGATGATTTTGGAAAAAACAGCAAGAGGAGGCCTCTTTTAAGTCAGAAACAACTCAAAGAGGCGTGCCATGGAAAAAACTGAAAAACCAATGAGTTAGAAAACAATAAACCTTTTTGGATTATTGATTGCATCATCTGTTGTCACATAAGATTATCATAATTACTTGATTGATGTTTTTACATGACTACTAACCCATTTATGGCTAAGAATAAAAGGAGTAATAACTGTAAATATTATTTTATTTCAAAAGAATCATTGATTTCTCAACATTTCAATGTTATTGGAAATTTCTTCACAAAGTGTATTTTCTGTGAAATTTTGAGGATTCAGTGTTTCATGTGGAATCATCAAAAATAGACTATAAGTAAATTTTTTAATTTTACTTATAAAAGTATGATTATTTTGTGTTTTTATATGAATTATACTGTTCTTAATTGGTCCCAAAATTTGCAGAAAGATTGATTTATAATTGTATTTCTAATGAATTTTTGAATTTTTTACCTCATTTCTACATATAATTGCAAATAGTACTATATTTCTGGTTGCTATGAGGTAAATCAATTGATACCAGTCCAAAAGGGCTTTAATTAATATTTTGGGGTTTATAAATGGACAATAATTAAGAATTGACATGGTTAAAGGAGTCTAAGTTGCTCTTTACCTCCTTGGCACGTCAAAATAGCAGCTTATTTGACATTTTCTTATGATTTAATGAGATTTTAACTTGGTAACCAATGGATCCAAGCTTTAGAGCTTTCCATCCCTCAGAGCCCTCAGAAGTTGGGTACCCTGGCTCTCTTTGATGTCTTTTGTCCCCCTTGACTATTTTTTACGTCAAAATAGAAATTCAGGCTGAAAGACTGATATCCAGTATGGGTGTACCAAAAGTGTATGTAAGAATAACATAAAATTAAGTGCCACAAACATGCATAACACTATTCTTAGTGTAGATGTAACATGGGATTTCTCACATTCTGGTTATTTTGGCATGAAATTTAGAAAAACAAATTTTTTTCACAATTCTTTTATGTGGTATTGCAGTATTTTCCATATTAACACCTCTTAGAGGTAATTTAAGATTATTCACTCTATGGAATTACCCTAGGTGGATTTACTTACTCAAAAAAAGTTATCCATCTTTTTTGAAATAAACAATGATGAATTTTGAATATATGCATGACTTATGGGTTATGTATAGTTCAAAAGTTATTTTTAAGAGAATTTGTGGCCTATTTGGGTATTTAAGATATACCTCAAGGCTCACATTCTCTCCCACCAAAAAATAAAATTGTACTACAATTTTATTAATGGTATCAAGAAGAAAAAGGCCCCAAAGGGGGTTAATGTCCATTGTCCAACCTCTTTAAATTAGTCAGATCAAGTAATTTGAAGCACATTTATAGACATATTCAGGATTTTGGCCTTCTTTCATGTCTAAATCTTCTTAAGAGGTTATGTGAGTCAGGTATTTCTGATTCTGCCAGCAATTCATCTTCATGTACTGGATTTCTATATCTGACAAGATATTCTGTTTGATTTTTACCCCTAAGTCTCCTTTCTTTAATGACTTTCAATCTGTGAAGAGTGGTCCAAAGTGCAGATGTGAGCTTGGGATCTCTGTCACTTATGATATTCTTAAATATTCCTGTATGAGAAATAACTCTACTCCATAGAAGAAGAGCTGTATCCATAGCAGCATCATCTTTATGAAATGGTAATAATATGGGAGTCTTGCTATATATGTCTACAATGACTAAACAAGCATTATAATTTTTGTCACCACTTGGAGGAAGTGCTGTGACCCCATCCATATGAACAACTTCCCTAGGGTATTTTGGTTCTTGAATATGAATCATCAATCCAAATTTCTTGCCTGTACTCCTGTTTGCTTCTTGGAATCTTTCACAGGTATGGAAATATTCAATGGTTTCTTTTCTCCAAGATGGCCACCATGCACAGTTTTTCACTTTTTCAAGTGTTCTGTCTTCTGACAGGTGTCCAGAGTAGATGCTATCATGACATTCATTAAGAATGTCATTGATAAGCAATTTGCTACACAATGTCATTACATAAGAATTTTTGGTTATGTGGTAAATTATCCCATCAAACAAGTGAAATCTTCCTTAAGAATATGAATTTTTCCAAACCTCATCCAGTGCATTTACTAAAGATGTATCTTTGCAGTCTTTATCTAACAAGGAAGTCAAGATATGGCAATTCTTGTCTCTTCTATAAGATTCTCTGACCTCTTCAACAAATTCAGTCCCAATATCAGTTATGTTGATTCCTTCAATTGGAATCTGTGGTTCTGCTTCCAAAGGTACATAAGCTGGGTTATCAGGAGTATTGGCTAATTCCCACCTGCTAAGTCCATCAGCATTCTTGTGAATGTCTCCTGCCTTAGGAACTATAGTCATGTTACCTCTATATTCTTGAATGGCTATTTGCCATCTCAAAATATGTCTGTTGGGATTTTTCATGTTAAAAAGTGATTTCACAGCATTACAGTCAGTTATCACTTCAAAAACACTGCCATAAATATAATAGTGTAATTTCTCAAGTTCCCATACCAAACATAAGCACTCCATCTAGCTTGCACCATATTTGACTTCTGTTGGTTTGATTTGTCTTGAGATGTAACAAACTGGTATGTCTGTAGGTTTGTCCTCAATAATTTGGACCTGATGTAGGGCTGCCCCTAATCCATCTCAACATGAATAAGTGTACAATTTAAAAGGTATATTCCAGGGAGGCATGAGGATTAAAGGTTCTTCTGTAAGAGTTTACTTATCTTCTCATAAGCTTTAATCCTTTCCTGTGTCATCTCAAATACTGTCTGTTGATCACAGATTCTATAGAGTGATTTGGCTAGAATTGCAAAGTCTTTCAGGTGTTGTCTGTAATAACTGGCGAATCCAAGAAAAGACATAATTTATCTCTTATTCTGGATTATTGGCTTAAGTAAAACTGCTGCCACTTTATTTTTGTCAATACCCAAGCTTAAACCAGAAACAATATCTCCGGAGCTTTAAGTTCTTCAAATCCAAATCTACATTTCTTGAGTGAAATCTTCATATTTACCCCTGTAGCTTTGTCAAGTACTCTTTCAAGTCTTTCAAGGTGCAAAGACCATGAGTCAGAACATATGATAATATCATCAATATAGATGATAAGCCATCCCTCAGATAATTCTGTGGGTAAGATGGTATTCATAATTCTTTGATAATGGTATGGTGCATTTTTAATACCAAATGGCATTCTAAGATACTCATAGATACTACAGTGAGTGATAATTCTGAGTAATTTCTTAGTTTTGGGAATCAAAACATTTTGATGAAAGCCTTTCAATGCATCAATGGATGTTATATACTTGTCTATAGATGTAAGGTTTGTCTATGAAGCTCTTGATAATGGTAACAATATCAAGAGTACTATGACTGTCCTCAGTAGAAAAAAATAATATAATAAAATATTATAACCACAAATTCAAATATAATTATTAAAAATAATTATATATAAAAAATGAATTGAATTATTATTATATAAAATAATAATAAAAAAGATATAATAATAATAATAATAATAAATTATAATTATTCTATTATTGTTATAGTCACTGACAATTATAACAATAAGAAGTGTAAAGCTCTTAATGAGACAATTACATGTGAAAATATAAATATCTAACCACTTATAAATAATATATTAATATTATTTATAAAAGAATTAAAACAAACACTGTGCAGAAATAATTCTTATAGAAAAATTCTATATAAAAAAACTAATAACAGATAAAAAAGATATAGAATTTTAGAGAAAACTTACTTATAATATATATTTAATACAACAGGTAAAACAACAACAGCTATTATATTAAATAATTATTATAAGTTAAAAACATGCAAAAATTCAATATTTTGAAGGATAAAACAACTTTTTAAAATAAAAATTATGATTAAAGAGTTTTTGAAAGGAATTTGTGGATTTTAAAAGATATTTTAAAGACAACAATTTTATAAAATAAAATATATTATAGGTGATAACAACAAGAATCTAATTTCTATACTTTCAATTCTTTCATTTAAGATTTTTAAAGAATAAAATACTTAAGAATTAGTTTAATAATAAGATTTTATATATAATAAAGCTTTACCTGTTTAAATGTCTAATATGATTGGATTGATAATTGATGATGGACAAAAACAGTGATGAAAAGAATCTTTTTATGTCTACAGTGCAGATATGATGATTAATAATGGATATAGAGGGTGTGCTCAGGTCAAAACTGAAGAACAATGCTTAAAAATAAAGTTCTTAACTTAAGGTCACTTATTTTTAATTTCAATTTAAAGTTACCAGTGTTATTCTTAACTCCAACTAACTTTAATCCTCATTTAAGTTAATTATTTTGAGTTTTAATATGAAATACGTTTACTTATATTGAAGTTCATCACATGAAAAAATTAAAAATAGAGTTTAAAGCAGAAATCTCTTAAACTCAATTTTCAATTAATTTTTAAAGAAATCTTTATTTTCTTTAAGTATAATTAAAAGAGTAAATTTCCAGGCTAATTACCCAGAAAATCTGTTTATAAAAGATACTTAAAATTTGATTTAGATATAGATGATATTAAATTGTAAGTTGTGTGAAATTTAAAGAAAATCCATTAATAATTGGATTTTTAATGAATTTTTGAAGCTATTCCTATTTTTCCGTGTAAAATAGCAACACACACTAAACCTTAACTTTTGATAAGGTTTTAATGCTTGTAGCCTTAAATTTTTAAGCTTATTTAAGCTTTGAAAGGTCTCAAAACTTTAATTTCAAGCCTGCATATTGGGATTTACCCTTTGGCAGCTTGAAATTCCTGTCCAAATTGTGATAAAACCAGTTTAAACCTTAAGGTTGGATCAAAGTCTAATATTAAAGTTTAAATAAGGTTAAAAATCCTCCAATACATGTGGAAAACCTTAATTGAATCCTTGAAGATCCAAAAAGTTGGGTACCCTAGCTCTGTTTGGTCTTTTTCCTGTCCCACCTTTTTGCATGGATTTTGCCCTTTTATTTATTTAAAGCCATACTATGGCATTGAACACTTTTAAATTGAGCTCATGCAGGATTTACATCCTTTATGGCAAATCCTTAGCCAATTCAGTAAATATACACAACACCTCAGTTTTAACTAAAATTTTGGTAAGCTTGCATAAACCTTATGCAACTTCAAACTTAAGCTTATTTAAGCTTGAATTTAACAATTTCAAAAAAATGTTAAAAAAGTTACATTAGTACTGTGAGATTCTTAAATCTTCCAATGACATAAGAGATAAGCTTTTTTGTGTATAAAACCCTATGGGTATACCCTACGTCATTTTTGGTGTAGAATCCAAAAATGACATAATACTTATAACTTTATTTATCCAAAAAAAGTTATACTTATTTTTTGTTATTTTTATTTTGAATTCAATTGAAAAGTCTGTTGAAGACTAAATAAGCTGTATATAAAATCATTTGTGGCCTTATGGGTATGTTATTCATATCTCACAGGCTCACATTCCCTACCACCAAAAAAATTGTATCACAATTTTATCTTAGTAGTATACCCCCAAGTTAATTGGGGGGGGGGTATCATCCACTGTCCAACCTCTCTACTTATACTCTCAAGTATGTAAAGCACACAATTCAGATGTTTCATTGAGGAATTGGTATTCTCTCATGCCTGAATATTCTGAGAAACCTTTGGGCATCAGGTATCTTTTCTGCTACAATCCGTTCATCTTCATATTGTGGATTTCTGTACCTGACCAAGTATTCTCTTTCGTTTTTTCCCTAAGTCTTTTTTCTTTGAAGACTTTTAGTACTTTTTTCTCTTCACTCTGATCAAGTGGAGGTCCTTCTAAGGGTATTTCATTTCTCAAAGGAAATAATTCCTTATCACTTGAAGTGTAATTCTTTAACAGACTAACAGGAAAAGCTGGATGTTTTTTTTCCAATTCCCCTGAAAGTTCTACTTGTACTGCATTTGTCCCATGAAGGGCTTTAATAATAAATGGTCCTGCAGAGGAATCTTTCAATTTCTTTGGACCTTTGATATTATTAAAGTTCAAGGTTGAAACTAGTATCAAGTCCCCTACTTTGAGTTCTGGGGCTTTATGACTTTTATCCCATTTCTGTTTAGCATATTCAAAGGCATCATTCATGCTTTTATTTGCATGATGACTTACTTTATCAAGCAATAAACTAAAGCTTGAAGCATCTGGATGAATATCAACTAAATCCTTCTTCAAAGTGTCAAATGGAATTTTAGGGTTCCATCCTTTTTCCAACATTGCAGGAGTTTTGCCTGTTAAAGCATGGATAGAGGTCTTGTAGGCTAACTCCAATGCTGGTATAAGAGTACACAAATAATGGGTAAAGCCATAAGAATCTTTAAGCTCCAGGAAATAAGCACAAAATCTTCTGATCATTTCCTCAAGGGTTTGTATCATTCTTTCTGCTAGACCATCTGTTTGTGGATGGTATGCTGTTGAAAATGATAGTTTTTTACCCAAAAGCTTATGAAAATTGGTCCATAAGGATAATGTAAATTTTGGGTCTCTATAGCTAATGATATTTTTGAAGAGACCAGTATGAGATATAGCTCTATTCCAAATCAAAAGAGCTGTATCCATAGCTGTGTCATCTTCATGACATGGTAAAAAGATTGGTGTTTTGCTATATTTACCTACAATGACAAGACATGCATTGTAACTTTTATCACCTCCAGGTGGTAAAGAAGTTACCCAATCCATATGAACCACTTCCAAAGGGGTACTTGGTTCTTGGATATGAATCATCAAACCAAATCTTTTACCAGTAGCTTTATTGGCTTTTTGGCATCTATCACAACTATGACAGTACTCAATGACATCTTTTCTCCAAGATGGCCACCAGGCACATGTCTTAATTCTTTCCATTGTTCTTTCTTCAGACAGATGTCCAGAATAAATTTTATCATGGAATTCTAGCAGTATTGTGTTAATTAACATTCTACTACACAGGACCAGGACACATATGTGTTTAGATCTATGATATAAGATACCATCAAATAAATGGAATATTCCATTGTCATAAGATGTTTTCCATATATCATCCATAGGATTGGCCAAATCTGCTTATTTTCAATCTTTGTCAAGTAGAGAAGCAAGAATATGAAAATTCTTATCCAGCTTATAGCTATCTCTAACTTCTTCAAAGAATTCTGTTCCAACATCTGTGATGTTAATTCCTGGAATTGGAGTTTGAGGTTCTGCACCGGTGGGAACATAGGTAGGATTTTCAGGTGTATTGAGTAATGCACATCTACTCAAGCCATCAGAATTCTTGTTAATATTTCCAGCTTTATGTACTATGGTCATATTTACTCTATACTCCTGTATAGCAATCTGCCATCTTAACATGTGTCTGTTTGTAGAAGTGACTTTACTGAATTACAATCAGTAATTACTTCAAACACACTACCATCAAGATAATGATGAAGTTTTTCCAGAGCCCAAACAAGGCAAAGGCACTCCATTTGGCTAGCTCCATATCTGGCCTCAGTAGGTTTTATTTGTCTTGAAATAAAACAAATTGGACCTTCATAAGGTTTGTCATTGACAATTTGAACTTTATGAAGAGCTGCACCTAGGCCCTCACCACATGCATCAATATACAGCTTGAAAGGAAGTTTCCAGTCTGGCATCAGTAGTAATGGTGCATTGGTCAAGGCATATCTGATCTTTTCATATGCTTGAATCCTCTCCTGTGTCAGTTCAAAGACAGTTTGTTGATCACAAATTCTGTACAATGATCTGGCATGGATTGCAAAATCTTTAAGGTGTTGCCTGTAATAACTGGCAAACCCTAAGAAAGACATCATTTCTTTCTTGTTCTGGGGAATTTGTTTCAGTAACACTGCAGCCACTTTGCTCTTATCAACACCAAGGCTCAGTCCTGAGACTACATGTCCTAGAGCTTTCAACTCATGAAACCCAAAATTACATTTTTAAGAGATATTTTCATGTTCACTTGAAGAATTTTATTAAGTACTAATAAATGTCTCTCTAAATGCAATTGCCAGGTTTCTGAACAAATTATAATTTCATGAATATAAATGATTAACCATCCTTCTGATAATTCATGTGGGAAAATGGTATTCATCATTCTTTGGTAATGAGAGGGTGCATTTTTAATACCAAAAGGCATCCTCAAGTATTCAGAAATACCACAATGAGCAATAATCCTCAATAATTTGCTAGCATGAAGTGTTAAAACATCCTGATGGAAGCCTTTAAGAGCATCCATAGAGGTAATAAATCTTGCTTTGGATAATTGAGTCAAAGTCTCATGGATTCTAGGGATTGGATACCTGTCTGGAATCGTGTAGGTATTCAGTGCTCTAAAATCACCAACCATCCTTGATTTATCATTATTACAAGTAATGATTACAGGAGTTGTTAATTCTACTTCTTCATTGTGTCCAGCTTTTTTAAGAACTCTGAGTTTCATTAGTTCATTAATATGACTTTCTAATTCTTCTCTGGACCTAGGGCTAGCTGGATAAGCTGGTCTTCTTAAAAGTGGAGGGTAAGGTTTTTCCACATTAAGCATAATTTCCAATTCATGGCCTTTGATAGCCCCAAGTGGTTCATTATCAGAAGCAAAGGCTTCCCTGTATTGAAAGAAAATTTCAATAAGTTCTTCCTTAATTTCTGGTGTTAATTCAGGACTAATTTGTGCTTCAATTAATTGATCTGACACAAATTTCTCTTTATTAACATTTTTTACTTGTCTAATGACAGTTACTTCTCTTTTTTCTGGAGGAAAAGCAAATTTTTGCCTTTTATTTTCCCCTTTAGTGAAATACCTGTCTTTATGATTATTAATATCAATACCATAAATATTAAGATAATCATTTCCAAGTATAAAGTGTTGTGAAGTACAATTATTCATAACAACAAATTAAAATTTTAATCTGATACTTCCTGTAGGATGAGGGAATATCATTGCTGCTTCAAATATACCCAAAGGGTGCATATTTTGGCTGGCACTGCTGAATTTTATACCTTCAATTGGAATTAACTTGTCTTTCCAAATGGTATAAATCTTTTCCAACACAATTACAAAAGGCACCTGAGTCAAGATGTATCTTGGCTTCTCTGTTGTTTATCACAATATTAGTGATACAAGATGATCCAGCTGTATAACCTTTACCTCTGGCTGGTTTGGTTTTCTGCATTTTAGCATCTTTCACATGTATGAGATACATACATTCATCACTGTACTGTGGTAAGTGAGTATGCAATTCCGTTACTTCAAAGGAAACATTGATATTTCCTATACTAAGTTCATCTGGAAATTCCTCCTCTTCAGAAGGCTCTGAATAACTTTCATGTACAGTGACATCATTTGTTCCTTTTGTGTCATCTTTTTCAGTTTATATCTCATTGATTCTTGTCTTTTTGGCACAAGTCTTAGCCAAATGAGATGTACTTCCAAACTTATGACATTTCAAAAGAGCTTTGTCATGTGGTTTAGTGGGTTTTGGAATTGGTTTCCCACTTGTCTTGTTGTCCATTGGGGGTTTATACCAATTTATACCAATTTTTGTTCTAGTAGTGATGTCCTCCATAGCATTGATATAATCTTCTGTAGAGAAAGGCTCAATACATCTGCTTCTTATAGAATGCTCAAGGTCACCACCACAATTTCTTAATATCCTTTTCTGTACCATTGTTTCATGCATATTAAGATGAAGGGCAGTTAATCTGTCCTTTTGTTTAAGAAACCAAGGCATGGGCCTGTCCCTTTCAATATTAAAAATGGCTTCTTCAAAAGAACTCTCCATTTTAAAGCTCCAGGAATCATTTTCCCATTTGGAAATAATTTGTTATTTTCACCAAGGCCAAGAATGTTTACCATTGTCTTGTCTCATTTTGTAATACCATTTCTTTTCTGATTTGGTAAACAATGAGTGTAATCTGGCACTTATGTATACATCTGGTATGTTAAAGTCTTCTTTAAACATATCAATTGTTTTCATAAATTCAATATGATTATATTCCCCTTCACTACTGAAGGTTGGCCATTCCTCTAATCTTGAAATGTCTTTAAAATTGCAAGCAGTTTCTACTTCTGCATTACTTAAAATTGTATGATGTAAGTCATTATTCAAGTTTAGCACATTCCTGTCAAGAATGGGTGTAGACTGTCTTGGCAAATCATTATTCAGTGATATGTTATTAATACTTGATTGAATATCTTCTTTCAATTCAAGTCTTGCTTTATCACTTTTTTCCAATTGTTCTTGTAAAAGAGCTGCATTGTGCCCAGTTGAGTTTTCCAAGTTTTGAACCTGTATTATTAATTATTTTAACTGTCTAGTTATAAAAGAAATAGAATTGTCATCTGGTTGATTTAGTAATGTAACCTTAGACTAAATTCTTGCACAAATTTGTGTCAAAGACAAAATATTGTATTTATTAACATTTTCAAGGCCAATAATGGTCATTTGTGACTCTTTCACTTGCAGTATCTCATTAACCAACTTTTGTTGGATATACTAAAATGTTTGGAAGTTTTTTATAATTTCTTTATCACAAGTTTCAATTTGGTCTACAAGCTTTACAAGGTCTACTTCTTTGGAAAATATTGGTTCAATATTTCCTCTTCCTTGTTTTTGAATTCCATCAGAGTTCTTGCCATATTGAACACATTATCCATGGCTGTCTTCTCTTTCTTGGGAATCCTGTAGTTCTGCGGGTAAGGCTTGTTCCACTTGGGCTTTGCCTTTTTTTTCCCCTTCTGATTGGTATTTGGGGTTTGCTTGGGCTTGTTTGGCACTTGTGGAGGCAGATTTTTGCTTGTGGAGGCTTGGGGAGCTTCCACTTGGCTTTTTCCCTTCCCTTGGGCCAACTTCTTCTTCTGGTCCTCTGATAAAATGCTTTGGTTTTTCAACCAAGCTTTTATCTGTTGGACTTGTCCTTTGTAAGACATGGGTGTCCAACCCTTCAGAAGTTCTTCTTTCTTTTCTGGCCCCATGAAATTCTTCACTTGAAGATATGAGTTCATGGTTCCTATCCAAAGACTTGGGAGAAGGTCCCACTCTTGCTTTTTTTCTGCCATAAACCAGTTATTGTAATGAGACTGGTCTATCTCTATTGTTGCCTGTTGAAAGTGATTCAGGTCTAACAACAGCAACAGAAGTTATGTCAGCTTCTGGACTCTCAATAAGAGTGTCAAAGGTGCTGGCTAACAATTGGGAACTGGTGGAAGTTCTGGCATCCTCCATTTGTGCCTCTCCTCTGGGCTGACATTAATGTCTTTTTGATTTATGACTGGAATGTCCTGGTCCAGATCCATTTGATTGTGTGGAGTAGTTACTTCCACTTCTAGTAGGAGTCATTTAATGTCAATATAAAGTAATTAAAACTAAGAAATGAATTGAATTCACCTGCTGGACCTTTAAAGGGTTCTTTGGTAATTAAACCCCTTGGTGCTGGGCTAGTTTGAATTTCAATACTAGACTCTGAGGCTTCAGAGTCTGAAGAGCTTTCTCTGATGGATGACACTAGAGAAAAAAAATATAAAATTTATTTTATCAAACAATAAAAATAACTTATAAACTCAACTTATTGGATAAAGTTGTTTTAATGTAATTTATGGCAAATTATGTCAAAAATAAAGAAAAAATGTCTAAGATTAAAGACAAAATGTTTTTAGTAAAGATTTTTAATTTTTTAATTTTTTATTTGATTTTATATTTTCTTCAAAGAAATAATAATTATGCAATTAATAAGTTATTAATCAGAATTGTGTTATTATTCACTTTATACTAGAATAACTCAAAGAATAAATTTCAAGTCTGTGATGTGAAAAATCCACTGGTTAGACAAAAGGAAATTTATTCCAAGTCACTCAATAGTATATTGCTTCAAACAATATTCCTTAGAAGAAATAGCTTTATTAATATTATAAAGATTATTTATAAGGGATAAGTCCCAAAAAAGCCAATATTAAAGTAAATATGGCAATTTTATGTCTAAAAACAGTAAAATAAGGTCTATAATATGATTTATGTCCCAAAAATTGGTTAAAATAACGGCCAGGCCCCCAAATGTAAGGTTTTTCTATGAAACTCTTGATAATAGTAACAATATCAAGAGTACTATGACTGTCCTCGGTAGAAAAATATAATAGAATAAAATATTATAACCACAAACTTAAATATAATTATATATAAAAAATAAATTTAATCATTATTATATAAAATAATAATAATTATAATAAATTATAATTTTTCTATTATTGGTATAATCACTGACAATTATAGCAATAAGAAGTGTAAAGCTCTTAATGAGACAATTAAACATGGAAAATATAAATATTTAACCACTTATAAATAATATATAAATATTATTTATAAAAGAATCAAAACACACACCATTCAGAAATAATTCTTATAGAAAAATTCTATATAAAAAAAGTAATAACAGATAAAAAATATATAGAATTTTAGAGAAAACTTACTTATAATATATATTTAATACAAAAAGTCAAACAACAACAGTTATTATATTAAATAATTATTATAAGTTAAAAACACACAAAAAATCAATATTTTCAAAGATAAAACAACTTTTTATAACAAAAATTATGATTAAAGAGTTTCTGAGAGGAATTTGTGGATTTTAAAAGATATTTTGAAGACAACAATTTTATAAAATAAAATATATTATAGGTGATTACAACAATAAGCTAATTTCTATTGATTCAATTCTTCAATTTAAGATTTAAAAAGAATGAAATACTTAAGAAATAGTTTAATAATAAGATTTTATACATAATAAATCTTTACCTGTTTAAATGTCTAATATGATTGGATTGATAATTGATGATGGAAAAAAACAGTGATGAAAAGACTCTTTTTATGTCTACAGAGAAGCTCTCATGATTCAAAATGGAGATAGAGGGCATTTGCAGGTCAAAACTGAAAAACTATGCTTAAAAATAAAGTTCTTAACTTAAGGTAACTTATTTTTAATTCTAATTTAAAGTTACCAGTGCTATTCTTAACTCCAACTAGCTTTAATCCTCATTTAAGTTAATTATTTTAAGTTTTAATATAAAATAAGTTTATTTATATTGAAGTTCATCACATGAAAAACTCAAAAATAGAGTTTCAAGCAGAAATCTCTTAAAATCAATTTTTAATTAATTTCTAAAGAAATCTTAATTTTCTTCAAGTATAATTAAAAGAGTAAATTTCCAGGCTAATTACCCAGAAAATCTGTTTCTAAAAGAGATTTAAAATTTAAGCTATATATAGATGATATTAAATTGTAAGCTGTGTGAAATCTTCAAGCAAATCCATTGAGAATTGGATTTTTGATGAATTTCTGAAGTTATTGCTATTTTTCCATGTAAAATAGCAATACACACTAAACCTTAACTTTTGATAAGGTTTTAATGCTTGTAGCCATAAATTTTTAAGCTTTTTTAAGCTTTTACAGGTCTCAAAACTTCAATTTCAAGCCTGCATATTGGGATTTACCCTTTGGCAGCTTAAAATTCCTGTTCAAATTGGGATAAAACCAGTTTAAACCTTAAGGTTGGATCAAAGTCTAATGTTAAAGTTTAAAAAAGGTTAAAAATCCTCCAATACAGGTGGGAAACCTTAATTGAATCCCTGAAGATTCAAAAAGTTGGGTATTCCAGCTCTGCTTGGTCTTTTTCCTTTGTCGCAGCTTTTTGTGTGGATTTTGCGCTTTTATTTATTTAAAGCCATACTATGGCCTTGAACAATTTTCAATTGAGATCACGCAGGATTTAAATTCTGTATGGAAAATCCTTAGCCAATTCAGTTAATATACACAACACCTCAATTTTAACTAAAATTTTGGTAAGCTTGCATAAACCTTATGCAACTTTAAATTTAAGCTTATTTAAGCCCAAATTTACCAATTTTAAAAAAATGTTAAAAAAGTTACATTAGTACTGTGAGATTCTTAAATCTTCCAATGACATAAGAAATAAGCTTTTTTTGTGTATAAAACCCTATGGGTATACCCTAGGTCATTTTTGGTGTAATATCCAAAAATGACATAATATTTATAACTTTGTTTATCCAAAAAAAGTTATACTTATTTTTTGTTATTTTTTATTTTAAATTCAATTGAAAAGTCTGTTTAAGACTAAATCAGCTGTATGTAAAATCAGTTGTGGCCTTATGGGTATGTTATACATACCTCACAGGCTCACAATAGACAATTGAGTCAATGTTTCTTGAATTCTAGGAATTGTATACCTATCTGGAACTTTGTAGGTATTAAATGCTCTAAAATCTCCAACCATGCTTGATTTATCATTATTCCAAGCAATAATAACAGGTGTTGTCACTTCAACTTCCTCATTATGGCCTACTTTTCTTAGTACCCCAAGTTGGATCAACTCTTAGATATGTTTTTCCAAGGTTTCTCTAGCTCTGGGAATGGCTGTATAAGCTGGTCTTCTAAGTACTGGAGGGTATGGTCTCTCAATATTAAGAGTAATATCAACTTAATGCCCTTTAATAGCACCTAATGGTTCATTATCAGAAGCCAAGGCATTTTTATATGTGTATAATACATCAACAAGATCATGCCTCATTTTGAGTGATAATGATGTATCAATTTGTGATTCAACAACTTGATTAGTCACAAATTCTTCTTATTAAGTATTTTTAACAGAAGATATTATAGATATGTGCTTTGACATATTCGACAAAGCAGATTTTTGTCTTTTATTTTCTCCAATTGTGAAATATCTGTCTTTATGGTTATTGATGTTAGTATCATAAATATTCAAGTAATCATTTCCAATAATGATGTGCTGAGATGTGCAATTGTCCATTATTACTATCTCTTTTTTCATTCTTACACTTCCTTCTGGATGTGGAAATACAAGATTAGTGTGCAATATGTCCAAAGGGTACATATTATTACTGGCACTACTAAATTGTACACCCTCTATTGGTAATAGACAGTTCTTCCATCCAGGGAGTATGGCTTGAAGATAATCTTTTCCTACACAAGTACAAAATGCCCCTGTATCCAATTTTACTCTGGCTTCAGTATCATTTATCAGGATTGAGGTGATACAAGATGATCCAGCAGTGTATCATTTACCTCTAGCAGGTTTGGTTTTACACATTGTGGCATCTTGGATATTGATCAGGTTATTACAATCCTCACTGTACTGTGGCAAGTGAGTATGGTCTTTTGTGACCACAAAGAAAGCTTTAATGTTTTCATTGGGATAGTCTTTTACTGGTGTATCCTCAGAGACTGCAGAATATAGGCCAGACTCCTCTTTCTCTTCAGTACACTGAACTTCTTCAATTACATGAGCTTCAGCAATTTTTGTCTTCTTGGTGTAAGTGTTGGCCAAATGTGAGGTGCTTCCACATTTATGACACTTAAAGACAGGTCTTTCAGGCCTCTTATCTTCTATGGAAGCTGTGGAGACCATTTTGGATTCCATAGGGACTCTAGTCCAGGTTTTACCAATTCTTGTCCTAGTAATGATATCTTCCATGGAATTGATGTAGTATTCTGTTGAGCAGGGCTCTACAAATCTGCACTTGATAGCATTCTCTAGTTCTCCTCAAGATTTTCTCAATATTTTCATATTAATCATAGAGTCAGACCTATCTGGGTGTAAGGCAGATAATCTGTCTTTCTGTTTTAGGAAACAAGTAAGTGGTTTATCCTTTTCTAAATTAAAAATGGAACTTTAAAAAGCATTTTCCATTTTAAATCTCCAATAATTGTTAGCCCATTTGGTGATTATTTCAGATTTCCACCAAGGCCAATCATGTTTACCATGATCTTGCCTCATTTTGTAATACCATTTCTTTGCAGTTCTGGTAAACAAGGAGATTAGCTTTCCCACTATAATTTCATCAGGTATGTGAAAAGCTTCTTGAAACATATCAATTGTTCTGATGAGCTAAATATGATTGTATTCTCCTTCACCAGAAAATGTTGGCCATTCTTCAAGTTTGGTAATATCTTTTGCACAGATAGGATTTTCTCCTAAAAGGGGGTCAAACTTCCTTTTACAGAACGTTTCTCTTCAGTCAAAGGTGTATGATGTCTTGGAATATGTGGTTCATAATTCTTATGAATTTGCTCCACATTTTCAATGATTTCATTCTTTAATTTCTGCCTCTCACTGTCACTTTTTGCCAAATGTGTGGCAAACCGATTGGTATTATTAATTATTTCCAAAACCTGACTTCTCAGAATTGTAAGTTGTTCATTGATGTGTGAAATGGAAATATCTCCTATTTCATCCTCTTGAAATTGACATTTACTTTCAATTCTGTCACATGTATTGGTAATTGAATCAAGTCTGACATTTGTAAGATTATACCACTCAGTATAAGTTTTGTCATTTATCTTTAATTCACTTATATCCAATGTTATTTTATTTAACTTAACATAAAATTTACCAAGTTCTACATAAATACTAGATCTAAAAGATTGTATTTCTTGTATTATTTGCATAGAAAGGTCCTGTTCATCATTTTCTGCTCTTTGGCTGTGAATTCCATGAGAGTTCTGGCCATATTGAAGACACTGTCCATGGCTGAAGGCTCCAATTTGGGGATCCTGTACCCCTGTGGGTAAGGTCTGTGCCAATTGGCTTTGGCTTTTCCCTTCCCTTGATGGTTCTTGGGAGCTCTCTGCTTCTTCTGAGGTCCTTTGGGCTTTCCTTTGGAAACTTCTGGAGCTGGTAGATGCCACTGGGCCTTCTTCCTCCAAAGCTGGAGTCATTTCCAGTTCCTTCTTCTGGTCTATGGATAAAAGAATTTGATTTGTCAACCAGTTATTTATCTTTTTGACCTTGTCTTTTCAAGAAAATGGGCTCCATCCTCCTAAGAGTTCTATGGTCTTCTCCTGACCCAGAAAGGTCTTGGTGTGTAAGTATGAGTTAATTGCCCCCCGCCAAAGGCTTGGGTATATTTCCTACTCCTCCTTGTTGGCTGCTCTGTACCAATTCTTGTATTGGCATTAATAAATCACTCTTTCTGCCACTTGAAAATGGTTTAGCCCTTGAAATATTATCATGAATTAGTTAAGACTCAGAGTTCACATCAATGTTTGTGGGTGAAGACCTTGGGGAATGGGGGAAACTCTGGCATCCTCCAGATGTGTCTCTCTTGAGGAAGACTTGCCACTTCTGGACTTGGTCTTGCCTCTTCTTTGCCCACATCCATCTGGTTGGACTGAATAGTTTCTTCCATTTCTGGTATGCACCATTTTATGTCAATTTAAGAAAACAAATTTGAGAATTTAAGTAAAAAATACACACCTTTTGGGGGTTGTTTTGCTTTTTCTGTTTGAAACAAAGTGCCTCTTTTAGCAATTTTAGCTTCAATACTATCTTCAGATTCTGCTTCTGAAGATTCTGGACTGGTAATATATCTTTTACTGAGTGTGTTACCAGCTGCACAGTGTTTGATTAAAGACACTAGAAAAAGAAATTTTAAAAAAAGAAAAATTTCTTTTTTATACTTAAAAGATTTTTCTTGAAAGATTTTTTATAATTTTTTATTATATTTTTTCTTATATATTAAAAAAAATTATTCTTTTTAAAGAAAAAAAATTAAAAATTCAAGATTTTGATTTGAAATTAATTCAGAGTAGCTCAAAGAACAACTTTATAGGTTTTTGGATGTGAAAAAGACACATATAAAACAATATGAAATTAAACCAAATTCCTCAATGAAAAAGATTTTAAAGACAATTCCAAAAATAATTTTTTTTTAACTTTAAATTGGAAGAAAAAAATAATTAAATTAATATATTTTATAACCTCAAAATATATTAATTAAGGGTACAAGGCTCAAAAAACATGGCCAGGCCCCCAAATGTAAGATGTGTACATGAAACTGTTGATAATATTACTATTAATCAGCAGTACTATGACTGTTATTATGAGATATAATAATAAAAACTATTATAACCACAACTAAATAATTAATTAATCAATTATTTCTTTTACTTGTTATACACTACTAGTGATTATAACAGTAAGCAGTGATTGTCTACAAGAATCAATTACAAGAAGTATTCAATAATAAAACTATTTTAATATATAATTATTCTTTGCATGAATTGCTATAAATATAGTCCTTGAAGAAAACTATTACTAGAGAAAAACAATAAGAATTAAGACAAAACACTCACTAATACTCCAAAGAACTTACTAAAAGATAATAGTATAGAAATTTGACGGATAATTGTGGATTTAATGGTTCAGAATAGATTTATAACAAGATTACAACTAGCTATAGTATTGATTATGAAAGAATAAAATCCTTAAGAAAAGATTTAAATAATACTTACTTGTTGGTAATAATGGTATAATTGAATAATGTGATGATTTTGGAAAAAACAGCAAGAGGAGGGCTTTTTTAGGTCAACAACAGCTCACAGAGGTGTGCCATGGAAAAAACTGGAAACCCAGTGGGTGAGAAAACAATGAAACTTTTTGGTTTATTGATTGCATCATCTGTTGTCACATAAGATTATCATAATTATTTAATTGATGTTTTTACATGACTACTAACCCATTTATGGCTAAGAATAAAAGGAGTAACAACTGTAAATCTTCTTTTATTTCAAAATAATCATTGATTTCTCAAAATTTCAATGTTATTGGAAATTTCTTCACAAAGTGTATTTTATGTGAATTTTCAAAGATTCAGTGTTTCATGTGGAATCATCAAAAATAGACTGTAAGTAAATCTTTCAATTTTACTTATAAAAGTATGATTATTTTGGGTTTTTATATGTATTATACTGTTCTTAATTGGTCCTGAAAGTTTCAGAAAGATTAATTTATAATTGTATTTCTAATGCATTTTTGAAGTTTTTACCTCATTTCTACATAGAATTGCAAATAGTACTATATTGCTGGTTGCTATGAGGTAAATCAATGGATACTAGTCCAAAAGGGCTTTAATTAATATTTTGGGGCTTATCCATGGAAAATAATTAAGAATTGACATGGTTACAGGAGTCTAAGTTGCTCTTTACCTCCTTGGCACATCAAAATAGCGGCTTATTTGCTATTTTCTTATGATTTAATGAGATTTTAACTTGGTAACCAAGTTCCCAAAAGGTTTTAGTATACTAATTGGTCCAAGATCGGCCATGGATCCAAGCTTTAGAGCTGTCAATGCCTCAGAGGGCTCAGAATTTGGGTGCCCTGGCTCTCTTTGATGTCTTTTGTCCCCCTTGACAGTTTTCACATCAAAAATAGAAATTCAGGCTTCAAGACTGATATCCACTATGGGTGTACCAGAAGTGTATGTAAGAATACCATAATATTAAGTGCCACAAACATGCATAACACTATTCTTAGTGTATATGTAACATGGGATTTCTCAAATTCCCATCATTTTGGTGTGAAATTGAGAAAAACAAAAAAATTCAGAATTTGTTTATGTGGTATTGAAGTATTTTCCATATTACCACCTCTTAGAGTTAATTTAAGCTTATTCGCTCAATGGAGTTACCCTAGGTGAAATTTTGTGTAGAATCCAAATATCATCTTAAATTCATGGATTTACTTACTCAAAAACAGGTTATTCATCTTTGTTGAAATAAAAATGATGAATTTTGAATATATGCATGACTTATGGGTTATGTATTGTTCAAAATTCATTTTTAAAGATATTTGTGGCCTATTTGGGTATGTAAAATATACCTCAGGGCTCACATAAAAAATGCTTAAAGCCCAATAAGCTCAAACAATGATTCCAGAAAGCTTACATATATCTTGCAAGATTTTTTTTCATAATTCGGGATGCCTCCATATTTGAACAACATGATATCTCAATTAAGTTAGCCATTGATTTATAATGATTTGATTTAAATGGAAATGGTGCATCCTTGGGAAAGATGGGAATTTATTTGGGGTTATTCAAAGGGATATTTTATTATTTAATGATTAATAAATCCTAAAAAAATATTAATAAACTGGAAAAATTTGTATTAAAGAGCTGAATCGTGAGCCTTAGGGGTATTTTCATATACCAAAAAGACCACAAATAATAAAACAAGATAGAACTTTGAAATAAATTTATTCATATTATAAAAAAAGAAATTAAAAGATAAATATAAATTTATACAAAAAAATGAAAATTTAATCATAATTTCAAAATAAAATTACATTGAACTTTAAAATTGTGAAGACACATTTTTACTTGAAAAAAATAAGTGAAAATGAAATTTTTACAAAATTACTCAAATAAAAATATTTTTGGAAAAATTTAAATAAAAATTATTATAACTTTTCATTAAAAAAATAAACTTAAGAAATCTAGTTCACCACTGGGTTCCTCATGAAAAATAAGGTGGGGTCACCTCTGGGTGAAATTTTTGTAACTCAACTCTAAATAAGCTTAAATTAAGTTTTGGGTATTTTATGTATAAAATTTGAAAATACTCAAAACCTTAATTTAATTGACATCACAAGTGGTGTTAACCATAAGTTTTTGTGTTAAAATGGAGGTGTTGTGTTTAGTTTAGAAGCTATGAGGAACTGAAGTAATTTCAATTGAAATGTCAAAATGTGCATGTGTATTACATAAGTAAACTTTATTTACATATGAGGTATCAAGTATTACAGTTGTGTAACTGTAAAACTCAAATGAATTACATGTGTAAATTATAATTATAATACATGATGAGGAATTAAAGAAAACATAAATTGGAAAGATTGATTCTGGGGGGAAAGGAATCTTGGCTCTAAGGGGGAGACAGACCCCCAAATTCCTTGCTGACAAGTTTTAGATGTCAAAATCTAAGCAAACGTTTATTAATTTTGGCCTGGAATAGAGTCACAGGGTCTGTGTCTCAATTGATGATGAGGTTTTGTGCCAACCAGGGCAGTTTTCACTGTTGCCAAGAGGTTAAAACTACCCTTAAGATAAAACCGTCATTTTAAAAACACTTTTAAATGGTTTTTAAATCTCTTACAAACATTATAACGTGTTTTGAAGGCTTAAAATCAGGTATTACTATAGCAATGGCTGATTTAAGGGTCTAAAATGGCTAGAACCAGCCCTTTTTTGGTCTAAACCAGGGTTCAACAATGCCATAATTGGTTTTCTGTTTTCAGATTGTTTTCCAAGACTGACAAGAGTAAATTTTACATTTGGAGTAAGAAAATTGGTGGCTATCAAAGAATGTCTTCTTTGCCCCACTTTTCTCTTCATGTTAGAATCTTTTACTTTTATAATTAGTTTGAACACTGCTAAACCAATCAATCAAAGATTCCAGCCACCCTTTTCTTATCATTTTAGACCTTTCAACCACATGAAAAAATCATTATAGTCATTTTTACCCTTGAACCACCCCATAAGTAAATTAAAGAATCTTGAATCACTGTTAGCTTTGTCACTTTGTTTCCAAATTCACTCTGTTCACTTTTGGGCGTGTTTTATCTTTAATATTCTTTTAAAAGACTCTGTTATTATATTAATTTCCTGAAGTCCTTTTCTCAATTAATTCCAATTGAAATTTCTTTTGTAGCCTTAAATATCTCTTGTAGAGTATTTTTGTACAAATATTTATTGTTGGTAAAACAATAAATCTTTATAATATTATTGCTTTTTACTTATGAAGTGAAAAACAATAAAACTGTCATTTTTTCTCTTAAAAATCCTATTTCATACTATTTTTGATCAATTTTTACCTTATACAAATTTTGAGGACAGGAAAAGTACTTTATTTTTAATCAAAGTTTCATAATCAAACTTAAATGAATCCTCTTGTGCCATGCAAGAAAAAAGGGTTCCCTGCACTTATTGGATTTATGGGTGGGAGGCTGATAGCCTTGTAACAGAGACCAACCAAAGATGGTGAAGCATATTTTTATAGAAAAAAATGTATTTAATTACGAACTTCAATGGGAATAGTTGAGCTATATTTTGAAATATGTATTTGAAAGCTATAATAGATACTCAATTTCACTCTAGCTTGTTTACAACATAAAAAAACAGTTTGTGGAATTTCATGTTGAATTTACTGGATCTTTAATTGACTAAAATGTGTATCAGAATATGAAAATAGGAAGTCCCTCCACAATTTTTTTTCAAAAATTCAACACTTGCTTTCTGATTATGCTCATACCAGCATATAAATTATCTATGGCTTATGAAGATTATAACCAAAATTTTTACCTTTGTCTTTCAAGATCAAGAGTTCAAATGGAGAATGTAATAGGCATATTGAAGGTAAGATTGTCTTCCATTAGGTAAATGTGTATTAAAATGTGTAATTATCAAGAGATGCAGTTGTTTGTCAATTGGGTAGTTTCATATGTGATCTTACATAACTTATGTGAACAAATTGGTTATCAGTGTGAATATTTGTTTGATTATTAATATCCACCTCAGCTACAGACTATTAACCAAAATGGTAATTTGGGAGCAATTTTAAATATGAGAGGACAAGTGAAGCCTTTGAATTTACAATCGTTTATCTCAAAATAGCTTTACTGATAATAATAATCATTAGAAGTGAACTATGTTTTATATTTATTTTTAATATGCTTCATATATTTTAGACTATAATTTAGAGAATAACTGGCAGAATTTGAGGAAAAGATTTTTTTCCATAAGTTTTATATTTTTCAGGTTTAGAATGAATGACAAAATTTGAGAAAATCTTAATATACATATGAGTGAATATGAAAATAATAATATTAATAAAAATTATTCGCAAAGTTTATTTCTCTTAATTAGGTGTAAATATTATCGAGTTTGGCTTTATTGCTTGTTTTTCTTTTGAATTAATTCAGGTGATAGTTTGAGAAATTGCTTACCAATATTGAAAGGTTCTTTATTAATTTGAAATGAAAATCCAAAATGAGCTATGTATTTATGGTTAAGTATTTCATTGGATGGTATTATGGTTTGATGTAATATTGAGGAGGCTTTCCAAATTACTTCCATCATTTCAGGTTTTGAGAAATATAGCTCCATTTTGATACCAGGAAGGTTCATGCCATGTAAATATGGTTGGAAAGGAGTTGTAATTGGTATAAAATCTTATTTTTGAATATATTAAAATACTTAATAAGTCCAAGGATTAACATCATTTTCATCAGAATGAATATTGTTATGAAATACATTTTTGGTAACAGTGAAATTGGATAAAAATTTCAATTTCTCTTTTCATTACATTTTGTTTGAGTGAAACTGTTAAGGTTTTCTTCAATTATTATATAATAATTATCTTCAGAGGCTAATTTTGAGCGAAATTGGATTCTTCAAGGAATAAATTCATCAAATCTTGAGATTTTATTCTATTCGTTATTGTCCTGTTGGCTTTCTTTCATAGTTAATCCTGAGTGTCTTGAATATGTACCGGCTGATTTTCTAGAGTCAGATCCTTGCCTAAAGCCAATTACCCTCATGATTCCACCAAGGAGACTTTTGTTATTACTAATATCTTTTATATTAATTGCTAGTTAATTGGTTAAAATTATAAGATTTTTTGGTCCTAAAAATATGGGGAAATTATCTTTAAATGGATTAATTTGAGAAATAAGAATGGGTGTGTTTTCAGGAGTGTTTTCATAAATTATAATGTATGGGTTATGCTAAGTATTTCATGGTCGTAGTCTGAGCCAAGAGTGATGTTCTTTTTTTGGCTTTTAACTTGATAAATGAATGATTAATTGCTTTTTCGTTTAATGTGGAAAAAATCTTCTTGATTTCATCTATTTTTTGTTTAATTAAACTTCTTTTTTGTCTTGTAATTAAGGGGTATGATGATGTTAAAGAAGAATTTATATTAGAATCATGAGCATCTTCTTGATTATGGACTAACATTGGGTTTTTCAGAAAAATTGCATCATAAAGATCCTTTAAAGAATGAAAATTATTCAGGGAAGGAGTGATGGGAGGATAAATTTCAAATTTTATGGGAGTGATGGAAAAATAATTCTTATTATTGATTACAAGCCCAATAGGAATAATCAGCCCCCGCAAAAAGAAAAAAAAAGAGTTATTAATGAAATGAAAATAAAGGAGAGATGCAAAAAACTGAAAAAAAGAAAAAAAAGAAAAAAAAGAAAAAAAAGAAAAAAAGGAAAAAAAGGAGTAAGTGGTGGGAAAACGTTGGTTTAGATGGCTAGAGGCTGGTAGAAAAGGAGGTGAAAAGGTTTGTAAGTTTATTGCTGATTTATTTTGGATTTATTTGAAAACAATTGGTAATAATTTCAAACTGATTAGTGAAGCAAAAAAAAATTAATTGTTTTAAAAAAAATTGGCTATGGAAAAGAAGATAAAGCAGATTTGTCTTAAAAATGATTTAAAGTAATTAGCAAGGGGAATTGATGATACTTACTGATTCAATGGAAAAAATTGTTTTATTAGAATAAGAATAGGAAGTTCTATGAAAAAAATACCTAAAAGAGTAATTTAATTTAAGATTATGTGGGGTAGTGAGTTGTTAATGGAAGGAGTTGATCAAAAAAATCCAAATAGAACAATTTTTTTTTGAAATGAAAAAACAAGTAGAAAGTTTATCCAACGAAAATTCAGTTTAGACTTTTGAAATACACAAAAAAAAGCATTTTTTCATTTTGAAACAAATAAAAACCATACATATGAATAAATAATCAAATAGAACATAATTTTTCTTAATTTAGAAAAATTCACCTAATCTTCACATGATTTTAAGTCTTCAAGTTTTTTTTTATTAATATTTAACTGTAGTTTATTTTTTGAAAATAAAATTAATCTTTGGTAATTAAATACACAATAAGACAATCATTTCTTACAAAAATATTAAAATTGATGTAATTTCATTTTTAAAGCTGTTAATACTAAATAATAATTATATTAAAAAAATGACTATTTTCTAAATAAATTTTTCTAAAACCAAAATATTTTTTTTAGAAACTCTAATATTTTCCAAAAAGGTATTTTTGCAATATATTTTAAAATGAATAATCTTACTTTAAAGATATATCATTCTTAGAATAAATAGCTATTTTATAAATATATATTCAATTTTTTAAAGAAAAGCATCAACAAATAAGTAACGCTTGTGAATTTTCTAAAAAATGAATTAAGACATCATAAATGAATGAATTCTATAATTGTAGAAAAAGGAGAGAAAATACCGAAGGCTTATCTTTTGCTTTTTTTAAAAATTGAGTTAAAATCTGTATTTCTTTTTGGAAACAAAAAGAATTCAACACATAAGCCAATTTCATTCAGCTTAAAAAAATAAAAAAATAAGTAAAAAGACAAGAAAAATATTTTTTGGCTTTTCCAAAAATCGGTTTTAGAAATAAATAACTTGACTTTGAGATAAATTCTCCAAAAAGAATAAGTCAATAAATAACCCTCACATATTCAATAAAAACTCTTTTGAAATAAATAAATGAGTTTGTACTGAATCTCAGGTTAAAAATATGAACTGCAATACATTGATTTTTTGGACTATAAAGAAATTGATTTGCGAGACCCTAGCATGAGCTTTGTGTTGACATTTCAAAAAAAAAATACTTTCTTAAATTTATAAATAAAACAAAAAAATGAGATGTGTAATTACTTTTGAGTATATGAAATAACTGCAAGTAAAAATACTTCACCTTCTCACCTCCAAAATCATCATATTCAGTATTTTATTTTAAATTCACCTTGTATTTTAGTGTTCTTAAAAATAATTTGAGGATTATTTGCATTGTAATGATTAGTAAATTGCATTTATCATTTAAGAAAAAATCAAATTCAAACCCATAATTTAAATGTGAATATAAAAAACGCCACAAAAGGTTTGGGATGTTGTAATTAACTGCTATAATTTGAACTAATACCTAATTATTAAAAGATCACCAAAAATATGCCAAAGATTATATTTTTTTTATGGGACCATGAATTATCATTTGCACTTCAACTTAAAATGCATAAATTAAATGACAATAAAATCAGATATGCGCTGCAATAATCCAGAAAAAGTCAATATTCACTGTTACTTAAAAGAAAATTATTACTAATTAATTAAAGAAAAAATTCTTTCCATTTCAAATAATGGTCTGGTTTAGCCTAGGATGGCTATGGTAAGGCCATTTTTTTGCTGGTTTAATTTCAGCTAACTTTACATTTTCCACTTTTCTTTTTGTAATTGATGCTTTATTTGTTCATGATGCGCTTTTAAATTCATCTTCCATGGTAAATTTTTCTCCTGAAAAATTTGATCATCCTTTTTTTTCTCCCTTGAAAAATCTCATTGCATCTCCTTCAATAAATTTTCACTTTCCAATTTCTTGATTTCAATTTCTTTTGATCCATCAATCTCTTCCTATCCCATTGTAAATGTCTAATTTCATTTAATCTGTGTTCTTCAAAAAAAGAAATCACAATTTTTCACTAAAAATGAAACAAAATTTGCATACCATTTTTCTGTTTTTTTCATAAGTGTTTTTAGGAGGGTGAAAAGAAACTTAAAAATAATTATTTCCACCACTATTCTTATTAAGGTTGACATTGTAAGGTCTTTTATGACTTTCAATTGGGTCTGTATTGAATTTTTTTCAATTTTCCAATTTTTCATTTAAAATGAGTATACTAATCATAATATAAAAGTGATATAGACTTAAACAAAACTTACGTTCTGATAAGCCATATTTTAAATGTACATTTTATCATGAATGTAATTTGGTTCCTCATTATCTTCAATCAGGATTCATTCAGAATTTCAAGTGGGATAGATGAATGATAATAAGTTATTAATACATAAATATACATAATTGGACTTACCTCAAGGTTTGGAGCTATTTTTTCATCACAATTAATAAATGAATCATATCATTTTTAATGAAAAGCGGTTATTTTGGTTATGCTTGGTTTATTACTACGCAACAAATCCATCTCATTATAACATGGAAGCATGATTTCTAAAGTGTCAGCCATTGTCTTTATACACCTTTTCTCAGCACCTTCAGTGATTCCAGCTCCCTGATAATTTGAAAATTTCTTGGCTAATGTTTATTTCTTCCTATATGTTCTCAAAAAATCTCTTATTCTTGCTTTTTTAAGATTCAGCTGGTTTCATTAATTCTTATTTGCCTTAATAGCTATCAGTTGGAAAAAATTCTGTTTTCTTGAAGGAGGTTTTCCAATACCAGTGGTCCCACTGGTGCCACAAAATACATTGTAATTAGATTTTTTCTTAAGTCAATTAATTATTCAGAGATAATTTGCCTAAGTTAAATTCCAAGAAGGGTGTTACTGAGGTGTGTTTGATTTGTGATATTGATTAAGCTGGTGAAATTGAGTACATGGCATTCTAGACCAAATGGGTTAAGAAAAATAATAACTGTAGTATAATAGATAAAGAAAAATGAAAGGTTATTTGACTAAGATATGGGTTGAAAATGGAATTTGATGTAATTTTGTGCAATTACTATGAGAATAATAGATTTAAGATTAATAAAAGGATTGGAAGAAAATGGGATTAAGCTTTTAATGAAAGAACCTGTGTTTTTTTGATGACTAGAAGTAATGGGACACTCAACTAAGAAAAATTTTGTATTTTGATCATAAAAAAAAAGTTTCTTGAAGGTGAATTTGTCCAAAATACCACATTAATTGGTGATTGGATTTGGTAGAATTTAGATCCCCTATTTCATAAATAAACTAGAATAAGTAAAGGGAAATATATTTTGAGCTGAAATATACAAAGATATAAACTTCAAAAAATATCTTTCAATAAACTAAGAAAATTTGAAAAATTTGGGAGAAATAAACAAACATGTCTTTTAGAGATATTTATATCTTATGAATTCAAAGCTATTTACCTTAAAAATGTTTACTATCATCTTAACCGCAACAATTTGTATGAAATGATATGTCTTTGAAATGAACTGGGTAATTTAAGACATGAATTTTTTTCTTTTTAAATTATATATTGATATGAAATTGAGTCAATCTAGTCCTAAGTTAAAATTCTCATCAAACTTTATAATGATTTGAGATGAGATTTTATCAATTTTGGTCTTTCTTATTATACATTTGGTAAATTTTGATGAATGTTCTGTAATAATAAAATTCAGTTGAGTAAATCTAAATATAAATTTACCACAAATAAGGTCACCTAAGAACTAGAATATTATTTTTTCTTCCCAAAATAGCTTTTTAAGACACTTAAAACATGAATTTTTGAAGATATTGAAGAACAAGACATTTGTTTAGAATAATGGGAGGCTATGTGTTTTGCTTGAAATTATGATAGATTTTAAAGTATGAGCCTTAGGAAAAAATCTTCATATACACAAAAGAAAGAAAATTCAATATGACTACTAATATTCAAATAAAATTCAATTTCATGAATTTAATCAAAATTTAATGATTCAAAATATAGATAATAATTAAGAGTTCTATAAGTAATGAAATTACAAAACTATATTGATGAGAAATAAGGGAAAAACAGAATTTTTAAATTGAACAAATTATCATGATAAGTATTCTTTCAAAAGGAATCTGTTGTCAATTCTTCAATTTTGAAAATTGAAACATGAAAATAATATCACTTTTTTACCCTACATATGATCTCACCTCAGGTCAAATTTGTATAAAATCTCTTGAATTTGATAAAGTCAAGCTTAATATCAGTGAGTGACAATTTTAATTATCAAAATAGAAAATAGTTAATTTGTCTAACATCAAGTTTTTGTTGAGAATAATTTTCTGTTCTAAGTTAAATATGCTATGTAATTTAAAATCTTAGATGAATTGAAGTATAAATACAGTAAGTATGTGAATTTCGTATAATAATTAACTTTAAATCTTTTAAATGCTTTATTATATTACTATCATATCATATTATTCTATATACAGTGTAGGATCTTAATATAGAAACTAAAAATAATGAGACATGAGTCACAGAATATAAGGTAGAGATCCTGTTACTTATGATCTTGAAAATCCATTAATGAGGTATTTAGATAATAAACCAGAATATAACTCCTTTTATTAATAATTTCAATTAAAACTTTCATTTTACATAATATGTTTGTTTTTTTAAAATGATATTTTTCAATTTTTGATATGTTTGGAATGCTATAGCTGGTTAATTACATCAATAATTCAGTATTTAAGTATCTTGAGATAGATGAAAGAAAAATTTCAAAGCATAGGTGTCCAGCTCTCAGTATAAATTACGAGTTAGTAGGAATAAATTTTCCTTTTCCCACTTATTGAGGACTGCATTACAAATTCTTTCAGGCCTCTGTGATGTTTTAAATGGATATGGATTATTTAGATTATTTCATTTCCATTCCAGTGGAATTTTGACTTCTGTATCTTGATACTCCTTCTGCCCCCTCATCTATTTGGCTCAAATTAGTTTATTAATTATTGTAAATTTTCCTCAAATAATAAAAAATTATCAACATTTATACAAACTGAGATAATTAATTTAATATTTTTGTAATCATAATTTCTATTTTTCCACTTTCTTCCTATTATTCAATTAAAGGGGTTAGGTTAATTAATAATTATTATGTACATTTTGTACTTATTATTTAAGAAAATTTGTATATTTGCTATAAGCGTTATTTGAAGATATCTTGTTAAAATGAATATACTCAAATTCTATAAAAAATTGTGAGTTTTCCCTTTCTTATTATATTCATTTCAAACTTTTCTCATTATTTTTTTATTGTTTGAGTAACAAAAAAAAATGGCTTTTTCTTGAAAATTAAAGCTATATAATCTTTTTTTCTTTTTTTCCCGTAAAGTTACAAATTTAAAAACATTTGGACTTATCTAAGTTCATTAATTGAATATTATAAATGTTCTTTCACTCCTTTCATTCATTATTTAATTGCTTCTCTTTTTGGTTTTAAATCTAATTTATTTAATTTATTTGTATATGATTATGGCATTTTGAGATGTTATTAATTTGATTATTTTATGAATCTTTGTTAGGATTCTGGAGAATTAATCACTGTTTATGAAAAAAATTTTGTTGAAAATTTTCTTTTTGCATTTTTTCCAAAGATTTTGGTATGAATATATTCATTTCCTGAACACAAATGAACATTGAAGTTTATAATATAAGTAAATCTTCTTTATAAACTTATTTTTTGAAATCAGATGTTTTTTAAAGCTGAGGGATAGTATGGGATTGAGTATTATTTTAAAGTAGTTTTTTTAAAATTGAATTTCTGAAGCTTTAGTATAGATTGAATTCTGAGCAATAATTTCCAATTATTCCTTAATAAGTTTAATTTACAGGTTGATACTTTTAGCTCAAATTCAAAATTGAGAAGGATTATTTATAAGCTTATCTATTTAGTTTTTATCACATTAAATTCATATTGATTCAATATTCATCTACTTTTTATAGTTAATATGAGTTTTATTTTGAAATTTGTCTCTTTCCACTTGCAAGCTCTTATTTTAAGAATAATTAGGTATTAAATTGGACCATGGAATAGTTAAAATTGGTGCAATTTAGCCTTTCACGATTTTCCTTCAGCTTGATTTTCTTGTTAGATTATGAATATAAGATTGATTAATTTCAGAATTCTTAAAAAGGGTTTGATATTTTTTCATGGGATACCCATTTAGGAACGTAAAATCTTCATTCAAATAGTTTAGGTAGAAGCAAGTGTGGTATTAATTAAACAAGGTTTTAATAATTTTTTTTCATTAATTATAATCAGGTTTTCGTATAAATAAAGCTATTATTATCCAAAAAATTACTACAGTTAGAATTGTTTCATTTTCTTTTTTTGGCTGTATTTAACAATGTTGAGTATACAATAGCAAAGCAATGACGACAACGATAATATTAATGAATTATTATTTTTTATTAATTTCTATATTATCACATATTATCATATTCTAAGCTACAGAGAAGTACTGTCTCTTTAAATATAATGAGAAATAGCAAGAAAATGACGAAGCTCGCTCACCAGTCAGTTCCAAAATCTGTCACCTCCAATTGCTGAGAGGTCAGGAATTTCATTAACTAATGAGAAATAGCAAGAAAATGATGAAGCTCACTCTCTGGTCAGCTCCAATTGATGAGAGGTGGGGAAAAAAAGGACAAATCTGGACCGCGAGCAGGTTTTAAGTTACAACTAGACAGCTGCAGTGCATCAGTGTTCCGCAGCATAGGTTTGTATTTACAGTTCATTTTTTTCTATAAGAATATTTTGGACACCGCGTTGGGACAGTTTCCCAAAACTCAACACCCTCCCCAAAAAATTTAACTGTCACCTCTGATTCCTAGGAAGGGTAGTGCTTGATGTAGTGTTGGGCCCGAGAGGCATTTTGTTAGTGCATCGGCCTGCATGTCCGCTGTTTTTACCCATGATATCTTGATTTTGTGCTTGCAAATTGTATTGTTTACAAAAAAAATTCCCTATCAAGGTATCTCATGCGCTTCTGAAAATGGTTGTCAATTGATAATTGCACCGCTGCCTGGTTGTTGCAAAAAATTGTTTTGCCTAATTTTCCCTTTATTCGCGTGAGCTGGTTTATTGCCTGTACCATATGTTGAGTTGAATCCGGAAGTGCCACATATTCCGCCGCACAAGTGGATAGTGCTACCACTGTCTGGCACTTCGAACTCCAGTGAATCGGAGCATCTCCCAGTTTAAGGATGAAGCCGGATTGTGGGCACTCAAGATCCCCACCCCACCCCACATCGCTCCATAAGCTGAGGGCAAGTTTTGCTGGACACAGGCATATTCCATGAGTACAAGTCTTGAACAGGTAACCCACCACATGATCTAATAGGAGCCAGCGCTTGGCTGTTGGTTTCATTGAGTGCCGGGCAAGATAGTTAACAGCAAAAGCCAGGTCAGGCCTAGATCTGCTGACAAGGTATGCCAAAGAACCAACCACAGATTGATATGGTGTTGGGTCTAGTGCCTCCGGGCTGGTTTTAGCAGACCCTTCTGGCAGTACTGGTAGTGGGGCATCATGGGTAGGCCTCCAGGATACTGTTGGTCAAATGTCCCTGTATGATGGTTACTTCTCCTTCACCAAAGGCACAGTTAAGGCCCACTATGTGTGTTAATTGATCGGACCATTTTATTTCCAGCTTCTCACATAGCACAGTCTTGAACCTTGAGACAGCTCCTGGTAAGTTAGATGTTATGACTTGGTCATTGATGTGTATCCATATGGCAATTACCTCCTGATCACTGCAGAAGATGTAGAGGGATTGATAGACCTCTGTCTCCGCAAAACCCAGGCGTTCTAAAATCCCAGACAGAAATATCCACCAACACCTTCCTGCCTGTTTCATGCCATACAGTGATTTCTTCAGTTGCAGTACCTTCCCTTTAAGATGCGGCAAGAAAATGGTGGGCGGTTCTTGTAGCACCATTTCCTCCCGGGGGATGTATAGTTAGGCGCCACTGATGTCGAATGAGGAGGCCTGCCAGCGATTCAGACATGCCATTGCCAATATCAGGCAAAGAGACATAAGCGATGCTGTTGGAGCATATGTTTCCGTGCAGTCCACTCCAGGTCACTGGCGGTCACTGTGTGCCACCATTTGTGCTTTGAACCTCTCTACCATACCGTTGGTGTTGCGCTTGATGTCAAAAATACATCGGTGACCAATTGGTGTCATACCAGGTGTTTTGTCAATCACTTCCCAAACATCCCTCTGCTTCATCTGATCTAACTCCGCCATGCATGCTTTTCTCCAGTTGCCCTGACAAGGGCCACCGAAAGCCTGACCTAGGTGTTCTGGGATGGCGATGTCCTTAGCCAGAGGCAGAAAAGAGATTTCTTTGTTCTTGTCCGCCAGGTACTTTTCTGTTGGTACCTCTCCAAGGGTCATTGGGTTCAGGATGTGGGGTAAAGAGCCCTTCTTTAGCTGACCTGCCAACACCTTCTCCAGTTGGAATTGAGGAAAGACCACGCTCGCCGATTGAATTAGCTTTTCGGCCTCCAAGTACCACAACAACCATCCCCCCATCATTAGTGGCTTTAGCAGCTTGCATGGTACTCCTCTAGGTTCCAGCTTATGTGCTTGATGAGTTGGTGGAAAGTGTACAATAGCCTCCTCCCCAAAAGGGTAAACGGTAGTTATCACCGGCGCCCAGCCAAACAGTTCCTGGTATGGTGAGGAATTAGCACAACACAAGTTTGGTATGCAATTGTGAATGTAGCAGGCCAAGACATATGCATAATGCCAAAAATGGGTGGACATATTGCTGTGAGCTCTCAGTGCTTGTGCCATATCCCCTAGTGTTTGGTTCAGTCGCTCCACTTCCCCGTTCTCCTGCGGAGAGTATGGTAATGAAGGAACAAAACTTACCCCCATCTTAGTGAGGGAGTTGGTGAAAGATGAAGAGGTGAACTCCCTTGTGTTGTTAGTACACAGTGCTTTTGGGGTTAAACACAGTTGCACCTGCAGCTGGGTGATACAGTCGATGATTGCTTGGGGAGCCTCGGGTCTTGACTTGAGCGGGTACACAATGCTATAGGTGGAAATGTGGTCTTGTACAGTCAGGATGTAGCAGAAACCCTGTGTATCAGTATCAAAAGGACCCATGATGTCCGAAACCAATAAGGCAAGTGGTTTCTCCTTTGGAATGTCAGTATGGGCCCTTGCCAGCCAATGTGTGCTCTTTGCTCTTGCGCATACTTCACAAAAGATGGTTGCCATTGTTTAGTATCAAACGCTGGTACATGTTGCTTAAGGAAAGAAACGACCACTTTATCACAAGCATGTCCTATTTTCTAATGCCACTTGCACAAGCTCAAACTCCTGGAAGATGGGGGGGAAATCGGGTTCATTTCAACCAAACAAGATGAAGGGGTCACAGCTGCGGACACATTTGTCCCTTCCTTCTGAACATCATTCAACCACCAGCAATCGTTCATAAATGTGGTGGCAACAACAATATGGTTTACAAGCAGGGAGAGATTCAGATGACTAAACAGTGGCATGACTCCGGCTCTACACAGGCATCCAATGGATAGGATAGTTCCCAATATTTTATTGGAGAACGGTACGTTGCAAATGATGACGTGGCCACCCTGGACAGGGATTTAAGAGTTGTCATCTGAGATATTGTAATAGAAGAGTTGGCCTCGGCGAAAAAAATACAGAATGGGGGAATGTCTCACAGCACAGTGGCAAAACAAGCGGAGCCAGATAGGTGAATAGACGCACCAGTATCAATCAGCATTTTGCTTGACAAATTGTACCTGGGATACCCTCTCCCGGTGGTAGTGGGAGGTTGACGGTCAGGAGTGATTGGTCTTGTGGAGCCAAAGTTTGCCGGCAAAGGAGGATGTCTGTTCAGATTTGCAACACCACTGGTGTGGGGACAGTCAGCTCGCCAGTGATCAGTTCATCCACAGAGGAAGCAGGCACCCCCAAATTTTCCAACTAGATGATTGGGGGGCAGCATATGTCGCTAGTCTAATTCATTTTCTGTCCATGGTAAGGTGATTTTGGCCAGGGGTATACTGAGGTTGATTCTGGTGGGTCAGAAGCTTGGTAGACAAAAGGTGATTTGATTTGTGCCATGTCCAGTCTGGTTTGAGACACATTCAATATTACTTGGGCCAAAAAAGTTGAAGATGGTTTTTCTTAGCCTTTTGAGAAGATAGCTTCTGTGACAAGCTGGTCAAAAGCGGCCTGATTGAGAGTTGGTGGCATGTGACACGCAGCTTGAGCCAGTAGACCTTCAAGCTCCTCAGCCTCAATGCCCAGCTTCTTGAATAGAGAAAAGCTACGTTGTAGTGTCAGAACAATTGTGTTGTTTGGTTTTGGCGTGCCGGAGCCACTTTTGATCAGGGTGTTGAGAAGGTCGCGCCCAGCTTTTAGCTTTTGAAAATGATTTCCTAGACAGCACTGCTCCTTTACAGCGTCAAAAAACTCTTTCGCAGTTGCATGCGACGGCATGATACCAATACACAGTGCAAAGTCAGCTGGAAGGGTGGCATCGATGAAGTGTGAAATTTCCCTATTCTCTTGGAATTTTTGGTTGTTGAGTAGAGAGGGGGAGTCGTTGATGGAAATATCTGAGTTGAAGGCAACACAGAGTACCCGGTTAAGAGAGGCCACCCATTCCGGGAAATTTGTGCCATCACTTCAGAGACGGTCAAAGTGATTGGCTGCTTGGTAAGGCTCTTGCACAAATTGCTCATATGCAGAGGAGCTTAGTGGAGCTGTCAAATGATAAGGAGAAGAATATGGTGGTGGTGAGGATAGCACCATGTGCAGGGATTGGATTTCGGCAGCATCGGAGGTGTGCGCCAATTTGAGAGACATAACTTCCAATTTTAAAGAATTTAGTAGCAAATAAACCTCCTTTTTGTAGAGAGGCTTGTTATCTGCGTCATTTTCTTCTTCCTTCTTAGAATGGGTTGAAACCAAAATCTTCAAGGCGGCCTATTTCTGGAGCTCGGTGGAAACAAGGCTTTTAACCTAATGAGAAATAGCAAGAAAATGACAAAGCTTGCTTGCTGGTCAGTTCCAAAATCTGTCACCTCCAATTGATGAGAGGTGGGGAAAAAAGGATGGATCTGGACCGCGAGCGGGTTTTGAGTTACAACTAGACAGATGTGGCATGTCAGCGTGCCGCAGTGTAGGTTTGTATTTACAGTTCATTCTTTTCTATAAGGATATTTTGGACACCACATTGCGACGGTGTCCCAAAACTCAACAAAATACTAAAGAGTACAGTACTTTTTAGTAAAATATGTACAATAAGCAAAAGCACAAAAGTATTTTTACTTTTTGTTTGATGAAAAGTATTTTAAGTGGAAAGTAAAAATAATAAAAGGGAAAGCACCATTCCAACGGTGAAATGCTCTAACAAACTAAATAAAAATTCAAAAGGGGTCCCAGATTCAATTTATTATAAGAGCATCATTTTTGAATTATTTTCATATTATTATGTGTTTTTCATTCTTATTATACTTATTTTCTATATTTATGAATCAAATCTACTCTTAAGTTTTGTAATTCATTTTTCTATCAAATGTGAGCCACAGTAGTTCAAAATCATTCACAAGAAAATTTTCTTCTGAAAGGGAGAGTCTTATAGCTTCAAGCTATTTCTTCAGGAGAGATTAACTTGATTGGGGTATTTTAAATACAATTTCATTCCTTGTTTCAGGCCCAGCACAGGTGTATATGGGTAATCTGAATATCATGCAGAACCCTATTTATGGATGAAGAATACTTTAAATTGGATTTATTTTTTATTTACCCAAAATAGATATCTTAGTATCATAAAATTGGTGTACTATTCAATAAAAGAAAGGTTTTATATATAATAAATGGAGAAGAATAGCTCATATATCCTTGAAAATTTACTTTGGATATAGGTAAGCTATCAAATATGTAAGATCCTAAGTAAATAAACTTGGAATGGTTAGAGAAAAAGGATCTTATTATATTTTATATATTTGGAGGTAAATCCAAGCATGAGGTATGAAATAATTCACTACTTTACTGAGTCCTGAGATTACATAGAATAACAAGACAAGAGCTAACTAACCATTCCCTAATCAATTTTTATTCAATGATTTTGTAATAAAAATTACAGTCAATATGGTTATTCTTTATCTACCAAAAATGTGGCCATGAGTAAGTAATATTGTGTGTTCATTTAATATCAAAGAGCTTATACTTGAATATTTGATATTTATACCCAAAGATTTTTGACTTTTAAGCTTAATTGAGCCACAACTTTGGGATCAAAGTATATTAAGAATACTTTAGTTAAAGCTAAAATAACTTGACAGAAGCTATAAATCCATTTTTTTGCAGTGTGGGAACTTGTTTTGGTGTGGGATGAAATAAGGAAGTATATTCACAGGGGAATTATTGGGAATTCTGTTTTGAATTTCAGAATTGTCCAATAACCATGGGAACTAATGTGTAATATCTGACCATCTAAGTCATATTGAATAGTAAGCCTACAGAGAATAACAAAATAAGATAATATTCATGGCTTTAACAGACAGAGAAGGCTTACCAGTAGTGTCTGAATCAGGCCTATCAATAACACTATAGTAAGAACTCTTATTCAACACTATAATTTTTCATAAAATAAAGACTAATATTCTATCTTATTTCAACAATACTAAGAATTATTTTTTGTTTTGTTTTTATCATAAGTATTTTTTCAATATTAATACTAATAATAAGACTAATGGATGTACTACTAATAATAATTATGAAATAATTTTTTTCCTCCTATGTCTATATTAATACTAAGATTCTGAGAAAGTCTACTAAGCTCTAACTTTGATTTTACTACAGTTATTTAATAATACCAAGCTACAGAGCAAGGATACTGAGATTTTCACAACTGCAGCACTGATACTACTCTAGATATCCTGCTATTTTAGGGATAGTTGTTATCCTGTAATGTGGGAGCTTTCCCCATTATTCCATGAAAATTAGGAAGAGGGGAAATCTATCTATACCTTTCTGGACTCAATGGAGATTTCCAAAACAAGGGACTTATAAAATTTAGTGGTGATACCTTTTAGTTAGTGATTATGACTTTTCAGTGTAGCAGCAATTTTTATGAGATAGTTTTGCTAGTGGTGTATTTCACATTGAAGTCGCATTATCTCATTGAGATAATGAGGATGGTGGGATTTTTTCTCCAACAAAGTGGAGGAAATACAGCTTCTGAAAATCAAACTGAATTCTATTCATATGAAATCTTTGAGAGTATTTATATGGTTCCTTTTTTATGTGTTTTCTGAGAGAAAATTTTCTAGTGGTGGCTTCTTTATTAGAATAATATTATGTAATTGAGATAATTGCTCTTGTGGAAGTTTCTTTGGTGACTTTATTTTTTTCTGAGAGAATCTTTCTAGTGGTGGCTTTAATATTAGAATCATATGATTTAATTGAGACAATTTGGCTGCTGAGAGCTTCCTTTTTCCCATCAAGTGGAGAAAGTACAGCTTCTAACAATTAAAATCACTTCTGGTCATATTATATATTTGAGACAATCTAGCTGGTGACATTTTTCTTGGAAGTGGAGAAAGTGGAGAAAATACAGCTTCTGTTATTGAGTGCACTGCCACTGGATTTGAACAAAGTTGGGTGAATTATTTCTTCCAGCTTTCCTGAATTTTCATTTATTAACAATTTCAACTTTTATATGCAATATTGAGAGAATCTTTTTGGTGGTTTGATTTCATTATTCTGTGATTTCTATTAAATTTGACATGTGTTATGATTACTAAGCCAAAATTTGTTCTTGGTGTATCCTTTTTAATTTTCTTGCATAGCCTTGAGGTATTTCTTTCAATTTAATTTAGGTGGACAAAATACATTTCTGATTCTGTGCTAAATATATATAGCTGTATTGATTTTATCTCCATTGAACTTTTTAGTTTTGCTATGGATGATGCAATAAGGTGGAGAAGTTATTTGATTTTTTTCTGTTTGTGTTTGTTTCTCATATCTGAGACATATTATTTTTTGGTGTATTTTTGTAAATTTTTATGCATAAATTCTGTGCTTTAAGGCTTTTATATACTCATGTGTTTGATTATGTGATAATGTGGAGAAATTGGAATTTTTCTATTTCAAACTTCCAAGTTTTTTATTTATCACTTAGGACCTCTCCACAGCTTTATCTACCTAACTCCAGAGTTCTGGAATTTTATTTCCATACCCAGAGTTATTTGTCAAACTTCCAGAATTTCCAAATCTTCTTTCCATCTCTGGGGCTATTACATAGTTTTATTTCCATCTTTGGAGTTATTCTGAAATTTTATTTCAATCCCTGGATTTATTCCCCAATCTTCTTTCCATCTTCAAAGCTATTCTGAATTTTTTTTCCATATGTGGAGTTATTCTGCAACCTTTTTGTATCTCTGGGGTTATTATGTAATCATATTGCAATCCTCTTTCTACCTGCCAAGCTATTCTTCAATATTCTTTTCATTTGCAAATTTATTCCATAATTTGTTTTCCATTTCCAGATTTATTCCACACCTCTTCCATAATTCTACAACCTTTGTTTTTCTTATGATTTTGTAAGCTTGAAACTGGAATAATTGGTATGAAATACAACAGCAGATAAAAGGAAATCTCGCCTTCAAAGAAGCTAAATTCCCCATATATCTGTTACTCTGAAGACTAATTTTGGAAATTTTTTAAAAGAAATATCTTAAGCTTTACCACTATTAATTAGAGGGTCTATTACCTCATTTTATTATTTGATTTTGATACTGATCAGGGAAGCTGGTATGTTTTACAGATGGGTAAGCTCCCATATAATATAATAATATTTTTAGAGAGATTTTGGAATAAATTTGTGTCCTTTTAGGCCTAAAGGACTAAGTTTATAATATAAAGCTTGTCTTACAGAGGAAACAATCTGGGTGCTCCCCATTACCAAAAATAAGGTAATTTCCTGCATGTATTTCCCTTGAATTTGAAGGATGTAATCATACTTTTCATTTGAAAAGAATATTCCCAAATGGACTGGGAATGATCTAAGTTTCTAACCCAAACAGGGGACTGGATTCTTTTGGAATGTATCACTTTTATTTATTTCATTATGGCAAAGAAAATAAAATAAAATAAAAAACTGCACAAACTAAGTATGAGAATATCAAATGGGACCAAATAACAATTTCCAGTTCTTAAAACAAGACAGTTTCTCCACATTAAGGTTAGAAAAAGTTGCATGCTGATAGCTAAGAATGTTGCAGCCTTCCAAGAAAACATTTTCAGAGGGTGAGCTTGTGGCTGGTTGTCACAACCACGTATTTTGACCCTCCTCCTTGATGGTGGCGGCAATCCAACCTGGAGCCAAGTTGGGGCCAATTGGCCATGTCATATCATTTATGGCCAATTGACCCCTTTTGGGTGTTCCACGGCTCTTACGCCATAACCCATTCCATTGGCCACTTATGGCCTCCATCATCCTTTATGGCCTCAGGCCATATCCTGCGTCATTGGCCCTCTTGGCCAATTTCCACCTCACCAACCCCCAGGCCTCCATCACTGTTTTTGGGCCTGGGGGGTCCTTTTGTCTTCCAGGGGCTTCCAGGCCCCATGGCCACCCCTTTCATTAGGGGGGTTTTGGCCTAAATGGCCTTTTTGGGCCATTTAGGCCCCCCACGGCTTCCACGGTCCGCGGTCCGTAGGCGGATTAGGCCCCTTTTGGCCTAATCCAATGAGGCCAAAAGGGGCCAAAGGGGGCAGCCACCTAGCCCCCAAGGCCAGGTGGGTCCCAAACCACAATTGGGCCCACCTGAGCCATTTTTGGCCACCAATCCCTTGGACCAAAAACACCTTGGATCCATTTTTGGCCACAAATCCCATAGGACCCATTTTTGGCCCTGGACCACCATGGACCAACTTCACCGTCATGGCCTCTGGCAACCACCAGAGGCCACCAAATCATCTCAACAAGCATTTCCCTCAACTTAAGGGGAATTCTTTCCTTTCCTTCATGCACTCCGTACTCAAGATTGCAGGTGTGGTGCATATATGGTATTATATACCATTATGCACCATTTTTACTCAGCAATCCAATGGTGACGTTTTCAGGACCCAATTCCACCTTTCCATTTCAAGGTCCATAATTCCAACGCCCATTTCGAAGGAGGACTTTTCAGCTTATCAGTCTGGCAATCCATGGCGGTAATTCAGAAGATCATTCAAGGATCCCAACCACCTGTATCTGCAGGAGTTGGGTTGGTACAATTCATTCAGGATTATTCTAAGGTCAATTCTCAAGAGGTATTACATAATTCAAATCAGTTGTCAAGACATCAAGTATTCAATACTCCTTGGACAACCCAATTCATCCGTACAGGCCTTATTCAATCAACCAGTATGGCCTTGGCCCAATTGGGCCATTTCTTATTCCACTGTGTGAATTCCATCACACAGTTCAAATTTCAAGATGGCCAGAACTGTATTTCCCGATTCGGACAATACAGTCATTGATCCACCTTCCAGGATCAACCTTTCAGCTTTTCACATATACTGGCCACCTTCCAGCACCTGGGGACTTTTTCCCCAGTTAATTAATATAGTGGATTTATTTTTATCCTTATTTTCTTTTACCTTATTAAAGTTAATACTGATAATCTTAAGTCAGTCATTCAGCACCCTTTTCTTTTATTTCCTCGCCTGTCCAGTGGATATTGGTGGTCATATCCTTATACTAATTCCATTTCCTTTTCTGGCAGGTTGAAACAGTGAATTGAGGATTCACTTGGTTGGCTTCTTGGCTTTTGGCTTCTTTATTATCTTTGGCCATTGGCTTCATCTTTTTCTTATCTCATCTTTTGGCATACTTGTTTTCCCCCTTATTCTTTCTTAAAGAAATTCATTCTTATTATTCTTTTATCTTTGGAGCCCTCCAAGTGAGTTCTTGATTCCTGAGTGCCAGGCCCTCTTCTTCCAAGAGCCCCTGTGACATTATATTAATTAACTCATAATTATTCTTCATTCATTCATTCTTTTATTCTTATATTTTAAATTCATTCATTCATTTCATCAAAATTATAATTCTTTAATGTTTTATGATCTTATGATTCTTCGTCACCTCTCAATTTTCTCTCATTCCTTCTTCATTCTGAAAATTGGAAGCTGACCCATTTTTTATTTTTGTTATCTTTTCAATCTCATTCTCAATCTTAATCAATCTATTTTTATTCATAATTCAGGCATTTTTTATCTTTGGTTCTCAAGTTATTCATCAGGTTATTCAGACACGTTCTTCATATCAGGATTCACTTTGATTTATTCCTCAAGAATTTTTGATTTTTTGGAAGAATTCACTTGAAAATTGATTTGATTGACTAATTTGACATAATTTAAATTGACCTCAAGATAATTGATTTACCTGAAGATTTATTGATTTTGCTGATTTTCCACATCAAGATTTTTGACATAAATTGATTTTGACTCAAGAATTCATTTTGATTGATTGATTTTTTCTGCAAGATTTTGATTGTTTGTTTGATTGATTTATTGACCTCAAGATTCTCATTGATATTGATTTTTACTTCAAGACTCATTTGATTTGATTGATTGACGTATTTGAAGAATTTTGATTCATTGATTATCCAATTTCCTCAAGATTTGATTGTTGATTTTGTACTTCAAGAAAATTTTGATTTTTATTTCATTTATTTGGTTGATTATTCCTGAAGTCATGCCAGTTCAACATTCACCTCCAGCAAGACAGACCAGATCTCAGGCCAGAGCTCAAGCTGTTCTGACTCCAACTCCAAGGGCTCCTCTTGACGGTACCCCAGCAGTTTGTCAACTGAGGGCCAGATTGGACAGAGGACCCATTATGGAAAGAGCAGCACCATCCAGGAAGGAAGGAAGAGGGCCAAGAAGATCAATGTCTTTATCAGGAGTGGTTGGCGGATTCCCAGGATTTTCAAGAACCAGTCCCAAGGTTCAAGGTGAAGATGGTGAAGAGGAGGAGGAGAATTCTGTGGAAGAGGAAGAGTCTAATGGCACTGAGGCTGCTCCTGCCCCTGTGGGAGCATCTGAGGGCACCAGAGGACCAACTCTAGCCCAGTCTGATCAGCCTGCCTCTCATCAGTCTGAACCGTCTTTATTGGCCATTATGCAGCAAATGACTCAGATTATGGCCAATCTTCAAGCAGCTTCTTCTTCTGAATCATCAAGACCACCAGCTTTCAAGACTCCCTCTATGAAGGCTCCAGAATGCTTTGATGGGACTCAGCCCTTCAAAGTCAGAAGCTTTATTCAATCTTGCCAACTCATCTTTCATAATGATCCGGCAAACTTCTCTCAAGACAGAAAGAAGGTTCTTTATGCCACTTCATTCTTAGTTGGCAGGGCTGCAAAATGGATTGAGCCTTATCTTTCCAACCTCAATAATCAAGACTCAAATTATCTTCTCAATTACTGGCCATTATTTGAATCCCAATTGTTCACTTTATTTGGAGACCCAAATGAAGTTAGAAAAGCAGAAGCTGAATTGGATGGCCTTAGGATGAAAGAAGGTGGGCATGTTGCTTTGTATATTGCCGATTTCAGGATTGGGGTGAAAGGGCTCTTATTCATCATTTCAGGAAGGGCTTGGCCTCCAGGATTCTGGATCAATTGGCCTCCCATCCTTCAAACATTGATTCTCTTCAAGACTTAATGGACGTCAGCCTGGAACTTGATACCAGGTACCATGAGAGGCAGAAGGAAAAGAATCATCATCAAGAGAAGAAGCCTGAAGCCTCAAAGTCTCACTCTTCTCATCATCAAGTTTCTTCAAGTTCAAAACCAAAGAAGAAATTTCATTCTCAAAAGCGGGACAAGCCCCATTCTTCATTGTTGAATAAGGACTTCAAGTTGAAAGGTTCTGAAAAAGAAAGAAGAATCAAGGAGGGTTTGTGTACCTATTGTGGTGGGAAGCATAGTCTTGAGTCCTGTGTCAAAAGGCCTCAAAACAAGCTTACCCAACCGTCAGGCAGTTTTCCCAGCCAGGGAAAAGCCTGAGTGAAGACCATGTTGTGTTCAATGGTCTTCACAGTTTTCCTTCCAGAGCACAATTGTGCATTCTGAATACTGGTGTCAAGAATTCTCTCAAATTCTTTGTTTTTTCTTCTCTTTCTGATGTTTTTTACAGTATTCTCATTGATTCTGGTGCTACACACTCATTCATTGCAAAGCAGTTTGTTCACAAGTACTCATTGACTATGTCAGAACTTCCAGAGAAGATTCCTCTTATCATTTTGGACTCCTCTGAGTCCCCTTCCTTATTTGTGACTCACCATACTAAATATATGGTTGAGCTCCCTTCCTTCCCAAGCTTTGAATGGGATTTTTTAGTCATTGATACTCCCAAGGGAGAAGACCTCATATTGGGCTTTGACTTTCTCAATCATTTTAATCCTTCTATTGATTGGAGGCAAGGGCTGATCACCTTTAATACTGATCAAAAGGACTATTCTGATCCTTCCAATTCCTTCCGTAATGACTCTTCTTCTGCCAAATCATGTGCAGCTCTGGTTGGTGATTCTAGAACACCATCAGTTCCATCTTCTGTCCATATTCCTTCCCTTAATTCCCATCTGTCATTACCATCATCTGGAGATGAAGTCTTCAAAGAGATTCAAGATGTTGGGGAAGATAATTCTGTATCTTCACTTCATCTCTTCTTTGGGAATATGGACCTTCCTCCTTCATCTTATCATGACTCCCTGGAGGAGTTGTGGGATGAAGAGGAAGAGCCAGAAGAAGTAGAAACCGTGATGAAGGTTGTTCCCTCTGTTTATCACCAATACTTGGATGTATTCTCCAAGGTGAAGGCAGAGAAACTTCCTCCTCACCATGCCTGTGATCATCATATCGAACTGGAGGGGTCTCTACCTCCAGTTGGGGTGATCTACTCTTTATCCAAACAAGAGTCAGATACACTCAGGGCCTACATTTCAGAGAATGTAGAGAAAGGTTTCATCCGGCCAAGCTCCTCCTCAACAGGAGCACCTGTCCTCTTTGTTAAAAAGAAAGATGGTAGTCTCCGTTTGTGTGTTGATTACCGCAAACTCAATGCTGTCACTAGGAAGAACAAATATCCCGTTCCTCCTATGAACCAGCTTCTTAATGTCTTTAATGGTTCTTCTATCTTCTCCAAGATTGATTTGCGTGGTGCATATAACCTGCTCAGAATCAAGGAGGGTGATGAACATTTGACATGCTTCAGAACTAAATATGGCAGTTTTGAGTACTTGGTTATGCCATTTGGGCTCACCAATGCTCCTGCCTCTTTTCAGAATCTTGTCAATGATATATTCCAAGATCTTCTTGATGTTTTTGTTGTGGTTTATTTGGATGACATTATGGTCTTTTCCAAATCTGAGGAAGAACATGTCACTCATGTGTCCACTGTTCTTTCCAGACTCAGAGCCAATAACCTTTTTGCCAAGGCTTCTAAATGCCTTTTTCATGTTTCTAGTGTAGAATATCTTGGTTATGTTGTTTCTTCTGAAGGCCTCAAGATGGACCAAGCAAAAGTCCAGCAGATCCTTAATTGGCCTCCTCCAAGAAACCTCAAGGCTCTTCAATCCTTCCTTGGCTTTGCCAACTTCTACCGCCGTTTCATCAAGAATTATTCAAAGAAAATCAGTTCACTCACCAGTTTCCTCAAGAAAGATTCCTGTTTCCCCCTCAATGAGGAAGCTCTTAGCCAGTTTCATCAACTCAAAGAGGCCTTCACTACCACTCCAATCCTTTCCCACTTCAATCCTTCTCTACCCACCATTGTAGAGACCGATGCATCCGATTATGCTTTGGGTGCTGTACTGAGTCAGGTCTCTGACTCAGGAAAACATCCCATTGCCTTTGACAGCCGCAAGCTTATTCCAGCAGAACTCAACTATGAAATTCATGACAAGGAACTCCTTGGTATAGTCTGGGCTCTCAAGCGCTGGAGGGCTTTTCTGCTTTCTCTGTCCTCTCCTTTTGAAGTTCTCACCAATCATTCTTCTCTTCAGTACTTTATGTCATCAAAGATCCTTACTCGCCGTCAAGCCCGTTGGGCTGAATTCTTATCTGAATTTCATTTTTCAATCACTTACCGCCCTGGCCGCCTAGCAACTCTTCCAGATGCCTTATCACGTCGGGACGACGTCTATCCGGAGAGGGGGGAGGATTTCATCAGCAAGAATCCAATGAATTTTCAACAACTCATTAAGCAAGATGAAGTTCAACCCTCAAAGTTTTTTGCAGTCAAGGTGGATTCTTTTTCAAATTTGATTGATTCAATTCAGAAGAAATTATGGCAAGATCCTCAGTACAGAAGTATCCTTGAAGATTTGGGTAAAGGTAAATCTGTCCAAGATTATTCTCTTGATTCCTCCTCCCAACTTCTTCTCTTCAAAGATCGGGTGGTAGTCCCAAATGACTCCACAATTCAACTCAGCATTCTTCAAAAGCGTCATGACTCTCCTCTAGCTGGACACCCTGGCCAAGAGAAGACTCTCAAACTTGTCAAGCGGGATTTCCACTGGTCCGGCATGACTCAATTCATTAAGGATTATGTATCATCCTGTCAACAGTGTTCAAGAAACAAGAATATCCACCATAAGAAGTTTGGACTCCTCAAACCTCTTCCAATTCCAAATGGTCCTTGGATTTGTCTCTCAATGGATTTCATCACTCAACTGCCCCTGTCCAATTCTTTTGACTCAATTCATGTCATAGTGGACAGATTCTCAAAAATGGCGGTTTTTATTCCAACAATGTCTTCAATAACTTCATTGGATTTGGCCCATTTATTCATCAAGAATATCTTCTCAAAGCATGGCCTTCCATCAAGCATTGTCAGTGATAGAGGTTCACTCTTTGTTTCTTCCTTCTGGACCAATCTTTGTCAGCAGCTCAAGATTTCAAGAGACTTGTCAACTGCTTACCATCCAGAAACTGATGGACAGACAGAGAGGGTAAATCAGATACTAGAACAGTATCTTTGGATGTATGTCAGTTATCATCAAGATGATTGGAACACCTGGCTCCCTCTGGCTGAATTTGCCTACAATAATTCTGATCACTCTTCAACCAAGCAATAACCGTTTTTCACTGTTTATGGAAGAGATCCACAATTTGATTCAGTTCACATCACTCAAGATACTCCTGCTGGAAAGTTATCAACAAAAATCCAATCAGTACAGCAAGATGTCAAGAGAGAACTTGAAATCGCCATAAACCGGTTTAAGAGGTATGCAGATAAAAGTAGAGCAAGCCCACCTGTTTTCAATCCTGGTGACATGGTATGGCTTTCTTCCAAGAATATCAAATCAACTAGACCCACCAAGAAACTGTCTGAACGATGGTTGGGTCCCTTTTCAATCTTGAAGAAAGTCAGTACTCATGCTTACCACCTCAAGCTTCCATCTCAATGGAAATCCATCCACCCAGTCTTCCATATCTCACTCTTGGAACCAGTCAAGACATCAACAATCCCAAATCGGCATCAAGAGCCTCCTCCTCCAATCATTATTGAAGAAGAAGAGGAATGGGAAGTCTCTCAAGTACTGGATTCAAAGCTCAAGAGAAGAAAATTATGGTATCTGGTGGAATGGAAAGGTTTCAGTCAAGATTCAGAAAGATCCACATGGGAACCAGCTGAAAACCTCAAGAATTGTCCTGAACTTGTCAAATATTTTCATTCGTTATATCCTGACAAGCCAGGACCCAATTCTTCAATGGCTTGAATTTTTATGGTGCTTGGTGGGGAGAGGAATTACCAAAAGTAAGTCCCACTCCTGGTATGCACCTTTAGGGGTATTCTACTCTTCTTTGTTGTAAGCATCACCTTGGCCACTCTGTGAGCACTTTTCAATTTGGACACAGACTTTTTGGCCCGGCTTTCAACATCCGAATTCCAAATTTATGGCCATTGACACTTGGGCAAATGGACCATTCCTGTTTTATTCTCCTTCCCAAGACTTTATTACTTCAACACATTCATTTATCAAGATCTTTCTTATTTATGGCACTGGCGGGAGTGGCAACTACTAAAAGTAAGTTCCTCTCCTGGTGTGCACTTCCCTGAGGGGTCTACAATCTGTCAAAACATCACCTTGGCCACTCTGTGAGCACCTGGCATCAAATTCTTTTATCCAGGTCCTTGGTCACTTTCAAAATCAATTGTCGTGATCCATGATGAAGATTGGATTCCTCCTCAAATTTCATTTTCTTTATTTTTTTCTGTTTCTCTCTTTATATCTGTTTCCTTTTCTCTTTTACTCTTTATATTCTTTCAAAATTTCTTTTCTTATAACTCTTTAACGCCAAAATCTTTATGTCAAATCATGTCTTCAACTTTGTCAAAGCCAAATGTCAAGAGAAGATCAAGTCAACCTCAATTCATATGCCAACAAGCTTATCAGTTCAATTCTTCTTTTCAAGATTCAATACCTCTGGAATCCTTACGTCAAATCCGTCTCATTAGACTCAACAGGCCTCTACCTTATCTTGGTGCTCAGGAGCTCACCATTCAAGGTAGGGGGGGTACTGTCACAACCACGTATTTTGACCCTCCTCCTTTATGGCGGCGGCAATCCAACCTGGAGCCAAGTTGGGGCCAATTGGCCATGTCATATCATTTATGGCCAATTGACCCCTTTTGGGTGTTCCACGGCTCTTACGCCATAACCCATTCCATTGGCCACTTATGGCCTCCATCATCCTTTATGGCCTCAGGCCATATCCTGTGTCATTGGCCCTCTTGGCCAATTTCCACCTCACCAACCCCCAGGCCTCCATCACTGTTTTTGGGCCTGGGGGGTCCTTTTGTCTTCCAGGGGCTTCCAGGCCCCATGGCCACCTTCATTGGCTTCCTGGCCACCCCTTTCATTAGGGGGGTTTTGGCCTTTTTGGGCCATTTAGGCCCCCCACGGCTTCCACGGTCCGTGGGCCGCAATACGCGGTCCGCGGTCCGTAGGCGGATTAGGCCCCTTTTGGCCTAATCCAATGAGGCCAAAAGGGGCCAAAGGGGGCAGCCACCTCGCCCCCAAGGCCAGGTGGGTCCCAAACCACAATTGGGCCCACCTGAGCCATTTTTGGCCACCAATCCCTTGGACCCAAATTGGACCAAAAACACCTTGGATCCATTTTTGGCCACAAATCCCATAGGACCCATTTTTGGCCCTGGACCACCATGGACCAACTTCACCGTCATGGCCTCTGGCAACCACCAGAGGCCACCAAATCATCTCAACAAGCATTTCCCTCAACTTAAGGGGAATTCTTTCCTTTCCTTCATGCACTCCGTACTCAAGATTGCAGGTGTGGTGCATATATGGTATTATATACCATTATGCACCATTTTTACTCAGCAATCCAATGGTGACGTTTTCAGGACCCAATTCCACCTTTCCATTTCAAGGTCCATAATTCCAACGCCCATTTCGAAGGAGGACTTTTCAGCTTATCAGTCTGGCAATCCATGGCGGTAATTCAGAAGATCATTCAAGGATCCCAACCACCTGTATCTGCAGGAGTTGGGTTGGTACAATTCATTCAGGATTATTCTAAGGTCAATTCTCAAGAGGTATTACATAATTCAAATCAGTTGTCAAGACATCAAGTATTCAATACTCCTTGGACAACCCAATTCATCCGTACAGGCCTTATTCAATCAACCAGTATGGCCTTGGCCCAATTGGGCCATTTCTTATTCCACTGTGTGAATTCCATCACACAGTTCAAATTTCAAGATGGCCAGAACTGTATTTCCCGATTCGGACAATACAGTCATTGATCCACCTTCCAGGATCAACCTTTCAGCTTTTCACATATACTGGCCACCTTCCAGCACCTGGGGACTTTTTCCCCAGTTAATTAATATAGTGGATTTATTTTTATCCTTATTTTCTTTTACCTTATTAAAGTTAATACTGATAATCTTAAGTCAGTCATTCAGCACCCTTTTCTTTTATTTCCTCGCCTGTCCAGTGGATATTGGTGGTCATATCCTTATACTAATTCCATTTCCTTTTCTGGCAGGTTGAAACAGTGAATTGAGGATTCACTTGGTTGGCTTCTTGGCTTTTGGCTTCTTTATTATCTTTGGCCATTGGCTTCATCTTTTTCTTATCTCATCTTTTGGCATACTTGTTTTCCCCCTTATTCTTTCTTAAAGAAATTCATTCTTATTATTCTTTTATCTTTGGAGCCCTCCAAGTGAGTTCTTGATTCCTGAGTGCCAGGCCCTCTTCTTCCAAGAGCCCCTGTGACACTGGTATTGATAAGTATTTGTGGTCCATTAAATAAAGGTTTGGGAACATCAACTTTCTAGACTTCCAAAAGTGTACAATATTGGTCTCCTTTAATTTTGGAGGATCTTAAAAAAACTGTTTGATTTCTCTTTCTATTGTTCTAGATACATCTCATCGTATAAATCCTGGGCATTTGTATCTGTTGAACTAGTAACTTTGACATTCATGTAATCTGTATTGGCTTATTCAAAATGAAACCTTTTATCTTCTGCAAAACTTTCTCTCAATTGAGTTGAAGAGGTACCAAAGTGTGTCAATTCGGAATTATAAGTATCGAAGAGTTTCAATTTAAAGCACGGATCAAGGAAGGTTGTGCATCTTAATGGTTTCTTGAAAGGGGATATTTTGAGTTATTTGGAAAGCTTTTCATTAAAGGGTTTTGTAGCTGGTTTGATGGGAGATACATAATATTTCTGAGATGCCTGAATTGAAATTATGTTAGTAATTTTGAAAATGAATGATAAAATGACAGAAACCACTAAATTGTTGTATTATTTTAATTAGAAAAATATATAGAGGCAAAGCATGGTTTATTTTTGGATATTTTTATTTACAAATGATATAGGTTGCTTTATATAATGGAGGGACAAAGCTCAAAATAACAACTACCTTTTACCATTAAAGTGAGGTTAGTCAGAATGTTGCCATGTTTTCAGGGATACAAAGCTGATTCAAGGCTTTCTAAAGAACTTTTTAAGTTGAACTCCATCTTTTAAACACATTTGTAAAGAGAGTTCAGGATCTTTTTGGATTTATTACATCTCCTACTAGATTGACTATTGTGATTGATTTTTCAGTGTTGTGGGATTTGTAATATGTAAGATTCCAGTTTAGCTATTTGGGAAACTATTGAGTCATTTCACACCTTCAGGTGTGTCCAAAGTATTCAATATATCTATTTTATTTCCAATAGGTTATTATGAGGAAGTGATTTTTGTGATAGCACTGAGACCATAACAATACACCAGGTGTATAATATGTGCCATGTACCATATTGAATTGGTGTTGGAATGAAAAGTTGGTACACTCTGCTCAATTTCTTTAGCCATGCAATTATTTACTGGGGCATTATTGGTAGCTATGCAAATAATTTTGGAGGCAAAAGATCAACAATTGATAACCTGGAGAAACTTATTGTAAATTGAGATTACTTAATGAAAAAAATTTTCAAAGGAGGTCATCAGAAATGGCTGTGTTAATTATTATGAAGTAGAGGGACTTACCTTCTAATCTGGTTATACCAAGTAATATTTATTTAAGATTATAAATTCAGTTGAAAATACTGCCAAGTGAATTTAATGAAGGAATTCACATTGGAACTGGTCCAACAGTCAGTCATGAAAAATATATGTTTGTCCTTGAAATTGAGTATTTCTAAAATGTGCAATTGGTGAAAAAAAATACACACTTGATAAGTGGCAGGTTATGGAAGCTTTTCCAACTAATATTTCTAATATTTTTGGATTGCATGTATGAAGCATTTCTTGGAAGGATGTTGATTTGGTAATAGACAAGGGGAGGTAACAATCAGGAATGAAGTATAAAATGGATTTTTTTTAGTGACTCCAAACATAATCTCTGGCAACATAAAAATATCAAGATCAGTAAGTTGACCCAAACTTTGAATATAAAGCCTTTCCTTTTTAGTCTTTGAAGTAGGGAAAAATTGATCCAGAGTAAAATTTTTGCTTTGTGATATTAAAATGTACTTTTGGTTGGCTAATTGGTGTTTCAAATTGAGGTGAGGGCTCATACCTTTTGTACTACCAGTTGAATCCTCTTTCTGATCCTTTGCATATGGATTTCTAACCCAATTCATCACATGGAATCGCATGTATTCCTGGTGAAAATTGAAAACGTATAGACACACCTAATATCTCTTTTTGGTGCAGTTTTTTTGCAAGGTATTCACCATGAGTAAATTGGCAACACCTGAAAGCAGGTGTTGCATTTGGAAATTAGCTTGAACCCTTCCTGTGAACTAGGTTGGACACAGTATTTTAATGTTTTTTAGTATTACAAGTTCTTCAAAGCCACTTGAATATTAAAGAATTTCTCATATTTTCTTTGATTTTGCAACTGGATGAAGTAAGTATATAATATATTATATTAAAACTGTTGTCATTTATATTTTCATCCTCAAAATGATATTCTTTGGGATAAAAAAACTTAATTTAAAAATTTATCTTAAATTTCAAAAATTCTAGTTCTTTTGAATATCAAGAACATTCAATAACAGCTTTAAAGAGGAATAAATTGTTTCTCTGTCTTGATTTGTGAGCTATTATTACTTTGTATCAATATAAAATCTTATTTCTTCTTCAAAACTGGCCCACAAATTACAAAATTAGCTGTTTTCAACTGAAGAATATTTCAAAGAAGCTTTATTTACAAAAATTATGTTTCTTACATTTTCAAATTTCCCCAATCTCATAAGGAACAGATAAATTATTTGTATTTTTTTTTTGAATAAAATTATTTACCTGAAAATAATAAGAAATATTTTTTTCTTTATTGATTGTAACTCCTAGAGCTTGAGTATTATTCTTATTTTCTCCATTACTACATTCCTTTGTATTATTAGAAAAATTTCTCAATATCTATTATCAACACTAATTTCAATCTTTTTTAAAGATAAAATCCCTTATTCTGGAATGTTTGAAGGTGTTATTTATCAATTCAACAGATAAATAGTGGGCTCTATGAAATAAAGCCCCTTCTACTGGGATAAATAAACAAATTTCAACAAAAGATGCAGTATAGGGCCTATAGTAGAAGGTACTGTAAATATTTACAATTATCATTGACAATATCACATAACCAGCCATTACAGTGCCTGTACTGTAAGAGAATTGACACATGTAAATAAAGCCTTCTACTTTAATTTGAATTGAAAGATATAAAATACAATTGAATCAAAGCAAGTTTTGAAATATAAAAATTAAATAAGTAATATTTCAAAAAAAAAATGAAAAAAGTAATAAAAAATGAAAATAAAATATCACAATTAAATGTAGATAATAAGACTCAAAGAAGTGAAATAAAAGAAATAAAAAAAATTTAAAGAGTAGTATAGAGGAAGTTCTTGCTAATTCTTTTCTCAAAAGAATATAAAAAAATCTTTATTTTGATAATGAAACAAAATTAATTTCACCTCTCAAACCTGTTTTTATCCTTCATTTTTTTGAGGTAGCTCTATCATTTTTCATTAATTATTTGTTGAAAAAACACTTTTTAAAAATTTTCTTTGGCTTTTGTGTTTCTGTTTCCTCTTTGAACAATAGAATTCAAGAATATTCATTTATCAAAAAACAAATCAATAGATACTAATTGGAGTATATGAACTCAATATAATTCCAAAAATGATAATCAAGAATTCATATATTCTTCTTTATTTCAATAAATAAGGAAAATTTTATTGAATCTCTGAATTCTATCTTCTGGTAAAGAATAGTATTATTTCAGCAAAATCTCAAAAACTTTTATTTCCCTTAAAAATTGTTCCAATATATTTAATATTAATATCAGCTATCTTGTTTTACTTTTGGAAGTTCAAATATTTTTTTCTTCAATTTTCAATCAGATATATTTCCAAATATTTATCATAGTCTCATCAATCAAATAATATAGTTTATTATTAATTTGAATAAGTAATCCATTGTTTGTAAAGAACATTCATTAATTCATTTGAAAATTTCTGAACAGAACTTCTTCACAGATTCACATAAACAAATACTAATAGTTTCAATCCCTTGGTAAATTCTTCATAATGAAGATTAGAAAATTTAAAAATGATTTAAAACATGTTTTTATTCCTATTAGACATGGATCTGAAGTGATATTTGTCCAAATTAAAGCTTAATTCCCGAAAATGTCCAGCTTATTTATGTGGCCCTCCTTTATTAAATGATAGTTTAATAAATTCTTTTACCCTTTCATTAAGAATAAATACCAAATAAAAACAAGAAATATTTTCATATTATCTTGTAAGAACACTTGAAAGAGATGATTATATAATTTTTTTAGCTAATCTTCCTAAACAGCTTCTTATTCTAAACTTATCATCATGTTAGACTGTATAGACTCATCAAATTAACACAATATTCAAAAACATCCAATAATATTTATAAATATTCTTTGAGAAATAAATATTTACAAAGAACAAATTTATACCAGCTTTTCTTCCTTAATATTTGAAAATAACTAATTTAATTATTTTTTTATTCATAAATATTTAGTTCTTAATTGTTTTGAATGGCTTTTGAAATTGTATATTAGATTGAATTAAATTTTTGATGAAAGTCTATGAAGGTGTCAACCATGCATTTGGTAAGATATTATTTCAGAGAAATTAGAAAGTTATTCTCTGAATTAATTTTTATTATCTTAGGTTTTTATTTTTCAGTATTGATAAAGCCAAGAATTTATTTTTGAATAGTTCAAGTTACCAACCCACCAAGTTAGAATAAAATTTTAAGTTTTTAAGTGCATAGAGAGCTCTCCATATATCCCAAAACTTCTTAGCTATACTTAATATTATACAAATTGAATTTAAAATGTAGAGCACCTATAGAATACAGAAAGAATAATGGAAAGTTATATTTATAAATTCTTTCAAAATAATCAAAGAATTAACTAAATAAGTTTTTAGCAATTTTCATAAATTAAGATTGAATTTCCTCAAATTTCACAGAAAACTTTTAATTATTTGAGCTCTATTTCATCTCTTGATACAGCTCCTACTATAATTTTCTTCAGATAACAACCCAAATTATCTTGGTTTCTCACATATTAAAGTGATTCACTAGATAAATATGGTGAAATAATAATTAATAATTTTCAAAAAATGATATATCAAGTGAATCTCCGCTGTTATCAATAAACAAAAACATTAAATTCTCCAAAAAATGGAATAAATACATGTTTTTTATTGTTATTAATCTTTAAAATTCTTTCATTAAAAATGGTTTTTATATAAAGATTGATGTGAGCTTTGAGGTAAATTTTACATACAAAAATAGGCCAAAATAAATTTTGAACTATGCATAACCCATAAGTCATGCATATATCCAAAATTAATCATTTTTCATTCAAGAAAAGAGGAATAACTCTTTTTTTATAAGTAGATCCATGGATTTGAGTCCAGATTTGGATTCTACACAAAGAACTAACCTAGAGTAACTCCATATAGTGAATAAAGTTAAATTAACTCTACAATGTGGTATTATGGAAAATACTGCAATGTCACATCATCAATACCACATAAAAGAATTGTGAAATGTTATTATTTTCTCAATTACACATCAAAATAATGGGAATGTGAGAAATTTCATGTTAGATATACACTAAGAATAGTTTTATGTACGTTTTTGGCACTTAATATTACTTGATTATTGAATAAATCTTTGATAAACCCATAGTGGATATCAGTCTTTATGCCTGAATTACTATTTTTGATGTGAAAATGGAAAAGGGGGCCAAAATACATCAAAGAGATCCAGGGTACCCAGCTTCTGAGGCCACTTATTCATTTTCTGCTCCAAATCTTGGATCCATGGCTGATTATGGCCCAAATACTTTATCAAAGCCTTTTGGTAACCTGGTTACCAAATTAAAACCTCATTGAATTATGAGAAAATAGCAAATAAGCTGATATTTTGAGGTGACAAGGAGGTAATTACCAACTCTGAATCCTGTAACAATGTCAATTATTAATTATTTTTGATTTATAATCCCCAAAACAGTAATTGGAACACTTTTTGGACTAGTATCCATGAATTCACCTCAGGGCAACCAGCTATAACTATACTATTTGCTTTTCTATGTACAAATGAGGTAGAAATATGATTCTCAAGTAATCCTTCTTAAACACTCAGGACCCATTTAGAAATAAATAAATCATACTAAAACTCAGAATAATAATAGCTTTAGAATTCAAGTTCAAAGTTTTACAGTCCATTTTTGATAATTCTTTGTGAAACACTGAATCTTCACAAATTGCAAGAAAATACAACCTCTGATGAAATTTCCAATAACTTTGATAAAATTGAGGAATTAGTTTTCATTTTTAAATAAAAAAATATTGAATTTTTTTACTGAATTTATTCTTAACCATAAATGGGTTGGTAGTCACATAAATTGACTTAATTAAGTAATGATGATAATTTCACATGACTACAAGTGATGTAATCAATAAACAAATTAAGATCAAAAGGTTTATCACTAATTTTTTTTTCAGTTTTCTCCATGAAATGCCTTTGGGAGATGTTTTAGACTTAAAATAGGCCTACTCTTGCTGTTTTTTCCAATCATCATCTTATTATTAAATCTTATCATTAGTACCAACAAGTATTAGTTACTCTTTTATTATGTTTTCAATTCTTTCAGAATCAATCATAAAAGATTAAATTAAGAAAATATACTATTTTAATAGTATTTGTGGTTTATATAGCTGTATTTCTGCTATAAATCTATTTCAATCATTTAAATCCACAAATAATCCATCAAATCACTCTTCCACTTCTTTTCAAGGTATCTTTAGAGTATTAGTGAGTTTTTTCCTTAATTCTTATTTTTTTTTATAGTTTGTAGTTCTCTTCAATAATTATCATTGGAATCCTTCTTTCAAAAGACAATTATGAATTAATATAATTTCATATTATTTTGATTTAGAATTTTCTTATTAATACTTCTTGTAATTGATTTTAGTGGATGATTACTACTTACTGTTATTGTCACTAGTAGTCTATAGTAAGTAAAACAAATAATTAAGAAATTATTTATTCATTTGTGGTTATAATAAGTTCATCTATTACATTTCATGATAACAGTCACAGTACTCTTTATTAATAGTAATATTATCAAGAGTTTCACAGACAGATCTTACAATTGAAATAATTCTTAATTTACACAATGAAGCTATATAATAAAAAAAAATCAATTTGAAAACTGAAATGCAATATTTCACTTTTAATATTTATATTATCTAGCTATAAGTGTAAAAACCTCCCCTCAGGAATTTTATGGGCTGAAATAGGGGCTATTATCTTTTGATATACACTAAATTTTTGGAGGCCTACCTTTAAAACTAATTTGTCCCATAAAACTTGAATATTGTTGCAATTTTGCTCAAAATTTTTCTTCAAAGATAGAGAAAAAAAAAGGAATATAATTTCTCATAAAATACATCTTTTGATATGATAAAACAGTTAAATGATAGGGTATATGTTTTTATAATATGTATATGTGAATGAAGTTTGAAATTCTCCAAGACATTTTATCATTTATGAGAAATGTTTTTGAAGCTTGAAGGTCTCTTATTTGAATATTATTCATCTATGGGTTCCAATAAGTGATCTTGAAAGAGAATTCCTATTGAAACCAAAATATATATGTAAAGATTTATAAGAAAGACTCAAAGGGAAGAAATCTTTGTCAACTAAATGATAAAAATTATTCAAAAAAAGGGGAAATTATTTCCAAATTTAATTTCTGTTATCTCTCCAACCTGAATCCAGTTTATCTCCCATGTCAAATTCCAAATTCAACACCTGCTGTCAGGTGTAGCCACTTTTCTCATGGTGATTGTTGAAGGACAAGATGGTGGTTCTGAAGACATTATTTACTTATGAATTTCTGGAAAGTAAAAAATATAAAAATGAATTTTTTTAAAAAAAGCATAAAAACAGGTAGGAGGTAAAAGAAGGAGTGGTAAGTGGTTGGGTTTATAAAAAATCCAAAAACATAGGGTTATTGTTAAAAAAAGAATGGATTAAGCCATAAGTCAATGGTTGAAAAAAAGAAGAGAAGGAGAGTGGGGTTTATAAAGTAAAAAAATCCCACTATTCCCTCCTGGGCCCAGTTTTTCTTGGATAATATCATCTGGGACCAGAAAATGAAGGCTTATTTAGGGGTTTCTTATGGAAAGAGAATAGGATGATCAGAATGTCGTGAAATTTCCATGGGGACCACCCTGAGTCAAAAATGGAAAAAAACAGATAACACAACCCTTTTTTTGACTAAAACGGGGTTTGGTGATGTAAAACTAACCTTGTATTCTTCCATAATTTTTCAAATTCCCTTTTTTAAATTAACTCTTACTTAATGAGAACAAAATTTTATTTTTTCCAAATTTATAATCATTAATTTCATAATTAAAGTAATATGAAAGTTGTTTTCATTCAATTTTTAAGATTTTAACCAGGTTCAAAATGATAATAATCACTTTTTCAAATCTTTTATAGAACTTTGAAGATTTTAAAACTCCCAAAAGTTAATTAGAGAATCTTTTAATACTATGAATATTTTGAATAAGTCCATGTATTTAATTTAGTCAGTTTTGGTTGAATTTTTTATCTAAAAGAATATTTAATAGAAAATTTCTCAAATTAATTTCTTCCACTCATTTTATTAGTCCAAAAGAAATTATTGACACAGAAATAAATTTTTTCTAATTGAATATATCTCTTACAATATTTTCTTATTTTTTTTTAGTAAAAAAATAAATATCTCTACTATTATGATTTGCTACAAAAAAGATATCAAGAGTAAATGTTTGTGTTTTTTCACTTTAAGCTCAATTGATAAAGCTGTTTTTTATTGTTTTTTATTTGCAGTTTTATTAGAAAAATAAAATTATTAAGTTTCCAATAAAAGATTCATATTCACACCTTGAATCAGAAAAGAGGGGATCTTGTCAATATATGATATATGAGAAGTGGAAGGTTTCTTCACATTTTATCTTGAGAAAATGAGTATTAGATAATTGGGATAAAGTGAAACAGAAGGAATTTATGCTTCAATGATATTGAAGACTTTTATTGGAAGAAAATTAAAATGAGGAATTAAAAAAATTGATGAGTTTGAACTATGGGATAGTTTTTTTTCATTTTGACCCCCTATTTTCATTTAAAATTATTTGAATTTTCTCCATTTTTTCCATTTATTTAAGTATTGTAGTAACCTTACTTGAGATATATTCACTAATCGATTTGAAAATTTATTGTCCTACTTCCACATGTATTTAGTTCATAATTCCTCAGTAACCCCCACACATGAAATCACTGGTAACCTTGTATTAAAGCTCTAGATAATACTTCCAAATTAGCCTTCCTCTCCAAGATATATTTGAAAATGCTATTATTTAATAACCTATATTTATGTAAAATTTTAAAAAGATAAATATAAATATTATGTAATTTAATCCCCTTATTTAAAAAATAAAGCTTCTTTAACATCTAAAATCAAGTCTTCTTACCAAAAAATCTCTAAATTTAGAATAAAATCACTTGAGAAAAATTTCTATACTTTTAAACTCTATTTATAAACAAACAAATGGTGCAAAGAAAAAACTTTATTATCAAATTTTGGGGTTTCAATAATAGAATTAAGTTCAACCTTAATGAAATATCTCTTAAAAGCTCTCCTTAATTATATGGATTAATAAGTTTGTATTGGTTGAAAAAAGAAAAAACTTGTGTGTGTGTGTACTCCTCATAGGAAGGTTACTGTCAAAATTCAAGATATAAATTGGATCATGTCATCAAAATATTATAGAATTTTTCTTCTATTCCTTTTTTTTTTCCAGTCTTTTTTTTCTTACTGAGGAAATAACTGCTCAATTTTAATAATTTCAAACAAAACAAATCATTTGAAAGGTGCTGTTTTATTTAGTTAATTTAAATCAATGTTCTTTGTAAAACAATTCTATAATGGAGATATGCAAAATATTTAATTTGATATTTATGTCTTCTTAAACTCTCTACTTCTACTTAGACCAACTCCTGGTTTGTTTTTTGAGCCACCTTGTGCCAAATTCAGCCAAAATGACATTTTTTCTTGGTTTTGAATGAAGCCAGTTGTGTTGATTCGCACTCCGCGTCACTGCGCAATGCGCATCATTGGCCAGATCCGAGTTTTGACGATGGCAGCTTGAGTATGGCGGTGAAGAGACTCTTATCGGAGAGCTGGAATTCCTTGGCCTTGCAATCCAAGCCTGCACAGCTGATTGGAAATCCAAACCACTCCTTCCAAGATGATCTACAAATTCAATATTTTCTCAAAAAGTCAGCTTCCTCATCATCTTCAGGCTAATATCAGGAATGCTCAGCTAAACGTCTCAGCCAGGAACTTCTCTGCAGGAGTTTTGCTCTCAGGTAGTCTCAAAAGTAGTCATTCATTCTTGAATCCACCCACTTCAACGCAGTCTTGGCCTCAAAATCTTGATGAAGACTTGATTCAAATTCAAACTAATAAGAAAACTAAGGGTCCAATCTATCTCTATCAACAACGTCTTCAAGCTCATTTATTAAAATACGATCCTTTTCAAATCTCAATCATTAATCAATTACAAGATTTATTTGAAAAACTTAATGTTTATCATCCATCAAAAATTCATCAATCATCACCCAATTCATCTTCAAATAATTGGGTTTGTTTATTATCTTGTCATGATTCAACATACATCAATCATTTCTCACCGGAAAATCATGTTGATTGTCTCAATTACAGTTTCAAAAACTTCTCTCTCATTCTGAAATTCAAAATAGTTCATCATCAAATTTTTTATTTTCAATTCCATCTGACCTTCCTCGTGGAATTTATCTCTATGGCTCTGTTGGAACCGGTAAAACTATGGTCAATTTTCATTGCTTCATCTCATAATTTAACTCTAAAAAAAACATTTATTTTGATTGGATCACATTCAAATCTTATAATTTAGTTAATGGATTTTCTATATGAATCATTAAATAACCTCAATAATCACTCCATCCTACCCTCTAAGCGGATTCACTTTCATCAATTTATGGTAGATGTTCACAAGAGAAATCATGCCTTACAAACTACTTCAGAGCACGCCGGTCAAGCTGATATACTGGTAACCATTGGAAAAGAAATTGCTCGAGAAGCTAAAATATTGTGTTTTGACGAATTTCAGGTATGTTGATCGATTGATTGATTCTCAACTTTTTTGTTGTTGTTTTTGACCAAGAATCAAATGACTGATTCAAATTAATACTGATTTTAGTATTCTTAAATTCTCAAAAGGTTACAGACATTGTAGATGCTATGATATTAAAACGATTACTTGAAAGTCTTTTGTCTAATGGAGTTGTTTGCGTCTTCACTTCAAAGTCAGCTTTCTATCTTGGTCCTATTCACCATCATCAAGAAATTATCTCTTTGCAACGATGATTCACTAACTCCATCATCTTCAATCGATTAAAATCTCAGTCGTCATCCAGATGAACTTTACAAAAATGGAATCCAGAGGGAATCTTTTATACCTTGCATTGAGCTCATCAAGTCCTATCACTCAGTCATCGATTTAAACTCTGGCACAGATTATCGAAAACAACCTTTGGCCCTATCAAAAGTTTATTTCTCCCCATCTAATAAACAAAATCGATCAGAATTTCAAAAAATGTTCGAGGCCTTGACCGATGACGAGCCAATCATCGAAGATCGCAAGCTGACAGTATGGGGTAGAAAAGTTAAAGTCCCACTGAGTACAAGTAGAGTTGCTTGGTTCCCTTTCTCAAAACTTTGTGGGGAGCCATTGAGTGCTGCAGATTATTTGGAAATTGTTAAGCAGTTTGAAATCATTTTTTTGGTCGACGTTCCAAAACTCGCAATCTCTCAACGTGATCTAGTCTGTTGATTCTTTCTAAAGCCCTTCTAGGGAGTAACACTGAGCTCTTTCTACATTTTGATACAACAGGCCAAACGATTTATTTTATTTTTGGATGCTGCTTATGAGAACAAGACAAAACTTTTTACATTATCAGAAGTACCCAGTCAGCTTTTTTATTGTTTTCGCACCAAGTGGGAAATGTTTTATTTTTGATTGATTTTTTTTTTTTTAAATGGTATAAATCAAGTTATTCAAGTGTTTTCGGGAGATGACTCTAACTCAACTAAAACAATTACATCGGAAATGAGGGCCGCAATGGACGATCTTGTTGGTTTTGTTCAAGCTAATTTTGCTTATTTTGCAATATGATTTTTTGATCAAAATGTAATCTCTTTTTTAAAAAAATAGGGTCTTGATGTCAGTTCAATTGGAATTTCTTCATTGTTTTCAGGCGAAGAAGAAACCTTTGCATGGGCAAGAGCAGTGTCCAGGTTATGCGAGATGGGAACCGTCAATTGGTCCTTATCCAATCCATCAAAGCTCAACTTATCCCCTCAACCTCAAGCTCGTAATCAGCATGATAAAAAAGTTGGAGCTAGTGATCTGGTAAAGGCAATTGAGGGGGATGCTAGTGAATTAGTAATGCAGTAAATTTGCTGACTAACTTCAAAATCTTTTTAATGCCTATGTATTATCACAATTTTAACTGGTTGATTTTTAAAAAAACAACTATTCTATCAAACAACTCGAACTTGATATATCCATCAAACAATTTGTTGTAAAGAACCCGGGGATCCATGAAAACTTGTTTGAAAAAATCCAAATACGCTCTGTATATTTGAGTGAAGAGGCCATTAGATGAGCTTTGTTTTTTAAACTGCCAATTTCATAAACAGTATGTGTTAACTTTCGTCAATGCTAATAGTTTTGTGTACAACGGCTTGTCAACAATTTGTTTGATTTGCATAAATGATCGATTAAGCACATCGCCTGGTATTTTTTTTCAGAACTAGCTTTTCTCAAGTCAATTTATTTGCTTCATATGTTTCAACCTTTTTTAAAAAAAAGGTGAGTTTCCTAGCCAAATTTTTAGTTTATGATACACCGTGAAAGCTGTAAAACAACATGAAGTTGCACTATAAATTTTCAAATGGATTAGTCCTGAACCCAAGGCTGGCCTAACACTAATGTACTTAATTAAGCTTGGATGATATGCAGCCATAATGAGTATCAGTTTGGATGGACAAGATCTCAAACACAAAGTTGTATACAAAGATCATTACAAACATAAGAAAATGACTAATGAGGGGGGTCTCATCATTGACTCACTGCTTTAAACATGTTGTGGTATTCCATACCTTTCTGACCCAGTAATATGAATAATTCCATAAGAAAAACTCAGAATAATGGTCTATGTGGTTACAAAAACAAAACTGAAAGAAAAAGATAAGAAAAATGGTAAAGTTGCTAATGTAACAGGTAGTATAACACCCAAGCTACCCTAGGTCTGCTCAATTTTGGAATTACTCAGCTATACAGTCAGTAAAGTGAGGCCACTGTAATTAAAAATAAATTAAAACTGTAGTAATCAACACTCAAAAGACAGAAAAAAATGAATTTATGCAAGGAAGATCCATCAAAACTTTAAATTACACAGCATACCTGTGTAAATACAAGCACAGCCACAGCATACCTGTGTAAATATAAGCACAGCCACCTGATAAGCCAGAAAATATAAATCAAAAAACACACAATTCAAGCTAAACTTAGGCAATTCAAATTCAATACTGGACAAATAAAATCCCCACAATACACAGGATCCTCAACCCACAGCTCAAGTGCACAGAGGGTGCAATAGTTATTCAAAATTACCTCATCCCACCAAAAATGATGCAATAAACCAAACAAATGGTGAAATAAATTTGGAAAATGACACCATAACAATTTCATTAGCCAAGAAGGTTTAACCATATTATATAATCATATATGAAATTGTTGTAATTAGCTGAAGATATGGTATAATATTTCCAAGAAATGAAACCATTTCAAGATTCCTCACAAGCAAAAACATCTCAGATTACATAATAATGCATAAAAATGGTGCAATCAACAAAACAAATGGTATCATTTGAAAGTCATCACTATAAAAAATTAGCACAGCCAAAAAGAAGTGAGAGATTCTAAGTGCCTTGTTTTTGAGTGCCTCCATGGAGAGCCCAAAAAATATAGATAGAGGGCCACTTTTCCCCCAATTCAATGAGTTATATACCAAGAAGGAGAATAATTCATTCATCCCTTACTAGTAGGTAATCTAGTTATTTTTCATCAAAGTATTATAAACTTGTAGCTTCAATTAATAGTGATTTCTAATTAAAAGTAGCTAAAAGAAGGTCTACATTATATTATTAGTCCACCTTGGGTATATATTATTAGTCTTATAGCTATAATACTATTAATAATACTCATACTATTTAGTTTATCCCCATAACATTTATATTATTAAGGAAAGATATTTAAATTATATTATTTATAAAAATTCTGTTGAAAATTTATCTTATTATATGAAAAAATACACTTATATTATACTATATCACTCATATATTTAACAAATATCCCTTTTATATTAAACAATACCTTACAATTAAATTATTAAATTTCTTATTCATATATTATATTTACCATTGAGTATTATAAAAAGATATAACATTAAAGCAAACTTACCCTTATACTATATATTAGTTCCATTATATTAAATCAACCTCTTATATTATTGAGCCCTTACTCTTATATAATCTCATAGTATTATTTAAAAAATTATATTTCATATATTTTTACCTTATAAATTACTTTTATAATTATTGATTAGGTCTCATAGAGATTGCTAAAAATTATTTTCTAATTTTAAGGACACAGTCTCAAAAATCTATTTGTGAGCTCTATAGGGAGAGATTTCAGTATATACAGAGGGTCAGATAGTATACCTTAGAATCCTTGGTTACAGATTATTTTGGAAATTAAAATTTTTTTACCTGTGATTTCCCCCTCAAGGACTGACTTATCCAAGCCCACACTAAAAGAAGCTCCACAATGTGAGGTAAGAAATTGTTTGAGATTCCACTGCTTCTCATGTGCAGGTTCTTAGTTGGCCACTATGGGAGGAAACTCTCTCAAAACAAGCCAATAATGCAGGAATTGATAATTCTTGTAAGGAAATTTGACCAAAGCCAAGGAATTTCCATATAGTTATTTGCCTCTTAATTGGTGATTCAACATTGAGGAGTAAGTTAAGTTAGATTCTGGATGTATATCACCTTCCAATAATATATTATACTCTTTAATTTGAAAATTGGATCCAAATTTTTGAATTAAAAAAGGACCTTATTGTCTTCAGAGTTTTTAAAAATATATTCCAATTCAATTGGTGGATCATTTGAATTCTCAAGTAAGATTTAAGAGTTTTAATCACTAATGTTTTGAGGTTATATACCTCTTTAATTTCTTTAATTCTCACCCTAATTATTTAAAATAATTGAATTTTGCTCAACTTAGAGAATCTAAATACTGTTTTTACCACAGAGAGAGAGTGTATTAGAAATCCTAGCTATTCAAATTTACCCTCAAAATATTTTGGATTTAAAAATATGGTCATCAAATAGTCATTGTTTTTAATTTTTAATTTTTCATACTTTGATTATTGTTTAATTTCAAATTTGAAAGAATTTTTCCAATATTTAGGACTATATCTATCATAATGAGCTATTAAATTGAGAATTATGTTGATAATATAGTAAAATAAGGTTTTTACTCAGAAGTTTCAAATTTAATAAGCTGTACAATTTTATGAATTTTTTCAAAATGGTTTCAATAACTTCTATGTAATTCTAAGATTTTTAACATAGGTAATATTTTTCATTCTCATTTAAATTTGTGTATATTTTATTAAAGAAAATTCAAGGAAATGAACTCATTAAATTTTCTCAAAGAAATAGTTCCATAATCTCATGGGTATATTGATAAGAAGAAATTTTGTGTTACTAATCAAATAATAACAGTTTTTGAATTCTTTTAATTGTTTTTCTGAACCACAAATACATGATAAAAGATCACTGAGATGTTGTGAAATGGTTCAATCACCAAGATATATGTATTTGAATATTATATAAGTCCCTGTGAAAAGTAATGAGAGAATAAGGGAGACAGATCTTACCAGTTAGCCTATTGGATGAAATTCTTTCTAGTTTTTCAGGCTCACTTGATTCATAATTTTGCTAAGTTATAATTCTGATTTTGTTGTATTTTTTCTGTGTTTTTAACAAAGAGTTATTCAAGGTTTTTTGATTGTCAATTTTTATACTTTATTCCCTGATCTGTAATTGACATTTTCTTATAGAAGATAAATTTTCATATTTTCAATCATATCAAATGATAAAAATAAATAAATTAGAAAAAACACCTTGAATTTCTGAACTTAAAAGAATGATCTCATTGTTAATGTCTTCTAGGGGGTATTTTCTGCATCCCAATATTATTATCAAATAGCTTTTACCATTTTAAGTGAGATATCTCATATATACATAAATTCCCTGAGACAAAATATTAATTATTTAGCAAGAACAGAAATGGAACCAATTATCTTTAGGAAAATACTCACCTATAACTGTGAATTTTTATTGAAGAATGGTAGAAATTGAAAGGTTTTCTTCTAAATTATCTCCAGTAATTCTATATATGTGTTTGATTGTCCTTCATTCAGATAGGGATTCTCCTAGGATATAGGTAAAGTTGGCTCCAGTATGAGACGCAAAAAGTATCTTGAAATATATTTTATGTGTCATTTTTGATATTAAGAATAATTAAGATTAGAAATACTCACATATAAAAATTGGCCAATTAAATATGAGAGAGGAAAAATAAAGGATCAATCCATTTATTTAAAGCATTCAGCCAGCTCTGAATTTTATCTTTAGTGATACAAGCTTAAATAAAGGAACTTTTTGTTTTATAAAATAGTAATTTTGTTACCTTGTCAAATAAACTTGGGTTGCAATGAAAAATATGTGGAGAAAACTATGACCATTGAAAAGATGAGGCAAATAATTTGAGGAAATCTTTCAACTTGAAAAATTGAAGAATCTCTTTGTGGAGCTCTTCTTGATCCTCTGTGGCCATAAAAAACAATAGTTGGATCAATTAAACCAGAATTTTTCAATTTAAAAGAACTTTATTGGCCTGAAAAAGTCTTTAAATGATTGCTAAAATTAGAGGTGTTTATCCCTAAGATCAACAAGCTCAAACTTCAGCGGAAAATAGTCAGTAAAAGCAGAAATAACAAGCAGTAAATAAGATCACAAGGATTACCTAAAATTTCAGAACTTTTAAATTTACTGATATTCAATATTCTTGGGGATCCATCCATAATTATGAGTAAGTATGTATATATAAAAAAACAAAAATTACTTGTGTGGGATTATTGTAAAAAATAAATAGATGAAAAAACTTTCCTCAAAACATGCATAAAAATTGTAAGTAATTTGTTTTTCTTGCGTTCCTTTTCTTCTTGGTTGAGTTAAATATTCAATCCTATCATAAGAATTATTACTTAATTAATATTAATGATAATTTTTGTCATCCTATTCAAAGAAAATCTTAGTGGAAGTTGGGATTATAAGTTCTGTATTAGTCAATTCAAGCATATGGAGGGACATGGAAAAATTCCTCATGGAGTGTGATGAGTCCAAATCATTTGGATAAGTCTCCCTCGAGGACTTATCACTGTCTGTAAGTATATTGGGGAGATAATTGAAGATTTTATAAAGATTTTGGGGGTCAAAAATACTATTAAAACTTTAGAAGTACATTTCTTTTTGCATTGATAGGTTGGTGTAGAGTTTCTCTTTTTTAAGCTATATTGTGTTGATGATTACTGGATAATCAGGTGAAATATAGTTAGTTGAAAAAAAGGTAAGAAGAAATAAGATTTAATAATTTTTAAAGTCTGAGATAATCCTAGGATCTTGAGAGAAATAAGCTACAGGATTAAGAGCTGTATTTGATGAAAAAAAAACCTAGAAAGGGGGGATTGGGGATTAAGAGATTAGATTATGTTCAGTGAAATAAATTAAGCTCAAAAAGAGGTTTGTCTCAAGCTTGGAGTTTTGTATCCCTGAATATTTAAAGCTTCAAGTTTTTACAGTATAGTCCACATCTTGATATTTGAGGTGCCAGACTTGCTGGAGGTCATTGAGTTATTGAGTAAAATAAGAAGTTGAAGACTTCCTGGGCTATAAAACATGCCAGTATTGCTATATTAGCTATAAATGAACACTAGGACCTTGGGGGTGTTTCCAAATTTTACATGATTTTTGGCCCAGCTTAGTCAAAAAGTGATTTGGAGATTTATGGATCCTGTCCTCTCCAAAAATAATTCCTTAAAAAATTATTTAATTATTTTTATTTCAAAATTAAATAAAAAGATAAGTAAAAATTTCAAGTTAAACAGTTATTAATTGCATTTTTTATAAAAAAATAAAAAAGAAAATTGAAAAATAAAAGAGTTTTATTTCAGTAAAATAAAAAACTGTTTCAAGTGAAAATAAATGAACAAAATACTAAAGATAAATTATTTTATTGTTTTAATAACTGAAGATTCATATTAAAAAAATAAAGAAGAACGTTTTTTGGATCAATTAAGTAGCTTTTCTTTGTCAAAAACAAAGAAACAGAAATGACTGAATAGACCAATAAATATATTTTTAAATAAAATTTTGTCATTTAGTGTCAAAAAAAGGCTCAAGAATCAAATTGTAAATTACTTGGAGATGATTTTTTGGCCATGTTGAAGAGTTAGAGAGTGTGAGCCTTTGAGATATGAACACATACCCAATAAGGTCACAAGAAAGACTCAGAATAATTATACCTTTAAGATAATTATACTAAAAGTACTTAGAATAATTATACATTAAAATTAATTACTTCAAAAATACAAAAATACCATAAATTGGTACAAAAATTGGTTTAACTTAAAAACCAATGAGTCAAAATGTGAAATACGTTATACCATTGGATTCTCCATGGTAAAATACACATATACCATTTTTATGGCATATCTGTAAAGTCAATATTTAATGAGTTATAAGGAATAATACCTTATAAAAACCATAAATCCTTATTTATTTCAAACACAAATGAAACAACATGTGAAATAAATTGTACCTTTGGATTCCCCATGAAAATTCACACATAAAACAATTAATGATCTAATTTCCAAAGTTAATACTTAAGGAATTAACCTGAATATATGCACTTTTTTGGTCAACGCATATATTCAAGGATCATAGCTAATATCTCTTAAGCTATACAAGATAGAGTGATTAACCAAAAGTGAAGTTAACACATAATTACTGTAATAACACAGATATGAACTTTATTTTACAATTTATAAACAAGGTTAAAACCTATGATGAAATATTGATAAAAATCAACAGAGCTGTTGACCACTTTGTTGTGAAAGTAGTCCAAACTTAAAATAAAGAACACAGTTGGATTCTACTAGTTCTTTCGTGAAGAATGATGTAATTTGTATTATTAAATTCAGGGTATAACCCCCTGAAATCATGATTTGAAGTTTAAAATATTGAATTTCGACAGAAAAGATGAGTTACAAGAAAAATCATCAAAATTAGAGTTTTGATGATGTAATAAAACGCTCTTGGCAGCATAATGAAGTTATGTCAGGCTATCAGAATTCACTCTCTGAATTGATGTAGCGTGTAAAACTTAAAAGTTATTGAAGATCAAAGTTTGAGCTTAAATTGAGCAGTTATGATCACCTACTGTAACCTTAAATTAAGTTTAACAGTCATATGAGTGATAAAATTGGTGAATACTATTAGTTTATAATTAAAACTAATAAAATCCACGAAATTTGGGGTTTTGCCAAGCCTCTGATGCCATCAACGTTAGAGTTATAGTGATAACTCTAAATAATGGTGTAATAATGATGCAATATGGTTTGATCATGATGTAATCATCTCCAAACCTTAAAATATTGATCAATTCCAGTGGACATGATCAGTACACGTCTACTAGAAGCCTTTTGGACTCTAGGAGGGAGGTATTTACTATAAATAGAGCTCTTTTTACTCTATTTTCCCCTCAGACGCAAAAAAAACATTAAATCAATTAAATCAAAGGTAATTTCTTTATTCTTTATATATAAAACTATTATATTATTAAAGACCAAAGACCACCTTGCTGTAATCATCTCTTTTGACGTGATTAAATCATTTATTTAATTGTTTTTGTTAAAAATCTCTCTAAAAACTCATTTCCACGTAAAAATCAAGAATATTAGTAATTTTCTTTATTTTTTATTGTAAATACAATTTGAAAAGGTTGTATTTATATTTTTGGGTGTAAAATATTTCAAAATTATTATATTAAGTGTTAAAAGTAGGTTATTTTCTCTTATTATAATAATTTTCTCTTTATTATTATTTTAATAATTCTTTAATTAATCTAAATAGTATTTATATTAATTTATAACTTTAATATTGGTAATATTATTGTTATTAATTGTTTTTTATTAATAAAAAACAATTTTTTACGCCTTTATTATTTTTTTTAACAATAATAAAGTGCCTTTAAATATATTAATTATTTTATATTAATATATTTATTTTATTATATTATATTTTATAATATAAATTATATTATTATATTTTATTAATAATATAATCATTTTTACGCCATAATTATAATAATTATTTTTATCTTATTTATTTCAATTATAAGGACATTCATAGTACAATAAGTAAAATATTAGTAATTTTTACTTATTGTTTCATAGTCAAACCTTATATTTGGGGGCCTGGCCGTGATATTTACTTAAAAGACCTTTAAAAAGATTCTAATTGGGTTTATCCAATAATAAATTATATTTATAATCATAAAATTATATAATAATTTTATATTTTATTGATTTTAAAAGCTATTGAGGCATTTGGAAAGCAATTGTACTGTCTTACACGTGGTTTTTTCACATCCTTAGACTTGCAAGAACTTTCTTTGAGTGACTCTAGTGATTAAAAAAGATATTATATAAATTAAAAATAATTTTTATTACAATTTAATTTTATAAAGAATCACATTAATTTTTATTTTATTCCTTAAAAATAAAAATAAAAAATATAAAAAATATTAAAAACCAATAAAAAAGTTATTTTTATTCATTTTTATTCATTTTTATTCATTTTTTTATTCATTTCAATTTTTTAAAGATATTAAAGCAATTTCTACGTGGAAAATTGCCATATCTTACCAAAAAATAACACTTCTTATAAAAAGACTTATATTTATTTGTCTTTTTTAGTGTTTGAGGATAACCCAACAGAAGATAACCAAACTACTGTTGAGAGATTGGTGGAAGAAACTTGTCAAAGTTCCCCAACACCAGTTATCACTAAAAGAAGGAAAGCTAAGAAATTAGACTTTCCAGGACCCACCATTCAAGACTCTGAAGGTGAGCACCTCTTTTATAATTGCCATAAAAAGAATTTTTATCCTAAAATACTTTTATTTTTTTTTATTATGACTACCAGAAGAGGTTCCCAATACTACATCCAATCAGATGGAACTGGACTCAGAGGTAGAACTGATTCCTCAAAAGGGAAAAGAAAGGGCAATATCCCCAGTGGAACAGAATCCACACAAGGAAGTGCCTTATCCCAAAGGCAAGTCCCAGAAATGCCCATGATATCTGAACCTGAATTGGAGCTAAGTATGAGTAACTCAAATAGGTACAAATCACATTCAGAGGGCTCAAATAGACATCTACATGAGCCAGTACAAGCAGTATTACACAGTGTACAAGGACAAAGATTGGGAAATGCTGCCTCAAATAGACCAAGAAGTGATGAACTCCTGGCACCTCCTGAAAAAGTTCCTCAAAGAGGAGGAGATAGTGAAATACTCCAATGGATGGAATCCACTGTCATCCAAACCTCAAATCAAAAAAATCAAGGATTACCACACCAAAAAGAGGGAGGCAACCAAGGAAGAAGCCCCAGTAGCTTCTACCAGCAAGCCCCAAGCCAACCCACTTCCCCAAGAAGGGAAGAAGAACAAGAAAAAGAATTGGAGGAAACCATATTCCCCAAGCTACAGGATCCCAAAAATCCAAAAGGATGCCATGGACAATGTTTTCAACATGGCCAGAACTTTGATGGAATTCAAAAACAAAGAGGAACAAAGAATGAGACAACCCCATTTCCCAAAGAAATAACCTTGTCTCCTGATGTTGTAAATACTTTAACAGAGCTTAAAAATAGTATTTTACCTCTCAAAGACATTAAAAATAGTTTATTATCTTTCCAAGAAATAAATAATAGCTTATAATCTTTAACCAAACTTGTTGTACAAAATAAAAAAGAAATTGATAACATAAAATTTATGATTGAAAATAATAAACCAAAAGTATTAATTGACAATACTCAGAAATTAATACAAGGACAACAAGAGTTGTACAAATACATAAGTGATATCAAAGAAAAAACTTTGACAATCAATTATGATGTGAGTATTGACAATCTTACAGAAAAATTAAACAAATTAAGTATTTCTGTAGAAACATTTGAAGAAAAGACTTCATCACACCAAAAATTACTTTTGGACCATGTGGAAAAAAGTGTTGAAGCAAGAATGCATCTAAAAGATGATATTCAAAGTGAAATAAGGCTTATTACTGAAAAAATGGATAAAATGAATGAGGCTAATTTAAATATGCCAAAGTTATCAACTCCATTTTCTCATATAAGAAGCCCTGTTAAAACAAAAGAGGAATTGACAAATCCTTTCATAACAGACTTGAGTCACCAAGAAAATAACCAAGTCTTAATGAAGGAAGCACCTCAGCTGAAAGAATGGCCAACATTCACAGGAGAAGGTGAATATGACCACATGTAATTTATTAAAACAATTGACATGTTACAAGAAGACTATGCCATACCAGATGAATTAATCACTGCAAGATTACATTCATTATTTGAGAAATCTGCAAAAAGATGGTATTATGGCATAAGACAAACAAATGGTAAAAATACCTGGTATTGGTGGAAACAAGAAATAATCACCAAGTGGGAAAATGATGCCTGGAGGTATAAGATAGAAAATGCATTTGAAAATTCTTTCTTTGACCCAGAGAAAGACAAACCTTTAACTTGGTTCCTGAAACAAGTTGAAAGGCTTAATGCACTGTACCCAGAAATGTCACAAAAAATGGTGCATATGAAAATACTCAAGAAATGTGGAGGAGAGCTAGAACATGCCCTAAAAAGCAGGTGTATAGAACCATGCTCCACAGAAGAGTACATTCATGCACTGGAAGACATAGTGACAAGAGCAAAAATTGGCAGGACTTGGAAGAAATTGGACATTAAAAGCCCAAACAAACCATTTATCAAAAAAGATAAATTAAAAGAATCCTTCAAGCCCAGTACATCCAATAATAATGAGCAAAGAAAATGCCATAAATGTGGAGGTATTGGACACTTAGCCAATAATTGCCTAAAAAAGGCAAAAATCAATGAAATTGTGGAAACTGAAAACCACAATGACAAAGAGGAGGAATCTGACTCTTAAAAAGAAACAGAAGAGTCAGAAAGCTCTGAAAGTGATGAAATCAATATAATTAATGCACAAATTAATAATATTGATATAATTTATACAGTATTGGATGTTAACTCAAACTTACCACAAGTTGGGACATCTGACACAAACCTGACAAATATACAAGATGCCAAAATGTATAGAACCAAACCTGCGAGAGGAATGGGATATACAGCTGGGAAATCAAGTATAAGTATTGTTATGGTTGATAACCAAGAAGGAAAAGTTAACTTAGATACAGGAGAATATTGCACCTGTGTTGGCAAAAGTTATTTAGAAACCATTGTCCCAGACTGGCAAGAAAAATGTATGCCAATACAAGGTGTCAAAATTCAGTAGTGCAAGTGAGAGCATGAAGCCCCTTGGAATAATTGATTTAACACTAATTTTCCCTCATCCTTCACAATGTGTCAGAATAAAAGTGGAATTTGTGGTAATGGACAACTGTACTAGTAATCACTTTATCCTGGGAAATGACTACTTATCAATCTATGGTATAGATATCTCTAACCAGAAGGATAGATATTTTACTATAGGAGATAACAAAAGACAAAAGTTTGGCTTCTTAAATAACAAAAAACAAATTACAGTTATTAAGAATGAAGAAAAGATTCCAGAAAAGGATCTTTTTATATCTGAACAACTTAAAGAGGCAGAATTCAATCAAGAATTAACAGAAAGAATGAAAGATAAATTAATTGACCTCTTATTTAAGTACAAAAATGCCTTTGAAACTGACAAAGAGCCACTAGGTGCTATAATTGGGCATGAAGTAGACATAATTCTTAATGTGGAAAAGCCTTACCCACCCTTACTAAGAAGACCAGCTTACCCAGCTAGTCCAAGGGCTAGAGAAGCCTTAGAGGTACACATTAAAGAATTAATGGACCTTGGAGTATTAAGAAAGGTTGGACATAATGAACAAGTAGAAGTTACTACTCCTGTCATTATAACCTGGCATAATGGAAAATCAAGGATGGTAGGAGACTTCAGAGCCCTGAACACCTATACCATTCCAGATAGATATCCAATACCTAGAATCCATGAGACATTGACACAATTGTCACAAGCTAAGTTCATTACAGCTATGGATGCCTTAAAGGGTTTTCATCAAAATGTCTTAACAGACAATGCCAAAAAACTACTGAGGATAATAGTCCACTGTGGAATTTTTGAATAATTAAGAATGCCATTTGGGATAAAAAATGCACCTTCCCATTACCAAAGAATGATGAATACCATATTCCCTGAAGAATTATCAGAAGGATGGTTAATTATCTATATTGATGATATCATAATTTGTTCAGAAACTTGGGGAAATCACCTTACAAGACTAGAAAGGGTACTACAGAAAATAGTCCAAGTGAATATGAAAATTTCCTTGAAAAAGTTTCATTTTGCATATAGTGAATTAAAAGCACTAGGACATGTTGTATCTGGACTTAGTCTAGGCATAGACAAAAATAAAGTAGCAGCAGTACTACTTAAACCAATGCCTCAAACCAAAAAAGAAATGCAATCATTTTTAGGATTTGCTGGTTACTATAGACAGCATATAAAGGACTTTGCAAAAATTTCCAAATCCTTATACAAATTATGTGACCAACAAACAGTTTATGAAATGACTGAAGAAAGGGTCAAGGCATATGAAGAATTGAAAAAATCACTAACAAATGCCCCATTTCTTCTAATGCCAGATTGGAAACTACCCTTCAAACTATACATTGATGCTTGTGGAGAAGGACTAGGTGCTGCACTTCACCAAACACAAATTATCAATGATAAACCAGTGGAAGGACCAATTTGTTTCATTTCAAGGCAGATAAAGTCAACAGAAGCAAGGTATGGAGCCAGCCAAATGGAATGCTTATGCTTAGTGTGGGCTTTAGAAAAATTGCATTATTATTTGGATGGCACAGTATTTGATGTAATCACAGACTGTAATGCTGTGAAATCACTATTAAATATGAAGACTCCAAATAGACATATGCTGAGATGGCAAATTGCTATCCAAGAATACAGAGGAAATATGACTATTGTTCATAAATCTGGTAATATCCATAAAAATGCAGATGGTCTTAGCAGATGGGCACTAGCAAATACCCCTGACAATCCAGCATGGGTACCACAAGAAGAACACCATATAGAAGGAATATGTGTTACAGATATTGGCACAGAATTCTTCAACCAAGTTAAAGAAAGCTATAAGACAGACAACAATTGCCATATCTTAAGCCAACTTCTAATGAAAGACTGCAAAGACTCATCACTTTCATCAAAACTAGATGAAACATGGAAAAAGGCATATGATGAAGGAAGATTCCACCTCCTTGATGGAATGCTTTACCATAGAACAAAACACACATGTGTTATGAACTTAACAGATAGAACACTAATAAACACTATTTTACATGAGTGTCATGATAGCGTTTCATCTGGACATCTCTCAGAAGATAGGACACTAGAGAGGGTGAAAACCTGCTCTTGGTGGCCAAATTGGAAGAAAGATGTTGCAGAGTACTGCCAAACCTGTGACAGATGCCAAAAAGCCAACAGAGCCACAGGAAAGAAATTTGGAATGATGATCCAAATCCAAGAACCAAAATCCCCATGGGAAATAGTTCATATGGATTGGGTAACAGCATTACCTCCAGGAGGAGACAGGAGTTATAATGCATGCCTAGTGTTAGTTGGCAGATACAGTAAAACTCCTATGTTCTTACCATGTCACAAAGATGACACAGCTATGGACACAGCCATAATGATATGGAATAAAGTCATTAGCCACACAGGCTTATTCCAAAATATTATAAGTGACAGAGACCCAAAGTTCACTTCAGCATTATGGACAAACCTCCATAACTTGTTTGGGACAAAGTTATCATTCTCAACAGCTTATCATCCTCAAACTGATGGTTTAGAAGAAAGAATGATACAGACCTTAGAGGACATGATCAGAAGATTCTGTGCTTATGGGCTAGAACTCAAAGATTCTGATGGCTTTACCCATGATTGGTGTACACTAATACCAGAACTGGAACTGGCATATAAAACATCAATCCATTCTTCTACTGGAAAAACACCAGCAATGCTAGAAAAAGGTTGGAATCCAAGACTTCCTTATGATACCCTCAAAAAGGACTTAGTGGATATACACCCAACAGCAAGCAGCTTTAAAATAATGCTTGACAAGGCAAGACACCATGCAAACAGATGTATGCAAGATTCTTTCAAATATGCAAAAGAAAGATGGGATAAAAGTCATAAGCCACCTGATTTCAAAATAGGAGACTTGGTTCTAGTATCAACCCTTAATTTCAATAACATAAAAGGCCCAAAGAAATTGAAAGATTCCTTTGCAGGACCATTTATGATAAAAGCACTTCATGGACCCAATGCTGTGCAATTGGAACTCACAGGTGAACTAATGAACAAACACCCAACTTTCCCTGTAAGTCTAATAAAGCCTTACAGCTCAAGTGACAAGGAGTTATTTCCACTAAGAAATAAACCCCCACTTGAAATTCCCCCCTTGGAAGAAGGAGAGGAAAAGAAAATAGTAAAAGTCCTTAAAGAAAGAAGGACAAGAAGCAAAAAAGAAAGGGAATACCTTGTAAGGTATAGAAATTCAACTCAAGAAGATGAATGGCTACTTGAGAAAGATATAACAAATGCTGATAAACTACTAAGAAGGTTCAGACATGAAAGGAAGCCTGAAAAATAGAAAAGTTAAGCATTATTGAGCTTCAAGACTAACAAAGTCTATTGAAGAGGTAGGACAGTGGATGATACCCTAATTACACATATCAGATTGTGGTACAATCTTTTTTGGTGGTAGGGAATGTGAGCCTTTGAGATATGACCACATACCCAATAAGGTCACAAGAAAGACTCAGAATAATTATACCTTTAAGATAATTATACTAAAAGTACTTAGAATAATTATACATTAAAATTAATTACTTCAAAAATACAAAAATACCATAAATTGGTACAAAAATTGGTTTAACTTAGAAACCAATGAGTCAACATGTGGAATAAATTATACCATTGGATTCTCCATGGTAAAATACACATATACCACTTTTATGGCATATCTGTAAAGTCAATATTTAATGAGTTATAAGGAATAATACCTTATAAAAACCATAAATCCTTATTTATTTCAAAAGCCAATGAAACAGCATGTGAAATAAATTGTACCATTGGATTCCCCATGACAATTCACACATAAAACAATTGATGAGCTAATTTCCAAAGTTAATACTTAAGGAATTAACCTGAATATATGCACTTTTTTGGTCAACGCATATATTCAAGGATCATAGCTAATATCTCTTAAACTATACAAGATAGAGTGATTAACCAAAAATAAAGTTACCACGTAATTACTGTAAGAACACAGATATGAACTTTATTTTACAATTTATAAACAAGGTTAAAACCTATGATGAAATATTGATAAAAATCAACAGAGCTGTTGACCACTTTGTTGTGAAAGTAGTCCAAACTTAAAATAAAGCACACAGTTGGATTCTGCTAGTTCTTTCGTGAAGAATGGTGTAATTTTTATTATTAAATTCAGGGTATAACCCCCTGAAATCATGATTTGAAGTTTAAAATATTGAATTTCGACAGAAAAGATGAGTTACAAGAAAAATCATCAAAATTAGAGTTTTGATGATGTAATGAAAATCTCTTGGATGCATAGTAAAGTTATGTCAAACTATCAGAATTCACTCTCTGAATTGCTGTAGCGTGTAAAAGCTAAAAGGTATTAAAGATCAAAGTTTGAGCTTAAATTGAGCAGTTATGATCACCTACTGTAACCTTAAATTAAGTTTAACAGTCATATGAGTGATAAAATTGGTGAATACTATCAGTTTATGATTAAAACTAATAAAATCCACAAAATTTGGGGTTCTGCAAAGCCTCTGATGTCATCAACTTTAGAGTTATAGTGATAACTCTAAATAATGGTGTAATAATGATGCAATATGGTTTGATAATGATGTAATCATCTCCAAACCTTAAAATATTGATCAATTCCAGCGGACATGATCAGTACACGTCTACTAGAAGCCTGTTGGACTCTAGGAGGGAGGTATTTACTATAAATAGAGCTCTTTTTACTCTATTTTTCCCCTCAGACGCAAAAAAAACATTAAATCAATTAAATCAAAGGTAATTTCTTTATTCTTTATATATAAAACTATTATATTATTAAATACCAAAGACTACCTTGTTGTAATCATCTCTTGTGACGTGATTAAATCATTTATTTAATTGTTTTTGTTAAAAATCTCTCTAAAAACTCATTTCCACATAAAAATCAAGAATATTAGTAATTTTCTTTATTTTTTATTGTAAATACAATTTGAAAAGGTTGTATTTATATTTTTGGGCGTAAAATATTTCAAAATTATTATATTAAGTGTTAAAAGTAAGTTATTTTCTCTTATTATAATAATTTTCTCTTTATTATTATTTTAATAATTCTTTAATTAATATAAATAGTATTTATATTAATTTATAACTTTAATATTGGTAATATTATTGTTATTAATTGTTTTTTATTAATAAAAAACAATTTTTTACGCCTTTATTATTTGTTTGTAACAATAATAAAGTGCCTTTAAATATATTAATTATTTTCTATTAATATATTTCTTTTATTATATTATATTTTATAATATAAATCATATTATTATATTTTATTAATAATATAATCATTTTTACGCCATAATTATAATAATTCTTTATTATTATAATTATTTTTATCTTATTTATTTCAATTATAAGGACATTCATAGTACAATAAGTAAAATATTAGTAATTTTTACTTATTGTTTCATAGTCAAACCTTACAGAGAGGAATAGGAAGAAGAAAATTTCATAAAAAAATACTTAAATATGTGGCCTGAGAATCTGAATATTGAAAATTATTCAAAAATTGATTTTAATTTTTCTTTTTAAAAAATACAAATTTTAATATTTTCAAAAAAAAAACACTTAAAATTATAAAATTGTTTATTAAATATTCAATTCAAATATTTATTTTTGAAACCAAAAAAAATATTACTATTGAAAATATCCATAAAAATTAGAAAAAAGTTAGAATTCAATTTTATTTGATCAAATTTCAAAGAGAAAGAAACTTTAGTCATATTTATTCATTGATTTTTTTGGAAGAAAATTCATCATAAATCTGAAATATTATCAAGTTTTTTTTGAATTAGAGTTTTGAAATTTGATTATTCCTGAAAAAAAAAAATCAATCATATTGAGAATTGATTCATTATTATTCAATAAAATGAAAAATAAAATAAAAAGACATAATTTAAATTATAATTATTATGTATTATTTTTTTATTTCTCTTAAATTTTCCTTTTACCAATATCTAAAAGAAACATTCTTTAGATTCCCAATTTTTTTCTCTCAATTTTTTTTATAAAGTTTTTCTTTTAAAAATGATTAAAAACATTCTCCTTCAGATTTTTTAAACCTTAATGATAGGGAATATCAAACCTGCCCGATTCCCTTATGAGATAATCCATTTCTTGGAAGAAAATCCCAAGGTTTTTTAATAAAAAGAATTATTCAACCAAGTGACCTGGGATTTTGAGTAAATTTGAGCTTTTCAAAAAAATTCAGGTTCTCAAATCTGAAAACCAATGCAAATATATTTTTCAAATTCCCTCCTGAACTACCATTTTGATTCCACCCTTTGAAGAAATACAGATCCTCTTTTTAAGATTTACTCATCCTCCTCTCAACTAGTAATTTGCAATTCCATTTTAAAAATACCCTCACCATAATCGCACACACCCTCCTGAAGCTATCAATAATCTGAATTATCCATATATTAGTGACTGAATATCAAATCGAATTATGATATATGTTTTGAAATAAGTGGAACAACTTCATCTGGGAGGACTCTATGAAGAAAGGAAAATGGCTTTCAGCTGCTGAAGATGGAGTTCGATAAGAATTCCTGAAATAATTTGAGTCTTACAGCTTTCAGTATTCAATACTGATGGAGAAAATATAAGAAAAAATATTCTTATGAAAAAAATGACAATAAAACTTGAGAATGCATGAAAGAAGCTAATTAAAAAAAGGGGATCAAAATGATAGCTGAAAAAACTGAAAATATTTGTGAACTTTATCATTAAATGGATTAATTATTTGGTCAAAAGCCAATTTTTACAAATATGGAAAAATTTTATTCACAGGAGGAAGATTAAATTTCCAACCAGAGGAGAAAATTGATTTGAACTTTCAGGTGAGAATGTATAGTTTTTTTTCTAAAAATTAGTAATTCATGAATTCATGAAATATTTTAGAATGAAAAAATAGCTAAAGATATTATTGATAATTATAATTCTCTTGAATTACTAGCGAAGGAGACAAATAAAGTAAACTAATTAGTGATCTTACAATGGAATCATTCATTTTATGATTTAATGGTTTTGAAAAATTTTATTCAATTTAAACAGGAAAAAATTTGAATAAAAAAATGGTTTAAATATTTAATTTGAATTAATGGAGTTAGGTATGAGAAAAATATCTGAATTAATTTTCAACATCATACACACACTTATTAGAAATTAAAAAAAATGGTGAGTTTTCTGGGGTTATTAGAGAATTGATAAGCTGATTTGTGTTTTGATAGCTTGTGAAATAAATTAAAAAAAGCAGTTAAAGTGGAATACACAGAAATATAATGAGAAAAATTTTACACAGCTAGAGAAAATAGAAAAGGGGAAGGCTTTGATTGAGATGAAAATCAATTTTTAGTGATAGATAAAAGTCAAAGATTATATTTTTTAGGATAATATATTTTGAAAAGAAAAATCAGAGCTAACCTTATCTTGAGAAAGAGAAATTGATTGAGTAGATGGATCCTAAAGGCAAAAAAAAATCAGATGTACAAGACCTTTTCTGCATCAAGCTCTAAGAGGCCTATTCCAGAGCTTGGGATTATTTCTTCATTAATTAATAAGGAATGTTTTGATATATTTGTTATTAAAGGCGATTGAATGTGTCATATTCATTTCAGGAAAATAATCAAAATGATTTGCAAAATTTGAGATTTACATACATTTGGTTTAATTTAATTATGATCCTGTGAGGATGGAGAGATAGGGTCTTGAACATTTATTGGTGTTTAATTCATATTTCATTTTACAGTGAAAAGGTTTTTAAGAATTGCGGTTATGAAATGACACTAGCGCACAAGAGGAAAAATATTTTTCTAATTCAATTTGGCTAATGGTTTTCACATTTATTTTCTGAATTGGTTTCAGATTAAACTGTAATCACAAGTTTTTCATTCGAAATTTTTCTGAAATATTTATCCTTAAGTCAGTCTTACTGATTTTTTTCTTTCAGTTTTTTCTGAAATTAACAGTTAATAAAATATTTCTCTTTTATTTTCACTATTTTTAAATCTTTTCCTTTCCCCAATTTCCTTCATAAAAAAGTGATTTATTTCACAATTAAACCCGAACCTCCATAAATTATGGCCTTTTTTTCATTCTAGGTGGTCATGTTTAATCATTTTTTCATTTCTGTTTTTTGAGTTAATTTCTTTCTTGAATTATAAAAAAATGAAAAGTAAAATACATTGCTTTTAATACAATTTTTCATGCAGAAATACAACCACAACCACCTTCAATAATCCAACCTGAATCACAGAGCCACCAATGGACATCTAGAAAATAAACCCACACACCACTGCCATCAATTGACAGTCCGGCCTAATGACTCCCCACCAAGACTGAAAATAGACCACAATCATCCCTCTAGCTAGCACAAATTCTCACCACCCATGGGAATAACTACCAACTCCAACTTTCCACCAATCCAAGAAGCCCTCCCAGTAGCCCCCCACATTGATTTGCAGTTTTTTTAAGGCTAAAACCTGTTGGAATACTAGCCATTTTTGGCCCATCTGAAAACCTTCCCAACTAAAAAATTGGGGAATTTTCCCTGAAATTGCCCTCCTGGGAATCTCTACCAGGTATTCTTCAAGCTGGAAGGGGTGAAAGGGGACTTCAGTACAAGTTTATGTTCCAATCTTTATTATTCATTTCTTCTTCTCCTGTTTTTATTTTTTATTTTTTTATTTTTTCTTTCAATTTTACCTTTTCTTTTTTATTTAAACTCATCATCTATTTTTGTTATTTTAAGAAAAACCTATTTATTTTAGTTTTTTTCTTTTATTTTTTATCAAAACTGGTCATTTATTATCTTGTTTTTTTAAAAAACATTTTATTTGATGGTTTTTCCTCTACTTTTATTTGGATATTCCTTTTTTTTGCTTTCACATAAATATTCTATCTTTTATTCAATTTTTTTCATTTTATTTTTTGCAAAAACTTATCATCAAGATTACCATTTATAATTTATTAGGTACTAGACTTACTTGGTAAATTCTTCAAAAAGAAACTTAAATGTGATTTTACTAGGAGTGCCAAGGCTATTAAAGATCCCTTAACTGGCTTCAAAAAGCTAAAAAATATTTTCTTGGTTCTGGAACACTAGAATAGTAAATTAGTAGCTTGAAATGTGAGTATTCAGAATTTTTTCCTCATTTCAATTCTTTTGGAAGGATTCATCTTACCAAGGTTCTTACGTTCTGCAAGTTTGTAGAAAAAAAATCTTTGAGATAATTTCTTGTATATTGTATTTCTGAAGCTGATATTCACATCTGAATAACAGAAAAGAACGTTTCGTAAGCTCTGTTAGAGCTCCGAAATACAAATCTCACCAACATAATGGTCTTAAGCATTGCACTAACTGCAAAATGTCAAAAATTTACTTTTATCAACTAGAATATCTTTTAAAAATTCTGACCACAAATAAATCTCCCCTTTCCTCAATCAATAAATGAACTTTACCCAATGTGACAACTTATATTAATTTAACTGGTGACTTCCTGAATGAAAATTTTAACCTTACCTCTGAAATACTGACCTTTAATAAATCCGAAGGTAATTACTTAGTGTAGTGGTTGATTTCCATAAAAAATTACTGATTTTTCCCATCAGGAAACTATGATGGAGAATCACTGGGAAAATAATCTTCCAAGATAATTCAGCACTAAAAATGGCCTATTTCAAACCCAACAACTAATCAGTAAACAGCTAAATGTGTCAATAAATAGAAAAATTGTGCCCATAATTATTGGATGAGGATTTACTGTTTGGTAACATGGTACACACAATAAATCTTCAATCAAGAGATTCTCTCAATGCGCCTTGAATGGGATCACCTTCATCATCATATTTTGCTGTAAATAAATCAGGACCAATGGCCATTTATAAGTTTATTTACCCATACCATGGAAAAAACATCAATTACAATTCAATTATTTCAAATATTTAAAACCTTAAATTATCCTATTCACAGTCCCCAACACCATGAGAAATTTTTCAAAATTTTAAAGCTTGTATACAATGAAAATAATCCAAAAAATGAAACTATATCCTACTCAAATGTATGTAGAAGGTAGATTTCCATGTATGATATTCTGGTCTGAGAATTATAGCTTAAAGTATCTTACAATAAGTTTTTCAGATATCCACAACAGAAATAATACTGGCTTTATAATCCTGAATGGTGGAAGGTGAACCTTATTATTGACTTCCTCAAACCATTATATGAAGCTACCCAAATAATTTGGCGTTCAAATTATCCCATGCTCAACCATGCACTTCTAATATATATCCTTCTCATAAAAAATATTGATAAGTCAAATTAATTGAATTTTGTTTGCCTTGGATATTTCATCTTATGATGATGAAAATCCCCTTGACTCATAATAGGAATTTAAACAATATGACATGGCTTGAATTGATCTATAAGCCAGTTTTATGTGTAAAAAACTTACCAAATACATGATGATGTTAATAAAAAAGACACAAGAAATATGTAGCTCCATTTCGGATCCACAATTAAAATTTAATCTTTTATATATTAATTACTCAATCATGGCTTTTTTGGTACTTCAGCCACAAATTTAGCTAACACATTAAAAAACAAAGCAAAGTGGTATTTCAAAGAATAAATTAAATTAAATTAACTTTACCTCATAAAAAAACAAGGAATGGATTTATTTGATGAAATTATTACATCAGTTTACTTATACGGTGTTACTTTGGATACTTAACTAGAAACGTTTTTCCAGAAAGAACTCAAGGAAATGAAAATCTTACTCTTTTTGAAACAAGAAGCTCATCATTTCCAACTCTGGTCCAAATGATATACAGATAAATTTCAATTCCTGCAGCTAGTTTACCATTAGAAACAATTTTTTCTTGTGGTAGAAATAACTTGACTGATAAAAAGTCTTCTCTCTCAGCTATTTAAGTATAAAAGCTTTCTTTAATTGAAAATTGGGAACATACTTTTGGGAACTTCTGCTATGAAGATTGGATGCTTTTATTTGAGGCTGCATATTTCAAATTGTTTCCTATATTCTTAGTTTGGTTGGATTAAATATATTTATTACTTATTTTTCCTTTTTAAAAGAGATAATATATTAGGAGCTGCCCTAAAGATATTTATTTGTCTCTGTTTTTGTGACATAGCCATTTCAATTTCAGAACATACCAGGGAGTGAGTTAAAATGTTCCCATATAGATTCCCCTTTTCTTCCCCTGACAGGGTCAGGGAAAGGTAATTTCATGAGATTTCTCCTTCAGGTGGAAGCATTATTGGTAATTACACAAAATATTCATCCCTAATTGAAATAACTCACTAATTAAACAATTGTATATTAAAATAACATATTGTTATTATCTTTTTTCAAACTTTTCTGCTGTTTAATTATTTAATTATCCTCACTTAAAATGATTTTTCTCTATGACTCTAGGGGTATTAATATATTTGGTATCATTAATCACTATCATTATTCCCTCTTTTTCCTCAAAATTTTCATTCAAAAGCTTTAACCACCCCTAATTCAATTACTTCAATGATGGAATGGTTTTGTTGTAACCAATTACAGTAAAACATAAGATAATTATATTTTTACCAAAATCTCCTTTAAAAGTTAATTGATTAAATGAATCCAATTATGGAATGATCCTACAAATACAAATTTCAGTCCATCATTATAACATAAAATAATGATATTCATCCATTAAAATACAGCCAAGAAAATTAATCAATAGAGGTCAAGATCCTATGAAGAAGATAGGTTCAAAGCAACATAAGCTCGAAGATATTACAGTTATATCTATAAATATCAAGGTGCATTATGTAGCATAGATTAAGCTCCCTCCAGAAAACACACATAACTATTTATATGTGTTGATTGATGAAAATTGACCTTTGAAGATACCTGATTATATTTATCAAATGGATAAATTTCATAATTAATAATGCATTTATGAAGATCTCAAAATATTATTATTTTTCCTGGTAAAATGGAATCCAAAAGACAAGATTAAGATAGAAAACCAAAGATTTAAGGAGATCATTAGGGGTTTTGTTTTATACAAGGATTAAATATTGGAAAATTCTTTGAAATTTATTCAGGAAAAGCAATTTTAACCCTAACAAATATTTAATAATATAGATCTCAATGGTAGAATCTGATAGGGTTTTAGAATTCATTCATTAAATAATCACCCTTGTACCTAAAATTCCAAGTAAAGAAGAAAACCTTCCAGATTTTAGTCAAACAAAATGGAGAAATAGGAATAATCAACTTTCCTTATCCAGTTTTATAATAGCCAAAAATTTCTTCCATAATGAGGTAGATTTATATACAAATGATATAAATTCTTGGATGTATGAAAGATTCTTATTTATACAAAAATAAGAGTTTAAACCAACTGAAATTCAATTCAAAAATATTGGTAATAGACCACATTTTTCTGTCCTCATATTAGAATGGTATTTTTATAAATACCCAGCTATAATGGAGGCTCTTTAGAACACCTTAGCAATATTTTATTAAAGGAAAAATACATCAAAATATCTAATTACTCATCAATAAATTACACATTTTTAGTTCTCCGTTAAGAATAGTATCAAATTATCAATTTTGGTACAAAAATTTGTTTCAATTACACCTCAATAAGTAAACTAAAACATTTTTGATCAATCAAGTAGAAATGAAAAATATTGAATACTAGCCAAAATCTCCAAGATATAATCTTCTTTTAGTGGTATCATGATGAAACTTTCTTAATTTCAAAGATTATTGATTGAAACTCAATGTTTTGTAAGCTTATACCTATATTTTTGTTCTCCCTCTAAATTTTTTTAATTTTATTTCTATTGAAACTATTCATAGCTATAAAATTCTGATGTTAAAGTCTTGGTGCTTTCTAACATATTAAAAAACCCCTCTAATTTTTCATTTTTCTTAATTTTTTGTAAATGAAGAAGATGCTCATATTCAGAAATATCCTTTCCGTTATCTGAAGTTTCTGAAAGCAGTTTATGTAAGATAACACAAATGGCAACCCAATTTACAAGTTCCTGAATTGGATTACCAATTTGCCTTGGTGAAGAAAAATTATCTTTCAAAACCCAATTTCATTTTTGATCAAGTATGTTGATGTTTCTAGGAACAGCTTAAATAGCCTGTTTTACTCATTGTGATCTATGATTCTCTCATAGGAAGGAATGATATATATCAAATTTGAAGAAGCTGCATCTGGGTTTGAAAATTGATGCTTCAAATTATAGGCTTCTTGTGAGCCTAAATGGTATCTCCATATACCCAAAAGACCCAAAAGAATAAAAATAATATATTCATTTTTGAATATAAGAACTAAATTTATATGAAATTTCAATTTTCACAAAAAAAATGTAAAAATATGTTTTTACTTGAAATAATGAAGTAAAATAATTTTTCAACAAAAATTTTAAAAATAAAGTATTTCTTGGAAGAAAGTTGGAAAAATTCATTATAACCTTTTTCTCAAATAATAAACATATAAAAATGATCACATCATTGGATCTCTCATGAAAAATCAGGTGGGGTCACCCCTGAGTGAAATTTTGGTTGCTCAACTCTAAATTAGCTTAAATTAAGTTTTCAGAATTTTTGTATGAAAATATGAAGATCCTAAAACCTTAAATTGATTAACACCACATGTGGTGTTAATCTTCAATTTTTGATGTAAAAGTGAGGTGTGATGTTTAGCTTAGAAGTTATGAGGAAATGAATTATTTCCAATTGAAATGTCAAAATGTGTGCATGTATAACACAAGTGAACTTAAATTCACATATGTAAGATTTATAATTACAGTTATGTACCATAATTTCTTAATTGAATTACAAATGTAAATTTTTGAGTATATTATATGATGAGGAATTAAATGAAAATAAATTGTAAAGATTGATTTGTTGGGGGAAGGAATCTTGACTCCAAGGGTTCCAGACTCTACCATATTCCTTTCTGAAAGGTGTGGGATGTAAAAACTCACACAAAAGCTCATCAATTTTCCCCTGGAATCGAATCACAGGGTCTGTGACTCAATTGATGATGAGTTTTTGATAACAACCAGGGAAGGTTCAACTGTTTCCAAGAGGTTAAAAATACCCTCAAGCTAAAGAAAAATGTATAAAAACACTTTAAACTGTTTTTAAGGTTTTTGAAACACATTCTTATGTGCTTTGGAGGTTTGAAACTAACTCTTACAATAGAAATGGCTGGTTTAAGCTACCAAAAATGGCCAAAACAAGCCCCCTTTTTGTACAAACCAGAATTCAATGATGCCATAATTGGCTTTTCTTTTGTCAGTGTGTTTCTAAAGTATGATTGAAGGAAATCTAACTTCTGGAGAAAGAGAATAGGTGGCTATAAAAGAATGTCTTCTTTGCCCCTTATTCCATTCATGTTAGAATCTTTTCCTTTTATAATTAGTTTAAATACTTCTAAAAAATAGATAAAATATTCCAAAAACCATTTTTTAATAATTTTAAAATTTTCGAACATTTGAAAATTATTATAATCACTATTTTTAGCTCTTTATCATTATTTTACCCTTGAACTACCCCCAAAAGTGAATTCAAGCATCTGTCATAACTGTTAGCTTTGCCACTTTGTTTCCAAATTCACTATGGTCACTTTTGGTTGTTTTTTCTATTTAATATTTCTTTTAAGGACTATGATCTCATATTGATTCCCTTCAGCTCTTGGTTCAATAAATTCCAATTGAGATTGCTCTTGAAGAAATTTCTTTTGTAGCCATCAATATCTCTTGTAGAGTATTTTTAAAACAATCTTATTGTTTCAAAAACAATAATTTTTTTTAATATTACTGTTTTATACTAAAAAATAAAAGCAATAATTTTGGAATGTTTATTTCAAAAAACCTGTCCAAATTACCATTCTTAAATAATTTTACCTTAAACAAATTTTGAGGACATGAAAAGTACTTGATTTTTAATCAAAGCTTCATATTTAAGACTTAAATTTGGGGGATAAGGCATGATTTTTAGCTGAAAAATAGTTTAATTTACCTTTCTTAATCCTTTTCTCTTGTTTTGAAGACTCAAAAATCCATAAGAAATACTTATAATTTCAAAAAATCTATAAATATTTTTTTTAATATTATAAGTAATGCTTCATTTTTCTTTTTCTTTTGAAAAAGATTTCCTTTTACTCAAAATAACTGCTTCATTCATTGATTTCATTGTCTTAAAATGTGGTAAGACAAGAAAGGATTGAAAAAGCTTCAACAGTCACTAGTATCATCCCAGCCAGTACAGTCAATTATGACCATAATAGCACACTAATTATGGATAATAATATTTAACCATATCCAATTTCTTCAAAATTAATCAATTTGAACATTATCAATGCTCTAAAAAAATCAAATAACTTGGCAAATAGTAATTTTTTGATGTAAAATTACCATTTTTAAGCCTTTTTACTCCTAATTATTCCTTAAACCAAATCAGGAACCAGATATAGCCCCTCAAGGATCTCCCAAAAATGCTACAGACATTATTATGGAAGAAGCTAATCAGTTACAGAAGCACAAGCATAATAAAAGGAAACTCAAACTGACAAATTATGCTATTCTGAAGCTTATGACACTTTTCTACCTTCAAATAGAACTGACACTGCTACAAGAAACCTCAGTGGAAATATAACAACCCACCCAGAAGGAATAAAAAAATTTACTCCAGCACAAGGAGTATAGAATTATAGAAGACCTTTGTAAAAACTGCATGAACTCTAACCTGACTGTGAGAAATTTTCTGGGCCATCCCAATACTTTCAAGCTACTTGATTGGTGGAATCCATTGATGGAAAAGAAGAACATGATTATTCTGACAGAAGAATGGACGTGAAAAAAACTATCAATCAACCAAAAAAGTTTCAAAACCCACCCCAGTGGCCAGAAGCAGCAATTAAAATGTGAAAAGGAAGTCACAAGTACAGAACAGAGGCAAATTCAAGGCACCAGCCACCAAACCATATAGCTAAGGCTAAAGAATCTCAAATATTCAACAAGATAGCATTCAAAATGTGTTTCATATTGCCAGAGCTATGATGGAAATTCAGAAGAGAGAGAAAGCCAGAAAAACATATCAGAAATGATTTCTGAAATTTATGAAGGGAATTCCAGATTTTTATATAGCCATAAATTATGTGAAAAGTCATATTTCTGATAAGAATTCAAACATTTGTAACAGTATTAAGACCAATAATTGAAGTTTTCACCAGATAAATGGATTATTGATGTGTTTTGAGAAAGTCTTAATAATGCTTAAAACATAGAATAGTGACAATTTATTTTTAAATGAAATAAATAAAAAATTTGTAATTAAAAAATTAACAAACAAATATTTTAGATCAAATATTGATGATATGATTGAGACAAGAATGCATAAAGCCATAAATATTATCAAAAATAATAATAAGCAAATCCTTGAGGATATCAAAAATTCATTTTCTGAAGTAAAGAAAAATAAAATTTCCTTTAAAAAGAATCTCCATACTTCACAACAAGAAATATCCAAATTCACAATGAAGTTGAATCAAATTATTTCTGATGATACTAAACAAAAATTATTATTGAAAGAAATTAAAGTCAAGGAAGAAATTTATATAGCTTAGTTAATAAATTTAATACAAGTTTTCAAACATGAATTCAGAAATTCCACAAGGTTTAATAGAAGTAAATTCAGTGAAATTGAACAATTACTGCACACTTTTCCAAGAATTTCAACATCTCTTAATTAAATTGAAGGTATAAGAAATTATAACCCACATTACTTGATTTGGAAAATTTACAAATAAAAAAATTATTCTTCACCTCTCTCCATAATCTGGAGCCATCAATGGAGCAAGCACTTTTGAAATAGGTACAAAAAATTGAATAATGGCCTCACTTCAGTAGTTAAAGATAATATGACCATATGGAATTAATCAGAGGTATTGACATGATAAAAGAAGAATTTGAGCTACCAGACAGATTGGTAACAGAAAGATGCAAAACCTTGTTTACCAAATTGGCTCATAGATTTTATATCAAGTTAATACAAGAACATGCACACCAAAGCTGGGCTTTATGGAAAAACCAAATTATCAACAAATGGGCCAATGATTCTTGGATATTTGAAGTTTAAACAGCCTTTCAATCTTAAAAATTTAATGATGACAGAGAAAGACCCTCCCATGGGCTTTGCCACAAAAGAACAGACTGACAGCAGCATTATATGATTGAACATCAGAATTTATGATTCATAGAAATATTCTGAGACAAGTGGAGGAGCTTTTTGAAATTCTGTAAAGAGAAGGACTACTGAAAAATATTCAAAAAGAGATATTATTAATATACTAGAAGAAGTGACCCCTAGATAAAAATTTGGCTCTAGTGGGATGAATATTTAAACAAGTTTTACTATACCTTGGGAATAATCTGTGGACAAAATACCCATATAAAATTCCTTTAATAGGAAAAATAAATCTACAGATACAATCAGAAAGCTCCACTCCTTTAGCCAATAAATTTACAAAAAGAGGGAAAATTAATGAAATTAAAATTTAAAAAAACTGATGAAGAAAAATATTCTATTACTGTAGGGAATTCAGATGATAAATCATCAATATTTTCTGAATATTAAAAAGATATAGAAAATAAAATGTCAAATTTTCCATCATGGAATTTCACTCCCACTTACCACAGTTGAGTAAAAGTCAGCTTTATTTATTTCAAATCCAAGATTCATAGCTTATGAAAACTAAATAAAACAATGGAAAAGGGTTTAAAACTAAAAATTCCTGTATAACAGAAATGGGGATTGTTAAAAAACCCAAAAGTGTTATGCTCTTGTGTTGGTCAATATTTTCTCAAGAATTGTGTACCAACTCTTGAAAATAAATGGTTACCAATTGATGGAATTTAATTTGATGGTGCAAGTATTACAATTCCGTCATTGGGAATAATTGAAACCACTTTCATATTCCCAAATATGAATTTAAACTTAAACTGTTGAATTTTATGATATGAAAAAAGTCTTTAGTACCCATTTCATATTGGGGAATAATTATTCAATAATTCATGGCATATATTTACATAAAAAAAGACAGGTACTTTACTATTTCTGAAAATAAGCATCAAACATTTTCCCTTTTACCTGGTAAAGACAAATTACAGTAAATGAAGCATCACTAGCTAGCTTAGACTTAGAGAAGTTTAAATCAGAACAATTGAATGGAGCTTACTTAAGTCTTCATCTAACTTAATTACAATACAATGAACTCTCTGCCCTTTTATATGACCATAAAGAAGCCTTTGTATCATATGGAGAAACATTGGGGTAAATTATTGGTCATGAAGTTAATATTATTTTAAGAATCTTGAGGCCTTATCCGCCACTCTTATGAAGGCTTGCATATCCAGAAATTACAAAATAAATAGAAGACCTTGAGCGCCACATTAAAGAACTCTTGTACCTTGGTGTAATAAGAAAAGCTGGCCAGAAAGAAGAGGTAGAAATAACTACACCTGACATAGTGGAATGGCATAATAGAAAATGCAGAATGGTTGGGGATTTTTAGAGCTTTAAATACTTACACTGTCCCAGACAGATATCCCATAGAAAAAATACAAATTGCACTTACTCAAATATCCCAAGCAGTGTACATCAGCACTATGGATTTCCTGAAGGGATTCTACAAGAGTGTAGTCACACCAAGAGTAAGGAGATATTTGAGAATTATTGTCCATTGTGGAATGTACTAATAGTTGAGAATTAATTTTGGTAACAAAGATTCACCTTAACACTTCCAAAAAATGATGAATGAAATATTTCCTGAAGAGATTTTAGAAGGATGATTAATCATTTTTATTTATAGCATTATTTTTTCCTCAAGACTTGGGAGGAACCTATAGTAAGATCATCCAGAGTTTTGATCAAAATCCAATAAGTAAACATGAACATTTCTCTGAAGTATTGACATTTTGTATTCAAAGAACTCAAAGCCCTGGGACAAGTGGCATCTTTTCTATCCCTTGAAATCAACAAAAATAAAGTTGCAGAAGTCCTATTAAGGCCTATTCCTCAGAACAAAAAGGAAACCCATTCATTTTTGGTACTTTCAGGATACTACAGGAAGTATATCAAATATTTTCATCAATAGCAAGAACTATTCATAAGCTGTGTGACAAAGATACAGTATTTGAAGAAACTTTTGATAGAGTTAAAGCCTTTTAATCCCTGAAAAAAAGCTTTAACCACTGTGGTATTCCATACCTTTTTACCAGTTTCAAGAATTTTTTTTGAAAATTAACAGTTGGAAAATCAAGATCAAAATGACTAATTCAGGAAATCACCACTCAAAGGACATGATTAAAAATCACACACACCCAGGAACAACATGAATAGTAGGCAGGAATGGAAGAATTTAGCATTCAGAATAGAAATAACCAACATATTTCTAAAATTGAATAAATAATAGGGAAATCCAATCTTATGGAATTATACAAGAAATCCTACATATAAGCCTTACAGAATCAACAATAGGCTTAATACATACATAAAAACTCAAAATTACATGTACAAAGTAACATTGTAGTATTATATCCACCCTAAAGCCATCAAGAAGATTATATTACCAAGAATTACAGTAACCAAAATACAGTTCATGTGACACAAGGATCATATGACAGTATCCAATTCAACTCAATACATGGGAAATCCACTAAAAACCTGAAATTAAATAAAAATACAGGCACTTTAAGAAGGTTTGTGCAATCCACATGCATGACATCTGTACATTACACAGCCTCAAGATCATCAAATACAACTCAATTCAACTTCAACTAGCTGTATGCAAGGGGAATACACTAAACTGTAAACCACACAGCAATTACAGTAATCAAGAATTAAAACTCAAGAAGATATCCCCACATTGCACAGCATTATTTCCTGAAACTAAATAAATCTTACAAACAAAATTATACAAGGGCTTATTCACATAACACCGCCTTCATCCTTTACTCACCAGCATTAATTCCTCAAGGCTATGCAAGCTGACTAAAGCAGTGCAAAAGAGAAGTCACCTGATATTTTTATCAAAATCTCCACCAAGCAAAACATCTCAACCTTCATTTTGACCAAACAAATGATGAAAATATCTTACTCATATGATGCCATTCCCAATTTTACACACTAGCATTAATCCCTCAAGGCTGTGGAAGATTACCAATGCAGTATAACAGATAGGTCATCTGACTTGTTACAAAAATCTACACCAGCAAAATTATCTCAAGGGCAAGAATAAAACTTTACATGGAGAGCCCATGGGTACTTCTCACAACATAAAAGGAGGCCTCTCTCTCTCATTTTTCTCCCCTTTCCTCATGCAAATAACTATATACCAAGAAGGAGAATAATTATTCATCCCTTACTAGTAGGTTAATCTAGAAATTATTATTATTAAATTACACTAAATAGTGATTTATAAATAGCTGTAGTTAACAGTAGGTCTGCCTATATTATAAATTGATCTATTAGTGAGATACTCATATTCAACAAAATATTTATATTATACTCTTCTCACTAGAAGAAAATCTATATCACTATTATTATTATCACACAATATATTTTACATATTATCAAAATTATTTACCAACAACAACTATTTAAACTATCAAACAATATTATTATATATTATCACTATTACTAAATTTTTCTCATATTGAGCTATTATCCATTAAGGAAAATACCTTCAACAAAGAAAACAACTTAAAATCACCACTCAGTACTATTATATCTATTATTTATTTTACTCAATTATTACTTTAGGGTGTTGGTAAACACACATAAGCCCTTATGTGTTTTTACCAATTTATGGTAAAAACACGTAAGTTTCTGGTAAAAACACGTAAGTGACCTTAATTTTCAAAAACAATTCCTCAGGCTCAGTTTTGAGGATTTTTTTAATTTTTTTTTGCCATATTCTTCCGACTTGGAATGTCAATAAGCACAAATTTTTTCAAAAATTTTTTTTTTTCCAAATTTCACAAATTTGGCCAATATGCCAAAATGGCATATTTTTTTCAAAAATTCATTTAAAATCTTCCCACTTATGAATTTACTTAATTTTTTTTAAAATGAAGGGTTCAATGTGAATAATAAAGCACCAGAATCCCATAATTTTGGGAATTTTTTTGGTTGGGACAAGTGAAGGCGCAAAAAGGGGTTTTTTTCAAATGTTTTTTCCCGTCATTGTAATATTCCTATTTTTAAAAGGTGAATTTAATAACTCCCCACTTATGAATTTCCTTCATTTTTTTTTTAAATTAAAGGGTTCAATCTGGACAATAAAGAACCAGAAGCTCATGAATTGGGGAATTTTTTTGGGTGGGACAACAAGTGAAGGCGCAATGAGTGTTTTTTTTAACTGTTTTTTCTCTTGTGTGTAATATGAATATTTTCAAGTACAAAAGTTCCACAAGTTTGATAAAAAATGAGACTGAGGTGGGATTTAAGCAATAAATATGACTGAGGAGGGGGATAATTGGCATAAATTGTATATACAAAAATCATTCAATCAGAATCAACCTCCAAAATAGTGGGTTTTTTCTGAGAGGGGGGAGGAAGATTGGACAAATACAACATTCTGTGTTTCTTGAATTTATCAGCCCACCCCAGGGCTTGTGGTTGGGCATTAATCTCCCAGTTCACAGTAATGGGGGGGACAGGATAAACTTTAGAAATTATGATGTCCAAAGGAACAAAATGAGCACAACTATTCAAGAATCAGATGAAAATGGGGGGATTATCATTTGGAGGACAGAAATAAGGGAAAAAAGAAAAAGATTGGGCTGTGGAATAAAAGAAAGCTGGTCTTTTATACTTATTTGCAATTGGATCCCCCATGTCAGGCATGGACATCCACTTGCTTTTTGGAGCCTGGCCAACATCTTCATACCATTCAATTCTTTCCAAATAAGAGGATACTGAGGGAATTAAGGTGTTCATGGATTCATAAAGGTCTTGATTTTGTTGAATTTCTTCAGCCAAGTCACCTCTGACATCAGCCCATTGATCTTGAGTCTTGTAAATGAAGTGGGATACTGTTCTGTAACCACAGTTTCCATCACCCTGGACATTGATGGCCTTGAAGGTGTATTTCAATATAAACTTGGGCAAGTCTTCTGAGCCAGTTATCTGATAAAATAAGTCCAAAAAATGAATAAATATCAAAATAAACAACATAAAATTACATTAAAAAGAATCAGAAACTCACAAACAGCTTGGAGCATTCATCACTTGTGTGATAGTTGCTTTGACAATGCTCACAGGTCAAGTCAATTGCATCATAGATATTCAAACTGGTGGCAGGCTTGTGTGATTTTCTTTGTGATGTTTTGCTTCCAATTGCCAATCTTCTTGACCTTCTAAGGGTTACTTCTGATTTATTCAATTCAGTTGCTGAGGGTGGTGAATCTGATGAACTGATGGATTTAGATAATGAGTCCTCAGAATCTTCAGAATCTTCAGATGAGTCCACTTCCATAATTGGAGAGGGGACATTTGACTGGGATCTTGATGTTGCTGTACTGGTCACTTTTGAGGGGGGTCTTCCTCTTCTCTTGGATTGACTTTCAATAATTTCAAATCTTAAAGGTTCTCTTTTGTTTTTATTCTTGGATCCTTGGGGTCTTCCACGGATATTCTTGCATTCTAGAGGGTCTTCATAATATTGATCATCCTCTTGACTCTTGGGAATTTGATCAAATGGGACTTTTCCAGTCAAAACATCTTGAAAATGTTGGAGTATTGGAGTGATTTCTGCCATTGGTCTTTGGAACAGGTCTTCCCCAATGTCTTCAAATATTTTCTTGGCTTCATTCTTTCTTTCTTTTTCAACACTTTGATCATCACCTTGAAAGCCAGTCTGAGAAGAATATGACAAATAAAATCAGTTAATAAGAAAAAAAATAATAATAAGAAATTCAAAAACCCTCACAGGCAAATTCAAATGCCATTGAGAATGGAAGTCTGATAATTCAAGCCTTTGGCGCTTGGCAAATGCCTTTTGGGTCTTATGCTTGCAAGGAATGCCTTTATAATTGTTTTATTTGTTGGTGCATTTTTCATTTGGAGGAAATTTTGTTTTGAAATTTTCAAAGGCAATCTGAAGAGCATAATGAGACACCTTGCCATTGAGGGCACAGATGTGTGGAGGAAAATTCTTGACATGGACAATCATTTCTTTGGAGATTCTGTTGATAATTTCAATAAATTGTTTTCTGAATGCCATGTGGAGTGCCCTGACTACCTCCAGGAGAGTACCAGTGGACTTTTGTAGCCAAAGTTTAACCATGGCATGGGCACCTTCAACTCTGGAGGTGGATCCCACACCCAGGTGGAAATGGTGGTTGGTCCAGGCTGGAACATAATACTCCTTTAGAGGAAGCCAGGTATTTTCCAAATACTGCAAGACCTCAGCATTTTTAACTTGCTTTTGAAGCTTCTTCCAGTTGTCTTTGAAAGACTTTTCAGTGGGTGAATACATAAGCTGAGAAAAGAATCCCAAAGTCATTAATAAAGACAATAATAAGAAAAAAAGTGAAATAAAATGAAATAAAGTGAAGAAGTATATTACTTGATTCCAAAGGCTCATGAAATTTTCAAAATCAGTTCCATGACCAATTTTCTTCATGCAATGAGCAGATACATCCTTGTTGATGTGCCAAATGCATAGCATGACTTTGGAGTCTGGGAAGAGCTTCTTAATAGAGTTTTTCAAGGCCAGATCCCTGTCAATAACAATAGCTGGAGGGGGAACAAGATTGGTGTTGTTGAGGACCTTTTCAATGTATTGATTTAATGCCCAAGTATATGAAGTTTCATTTTCATTCTTCATCAAACAAAAAGCCCCAGAAAAGGTCTTATTTGTTGAGCTGAATCCAACAATATGAAAAAGGGGCATTTTGTACTTATTGGTTTTATAAGTACAATCCATAAGAATGACATGAGGAAAGCCATGAAGAGGTTTTATGGCCAGGGGGTGAGTAAAAAACAAGGAGGTAATGTGTCCCTCAGAATCCCTTGCAGAGGACCAAACAAAATTTTCTTCTTTGAGAGTGTCAATAAGAGCATCAATGGGCCTTCTGCCTTGAAGTTTGTCTTTCTTGATTTTCTTGACTTGGTTATAAATGTCTTGAAGGGTTACAGGCCTGTCAGACTCCCTCTGGCTGCATAATTGGGCCTGAATTTGCCTTGGCATGAGCAGTGATTCAGACATTTGAGAAATTTGGGATGTTTCTTGCTCATTGAATTTCCTGAAAGCAGGATGTGCCATGATATTTTCAGTGGCATCATGGCTATGTTCAGGATTTTTGACTTTAAGAGTCCAAGTGGTACTCTTGGCATATTTCCTGGTATAAAGTCTAAAAGGACAGTCAAGCTTTCTTGAGGTGACTGTTTTGGAGGGGCTTTTGTTGGGATTTGGGGTGCCAGACCTTTCACAACATATTTCAATTTGGTTGTGGGTCATATTGGACCTCAAGGTGGATACAGCATACCCCTGAGCCCTGGCAAAATTATGCACATGTTGCCAAAGAAGCTCAAGGGTCTGAAATTCACCTTCAGTGGGGGGTTGAAGCATTTTTTTAATGAAAATTATGTATAAAAGTAAAAAAAGGGGGAATTGGGGGATTTGGAATGGGGTAAGAATCTTTCGGAATGTGAAAAAGAGGTGAAAAAAGGTGTGAAAAATGAACAGAAGTGGTTAAGAGTGACAGAAAGTGGTTTAAATGTGGGATTAATTGATGAGGGATGGTAAAAAATTGAAAATTGAGAGGCTTGAAAGCAGGTTGTTGTGGTGGAAAATGCAGTCTTTGGGGGAAAAAAAGAAAAAAAGTGTGAAAAGCTTTGCAAAATGGCTTTGATAATGCTGTTTTTCCAAAAAAAAAAAAAAAGGTTTGGGGTGGGGATAATGTGGATTATTGGGGTGTTTGAGCTTGTTTGTTTTTTTGGGGGGGGGGCTGGGCAAAAAAATCTGAAACAATTTGGAGTTAGAGAGGTTTTGTGGGGAAAAAACCTCTTTTGGGCATGTTTTGGCCCAATACAGGCCCAATGGTGTTTCATTTTCAATTAAAAATGGGCCCAGGGCACCCCTTACATTTTTTTACTAAAAACTTACGTGTTTTTACCAAATTATGGCCAAAACATGTAAGCTCTTACGTGTTTTTACCAATACCCTTACTTTATTATCCTAAAATCACCTACAAATTTATCTTTTGAAATTACTTTATCTAAATTAGTATTATTATATTATAATTAGGCTGATTACTGAATAGGTCTGATAGAGACTGCTAAAAAGTCTTCTCTAGTTGTAAAGCCACAATCTTAAATATTGATTTGTGAGCTCTGTAGGGAGATTGTTTAGTATATTCAGAGGGGCAGATAAAACACCATTAGCACCCTTGGTTACAGGATTATTTCAGAAATTCAAAACTTTTTACCTTTCATTTCCCCCTCAAGGACTGCCTTATCCAATCCCACACAAAAAGGAGTTTCACACCACTGCTCCACTTCTACAGGTGTCAGATTTTAAGCTACTCTTTAATCTTTACATTGATGCATCATGAGATGGGCTAGGAGCTGCACTTCATAAATTCCAAATTATTAATGAAAGATCTGTGGAAGGACCCATATGCTTCATATATAGGTGAATCAAAAAATCTGAAGCCAGATATGGAGCAAGTCAAATGGAATTTTTGTTTCTTGTTTGGGCATTAGAAAATATGAATTGATTTCTGGAAGGATGTGTTTTTGAAGTAATAACAGATTGTACCACTGTTAAATAACTTCTAAATGTGAAAAAACCCAACAAAAATATGATCAGCTGGAAAATATACATACAATCATATACAGGAAATATGACAGTTGTACACAATAATGTTAATTTTTTCAAGAATGCAGATGGACTAAGCAGATGGCCACTACAAAATCATATTGAAAATACTGCATATGTACCCAAAGAAGATTCTCCACAAATACCAATAGAAGGAATCAGTGTTAAATACCTAAACACTACCTTCTTTGAAGAAGTAAGGAAAATTTATACTCAAGATGAGAATTGTAGTATCCTATTTGAATTACTTTTCAAAGATGCTAAGGATAAAACCTTGATATGTTCCTTGGATGACATATGGAAAAAGTCATATGATGGAGGGAGATTTCATTTACTTGAAGGCATAAAGAAAACACATGTGTCATTACAGTTTTGGAAAGGTCATTAATCAATATTGTATTAAAAGAGTTCTGTGAGAGCCCCTTGTCTGGAAACCTATCTGAGGATAGAAAAAGAGATAAAATTAAGAGATGAATATGGTTGCCAAGGTGCCAAAAGGATGTTGCAGAATAATGCATTACCTGTGACATATGTCAAAAATAAAATAAATAAATTGAAAAAAAGACTTGGATATATGATAAAAATACTGTCCATATCCATTGGGTAACAGGTATACCACCAAGAGGAGATAGAAGCTATAATGCCTTCCTAGTGATTTCTGAAAGTCTTAGTAAGACCCCAATCCTTTTACCATATCACAAGGACAATACAGACATGGATACAGCTCTCCTAATATGGAAGAGTAGTATCATGGACTGGAATATTAACAAACATTATTTGTGACAGAGATCCCAAATTTACCTAAGCACTATGGAAAAATCTTCACCAATTATTTGGTACCAAATTATCCTTTTCTAAAGCTTAACAACCACAAAATAATGGCATATCTGAAAAAATGATCCAGACCTTGGAGGAAATTGTCAGAAGATTCTGTGTATATGGCTTATATTTTGAATATTTCAATTTATCCACACATTATTGGTTTACCCTTCTACCTGCACTGGAACTAGCATATAAAACATCTATTCATTCCAGTACTCCTGCTATTCTATAAAAAGGATGGAATCCCAGATTACCCTGTTATTCTTTTAGGAAATACTTGGTTTAGATAAATCCTACAGCTGCTAGCTTTGAGAAAATTATATACAAAGCTAGGAAGTATGAATTAAGATTAATGGAGAACACATGGGCATATGCCAAAGAAAAATGGGAGAAGTCACCTGCTACTCCAGAATTTGAATTAAGAGAACTCAAAGAACTAGAACATTTGGTATCTGTTCTATCCATTGTAATAGACAAAAATAAAGCTTCAGAAGTCTTTTTAAAGCCTATTCCTCAGAACAAGCAGTAAATGAAATTATTTCTATGTTTTTCTGTCAATTACAGACAAAATATTAATAAGTTGTTCACTATTTCAAGACCTCTTTATAAGATGTTTGACAAATATACATTATTTGAAAGACTCTTGGTATATCCAAAGCCTTTGAATCCCTGAGACATGCCTAAACTAATTCTCTACTATTACTAAGTACATATTTTAACATACCCTTTAATCTTTATATTAATTGATCAGGAAATGAAAAATTAAAGATTATTGATGAAAAACCTGTGGAAGGACCCATATCTTTTATACCTAGAAAAATCAAACCATCTGAAGCCAGATATGGAGCAAACCAGATTGAATGTCTATGCCTTGTTTGAAGCTTAGAAAAACTCAATTATTTCCTTGTAGGACATTTACTTGAAGTCATAAAATATTGCACCTCTTTGAAATAAATTCTTAACATGAAAACACCCAACAGAAATATTTTCAGATTGCAAATATCCATATCATAATATGGAGGCAATATTACCATTGCACATAAATATGGAAATATCCACAGAAACACAGATGGATTAATCATATGGCCATTACCAAATGATGTTTATAATCCTTACTGTGTTCCAGAAGAAGCAGATACACAAATAAAAATAGAAGTAATCGGTTTTACAGAAACATGAAAAGCTATACTCTAGAAAGGAACTGTATCATCTTATCCCACTTAATTTCTAACAATTCCAAGGATAGTTTCTTGATACATTCCTTGGCTGAAACATGTAAAAATTAATATTATGAAGGAAAATTACATTGACTTTATGGCATAATCTACCATGGAACAAAGCACACCTGTGTTACAACAGTTGTAGATAGATCCTTGATCAATCTTGTACTGAAAGAATGCCATGACAGCCCCTTCTCAGGACACCTTTCTGAGGATAAGACAAGATGAAAGATAAATACCTGCATATGGTGGCCCATGTGAAAAAAGGATGTTTCAGAATAATGAAATACCAGTTACAGATTTCATAAATCCAATAAATCCACTCACAAAAGACTTGGAAATATTATCAAACTCCAAGATCCTGGTAGACCTTGGAAAAGTTTCAATATTTATTCAGTAACTGGTCTACCACCAGGAGGTTTAATAAGCCATAATTCTTTCTCAGTTATTGCTAAGAGATTCAGTAAGACTTTAATCTTTTTATCATTTCACAAAGATGATAAGTCCATGGACACAGCTCTACTGATATGGAATATATTACTATCATGGACTGGTACATTTACCAACATTATCAGTGAAAGGGATCAAAAGTTTACTTCAGAACTATGGAAAAATCTTCACCAATTATCCTTCTCTACAGCTTACAGCCCACAAGTTGATGGCTTAGCTGAAAAAATGCTACAGACCTTGGAAGACATGGTCAGAGGATTTTTTGCATATGTTTTATAGTGCAAAGATTTTTATGAATTCACAAATTATTTTTGTACCCTTATACTTGCACTGGAACTAGAATATAAGACATCTATTCATTCCAGTACCAATCATAATCCTACTATTCTAGAAAAGGATGGAATCCAAGACTACCCCATCATTATTTGAGTAGATATTTGGTTGATATACATCCCACAGCTACTAGCTTCAAAGGAATTATATAAAAATCTAGGAAGCACACATTAAGATTCATGGAGGACACATTTTCATATTCCAAAAAAAAAGGTATAAGTCCCATGTTACTCCAGACTTCAAGGTAGAAGACCTAGTACTTTTATCCAATACCAAATTCAATAAAATCAAAGGATGTAAAAAGCTTAAAAACTACTATTCAGGACCTTTTGTGATTAAAGCCCTTCATGGATAAAATTCTGTAGAAGTATAATTATCTTGAGGACTTAGAAATAAGAATCCTGAATGCCCAGTAACCTTAATAAATCCTCAAAAAGCTGGTGATTTTGAAAAATTCCCCTCAAGGCATAACATTTCCCAGAGTATACCTCCTGTTGAAATATCTTCTACTAGGAAAATTACCAAATTTCTCAAAGACAGGAAACTGGGGACTAAGAAGGTAAGGGAATACCTTGTCAGATACATTGATTCAGCTTGTGAAGATGAACGGTATCAGAAAAGAACATACCTGAGGTTACCAAAACTCTCAGAAGTTGAAAAAAAACTCAAAATAACAATATTCTGAATTAATAATCTGTTTTTAGGGGGAGTGAATGTGATCCTTAGAGGTATTTTCATATACCTAAAAGACTAAAAAGAATTAAAATAAGTTTTAATTAAAAATAATAAGTTTTCCTTAGATATTAAAACAGACTTTAGATATAAAGATAATTTTTATAATTGAAGTTTCATAATAAATTCATAAGAAGGTTTGTTCTCAACAAAAAATTTAAAAATCTTGATTTACTTGTAATAATGAAGGAAAAATGAATTTTCCACAAAAATATTAGAAATAAAAAATTTTAATGAGAAATTAATTAATCTAATCATAAATCTTTTTCCAATAAATATAAATATAAAGATTATTTCACCATTTGATTTCTCATAGAAAATGAGGTGGGGTCACCTCTTCATGAAATTTTTGTAACTCAGCTCAAAATAAGCTTAAATTAAGTTTTTAGCATTTTCTGAATGAAAATCTGAAAATTCCAAAACCTTAACTTGATTAATTCCACATTTTCTGTTAACATTCAATTTTTTGTGTCAAAATTGAGGTGTGGTGCATAGTTTAAAAGCTATGAGTAATTGAAGTATTTTCAATTAAAATGTCAAAATGTAGGTGTGTATTACATAAGTGAGCTTAAATTTAAATATGTGGAATTGAGAACTAAATTTATTTATTTCAATTTCTAAATTTAATTGCATATTTCAATTTTTAAGTATATTGAATTCTGAGCAAGTAAAGAAAAATAAATTGGAAAGATTTTTTTGGGGGGGAAGGAATCTTGGCTCCAAGGGTTCTAGACTCCCCCAAATTCCTTTCAACCCTAACCAACCAGGGCAGTTTTAACTTTTTAAAAGAGGATAAAATTACCCTCAAGTTAAATAAAAACAGTTTTACTTCTTCCAAGTTCCCTTGAAAACTTTATGAATTTTTTTAGAGGCTTAAAATTAACTATTACTATAGAAATGGCTGGTTCAAGGGACTGAAAAGGCTAAAACCAGCCCTTTTTTGGTCCAAACAATGGTTCGGTGATTCAATAATTGATTTTTCTGTCTGAATTGTGTTTCACACGACTTATTGAAGTAAATTTCACTTTTTGGAGGAAGAAAATTGGTGGCTATCAAAGAATGTCTTCTTTGCCACTCTTTTCTCTTCATTTTAGAATCCTTTTCTTTTATAATTAGTTTAAAAATGGTTACACTGTGGTATTCCATACTTTATTGGCTCATTTTTGGGTATTTTCAATTATATGATTATAAATTGAAGACTGGAGAAAGAAAAATTCATAATTAATCATTTTAAGTAAGGGAATCCAGTTGTAAAATCAAGGGAAATTCATAAATAGGTATAACCCCATAAGGAAAATCATTGAAGAATAATATATTTCACTACAAGGACAACAATAAAATAAGGAAAAGCAAAGGACAAGATAGAAAGAATGTCAAGTTTACCAGTGAAAGGGGTAGTGTAACACTAAAGTTACCCTATATCTGCTCAACCTTTGGATTACTAAGAAATTCATTTATTAAGCTGAGGCCACTTTAATGAGGAAGAAATTGAAACTGTATTAATCAAAAGTCACAAGACAGAAAGAAATCAATTAATTTATGCAAGGAAGATCCATAACAACTTAAATTAAACATAATATCTGTGGAAATATAAGCACAGCCATCTGATAAGCCATTAAATATAAATTGAAAATAGAATTTAAGTTAAATGAAGGAAAATTAAATATCATACAGGACAAATAGAATCCCCACAATACACAGCCTTCTCCACCTACAGCTAAAATAGTTCACAGACCTATGGTGCAATAGCTTTACAAAATCATCTCAACCCACCAGAAATGGTTCAAAAAGCCAAAAAAAAGGTGCAATACTTCCAATAAATGACACCTTCTCAAAATTCCTCACCAGAAAAAACATCTCATATTACATAATCATACATAAAATGGTGCAATAAACAAAACAAATGGTATCTAACCACTAAAAAAAATTATCCCAGCAAAAAGAAGTGAAAAAATGCTGAACCCAAAGAATATCAATAGAGGGCCTCTCTCCCTAATTTTTTCCTCTTTTCCCCATTTCATTAATTATATACAAAGAAGGAGAATAATTATTCATCCCTCACAAGTAGGTAAATATAGTTAGTATTATTAAATGGGAATTATATACCAAGAATGAGAGTAATTCATCCATCCCTTACTAGTAGGATAATCTAGTTATTTTATCAAAGTTATATAGACTTATAATTTTAATTAATAGTGATTTCTAATTAACAGTAGTTAGCAGAATTTCTACATTATATTATTAATCCACCCCATGTTCAAATTATTAGTCTTATAATTATAATACAATCAATAATACTCTAATATTGAGTTTATCCCAATAGCCTTCATATTATAGAGGGAAAATAGTCATATTATATTTTTATATTAATAAACCTTGAAATTATATATTATGATATGAAAACTTACACTTATATCGTATTATATAGCTCATATATTTAACAAATATCCATTGTATATTTAAAAATCTCTTACCAATAGATCATTAAATTTCTTATTTTTATATTATATTATCAATTACCCTCCAAAACTATTAAGTATTATGAAAGATATAACATCAAATTAAACTTCTGCTTATACTATATATTAGTACCATTATATTAAATCAACCTCTTATACTATTAAAGTCTTACCCTTATATCATATTATATTTTATGCCTTTTTAACTTATAAGTTACTCATCTGATTGTTTATTAGGTCTTATATAGACTGCTAAGAATTCTTCTCTAGTTATAAAGCCACAGTATTAAAGTTGATTTGTGAGCTTTTTAGGGAGATTGTTTAGTATATTCAGAGGGGAAGCTAAAACACCATTAGCACCCTTGGTTACAGGATTATTTCAGCAATTCAAAACTGTTTACCTGTTATTTCCCCCTCAAGGACTGCCTTATCCAATCCCACACTAAAAGGAGCTCCACAAAACCAATCAATAAAATATTCCAACAAACATTTTTTAATCATTTTTAAAATTAATACTACATTAAATATTTATTATAAGAACTTTTTTGTAACTCTTTATAATCATTTTACCCTTAAACAATCTTTCAACACTATTAAGCTTTTCACTTTGTTTCCAAATTTACTCTGGTCACTTTTGGGTTGGTTTTCTCTTTAATATTCCTTTTAAGGACTCTTTTCCAATATTAATTTTCTGAATTAATTTTCTCAATTTATTCCAATTGAAATTTCACTTGAAGAAATTTCTTTTGTAGCCATATAAATATCTCTTTTAGAGTAGTTTTGGATAAATTTTTATTTTTGGTAAAAAAATTATTCTTTATATTATTATTTCTTTATACTAAGAAATTTATAAACTATAATTGTGGCTTGTTTTTTTAAAACTCTTTAAATTACTATCTTTGTAAAATTTTACCTTGAACAAATTTTGAGGACAGGAAAATTACTTTATTTTTAATCATATTTTTATATCAACACCTTACGATTCTAGTGCCTTTATATTTCAATATTTCTATACACACTCAAATCATTTAATGATCCAGTGCTACCCACATTTAAGCCAACCAATTTCTGTTAATGTTCCACACAGGTACAAATTACATTGATTATCTAATTTAATATATATAAATAAGATGAATTGAATAATTAAAAGTAACTTTAATCATTCTGTTTCATTAATAATCACCTTCTTCCACAGAAGAAATATCATTCACCATTATTTTGAGGTATTTTTTTTAAATAATATCAAGCTTAAATCTAAAAATCCAACACACCCTGGAAATCTCCCAAATTTAATAAAATCTGAATCCTTCACGAATTTATTAGAATTAGGCCACTTTATTAATAGTATTTCTAAATTGAAACAAATAAGAGAGTTAAATGATGAGTATCTAATACAATAGCCCACTGAATAGCCCCCAAAATAATCCCAATTTTTCCTAAAGCAGAACCATTTCCATTTGTTCCCAATCTTGATTAATCAATAGAAAATTGAATTTAAGGGTCCTGATTCTCATAGTTGGTATAATTCTGAGATTTTTTGCCATTGTGAATAATAATAATTCATATTAAAAATGTAAAATTCAATTATGATTGATTGAACTTTTCTTCAGATAATTCTGTCAGGTCATTGTTTGATCTATGTTGTGCAGGATTAGATGTGTGTGCCCTAGTTTCTATTATTTAATTAATTTACTTTAATTAAGGTATATTATATTTAATTTCATAATATGGCTCATTTAAAAGAGTATACATGTTCTATAGTTCAACTAAATATTCCATAAGTTCTTGATGGGTAGAGGTTTTTGACATTTTTTCCAAACTTTTATGTTGTATAAAAGATAATATTTAGTATTAATTATAAATAAATTGGAATTGGAGTATGTTTTCTCAAAATTGATAAAAGTAAATGTGGTATTTTAGCTTAAAAAAGAGGTATTATGAACTCAAAATATAATATTTTGGTGAAGCAAATTCTTCAGCTGATTTGGTGTGAGATTTTTAAAATCTCAAAAATTTAATTCCATATTCAGGTGAGAAAAAGCAATATTCTTAGTGAAAGATCTTCCAGTTTTGCGAAATTTTAATTGATTATTATATTTTTCTTAAAAAAGGAACAAATTTCTCAAATTTAAATCAAGAAAAGTATAAAATTATCACTTTTACAATTAATTATTCTTTTGTTTCAAAAAAAAAATGAAGTATGAATATTTTGATTTTATCATGTATTTTTGAACCATTAACAATTTTTAAAACTAATAAGAACAATGAATATACAGTTTTGAGTCTTATAGTTTTTCTTTCTATCAAAGATAAATTTAATTAGTTCAGAAGTAGTTTAGCTTATAATTACTTTAATGAATAATGAAGACATATTGGATTTTATTGATTTTGGAGAAAAGTATTACATCTATAAAAGTTACAAAAAAAAGAATTTTTATTTGTTGAATTTAAAATTTAATCCATATTTTTGTTACTTTTATTCAATTACTATGTGTGGAAAAAGAATGTTTTTTAAGAAGAAAAATAGCATATAGTCCAATGGTATATACTGAAACACTGGAGATAAAAGAATACAGATTCCCCACTTAACCTTTTTTATAGCTTCCATGGCCACCTCTTTTCAAACCAAAAAAGGATAATTCAAAATATCAACTATCTGATGAAAAAATATGTATTAAATTAGTTTTCTTTTTAAAATAATTTTGGTTTTATTTTCCATTTTTTGACTATGAAAACAGCTAAAATGATTGATTATCTAGCTAATATCTTGGTTCTTCTGATTAAAAAGCCCTACTAGTCTATTGAAGGTATTTCAAAGTTAAAAAAGATTTTTAGGGGGGAAATTTAAGAAATTTTTAAAATGTAAAATCTGTGTACTCATGGAGTAAAAATGATTAAATTTGGAAATAATAGGAGTAATATTTGGGAAATAAATAAGGAAAGACAAAATCTCAGAGAATATTTCATTTAGAAGAAGAGCTTTAAGGCTATTATTGGGCTTCATTATCAATTAAGGAATGTATAAGAAAATCTTAGAGAGTTAAACACAAAAAATGTAGGGAGATGGGTGACTTTTTTTCTTTGATTTTGAGACTTTCAAAGGTTATTATTTCTTTTTCTTGTGGTAAATTATGAGTTTTTCTTTTGGTCGGGCTTAATGTGGGAAAATGATGTATCTTCAATTTAATTTATTCCAAGGGGCTTCCTTTTTTTGTGTATACTATCACTCCTTTTTTCAATTATCTTAATAAAATTGCTATATATTATTTTTTTGTCATTTCCAAAAAACTTAAAATAAAAAAATATAAATTAGATCCCAAATTTCATTTTATTTTTCATTCTTTTCAAATTCCAAATTTTTATAAATAAAATTCAAAAAATTTCAATTTGTTTTTTTTTTTGAAAATTGAAAAACTATTATTGTCATCATTTCAATTAATTAAGTTTTATATTTTGTTTGGATTATTTGGTATTAAGTTGAGGAAATATATGTTGAAAAAAAAACTTCCTTTCAAAAATATATCATGTAATATGATAGTATATATTGAAATTGAACATGTGGAATTCCAATAACATCTTTTTAATAGGCTCTGTGACATATTTTCTTTTAAACCCCATTAGGTAAACCTTAAATTAGTAACTATCCTATTCAAAAAAATTCTTCATCCAATTATTATTTGTAATGATAATAATAATAATAAAATCAAAATGAAAAAAAATGGTTCAGTAATACTTAAAATTTTAAATCAAATTTAAATTAATTATTTTTTTTCTATAAAAGCCTTTCTAAGTTTTTCCATTCCTATGAATTAATATTATTCTTTATTGTTTTCATAATTAAGCTCAAAAAAAATTGAGAAAAAGAAAGATTATATTTTTTTTGTGTGTATTTCAAAAAAAAAAGAAAAATATAATGAGAACTTCTCATTAAAGTTTATTTGAGTTATTTTTATTAAGAAAATATTTAGGTTAAATTTAGAATTTGAAAAAAAAAAAAAAAAATTCAATCAAAATAATAAAAAATTTGAAATTGAGGATGAAATTTCCATTACCACTTTTTTAAATATTAATAAGCTTTAAAAATATAAAATTTATACAACAAAAATATGAAGTTATTTTTCCATAAAAGAGTAAAAAAAACTTATTCTTAATTTTTCAAAGAAAATATATTCAAATGTATATTTTATATTATTAATTTAATATATTTTTTTTGAAATATGTTTTTGATAAATTGTAATTTTTCTTTTTAATTAAATTAAAAAAAAATTAAGTTGATACCACTTCCTCAAAAAGAACTGAGTAATCTATCTCATAGCTCATTGATTTTAATTCACTTGTTTTTCCTAATTTCTTAATTATCAATTAAATGAGTATCCTCAATTTAATAAACTCAATAAAAATTCAACTTAAAAATTCTTCTTTTTTTAATGTTTTCTTTAGATTAAAAACTGAGATTAATTTTTAACAAGACAATGATTATAGTATATATAATTGAATTTAGATCTATAAAAATCAAATTTAAAAAATTCAAATTAAATTCTTACTTTTTTTTTTCATTTCAAATAGAAATCCAATTGATCATATAAGAAAAAAGTTTTTTTTGTTTTTGTTTTTAGGGATTCAAAAAAAATTATTGAATTAAGAAAAAAAAATTAAATAAAGGGTATTAAGTTAAAAATAAAAAAAAAATCATTTTAGCTTTTATTAGATGAAGAAATTAATTAAATGTGATTAAAATAAAATTTCTTAATTTTTAAACTTAAATACTATAAAACTGAAAAAAAAAAATGAAAGAAATTCAATTTATTTATTTTTTGATCATAAAAGCTTAATTGAATTCCATTTTTTTAACAGGTTTTTTGAAATTTGTTTTATTATTCTTTTTTTTTTATTTAATTTTAATGAAAAAAAAAAAAAAATCAAATTTCTGGATTTTCTATATGGTTTTTTTTTTTTTAATTTAAACCTAAGAATAAAAATTAAAAATTAAAATAGAGACAAAAAAGAAACAAAAATCATCTAATTTTTTTTTTTTGGAAAAATAATTAATTTAATTAATTGATTAAATAAGATTTCTCAAATTTTTATAAAATAATTATTGAAAAAAAAAAAAATTGAAGTTAAGAAAAAAAAAAAAGTTTTTTCAACCAAATTTTAGTTCTAATAATATTTTAAATAAATTTTTTTTCAAAATATTATTTCAAATTATTGTGATTATTGAAAAAAAAAAATTGAAAAAAATTTCTTTTTTTTCTTGAAAAAAAAAAAAAACAAATCAAATTTGATTCATTATAGAATAATACTAATAATTCAAAAAAAAAATTGTATTATTTTAACTCATAAACAATTTGAAATAATTATAATAATTTGTTTTTTTTAAAATTAAAATAAAGTTAGGTAATATTTTAATTATGATAAGAAAAGTATATTTATTATTTAAATAATTCAATTAAATTTATATTATTATTTTAATAGGTAATTTATTAAATTTATTTAAATAATTTTATTTGATATTATAATTTAAATAATAATAATAATCTCAGATTTGTTTTTATTTTTAAGTAAAATCTTATATATAATAAATTTCTTTGAAAGAAAATATTTTTTTTTAAATTTAATAATAAGGTTTATTTTTTAATAAAAAGGAAAAAAAAATTTAACTATTATTATTAGCTAACTATCAAGTTAATTAATTATTTATAATATCCAATCAATGCTATAATATATTTCTGTATTATTAATTATATATCCTGAAAAAAAATAAAATTGAAAATGATTTAATATTTAAAATATTTGTATATAAATAATTCTTTGTTTTTTTATACAGAATAAAAATTCCTTACTCATACTTCTTTGTGAATAGAAAAACCTATGGGATACCATAGGCTATAGGTTCTAATTTCTTTACGCTCTATAACCCATATTTTATGGTATTTTTTTCACTTTGCGATATTTTAAGGTGGAAAATATTCAATTCCTTTTCTTTGAGAAAAATTCATTCAAATTTTATGAAATTATATTTATAAAAATTATATATTAAAACATTAAATAAAAAAAAAACTAATAGGAATGATAAAATGATAAAAGCAAGGGGTGAAAAAAATCCTGAAATGATGCCTTCTGAAAATTCTTCATCAAAGGACAATGATGATCTGACACATAATTTTTAATAAATTATTGAAGCTGATAAGTTTTTCTTTATTTTTCATGTGATAAGTACTTCTTGAGGGTTTGAGTATCTTTATGAGCTTCTTTAATTGTTGTTTCCTAAGGCAGTACGAACTAACTTTTTCACTCAGGATATTTTTCATCTAGAGGCATTTTGGTATTTTTATTTTCCTTCTTATCATCATTGTCTTATTGGAATATCTCTTCAAATTTCCTTTTTAAAAATCACCTTCTTCTTGTGGGTTAAAATCCCCTTCAAAGCTCATCATGTTATTAGAATTTATTATAACCAAATTGAGTAATCTATTTGCCTCAATATCAAAATCCTTTCAAAATATTTTTGAAAATTCTTTATTAGATGAATTATATTTTTTTTACCCCTCTTGAGAATTTTTTTTTTTAAGAGATTTCATATTTTTTTCATCAAGTAAAAATTTTTAAAATTGAAATTGAGGCTCATAAGATCCTTTAAATAAAAATTTCTGATTAATAATTCATTTTTATCTATTTTGTAGACTTTTATTTTCTTTTTCATGAAGTTTTTGAATTGAATATTAAAAGACCATCTTAAAATAAGAATATTTTAAAATATAAATAATTCTTCAATAAATTAATTTGATGTGATACATTAATTTTTTCTCAAAAAAATTATTCAAATTTTAATGAGGCCTTGAGGATCTTAATTAGATTTTAAATTTTTAATAAGAGATATAATTTATAAATTTCTAATTTTCAATTTTTGATTCAAGACAATAAACTCATCCTTTAAAGTTTCTAAAATGATCCAAATCCTTTTTTTTAAAAAAAAAAAAAATTCTTGGTACTCAATCTTGGGGATATACTTTCTATTAAACAAAAAGAAAAAAAAATTCCAATAATAAGTGATTTAAACCTATCAAATTTAGAATAATTAAATCTAAAGTCAATTTTCAATCTCTATTTACAATCTTTTAATATGTAGGTTTTTTTGAAACTACAATCTTCTAGCTAGTGATAATATTAATAAATAATAAAATAAATTATTTCATTAAAAATAAAAAAGAAATTTTTTACTATATGAAAATTAGATATTTTAAATAAAAATTCCAAAAAAAAATTAATTATTTAAATAATTTATTTCATTTTTTTAAAGTATTTAGATAAAATTATTTTAATTCGACATGAAAATTTATCTATTAAAATTTAACTTTAATTTTGAATTACTTTAGATACTCATTTATTAGAAAGTATTCTAAAAAAAAAATGAGAGAAAAAACAATATCATTCTTTTTCATTTAAAATATAAATATTTTTGATATTTTTTTTTTTTTTTTAAATGAATGATTTTTTAAATTTATTATTAAGAAAATTTTCTTTTAAATTAAATTACTTTATTGATTTTCTTAAATTATTATATTAATATATAATTTATTTTTATTTAAATTTAAATCAAAATGATTTATTTTTTAAAATTAAATTAAAATTAATTTTATTTTAATTTATTTGAATTTTAATTTTAAATAAATTAAAAAAACTTTTTAAAATTAAATCTTTGTTTTTTATTTAATATTAAATCTTAATTAATTAAAATTCTTCTTAAATAATAATAATTTTTTTTTTTTTTTTTTTAATTGAATTTGTTCATAATTAATAATTTGAAATTAATTTTAATTTTAATTTAAAAAAAAAAATATTAATTTTAATTTTAAATTAATTATTATTTAAAATATATATATATATATATATATATAAATTAAATTTTTAAATAATTTTTTTTAATAATAAGTTTTTCATAATTCTTTTTATATTTAATAAGCCTTTTTTTTTTTTTTTCTTATATAAAATAAATTTATGGTTTATTTAAAATTAACTCAAGGTTGAAATTAATTCAAAAAAAAAAAAAAAAAAATCTCTAATTCTAGTTTATATAAAAGTATTTCAATAAAAATAGAAATATTTAATTTAATTTTAATTTTAATTTAAAATAAATCAAATTAAATTTAATTAATAATTTAAAATAGTTGATGTTTAAAAAAAATAATTAAATATTTTAAAAAAAATTTTTTTTTCAGGAAAAAAAAAAAAAGAAGTTTAATGTTTTTTTTTTTTTTTTTTTTTTTTTCAATTTCTTTTGTAACTCATAATTCAAAAAAAAAAAAAAATATTCTTGATTTCTTTTTAAATAAATATTTTTAATTAATATCTTTTTTTTTTTTCTTTTTTTTTTTTATAAAATAGTTAATTTTTTTTTTTTGAATTTTTAATTCTTTATCATTAATAATGTCAAAAAAAAAAATTTTTTTTTTTTTTTTTGAGGTTTTTTTTGATTTTTTTTTAATTTTTTTAAAAAAAATTATTATTGTTAAATATAATGACTCAAAAAAAATCAATCAATCTTTACTAATTATTATAACAAAAAAAAAAAAAAATTTTTTTTTTTTTTTCTTTTTTTTGTTCTTTAATAAATTTTTCTTAATTTTTTTTTTTTTTTTCTCTCTCTCTCTCTTGAATTATATGATTTCTAATTAGTTTTTTTTTTTTTTTTTGTTTTTTTGTTTTTTTGATTTTGTATTCAAATTTTTTTTAAAATTTAATTGGTTCCTCCTAAGTTTTTTTTTTTTTTTATTTATTAGATTTATTATTTCCTTTTCTAATCTTATTAAATTTTCAAATTTCAAAAAAAAAAAAAAAAGATTCATTTTATATATATATATATATATATATCTTTACTATTTTAACTTTTATTGAAAAAAAAAAAAAAAATCTTTTATTGGAATTTTTTTTTTTTTCCTCAAAGAGGGTTTATTTTTATTTTTTTTTTTTTGTAATTTAATTTCCTTAAAAAAAAAAATTTTTTTTTTTTATATATATATAAATTATTTAATAAACTTAAATTATAAAAAAATTTTTTTTTTTTTTTTTGTACCTCTTGTTTTATTAAAATTAAATTTCATTTTAATTAAAGTTAAAGTTGTTTTTTTTATTTTTTACTTTATTTTTTTTTTATTTTATTTTTTTTAAAAAAAAAAAAAAAAAAATTGAATTAAAAAAAAAAAATTTTATTCTTTTCAAAAAAAAAAAAAAAATTAAATTAAATTAAATTAAATTTAAAAAAAAAAAAAAAAAAAAAATTTTTTTTTTTTTTTTTTTTTTTTTTTTTTGAGTTTTTGAGTTTTTGAAAAAATCTTATTTATTATTATTATTAATGAATTGTTTTTTTTTTTCTATTTAAAATGATTTATAGAATAGAAAATGAAAGAGTTTAAAATTAAAAAAATTAATAAATTTAATGAAAATTTCATTAAAAAAAAATAATAAAAATAAGTTTTTAATGTGTTGTTGGAGAAAAATAGATTATAAAAAAAAAGATAAGACTATTAGTTTTTGACTCATATGTACTGTAGTTTGCAACTACCAATTTGATGGATGTCAATTTTTTATTAGTTTTCTCAGGTATAAGGCAGGTCTTTACTGTATTGATCCGCCCCTCAAAAAAATGATTAGATAAAATATTTTTGTTTTTCATAATATTTATAGAATGATGTCTGAGTGCTTGAAACATAGAAAATTTGTTCTCAAGAAATATTTTTTTGTAAAGCAGATTGAGAATTTATGCACCCTGGCATTGTTTACAGCCCTAGTGTAATTTTATATGCATATTTTTATTTTTATTCAATTTGCTTTATTTTTTTTCAAAAATTTGCCAAATTTTTTTCTCTCATGTCTTTGACCTAGACTTTCTTGATTACTTTGTGCAAAAAAAAGAGTTCAATTTAGGATAAGATTTGATTTTTTTAATTAATTTAACTTGGAAATTTTGAATGGCCTCTTTAATTTCTAGTACGGTTTGGGTTCGAAGAGGAATTGCGGCTCAAGATCCTAAACGATATACCCTTGATGAAAATGAACTTGAAAGGGTCTCAAGATTGGCCGGTAATCGATTAACTCAAGTGAAAGAAGAATTAATCCAAGCTCAAAATCAAGCTGAAGAATCGATAGATTTGGATGATATGATTGGTGATGGTGAAAATGGTCAAGGAGCTCAGGACAAAGGGGAGATGTCTAGTGTTCGTGATGACAAAACTACCGATGATGAATGGACAGAGTGAGGAGAATTCATGGGCCTACGTTTTTGATAGATTTATAATAATTGTTTTGGTCTCTTTAATACAAAGTGAAGAAAAATCCGAACAAGGAATGGATATGGATACAGGCCATGACGAAGCTTGTCATGGTAAAAAAGTTGAGCAAGTAGCAGATGATCTTGCTCTTTATAATTTGGACGATTATGACCAAGAAGAGTCTAAAGGGGTGTCTATGGGAGCCTTTAGTAATATAAAAGGTCTTGAATTTTATGAAAATCCTAGTCAAGATCCTTATGTAACGCTTGATGATGTATGTCTCGTTGATAAAGAAATCCTTGAAGCTAGCTTAACCCTCTCCATTTTTGACATTTTTGACATTTTTGGCAGGCAGATGAACTCGAGGAGCGTGAAGAATTAGAAATTTATCCCACTGATAATCTACTTGTGGCAGCTAAAACTGAAGATGATGTCTCGCAGCTTGAGATCTATGTTTATGATCAGTCGCAAGAAAATCTTTATGTTCATCATGATATTTTGTTGCCGGCAATGCCATTGTGCTTGGAATGGATAGATTTTACACCAGCCGGGCTGGATTGCGAGGATTCGGCACGGAAAGGTAACTTTATTGCGGTGGGAACCATGGATCCCGAAATTGAAATATGGAGTCTAGATATTATCGATGGTCTTTATCCGAATGCTATCCTTGGCCAGGCTAATTCTCCAAGAGATGAGTCCCAAGCCCATCGAGCTAATGGACCTTTGCTTGAATCCAAATCTTTGAAGAAGAAAAAGAAAAAGAAAACGTCTTCTAGGGCAGATCCAGCTAGCCTTTTATCGCCTAGTCATCATACATCATCGGTTTTGTCTCTTTCACACAACAAATTAGTTAGAAACTTGTTGCTCTCATCTTCAGCCGACACGACAGTTAAACTTTGGGATTTAAATCTTGCGCCAAGCTCAGCTTGCTCGACTTTTTCTGCCATCAGAAGCTTTAACCTCCATCAAGACAAGGTTCAAACAGCCCAGTGGAATCCTCAGGAGCCATCTGTGGTCATTAGCGGGGGTTGGGATCGTTTAGTAAAAGTCTGGGATAGTCGGAATTGTCAAGAAGGAGTTCAGGTCAAAGTGGAGAGCGACGTGGAATGCATGCGTTGGAATCCATTCGAGCCTAATGCATTTCTTGTAACGCTTGATAATGGCCACATTCAGTCATATGATTCAAGAATGTTACCTAGGTTCACTGAATCACCCGAGTCCAAGGCGTTGTGGACTCTGTCGGCGCATGATTCTGCAGTTTCTGCTATGGACGTCAGTTCAGTTATCCCAGGTCTTTTCGTTACGGGTGGGCTTGATAGAATGGTAAAGGTTTGGAACTTGGAAGACAAAGTTGGGCTTCCTCAACTTAGTATGGTAGTCAATCGAGACTTGAATGTGGTGAGTAATCTTTGAGGGAAATTTGATGGTTTGGTTTCAATTTTGGATTGCTAACGTCAAGTTTTTTTTAACCAGGGTAAAGTCTTCTCTGTTGGATTTTGTCCTGACGACGCCATGACTGTTGCCGTTGCGGGTTCGGAAGGCACTTTACAAATTTGGGATTTGGGTACCAACCATGGGGTTCGGGCCATCTTTGGAGACCGCTTAAAACAATACGCCAACATTGAACCTAGCGCTCGAAAAACAGACAGCGGTGGTGGTGTGATTGGGCTGAAGAATGATAGTGAAACCGACGAAGAAGAAGATTGAAGAGCTCTGTGTGACTTTTCACTCCAACTTGACTGATCTACGTAGACGGCAAGAAATCGATCAGGTGGCGGTGTATGTAGGACGTAACTGTGGAGGTTAAATCTATGAATAAAGTCTAAGGCCAGCAATTAATTAAGACTGTAATTTGGAATAGGATATTTGAGCTCTGCCCACCGCCCACTGGTTTGTTAAATATAGCCCACACATTTGTGAATGCTGAGAAGCTTGATCCTCTAGCTCTGGCAGGAGCTCTTGAGGCCATGTCCAGGTCTGAATGATAGATTGCTGAATAATCTGGCTAGTTTTAGTTGATGTCTTAGGTGACCGAGCCAGTGATGAATTATGGCAACTAAGCTTTTTGAAAGCTAAATTGAAATTTTAATGAATAACTAGAAAGTGAATTTATCCTAAATTTATATGGTCTGCCAGGTTCAGCTAGGCAAGTGCTCAAATGAACCCAGAAGGCTAAAAAGCCATGCAGTTAAAAAATATATTTTTCATTTAAAAAAAAAAGAAAAGAAAATTCTTTAATATTTTTAAATTCTAATTTTTGTAATGAAATTTAATTGTAATAATTATACTAATCTTAAATTTTAATATTTGAGATTTATTTAAAATAAATTTATCATAGATTTATAAATTTCTAATAAATTATTTTTATTTATTCATTAAGATCACCTTAAAATTTAAGTCAAGCTTTTTAAATGCTTCACAAATTTAGAACATTAATTCAATCAATCAATTAATTAAGCTTATTAGATTATTAAGGAATATTGATAAACTTTATTTGATTTGATTTACTTATCATAATGAAATTTTCTAATTTAGACTTAGTTTATGTTTTTTAAGTTTTTGAAGAAAATTTTTTAAAATTAATTTTGAATTTTAATTTTAATTCAAAAAATATGATTTTTTTTTTTTTTTTTTAAAAAAAAAATAATTAAAAAAAAAAAAAAAAAAATTAAAAATAGATTTCAAAATCATTTAAATCATTTAAATTTTTTTTTTTTTTTTTTTTTTTTTTTTGATCTATTGATTAAAATTTTTTTAATGATATTCTAATAATTTAAAAATGAATTTAAATTTTATCATGTTTAATTTAACAAAATATTTTTATTTTTTAAAAAAAAAATAAACCATTGAAAATCATCATCTAATGTATATCATCAAAAGCTTTGAAATTTCATGATGTTTTAATTTAATGTGGTATGAAGAAATTGGTCATTAATATTATCAAGTTATAAGATATGAAAGGTATTTCAATCCATGGTAAAAGTTCAATTTATATAATGAAAATTGGTTCATTGAGCTTTTTTTTTTTGGAAAGGACAACTCAATTTTTTTCCAATTAATTTGTACTTTATTAAATCATATCCCCAATTCATTTTAAAATGATTTGCAAAGGTTAAATATTGAAGAGAAGGTAAGAATTACATTATATAAAATGGGTCATGGTAATTCCTATTAGACAGTAGAACATGTGTTCAACATGGGAAAATCAACAGTATATTAAGCATCACAAGAAGTATTTCAAGCCATATTAGTTGCACTCCATGACTCAACCATCATGTAAGTAAAGAGATTTTTTATTTTGCAAAGGAAAAAATACTGACAATTTTTTAAATTTCTAGGTTTCCTACAGCAGAAGAGATAGAAAAATGGGATGCAATCAATGAGACATTCCAACAAAGACAAGGCCTTAAAAACATTATTGGGGCAATTGATGGCACCCACATACCAATCATCCTACCACCCAATGATTAATGGAATGCCTATGTAAATCACAAGGGATGACATTCCATTGTGTTCCAATGAATTTTCAATGGACATGGGAGCTTTTTTTAATGTGAGTAATTGTAACTAGATTACTTTAAAATTAACCATTTATCTCAAGAAATGATTCAGGTGTATGGTGGACTACCTGGCTAAGTAAATGATAGTTGAGTGTTTAGGAAGTCAAAAATTGGTCAAGATCTCATTAATGGTGTTGCAAGATTCTCACCTGATTGCCAACTCATTGGTGATTTGTGATATTCTTCAAGGCTTCCAATTTTGATCCCAATGAGGCATACTCAAAACAAAGAAGAGGCATAATTTAATAATCATCATTCTTTAACAAGGTAAGATCTTTATAAAGTCAAATCATGACAAACATATACTAAAATAGAAACATTGAAGAATAATAGTTGAGCAGGTGTTTTGGGTGTTTGAAGAATAGGTTCCACTGCTTTCTATCACCACAAGCAGTAGTTCCTTTACAATCAGGCAAAGTCACCATTGTGTGCATGATTTTTCAAAATCTCTTGAATCAACATTAAGATAATTTCTTAACTGAATGAAATCAGCTCACATTACAAGAGGTTCAATTAGGGTAGTTTTTTTTTATAATGAATCAATGTTAAAATTCAAAAGTTTTATGTTGTTACTCAATACCAATTAATGCCATAAAAATGCATTTGATTTGGTTTCTCTTTAAAAGAAATATTGAAAAAAGATTTTTGAGGTAATTAGATGATCATTTAACAATTAATCATTTGACAGATTGTACTTATAATATAAGTATCACAATGGTTAAGTAATTGATTTTTTTTTTTTGGCCAGAATGCTTTCTATGCAATAAAGGCACAGTTAGTAAGATTTATTGTGTTCTGATAAGGTTACACTAGGATGATTTCCTAAAGAATTAGAAGGGCCAGGGTGCATATTCTAATTGTCCAAATGGTCAAATTTATATATAAAACTCAGATTTTCAAAAAGGATCTGAACATTATGATGCCAATTTGTGCTTTGAACAAAATTCAATGCCATGATCATCTTACAATTTTCATGTGTCTTGAAAAATCTTGCCCATGGTATAAAACCAGCTGTAGTCCCATCCATCTTGTGGAAATCTATCCACAATTCCCTCATCATCTCCAATAACTACCAAGTACTCTTTCATTGTTCCAAAAAAAACATGTTTTTCAATTGCATTCTTGGTTTTCTTGAGCTACACATCTTTCTATTTGTTTGAGTTATTGTGCTTCAGAATTTACTTTTCTCTTTTCTGCCTTTTAAGTATACATTCATGCTCCAATTGGGCCTCTTCTGAAGTGCAATTTGGTTCTCACTTTGTTTTAAATTTTTTAAATTTTTAAAATTAAATTAAAATTTATCAACTTCAAAATTAAAAAAATTAATTCAATCTCACAAAAATTCAATCTCACAAAAAATTAAAAATCAATTCAAAGAAATCAATTCAAAAAATTAAAAATGTTAAAAGGTAAGTAAAATTAATTTAAAAATTTTTCAAAATTTCAATTTTTTTTTAACTTTTTTAAATTTTTTAAATTTTTAGAAAGATCTTTAATTTCAACTTCAACTAAATCAAAATCATCATCAAAATCAAAATCAATAACAATAAGATCAGAAGATCTTGCTAATAAGATTAATTTAAATAAAATTAAATTAGAAAGATTAACTTCAAACTTTTTCGCTTTACCAATCTATCATGATGATCATCTTAAAACTAAATCATTCATTTACATCTCATCAAATGCTTCATTAAAGAATTTAAACAATCAAAACGATCAAAACGATTTAAACAATTTAAACAATCAAAACAATCAAAACGATCAAAATAATCAAAAAGATGAAAATAATCAAAATAATCAAAAAGATTTAAACAACGAAAACGATCAAAAAAATCAAAGTATCAATAAAACTCTCTTCCTCACAAACTTACCGCGTCACACTAACGTGGAGTCATTAAAGCAATTCTTTATAAATAATTTCAAGCTCAATTCAAATTCATTTCAAATCATCTTAAATCAAAATCAAAAAAATTCAAATTCATTCTCTTCATTACAAAGAGAAATTCAAATTAATCTAGAATCAAACTCAAAAATTCCTCCTCTCTTTCAATCTCATATAAATCTCAACTCAACTTCAAACTCACTCTTACCAACTGCTCACCTTTGCTTTCAATCTTCAGCTCTATTAAATAAACTCTTATACATCAATTCTTCCTCTTTACCCCTTTTATGGCCAAAAAACTCAATCAATCAAAACTTCTTATCTCATTACTCAAATCGTAGAAAACTTTCTCGTCCTCCTTTAGATTTAGTCAAAATCCATACAGATAAATGGATGGCCGCTTGGGAATCTCGTCAAATTCTTCCTTTACCCCTCTCTCAAAATTCATCTTCAAAATCTTCCACTTCATTCTCAAAAAATTTAAATCAAAATCCTCATGATTTAAACGATGGTTGGACTATCGTCACTCGTGGTGGTCGTCATGGTCGTTCATCTACAACTACATCTCAACCTTCTTCTTCTAAAGCTCCTGACCCTTATGCTCAATCATCAATGGCTAATAGAGATCAAACTGCTGCCGTAAAAGTCATGAAACGCGGTTTCGCTCAATCTTTTCAAAATTCAATCAATCTCAATCATCCAAAAAAAAAACTTAAAGCTACTAACTTAAACTTATCATTTTATCCCTCAAAACTCACCAACTCAAAAAAAATTAGTCAGTCTTTTTTCTTTTATTTTCTTAAAATTTAATCTTACTCATCTTAATCTTTTATCCCATCTTAGGAATTA